>OX336391.1:470415295-471665295 GCA_946902985.2 Meconema thalassinum
CGGGGTCACCAACTCTCGAACTCACTTGCCATGGGCCCTTGAGGGCATAGCACTATCACGGGTACACAATAAGTGGTGGGGCTAGACACAACCTGCCTCCATTAGGGTCATGTGCAGAAAGCAGGAAACATCATGAGAAGAAAAAGAAGAGGTCGAGGCCTCGGATACCCTAATACCGTCGGGGTTGCAAGAGAACAAGAGAACAACAGTTGACCAAGGGAGGTTGACAGGAAAGATGACAGAGAGGAACCTGGCACAAGTAAGTGGAAGCAATGATGGACTCAGCTGGGGTCCCGTGGTCGCCAAGCCACGTCCCACTAGTCGTAAGCCCCCGGTGGAGGGGATGTAAGAAGTGACTTTAACGCTTTCAGCGACGCCAAAGGGACATACTCGATCACATGACTGTTGCCATTAATGGCGGCCAGTGAACTTCGCCTGCAGGTGATAGCTGCTGCTCGTAAATCGTGAGCTGGACGGAATGCATTAGCAACACTTTCGCGTATCAGTACATATCTTCCCGTGTGACGGGCCTAACGTGCGAGCTGAGCCGTGCCGTTCCGCAAACCGTAAAACATGCTAATATAGTGTGCATATTTAAAATGGTGGTGCGTACACTCCAACGTGGCAGAAATATTCACTTCCCCTGAGATGTTCAAGAATCTAGAAATCATATTATGGATTCCCTAGTGTTTATAACCGGACAGAATACCTTCAAGTCCCTCTCACTGAGGGTTACTGGAGATCAAAGCTCTCAAAGCAAAAGAAAGTCTTACGTCGAAAACCCTGCGCGTCACAGCACAATCCGAATATGGAAAGCACTGCTAGTGTATGTCCATTATTGATGAGTAACATCTTTCCACTCCGTATCTGAATATTTTTTGTGGGGGGTGATTTTGAAAAATGAAACGTACATGGATGGGACGGAAACAGTGAAACGGAAATGGTTGGGACGGAATCAATGAGCACGCGCGGTGGCGGAGATTGATACCACGACCAACTGTCGGCCATGTGGCTATGTGGAATGTATATCGCATACGGTTTACTTCAAGGTTTGGAGGCTCCATTGAAGATATTCCTACAATAAATCATCTTCAAACTGTCGTTCTTTGGTATGAAAATATTCATTATATCATATTCGCTCAAAACAATTATGATTTATTATATCTTCCTACTTTAGCTGTATTCTTATTATAATGTAAGCACTCGAGGTACTGTCGGCCATGTGGCTATGTGGAATCTATATCGCATACAAAATTACTTCAAGGTTTGGAGGCCCCATTAAGGAAATTCTTCCTACAATAAATCATCTTGTTGTCGTTCTCTGGTGTGAAAATATTCATTGTATCATATTTGATGAAAACCGGTCAGGATTTGGCACTGCAGTTTTACAAGTAGTTATTTCAATGACCAACAGAGTTCACTGTTAACAAGGGATAGCATAAGACACTGTAAGGCTCGTAATTTTTTGATGAGTAACATCTTTCCACTCGGTTGCTGGATATTTTTGTGGGAGTGATTTTGAAAAATGGGACGGAAGTGGATCGGAACGATCGAGGTGGCACCAGCTGACTCACTTCCGTTCGATCGAACGGAAGTGTGCTCGAACGGATGTGTGCTAGATGGCAGTGGTGCATCGAACGGAAGTGTAAGACGCACTGCCAACTCGATCGATCGATCCAGCTGGCAGTGGTAAGATCCAGCTGGCAGTGGTAAGAGAAACAATGAGCGCGCGGTGTCGGAAATTGATACCATGACGTACTCTCGGCCATGTGGAATGTATATGACATACTGAACGGTAAACGCTCATGCGAACTCAGGTGACAAGTGATTGAAACAAAGCACATGTCACATGTTCGAAGTCTTCGTATCAGAATTTAAATAGTAAAATGCCTTAATATCAAACATTGTAAGTAGTCGGCATTGCCGGTATTATGTTTCTGCACAATGGCTATTCAAATATTAACCCACATAACGGTAATGCAGTCATCAACATAATATAATCTTTGTGGTTATACGAGGATTGAGCAAGCCTTCATCAACTATTGTTGAATACATTCTCTTTACTCACTAGAGGGCCTATTCATAAGGCATTTTAAACTCAATTTCACGCAGGAACATTATCGAAACAAGCAAAATATAAATGAAACTTAATTCCGTAATGTAGTATTATTGGAACGCGGAAATAAGTCAACATCTTGTGCACAGTATTTGTGTAGTCGAAATAGCCGTGGGGTTAGCGCCTATGACTGTGAATCCAGAGACCTCGGGTTTGAATTCCGGATGGAGTAGGTATTTTTGCTACCAGATTATCATTTTAAACGATATTTATCATATCAATATGACTCATTTTAACAGAATCCATTTGAAATTACGTGTTGGTCTGTGAATGAAGAGGACCTGTTTATAAGGAATTTAAGGTTTTGAGCGGTGTCGCGTCTATTAATCTAGTTGATCCATATCGTATTCTTTATTTAGGCTAGTGCTGGTGGAAGCTACAAATCATCTAATAAAATGAGTTCCGTATTATAAACTACAATATCTGTAAAACACTCCATTTTGCAATAGATTAATATTTGTGTCAATAATAGTATAAAATACCGGTGTATCAACAATTTCACGTGAGGTTTCTTCTCTGCCAGATGTTTCACATCATATGCAACTACTGTAAGGTTCGTATTTTTTTCTAGTCCGATCTACGATTGAAATGAAGGGCTGCAAGTAAAGGTATCCGATGCTAAAAACCCGACACTCAGTGTGAGTATTTCCACAATGTTTTCAGGCAAATGCCGGAATGGTACCTTATTTCATGCCCCTCCAGCGCAACTACCAGTGACCAGCCGCAGAGCTGTTTGTGAGTTCACCTGCTGTCCGAAGCGACAGATATACAGGGTCATAGAAAATAGGTTGCAACAATTTCAAAAAAATCATAGCTCAGGAACTATTTGAGATATTAAAACGAGTATATTTTTGTTAAATTGAACAACTCAAAAGGGTTACCAAGAGTAACGAAATTTAAATAATCTAGGTTCTGTCATTGCTGAAGATGGCACGATAACCACCGATATAATCGACAGGGCCACGTCTGGGTGGAGCAAATGGCGCGAACTAACATGAGTTTTATGTGATCCGAAAATACCCATAAGAACGAAGGGTAAAGTTTATAAAACTTCCGTAAGACCGATCCTACTCTACGGTAGTGAAACATGGGCTACTACAAAGGCACAAGAACAAAAGCTGCATACCACTGAAATGCGTATGTTACGTCGGGCAGGTGGAGTTACTCTCGAAGATAAAATCCGTAATGAACATGTGCGAGGCAGTTTCAAAGTAGTGCCTATAACTGAGAAACTTTTAGAGTCCAGGCTAAGGTGGTATGGACATGTTATGCGAAGACCGGAGAATCATGTAGTGAAGAAGTGCCTTTCCATAGCTACACAAAAGACAGGGAGCGGCAGACCTCAAACAACATGGATGACGAATGTCCAAAGGGACATGAGAGGATTGGGCCTATCTGCTGATGATGCTTTACAACGAAATGACTGGCGCCTCAGGATTAAGAAAGCCGACCCCGCGTAACGGGAAAAGGCGAGGAAGAAGAAGAGAAGGCAAAGAAAAAGTATTTTTCAAACCTTATAATAATATTTCTATGTGCGCTCCCTTGGTGGTTCTGCAAACATCCAGTCAATAGACAATTTCGGCCCAAGTGCGCTGGGTCATTTCAGGCGTGATGGTAGCGACAGCAGTGGTGATGCTTTGTCTTAAATTTTGCAGATCACTGACCGGTTCACTGAATACGATGTTTTTTACGTATCCCCATAAAAATAGTCTAGGAGTGTGAAGTCGGGACTACTAGGAGGCCATTGAATAAGACCGGTCCTACCAATCCAACAATCACGAAATCTTGCGATCAGAGTGTTTCTAACAGTAGTATGAGGGGGATTCCTACCATTACCACGTCGGAAAGTGCGCTGAAGAGTTATAACAGATTTTAACTCCACTAACCACAACACACACTGTGCTTTCTGCTGAAATGTCACCATTGCAATCACACTCTCTACTGAAACAGTGGCATGGCATCTTCCTGTCGTGCACTCATTCTGTGCATCGGATGAAGGTCATGGGAGGAGTACAGTCACATCTGAAACTAAAACTCGATGAGTTCCTGAATAGTTTTAAGGTCGAATTATTAATTTATATCGCTTACAACGGAAGATATGATTTTTTTTGAAATTGCTGCAAGTTTTTTCAATGACCCTGTATACAGGATATTTAAATATTGTCCAACCGCTTTTTTAGGACATGTTCGATGGAGAAATATCCGTCCAAATCAGAAATCGCGAAATTTGTATCTTTATTGTTGCGGAGATAATATTTCATATCACCATTTGGGTGATGGTTGGTTGGTTCCTTAGTTTAGGGGCTGCGACAACGCGGTCATGTAGCCCCGTGTACTTTGGGTGCGTGTAGAATCTGTCTGACAACCGGTGTTAATTGTGGTGGTTGTGTTAGTGTGTGTTATCTGTTTTCAATTCAAGTGAGGACTGCAGACTTTTAATTTCAAGTAGTTCCTACTTCTGCCGCCAAACACCACCGTCAACGACTAATAGTTCAGAATTTAGCTACCGGACGTCACCGCATTTGGCTCTTGGCAACGAACGTAGGAACCTAAGAGCGTTGTTTACATTCTTAACCTATACAATTTAGCTTCACACAGGTGTAATTAGTGGAAGGTTCTTTAACATGCCATAAATCTATGACATGAGACCGCCGGCTTTACTTCCCCTCCGAAGGAAGGCTTACTGAGGGATTTTAACGCTCTTAAAAATCCGACAACTTCGGCAGGGTTTGAACCCGCGACCTTGGGCATAGAAGCTCAGCATGCTACCAACTACGCCACTGAAGCCGCCTCATTTGGGTGGCAGACATCGAGTTAGCTTTCAGAAGAGTTTGGCGATTTTCGTAAGAATGTTAATTTCTCTTAAAGCGCTGAAATATTTCTCTTACTTCAAGAAATATTAACACGCCAACTTTAAGGTTTACGACGCTGAACTGGAAACTTGTTTTAGCTATCTACTTAGAGTCGACATTATAACACGTATGAAACAACTTAACTGCAAAACTGTGTTTATTCATTGCCATTCTTGGAACCATACGTTTTGCTCGTGTCAATCGAGGTAGACTGGCAATACGTACTCAGAAAAAATAATCATTCGTTTGTTTCCGTAGCCTTTGACTGCATAGCATCCTGATATTCAATTTTCATGTGACTCATCCGCACGGAAGTTGCTGTGTGTGACTGGAAGGACCTACTGAAGGAAGGAAGGAAGGAAGCTTGCAGTTTCATGTGACTATTGATCACGCGATTATGGTCCACGGGACCTCCGTTTGCCCGTGTTATTGTGGCCCTCAGTCGACGCTGATGCCTGCCGTTGCTGACCCACGCTTGCCAGCATCGTCTGATCGCTGCATCACTTCAATCCAAATTTCCAGCGACAGCTCGATTCAACATCCCGGAATGTCGCCGATTTAGCTCAACAGTTGGAGACCATTTGGCACGAAATTCCGCAGGACACCATCCGGGAACTTTATCAGTCCATGCCACGTCGAGTGGCAGCTTATATCCAGGCCAGGGGTGGACCAACACCTTATTGACGTCCTCACTTTGTACCGCTCTAACTCTGAAATAAATCATTCGATTGTTCTGCATTTTCGATCGTTTGTTTTTCTATGTCTGTTCCTTACATCAACCGATTGTTATCGCCATCGGACAATTCCTTCCTGGTGCGTCGATTTTTGTTGTTGTTATACAGCGTATTACTGGTATCACCCTGAAATTTTGTATGCTAATAGAGGTACGATAACATTAAAAATATGTTTAAGTACAAAGCCAACATGGCGGCCATGCGAAGTTATAATATTTAAATGGTATGTTCTTGAATTTTAATCAACCTAGCGCAGTGAACTTTTGTGCGAAGAGTGCTTATACACGATTTAATCTACTGGCATTTAATTAAAATATTTTTTCATAAAAACAAGATGGCAGCTGAGAAACATTTTAGAAATATTTTTTTATTGTTTGTGTCTTAATCATCCGATCGAAATGAACGCCTGAATAATAAACCTAGTTTTTTTTGTCGTGTAGCCTCCTGAGAGGCCGAGTGCAGGTCTTTCTAGTCGACGCCCGTGGGCGACCTGCGCGTCGGGATGAGAGATAGAATGGATGAAGATGAATGAAACTGGGCAAGGATGTGGAAGGAAGCGGCCGTGGCCTGTCAGAAGGTACTGTCCCAGCATTTGCCTGGTGTTGAAAATGGGAAACCACGGAAAACCATTTCAAGGACAGCCGACGGTGGGGCTCGAACCCACGCGTCTACCGAGTCAGCAGAGAGCTTGGCCCCTTGACCTAACGCAGCGCTTTAACCCGCGTAGCCACTACTGTCGGTATAAACCTAGGTAATAACAAAGGAAGGAAGCTTGTAGTTTAACGTGACCGTTAAACTTGAGATCATGAGCCACAGGACCTCCTTTTTACGTGGAATCCGAACCACAGGACATGGCATTTCACTTCGAAAATTTCACATGCATTGGCCGGGAATCGAACCCGGACCCCCCGTAGGTAATAACCTTCATGTAATGGGCTACATATAAAACAAGTAGTTCCGTGAAGTACTAAAGCCCATTTTTAGCCTATTTTCATTTTATGAACAAATAGTTAGCCTATTTTCATTTTATGAAAAAATAGGCTTATGAGATCACCTTTTGTCCGTGTGTGTGTGTGTGTGAGCGAGAGAGGCGTGTGTGTGAGTGTGTCCCCCTAATAACTTCTAAACGGCTGCAGAGATTACAATGAAACTCGCTAAGATCATAGCACTATTCTGGCCGACCCCGACCAAGCCTTTCAAATTTTATCGTGTCTCACCAATCCAACATGGCGGCTGTGCGAAATATTTCACCAGTATTCTGTATCTCCGAAACTATTGCCGATATCACCCTAAAATTGTGTACGGTGATAAAGGGCACTACTAGAAGTTTACCTATGAGACTTTCAAAAATCTGGTGACTACAAAACCAACATGGCGGCCAAGCGAAGTTGGGACTTTTAAATTGACTTTTCTCGCGATGTAACTATCCAAACACAATGAAACATGGTACAGCAAATGTTTATACACATTTTAATGCACTGCGGTCTAATTTAGTTCAACTGTTTACATAACCTCAAAATGGCGGCTGTGCGAATTATTTCACTGACATTCTATATCTCCGAATCTAATACAGATATCACCCTGAAATTTTGTACGGTGATAAAGGGTACTGATACAAGTTTATCTATGTAGCTTTCATAAACCTGCAAACTACAAAACGAACATGGCGGCCAAGCGAATTTGAAACGTTTTAATAGACTTTTCTCGTGATTTAACTCACTGAGCGCAGTAAAATGTGGTACAGTAAATAATTTTACATATTGTAATGCACTAATTTAGTTCAATTCTTTACATAACCTCAAGATGGCGGCTGTGCGAAATTTTAAAATTAAGATTTTATTTCTTTTGTCGTAATCTTGCGATCGAAGTGAATGTTTGAATAATGAATCTAGGCAATAATTGTCCTTGAATGGTACATTACTCTATGGCCTATACATATAACAATCCAAAATGGCGATCAACCGAAATATTTAGGCGGTTCTCAATATCTATGAATCTTTTGCAGCAATCAAACTGAATTTTTTAATGTTCATAGAGGCTATGAACATATGTTCACCTATAGGACTTTCAGTAACCTGGTGAGCACAAATCCAACATGGTGGCGACGCAAAGTATAAATATTTAAATGGACGTTTCTAGCGAATTAACTATCTAAGTGCAGCGAAACATTGCACGTTAAATGCTTATACATATGTTAATACACTGGCATCTAATTTATTTCAATTGTTTGCATAATCACAAGATGGCAGCTGTGCGAAATTTTAAAATCTCGTTTTTACTTCTTGTGTTCTAATCATGCGATTGAAGTTTGAATACCACACGTACACAATAATCTTAATGCAATAGTAAAATATTAAAATCCAACCTGGTGACCATCCGAAATATTTAGACGATTATCAATATCTACGTTTATATTACAGCAATCAAACTGAAATTTTGTATGTTGAGAGAGGCAATTAACATAGGTAGGATATATAACAAGTAGTTCCGTGAAGAATTATACAGCCTATTTTCATATATCCTACTCAGGTTAATTGCCTCTCTCAACATACAAAATTTCAGTTTGATTGCTGTAATATAATCTTAGATATTGATAACCGTCTAAATATTTCAGATGGTCGCCAGGTTGGATTTTTATATGTGGGTCTTAGAGTTATGCACTATTACACGAGGATCATTTGTAGAATTCAAACTTCAGTCGCATGATTAGGACACAAGAAGTAATAAAGAGATTTTAAAATTTGCATAGCTGTTATTTGTGGTTGTGAAAACAATTGAAATAAGATAGATGCCAGTGGATTAACATTTGTATAAGCATTTACCGTACCAAGTTTCACCGCACACGGATGGTTAAATCACGAGAAAACGTCCATTTAAATATTGATATTTTGCGTCGCCACCATGTTGGATTTGTGGTCACCAGGTTATTCAAAGTCCTATAGGTGAACTTATGTCCATAGCCTCTATGAACATAGAAAAATCAGTTTGATTGCTGTAAAAAATTCGTAGATATTGAGAACCGTCTAAATATTTCGGATGGTAGCCATATTGGGTTGTTATATGTATAGGCCATAGAGTTATGTACCATTCAAGGACAATTATTGCCTAGGTTCATAATTCAAACTTTCACTTCGATCGCATGATTACGACACAAGAAATAAAAACTTAATTTAAAAATTTCGCACAGCCGCCATCTTGAGGTTATGTAAACAATTAAACTAAATTAGATGCCAGTGCATTACAATATGTATAATCATTTACTGCATTCACTGCGCTCAGATGCTTAAATCGCGAGAAAAGTCTATTAAAACGTTTCAACTTCGCTTGCCCACCATGTTCGTTTTGTACTTTACAGGTTTATAAAAGTTCAATAGATAAACGTGTAGTAGTGCCCTATTAACCGTACAAAATGCCTGGATGATATCAGTAATAGTTTCGGAGATATAGAGTGCCAGTGAAAAATTTCGCACAGCCGCCATCTTGAGGTTATGTAAACAATTGGACTAAATTAGATGCCAGTGCATTACAATGTGTATAAACATTTGTTGTACCATTTTTGGATGGTCAAATCGCGAGAAACGTCCATTTAAAAGTCTTAATTTCACTTGGCCGCCATGTTGGTTTTGTAGTTAACAGGTTTTTGAAAGTCCCATAGTAAAACTTCTAGTAGTTTCCTTTAGTACCGTACAAAAGTTCAGGGTGAGATCGGTAATAGTTTCGGAGATATTGAATGCTGGTGAAATATTTCGCACAGCCGCCATATTGGATTGGTGAAACGTAATAAAATTTGAAGGGCATGGTCGTGGTCGGCCAAATGGTGCTATGACTTTACCGAGTTTCATTGAAATCACTCCAGCCGTTTAGAAGTTATTAGAGGGACACACACACACAAACAAACACACACATACGCACACACATACATACACACGGACATAAGGTGATCTCATAAGCCTTCTTCTTCTTCTTCTTCTTCGTTTGGACCTACTGAGGACCACGGGGCTCGTATCTCCTCGTCGCTTTGTCTTTTCTCTTCTTCCAGTACTCTTTCATCATCTGACTATGAGCCAGCTTTCTTTCCTCCGTCCACGGTGGTCTGCTGACACCAGTGTTCTTCCTAGCTGTCAGTGATACAGGAAAAACTCCCTGTCGGATGGCTTACCGGAATTGTTGGCGGTCCTGTATGGAATTAAGTGGGATCCCTAGGTGGTCTAAATCCGTCCTGACCGTAGGGATCCACTTGGACCTAGAGGCCTTCCCTCTTCCTGCCACTGTGAAGATCTTACTGGTGAGCCGGCAAGGGATCATGCGGGTCAAGTGTCCATAGAAGGCCAAGCGCCTCTTTCTTATACAAGTAACAATGTCTTCTTGATGGCTGTAAAGCTCATCATTGTGCCGAATTCTGTAGGTGCCTCCCTCTTCCCGTATAGGTCCTTGTATCCTCCGCAGGATCTTCCTCTCCTTGAGTTCAAGTTTCCTGAGTGGGCCTTTCCTGGCCATCACGAGGCATTCTGAGACGTACAGAACATATGGTTTTACTACTGAATTGTAGTGTCTGAGTTTTAGGTTTTTGGAGAGGAACTTCGATGCGTAGATGCTGCGGCAGGAGTGGTAGGCCCTCTCGAACTTGGTGCACCTGGTATCTATGGCCAGATTCTCACTCTGGTTTGCCGAGATCCACTCTCCTAGGTACTTGATCGCAGGGACTTTTCAGATGAAGACTCCCTCAAGTGGAATTGTGGACGGGGCTTCCTTGATGTTAGTCATGAATTCAGTCTTCCCAATGTTGATCTTCAGGCCAGCCCGAACCACTACATCGTGAAGACTCTGTAGGTGGTGAGTAGCTTCATCTATAGTGTTGGTCAGTATGGCGAGGTCGTCGGCAAAGGCCAGGCATGACACATGAAGGTTATCTTTCTTGTATCCAAGGTGCAGACCAGTCCTTGGTGTTAGTCGCACCATCCATTCCCTTATGATCTTCTCCAGGATGCAATTGAAGAGGATGCAGGATAGTCCATCAACCTGTCTAACTCCCGTCTTGATGGGGAAGCTCTCGGATAGTTCATCTCTGAACTTGACTTTAGATGTTGTGTTTGTCAAGGTGACCTGGACTAGTTTAAGTTTTTTTTTCATCAAGGCCAAATTCTCGCAAGGTGGAGAAAAGACTCTCTCTGTCCACCGAGTCGTATGCCTTCTGAAAATCCACTAAGACAACTACCCAGGGTTGTCACCCACGACTCTTATAAGTGAGGATGGTCTTGAGATTTTGTATCTGCTCTGGACAAGATCGATTGTTTCGAAAGCCGGCCTGGTATTCCCCTAATTGAGAGTCTAGTTGGTTGGTGACTCTAGATAACAGAGCTTTCGAAAGAACCTTGTAGGTAACCTGATACCTCGGTAATTGTTGAGGTCAGTCTTGCTTCCCTTCTTGTGTAACGGGTGAATTACTGCTGATGTCCACCCTTCCGGTAGGGTCTCTGTTGTCCATATGTCTTGTATGATCTGTTGGATGCTCTGCAAGGACTGTTCATCTGCGCATTTCCACATCTCTGCTACTATTTCATCTTCACCTGAGGCTTTATTATTTTTCAGGTTATTGATTATACTCTCGATTTCCTCTCTGTCAGGCGGTTGAGAATCAGGATACCTGATAGATGGTTCATGGAAGATTAATCTTGCACTAGGTTCTTCTGTGTTGAGGAGCTTCTGGAAATAATCTGCAAGAACGGTGGTACAATTCTTGTTATTTAGTTGGATCTTGCCGTCTAGTCCACGAAGAAGTAAGGTAGGGGCAGTGTACTGGGTCGTCTGTTTCTTAAGACCATTGCACAGGTCTCTGGAGTTGTGTCTCTTGAAGTCCTCTTCTACTTGTTGTAGCAGGATGCGTAGGTAATTCCTTTTAGCTCCACGTACAGTGTTCCCAGTTGCCTTTCTTTGCGTGATGAAAGCCTCAAGGTTGAAATCATTCTTGTACTGGTTCCACCTGATCCAGGTTCGATATCTTTCTTCTATGGCCTTATCGCAATCTGTAGTCCACCAAGGGTGTTTTCCTTTATTGGACGTAGCGGGAATAGTTTCGTGAGCGGCATCCAGTAATGCTTTCTGGAGGGCTGTCCAACCTTCTTTCTGTGTATTCATCCGAAGGGTTTGTTGGAAGTTACAGTTTTCATCACGTAGGCGTTGAGTATTGAATCGAGGTAATCTAGAGCTCCTTGGTGGTTTTGCTACCTTTCTCAAGGGTTGAAAATTAGCTTTGACTAGTGAAAGGTAATGGTCAGAGTCTATATTGGCTCCTCTCAGTACTTTGACGTTCTGTATCTCCCTGTGATATAGTCTGTCTATAGCCACGTGATCAAGCTGAAATTCACCTAGCAAAGGATTTGGGCTTCTCCAAGTCTTGGATTTTCCTAGGTAGACGCTTGAAGGCTGTTGAATTTAGGACCAAGTGGTACTTGTCACAGAGTTCTATGAGGCGCTCACCGTTTCTATTTGTTCTCTTGTGGGCTGGGTAGAGACCTACTATCCTTCGGTATTTCTGTTCCCTGCCGACTTGGGCATTGAAGTCCCCCATGAGTATAGTTGAATGGTTATGTGGAATCTTGTCTAGTATTTCTTCTAGGGAGTCCCAGAAGTGTTCCACTAACTCGAGGTCTTTCCGGTTGGTGTCATTTGTGGGTACGTGGAAGTTCACTATTGTATAGGCTTTGTTACGAGATCGGAATGATAGTGAGGAGGTCCGTCCGTTAGGTGAAGAAAAATCCAAAATGTGGTCAACCATACTGTGATGTACGGCAAAACCTGTGCCCAGGTGAGGGACTGTCCTCATCACTCTTTCACCCGGTTTCCCCTTGTAGATCCTATACGCACCTGACTCAAATGCATCCTCGTCCATAAACCGTGTCTCTTGGAGCGCTGCTATCTTTATTTTGTACTTGTCGAGCACTTCAAGTGTTTGCTTTAACTTACCTACCTTAAGAAGGGAGTAAATGTTGATTATAGCTAGGTAGGTGAGGTTCCCCATAAGCCTATTTTTTTCATAAAATGAAAATAGGCTAAAAATCCCATTCAAAATATTTAGACGGTTCTGAATATCTGCGATAAGCCTCCGTGGCTTAGGCGGCACCACGCTGGCCTCCCACCACTGGGTCTGTGGTTCAAATCGTGGTCACTCCATGTGCGATTTTTGCTGGACAAAGTGGAGGCAGACAGGTTTTCTCCGGGTATTCCGGTTTTTCCTGTCACAAATTTCATTCCAGCAACACTTTCCACTATCATTTCATTTCATCTGTCATTCATTTCATCATTTCCCTAGGGGAGTCCGACAGTCTTTGGCAGCCGGCACAGTTCATATCCTCGCCGCTAGATGGGGGCTTCATCATTCCATTCCCCGACCTGGTCGGTCGACTGGAAGCAGGCTGTGGACTTTCATTTTCAATATCTGCGAAACTATTACAGAAATCAAACTGAAATTTTGTATGTTGATAGACGCTATTCGAAAATTCGACTTCCTGGGCGGGAAAACTAACTCCCGATCTTGGGTTCATTGGAAGGACACTCCACCACTGAGACACAGGTGTATCCAGAGCTTACTTGACACCCATGGGGTAGTTTTGATACTCCTTCGAAGCTACTCGTACTTGCAGTAGGTACCGGCAGCTAACAATTTTCATGTTTGTGTCTATTGACAAACACTTTAAATAATGAAAATAATCAAGTGGGGATTTAATTTAACAAGGTTGCCCATACCCTAGTGAGAGTAATAATACAACGACCGCGTTAATTGTAAGAAAACTATGCTCCTAATTCAAGTTTATATGGCCAAGAGATTTCTATGGACAAATGAGCTGAGTTATTGCTACAGAACTCTTTGGCCCTGGAGGTGCAAACTCGATTACAGCAGCAATAAGCGCTTTTATAACCAAGTAACAAGGAAATTAACGAGGTGAATTACATGGATGTTGTTGGCAACTGGCCGGTTCAGAAACGTGACGCCCAACTGAAGTTGGCAACGATGACTGGTCGTACATGACCTTTCCATGTTCCATTGCATTGTTCTTCGGGGAAGTTTGAGTTACCTAAACACTTGTTGTTGTTGATTCATTTAGGGGCTTTGCGATATCCTGGCCATGTAACCCCGTGTACTTTGATATGTGTGTATGTGTAATTTGTCTGATAACTTATGCTATTATAATGGCAGTATTATACATGAGGGGTGATCAGAAACGTTACAAGGCCGATATTCCTTGAGTTTCGTCTATTATAGAGAAATTAGTAGTGTGGGGGTAATTTGAATACATAAGGTTGGCAACTGTGCAGAGATTCAGCCACCTGCCACCTACAGTGTTAGTTGTAGGTAAACAACTATAGCTACTCGTTTGGAAAACTGGTCACGTGAAGATATCAGCTCAGTTATTAGATTTCTGTGGGCGAAACATATACGCGCCGTCAGGACTTCCTTCATGATAACGCACGACCTCATACAGTTCAGAAGACCACCATGCTATTATTTGTTTATTTAGCGTATGGCCTTTAGTGCCCGGAGTGTCCGAGGATATGTTTGGCTCACCAGAGGCTGTAGCTGCTTCAATGCTTCAATGGGGTGAGCTACAAGTTCCGTTCAATTTTAAGTAGTTCCAATTTTCACTACCAGATGTCACTGACATGTAGTGGTTAACGTTGGAACATTGATAGAGTCTTTCAACGAAATCTAACCTAGAAATGTAGCTTCACACACGTTTTGTTGGTGGAAGGATCTTTTACATGCCATAAATCTATAACATGGGACCGCCGGATTTACTCCCCCCCTCCCGGAGGAAGGAACACTGAAGGATTTTAACGCTCTTAAAAATCCGGCAACATCGGCCGGGTTTGAACCCGCGATCTTGGGCACAGAAGCTTAGCATGCTACTGTACCCGTTCGTCCTGGGGATGCGATGACCCATCTGCTATAACATCGCATTCCTGGAGTTCCAGGACAGAGCGGAGTTAAATGAACCTCTAGTCAAATAAGGAATGTGTCGGAAATTCAGCTGAGTTCTCGAAAAAGCAGTGGGTATCACGAGACAAAGTATCTCTAGGGTCGTTACGGGCTTAAGTTTAATAAAAATAATGCAAATATAAATGGGCGCCATCAACTGAATTCCTAGCAAACCACTTCCTTTCCGGATAAGCCTTACTCAAAACCAGGAAAGAAAAAGGAACATCACACCATCATCAGATCACAACTAAGATAAAAACAAATTTATTTTACTTTGATAGTCAGACAGACATTTTAAATATAACTCCTACCTAAGAGTATGGTCGAATGCCAAAGTTAAATTGTCATTGTCCAAAAATCGAACCATCTCTTATCTAATCCAAAATTATTTTTTTATCCACATAACAAGAAAAATTTATAAAGTTCTCTTGGGTTCTCAGGATCACTGTAGCACTATGTCTTTCGTCACTGACATTTGTGAAACCTGAGACCTAATTTCTCTTTAATTTAACATCAATGTGGATTTAATAAAGTTATTAATCTGTCTAAACATACACATATAATAATCACACATATTAAATATCACGTAATTTATGGTTTGCATGGCATAATTTGAATGTTGAACATGTTAATCAAATGCTCCTAAACATTGAATAATTAATTTACACTATTTACATCGTCATTCATAATCTCTTATCTGTGAATTACAGAAAATTCAAATTCTCATTGGTCATCATTATCGTCATCATCAAAATTAAATATTTCTCACATTAATTCTCACTTCAAAATTCTATATATTCCTGTCTGAATCGTTAATTCATCACCATTACATCATTTAAATCCTCAACTCAAGTTGCAATTCCTTCAAATTATATCTCAATTAAATTTATTTAATTCCATATAAATTCATTAATCATCAGCTTCTTTAATTAATTATAACCTTCTAATTCAGTTATTCATCATCATTACAATCGTCTATTAATTTATTTCAATCAGTTTATTTATTCAATCTTTAATTCATCCATTTATTTAATTCATCGATTTATTCAAAAATTTAATTTATCAACTTATTTAAATTTCAATCATCTGGTTATTTAGATTTCATTATTTCATCTAGTCATTCTGATTTTTATTTCATTAGGTCAGATCGTTAATATGCTTAAATCTCAGATTATTATTTCGTTAATTATTATTTTCAGAAAATCTTGTATTATCAACTTCATTTATTTGTTTAATTTCCTAACAAATTGTTTAATATGGTTTATAGAACGTTGTCTTACAGTTTTATCACTTCCAAGTTATATCTCGTATTTAATTTATCATGCCAAAAAATATTATTGCCTCCACGACATCACGTTGGATCAAACTATCCACAACGACATTACATTTCTTCAATACTTCAAATATCACATTTGAGTACAATGACTACTCCACAAAACTCCATAAACATTCAGCACATACAGCATGAATCTCAACAATTACGCTAGACTGGGTACGACGACCTCACGTCTGCCTCAAAATACATTATCAACGTTGCAACTATCACATGGCAAATTCCACAAAATGCCTATCACAAACTTCACTTAACCATGTTGCATGATCTACAAAAAATATATAACTGGCTTCAAATTATCAACGCACACAATCTCCTATAACTGTAATTACTCTGATCACATCTAGACAACTTCTTAAACAATTGGAAAAATATTACTTCAGTAATTTAAGATCTGCTTTCAAATAGCATAAATTCTTTTACAATTTTCATAATTCACATCACAGAAAAACACCAATGTGCTATAATCTCTCATATCAAAATCTGCAATACTGATCTGCCTTAAAATAATTATGACCATTAATGATTAATCTTACAAGATTCAATTACTTTAAATCCTTCTCAAAGCTATCAAACACAATTATAAAAAATCATCAAAGCATCAGCTGTAACAGCTGTTAAACTGAAATTACTCTCAAAAGAGTATAGCAACAAAATATTGGATTGGCAAACAAGAATTACTAAATGCAATCCTGTTGACATTTATCGTTACTTTATTTAACAAAATTTCGACTGATATGTGACTAGTAGTTCCTTGTTTGATTCACTTACAATCTCGTGTACATTCGGATGATAAAAATGAGTCCCTCAATGGCGAGTAAGATGTGTAACCACCGTACAGTCGTATAAATACGAAAGACCTCGCCCCGTCGACTTGGATGATATTTCCCTGAACGATGGGTAAGATGAGTAGCCACCATACAATCGTATAAATACGAAGGACCCCATCTCGTAGTCTATATGAGTAAATGTACCAGATAGGAATCAACAAGTTTCTAGTTGTCATATAAAAGCGATGTTCATTCACTAAAGTGAATAACTTCTTAATATCTCCAAACAATCCAATGGAAAAAATCCGTACTGATGAATAATACACACTCGCTAGTATGCAATGAACTGACGAAGTAATTTTAGATAATCAATTGCAGATCACGAGTTCGAAATACTCGTTACACAAAAAAAACTATTCATGAAAAATATCCTAGCTGGAAAAATTGTCTAAAAGACCAAACATCTGCTTAATAAAGCCAAACCAATGGTGAGAATTTCGTATAATGATGCCTGCCATATCATATGGTCACTCCATATTCTAGCAAATTCGAAGTATATAAATTCAAACCATGTCTTAATAATCGTATCACTCCTATTAGAAAAATATACATGTGTGCCCAGTATTCATGAAAATAATCGTATCAGGTAGTTATGACTCTTACAGTACCTTTCATAATCAGCTGTAATTAAATTTCCAAGATCGTCGATTTTCCCTACATAAAGAATTTCTCGAAAGATCGGCGTGAATAGCATTCCATCCATGAAATGACGATTGCATTCGAAATCCCAAGTGAATCAGCTGGTGGACTCCTCTCGTCAGGAATCGAATCCATCGCTCTGCGGTGCCATCTTGTCTCTATTGGCGTCTACTCGGACATGTTGAACTTCGGATTACCCATAGTGGATATTGTCCAACTCCTTCTCGAAATAGTTCATGGAAACAGCGGACCCTCTACTCCTCTTCTAAGTTACGCCACTGTTCCGTAAAATGTTCAGTTTGAGTATTGAAAGTTCAATCTCAAATGACTACTAAGTCCCACTTTCGTAAAACAAAATTTTACTTGAGAGTGTTCAAGATTACGAAACACCCTGTATTTGTCTGTATTAGGTAATTCATGAAACTGCATAAGAAATAAATCTTATTAATGCACGATCTAATGTTCATCAGTGCCTATGCTAACAACATTCCGTTTACTTGAAATAGTTAGAGTGACTTTGAATGCGTTATAGAAAAGCATAGTCATAAAGTTATTCATAAAAGCTATGTTCAAACTGCGTTGAAATGTCGCTTATAATAAAGTCTTCAACTACTCGCAGTGCGGTTTTAACATATCCCGGCCGTCTGTGATCGCTTCCTCGGCCAGCCCGCCTGGATCAATGACCCGCTTGGCCTTCGCTGCTCGGCGATGCAGGAACTGTCGCCTACACTCTGCCACTGACAGTTTCTGTATGTTACGTGACCTTCACTGTGCGTCTCGCTGCGCTATAGAGCTGCTCCTTCCTGCTCGTCTGACTGAGCTCAACTGACCTTGCTAGCACTGTCTTCTTGCTTATGTGTTCGGCGCAGGCACGTGGTGTATTCCCCCACCACTGTGCTCTCTCGTCACGAACATAGTCTCGAACCCAGATCATCTCGGCTGTTCTGTTATAAAATAACTATTGGGTTATATGATTTCCATAAAATTATTTCCACATATAATGCATGTTATATATCCTCTTCTAAGATATTTAATTGCTATAATCCCATAAATATCTCAATAAAGCTTCACATCTCTATTCATAATTCCATCTTCTTACAGACGTCAGTGCCTCCTTGATTCTAGACCTCCTACGTCATCTTGGCATTCTTCTTGACGCGATCGGTGCGCTATCTTTTCCTAACTCTTCTCACAACCTCAACTACAGCTTAATGTCTGCTGGCGTAGCCGATAGCCTAAACTAGGTATCGGGTACACTACCGACCACGCCACCGAAGCTGACAAACATGCAAATGAAATAACACGATGGACATTTACTTGTGAGGATTTCGTGTCGTCATTGATGTCAGCTACAAATAGGTGATATTAACTTTGTTGTAGGTCTTGAATTACGTTAAGTTCTTGTCAAATTTTGAATGATCTTTGTACTTACGAACAAAGTAACCTAGTGTACTCCATACCGACTGGCTACGTGGCTCAGCGGTAAAATTGTCGCCTGCTGTCCCCCAACGTTACTGGATCGAATCCTAGCGCAGTCAGCTGGCATTTGACGGTGCGCAAATGTGAGGGAGTCGTGTAGGTAGGTTAAATGGCACGTTAAAGATCCCCTGGCGTGTCTAAAACCCGCAGTAGTTAAAAGGGACTTAACCAATAACATTTTTTTCCGTCATGTGGCCTCCTGAGAGGCCAAGTGCAGGTCTTTCTAGTCGACGCCCGTGGGCGACCTGCGCGTCGGGTTGAGAGATGGAATGGTTGAAGATGAATGAATTTGGGCAAGGATGTGGAGGGAAGTGGCCGTGGCCTATCAGAAGATACCGTCCCAGCATTTGCCTGGCGTTGAGAATGGGAAACCACGGAAAACCATTTTAAGGACGGCCGACGGTGGGGCTCGAACCCACGCGTCTACCGAGTAAGCAGAGAGCTTGGCCCCATGACCTAACGCTGCGCTTTAGCCAGCATAGCCACTGCTGTCGGTAACCAATGCCATTATTATCTTATGTACTCCATACCCAACTATTTTTCTTTATTAGTGCTTAGAAGGCAGAAATGAGGCAAGGGAAAAAGAAGGAAAGAAAGGGGGGAAGGATGGGAGGATGGAAGGGAGGAATGAAGGAAAGAGAGGAAGGAAGAAATGAAGGAAAGAGAGGGAGGAAGGGAGGAACGAAGGAAGGAAAGAAAGGAAGGGGAGGGAGGGAGGAAGGAAGGTCGGAAGGAAATAAAGGAAAGGAGGGAGGAAGGAAGGTCGGAAGGAAATAAAGGAAGGTAGGGAGGATGGAAGGAAGTAAGGTCGGAAGGAAATAAAGGAAGTAAGGGAGGGAGGATGGCAGGAAGTAAGGTCGGAAGGAAAGAAGGAAGGGAGGGAGGGAGGAAGGAAATAAAGGAAGTAAGGGAGGGAGGATGGCAGGAAGTAAGGTCGGAAAAAAAGAAGGGAGGGAGGGAGGGAGGGAGGAAGGAAGGAAGGAAATAAAGGAAGTAAGGGAGGGAGGATGGTAGGAAGTAAGGTCGGAAGGAAAGAAGGGAGGGAGGGAGGGAGGGAGGAAGGAAGGAAATAAGGGAAGTAAGGGAGGGAGGATGGCAGGAAGTAAGGTCGGAAGGAAAGAAGGGAGGGAGGGAGGGAGGAAGGAAGGAAATAAAGGAAGTAAGGGACGGAGGATGGCAGGATCTAAGGTCGGAAGGAAAGAAGGGAGGGAGGGAGGAAGGGAGGAAGGAAGGAAGGAAATAAAGGAAGTAAGGGACGGAGAATGGCAGGAACTAAGGTCGGAAGGAAAGAAGGGAGGGAGGAAAGAAGGAAATAAAGGAAGTAAGGGAGGGAGGATGGTAGGAAGTAAGGTCGGAAGGAAAGAAGGGAGGGAGGGAGGGAGGAGGGAGGGAGAAAGGAAGGAAATAAAGGACGTAAGGGACGGAGGATGGCAGGAACTAAGGTCGGAAGGAAGGAAGGGAGGGAGGGAGGGTGGGAGGAAGGAAATAAAGGAAGTAAGGGAGGGAGGATGGCAGGAAGTAAGGGCGGAAGGAAAGAAGGGAGGAAGGGTGGGAGGGAGGGAGGGAGGGAGGAAGGAAATAAAGGAAGTAAGGGAGGGAGGATTGTAGGAAGTAAGGTCGGAAGGAAATAAGGGAGGGAGGGAGGGAGGAAGGGAGGAAGGAAGGAAGGAAATAAAGGAAGTAAGGGACGGAGAATGGCAGGAACTAAGGTCGGAAGGAAAGAAGGGAGGGAGGGAGGGAGGGAGGGAGGGAGGAAGGAAATAAAGGAAGTAAGGAAGGGAAGATGGCAGTAAGTAAGGTCGGAAAGAAAGAAGGGAGGGAGAGAGGAAAGAAGGAAATAAAGGAAGTAAGGGAGGGAGGATGGTAGGAAGTAAGGTCGGAAGGAAAGAAGGGAGGGAGGGAGGGAGGAAAGAAGGAAATAAAGGAAGTAAGGGAGGGAGGATGGTAGGAAGTAAGGTCGGAAGGAAAGAAGGGAGGGAGGGAGGAAGGAAGGAAATAAAGGAAGTAAGGGAGGGAGGATGGTAGGAAGTAAGGTCGGATGGAAATAAAGGAGGGAGGGAGGGAGGAAGGAAGGAAGGAAATGAAGGAAGTAAGTGACGGAGAATGGCAGGAACTAAGGTCGGAAGGAAAGAAGGGCGGGAGGGAGGGAGGGAGGGAAGAAGGAAATAAAGGAAGTAAGGGAGGGAGGATGGTAGGAAGTAAGGTCGGAAGGAAAGAAGGGCGGGAGGGACGGAGGAAGGAAATAAAGGAAGTAAGGGAGGGAGGATGGTAGGAAGTAAGGTCGGAAGGAAAGAAGGGTGGGAGGGAGGGAGGGAGAGAGGAAGGAAGGAAAAAAAGAAAGTAAGGGCGGGACGATGGTTGGAAGTAAGGTCGGAAGGAAATAAGGGAGGAAGGGAGGGAGGGAGAGAGGGAGGAAGGAAGGAAGGAAATAAAGGAAGTAAGGGAGGGAGGGAGGATGGTAGGAAGTAAGGTCGGAAGAAAAGAAGGGAGGGAGGGAGGGAGGGATGAAGGAAGGAAGGAAATAAAGGAAGTAAGGGAGGGAGGATGGTAGGAACTAAGGTCGGAAGGAAAGAAGGGAGGGAGGGAGGGAGGGAGGAAGGGAGGAAGGAAATAAAGGAAGTAAGGGACGGAGAATTGCAGGAACTAAGGTCGGAAGGAAAGAAGGGAGGAAGGAAGGAAATAAAGGAAGTAAGGGACGGAGGATGGCTGGAACTAAGGTCGGAAGGAAAGAAGGGAGGGAGGGAGGGAGGGAGGGAGGGAGGAAGGAAGGAAATAAAGGTAGTAAGGGAGGGAGGATGGCAGGAAGTAAGGTCGGAAGGAAAGAAAGGAAAGAAGGGAGGGAGGGAGGGAGGAAGGAAGGAAGGAAGGAAGGAAGCAGGGGAAGCTTTTAATTTTACTTTACCGTTAATCTCACGATCATAAACCATGGAACCTCCTTTTTACGTGGAATCTGAATCGATCGGACGTGGCATTTAACATCGACAATGTTGCATGCATTAACCGGACCTCGAATCCACACAATCTTTGAGAGAGGCCAGGAGCTTGACCTAATGCTTACTGGCAGAGCAGTTGATAAATGGATTTACTCTTACAGGCCTGCCTTGTATTTATTCATGGAACGTGTGCATTTACAATTTAGGATAACTTTATTTTATAGGTACATTATCTGGTGAAGGGATGGATCTGCTCGTTACTAGTATTGAGTTAAATAATCGTAAGTGAATATTGTACATTAGCATGGACAAGGTTGGCTGGTTCTCACTTGATTGAAGTAATTCGTCAGAAACATTGACATGAGCAATTTTCATGCTGAACAATTAAATCTTGATGCCTTTAGAAATAAAAGAAGGAAGGCTTAGTGGAGTATCAGGCAAAAAACAAGATGTTCAGTAAAGAACATATAGCCTACTTTCTCCTAAATGTATGAGTATAGTTATAACTCGTTGTTATTATCAAAGAGTATAATAGAATCATTTCTTGGTTGAAGACCTTAGAAACTATTTACCTCTATCAAACGCCACAACCTAAAAAAAAACTACTACCATCACTGAAGAAAGATAGATAAGAAGTATCTCAAGAATGTTATGGATTTGGAGACATAATCGACCGGACTGGCTGCGTGGCTCAGCAGTAACGTTCTCGCTTGCTGGGCCCTAGGTTGCAGGTTCGTATCCTGGCGCAGTCAGCTGGCATTTGAGGGTGCACTAATGCGAGGGAGCCGTGTCAGTAGATTTACTGGCACGTTAAAGATCCCCTTCGGGCCAACATTCCGGAACCCCGGCGTATCTAAAAGCAGCAGTAGTTAAAAGGGACGTAAAACAAATAACATTATTATTATTGTTATTATTACATAATCGACCTGCCGTGGGCAACATCCAACTTTGAGTTGAGGCATGTCTTTACACGTCTGGTTGTGCATGGCTTTCACAACCCTAATTGAATTAACAAATCTTTCCATGACCCTACAGAGACGTATGTATACAAACTATGTGGATATTTTCGATTGCTATTTGCCTGAAATAAAAGTATTAATAACCTGAACTAGCACCAGCGGCTAGAATTCAGTTACTATGTGAAATTGTTTTGTTCTTTACTTCAAATAACATTTTCAAATAACGCACAATAGGCTGTTACAAACCCCTTAAAATAAGAAGTAAAAATGTATCATAGTATCATCTTGTCATTCTTCAAATTCAATGCGCATAGAATGCCAATGGTATACTATCAATGGAGTCCCATGTAGACCAGTCGTGAAATCTAGTGGAGAAGTATCAAACAATATAATCCTAACAGGGCGAGTGCATTCTAGCGGCCATAAGAAGAAACTTTTCAATAAAATCTGGAAGTTAATAAGTAGGCCGGCGTGCAGTTACCTTTTTGGCTGCTAGATGTCTCGAGCAAATCTGCTGGCGAATTATGTTTTAATTAAATATATGTTTTGCACCGTAATATGCACAATATAAAGCTTAATTTTAAAACGTCTGAGTCATTACAAAGCAACAAATATGTAAAATTTCAAGCAAAAAACCTAACACTGATGGGATTTTGAACCATAGGCATATGAATGATAGACCAACTCTTTACCTCGGAGCCATTTGTGCCAACGAACATTGATCTATATAAAATGACTTACATAGAACTTGTTAGCAAATAATGATTTAGACCTAACGATTTCATCAGTGGAGTATATTATTTATATAAAAAGCATTTCATACAAAGTTTATTTATTTTGTATCAGTACGCTATATTGCATGCAATACTCAAATTAGTGAAATATAAGTCAGACACAAGATATCCGCTGCCATCTTGTCTTCTTACCGAGACGGCTCAGCTTTTTAAAATCACTTCTGCACTATATTATTACAAAATAAACTTTTAATTTCGAACGAGCCTCTTCCTTTAGAACAGTTAAATCGATTCTTGGCTCGATAATCGGAACTGGTGGGTCCCATGATATGGATTATAAAGTTTGCATAATTCGCACGGCCGCCATCCTGAAATGGTACGGCGGATGACCTTTTAGTTTGGTCACAAGACGCGTCCTATCTGAAGGTATTTTATTACCAAATGTGGTAGAGATCGGATAATTTGGTTAGTCGCTATACGTTTTGAACGTTTGAGTGGCCGCCATTCAGTTTTGGTAAAGATGGCGGCGATATAAAACATGACATTGAGGTGCCCTTTGCTTGTTCTACCTCTGTACCAAATTTCGTTCAATTCGGTTTCACCGTGTTCGAATTGATAGGGGGGGGGGGGCAGACATTCAGAGTACACACACTCACACACACACACAGACTCACACACACACATACACACACACAGACAGACACACAATTTTTGGCCCTGTAGTGATCTCATAAGTCTACTTTCATTTTTTGCAAAAATCGAAAGTAGGCTAAAAATTAACCATAGCCTATTGGATAATGATTGGTTCTACGTATTACCTTCGTTATCTTATTAAATTGTTTGACACCTGTTAATATTCAATATGTTTCCTTTTTTATTGCAACATGTTTTCGTCCCTTCAATGGGACTTCTTCAGCTTGATTGTTTAGCTTAACACTTCATGTGTATTTTATTAGAAAGTGACAAGAATGACAATAAAATATAAATAGTGTTCATTTTAGGTAGATTTCATTCGAAAGCTAACTATTGCAATGGGTACCATGTTTCGACTTCCGGAAAATTTCTACATATCTTCGCGTTTCACATCCCCCAGACCCCAAAACCACCGTCAGTTCAAAAGTTTATATATAATTTATGTATATATGTATGTATCTATCTATCTATCTATCTATATATATATATACAAGCTGACCCGGCAGACGTTGTCCTGCCAATCAAAGAAAGTGTTGTAACTTTGTTACTTGGAGTGCTTTTGGATACACAATATTTTTTTTCATTTCTGTTAACTGCCTCTAAACTATCGTGAATTGAATTAACTAATTTAGAAACATTCGTTGGAGCGTGCACAACAACTCTCCAAAGTTTCATCGCAAACGGATAAATGGCATTTAACGCATACGGGATTTGGTTTAAATGATTCGTGCGCTGTCACTCATTTCTTGAATCTACTCGTGCTCTACCGACTGTGAAATGGATTTACTAAGTTAGAAAGTTTCACGTAAGTGTACACAACAACTCATCAAAGTTTCATCGCAATCGATGAATAGTATATGAACGCATGCAGGATTTTGTTGGAACGCTTCGCGCGTCATCACTCATTTGTTACATCTACTCGTGCGCTACCAATATTATAAATTGGATTTACCAAGTTGAACACCTTCCCTGGCATGTACACAACAACTCATCAAAGTTTCATCGGAATCGGATGAATGACATATGAACGCATAAGTGATTTTCTTTAAACGATTCGCGTGCCGTCACTCATTTGTTGAATCTACTCATGCGCTACCTATTCTAAAATAGATTTACTAAGCCTGAAACCTTCTCTGGCGTGTACTCAATGATTCACCAAGGTTTGATCGCAATCGGATGAATGATATATGACCGCATACGGAACATTGTGGAAACGATTCGCGCGCCGTCGCTCATTTGTTGAATCTACTCGTGCGCTACTTATTAAAATCTGGATTTACTAAGACAGAAACATTTCCTGGAGTGTATACAACAATTCACCAATGTTTCATCGCAATCGGATAAATGGTATATGGACGCATACGTTACTTTGATGAAATGATTCGCGTGCCGTCACACATTTGTTGTATCTACTTGTGCGCTACCTATTGTAAAATGGATTTATTAAGCCAGAAACCTTCCGTAGGGTGTAAACAACATCTCACCCATGTTTCATCGTAATCGGACAAATGGTATTTGAACGCATACGGGACCTTCTTGAAACGCTTCGCGCGTCGTCGCTCATTTGTTGAATCTACTCGTGCGAAACCTCCTGTGAAATGGATTTAATAAGTTAGAAACCCTCACGTAAGTGTACACAACATCTCACCCAAGTTTCATTGCAATCGGATGAATGGTATATGAACGCATACGGGACTTTGATTAAAAGTTCGCACGTCGTTGCTCATTTGTTGAATCTACTCGTGAGCTACCTATTGTAAAATGGATTTACTAATTTAGAAACCCTCACGTAAGTGTACACAACATCTCACCCAAGTTTCATCGCTATCGGACGAATGGTATTTGAACGCATACGGGACTTTGTTGAAACGCTTCGCACGTCGCCGCTCATTTGTTGAATCTACTCGTGCGCAACCTCCTGTGAAATGGATTACTAATTTAGAAGCCTTCACTTAAGTGTACACAACAACTCATCAAAGTTTCATCTCAATCTATGAATGGAATATAAACTTATACGGCATTTTGTTGAAACGCTTCGCGCGTCGTCACTCATTTGTTGAATATAGTCGTGCGCTACCTAATGTGAAATTGATTTACTAAGCCAGAAGCCTTCCCTGGAGTGTACACAACATCTCACCCAAGTTTCATCGCTATCAGACGAATGGTATTTGAAGGCATTCGGGACCTTTTTGAACGAAGGCCAAGGCTAGTGGTTTCCATGACGACTGTTTTTGACTGTATATTGTGGTTCTAAAATTGTGTGTAAATTGTGGTTCTAAAATTGTGTTCATTCCACCTACCGGGTCAGATTGTGAATCTAAACCATACATGGACCCAGCCTAATATACATACCAAATTCCATCAAAATCGGTTCAGTCGTTTAGGAGGAGTTCAGTCACATACACACGTGTCGAAGAATTATATATATAAAGATATATATATATCAGTTTCTTGTGGACACGATAACTGCCGTAATTTTGCACCAATCACTTTGAATTTTTTACATAATATGTATCCCTATAAAATCTCGGTCGAGTTCGTTAATGGGCAAAATCAGTTGAAGGGGGTGAAAATGGGGGTCTTTTTTCGAAAAAGTGAAATTTCGCTATAACTCTCTTAATACGTGAAATATCGAAGCCATTCAAAGTTCATAATATGAGTCGGATAAGTGCCAAAAATTTATGTCAAATACGTTTTTTGATAGCACCAACCCTTGACCATAGGGCTGGAAAAAAGTGGGTTTTTCGGGAAACATTAATCATATCTCTCTTAATAGGCACAATATCAAAACCGTACAAAATGGAAAATATTCCCCTAATAATTACCTAAAACTTTTGTCTGAAAGAATTTTTGATATGACCCACCATTATGCCAAGGGATGAGAAAAATGATTTCGGAATTTTAAAAAATGCCAAGTGCCATCAGAGGTTACCATAACAACGCTTTCAAATTGATAAGGGATGATCTATCAGAGGTTGCCAAGACAACGCCATTGACGAGATCACATTCATTTTTAGCCTACTTTTCACACTTTTCAACAAGTAGTTCCCTGAAGAACTATACAGCCTATTTTCACATATCCTGCTCATGTTAATTGCCTCTATCAACATACAAAATTTCAGTTTAATTGCTGTAACAGATTCGTAGATATTGAGAACCGTCTAAATATTTCAGATGGTCGCCATGTTGGATTTTTATTTTTGTAGTATTACATTAAGATTATTGTGTACGTGTGGTATTCAAACTTCAATCGCATGATTAGAACACAAGAAGTAAAAACGAGATTTTAAAATTACGCACAGCAGCCATCTTGTGATTATGCAAACAATTGAAATAAATTAGATGCCAGTGGATCAACATTTGTATAAGCATTTAACGTGCAACGTTTCACGGCACTCGGATAGTTAATTCGCGAGAAATGTCCACTTAAATATTTATACTTCGCGTCGCCGCCATGTTGGATTTGTGCTCACCAGGTTACTGAAAGTCCTATAGGTGAATATATGTTCATAGTCTCTATGAACATAAAAAATTCAGTTTGCATGCTGTAAAAGATTCATAGATATTGAGAACCGTCTAAATATTTTAGAAGCTCGCCATTTAGGATTGTTATATGTATAGGCCATAGAGTTATGTACCATTCAAGGACAATTATTGCCTAGGTTCATTATTCAAACTTTCACTTCGATCGCATGATTACGACACAAGAAATAAAAACTTAATTTCAAAATTTCGCACAGCCGCCATCTTGAGGTTATGTAAACAATTGAATTAAATTAGATGGCGGTGCATTACAATCTGCTAAATCATTTACTATACCACATTTCACTGCACTCAGAGAGTTAAATCACGAGAAAAGTCTATTAAAATATTTCAAATTCGCTTGGTCGCCATGTTCGTTTTGTACTTTACAGGTTTATGAAATATACATAGGTAAACTTGTATCAGTACCCTTTATCACCGTACAAAATTGCAGGGTGATATCTGTAATAGTTTCGGAGATATAGAATGTCAGTGAAATATTACGCACAGCTGCCATTTTGAGGTTATGTAAACAATTGAACTAAATTAGACTCCAGTGCATTACAATGTGTATAAACATTTGCTGTACCAAATTTCATTACGTTGGGATGGTTAAATCGCGAGAAAAGTCTATTTAAAAGATTCAACTTCGCTTGGCCGCCATGTTGGTTTTGTAGTCACCAGGGTTTTGAACGTCTCATAGGTGAACTTCTAGTAGTGCCCTTTATCACCATACACAATTTCAAGGCGATATCGGTAATAGTTTCGGAGATATTGAATGCTAGTGAAATATTTCGCACAGCCGCCATGTTGGATTGGTGAGACGTAAGAAAATTTGAAGGGCACGGTCGAGGTCGCCGGGAATAGTGCTATGAACGTACCGAGTTTCATTGAAATCGATCCAGCCGTTTAGATTTTATTAGGGACACACACACACACCTCACACACACACACACACACACACACACACGGACAAAAGGTGATCTCATAAGCCTATTTTTTCAAAATTGAAAATAGGCTAAAAATGAGGAAAAAGTAGACTTATAAGATATATCCGGGAAAATGTGTCGGTCCTTCTGTCTGTCTGTCTGTTCTTCTGTCTGTCTGGCTGTGTGTGTGTCCCCCCCCCCCCCCCCTATCATCTCCTAAATGGCTGCAGCAATCGAAACCAAATTTAGTATGAGTTAAGATGTATGCCGGAATATCTCAGGCCCATATTTGAAAAAGATGCCAGTGCTACCAACTGCTAAAAAAAACGCACTAGAAATTTGAGCTCCACGTTGGATATCTTGGAAGGTATACATGTTAGCTATTCTAAAATTGGCACACATGTAGATAATACTATTTCAGTTTAATTTCCAGGTGGCCATACATGACAGCGTTGCCAAAATAATTTTAAGCCTTCTGATAAGTCCAATTATTAAATGCATATAACTTCTACACTATCAATTGGATTTCAACCAAATTTTGTATGTAATATGTGTACATAAACATATATGACTGAGTGTATTATTAAGAGCCACCAGGGCTGCCAACTGTTAATAATTGCTCTCTATTTTGTATCCAAATATATCAGAAAGAATGCAAGACGACAGCTTTAAACTATGCACACGTAAATTACCCGACATTTTACATTAATTTGGAGTAATTTATATACGTCAGTTCTACCAACATGATTCTAAGCCTGCTGATAAGACCAATTTTTAAATACATGTAACTTCTATACCAACAAATGGATTTCATCCAAAATTGGCATAAAATATATAATAATTCAGATTATTTCTGACCAGCACTCGCATGACATTGTTGCCAACATGCTTTTACGTGTACTAATAGATCCAATGTCTAAATCCATGTAACGTCCTTTGGACTTCAACCACATTTTGTATTCTGTACCTTAGGAGATGGAAGTAAGAATATATTCAGTCTCCAGAGCTGCCAATGCATTGCTCTATTAGGCTACATTATGCCTAGTATACCTTATTTCGAACTAATTAAGACATTTCGATATTACCCACTTAATTTCGTCATTATTCTAGATAGGTCCATATACTGTAGACTAATCTATGGCATGAATCTTAATTTTAAGAAAAGTAGGCTCTTTAGTTCGTCACGGAACTTAGTGTTCCATCTGACTATGAGGGAAGCGGCTAACTGGTAGCATGCTGAACTTCTATGCCCAAGGTGCTGGTTCAAAGCCGGCCAAAGTCGCCGGATTTTCTAAGAGCGCTAAAAATACGTCAGCATGCTTTCCTTCGGAGGGAAGTTACAACGTTCGTTGCAAGTTGCTGGTGTCGGTGGCATCTAGCAGCCAAGTTCACAGCTAGGTGTCGTTGACGTTAGTATTTGGTACAAAATTAGGTACTACTACTTAAAATTGACCGTCTGCAGTCCTTACCTGAATTACAGACTAATACAGTCATCACAAATAACACCGTTTATCAGACAGATTCTACACACACCCAATGTACACGGGGTTACATGACCACCTTGTTGCAGCCCCTAAACTGAGGAACCAACCAACATCTCTGTGGGAGATAACATTTTGCGTGAAGAAGTAACAGACTGTTAGATAGTTACACATTAGTTCCAAACCTTGCATAAGGACAGTGTGATCACAAGTATAAAAATTAACCACAAATGACAAGAAGGTTACCATCCCCATAAGACAGTAAAATGTTAAAAGTATGCATAGAAAGACGAAAAAATGTTAACTAACCTCCAAATTGTAAAATACTTTCTCGCAATAAATGAGGTCTGATCCTCCTACGAAATCCTGCATATTTTGCCTATTATAGCCTATCCCCTAGTTTGCCCGGTGAAATCTACCTCCGCCTTCCGGCGTGCCGAGAGGATTTTTTTTATTTATATTGTTATTCACAATTATGTGGTTAAGTGTAAGAGCGGGCCGAGAGCCCAAACTTCACCACTCAAAAGACAATAAATAATAATAAATAACAATTCTTGTCTTTTTTCATAAAATACATATAAAGTGGTAAGCCAAGCAAACAAGCCGATGAAGGTCCCACTGAAGGGCAGAAAACATGTTTCAATAAAAAGAAAACATATTGAGTAACTCTCTACTTGTGAGGTGCGGTCAAAGTGACCGCAACAATATTTTGTAGTGTTATTAGCCTACTTTCGATTTTTGCAAAAACTGAAAGTAGACTTATGAGATCTATACAGGGCCAAAAATTGTTTGTCTGTGTGTGTGTACTCTGTATGTTTGCCCCACACCCTATCAATTCAAACACGGTGAAACTGAATTGAACGTAATTTGGTACAGAGGTAGCACTAGCAAAGGACACCACAGTGTCATGTTTTATATTGCCGCCATCTTTACCAAAACTGAATGGCGGCCACTCAAACGTTCAAAACGTAAAATCAAATAAAGACTAAAATAATCATCCGATCTCTACCAAATTTGGTAACAAGATATCTTAATATAAGATGAGTCTTGTGCCCAATCTACAAGGTCATCAGCCGTTCCATTTTAGGATGGCGGCCTTATGAATTATGCAAACTTTATAATCCATAACATGGGAGCCACCAGTTCCGATTATCGAACCGAGGATCGTTTAAACTGTTCTAAAGAACGTGAGCCCTTTGAAATTAAAAGTTTATATTGCCATATTATAGTGCAGAAGTGACTTTAAAAAGCTGAGCCGTCTCAGTTACAAGAAAAGATGGCAGCTGATATCTTGTGCCTGACCTATATTTCATTAGTTGAGTATTGCATGCAATATAGCCTACTGATAGAAATAATATAAACTTTGTATGAAATGCTTTTTATATATAAATATACTCCACTGAAGAAATCGTTTAGTCCAAATCATTATTTGCTAACAGCGAATTTCGATGTGCATGTTTGGTTGTGTGGTTAAAGCGTTAGTCTCTTACCCGTTTCATTTGGGTTCAAAACCCATCTGAGTTGGGATTTTTTGCTTGAATGTTTTAATATTTATGTTTTGTAATTAATTAGACGTTTTAAAATTAAGCGTTATATTATGCATATTACAATGGAAAATATATATTTAATTAAATGAAAATTCGCCAGTGGATCTGCACGAGACATCTAACAGCAATCAGATGAACTATCATGGCCAACTGGTTGCGCACTACGCAGCGGCCCACAGATTACCTTACAGCTTTAATTGAAAAGTTTCCTTTTATGGTCGCTAGAATGCACTCGCCCTATTAGGATTATCTTATCCGAAAATTTTCCGCCAGATGTCATGACTGGTCTACGTGGGACTCCATTGAGTAGCCTACCATTGACATTCTATACGCATCTAATTTGAAGAATGACAAGTTGATAATGCGATACATTTATATTTTAAAGCGTTTGTAACAGCCTATTGTGTGTTATTTGAACTAAAGAACAAAACGATCTCACACAGTACCTGTACTCTATCTGTTGGTGCTAGTTCAGGATATTAATTAATACTTTTATTGCCGCCAAATAGCAATCGAAAATAAAGAATAAACATGTACACTAAAATTGCGCTCTGGGGATTTGAATTTCATAGTCTTTGACTGATTGTTTTCTTTTACTACAGAGCTCTAAGTGGTAGCGTTCACATGTTTGTCCACATAGTTGGCATACACACGTCACTGTAGGGTCATGGAAAGATTTGTTAATACAATTAAGGTGGTGAAAACCATGGAGAGCCAGACGTATAAACACATGCCTCAACTCAAAGTTGGATGTTGCCCACGTCCGGTCGATTATGTCTCCAGTTCCATAAAATTCTTGAGATATGTCTTCTCTTTCTTTCTTTCTTTCTTTCTTTCTTTCTTTCTTCAATGATAGTAGTAGTTTTACCGAGGTTCTGTGTTTGGTAGAGGTAAATAGTTTCTAAGGTCTTCAACCAAGAAATGATTCTATTATACTCCTTGATAAAGACAAAGAGTTATAACTATACTCATACATTTAGGAGGAGGTAGGCTATATTTTTGATGTGTAACATCTCTCCGCTCGGTTGCTGGAGAGTTTTGTGGGAGTGATTTTGAAAATTGGGGACGGAAGTGGATCGGGACGATCGAGCTGGCAGTGGTGGATCGAACGGAAGTATGCACTGCCCGCTCGATCGATCGAACGGAAGTGTACTAGCTGGCAGTGGTGGAAAACGGAAGTATGCACTGCCCGCTCAATCAATCGAACGGAAGTGTACTAGCTGGCAGAGGTGGAAAACGGAAGTATGCACTGCCCGCTCGATCGATCGAACGGAAGTGTACTAGCTGGCAGTGGTGGAAAACGGAAGTATGCACTGCCCGCTCGATCGATGGCAGTGGTACGAGAAACAATGAGCGTGCGGTGTCAGAAATTGATACCATGACGTGCTCTCGGCCATGTGAAATGTATATGACATACTGAACGGAAAACGCTCATGCGAACTCTGGTGTCAAGTGATTGAAACAAATGGCATGGTACAGGTTCGAAGTCTTGGTATCAGTATTAAAATTGTAAAATGCCTTAATATCAAACATTGTAAGTAGTTGGCATTGCCGGTATTATGTTTCTGCACAATGGCTATTCAAATATTAACCCACATAACGGTAAAGCAGTCATCAATATAATATAATCGTTGTAGTTATACGAGAATTGAGCAAGCCTTCATGAACTATTACTGAATACATTCTCTTTACTCACAAGAGGGCGAATTAATAAGGCATTTTAAACTCAATTTCACGCAGGAACATTATCGAAACAAGAAAAATATAAGGAAATTTTTGCTACCAGATTATCATTTTAAACGATATTTATCATATCAATATGACTCATTTTAACAGAATCCATATAAAATTAGGTGTTGGTCTGTGAATGAAGAGGACCTCTTTATAAGGAATTTAAGGTTATGAGCGGTGTCGCGTCTATTAATCTAGTTGATGCATATCGTATTCTTTATATAGGCTAGTGCTGGTGGAAGCTACAAATCATCTAATAAATTGAGTTCCGTATTATAAACTACAATATCTGTAAAACACTCCCTTTTACAATAGATTAATATTTGTGCCAATAATAGTATAAAATACCGGTGTATCAACAATTTCACGTGAGGTTTCTTCTATGCCAGATGTTACACATCATATGAGACTACCGTATGGCTCGTAATTTATATTAAGATGGTAATTGGGGTTCGAATTCTAATTATTTGAACAATAGCTTGTGCGATTTCCGAAATATCTTTCGAATAAGGAAAAACAGCGGCGGAGAACAATTTAATCCTCTTCCTCTGGAAACTAGACAGTGGCTATTGAAAAAATCGTAGTAGGTCACAGAAAATCGGAAGAATGCAAAGGAATCATCAATCCAGGTGAATCCGATGAACGGCTTAAAGAGTAAACGAAATGCTCCATAGAGGCGGCTGAGGCATGTTGGAAATAAAACTCTCTACATTTGTTATAAACACACTGTCATATTTATTCTCTGATCAATTACAAAAGTAAAACATAAAGTTACTCACCGCTAAGTTTCTGAGCAACTGCAACTTATATACCAATGTTATGAGAAAGTCCAAGAACGCCCGGCTAGCTCAGTCGGTAGAGCACGAGACTCTTAATCTCGGGATCGTGGGTTCGAGCCCCACGTTGGGCGAATATTTTTGAAACCTGTTCTTTTTTATGTTCTTTACTGAACATATTGTTTTTATCCCTTCTATTGTTACTTCCCTCTTTTTCTTTTGTTAACTTCTGAGCACATGGCATTGAGTCACTGCATACCTCAGTGCAGCTCTAGCTACTGTTACGTGCGGGCGATGCGTTGTGAAGTTTTCGAACGGTATCAGTGACTTCACCTCACTGCTCTCCATGCATGCGGGAGATATAATTTCAGCTGAAGAAGAATGTTTTGCTCTTTCATTATGTCAACCATGTATATTTATTTCTAAATAATAATTGTATGATGCTATTTTGTTAGGTTTTCATTTTCAAAATTAATTAAATCTAATGATCAGAGAAAACTTTTTTTTGTCATTTCAAACGTAATATGAGTTCAAAAGACCTATACTTTGATTTTAAGAAAAGTTTCTATTTGTATCGTGTGATAGAATAGTTGAAGTACCAACACGACAAATTTCAAGTAAATAGTTTAATGATGCGTGTCTATGAACAAGCAAGATTAATCGCCGGTCACTCAGACCTCACCTCACAATGTACAGCCTGTTCCGATTCAACACGGAACTGTAAAATGGGTTGCCTACCCACCCGCAATTGGCTTGAAATCTGCTCGCAGCGCGCTAGCGACGGGGCTGAGTTCGATTTCACTGATTGCCGCCTTCATATGCAGCATTGCAAAGTATTTTGCTCTTTCAAAATATAACTCATTTACACAGGCTGCACAATAAGTTTGAACGATTTCTGTTTCATAACTTGTTATTTTACGCTTCTGTTAATGGCTTTTGCAGAGCATTTCTATGAAATAAAATTTTATTATACAACATAGTTTATTACAACACAATGTATTTTTGTGTTGTATTTTATTTACAACCCAATTTATTCCTTTACAACCTAATACCACAAAACGGGATACAATTTGGAAATAATGTGTTACAAAATGGTAATCAGTCTTCGACGCGACATATTTTGAAAGAGCATAATACTTTGCAATGCTGCATAAGAAGGCGGCAATCAGTGAAATCGAACACACAGCCCGGTCGCTAGCGCGCTGCGAGTAGATTTCAAGCCGATTGCGGGTGGTTAGGCAACCCATTTTACAGTTCGGTGTTGAATCGGAACACGCTGTACGTCAGAGTAATACCACCTCATAAGTAGAGGTTTATAACAGGTATCAAACAATTTAATGAGATTATTGGAGTATCATGTTTCGTATTTACATTTTAACCTGATATTTGTTCTACAAACAATACGAGTGCTGACTTATTAAAATCTTGTTATCGAGTTCTTTAATCAAGACGAATAGCTCTTAGCTGTGAAAGTAAAGTACAATCCCACATTCAATATACTGTATACTAATACCTCCTCGGTCCCAGCTAATTTATAGCCACCAGGCCGTTGCAGATATCAGCAATTATTGACTAGTAAAACAACAGGTGTGCTGAAAAAAATGTCTAGTAAATTATTCATGGTTATCATTGATACAAATAATTCACTGAAAGAATTTTAAAAGCTAATTCGTTTCGATTCACACTGCCCTATTATTAATCCATATATTAAAACTCCTGTTACCCGATAGCGATATACCACATACAGTATATCTTCATTAACGGATTAGAAGGAAGAGCTTTCCGCGCGTTGAACTCATCCGGGATTTACAATATTTCATCCTGAGAATTTTATTTTTATATATCATTTTGTGTTCAGTGATGCCAATATCTCTCATAGCTCATTTAATATAGCAAAGAGGGAGGTTGGTCTTCAGACCAATATATCAGCGTTAGAACATCTACCGCAGTATTGGCGATAAATCGATAAACATACCCATTGCCAGTTTAAGGTCTCTATCTATGGCTAACCTTCATGGTGTTTTAGTTAAAATTATAACTCAGTAGAAATTGCATTTATTTACGATTGCCTTCTTACAGGCCACCATCTGTCAACCTTAAACTGTCGTAACGTCATGACATCATTAATGTCGTCTGGGTACAGGAGACTGAATCATATATCATGCATTACCGGGTAATGCTACAACTCAAGGAGACTACTATATAAATGGTTCACCTCGTGGCATAGTGACTAGTATCTTTGGCTGTCTCAAACGAGGTCCAGGTTCGATTCCCGGCTCTACCAATAAAATCTGGTATGAGGGTAGGAATGGGGCGCTCAGTCTCGTGAGGCAGAACTGAAAAGAGATGGGTTCAATTACGATCTCGACCATCCGGGAAGTGTGCAATTGATACGTGAGTTCATTTACGCGCAACTGGCACCTCATGTATTATTTGAACATGCTTGAGACTCGCCTACTGCGCAACCGGGGCTTATCAGCCAAAAGCTGTGGCGTAAACTATACGTCCTGGACGCTGTCGACATCCCACATGGCTCTGCAATTGGTATTAATTCCCAACGTGAATAGTAAGCTTCCTTGGCATGATAATATACTGCCAATATAACCTGGCGTGGACATAGTTAGGGTGCCTATGATTCCACAACTTGTCGCGAAGCTATACGAGTCGAGGATATCCGACACGGCGCTGGACGAAAGATTATGTTTCATCGAGTGTACATGGTCCGAATACTAATTGGATGATCAAGACACGTTCCACGGTTTCAAAGGGGAGCTGTATGAGTCAAATTAGAGGTCTAGTGATGAGATCTGTTAGATTTTTGGCTCTGCCAGGTGGATTTGACTACTGGTGTAAGGACTAGAAAGGGCTCCACGCAACCTGTGAATACCGCAAGCAAAGGGGATTAATGCTCATAATTCTGAGGGGTTGCCAAATTCGATATAGGCTACAGTAGAGCTTCGATAATCCAGTTTAATTGTGACCCGACCCTGTCCGGATTATCAAAATGTTCGGATTTTCGAAAAGAACCAAAAAAATGTGGTCGTTTGAGTTCGTAACAAAAGGAAAACTTGCTAAAACCGTTGATAATTCACTTTAGTGGTTAAATAATTGGAGCAGTTAAATAAAACCATTAATGTACGAGGCACGTCCAGAAAGTAAGCTCCGTTTGGTAATAAAATTAAATTGTGTACATATACAGAAAAAATATTTATTGCACAACATTCTACACCTCTTAAACTACTTTTCCACATAACTGCCGAACTTTTGCAGGCATTTGTCATAGCGTGGCACAAGTTTTGGATACCTTCTTCATAGAACTTTGCCGCCGACCCGTAACGAGAGTGAAGACTCCCCTGTAAGATATCCTACAGTTTGGCCACAACTGTTAGGCAAATTGCGTGCTTACCAGGCGAACTGCGTATGTTTAGGAGTTCTCCTGACCACATACGCAATTTGCCTTACAGTGGTGGCCAAATAGTAGGATATCTTACAGGGGAGTCTTCACTCTCGTTTACGGGTCGGCGGCAAAGTTCTATGAAGAAGGTATCCAAAACTTGTGCCACGCTATGACAAATGCCTGCAAAAGTTCGGCAGTTATGTGGAAAAGTAGTTTAAGAGGTGTAGAATGTTGTGCAATAAATATTTTTTCTGTATATGTACACAATTTAATTTTATTACCAAACGGAGCTTACTTTCTGGACGTGCCTCGTATTTTAATGAAAGACAGTGTCAGTCACTACAGGCCGAGCAACAAGTCAACACTACCGTGCTGTGACATCCTACTAAGTTAAGTAATTTTATTATTACATTGTGTTATTCTTAATTATATACACGTGCATATACACCTTTACTCACGTAATTTACATAACCCTTAAGAAAAAAGAAACCTAACGTATAACAAGATTCAAATTGCCAATCGTATTAAAGTATCACCAAAGACAAGCTACTACAATAGTAGTGTAATTATATTAGTGTAGCGGCTTCGGTGGTGTAGTTGGTAGCATGCTGAACTGTTGTTCCCAAGATCGTGGGTTCAAATCCGGCCGAAGTCGTTGGTTTTTTAAGAGCGTTAAAATCGTTCAGTATGCCATCCTTCGAAGAGGAAGTAAATCCAGCGGTCCCATGTCATAGATTTATGGCATGTAAAAGATCCTTCCACTAACTAAACTACTGTGAAGGTAAATTTCGAGGTTAGATTTCGTTGAAATGCACTATCAAAGTTCCAACGTTCATCACTAGGTGTCAGTGACATCTGGTAGCGAAATTTGGAACTACTTGAAATTGAACGGAACTTGTAGCTCACCCAATGGTGTCCACTTGAAGCAGCTACAGCCTCTGGCGAGCTGAACATGTTCTCGGACACTCCCGGCACGAAAAGCCATACGCTAAATAAATAAATAAATAAATAAATAAATAATATATTTGTGTATATTTTATCCTCAACACAGTGAAGAGGATCTGATGATGGCCACTTGACGGTCGAAATACGTAATCCTAAATTGCATTAATGGTGATAATTAACTAATAAATGTAATTTTTTCGACGAGTGTATTTATACTTTGTACCCCGCCCAGTCATTGGGCATATTCGTGTTGACCGACTGAAGAGTCACAAATATGTATGTAACAGGAAAATAAATTTAAAATATAACTTTTTGTGGTGCTGTTGGTAGTGGGGGTACAGTATAATGGACGTAACATTCAGGTCATTTTCCCGTAATGATCATGATAATAATGAATAGGGAAACGGCTATATACTAACTATACAGTAGTACAGTACTGACACATGTAATTTACAAACGAAATGAACGGGTGAAACGGTGTAGAATTTTGCCAAAGGGCCTTAATTCAGGGAATGGAGTGGTCTGTCCAAAATTTCAAGCAGACTCGTCAGGTTCCAAAGGGTAAGTATGTAAAATCTGGTTCAGATAGGTGAAACGGTGTAGATTTGTGCCAAAGGGCCTAAATGCAGGAAATGAAGTGGTCTGTCCGAAATTTCATGTAGACAGTGTTACTCGCAGGGTTCCAAAAGGTAAGCATACAAATTTGGGTTCAGATCGGTGAAACGGTGTAGATATGTGCCAAAGGGCCTAAATGCAGGGAATCGAGTTGTCTGTCCGAAATTTAAAGTAGACAGTGTTACCCGCAGGGTTCTAAAGTGTAAGTATACACATTTTGGTTCAGATCGGTGAAACGGTGTAGATTTGTATAAATAACAGACAAACCAACATTGAGCTTTATATATATAGAAGAGAGATGTATTCACTTCAATATTTTTCGCCGGAATTGAATCCAGATTATCGACTGACGAATATTTGACGTCCGGATTATCGAAGTTCTACTCTAATTGCATACGTCTGTGAAACGTTTCAGAAGCACTGAGTAGTTGCCCTCAGCTCCATTTACCTCAAGTGTTATATTCCGTATGAACCACCCTGCATACAGTAACAATCGCCGCATTTGCTGATGTTATCTCAGTACCTATTTGCAGCACGAGAGTGCACTTGCACCAGTAAAAATTGGCTGTTAATGTATGTTATATTCGTTGCTGTTTTGAACAAATTATGGGTCATTACTTTCAGTTGTGTTGATACGGATGGAGATATTTGGAGCATCTGCTCATCCTCTTATAGGTGCACTTATATTATATCTGCTATCTTCACCTTACTCACCTCTTCTATATTTATAGTCCACGTACCGTGCTGGAGGAAAATGTTTGTTCTCACAAATGTTATCACACTTCGGCTTAACTTGTATCTAAGTACGAGTATAGAGGTCGTCCCTGTTATAATCACCACCATATGTCCTTTACATGTCTTGTGAAGAGATAGATTATAGTTAAAGCCCTGCGCGGATGCGCGGAGATAAACCCACGGCTATCCGCAAAGAGATTTTGCCATGCGGATAGCGGATGCATTTCGGAAAATGTTTGGAGAGAATTTGTGGATAGTTTTTAGAATACAATCCGAACCTGTCTAATATCATTAGCCTACTAGGACCCAGATGTTTATGAAATTGTGTTTCCGTTACGTTCTTTTATATTCGACAATGTCGAAATGTAAATATTATATGTCAGAGAACTGTAATATAATGTGGCTCATTATAGTACACGTTTTCATTATGGGACAGTTTCTCCCACCAATCAGAGCTTAAGAAACAGTTGTTTGACCAATTAGGTAAGGATAGCATCGCACCTGCGCTAAGTTCCAAGGCCTTCTAATTTAAATTTCACTGCGTGGCCTAGTGTCATAGTGGGGTAATCAAGGAGGCCATGGTCAAATACAAGGTATTCTCTGCATCCCATGCGCTCTGTTCAGTACATAAAACTGGCGAAATCTCGACGGATATTTATGAATATTTATGTTCGAACATAAAATAGTTATAATAATTATCGTCGAACATAAACAGTCGTATGCAACTCGCCTATAATGGTAATTAAGACACTGGTATGGAAATTATAAAACTCGCATACGCCCGTTTTATAAACATACTCGTGTCTTAATTAATGCCATTATAAGTTCGTTGCATAATGTATTATTTCATGACAAATGTAAGAATGATTTATGCTAATCTCTTTCAAATTATGTCATTAAGCATAATTAACACTCTGAACAGGAAAGGGTTGCAGCTCTGGCTGTATACCATTCATTTTAAACAAAGCACATGACGTATAAAGCCTAAGGGAACGACTTTTCCTCAAATGTCTAAATATGTTGCTTTGGTAATTAATGCTTTGTCTAATTAAAAATATGATTGTGATAAAAGTAGATTCGGATAACAAACTTGCGAAAAAAAGTCGTGCGGATGCGGGGCGGATGCGATTAACAGTTGTCCGGATGTGGGGCGGATGCGGATAACAGTCATGCGGAAGCGAGGCGGATGCAGATAACGTTTGGTTTATCCGAGCAGGGTTCTAATTATAGTAACTAAAAGTACGGACGGGTTTGCACTAATGATTTAGTGGTGACCTTTTAAAAAATGATAGCTTGTCGGACCCTTGTCGACAATCACCTGCAGTACATTTTTAGCCTACTTTTCACATTTTGCAAAAATGAGGAAAAAGTAGACTTATGAGATCGGGCAAATGTGTGTCTGTCTGTCTCTCTGTCCTTCTGTCTCTCTGTCTGTCTGTCTGGCTGTGTGTGTGTTCCCCCTATCAACTCCTAAACGGCTGGAGCAATCGAAACAAAATTTGGTAGGAGTATCTCACAGCGATATTTGAAACTGATGTCAGTGCTACCAACTGCTCAAAAATCGCAATTGAAATATGAGCTCCATGTTGGATATCTTGGAAGGTATGAATGGGAGCTATTTCAAAATTGGCACACGTATAGATAATAATTTTGCAGTTTAATTTCCAGGAGGCCATATATGGCAGTGTTGCCAAAATGAGTATAAGCCTGCTGATAGGTACAAAGTTTAAATGCATATAACTTCTACACTATCAATTGGATTTCAACCAAATTTCGTATGTGCTATGTGTACATAAACAGATATGACTGAGCATATTCTTAAGAGCCACCAGGGCTGCCAACTGTTAATAAATGCACTCAATATTTTAAAATCCAAATACCCATATATCAGAAAGTATGAAAGCCGACATCTCTAAACTTTGCACACGTATAGCATCTGGCATTCTAGATTAATTTAAAATAACTAATATAGGCCTACGCCAGTGCTGCCAACATGATTCTAAGCCTGCTGATAGGTCCAATTTTAAAATGCATGTAACTTCTATACTAACTAATGGATTTCATTCAAAATTGACACAACAATATAGCATATTATTTCAGATTATTTCTGACCAATACATGTATGTCATTGTTGCCAACATGATTTTACGCGCGCTGTTAGATCCAATGTTTAACTGCATGTAACGTCCATGCTATCCATTGGACTTCAACCAAATTTTGTATTCTGTACCTTAAGAAATGGAACTAAGAATATATTCAGTCACCAGGGCTGCCAACTGCAGTTCTCTATTAGGCTACATTATGCCAGGTATACAGTATTTCGAACTAATTAGAAATTTCGATATTACCAACTTAATTTCGTCATTATTCTAGATAGATCCATATAGATTAATCATTGGCATGCATCTTAAATTTTAAGAAAAGTAGGCTCTTTAGTTCGTCACGGAACTTCTTGTTAGAAGATAAAATGGAAACGTATTGAGATTCCCATTCCAAAGGTTTGATTCCCAGGTCTGTAAATAGGCTTAATTGTAATAATAATAATAATAATACATTTTTATCGTGTGGCCTCCTAAGAGGCCGAGTTGCAGGTCTTTCTAGTCGACGCCTGTTGTCGACCTGCGCGACAGGGTGAGAAATGGAAAGGATGAAGATGAATGAAACTGGCCAAGGATGTGGAAGGAAGCGGCCATGGCTTGTCAGAAGGTACCATCCCAGCATTTGCCTGGTGGTGAAAATGGGAAAACCACTGAAAACCATTTCAAGGGCGGCTGACGGTGGGGCTCCAACCCATGCATCTGCTGAATCAGCAGAGAACTTGGCCCCATGACGTAACGCTGTTCTTTAGCGAGCGTATCCACCGCTGTCGGTATAATAAAAATAATAATGTTGTTGGTTTTACGTCCCTTTTAACTACTGCGGCTTTTAGAGACGTCGGGATGCCGAAATTTAGCCCCGAAGGGGATCATAAACGTCAGTAAGTTTACTGACTAAATTTACTCCTATTTGCGCACCTTCAAATACTAACTTGCTGCGCCAGGATTCGATCCTGCAACCTTGGGAACAGCATGCAAGTTTAATTCTGGTCTGATGATTGGAAAGAGGTACACTGCGCTTCCTGAGACCAAACTAAGAAGAAGTGGATTCGATTCCTACCGCAGCTATACTAGAAGTGGTTCTTCGTCAGGTAGGCCAGTGTATTTGGGTGTGTATGGAATCTGTAAGTTAATCTCTATTGTTGTGATGACTTTACTAGTGTATTTGTAATTTGGGTGGGAGGCGGCCGCCGCCATCATTTAGGTACCACCCCGGCATTCACCTGGACTAGAAGTGGGAAACCACAAAACACAGTTCTAGGATGGCTGAGATAGGAATTGAATCTCTTCTCAGTTCTGCCTCACGAGGCATAAAGCACCCCTGAGACCAGAATTACATTTCGTGGCCGAGCATGGCCTCCTTCACGACATCCAGGAATGCTTGTGATTACGCAAAAAGGTTGTTGCTGTTGATTCTTTTAGGGACTTTGCGACATCGTGGTCATATAGCACCATGTACTTGGGTGAGTGTAGAAGTTGTTTGACAACCTGTGTCACTCTTATGTCAGTACTCAATATCATCATCTTCATCAGTTTATCTGCCTGATGGCAGGTTTCCTCGAGGTCGGTCTCTCCACCTTATCTGGTCTTCAGCAGCACGATTCATCAGCTCATACGATTCATCAATCTTGATGGGATCCAGCATCTGATACCTTCTTCTTCTTCGGATTTTCCCTAGGACTGTCCCTTCTAATGCACTTTTCACCAATGTGTGTGTTTGTAAACGAGGTAGGATTTGGGTAGGAAGCGGCCGTGGACTCACATTAGATACCATCCGGGTATTTGCCTGGAGTAGAAGTGGGAAACTATGGAAAACCACTTTCAGGATGGCTGAGCTAGGAATTGAACCCACCTCTTCTCAGTTTTGCCTCACGAGGCAGAGTGTACCCCGTCCCAGCCCTTAGACCAGAATTAACTTTCTTAACAGAGCCGAGTATCTATTGCTATGCACGTGCGATTTCAATGCATATTATGCCTTGACGATTTTCTAATTTGTTCAATATAGGCTACTGTTCGTTAAATGTTCTTACAGCAAATCGTGCAATCCTACTTACACCAACTTACAAGTAAAACATTACAGATCTGTTCAAATTATTAAACTCAACACATAAATGTCCTCAATTTTTAAATATAATTCAAAATAGCTGTAATTGAAAGGGAATTATATAGTCAGCTTGTTAGTACAGGGTGTATCAAAATCAATATCGGGGATTTAAGGCTTTGTAGTATTTATTACAGTTAACGTACGATTATAAATAATACATCAAATAAAAGAGCAACTCAAACAGTTTGTCATACACGTGTTCGTGCCTAGTTCCTCCGTCTTCCATTAGAAGCGCTAGTAGCCAAGATGGTGACTAGGGAACAGAAAGTTATTTGTGTTTTACAGCTTTCAAGGACTGAATCTGCAGTTACAGTGCAACGTGCGTTCCGTATTACGTTCCGGGTGAGAGAGCTTGTTTCGCATGGCCTCCGCGTTCACCTGATCTGACGCCATGCGATTTTTACCTTTGGGAGTTCATTAAGGATCATGTGTATGTGCCTCCGCAACCAGCTGACCTAACCGACTTAAGAAACAGGATTGAAGCAATTGTTGCAACAATTACTCCAGAGACGCTGAGCAAGGTTTTGAACGAACTCGGCTATCGACTCGATATGTGCCGTGTGACGAATGGTGCTCACATTGAACACCCGCAGGACAAACTGTTTGAGTTGCTCTTGCATTTGATGTATTATTTACAATTGTAAGTTAACTGTAATAAATACCACAAAGCCACAAAACCCCGATATTCATTTTGATACACCTTGTATAATGCGCAATAACAGTTCCCACTTGATTTATGGATTCATCCTAGATATTGGTAACGCTGATTTAACCTTCGGCTGTTCTCTTTTGAAGGAAGAATCACTCGCAGCTCTGTGACTTAAAGTAACAGCTTAAGGTAACAATGAAAATGTGAGTCTATGGCCATTGTTGGTGCAATATAATGTTAATAGGGAGTTGCGAGGGAAGTGTAGCTAGCTAGTTATTGCTGTTTTAGGGGCGGAACAGCGAGGTCATCTGCCTCTAAGTGTAGCTATTTCTCACCGTTAATTCGGAAATGTTATTTATTTATTTCTCATGCTTCCTCGACTTACAAGGCCGCTAATATACAAAGCTTCACTCGGTTTATGGCCTTTGGCCCACAAATATCGAACTATATCATCGTGAAATTTCAACATTCCAGCTGCAATACCAGAAACAAGTAGTTCCGTGAAGAACTAAAGCGCCTACTTTTCTCAAATTATAGAGACCAAATATCAACAACAGTTGGCAGACCTGGTGACTCTAAATACATTCTTAGTTCCATCTCTTAAGGTCCACAATGCACATGCAAAATTTGGTCGACATCAAATAGATAGTATGCACGATACATGTATTTAAATATTGAATTTATCATCTTGCGTAAAATCAGGTTGGCTACACTGCCATAAATTGGATGCTCAAACTTAAATTGAAATATTATAATCTATATACAATTTTGAAAGAACTTCATTTATATGTATGGAAGCTACAGATGATTTAACATTAAATCTATCACCACTCGTAGAATCATGTTGGCAGCACTGTCGTATGTCAGTTACTGAAAATTATCCTACATTTGCAGGTACTATATGTATGCAAAGTTTAGAACTGTTGGCCTGCATACTCTCTGATATATTAAGATCAGGATAAAAATGTATAGAGTGCATTTTTCAACAGTTGGCTGCCCTGTTGACACTAAAAATGCATAAACATTATTGTGCGTTACAATCCTATTTACCCTCGTATAACGTATCTGCATGAGTCTTGCAAACAGTAGCAGCATGTCTGGTGAGCAATGAATCCCTAACTATTTCAGGACTTCTCAGGGAGAGGGAGATAGACAAAGAAAGATAGGGGGATGTTAGTACATTATTATTATTATTATTATTATTATTATTATTGTAACCACCTGAAACTCCTTGAGTTCACCGGTAATTCCAAATGGAGCAGCGCCCTTTCTTCCTAAATCTAGGTCGCTACTAAATGGTAGACGTTAGAAGATCCAGGGACTTGGAGACGGGCTCGTTCAGGGAAGGAGGACCACGAACCCAAGGCAGTAACCCCGCCGATGTACGGAACTATATTACGATCACAACCTTAAAACGGAAATCACGACTTAATTCCGATAGTAATATTTGGTACAGCAGGACTTTAATAAACAGAATAACGTAAAACAATATACTCATACATCACCGAATACGTGTTCCTAATGTTTGCCCCTGGAAGACGTGTGGTTATATAAATAATGTCCGGTAAAATGATTTTGGTTTATACACAAGGTTATCCCAAATGTACTTTCAATACTTGCGGAATACCGACAGTAGTGGCTCAGCTGGCTAGAGCGCAGCGTTAGGTCATGGGACCAAGCTCTCCGCTGACTCGGTAGACGCGTGGGTTCGAGCCCCACCGACGGCTGTCCTTGAAATGGTTTTTCGTGGTTTCCCATTTTCAACACCAGGCAAATGCTGGGACGGTACCTTCTGATAGGCCACGGCCGATTCCTTCCACATCCTTGCCCAGTTTCATTCATCTTCATCCATTTCATCTCTCATACCGACGCGCAGGTCGCCCACGGGCGTCGAATAGAAATACCTGCACTCGGCCTCTCATGAGGCCACACGACAAAAAAAAAACTTGCGGAATTATTTTTTTAATTCCTAACTAACGGGATGGAAAGAAAGGGGAAATAATCAGAACATGCTCTTCAGCCATTCACTTTCTACAAGGCCAATAATAATCAAGTTACAATTAAAGTTCAAAGATTAAACATACATAAGATAGTTAAAAGCAAAATAATAGAAACTAGAACAGAACCCGAAAACAAAAATATAACCACACCGTCCAAATATAAGTTTCGTTCTATATAACGGCCGTCATCAGCGGCTCAGTTACATATTCAAAACTAACCAAGACACACAGGTTCCCTTCCAAAAGAATACAACTAATTACATATTATTACAGGCACAGATCAGTAATTTTTTCAATTCCATGTGTTAAGTATCACTCTTCCACAGTTTTATTGTTTGGTCATTTTCTAAGGCTGCAGATACAATGATGTTCTCTGTCGGATCGCGTGTTGTACACAGAGCCACATCAACATATCCATTTAGATGAGGGAATATTGATTGCATTGTCCATTTGACCAAGGTTCGATGCTTATCCGTGACGAATGAAGGGAATGTGACAGTGCAACTGACACAATTATTATTATTATTATTATTATTATTATTATTATTATTATTATTGGGAGCCTCCGTGGCTCAGGCGGCAGCACGTCGGCCTCTCACCGCTGAGTCCGTGGTTCAAATCCCGGTCACTCCATGTGAGATCTGTGCTGGACAGAACGGAGGCAGACAGGTTTTTCTCCGGGTACTCCGGTTTTCCCTGTCAACATTTCATTCCAGCAACACTCTCCACTATCATTTCATTTCATCTGTCATTCATTTAATCATTGCCCCAGAGGAGTGCGTCAGGCCTCGGCAGCCGGCACAGTTCATATCCTCGCCGCTAGATAGGGGCTTCATTCATTCCATTCCTGACCCGGTCGGAGACTGGAAGCAGGGTGTGGATTTTCATTCATTATTATTATTATTATTATATTATAAGGTGAGTTCAAAAAGTAACGAGCCGGAGGCTGTAATGCGCAAACCGGTGACGACATCGGCTAATCGTGGCGTGCGTAATGAGGTGTAGTTCCGACCAGAGCGTGGAAGGTCACAGCACGTCGCTAGAGGGCTTGCGTGCACGTCACGTGACGATACAAAGCGAGCAGCAGCATGCATCAATCGTCCAACCAAGACAAAGACAGTAGGCCATTCAACATGCTTCCTGGTGTGGTTGAAGACTGTGGGGCACCCATTGGTCACACACTTTCCGCAAGTGCAGTCGGTCCTTCATGATGGTGTGCACACTTCCGACGCTCAATCCGACCACGGCGGCTATGGCGTTCACTGTCACTCGGCGGTCCTGGGCAATGAGTGCATCAACCACCTGGACGTTGTCATCGGTAATGCAGGGGGGTGCCCCAGACCGGGCATAATCGGCTAACGACTCTGTCTTCCCTGAAGTGCTTGTGCCACGACTTGACACTTGCAAGGGACATGCAGTGTTCGCCGTACACTTGTGACATTCGGCGATGAATGTCCGTTCCCGCTACTCCTTTCGCTGTCAGAAACCGAACAACACCTCTTTTCTCTTCGTTTGACGCCTCCATGTCACTGTTTGCAATGCGACTGGCAGCGTTGGACGATTGATTCATGCTGCTGCTCGCTTTGTTTCGTCACGTGACGTGCACGCGTGCCTTCTAGCGACGTGCTGTGACCCTCCACGCTCTGGTCAGAACCACACCTCGTTACACACGCCACGGATAGTCGATGTCGTCACCGATTTGCGCATTCCAGCCTCCGGCTCGTTACTTTTTGAACGCTCCTTATAGATTCGATTTAATGTTGCCCGGGTATTTGGTATGACACGAGGGGGTGCTCACATTTTCAACAAGGTTGAGAACGCCTGCTCTAAGGCAAGAAAATAGAGGCAGATGACCTCGCTGTTGCGCCCCTTAAAACCTCAATAATTAACTAGAGTGCTACTCCTACACCATGGTGCTGACTCACAAATCTCTCTTTATAAAGGCCACCTCAACAATTCAAGTATCTAATATTCAGCCAGCTAGAACAGAACCCATGCCTCACTCGTAATGAATGTCGCATTAACCACTCAATTGGCCGCGAGAAGTCTACAGGCTACATATCATGTGAGAGTACTGATACATATCTAGCGGGGGGAATTAACTTCTCTTGAAAAGAACCAGAAATCTTGGTCGCGATAAAGTTGTCCGCTTTCTAAAACTCCCGGAGTAGTACGTGTTTGTAAGGAAAAGGAAGATATGAAAGATGAAAAAGTTGGGTTAAAAAAATTCTTCGCTCATGTGGAAGTTTGTAACTGGTGTATACATGGCGCGACCGACCGCTATGAATCATGGGACGTGTAGCCACACAATGGCCCACACGCTAATAATTCTCGCTTCAGACATTACTACCTCATTTTATCCCATTCACATTGAAATACCAGTTCACAAACACTCAGACTGAGGTGGAAACAGTAGAAGACGTGGGAGTTAGGTGATAAACTCATTTTATATTATCATTCGTACAGGCTGCCAGCAATAGATTGGGAATGCAAATACACTTAGGAAAGTTTACTGCAATTCTAGACTTTTACACGAACTGAACCAGGTAAAATAATTAATACATTGGCCTGTTTGAAATCTCTTGATAAATGCAGTACATTTGCGTTTGTATGTTGGCACAGGCTAGAGTAAAATGTGGCTTTCCACCGATGTTTCAGTCTCACTCATGGCTGTGATTATATGGAAGCTATGGGTGGTACTTAGTAATGACATCCAGGGAACAGTCAGTGCCTGTGGATGCTGTGAAAGGTTCTACTCATAGGGGCAGTACTGCTGTTTTGACTCAGTGAGGAAAGTAATGCCAAACTACCTCACTCCTCATCTTGCCTAGTACAGTACGCTTCAATATAGCGCTGCCTTGGGTTTTTGTGGGTATTTACCCAGATAACCTAACAGTGGTACTTTTTGAGGATCCAACCAGCCTTCGGGTTGACTACCTAACAGACAGAATTAATACATCAGAAATTGAGGATCGTATTTGAAGGGTCATGGAAAGAAGATGTCGATGCCAACTTTTTTTTTTGCAATTTTGGGGTTGAGGCATAAGTTGATAATCCGCGTATAAGATTCCAATACCCTTGAAGTCATTTGTCAAAAGCGATTTCAAAAGAAAGAATGTTTGTTTGAGGCAGCAGAAGTATAATGTTCTAATGAGGTCCATCAAATTAAAGTAGTTTTATAAAACATCTCATGTATTTAATTGATACAAAACTGCTGTGTACTAACAAACCTATGCATTCTTCCTGTGAATGCTACATTGCGCATCCCCTCTTCTGCTGAACGCGAGACCAGTAGCAAATATCTACCGCTTGTCAGCTCGACGAGCGGATTTCATGTGCAGGTCTGCATTAGGTAATTAGGCTACAGTCAATATATTGAATAACAACATTAACTCTAGATTTGTGTGTATAGGTAGCACTTAAAGAAAATAATCTAACATTTGGGTCAGGTATTGGTAGAAGTTAACTAGAAGTTTATTGGTTTAATCTTAGAAAAATTAAGTAGGCATTTTCTTTTTAGAACTAGATATTCATTTCTGAATTTCCACATACATTAGCCGTGGATCGAACATGGGCTACCCTGGGTGAGAAGTGTGGTGTTAGACTACTATGGTTTCACATCATTATTATTATTATTATTTGATTCGTTATGTCCAACCAAGGAGCACGTACAAACTTATTTACCACACTGTTTCCTATTTTCTTCCCAATATCTCTTCATAAGTTCACTGTGCTCTCTTTTGCGTCATTCTGTCCGTCCTGCATTCTTCCATGTAGATTTATCGGTAAATTTGGGACATTTATTAGGGTTCTTCATTTTCATGGAAAACAATGAAGGTGATTTGGTGGCTGGTCAAGAAGAGGGCTTGAAGTTATGGAAGGACTATTTTGAAGAGTTGTTGAATGTCCCTGAGGGAAAAGAAGTGACTGAGGAAACAAAGGCATATGAAGGACCCCAACCAAATGTGGAGGAGCCTACAATGAAGGAAATGGATGAAGCTCTAAAGCAAATGAAGAACAGCAAAGCTCCAGGAACCGACGGCATGGCAATAGAACTGCTAAAACAAGATGGAGAAGCATGCAGAAAAGCACTGTATCGATTGATACTGCAAGTATGGAGAAATGAAAAGATGCCCAATGAATGGCAACACGCAGTAATATGCCCAATATATAAGAAAGGAAAAAGAACCAAGTGTGAGAATTACAGGGGCATATCATTATTATGTAGCGCATACAAGATTCTTGCACGCATTCTCTTACATAGGCTACTACCATACATAGAGGAAAATCTTGAAGAACACCAGGCCGGTTTCCGGAAAGGCATCTCAACAACAGACCAATTATTCATACTCAGACAGATAATTGAAAAGACGTGGGAATTTGATAAGAAGTTATACTGCCTATTTATTGACTTCAAAAAGGCTTATGATAGTGTCAACAGAGAAAGCATCTGGAGGATAATGGAAGAATCGGGAATACCTTCGAAACTGATCGGGCTGACAAGAATGTGCATTGAGAAAACGGAATGTAAAGTGAGAGTTGAAGGCAGGGAATCTGAATGTTTTACTGTGGAGACGGGTGTCAAACAGGGAGATTGCATATCGCCCAGCCTGTTTAACTTGGTTTTGGAAAAAGCACTAAAAAGAGCATCTTCGATTGGAAGAGGTACGATTGTAGGTGGTGAAGTGAAACTCTTAGCGTTTGCCGATGACATTGTGGTTTTAGCGGAGGAGGAAGAGGAACTAAAAATAACAGCTAAAGTTCTAATAGAAGAAGCACGAAGAGTGGGTCTGAGGATCAATCAAGATAAGACAGAGTATATGATTGTAACCAGAAACAATGAAGAAGAAACAGAAGGAGTACTGGCAATAGAAGATATGGAATTTAGGAAGACTAGGTCTTTCAAATACCTAGGGAGTACAGTCAATGCCAACAACAACATGGAGGAGGAAGTAATGAACCGGCTAAAATCTGCAGAGAGGTGTCTCTTTTCAATGAATAAACTGTTTACCAGCAGGCTATTAACGAAAACAACGAAACTCCGCATTTACAAGACAATCGTGCGACCAGTATTAATGTATGGGGCGGAAACATGGACACTGAGCAAGAAAATGGAGAGAAAAATTATAACTTTTGAAAACAAGGTATTAAGAAAAGTTTTTGGGCCAGTATCTGAAAATGGAATCTTTAGAAGATGAAAAAATATTGAAATACACACGCTGTTTAATGAACCCGATGTGACAGCTGTAATAAAGAGCAGAAGAATTGAATGGCTGGGACATGTCCTGAGAAGAGAAGGGTAAATGGTAAAGACAGTGCTAGAAGGGAAGCCACAAGGTACGAGACCCCTGGGTAGACCAAAACTGAGGTGGATGGATGGAGTCAAGAAAGACCTGGAGGCACTGGGAGCCAACGAGAACATGGCTAGCAACAGAGACCAATGGAAGAGGCTAAAGAGTGAGGCAATGAACCGACTTCGGTTCGTGTGGCCAACGAAATAAGTAAGTAAGAATGATTTCTTCGTTGTTGCCAAATCCTTGTACGTCATGTGTTAATTCCACCAGCCAATTGTTTTGGGTTCTCTGAGTTATTGCTAGGCTTAAACTTTTCTTTGTTAGCCTATTGTCATCCATTATGAATATGTCACCATACGATTTCAGTTTTCTTTTTCTGATGGACTCGGTGATTTTTTCAATAGGATTTCATGTGGCTTCTCTGTCTTCCGAACCCGGTTTCATATTTTGGTCCGAACATCTTTCAGAGGATTTTTCTCTCTTGTTTAAATGATCTGCCCCAATTATCAAAGTTTCAGATGCCTGTTATTATTAGTATTCTTTCTTTCTTTCTTTCTTTCTTTCTTTCTTTCTTTCTTTCTTCCTTCGAATGAGCCAACTATGGGTTACGTAGGTTAACCAAATTGATTTTCAGCTTGATGAGTTGGGATTGGTTTCACATTCTTTTAAGAGTCTTCTTCCTAGCCCATATCTCCTTAATTTTCTGACTTTGTAGTTGTTTAGCTGCTACTGACCTCTTTGGTCTCTGCCCTTTCTTAAGTTTAATCTGTGGGTCTATTTTTAGCATTCTCCGGAAAGCTTGTCTGTCTTGTATAACGGATTCAGAGAAGTTAATGGTTTGCAGATCTTGTTTAACTTGCTGGTACCACAGTGATGATGTTTTCTTGTTTTCTTGTGGATTACACTGGTCAATCTTGACTCGTTCATTCTCTCAAGGTGTCCGTAGAATTGGAGGCGTCTCTTGATGATTGTGTCCATTAGAGGTTCTTGCTTTAGGTATAGATCATCGTTGGGCCTGTGATACCTTTCTCCATTTGTGATCCTTGGGCCTAAGATCTTCCTATAGATAATTCTTTCCTTGACCTCTAGTTTCTGTATCAGTTTTGCCATCATATTTAACCCGACATTACTCGCTGGGGGGTTTTGTGTGCCTTTACTCCCTAGTGAGAGCATCTCTCATCTTTACATTAATAAGTAATAATATGCTTCTATACAAATGAAGGTCTTTTAATAAGCCCATTTAAGATGGTCATTTATTTGGAGCACGAATACTTAAATTCAAATAAATATGAAATAGTATACTGGTATGAAATAAAAATAAAAACAATATAATCCAACATAAAAGTAAAAGGAAACCAGTGTGTACATTTGTTAAATGGGTGGAATTCAGCCTTCAATATACGAAACTGCGTCTCTTCCTTGTAGCTTGCAGACAATTCACTTTCTGAGTTATGATCACATTCGTAAACCTCATAAACCAGTTCCTCAGCTGTTTCATCCATATGCGGAAGTATCAGATCTGTGGACGCCATTATGAAATTCTCCAGCTACAGTTTAAGTACATTACTATTTATCATTTCACACTTAACAAAAGCGTAAGACAAAACTTTATTTATTACAAAACGTGAAATATTACTAACACTGTTACTCGCTACTGAGCGCTCCGCTCACCAGAGGGTGCACTGTCGCGTTTTATATGGGATTTGGTGCGAACATCTTTATGGGACAGAGACTCAACAACAAATGTTGTACAACAATGCCTCCTCTGAAAAAGACGCCGCCACCTGGTTTCAACCTCTCTCGTAGACTATGGTCCACATTGAACAGAATACGAACCAACCATGGGAACTGTGCAGCCTTCCACTACAAATGGAACAGAAATTCAACGCCTGAGTGTGACTGTGGTGCTACACAACAGACGATCCAGCGCATCATCACCGAGTGCAGCAAACGAAAGTGCAGTGGCAGTGCTAGTGACTTTGCTCTCGTGACCCCAGAGACTATTGACTATATCCAGAATTTGGATATGCGTGTATAAATCATCCGGTATCTCTAGCCATAAGCTAAATAAATAAATTGGACGGAGTGACGTTAGTTACAAACATAGCGAAAATGACTGACTCCTCCACTTCCCAACAGTCTGTTGGTTGGTTGGTTCTTAAGTTTAGGCCATGTAGCCCCGTGTACTTTGGGTGTGTGTAGAATCTGTCTGATAACCGGTGTTAATTGTGATGGCTGTATTAGTGTGTGTTCACTGTTTTTTAATTTAAGTACAGACTGCAACTTAGAATTTTTCAAATAGTTCCTACTTTTGCCGCCAAGCGCCACCGTCAACGACTACTAGGCCAAGTTCAGAACTTAGCTACTAGACGCCACCGCAGTCGGCTCTTGGCAACGAACGTAGAAATCTAAGAGCGTTGTTTACATTCTTAACCTATCCAATTTAGCTTCACACAGGTGTAATTAGTGGAAGGTTCTTTAACATGCCATAAATCTATGACATGGGACCGCCGGCTTTACTTCCCCTACGAGGGAAGGCATACTGAGGGATTTTTAACGCTCTTAAAAAATCTGACGGCTTCGCCGGGGTTTGAACCCGCTATCTTGGGCATAGAAGCTCAGCATGCTACCGACTACGCCACCGAAGCCGCCCCGAACGGTCTGTTTGCAAGGTATAGGGAGTTTCAAAAGAAAATGTCTTATAACATTGCAACAATAACAAGTAGTTCCGTGAAGAACTATACAGCCTACTTTTCATGCCAATGATTATTCTGGAGAATATGAACCTATCTAGAATAATGACGAAATTAAGTTGGTAATATCGAAATATCTAATTAGTTCAAAATATACCTGGTATAATGTTGCCTAATAGAGCACTACAGATGGCAGCCCTGGTGACTGAATATATTCTTAGTTCCATCTCTTAAGGTACAGAATACAAAATTTGGTTGAAGTCCAATGGACGTTACATGCAGTTAGACACTGGATCTATCAGCACGCGTAAAAGCATGTTGCCAACAATGTGATGCGTGTGCTGGTCAGAAATAATCTGAAATATTATGATATCTTGTTGTGCCAATTTTGGATGAAATCCATTTGTTAGTATAGAAGTTACATGTATTTTAAAATTGGACATATCAGCAGGCATAGAATCATGTTGGCAGCACTGCCTTGTATTAATTACTCCAAATTAATCTAGAATGTCAGGTGCTATACGTGTGCAAAGTATAGAGCTGTTGGCTTGCATACTTTCTGATATATTGATATTAAGGTAAAAGAAATTGACAGCATTTATTAACAGTTGGCAGCCCTGATTGCTCTTAACAATACTTATAGTCATATCTGTTATGGTATACATAGCACATACGAAATTTGGTTGAAATCCAACTGATAGTAGAGAAGTTACATGTATTTAACAAGAAGTTCCGTGACGAACTAAAGCGCCTATTTTCATATATCCTACTTATGTTAACTGCCACTATCAACATACAAAATTTCAGTTTGATTGCTGTAATAGATTCGTAGATATTGAGAACCGACTAAATATTTCGGATGGTCGCCATGTTGGATTTTATATATGTAGGTCCTAAAGTTATGTACTGTTATATGAAGATTATTGTGTACGTGTAGCATTCAAACTTCAATCGCATGATTAGGACACAAGAAGTAAAAACGAGATTTTAAAATTTCGCACAGCTGCCATCTTGTGGTTATGGAAACAATTGAAATAAATTAGATGCCAGTGGATTAACATTCTTATAAGGATTTACTGTACCAAGTTTCACTGCACTAGGATGGTTAAATTGCGAGAAACGTCCATGTGAATATTTATAATTCGCGTCGCCGCCATTTTGGATTTGTGATCACCAGGTTATTTAAAGTCCTATAGGCGAACTTAAGTTCATAGCCCCTATGACCATAAAAAATTCAGTTTGAATGCTACAATAGATTCGTAGATATTCAGAGCCGTCTAAATATTTCGGATGGTCGCCATGTTGGATTGTTAAATGTATAGGCCATAGAGTCATGTACCATTAAAGGAAAATTATTGCGTAGGTTTATTATTCAAACTTTCACTTCGATCGCATGATTACGACACAAGAAATAAAAACTTAATTTTCGAAATTCGCACAGCCGCCATCTTGAGGTTATGTAAACAATTGAACTAAATTAGATACCAGTGCATTACAATGTGTATAAACATTTCCTGTGCCAGATTTCAATGCTTTTGGAACATTAAATCGCAAGAAAAGTCTATTTGAAATTTTCAAATTCGCTTGGCCGCCATGTCAGTTTTGCAGTTAACCGGTTTTTAAAAGTCTTATAGATGAACTTCCAGTAGTGCCCTTTATCTCCGTACAAAGTTTCAGGGTGATACCGCTAATAGTTTCGGAGATATAGAATGCCGGTGAAATATTTCGCACATCCGCCATCTTTTAGTTATGTAAACAATTGAACCAAGTTAGATGTCGGTGCATTACAATATGTATAAACATATCATGTACTAAGTTTTATTGCCTTTGGTTGGTTAAATCGCGAGAAACGTCTATTTAAAAGTCATAAATTCGCGTGGCCGCTAAGTTACGTAGTTGAACTTCTAGTAGTTCCCTTTATCACCGTTAAATATACCAGGGTGATATCGGGAATAGTTTCGGAGATATTGAATGCTGGTGAAATATTTTGCCCAGCCGCCATGTTGGATTGGTGAGACGTAACAAAATTTGAAGGGCACGGTCGAGGTCGCCCGGAATAGTGCTATGAACTTACCAAGTTTCATTGAAATCGCTCCAGCCGTTTAGATTTTATTAGGGACACACACACACACACACACACACACGCACACGCACACACACACACACACACGCACACACACACGGACAAAAGCTGATCTCATAAGCCTATTTTTTTCAAAATTGAAAATAGGCTAAAAATTGGTACTATCAGCAGGCTTATAATCATGTTGGTAGAACTGACGTATATAAGTTACTCCAAATTAATCCAAAATGTCAGAATATACGTGTGCATAGTTTAAAGCTGTTGGCTTGCATACTTTCTGTTATATTGGTATTTGGATAAATAAAAATAGAGAGATCAATTATTAACAGTTGGCAGCCCTGGTGGCCCTTAAGAATACGCTCAGTCATATCTGTTTATGTACAGAAATCCAATTGATAGTATAGAAGTTATATGCATTTAAACATTGGACCTCTCAGACGGCTTAAAATTATTTTGGCAACACTGTCATGGTTGGCCTCCTGGAAATTAAACTGAAATAGTCGTATCTACATGTGTGCCAATTTTGGAATAGCTCCCATGCATACCTTGCAAGATATCCAACATGTAGCTCAAATTTCTAGTGCGATTTTTCAGCAGTTGGTAGCACTGACATCATTTTCAAATATGGACGTGAGATATTCCGGTGCACATCTTTACTCATATTAAATTTGGTTTTGATTGTTGCAGCCGTTTAGGAGTTGATAGGGGGACACACACACACAGCCAGACAGACAGACAGAAGGACAGACAGACACACATTTTCCCGGATCGATCTCATAAGTCTACTTTTTCCTCATTTTTGCAAAATGTGAAAAGTAGGCTAAAAGTAACTATTCAACAGTGAGGGTGACGCTCACCTAGCGAGTAACCGTGGGTTAAACAACACGTTAATATTTTCAAATAGTTACAGGAAACTTTCATCAATACGAATGGCTATGGGAAAAGAGTACCTGTCCTGCCTGAATAAGCTATGACGTCCCTCAGCGCGTTAACAAGAAACATATATTTGAACTTCCCCTTTAAAAGAAGATATAAATTACGTTCTTCCCGGATTAACTTTGCCGTAATGTGTTTCTGACATGCAACTTGTGCCTTCATTCTCTTTCTCTCTCTGTCTCTTCACCTATCTTGCTGAGAAGAGTACAAGTTGGTGTTTCATTTAGGAGCTTTGCGACTTCGTGGTCATGTAGCTCCGTTTACTTGCTCTGTGTGGAACCTATGTTATTGTGATGGCTGTATTAGTGTGTGTATTTGTAACCAATAATGGTATCGGGGAAGGAATTGGCCTAGGCCTTAAGGTAGGAACCATCCCGGCACTTGCCTGGCACAGAAGTGGGAAACAGTGAAAAACCACTTCCAGGATGGCTGATGTGGGGATGGAATTCACGTCTTCTCAGTTTTGCCTTACGAGGCTGAGTGTACCCAGGTCCAGCCCTCAAACCAGAATGAAATTTCTTGGCAGAGCCATCTCAGGTGCGACAGTTAAGAATGCTAGCCACTGTGCTCGAGAGGAAGAAGATGACGATGTTGATGATGATGAAGATGATGATGATGCTAATTGTTGGTTTAAGGGGCCTAACATCTAGGTTATCGGCCCTCTAATGGTCTGGGCGATAGCGAAAATGACAATGAAATGGAAACCAGAACGAAAATTAAGTGAGACGGAAAATACTTACAAAATGGAACTCAGATTGAAACTACTCACAAAGTGGAGAGTGGTAATACTTACAGAAGGTAATTTAGAAGGAAAGTACTCACAGAAGGAATAGATTGAAAAATACGCACAAAATGTAGGCTAGGTTCAAAATACGTACAAATTACAATGTAGATTCAAAATAATTACAAAATGCAATTGAAATTCAAATTACCTACAAAATGCAAATGAGATTGAAAATACGTACATACAAACTGCAAATGAGATTGAAAATACGTACAAAATGCAATTTAAATTGAAAATACACAATGCAATTTAGACTGAAAAAGGCCATTTTAGAGTCAAAACACTCACAAAGTTCAATTGAAATTCAAAATACAAGATGCAATTGAAATTGAAAATGCTTACAAAATATATGGTAGAGTCAAATTACTCATTTGGATTGACAATACTTTCAAAATGCAATTTAGATTGAAAATACTTACAAAATGATACTTAGATTGAAAATGCCTACAAAATGTAGTGTAGATTCAAAATATTCGTTAAAGGTTATTTAGATACACGGGGAGCCAATTCACAAAGAAAGTGTGGGAATCTTACAGATAAAAGGAAATATAATGAAAAGAAAACAAGAGGTCTGACCCCTCGGAGAATGAGGGATCAGGAAAGATGAGACAAGGGCCAATTAATGCGGAAAGTGAAAGACTCCCTAGGCCTCGGATACCCTAATACCGTCGGGGTCGAAAAAGAACAAGAGTTGACCAAGGGTGGTCGACAGGAAAGAAGACGGAGAGGAGCCCGGCACAAGTAAGTGGAGCAATGCTGGAGCCCCGTGGTCGCCAACCCACGTCCCACTAGAGGAAGAACAGTATAACCAAACACCCTTGCGAATGGTCAAGGAGAAGTACTCTTTTCGGTCAACTGGCCGTTAGATTATATAGAGGGTAAAGCTCCACACTTCTGAAAAAGGATATAGGTGGTTTTCTTTTTCATTCACTGGCTTGTATCTTCGTCGTCATCAGACCTGTGTACTTGGGTTTTGGTTGAATCTGTTTAACAATCTGTATTATTTATGTACTAGTATGTGTTTGTAATCGGGGTTAGGATCAAGAAGGATGCGTCCATGCCTTTAATTTAGGTACCATTCCAGCTTTTGCTTAGAGGAGAAGTGGGGAAACACAGAATACTACTTCTAGGATGGCTGACGTAAGAATCTCACTCACCTCATTCCAGTTCCGCCAAACCAGGTTGTGTGTATCCTGTTCCAGTCCTCAGACCAGAATTAAATTCTTTGGGGGAGCCGGGAATTGAACCCAGAAGCATTAGTACAGAAGTTGCGACAACAGAATGCGGTAAAGGTGAGGTACCTCTTTCTGACCTATTGACGGCATGGAAGGTAAAGCTCGACACCTTATTTGATCTCCAGTATGGAATAGTAGCTATTGTTGTTGTTTCATCTAGAAGCTCATGTCCTCGTGGTCACCAGTCCAGCATGCTTACGGCTGTATTATTGCGATGTCTGTACTAGAATGAGTATTTGCAATTCAAGCTAGGATTGGAAGGAGGCGGCCATGTCATTAATTTTAATACAATTCCAATATTTATTTGGAACAAAAGTGAGAAACCACGGATTGCCAGTTCTAATGGACAAGGTGGGAATAGAATCCAACTCTGCTCAGTTGACCTCGTAAGACTGAGCAAACTACGTTATAACCTTCAGGCCAGAAAAAAAAGTTTCTTGACATAGACGAGAACTGGACCCCAGGCCTGGTGACAGGATTCTCAATACGTATCCCAAGACTCAGAAGGTGATGATAGTGTTGCCGTTCAATTCAGAAGCGACCACCAAACCCACTGAGCCACCACGGCTCCTTTAGTGACGTGATGTTTACCTTCTACCTTAGTGATTCCAGTCTGTCAGCCTGTTTGATCTGTTATCATTTTTAGAGTAGCCTATTACTGAATGATACACAATTAAATTTTTACTACTTGCTTGTCGTTCGAAAAATGAAAAGATAACAAACTTGTTTTCTATTATATTTTACTCGCGCTTGTAAGAAGAGTAACCATGCCCTCACAGACAATTATATCAGAAATTCTAGAGATAAGAAAACGTGATTCTACTTTTAATAAGCATGCGACAATACTCGTAGAACCAATTATCACAAATTATGGCCTTTCCTTTCATTCACATTTTACGACAAGCTGCCAATATTTTGGGTTAAAATACTAAATATCGTACATTACTTTAGTGTTCCCGGTCTGTCACATTGGAATAATCAATACCTCTCTGACCGCATTCACAATGACGAATTGGAGGAGATGCCTGCATAACAATTCTCGGAGGGTATACGAACGTACGATCCCCGCACTCTGATGGCTGATATTTTAAACGGAATTATCTCACCACTGATCAATAAGAGACCTGGCGTCACTAACGGAGGGTCAAAAGCACATACGGCCTTTATGTAACTTCATTCATCTATTTAGCTATCACTAGGTTTTAGTTGTTCTGACTTTCAGTTTCTGTCCATTTCCAAGATACTCTGTGATTAATAGACTTCCGCTTGTGATAAACTATATTATCATCAAAATCATCGCCTTGTTTTACTGTAGAATTTTCCATAATTTTTTCATCGGCATCTTCACTTACATTAACGCATTGGAGATCGTTGTCAGTGCTAAGAGCTACTGGTATGGGTCGTGGTTAAGTCCCTTGTTTCTTCGCATGTCCCAGTAATTGAGATTATATTATGAATAATGAAAATCCACAGCCTGTTTCCAGTCGACCGACCGGGTCAGGGAATGGAATGAATGAAGCCCCCATCTAGCGGCGAGGATATGAACTGTGCTGGCTGCTGAAGCCCGTCGCACTCCTCAGGAGCAATGATTTAATGATTGACAGATGCAATGAAATGATAGTGGAGAGTGTTGGTGGAATGAAACTTTTGACAGGTAAAACCGGAATAACCGGAGAAAACCCTGTCTACCTCCACTTTGTCCAGCACAAATCTCACATGGAATGACCGGGATTTGAACCACGGACCCAGCGGTGAGAGGCCGGCGTGCTGCCACCTAAGCTAAGGAGGCTTAGATTATATTATACCGACTGAAAATCTGTCATATCGATTACTGTACTTCCTGTAATCAGATATGAAACACTTTTTCCCTCGATTGGTCTGTCAAGTCATTTATTTCTAATTCTGAGGGGAAGATGACCTCCCTGTTCCATTCGTTCATCCTGTTCCATCATCATCATTATCATTATTCATTTACAGCCTCACTAAATAAAATATACTTGTATAGTATGTTGAGAAACTTCGATACAAGGTGCAAACTCGAATTAATATTACACAATGTGATATCGTATGAAGTACGAATTTCGCTGAATTTGATTTTATGCTGTGTTTTGGTTTGGAGACATGGAATGAGAGGTGTAAAATTATAATGAAATATCATCATATGGCATGAGAAGTAAGCAAGCATAGAGTTACACTGGATTTTGTATTTTGAAATAGGTGTTAGGTTTCCTCACAGTTGGATTATGGAACAAGTATGCAACATGGCAAGCTATATTGTTGAACTCCGGAAAGAAAACACAGATGTAAAGATTAGTACGGCACTTCTGAATTATACGTCATCATGGTACATATTGATATTGTAACAAACCAGCGTGGGACCTTTTAACTTGAAGTGTCTGTACAACTACATGTTTATGCCTGTAGAAATGAAATCATTCACCTAGCATGATTTGAATACTTCAGCTAGATGATTTAAGTTTCCATAGCCTATTCGTGGTTTTGCGAAGGCGAAGATTCTTTTATTATTATTAATAATTCGTTTAGATCTGCTGTGGACCACCTTAATTCAACCGTTTACATCATTGAGCCTTTATTCTGTGAGTCTTCTTACTTTCGTTCAGTCCAGCGTAGGCAGAATCGCTGGCATGTTCGAAGTTGTTTCAATAAAGGTTCCATGTGCACTAAGCACACCGATCATCATGAATAACTGCCACTGATGCGCAGAAGGGATCAATGTCTATGTAGAGGAACCGTGTTTAAGTTACAGACAAGACCCTTTTTATTTCTAAAATACCTTCTTCTTTCGACTTAGATCAACAGTTTTAGCAATATTGATCGGAACAATACGTAGGTAGTGTTTCATAAATGCAATTGCAACTATAGCCTAAGGTGCCAAAGCCGGACGGAAACTGGCAAAAAGTACTTGAACGTTTCACGTGCACTTACTTCCTAACAAAATTTACGAGCAAGCTTTTTAGGTCCGAGGGGATACTTTAAGGCAATCTCCATGTGCAAGCTAAGTATATCATAGAAGTATAACACAAACAGTATTATGAGTGTTGCTAGTTTATTTATTCATCAAATTAACTTGAGCGTGTTTAGTAAAACATTCACCAAGTCACCTGTTGCTCGCAAACTGCGATGCACTGCTATGTCGATGAGAGGGCTGCATCACCCCAGTGGTCAGCGGAGTAAGTATGGCAGTCTTTGTCCAGGAGCTGTTATTGTGGTGATAATGTTCGACTGTCACCTCTAAAAAGAACGCTACATTGTTCATTAATATTTTATAAATCGATCAGAAACTTTCTGCTGTGAAAATCCCTTGCTTGTGTGTGAAGTTTTCATTCTAGCGGCATACTTTCTTCACTACTTCCACAGCGAGGCTCTCTAATTCGTCTCGGCGAAGGAACGAGCAAGCCAAAAACGAGAAGCTCAGTTGGTGCCGAGCTACAGGGTGCCAGGAAATGTTCTCCGCAGTGACTGCCGGCTTCTGCCAGAGCAGTTTAGTTGGCAGCACGGTATCCTTGACAGGGTGAATCCCACACGTGTGGGCTGTAGGCTGTCAAAATCGTCAGTGTGTATTGCAATAAGCGAGCGTGTGTGTCATCACCACTTTCAATATCAGTTATGAATGGCTGTGGTGAGAGCAAAGTTCACTGTATGTTTGTTTTGGTACAAGCAAAGTCGTGCTGCCAACGTAACTACTGATGCTAGCTATCGCAGACGCATGTAGGCACTGCGGAGAACATTTCCTGGCGCCCTGTAGCTCGGACACTCTTAAAACGGTCACTTCTATCTGGCACTCGAGCATCATACTACATTCGTGCGAAGGTTTGCACAACATGATAATCTACCACATGGAATTATATGGCCACACATGTTTTACTGTGAAGACACTGTGCACATCTACAGATGGTGAGCTGTAATTTAAGACCATTTCTAGTCTGATAGGTTGAGTCGTTTCTTGAGACGAACTGTTACACAATATACCATTCCGAAATAAATATACAGAATACGGTGCACTGCATAATAATTAAATCAAAGCACACAATTTGTGTTTATGTCGTAGTTAGATAGTGAAATCCATCTTTTCATAAAAATCCTACGCACTTTGTGAAAAGCCGGCATATGATGTAAATCGGGATCGTTGTACTATTTGACGCATTTCTTCATGAAGTGACGGATTGATTTAGGCAGATTGTGTAAAGAAATGATTTCATTATCAGCCGAGGTACTTCTTGAAGATCCGATGTTTGTTCATTCGACTCTTCATGGCGCAATGCGGGCGTACATCATACACGAATTATTCAAATATACACATTATCGATTGTTTATTACGGTTTAAAATGACTTAAAAAATCAAACAATACTAATATAACAACAGAACTAGCCTATATCAAAATGTGTAGGTTGAACAAAAAATACAGAAATCGTTAATTGTCAAAAATACTTCTCAAGAAAAATCTACAGCCTTTGAACGTGAATGATGATTTCCATGCCATATATTGCCACTATTAATTCTTGGAATGCACACTTCTCACCACGAGGATACAGCTACCGCTACTCCATAAAGTGACGGCCTGGACTTCCCGTCAGATAATGTACAAAATTAATTACACTATGCGACGGCGAAATTTAGTAGTTTCATGAAATCATACATCAGATAGCGCAACTATCCCTTTTTACATCATATGCCGGCTCTTCATGAAGTGCCTAGGATTTCTCTATCCGACCACGACATATACCTAATTGTTTCAGTTTGTGCAGTGGTCTATTCTAGACCTTATTCGCTTAGTGTCCTCTATTACGTGGTAACAAGCACAGGTCAACTCATATAGTTCGCACACACAACTATCAACAGGTTCGTGGAAGAACGTTGATTTGCAAATATTGTGATGATATCCATGTATTGCCGAAGTATCGGAAGATACTGATTCGTGTTGGTCCATGTTCTGCTCACTGTTACTTCGGTGGAGTAGAATTCCACATGACATTCTTTTTTGCCATTCTTTCATCCAAGAGTTTCCTCCAGCTCTCTGTAGAAGGCTGAGCGAGCATAAATCTCAAGTCTTCGATTAAAAAAGGCTCCCTGGCAAGGTCGGTTGGTTGGTTCGTCAGGTTAGGGGCTGTGACAACGCGGTCATGTAGCACCGTGTACTTTGAGTGTGTTTATAATCTGTCTGATAACTGGTGTTAATTGTGATGGCTGTATTAATGTGTGTTATCTGTAATTCAGGTAAGGACTGTAGACCATCAATTTCAAGTAGTTCCTAATTTTGTTACCAAATGCTACCGTCAACGACACCTAGTTACGAACTTGGCTACCAGATGCCATCGCATCTGGTTCCTGGCGGAGAACGTTGGAACTAATCGAGCGTTAATAAAATTTAACCTATACATTTAGATTCACACAATTGAAGATAGTGGAAGGTTCTTTTACATGCCATAAATCTATGACATGGGCCCGCCGCGCCGGATTTACTTCCCCTCCGAAGGAAGGCATACTGAGGGATTTTAGCGCTCTTTAAAAATCCGACTTTGGCTTGTTTTGAACCCACGATTTAGGGCATAGAATCTCAGCATGCTACCAACTAAGCCACCGAAGCCGCTCTGGCAACTTCATTTACCAGTCTCGAGCCAGTATATCTTGACACACTGATGGCTGCCTTTAAGAATCGCGCCTTTACTTTTTCCAAGGTGTGGAGGTCGTTCTCAGTTCGACTATCCCAGGTGATGCCAATTTTATAGGTTAAAACAGAGATTACTATTGCTTTGAATAGTGCCATAGCTGTCTGAAGAGAGAGTCAATTTAAGTTCATGATGTCATATAGCCTATTGCTTTCGTGGCTGCGCCATAATGAGATTACATCTAAAAAATGAATTTATTTGCTGTCATGTTTGTTTTGAGGCCTATTGGAAAGGGACAGGAAGTGCGGAAATAAAGCCTTCGCTATACAAATACACTACGTGAGTTTCAAATTAAACTTGCATACAGGACAATATCATAATTAAATGTACACACATTGTAATTACCACAAAAAGTAATTCAGGAAATTAGGGAATGTGTTGGTTTTCAATAATTTGTGTAACACATTATTCAGCACGAAAAATATTTCATTCTCAACTAGTGAACCAAATTGTACATTGTTATGAGGTACTGTAGGTCTTGCAGATAACTAACTTAATTCATTACGATTTAGTTTATTTCCACCCACAGCAGTGGTTTGCCATAAGGACAAGAGCATTAAAAATCCCTCAGTATGCCTTCCTTCGGAGGAGAAGTAAAACCGCCGGGTTCATGTCATAGATTTATGGCATGAAAAGAACCATCCACTAACTACAATTGTGTGAAGCTAAGTTTGTAGGTTAGATTCGATTAACGTTCTATTAAGTTCCAACGTTCGCCACCAGGTGCCGGTTGCAGTGGCAACTAGTAGCCAATTTAGTGGCTAGGTGTCGTTGACGGTGGCATTTGGTAGCAAAAGTAGCAATTACTTGAAATTGATCGTTTTCAGTCATTACCTGAATTACAGATAGGCTAACACACAATAATACAGCCATCACAATTAACACCGGTTATCAGACAGATTCTACACACACCCAAAGTACACGGGGCTACATGACCGCGTTGTCGCAGCCTCTAAACTGAGGAACCAACCACCAACAGAGGTACACTGTCCAGTCACATTAATATGGCAACCACCCATGTTCGACGTGAATGTGCATTAACCCCACACAGACGGCACTATCAATGAAGGGTGTACCCATAAAGCATGACGAATGGAGGCGGAAAACAGTGCAGTTGCTGTCCCAATACAGGAACGGAGCGATTTATGTGACTTGATGTCCAAAAACAAATGATCATTGGCTTTCGGGCCAAGGGTAGAAGCATTTCCGAAACGGCTACGTTTGTAAACTGTTCGCGTGCCGCCGTTGTTTAAGAGTACTGTGCATAGCAAAATGGCGCTATTCAAAACCGGCGCCGAGGCAACTGTGGTGCACCACCGGTCATAGATTTATTTATTTATTTAATCGTGTCAGAAACATATATTACAAACAACAATACATAACAGGAAAAAGAGAAACAAGACAATTACAATTACAAAAAAAAGGGATAAAATCAAGAACTGGTACTATAAACATTGTCATTTCTGATAAACATTAAGTTGTTCCACACAAATATGATATATTTGGCCTGACCAGTATGCGGCAAGTTCACATGCTTCTGTGGTAGCAACAATTACATTCTGGGGTTGGACACAACCTGCAGACAAGATGAGAAGGGTGAACGATGGCTGCGGAGATGTGTACGGGTAAATAGAAGTGCAACTGTAAAGCAACTGATTGCTCAGATGAACCATGGGGCTACCAACTGTGTCGCCTCAATGACCGTTCAGCGAGCGTTGCAGCCTATGGCACATGGTTCATGCTGACAGCTGTTCATCGGCGACGGAAGCTGGAATTTGCACGCCAATACCGTAACTGGACGTCCACTGAGTGGCGACAGGTGGCCTTTTCCGATGAATCACGTTTTATGCTCCATCGGACAGATGCCTGTTGGCGTATACGGCGTGAAACGTCTGAACGCTAACACCCTGCAACAATCGCCGGACGGACCCAAGCCGGAAGAGGGCCACGGCACTGTAGTCGGCATTTCTCCACATTTGTGTGAGAAGTGGTTTATTAAGAATACAAAAAAGTAATGTATTTATTAAAGTCTCTAAGAATGAGTTGTAAATCCCCTCCCAATCTAATTGAGTACACGTGTACCTAATTTAAGGCCACGGACGCCCCCTTCCCAATCCTATCCCTAATTTACAAATACACACACTAGTCCAGATATCACAATAACTCACTGACTGAAACTCTTCTACTAATAGACCTTCAGGCTGTTCCAGCCGAACTGCTCGCCAGTGAGCAGCTGAGTACTCGCCGCCGGGTATGAGTAAACCTGCAATATGCAATACAGGTCTGCTGTAGGGGCTGCCGTTACTAAGCGGGGGATACATCAAGACTGGCAGGAAGCGCATGGACTTGTACTATGACCTTCGCCCAGTGACGTATTGGCTATCACCCCCAGTTCCTCTCCAACCGTGCTCCGAGCATTACTGCTGAGTACTCGCGTATACGCATACTCAAACTCGTGGATTTGGAACAGCCTGCCAATTGAAACGGACCCGCAGTCTGCCGAACTATTTGGTTGGTTGGTTGGATCCTTAGTTTAGGGGCTGCGAAAACGCGGTCATGTAGCCCCGTATATTTTGGGTGTGTGTAGAATCTGTCTAATAACCGGTGTTAATTGTGATGGCTGTATTAGTGTGTGTTATCTCTTTTAATTCAAGTTTTTTTTTTCGTGTGGTCTCCTCACAGACCTAGTGCAGGTCTTTCTATTCGACGCCCGTGGGCGACCTGTGCGTAATTCAAGTAAGGACTGCAGACAAATATTTCAAATAGTTCCTACTTTTGCTACCAAATGCTACCGTCCACGACAACTACCTTACGCACTTGGCTACTGTACCCATGTGAGTAATCTCGTTGGATAATATGCATCTGCCTCCAACTAGCATCAGCTCTCAGGCGTGTACGGTAACCCCAATTTTGCAGTGCATATTTTGGATTTGAGGCAAAAAGGTATCAACTCTACAATGATAAAGCACAACTCTATTCTAAAACTTTAATTCATTGAAATAAATCATGGCTTCAAACACAAAACAATACCCAAAAAGCACAAAATAAAAGCAAACAAAATTTTTACTTCCACAATCCACAAGTAAACAAATATGAAATCACAACAAAGTCATAACTAGCCATAATGCTTTACCCTTCTGTGAACTTCACAAGAATATACTAGTGCGCTGATGCACCTACGACTTCAAAACAAACTGTACATTAACATAACAGTCATACAATGTGACTTCTTTAATATTACAACAAGGATTATTCCTTAAACCTCTTTATGTTAAACAATTATGTGTGCCGTGCGTGTTTTAATATTTTTCTTCTCACCAATGAAATGCTTTGCATGCATTTACCTATTTGGACGTTGCACCAAAATCAACGTGCAACTCCATAATTATGTAAGCTACCCCCTACACATCCTCCAATTATATGGTTTCACCGCATGCTGTCTGTGATTCCTAGATAAAACGTTACGTTATAGCTTATGTCGGATTGTACGATAGACTACCTCGCGCTCATGGCGATTGGCATCTAGTCACCAACTACATGACTTGGTTCCAGTGACAGTACAAATATATCATGTAACTATTCGTCAGATAGCTAAATTAATGAACCATCAGGATTAACTATAATTATCCATGTGTTCACAAACCACATGGCTATAATACTCAACATAACAATCTTGCATTATATGTCGTTTCAACAAGGTCTAGACTCTTCCCTCTTTTACTTGCCTGAGCGGTCCGGGTGGTTGGCTCCGACCCTCGGCTAAGGAAGTCGCTACACAATAGAAAGTGGAATGGGTCGTTTCACCAATTATCTCGACCTTCCTAAAAGTTTGAAAGCCTCCCTCTCTCTAAGCAGTGGAGATTTACAAGACAAATACTGTGTCCTGAGCGACACACATGTTCCCAAAGGATCTTAATTGACTGTTATGCCAACAGGTATTGAATGAGCTTTTGTAATTATTCCTACGTCGAGGATAATGATTAATTAATGGCCTCACATGGGTCCATCCAACATGAAGGTTCGGGGTTCGTAATGCATGAGCCTGGCGGTTGACCGATGTCTCAAGTATAATATAGGCGCACAAAACCACTGTCGCCATGAGTTTTCGCTGCCCACGAGCGTACATAACTCATCTATAAGTTCTCGGGAAATCATAGAGCTGCGAGGTGTCCCTGTTTCCTCGACTCTTACAAAGATTCCAATCCGGAACACATTTCAATCCTTTCTTCAGAGTTAGGGTCCATCACTACAACTCTGCAATAAATAATATCTCCAACAATGTCCACGACATAGGAGAATTCATACGTAGAATAGACTATCTGGCCCCTAATGCTCCATGCTACGACATTCCGACCTCTAATATTAAGAGAAATCTAACATTTACTCTATAAGCTTCTCAATTAAGCTGCAAATTCAATTCAATAAAAGCTCTTTCATTACTGGTATCATTACCGAATATATGCAATATTCTGATATAAAACTTCTTTCCATAATTACTGAAATGTAATCTCATTGTAACATCTTCCTGCTTAGATTGATAAGTCTTGCACTTAGCGTTAATAATTCTCGCTTACAACAATTTATTTGTTTCCTGATGTGTTCATTCATACTCTTAATAACCATTATTATTATTATCATCATTTCTTACTGACATAAATGACCAAAATCATTATTTATTATTATTATTATAAATCTCATTGACATAAATGACCAAAATCATCATTTATTATTATTCTCACATAAATTACCAAATTTTCCGACATAGCTAAACGTTTTAAACTCGACCAATCGCGTTCGTTGCATTTACATAACTGATTGCCATTCTTAATTCATAGTGGGAATAATTACTCCACTTAATGATACAAATCAACATTTCAACTCTATAAAAATCAACTCATTACTGATTAAACATGGAGGATCAGCCTCCTAACTGACTTTTACTGGCATCTATAAGGAATTCACAATATCTTTACGGAATCACAGACATGCATCGGTCCATACTTCTACATGATCATAACCATAATTTGTGGGGTACTTACATCTCTATAGGCATCTAAGGTGGCTCCGACCAATCATATTCTTCCATGTCGCCCGCCATAATGGGTTTAACGCGACATATTTCTCTTGTTTACACACATTTGATTACACATAATTTCTATCACCAACACGACACGTTGCATACCTTTCAGGAAGTTATCACTCCCCAAACATGTGAAACACTTCATCAAACACTACTTTAAATGATATCTTTACATATACATTACACTGAACACTCGTCACTTATACACACTTCAATGCTGAAATTCCCTAGCAGAGATCGAAATTGCAGGTGTCGACGGCATCTTACGTTACCAACTCCTGATTGAAAGTCTGGTTATCTGCTCTCGGAACTCTCCAACAGTTTTATGACGATCATTACTCCTACAGTAAGCGTCCTGCGTTACATCAATACGCTGGCTCCCAAACATGAGCGTTAACATCTGGTATTCTCATGGCAATACCAAACACTTAGTAAAGTTTCTTTCGCGCATTCTATCGTAGTTACACATATACGATTAGTTAATACTATACACACTGCGCTTAATAAAGTTCAACACTTTCACAAATAATTATATACAATAGTGCTACCGTTAGTCTATACGGTGCTTCGTAACTGAACACGTCATAGTTCGTGCGGCTGATTATGCCTGTATCACGACTATTATTCATACAAGCATGTTTACTGTTTCTTTTACACATACCCGTCTTTGTTCGGCGTCTTGATGAATAGAATCGTCATGCGTTTTGCCTTGACGAACTTGCTTCAACCTGGCTGTAGCTGACTGAAGTTTCACTCGAAGACTGCACGTAGCTTATTTGAAGACTTCTGTCTGCGGCTTACACGCTGTCTCGTACTGCTGCATATTTGCTGCATACTGATTGCAACTTATTGCCATTGTGCTACAATTGACAATTGAGTAAGACTGTAACTGGCTGTAACTGCGCTTGGCGGCATGTAGACTGCGTGACAACTGAGTTAGACTGAGCTTGACTGAGTTAGAACAGAGTTTCAAGTGAGGTTCAACTGAGAGCTCCTCCTGGGGTCTACTCCCTTATATCGGATTTCCACAGAAAGTAGAGCAACATCTTCCCGCGTAATCTTCGCTCCTCTCACAGCATGATTCAGGTCTTCAAACCATGATCATTGTGTTCCTCTCTCTTCACAGGTCCCAAAACTATATGTGTGCAAAGGAATCGCTCGTTCAATTAATTAATATTAATTCCCTTCTCCATGGCGTGGGACGCTACCTAGTCGGGAGATCCCCTACAACATCTCCACATCCATCCGCGAACAATGGTCGTTTTACAGTCCTTACGCACATCACTAAATATGCACCAATTTCGCAGGTAAAAGACTCTAAAATTATCTTCTTGCCAAGATATTCACCTGTGCGCAACTCTCATCTCGATTCGTTACTCCAATCACGAGTAATCAATGATTTTTCTGGGCATTTCACCGCCCCTCCTCCAAATCTATTCTCCGTCGGGGAATAACTGTGTCATTATTCAGGCCTCTCCCCTGCTCCAGACGACATAATGGGGTGACAGAGATGGACGTGGCTCCACTGGGACCAACCCACAATTCTGGGCCGATTAGTAAATGTCAGCTCTGCCCTCCTCTGTGCTTCAAACTCCCAATAGCTTACACCAAATCGTCTTATAATGATATAATCTGCTCATTATTTCATACATTATTTTAATAAATAATGCCATTTCATCAAAAATCACACCAGTGATTAAATATACATTTCTTTCGAGGGGTTTTTACCAAGAAACTCCCTGTACAGATCTCTGGTTCGCTCCCTGGCGGAACCTTTTTACTGAGATCACAGTCTCTGAGAACCATGTTCGATTCCAGTCAGCATAACCCCATCGGGTTCATGTTCCCCTTGCAAAACTTATAAAAGTCCAATGCAAGTGGCTTATATAAGTAACCAGCTGACTGTCGACCACCGTCTGTGTTTACGTCTGGGGTCCTTCACCTTGTCTGGCTACGAGTGGGTTAGTAGTGTTCCCCCTTCCACACTCGGCCTTGTTTCTGAGCTGTCTATTCTCCCTGCGAAGGGTCGCGTTTACAGCCTCAACCTCTCTGGCTACTCTGACCATTTCTTCATAGAATTCTCGCAAACACTGGCATTCTTTCTGCTCTCCGCTTACACTGGGTAAACTGTCTGCTTCTCGTCCCGTCTCGCCGTTCCAACATTCAGGTCTGCCTGCTTGGCTGCCTCCGCTCTCCACGTTGAGTTGGGTGTGCGTTACTAATTCTTCTTCTGGTTCATCGAATTCTTCTGGCGAGTAATAAATTTTTAAGTTGGCTATGTTCATAACGACCTCGTTTCCATTCTCTAAATGCCTTAACCTGTATGCATTGTTCTGGAGGTCTCTTATCACCTCGAACGGGCCGTGGTAAGCAAAAATGAACTTTTTATACTTCCGTGCCTCTGGATCTGAACTGGCGGGTTTCTTAATTAACACTTTCTGTCCCACGAGAAGCGGTTTATGATACCTCTTCGCACGATTCCTTCTCTGACGTCTCTCCGCCTGTGCTTTGAGATATTCAAAGGTTCGTTGGATCCTCAATTCTCTACCGGGCTGTGCGTCTACAGGTAATGGAATAACACCATTCCACGGTCTCTCTGGTCTCTGATCCAGATGTAGAGTAACGGGAACCTGACCTGTCGCCTCATGTACAGTATTATTTATACAGTATTCAATTACTTCTAGAAATTCAATCCAACGCCAATTCGCTTCAGAACAGTAGATCTTCATGTATTTCTGGATCTCTCTCATTACTCTTTCAACGGGACTTGCCTCAGGATGGCGAATGGTAGATAAAATCTGCCTAATTCCTAGAGTTTCCAGTTCTCGACGAAATTCTGCACTAGTAAAGCAACTTCCGTGGTCCGAGAGAATGTTATCCGGCTTCCCAAGAATCGGAATAACTCTCTCTTTCAGGCGCTTCAAGACCTGTTTTGAACTTGTCTTTTGAATGGGGCACAACACCACCATTTTCGAAAATACATCCATGGCTACAAAAATGTGTCTATTGCCTCTACGTGCTCTAGGCAATGGTCCAAAGTTGTCGATACTCAATAGCTGCCTTGGCTTCTCTGGCAATAACGGGATAGGTCGTTGCCTCATTAAAAAGGGATTCGGCTTTACCCTTTGGCAAAGATCACATGTTCTAATAGCATTTCTCACCGTTTCTCTCAATTTTGGCCAAGTAAATGCTTCCTTCAACAGAGCACAGATTTTATCTATCCCCGGATGGCCAAATGCTCTGTGGGCTAGCCATACTAATCTCCTCTGCAAAGATGCAGGAATTACAATCCTTTGACGTGTATGATCCACATCGTCCCACTTGTGTAATATCTGATTATACCATACATAATCTGTTGCCAATGCCTCCGCCTCTCTGTATATCGCAGTTCCCCTTGCTAAACGTCCCTCAAAGTAATCGATTATCATCTTCAACCATGGGTCTTCGCGTTGTAGGTTGGTAATGTTCCTTAAGTCATCCAACGTCTTCTGATCTCGATTCTCAATCTGGACCGCTAGTGCTTCTTCTTCTCTAGGGTAACGACTTAATATGTCCGGTATTACATTCTCTTTCCCCGGACAGTATTCTATTTCCACATTAAATTGCTGGATATACAGGGACCATCTTGTCAATCTCTGACTAGACAAATCTGTCTTTAACAAAAATGTTAAAGCTTTATGGTCTGTTCTCAGAACTATTCGGAAGCCGTACACGAGTTTGTGCCACGATTGCAACGCGTACAAAATTGCGAGCAATTCTATCTCTGTGATCGTGTAATTTTTATCATGGGCTCTCAGTCTTCTGCTTATAAAGGCGATAAAAACTTTCTTCTCAGGCTGGTCAACATTTTCCTGGAATAGCATCGCTCCAATCCCAATAAGTGATGCATCCGTCTGTATGATGAACTTCTGGGTATAATCTGGGTATCCCAGTTTCACATATTCCAAAAGCATTTGTTTTGACCTCACGAATGCTTCCTGGCATTGCTCCGTCCAATTCCATCTGCCGCCTTTCTTCAATAGGTCCTGCAGTGGTGCTACTGTCGCAGTATAGTTTGGGCAGTGGTTCGAAAAGAATCCAATTACTCCCAAATACTGTCGGACGTGCTTAACTTTCGTGGGTCGAGGGAAATTCCGAATTACCTCCAATTTATCTGGATTAGGCTTCACTCCATTTGCATCAATAACATGCCCTAGGAATTTAACTTCCCTCTGACAGAAGTGCGATTTCTTGATATTGACCTTAAAATTAGCCTCTCGAAGGTCATCTAGCAACTTCTTCAGGTCTCTCATGTGCTCCTCCAGAGATTCTGATGTGAGTAGAATGTCGTCTACATATCTGATGGTACTCTCTTTAACCTCATCTGATAGATTGCGATCTAACGCTCTTATCAGGGCTGAACCAGCTGTTTTCAACCCAAAAGGTAGCCTTAAAAATGTGAATGTATGTTGATCAAACATAAATCCTGTCAACAGACTAGTTTTCTTCTCTAATTCAAGATGGTGGAAACTGGATGTGATATCCAAGTTTGAGAATATAGTTTTTCCTTTAAACTTCCTGAGGATCTCTTTAATAGGTGGCACTTGGTCAAATTCCGGAATAACTCTCAAATTTAAGCGTCTCAGGTCCAAGCAGACTCTGACAGATCCGTCTGTCTTTGGTACAATTACCAATGGACTTACATAAGGCGTAGGTGTTTTCTCAATAACGCCGGCCTCCAACATCTCCTGAATTGCCTCTTTCACTTTAGCATAATGCTTTTCAGCTATAGGGTAGGGTTTCTGCCTAAATGGTGTCCAATCACTGACTTGAAAAGCATAAGTGAAGTTCTTTATCCGACCAGGTCTCGAATCAAAGACTTCCTTCTGTTCCAGCAATAACTGCTTTAAATTTTCCTTCTCTTTTAGCCCAATTTTCGCTTCTTCTAGCTTCTCCGAAATGTATTCTTCCAATTTGGGTTCCAGATCTTTTTCCAAGTCTGTGGCTAGTGTTTTGAGCTCCGCTTCTAACTGCTCAATGGCTAACACTTCTTCATCAGCCACATCTCTGTATGTATGCCATACTTGTTCACTGGATCCTGGTTCAATTTCATTGAGTGCGACCTCTAAGCCTTCAGCTTCTTCATTCACATGGAACATAACCCTGTCCTGTGCTAGGTCAATTATCACTCTGTATTCCCTTATAAACTCTGCCCCAATAAGTAGGTTATAAGGTAGTTTGTTCACTAACAGAAAACTCTGTGAGAAAATAGAGCCTCCTATCTGTAAATCTAGGAATACCTGGTATTTACATATCATTGTTTTGTCTGGAATTACCCCTTTAATTTTGACACTGGAGATCGGTATCTTCAAAATGTTCTCTCTCCGGGCTATTTCATTATATAGAGCTTGTGTCATCAGGCTCACTGTTGATCCTGTGTCTAGCAGACTTCTGACTTTTAATCCTGCCACTCTCACAATTATAATAGGCAATTCTCTCTTGACCATGACCTGTGGTCCTCCTGTATCCTCAATCAATTCTTCTGGTTTGGCTATCCAATTGATGATGTTAATAGACTTCCATCCATCAGTCTCGAGCTCTTCTAATTTTGGCGTTTTTTTTTTTTCTTCAGCGCCCGCCCCTTTGGAGTTCCTTCTCTCCTGTTCGCTGCGCTGTAGTTCCAAACTCTTAGCTCCATCTCCATATCTGTCTGGCGATGTCCTGTTCTGCATGACTTCTTGCCAGCGGACTTGTGATTTCTGGGGCTCATCTCCCCTTTCTTCGAGGTATCGCAAAGAAGCATGATAACGCTCTTCTGCCTCGTCATCGAAGTTATTTCTTCTCTCTTGGGGTCTCCAATTTCTATTATTGCCTTCCTGGCCATTATTACCTCCATTGTTATGGTACGGTTTGCCCCTGTTATTGTGTTTATTCCACGAACTTCGACCTCTTCCTGCTTTATTAGCATTTCCTTTGTACCTTGATTGCCATTTTCTGGGTTCCTGTTCCCATTTCCGTCCATAGGAATCTAAAGTTTCCGTGCTCGTGGCCTTGTTGTTCCTTGGAGCTTGCTGTTGGTCAGTCTGTGTGTTGGTCACGTGGACTTGTTCCACGGTTCGACTCTGACGCATAGTATTTGCTGTGGTGAGGTCCAGTTGCCTTAGAACTGTCTCCATTTCCATAGCAGTTTTCGCATTAGCCGAGATTAGTAGCCTTTGGATCTCGTATGGAAGCTGTTTGGCGATAGCAATGCATAGCTCCAGTTCACTAGGTTTTTGATCCAGCTCTTTAAAACGACACATCTGCGATATGAAGAATTCTGCGTACTTCGTCGGGTTGTTCGTGCTGTACTTTTTGGCATACAAATCCAGCCGTAAATTCTGCTGAGTCGCGGCGTCCCAATATCTCTTCAAGAATGCCTCGCGGAATTCCTCAACAGTATCAAAAGTGTAACGGAAGCTGCGAAACCATAATGCGCACTCCCCCTCTGTTAACTTCTCTATAGCACGTAGCCTACGCTCCTGCGGTATTCGTGCATCATTGAGATATTCAGTCACTTCCTTTAACCAATATTTTGGTGTCATACTACAGTGACTACCTGAAAATTTCCTAGGTTTTTCTTCGCTTGCCCTAATGACGTTTATCACCTGGGTGTGCATCGCGTTTTCATGTGGCGTCGATGCCGCAATTGGTACACCTGGCGTCATGTAAGGACTTTCTCCTGCGCCTGCAGCATTCCTGCTTATAGGTTGGGTTTCTAAGTCTGCCCACCTTGTTTTTCTTATATCCTCTATGCTGCCTTCACTTGACTTAGGATATTTCAGAAGTGTCTCCTCCTGTGCTATTATCCTGGTCTCCATTTGGTTATGGCGCATTTCTGCTCTTTCTAGGCGAGTAATGACTTCTTTTTCTATTCTCGTAAGCCTATCTCGGTTTTCCTCGGCTACTTGAAAAATTTTCACCTTGTCTTCTTTCAGACTTTGTTTGATATGGGATATTTCATCCTCTACGTCCTCTTTAATTTGAGCAAGGGTCTTGTCGCTTGCCTCTGTTTTCTGGCCTTCTCTTATTTCGAGTTCTTCTCTCAGACCTTTAATTTCATCTTGAATGTGTCCATTGACTTTAGACAATTCATTCCGGACCTTGGTGATCTCGCCTCTATTTTCCTCTTGTCTTTTATTGACTATGACAATGTCGCTTTGCACTTGGTCCAGTTCTTTATGAACTTTACCCATCTGACCTTTCACGTTGCCTACCAGCTCCTTACTTTCATGAGCGATAGCCTTAATTTCGCCTATTTCCTGGCATTGACCTAATATATTCTGGTCCTGTTTCTTGAGGTCACCGTTAATTGCTCTAGCGTAGCTTTTCAATTTCTGGTCCCATTTGGAGTCGTTCTCCTCTAATCTCTGGTCTACTGTTTTCGTAAACTCTGCGAACTGTTTCGCTTGGCGTTCGAGATTCGCCTCGTTTTGGATCTGAATATCCTTAATATCGTTAGACAACGCCTCTAATTTACTGTTGGTTTGCTCCTGAGCATGCCTACACGCTTGCAAATTACCCTCAAGTTTGGCTTCTATGGCCTCGACACGTTTATCAGTATTTACCTGCATTTCCGATACAATGCTTACAACAGTATCTGTTACTTCGGTCTTAATGACTTCTTGCATTTGACCTAACTTTTTATCTAGTGCAACCTGATTTGCATCTAACCGACTACTCAATTCAGCTTTATTTGCATCTAAACGGTTGTTTAATTCAATCTGGTTATTATCTAACCGAGTGTTTATACTATCCTGGAACGCTTTGGTTTCCAGTTTGTTCTGCACGTGAGCAGCGTCAAAATGCTGTTTCAGTCCTGCAATAACTTGCAAGATCTCCTCCGTACCTGGCATTTTACAATAACACACTTAAATATGCAGGCAGGCTTCCTGGAAAAATATGTGGATACGTTTCGAAGAGAAACATCAAACACTGCACACATATTGTGAAGTCGTACAAAACCTGATAATATTATGGTAGATTGTGGATTGGGTATGTAACGCTAGTACCCTTAGGCCATTCTCTTCTCAATAGAGAGATTCTGCGTTACCTCAAAAGCCTACTGAATTCAAAAATCACTCAAACACAGTTTGAGGCAAAACAATTACTATGGTTTTCCCCATGAAATACCATAAAAAATCTATGGGTTTTCCCTAAATCCCATAAGCTCCACGTATTCTGGGCGCCATGGCAAATTAATAGAGCTTTTACTACCATAGACTCCACAGATGGGCGTCATGATAAATTAATATGTGTCGTGGTACTAGTATTAGTAGGACATCGGCCGTATTTTAATTTACTATAAAAACTGTTCAGGGAGTGGTTTTTACTGCCGAAAGCCCCACTTGGGCCACGCCATGATAAATTAATAGTGATATGCACAATCTATCAAAATTTATATATACGTATCGGAACGTAGCTATGGATTAGGAGCGGTCACACCCTACTTCGTTAATTCTTACTTTAATAGAGTTGTGTGCATTAAATCTGACCGACTTTAGTCGTACCTTTAGCTCAAATCACAGTATAGGACATCAATTCCCATGTACCCATGTGAGTAATCTCGTTGGATAATATGCATCTGCCTCCAACTAGCATCAGCTCTCAGGCGTGTACGGTAACCCCAATTTTGCAGTGCATATTTTGGATTTGAGGCAAAAAGGTATCAACTCTACAATGATAAAGCACAACTCTATTCTAAAACTTTAATTCATTGAAATAAATCATGGCTTCAAACACAAAACAATACCCAAAAAGCACAAAATAAAAGCAAACAAAATTTTTACTTCCACAATCCACAAGTAAACAAATATGAAATCACAACAAAGTCATAACTAGCCATAATGCTTTACCCTTCTGTGAACTTCACAAGAATATACTAGTGCGCTGATGCACCTACGACTTCAAAACAAACTGTACATTAACATAACAGTCATACAATGTGACTTCTTTAATATTACAACAAGGATTATTCCTTAAACCTCTTTATGTTAAACAATTATGTGTGCCGTGCGTGTTTTAATATTTTTCTTCTCACCAATGAAATGCTTTGCATGCATTTACCTATTTGGACGTTGCACCAAAATCAACGTGCAACTCCATAATTATGTAAGCTACCCCCTACACATCCTCCAATTATATGGTTTCACCGCATGCTGTCTGTGATTCCTAGATAAAACGTTACGTTATAGCTTATGTCGGATTGTACGATAGACTACCTCGCGCTCATGGCGATTGGCATCTAGTCACCAACTACATGACTTGGTTCCAGTGACAGTACAAATATATCATGTAACTATTCGTCAGATAGCTAAATTAATGAACCATCAGGATTAACTATAATTATCCATGTGTTCACAAACCACATGGCTATAATACTCAACATAACAATCTTGCATTATATGTCGTTTCAACAAGGTCTAGACTCTTCCCTCTTTTACTTGCCTGAGCGGTCCGGGTGGTTGGCTCCGACCCTCGGCTAAGGAAGTCGCTACACAATAGAAAGTGGAATGGGTCGTTTCACCAATTATCTCGACCTTCCTAAAAGTTTGAAAGCCTCCCTCTCTCTAAGCAGTGGAGATTTACAAGACAAATACTGTGTCCTGAGCGACACACATGTTCCCAAAGGATCTTAATTGACTGTTATGCCAACAGGTATTGAATGAGCTTTTGTAATTATTCCTACGTCGAGGATAATGATTAATTAATGGCCTCACATGGGTCCATCCAACATGAAGGTTCGGGGTTCGTAATGCATGAGCCTGGCGGTTGACCGATGTCTCAAGTATAATATAGGCGCACAAAACCACTGTCGCCATGAGTTTTCGCTGCCCACGAGCGTACATAACTCATCTATAAGTTCTCGGGAAATCATAGAGCTGCGAGGTGTCCCTGTTTCCTCGACTCTTACAAAGATTCCAATCCGGAACACATTTCCATCCTTTCTTCAGAGTTAGGGTCCATCACTACAACTCTGCAATAAATAATATCTCCAACAATGTCCACGACATAGGAGAATTCATACGTAGAATAGACTATCTGGCCCCTAATGCTCCATGCTACGACATTCCGACCTCTAATATTAAGAGAAATCTAACATTTACTCTATAAGCTTCTCAATTAAGCTGCAAATTCAATTCAATAAAAGCTCTTTCATTACTGGTATCATTACCGAATATATGCAATATTCTGATATAAAACTTCTTTCCATAATTACTGAAATGTAATCTCATTGTAACATCTTCCTGCTTAGATTGATAAGTCTTGCACTTAGCGTTAATAATTCTCGCTTACAACAATTTATTTGTTTCCTGATGTGTTCATTCATACTCTTAATAACCATTATTATTATTATCATCATTTCTTACTGACATAAATGACCAAAATCATTATTTATTATTATTATTATAAATCTCATTGACATAAATGACCAAAATCATCATTTATTATTATTCTCACATAAATTACCAAATTTTCCGACATAGCTAAACGTTTTAAACTCGACCAATCGCGTTCGTTGCATTTACATAACTGATTGCCATTCTTAATTCATAGTGGGAATAATTACTCCACTTAATGATACAAATCAACATTTCAACTCTATAAAAATCAACTCATTACTGATTAAACATGGAGGATCAGCCTCCTAACTGACTTTTACTGGCATCTATAAGGAATTCACAATATCTTTACGGAATCACAGACATGCATCGGTCCATACTTCTACATGATCATAACCATAATTTGTGGGGTACTTACATCTCTATAGGCATCTAAGGTGGCTCCGACCAATCATATTCTTCCATGTCGCCCGCCATAATGGGTTTAACGCGACATATTTCTCTTGTTTACACACATTTGATTACACATAATTTCTATCACCAACACGACACGTTGCATACCTTTCAGGAAGTTATCACTCCCCAAACATGTGAAACACTTCATCAAACACTACTTTAAATGATATCTTTACATATACATTACACTGAACACTCGTCACTTATACACACTTCAATGCTGAAATTCCCTAGCAGAGATCGAAATTGCAGGTGTCGACGGCATCTTACGTTACCAACTCCTGATTGAAAGTCTGGTTATCTGCTCTCGGAACTCTCCAACAGTTTTATGACGATCATTACTCCTACAGTAAGCGTCCTGCGTTACATCAATACGCTGGCTCCCAAACATGAGCGTTAACATCTGGTATTCTCATGGCAATACCAAACACTTAGTAAAGTTTCTTTCGCGCATTCTATCGTAGTTACACATATACGATTAGTTAATACTATACACACTGCGCTTAATAAAGTTCAACACTTTCACAAATAATTATATACAATAGTGCTACCGTTAGTCTATACGGTGCTTCGTAACTGAACACGTCATAGTTCGTGCGGCTGATTATGCCTGTATCACGACTATTATTCATACAAGCATGTTTACTGTTTCTTTTACACATACCCGTCTTTGTTCGGCGTCTTGATGAATAGAATCGTCATGCGTTTTGCCTTGACGAACTTGCTTCAACCTGGCTGTAGCTGACTGAAGTTTCACTCGAAGACTGCACGTAGCTTATTTGAAGACTTCTGTCTGCGGCTTACACGCTGTCTCGTACTGCTGCATATTTTCTGCATACTGATTGCAACTTATTGCCATTGTGCTACAATTGACAATTGAGTAAGACTGTAACTGGCTGTAACTGCGCTTGGCGGCATGTAGACTGCGTGACAACTGAGTTAGACTGAGCTTGACTGAGTTAGAACAGAGTTTCAAGTGAGGTTCAACTGAGAGCTCCTCCTGGGGTCTACTCCCTTATATCGGATTTCCACAGAAAGTAGAGCAACATCTTCCCGCGTAATCTTCGCTCCTCTCACAGCATGATTCAGGTCTTCAAACCATGATCATTGTGTTCCTCTCTCTTCACAGGTCCCAAAACTATATGTGTGCAAAGGAATCGCTCGTTCAATTAATTAATATTAATTCCCTTCTCCATGGCGTGGGACGCTACCTAGTCGGGAGATCCCCTACAACATCTCCACATCCATCCGCGAACAATGGTCGTTTTACAGTCCTTACGCACATCACTAAATATGCACCAATTTCGCAGGTAAAAGACTCTAAAATTATCTTCTTGCCAAGATATTCACCTGTGCGCAACTCTCATCTCGATTCGTTACTCCAATCACGAGTAATCAATGATTTTTCTGGGCATTTCACCGCCCCTCCTCCAAATCTATTCTCCGTCGGGGAATAACTGTGTCATTATTCAGGCCTCTCCCCTGCTCCAGACGACATAATGGGGTGACAGAGATGGACGTGGCTCCACTGGGACCAACCCACAATTCTGGGCCGATTAGTAAATGTCAGCTCTGCCCTCCTCTGTGCTTCAAACTCCCAATAGCTTACACCAAATCGTCTTATAATGATATAATCTGCTCATTATTTCCTACATTATTTTAATAAATAATGCCATTTCATCAAAAATCACACCAGTGATTAAATATACATTTCTTTCGAGGGGTTTTTACCAAGAAACTCCCTGTACAGATCTCTGGTTCGCTCCCTGGCGGAACCTTTTTACTGAGATCACAGTCTCTGAGAACCATGTTCGATTCCAGTCAGCATAACCCCATCGGGTTCACTACTAGATGACATCGCAGTCAGCACCTGGCAGCGAAGGTTGGAACTACAACCTACACATTTTGGCTTCACACAAGTGTAGTTAGTGGAAGGTTCTTTTTCATTCCATATCTATGACATGGGACCGCCGACTTACTTCCTCTCCGAAGGAACGCATATTTAGGGATTTTTAACGCTCTTAAAAATCCGACGACTTCGGCCAGGTTTGAACCTGCGACCTTGGGCATATAAGCTCAGCATACTACCAACTACGCCACCGAAGCCTCCAAACTATTTGGTTTGGTTATTCGTCGTCCAGTGTCTGCTATGTCATGTTTCCATTCGTTCAAATATGCATGTTGCTTGACTTGACAAAGTCCCCCCCCCCCCCCCCCCGCGCCTGGAAACAGAAGCTTGGTGGCCACCTAGTGGTGTAGCGCCTAGCATTCTTGGCTGTCACCCCAGAGCTTCGGGTTCGATTTCCGGCTCTGTCAAGAAATTTTAATTTTACGGTGAAGGATGGAACGGGATACCTCGTGAGGCAAAACTGACAAAAGAGAGGTGCGTTCGATTTCAACTTCAGCCATCCTGGAAGTGGTTTTCCTTATTTTTTCCCCACTTCTACTCCAGGGAAATTCTGGGAATGTTCCTAACCTAACCCATAAACGCCTAGCGTTACCATATGGTAACGCAGTACCGGTCATTACATTTATTGATCTACAGGACCTTTGCCAGTTCAAGATATTCGAACTTCACGCTTATATGATCAACGAAGGTCTATTCATTCATTTCCTGCACACTAGTCACTAAGGAATGACTTGGGTGATGTCCCAACAATTGGGTGCATTTCGTGGTTTGTTTCTCACGTCGTGATGGCATGCCGCAAAAGGTACGGCATGCTAAATTATTGCGTAAAATGGAGATAGTTTACTATGTCTTCAGGATTATGGTAGTAAACATATCTAATTTATAATTCAGTACCATATCTTACGAGTTTCTTTATACCTGCTCATGCCCGGGACTAATTTTCCCAGCGTTACCATAAGGTAACGCTAGGCGGATACATGGTCAATGGTAAGGCAAGATATTTTCTGTAGCACATTCATATGAAATGAGTTAGAATATATTTTATGCATTTATACAAAGTAATGACGACATGATTATATCCCGTTGGCATGAGAACAGCACAGTAACTGTTGCCTCCACGACCCTCCCTGTTTTTCCCCCTTCGACCAGGTCAGAAGGTTCTCTGTGGCTGAAAGAAAATAGTTACAATCCCACGTCATGGGCGGAATGAACCTTATGGATGAAAATGTGAACTGATATCATATATCAATAAGAAACAAAAAGTGGTGGTGGGCCATATTTTCTTGGCTTCTTGACGAGAGTCTCCAAAACGCATGGTACCTAATTAGGATATCATGGTCAAGGGCAACTCAACTGGAGTTCAAGAGGAAAGTGGCACAATTCTGCGTGAAATCGTACGGCGTAGAACCACGTGGAGCCAGGCGGCTGTCAACAACACATGCAGGATAGGGCCGCGACATATGATGGATGCGATCGTCTGGTCATCAACGTCTCAGGACATAAGCGGAGGCGGTGTGCCGGTGAATTGTGTGTAAGCAGTGTCCTCACTGCATGTTGTAAATGTGACGTGGGACTGTAAAATCATGTTTCTTGCCGTTCCACACCAAGTAACTCGTCACTCCACTATATGATCGAAGGTTCAAAGGTGTCAAAATACTTGATCAGTGCTTTTTAAAGTGTAATATTATCAAGATAAGTATTTAGCAAAAAATATGAAACTGGTACATTTTGTATTTATAAATCACCATTCAGAATATGCAGTAAGGGGACAACACAAGCGCCTAGCGTTACATATATGTAACGCCCTGTATTTCGGGAACTTAAGATGCCACTTTCGTAAAATATGGTTTGAGCAGCTTAATGGTATGACTTACTAATAAAAAAAGCAACATTTTCAAAAAGTATTAATTCGGGCGTTCATGGGTTAAGGGCACGACCACCTCCTTCCCAAGCCAATCTTCACTTTACAAAAACACATACTAGTACAGCTACCACAATAATTCAGGTTACCACACAAATTCCACACAAACCCAATAAATATACACGATGGCTATATGACCATGATGTTGCTGCCCCTAAAATAAGCAACAACAACAAAATGAGGTAAGGAAGCACAGTCACTGTCTGGGAGTGGTGTCAGTTCTATTCAGAGGACGAACCGCCAACTTGGAGATCCTTAATTCCCCTTAAAAAGGACTAGTGGCAAAGAATGAGACCCTTAAAACTGTTTCAGCTTGAAGAGAAGGATGCTTTTAGTTTTACTTGACCGTTGATCTCGCGATTATGAGCCACGGGACCTCGTTTTTACGTGGAATATGAACCACAGGACACAGCATTTCACTTTGAAAATCTCAGATGCAATGGCTGGGAATCGAAACAGGTCCACCGTGGTGAGAGGCCAACAGCTTGACCGAGCTTAATAAATAAGTAATTTTATTTTTCTAAATTCTATGTGTAACTTCGTACCGTTCCTCGTAAGTCACAGGATTCTAGCTGTCACTTGACAGAGAGAGTGACCTCAATATGCAAGTGCTTTATGTAATTAAACCATTGACCACCGTCATACCAAAAGAATCCGATAGAATATGGAGGAATACGACGTCAAAACTTGTTATAAAGTAGACTAACATTTTGATACTTGGAGTAAACATCTTAAAAGTTTCACGTAAGCAAACAGTAGTTCAAATATATCGGCGAGAAAATAGCATGAAAAAGAAACGCCTTTTAAAGGTGATAAATCCGTTCCACTGGACTGTTGGGAAGATGCGCGCATAACCAACGCCTAAAAGTTATTGTTGTTGATCCATTAAGAGGCTTTGCGACATCGTGGTCATGTAGCCCCGTGTACATTGGTGTGTGTGTGGAGTTTGTCTGATAACCTGTGTTATAGTGACGACTGTATTAGTGTATTTGTAATTCAAATGAGGATTGGGAAGGAGGCGGCCGTGGCCTTATTTTAGAAACCATTCCGAGATTCACCTGGAGTAGAAGTGGGAAACCACGGAAACCCACTTCCAGGATGGCCGGGGTGAGAATCGAACACGCCTATTCTCAGGTTTGTCTCACGAGGCAGAATGTACCTGCCCTCACACCAGAATTAAATTTTTATCAGACCGGGAATCGAATCCGGGCCTCCGTGGTGACAGCCAATAGTGCTAGCACTAGGCAATGAGGCGGACTCGCTCTAAAAGCTTCAGTGTTACACAATCGATACTGTTGTTGAATCTTTAGGGTCTTTGCGACATCATCGTCATGAAGTCCCGTGTGCTTGGGGTGAGTAGGCGTTGTCTGATAACCTGTGTTACTGTGATGTCTGTACTAGTGTGTATTTGTAATCAAGGTAGGATTTGTGTAGTACGCGGCCGTAGCCATACTTTAGGTAACATCCCAGCATTTTCCTGGAGTAGAAGTGGGATACCACTTCCATGATGGCTGAAGTAGAAATCGAATCCACCTCTTCACAGTTTTGCCATTGCATAAACGAAGTTTTCTGGTGTAGCCAATAGCATTCTTGGCTGTCGCTTCGTAGGTCCGGGTTCAATTCCCGATCTGACAAAAAATATTAATTCAAGTCTGATGGATGGAACGAGGTATATTCGACTTCGTGAGGCCAAACTAAGAAGAGGTGGGTTCGATTTCTACCTCAGCCATTCTGTAAGTAATTTTCTCTGGCTTCCCAATTTTAATGCAGGCAAATGCCGCGATGGTTCCTGACATAAAGCTACGGACTCATCTTTCCCAATCCTAACATTCATTACATATACACACACTATTACAGGCAACGTAACGACATAAGTTATCAGAAAAGCCCTAGGGCACCTCTCCAAGTTCACGGGGCAACAAGACCACGATGTCACAACCCTTTAACGGAATGAACAATATTTGTTGTTCATTTTAGGGGTTTTGTGGCACCGTGGTCTTGTTTCCCCGTGTACTTGACTGTATGTATAAGTTGTCTGACAACCTGTATCTCTGTACTAATGTGTGTATTTGCAATAGAGCTAGTATTTAGGTAGGAAGCGGCCATCGTCTTACGTTAGGAACGATCCCGGCATTAGTCTGGAGTAGATGTGAGAAACCACGGAAGACCACTTCCAGGATGTCTGAGGTAGGAATCGAACTTACTATTTGCCAGTATTGCCGAACGAAGCTGAGTGTACCCGTTTCAGCCTTCAGACAGGAATTGAACTTCCTAGCAGAGCTAGGAATCGAAACCGGGCCTCCACGGTGATAGTCAAGAATGCTAGCCACTACCTTGTTTGTTGTTGTTTGCGACATCGTGGTCATGTAGCCCCGTATACTTGTGTGTGTGTGGTGGGGGGTATTTGACTGATAAACTGTGTTATTTTGATGGCTGTATTAGTGTGTGTAGCTGTAATTCAGATGAGGATGGGAATGAGGTGGGCCTCAATTTAGAACCATCCCGGCATTCGCCTGGAGTAGAAAAAGGAAACCATGGAAACCACTTACAGAATGGCTGAGGTGGGAATGGAACACGCCCCTTCCTAGTTTTGCTTCACGAGGCTGAGAGTACCACGTTCCAGCCCTTGGACTAGAATTAAATATCTTAGCAGAGCCGGGAATTGAACCCGGGCCTCCGTGGTGACAGACAATATTGCTAGCCACTACGAAACAAGGCGAATATGAATTAACAATATAAAAAGTAGCTTTGAATTTGGCAGAAAAATAAAGAGTGTTTAGCAGCCCATTCTATTCTCTCCACATGCTACATAATGCAGTTGTTGGGGGCCTCTCCAAATGGTATTCAGTAAAGCTTCAGCGATCTATGCGCAAGTGGTGGCGCTGCGTGTATTATTAAACATCGCCAACGACAAATAAAAGAGATAGGCTATTATGTGTTCAGCACGCTTACTGTTATAATCTCGGATATCCATTTGTGAACACAGCCGTTATTAGGTCGGTTTATAAATGGCGTAATCCCATCTGCAGTTGAAAGTGAATGATACTTCTGGAAGGGAATGAAAAACGGTCCCATCCCTAACATCACCAACAGCACATTTTGAAGCAATGGGAGCGCAGCACAGCTGAATGGCATTGTTTGAAATGGTGTCACTGAGGTAAAATTGTCATTTTAATCGTAATCCTACTCTTCTCCATTGGCAAGTGAATTTGAATTGAGTCGAGATGAATACGGTTTAAATCGCGATTTTCTATACACACATATAAGCTACACACAAAATTCAATAATCCTGGCTGTCGTTGTGGCCTCGGCGCCAGTTTGTCTACGGTAAAGCACAGAATGTTTGAGCAATAGCTCAACTAAAAGGAATTCATATGTAAATTACTGTATGCTATCACTGGCAGAATGTTCGTCTGTATTTTCAAGTTCAGAATGACTGCATTTTCTCACAAAGTTGGGCCACTTACAGGCGTGCTTTCGCGACGTTCCTATACAAACTATAACTAACGTATCGCCAATAAGTTCATCGATTGTGTATAACGTGCTAGCATAATTTTTTCTGCTTAAATCTATGTGAAAAAATCTTGAATTATTTCTTGTGTCGATACCACTTCTTACTTACCTGTCGTGACATCTATGCAGTTGAGTGTCTATAATTCGAGGTGGACGGGACCAAGACTAGCTCGAACTGTAGAAAAAATTACGAGCCTTACAGTAGTCGTATATGATGTGTAACATGTGACATGTTATACCACTATGTGTCTGCTGGGAGCGCAAATCCCATGTTAACAGCGAACTCTGTTTGAAATAACTACATGTAAAACTCCAGTGCCAAATCCTGACTGGTGCGCATGCGCGAGGTACGTCATGGTACCAATGATTTATTGTAGGAATATCTTTAATGGGGCCTTCAAACTTTGAAGTAAACCGTATGCGATATACATTCCACAGCAAAAGTTTGTTTTCAGCAAATATGATATAATGAATATTTTCACACCAAAGAACGACAACTTGAAGATGATTTATTGTAGGAATATCTTCAATGGGGCATCCAAACCTTGAAGTAAACCGTATGCGATATACATTCCAAAGGAAAAGTTTGAAGGTTTAATAAATCGTAATTGTTTTCAGGAAATACTAGACGATCCGTGCTGCTCCGCAGTATTCATTTCAACAATCCTACAGCACTTCTTTCCATGTGTCATTTGCTGTTCAAATGTCTTCATGCTATTGACCTGAACAGACATTTACGGTACCGTTGCTTTTGGGTAAATGATGAAGTAGACTTATGAGATCAAATGTGTGGGCGTCTGCCTGTCTTCTGTGTGTGTGTCCCACCTTATCTTTAACGGTTTACCCAACGTAAGCTTCAAAGGCACACGAACGGCAGGTCCCAGACGCAATTCTGAAAAGCCGAGGTGAATAGTGAAACTCGAAATACTTCTCTGAAGTATTAACTCGACACGACTCGACAATTTGATGCTGGCCGAAACTGGGGTGATATGGTCGCTCGCAAGCTGTGTGACCTCCAATTGTCTACACATGAAAACTGCAAAATGGTGCACCGCAGCATTCACTTCAACAATCCCACAGCACTTCAGCCCCTATGACATTTGCATGTCTTCATGCTAGTGACCTGAACATACATTTACGGTACCGTCGCTTTTGGGTAAATGATGAAGTTGACTTATGAGATGAGGCTCATTATAGTTCAAATTTCATTATGATGCAGGTTCTTCACCAATCATGGTTCAAGATTTTCATTGCGATACAGCTGTTTGACCAATTAGGTAAGGATAGCATCGCATATCGCCTCCACCACTACAGATAGAATGGTAAGTAAAGGCGATTGATGAGAAATGAAAATATAACTTACACAGAAGGAATTAATATTTATGAAGCTGTAAATTTGATTGAGTATATCTTAGTTATAGAACTGAGGGAATGAAAGAACAGGATGTTGGATAGTAATCACCGATGTAGGACAATAGCACTTTCTTTTACCATTACCACAGGACTGTTATCGTATTAGGGATTCGGACGTCCTTGTATAATTGTTATTTAATCTGTGCCCCGTTTGCTGAGGTTGTGTTCCTCCGCAACATTCGTTTCAACATTCTAATAGTACTTCCTTCCATACGACATTTGCTGTTCGTTTGTCTTTTTGGTTCAATTTGAACTTTGACGTCATGAAAGGATTTTGCTCGCGATAATGCGACATACCGTTGCCCGTGGCTAAACACCGGTTGAGGTTAATAAATGCCTACTTGATCTAGTGTTTGACCTTGATCTTTATTGATACTTATCCAAAAAGCCAAACGTACTGGAAACTTCCTCCTTTTGAAGGAAAATGGCAAAGATGTATCAGATGGCGTAAGGTCAAGGCGAGGAAGTAGGACATTGATTCCAACATTTACGCCAGTAATAAATTCCAGGCGTAAACAATTGTCATGCATCTTCCGAACCAACAGTCTAGTACCGTTCAACAGACTTGGGTAACATTAATATTTCTCAACAAAATCACAGTTGAGCCTTCTTTTAGTCGATGGCTATGAGGTGGCAATCCACTAATGTCTATGCTGTATAAAAATTCTGTTGGGAATTTTAGAAGTTCACTCTTATCTTCAGTAATCAAATTATTCACACTCGATTATCATGAAATTAGCTCTAAAACTTTGTCATTGATTTCTTTATAGTGTTCATTTTTAGGCGCTGAAAACGCTATTTTTGAAAGGCGTGAAATATCTTTCAGCGTGGAAACTTCGTTTCCATATATTTCAGTGATGATATCAGTTTTAGCAATGATGGGAGAGTGGTAAGTCGACTAATTCTTAATTTTCTCCATCGACGTGAGGGTATGCACGGGTACCAATTTGTATCAAGAAGTTTGCATAGCATTTTCATATGTATTGCTGATGCCAATAATAAAAGGAGAATAATTATTCCAGTTGTCTGTAACATGTTTAACAATTCATAATCTCTGATTGTTGTAGACACAATATACCAATGACCTGAACAGATAATTACCGTCACCTTTATTTTTTATAACATTTGTAATTGAGGGTCACCTCTCGCGCATCATATGAATCATAGTTTTGCTTGAACACGAATGGCGGTTCCAACATTCGACTGTAGCGGCATCTGCTACTTACCCGAAGATGTAGAAGTTAATTTGGTAAACAAAATAATCGCTTATAGCGTAAAGCACCAATGCCCCCGCCCTCTTCATCCCTCCCCCGCCCCTCCCAACATTTCATCAGTTCCTATCCATTCTTTAATATTGTATGCTTATTTGATAATTAATGTTTTTCAGTCGGTCAACAAGATTGTATCCAATTGTTATTGGAGGTACCCTAATACTGAAAAAATATTACATGAGATTAAAAAACAGGCTACCCTTGGATGACCAGTTTCAATCGTCAATCATCCAAGTGTATTTATTAATCTCGTGCAATAATATTTTTCAAGATTAGGGAACCTCCAATAACAATTGGGTACAATCGTGTTGACGGACTGAAAAACATCAAATGTCGATTATTAAAGCAGTACTGAAAACTGGCTTCAAATACCATATCCTATCTCCAATTTACACATGCTAGTACAACAATCACAATAACGCAGGTTATCACAAAAATTCTACACACACCCATGTACACGGAGCAACATGGCCACGATGTCTAAGCCCCGAAAATGAAATAGCAACTGTCTACACATGAAAACTGCAAAATGGTGATAGGAGAATGTAGGAATGTTTGCCACTATGTTTCTCTGACAGGATAGCATTACATTACAATTTGCTAATATGCTGATTAACAGTGCATACGATAGCATAGAGAATACTATAGTCCAATACAACCCTTGATTCACAATCGGTCAGTTTTCCCATGTGTCCTTCAGCAAATTTTACCGGACTATCATGATACAGAGTAAATCGTTGTTGCCTAGTGACAATCTGTCCATCAATGGTGCGGCGTTCACTACCATGATACAGTGTTAGTCGTTGTCGCCTAGCGACAATATGTCCGTCAAGTTATTAGATTCTATTTTCGTGTTACCTTAAAAAAACGAATTTATGTAATTATTTTAATACATGGATGATACAATCAAGTAAGGCGGGGTTCAATTGATAATGCCTGACGGACATTACATTTTGAGACAACAAACGTCGTCGTAGCGCAAATACTTCCCGATATATTTCAGTTTTAGTGAAGGGTGAAATCTCTTCAAAACTATTTTAATACATGTACAGTATATACGATTTTAATATACGGTACTGTATAAGATGATATAATGAATATTTTCACATTAAAGAACGACAACTTGAAGATGGTTTATTGTAGGAATATCTTTAGTGGGGCCTCCAAACCTTGAAGTAAACCGTATGCGATATACATTCCACATAGGGCTGTATGTTGGCCGACAGTACCTCGAATTGTTACATTAAATAATAATACAGCAAAAGTATGAAGATTTAATAAATCATAATTGTTTTCAGCAAATATGATGTAATGATTATTTTCACACCAAAGAACGACAACTTGAAGATAATTTATTGTAGGAATATATTTAATGGGGCCTCCAAACCTTAAAGTAAACCGTATGCGATATACATTCCACATAGCCGCATGGTCGACAGTACATCGTGGTACCAATCTCCGCCACCGCGCGCTTATTGTTTCCGTCCCATTTCCGTCCCTTTTTCCAAATCACTTCTACAAAAATATCCAGCAACCGAGTGGAAAGATGTTACACATCAAAAACTCGGAGTTACGGAATTAACCTTTTGTAAGCACTCGTAGTGAGTAAAATAAAAATATTAACTGCCACATGCACTAACAATACGGTCCAAGACCGGACTGGTTTATTTTTATAACGTTGCGGCGATATATAGCTCCTCATTAAGGACCGGCTCACTTTTGAAACCTAGCTGGGTGGCCAGGCTTATGGTCAATGTCTTCGGAGAGCCAAGGCTTTCCCAGCTCGAGGAAAAATGTTGTCAACTTTCCACTGTAGCCACTGAGAGCAAGCAATGAGGCTGGACAGAACTGCATGCAACTGTGCAATACTGGAGACCGGACAAGCGAGTCGGACTCTGAAGTCCTCGTGGAATGACAGAGGAAGCATGCTTTTGGTCAATAACCATCAGCTCCTGGTAAACAACCAACAGGGATAAACATGGTTATTGTCGGCGCGTGCCACTGCGTGACGTTTGAGTCACCGGCCATTAACGAGAAATTTGAGATGATGATGATGATGATGATAATTTTTGTTTTAAGGGGCCCAACATCTAGGTTATCGGTTCCTAATGGTCTGGGTAATAGCAAAAATGACAATGAAATGGAAACCAGAACGAAAATTAAGTGAGACTGAAAATACTTACAAGATGGAACTCAGATTGAAACAACTGACAAAGTGGAGAGTGGTAATACTTACAGAAGGTAATTTAGAAGGAAAGTACTCACATAAGGAATAGATTGAAAAATATGCACAAAATGTAGTTCAGGTTAAAAATACGTACAAATTGCAATGTTGAGTCCAAATACTTACAAAATGCAATTGAAATTCAAATTGCCTACAACATGCAAATGAGATTGAAAATACGTACAAAATGCTATTGAGGTTCAAAATAATTACAAAATGCAATTACAATTGAAAATACACAATGCAATTTAGACTGAAAAAGGCCATTTTAGAGTCAAAACACTCACAAAGTTCAATTGAAATTCAGAATACTTACAAAAACAATTGAAATTGAAAATGCTTATAAAATGTATGGTAGATTCAAACTACTCATTTGGACGGACAATACTTACAAAATGGAATTTAGATTGAAAATACTTACAAAATATAATTTAGATTCAAAATACCCACAAAATGCAATTGAGAATCAAAATACTTACAAAATGCCCACCATATTAAATGCAATTTAGACAGGAAATACTTGTAAAAAGCGCTTTACGTTGAAAATACTTATAAAATTCAATTGAAATTCCAGATACTCACAAAAGTCCCAGGCCCTATATTGAAAGACTTACTAAAAAGCAATTTAGATTGTTAATCCTTACAAAATGCAATTGAGGTTGAAAATACTCGCAAAAGGCAATTTAGATCGATAAGACTTATAAAACGCAACGTAGATTGAAATACATACAAAATGGAGTGTAGTTGCAAACAATTCGCTAAAGGGAATTTAGATACACGGGGAGCCAATTAATAAAAACAGGCCGGGAATCTTAAAGAGAACAGGAAATAGAATGAAAAGAAAACAAGAGGTATGACCTCTTGAAGAAGACGGTATCAGGAAATATGAGACAATGGCCAATTAAGGCGGGAAAGTGAAAGACGCCCTAGGCCTCGAATACCCTAATACCGTCGGGTTCGGAAAAGAACAAGAGTTGACCAAGGGAGGTCGACAGGAAAGAAGACGGAGCGGAGCCTGGCACAAGTAAGTGGAAGCAATGCCGGACTCTGCTGGGATCCCGTGGTCGCCAACCCACGTCCCACTAGATGTGAGCCCCTGGGGGAGGAATTTGAGAGAACTATATTGTAGGTAAGAAGGAGGAAGTGGCGGAGAGAGGTAGGACCGGGGAATTAGCGGATGGCGTTCAAGGTCAGTGTCAAAAAGCACGCCGCCCGAGTTTAACTGTCGATTTGTTACGGTATTTTAGGTAGATTTCATTAGAAAGCTAACTATTTTAGGTAGATTTCATTAGAAAGCTAAGTATTGCAATGGGTACCATATTTCGACTTCCGCAAAATTTCGACATATCGTCACGTTTCACATCCCCTAGACCCCAAAACCACCGCCAGTTAAAAAGTTTATATATAATTTATGTATATCTCTTATATAAAAACAAGTGTCCTGACTGACTGACTGACTGACTGACTGACTCATCATCGCCCAGCCAAAACTATTAAAGTTAGAAACATGAAATTTTGGGGATATGTTCGTTGTAAGTCGAAAACGCCCACTAAGGAAGGATTTTTAGATAATCAGGTTCTAAAGGGGTGTTAAGGGGGTACACCTGCAGTTCATTGAATAACAATATCTCCGGCTTGGTTTCATTGAGGGATGTGATACTCGGCATATAAACTCACCATTAAAAATAAGAAGACACGTGTCTGAGGATTCTTCGATGAGGTGTATATTATGAGGTGAAAGGGGTGAAAAGTGGGGATTGAAGGATTCCTAACGGAGCGTGTATCTCTTAAACGACATAAGCGAGGGGTTTCAAACTCAGCGGGAAAAATCAGCTTAAAAAATAAGTAAATATGTGTTTGACCGTTTTTTCATAAATCCAATTTAAGGGGCCCATGCGGAGGGGTGAAATTCTGGGGGGGGGGGGGAACAGGAAAGAAAGTGTCCTAACTGATTGACTGACAGACTCACTCATCAAACTCAGGGGGGGAAACTGCTTAAAAATAAGTAAATAGGTGTTCGACAGTTTTTTTATAAGCCCAATTTAAGGGGATCATGGGGAGGGGTGAAATTCTGAAAAAAGGAAATTGAAAGAAAAGTCCTGACTCACTCACCATCGCCCAACCAAAATTATTGAAGTTAGAAACATGGCATTTTGGGGAAATGATCATTGTATGTCAAAACCGTCCACTAAGGGAGGATTTTCTGATATTCAGTTTCTAAAGGGGTCTTAAGGGGGTTAAACCTGCATTTCATTGAATAACAATAACTCACGATTGGTTACATTGGGGGATGTGATACTCGGCATATAAATGAAAATGAAAATCCACAGCCTGCTTCCAGTCTCCGACCGGGTCAGGAATGGAATGAATGAAGCCCCTATCTAGCGGCGAGGATATGAACTGTGCCGGCTGCCGAGGCCTGACGCACTCCTCTGGGGCAATGATTAAATGAATGACAGATGAAATGAAATGATAGTGGAGAGTGTTGCTGGAATGAAATTTTGACAGGGAAAACCGGAGTACCCGGAGAAAAACCTGTCTGCCTCCGTTCTGTCCAGCACAGATCTCACATGGAGTGACCGGGATTTGAACCACGGACTCAGCGGTGAGAGGCCGGCATGCTGCCGCCTAAGCCACGGAGGCTTGCACTCGGCATATAAATACATCATTAAAAATAAGAAGGCATGTGTCTGAGGGTTTTTCGATTTGGTGTATATTATGAGGTGAAAGGGGTGAAAAGTGAGGGTTGAAAGATTCCTAACGGAGCGTGTATCTCTTAAACGACATAGGCCAGGAGTTTGAAACTCAGCGGAAAAAATCAGCTTAAAAGATAAGTAAATAGGAGTTCGACCGTTCTTTTTTTCATAAATCCAATTTAAGGGGCCCATGGGGAGGGGTGAAATTCTGGGGGGGGGGGGGACAGGAAAGAAAGTGTCCTAACTGATTGACTGACTGACTCACTCCTTAAACTCAGGGACAGAAAACTGCTTAAAAATAAGTAAATAAGTGTTCGACAGTTTTCTTTTCATAAATCAAATTTAAGGGGTTCTTGGGGAGGGGTGAAATTCCGGAAGAAAAATGAAAGAAAATGTCCTCACTCACTCACTCACTCATCATCGCCCAGCCAAAATTATTGAAGTTAGAAACATGAGATTTTGGGGATATGTTCGTTGTATGTCAAAACCGTACACTAAGAGACGATTTTCGGATATTCAGGTTCTAAAGGGGTCTTAAGGGGGCTAAACCTGCATTTTATTGAATAACAATATCTCACGAGTGGTTTCATTTGAGGATGTGATACTCGGCATATAAACTAATCATTAAAAATAAGCAGACATGTTTGTAAGGGTTTATCGATGTGGTGTCTATTATAAGGTGAAAGGGGTGAAAAGTGGGGGTTGAAGGATTCCTATCGGAACGTGTATCTCTTAAACGACATAGACGAGAAGTTTGAAACTCAGCGGGAAAAAATCAGCTTAAAAATAAGTAAATCGGTGTTCGACCGTTTTTTCATAAATTCAATTTAAGGGACCAATGGGGTGGGATGAAATTCGGGGGGGGGGGAAGGAGAGAAAGTGTCCTAACTACTGACTAACTCACTTACTCATCAAACTCAGGGGAAAAAGACAGCTTAAAAATAAGTTAATAGGTGTTCTAGCGTTTCTTCATAAATCCAATTTAAGGGGACCATGGGGAGGGGTAAATTTCTGGTAAAAATAATTGAAAGAAAATGACCTGACTGACTCACTCACTCATCATCGCCCAGCAAATACTATTGAAGTTGGAAAAATTAAATTTTGGTAATATGTTCGCTGTATGCGGAAAACGTAAACTAAGGAAGGATTTTCGTTTATTCGGGTTCTGAAGAGGTGTTAAGGGGGTAAACGTGCATTTCATTGAATAACGATATCTCATGAGTTGTTTCTTTGGGATGTGATATTCGGCATATAAACTAATCATTAAAAATAAGCAGACATATGTCTAATGGTTTATCGATGTGGTGTATATTATGAGGTGAAAGGGGTGAAAATTGGGTGTTGAAGGATTCTTAACGGAGCGTTTATCTCTTAAACGACATAGGCGAGAAGTTCGAAATTCAGCACAAAAAACAGCTTAAAATATAAGTAAATAGGTGTTCGACCGTTTTTTTTTTCATAAATCCAATTATATGGCCCTTGGAGAGGGGTGAAATTCTGAGGGAAAAACAGGAATGAAAGTGTTCTAACTGATTAACTCACTCACATATCAAACTCAGGGGAGAAGAACATCTTAAACATAAGTAAAAAGGTGTTCGACCGGTTTTCTTTTCATAAATCCAATTTAAGGGGTTCATGAGAGGGGTGAAATTCTGAAAAATAAATGATCGAAAATGTCCTGACACCCTCACTCACTCATTATCGCCCAGCCAAAATTATTGAAGTTAGAAACATGACATTTTGGGGTTATGTTCGTTGTATGTCGAAAACGTTCACCATGGAAGGATTTTTGGATATTCAGGTTCTAAAGGGGTGTTAAGTGGGTAGACTGCATTTAATTGAATAACAATATCTCCCGATTGGTTTCCTTGGAAGATGCGATACTCTGCATATAAACTGATCATTAAGAATAAGAAGACACATGTCTGAGGGTTTTTCGATGTAGTGTATATTATGAAGTGTATTTGTGAAAAGTGGGGGTTGAAGGAATCCTAACGGAGCAAGTATCTCTTAAAAGACAGAGACATACAGTACGAAGGTCAGGGGGAAAATCAGCTTGAAAAGTAAGTAAACAGATGGTCGACCGTTGTTTCATAAATCCAATTTAAGAGGCCCATGGGGAGGGGTGAAATTCTGGGGGGGGGGGGGACAGGAAAGAAAGTGTCCTAACTGATTGACTGACTGACTCACTCCTTAAACTCAGGGACAGAAAACTGCTTAAAAATAAGTAAATAAGTGTTCGACAGTTTTCTTTTCATAAATCAAATTTAAGGGGTTCTTGGGGAGGGGTGAAATTCCGGAAGAAAAATGAAAGAAAATGTCCTCACTCACTCACTCACTCATCATCGCCCAGCCAAAATTATTGAAGTTAGAAACATGAGATTTTGGGGATATGTTCGTTGTATGTCAAAACCGTACACTAAGAGACGATTTTCGGATATTCAGGTTCTAAAGGGGTCTTAAGGGGGCTAAACCTGCATTTTATTGAATAACAATATCTCACGAGTGGTTTCATTTGAGGATGTGATACTCGGCATATAAACTAATCATTAAAAATAAGCAGACATGTTTGTAAGGGTTTATCGATGTGGTGTCTATTATAAGGTGAAAGGGGTGAAAAGTGGGGGTTGAAGGATTCCTATCGGAACGTGTATCTCTTAAACGACATAGACGAGAAGTTTGAAACTCAGCGGGAAAAAATCAGCTTAAAAATAAGTAAATCGGTGTTCGACCGTTTTTTCATAAATTCAATTTAAGGGACCAATGGGGTGGGATGAAATTCGGGGGGGGGGGAAGGAGAGAAAGTGTCCTAACTACTGACTAACTCACTTACTCATCAAACTCAGGGGAAAAAGACAGCTTAAAAATAAGTTAATAGGTGTTCTAGCGTTTCTTCATAAATCCAATTTAAGGGGACCATGGGGAGGGGTAAATTTCTGGTAAAAATAATTGAAAGAAAATGACCTGACTGACTCACTCACTCATCATCGCCCAGCAAATACTATTGAAGTTGGAAAAATTAAATTTTGGTAATATGTTCGCTGTATGCGGAAAACGTAAACTAAGGAAGGATTTTCGTTTATTCGGGTTCTGAAGAGGTGTTAAGGGGGTAAACGTGCATTTCATTGAATAACGATATCTCATGAGTTGTTTCTTTGGGGATGTGATATTCGGCATATAAACTAATCATTAAAAATAAGCAAACATATGTCTAATGGTTTATCGATGTGGTGTATATTATGAGGTGAAAGGGGTGAAAATTGGGTGTTGAAGGATTCTTAACGGAGCGTTTATCTCTTAAACGACATAGGCGAGAAGTTCGAAATTCAGCACAAAAAACAGCTTAAAATATAAGTAAATAGGTGTTCGACCGTTTTTTTTTCATAAATCCAATTATATGGCCCTTGGAGAGGGGTGAAATTCTGAGGGAAAAACAGGAATGAAAGTGTTCTAACTGATTAACTCACTCACATATCAAACTCAGGGGAGAAGAACATCTTAAACATAAGTAAAAAGGTGTTCGACCGGTTTTCTTTTCATAAATCCAATTTAAGGGGTTCATGAGAGGGGTGAAATTCTGAAAAATAAATGATCGAAAATGTCCTGACACCCTCACTCACTCATTATCGCCCAGCCAAAATTATTGAAGTTAGAAACATGACATTTTGGGGTTATGTTCGTTGTATGTCGAAAACGTTCACCATGGAAGGATTTTTGGATATTCAGGTTCTAAAGGGGTGTTAAGTGGGTAGACTGCATTTAATTGAATAACAATATCTCCCGATTGGTTTCCTTGGAAGATGCGATACTCTGCATATAAACTGATCATTAAGAATAAGAAGACACATGTCTGAGGGTTTTTCGATGTAGTGTATATTATGAAGTGTATTTGTGAAAAGTGGGGGTTGAAGGAATCCTAACGGAGCAAGTATCTCTTAAAAGACAGAGACATACAGTACGAAGGTCAGGGGGAAAATCAGCTTGAAAAGTAAGTAAACAGATGGTCGACCGTTGTTTCATAAATCCAATTTAAGAGGCCCATGGGGAGGGGTGAAATTCTGGGGAAGGAAGTCCACTAAGGAAGGATTTTTGGATATTCACTCATCCCCCAGCCAAACCTATTGCAGTTAGAAACTTTAAAAAATTGGGGGATATGTTCGTTGTATGTCGAAAACGTCCACTAAGGATAGATTTTTGGATATTCATGTTCTGAAGGGGGGTAAAACTTGCATTTCATTGATTAACAATATCTCACGAGTTGTTTCATTTGGGCATGTGATATTCGGCATATAAATTAATTAATAAAATTAGCAAACACATGTCTAAGGGTTTATCGATATGGAGTATACTATGAGGTGAAAGGGGTAAAAATTGGGGGCTAAGGATTCTTAACGGAGCGTGTATATTTAAACGACATAAGCGAGAAGTTTGAAATTCAGCGGAAAAAAATCAACTTAATAAATAAGTAAATAGGTGTTTAAACGTGTTTTTTTTTCATAAATCCCATTTAAGGGGTTCATGGGGAGGGGTGAAATTCTCAAAAATAAATGATAGAAAATGTCCTGACTGACACGCTCACTCATCATCGCCCAGCCAAAATTATTGAAGTTAGAAACCTGATTTTTTTTGGATATGTTCGTTGTATGTCGAAAACGTCCACAAAGGAAAGATTTTTGGATATTAAGGTTCTAAAGGGGTGTTAAGGGTGTAAACGTGCATTTCATTGAATAACAAAATCTCACGAGTGGATTCATTTGGGGATGTGATACTTGGCTTATAAACTAATCATTAAAAATAAGCTGACACATGTCTAATTTTTTTTTCGATGTGGTGTATGTTTTGAGTGAAAGGGGTGAAAAGTGGGGGTTGAAGGATTCCTATCGGAGCGTGCATCTCTTAATCGACATAGGCGAGGAGTTTGAATCAGAGGAAAACAATCAGCCTAATAATTAATAAACAAATAATTAAATAAATAGGTGTTCGACCGTTTTTTCATAGATCAAATTTAAGGCGCCCTTGGGGAGGGGTGAAATTCTGGGAGAAAAACGTCCACTAAGGAAGGATTTTTGGATATTCACTCTCATCGACCAACCAAAACTATTAAAGTTAGAAGAATTATATTTTGGGAATACGTTTGTTGTGTGTCGAAAACGTCCTCTAAGGAGGGATTTTTGGATATTCAGGTTTTAAAGGGGTGTTAACGGGATAAACCTGCATTTCATTGAAGAACAATATGACACGACTATTACGCGAGCGAAGCCGCGGGTACCTGCTAGTATACATATATCAGTTTCTTGTGGACACGATAACTACCGTAATTTTGCACCAATCAATTTGAATTTTTTACATAATATGTATCCCTATAAAATCTCAGTCGAGTTCGTTAATGGGCACAATCGGTCGACGGGGGTGAAAATGGGGGTCTTTTTACGAAAAAGTGAAATATCGCTATAACTCTCTTAATATTTGAAATATTGAATCCATTCAAAGTTCATACTATGTGTCGAATAAGGCCCAAAAATTTATGTTTGAAGAGTTTTTTGATAGCACCAACCATTGACCAAAGGGGTGGGAAAAAGTGGTTTTTTCGGGAAACATTAATCATATCTCTCTTAATAGGCACAATATCAAAACCGTACAAAATGGACAATATTTCTCTAATAATTACCTAAAACTTTTGTCTGAAAGAATTTTTGATATGACCCACCATTACGCCAAGGGATGAGAAAAATGATTTCGGAATTATAAGAAAATGCCAAGAGCTATCAGAGGTTGCCATGACAACACTACTAAATTGATGAGGGATGAGCCATCAGACGTTGCCATGACAACGCACTTGCACGCGATCACATTCAGTTTTCCATATGACTAAGTGAGAAGTGGCCTCGGTGACGTAACTGGTAGTATGCTGAACTTCTATGCCCAAGTTCGCGGTTTCAAAGCCGGCCGAAGTCGTCGGATTTTCTAAGAGCGCTAAAAATCCCTCAGTATGCTTTCTTTTGGAGGGAAGATCCAACGTTCGTTGAGAGTTGCTTGTTGCAGTGGCATCTCGTAGCCAAGTCAGAGCTAGGTGTCGTTGACGGTAGAATCTGGTAGCAACATTAGGAACTACTGCTTGATATTGACCGTCTGCAGTCCTTACCTGAATTACAGACTAATACAGCCATCACAATTCACACCGTTTATTAGACAGATTCTACACTCACCCAAAGTACACGGGGTTACATGACCGCGTTGACGCAGTCCCTAAACTGAGGAACCCACCAAAATCTCTGCGGGAGATATAATTTTGCGGGAAGAAGTAACAGACCGTTACATAGTTACACATCAGTGTCGAAACCTTGCATAAGGACAGTGTGACCACAAGTTTAAAAATGTACCCCAAATGACAAGAAGGTTACCGTCCCCATAAGACAATAAAATGTTTAAAATATGCATAAAATGACGAAAAACAAAGTTAATTAAGCTCCAATTATAAAATACTTTCTCGCAATAAATGAGGTCTGATCCTTCTGCGAAAACGTGCATATTGTGCCTATTTTCGCCTATCCCCAAGTTTGCCCGATGAAATCTACCTCCACCTTCCGGCGTGCCGAGAGGACTTATCTATTAATTCAAATATTCCCACTCGAATTGATAGGAATATTGAGCTATCAACACTCGAAATATCGAAACACTACTTGGCCGGGCTCGCCACTGATGAGTTTTACCGATTCGCCATTATGAAACCGTTCTATACCTTTACGTTTCTGTTCCATAGCCCAGTCAATACTTGACGTACTTTACGTTACACCGTTCATTTTAATTACACACACTTAAGTACTGTAGTACACTACTAAAGCTGTTTGTTGATTCATTGAGGGGCTTTGAGACCTCGTGGTCATGTCTCCCATGTACTTCGGTGTGTGTGGAATTTGTCTAATAACCTGTGTTATTCCGATGGCAGTATTAGGGTGTGTAGTTGTAATTCAGATATGGATAGCTGAGGTGAGAACCCATTTCTTCTCAGATTTGCCTAACAAGGCTGAGTGTACCCCGGTCCAGTCCTTAGACCAGGAATTAAATTTCTTGGCAGAGCTGAGCCTACGTGGTGACAAAGACTAAATGATTTTCGACGATACGTCATTATACATTCGATAATGAGTGTTTTATATCAAGTTTTTTTAAAACATAATCAGTCGATTTTTGTATAACTTTAAAGTCATTAGAGTCTTTACCCGTCTTATTATTATTCACCTGAAAAATGTCAATAACAAAACCTTGCGCCTCAATTCCTGAGCCAAGTTTGTTAATTGAATAACTTACGGCATCTAAATTCATAGATCATAGAAATATGAGTACAGGACTGTAAAATATTCCACAACAAGTCAATATAGCAAGAACTTGCAGTGACCAGTGCGAGATAAGCACTAATTTGTCCGCCGTCACGTTGAACAATCGACGGCGTGACCAACTGTGATACTGTACATCACTACAAGTTCTCTTCCACTGGAGGTACATAGAAAAGGAACGGTTCATTTTTCTACCGTACGTCTGTGAAGTTTAAAGAAACCTTGCTGCATGTTCAACGGCAGACTTCTCTCAAAACGACCTACCAGAGTACAAGGTAGCTTCAAAACGGAAAGTTATGCGAATTTTCATATTTTTATAAATATTTTACTTTGGCTGTCCTTTATATCTGGCCACCTCATGGTGTAATGGTTAGCGTTCTTGACTATCGCCCTGGATGTCCTGGCTCTGCCAAGAAGTTTTAATTCTGGTGAGAGGGCTTAACTGGGGTATACTCAGCCTTGTAAGGTAAACCTGAGTAGAAGAGGGTTTGATTCCCACCTCAGCCATCCTGTAAGTGGTTTTCCGTGCTTTCTCAATTCTACTCCAGGTAAATGCTCGGATGGTTCCTAAATTAAGTCCACGGACGCCTTCTTCCCAATCCTATTCCCAATATACAAATGAACACAGTAGTACAGCCATCAGAGTAACACAGGTTATCACACACATTTCCATTCACACACCCAAATATATGGGGCTATGTGACCACGATGTCGCAGCCTCTAAAATAAGCAACATCAACAATCTCATAGCTCCCTCTGCAATAAAATAAACTTTCAGTGTGGTAGACTAAATAATATTTGGTTTATGACCTACAGGACATTGTAATAATAAAGAGTAACCTGAAAATGCTGTAGTATCTCAATATTCAAACATTGCAATCATATTGGAGAGTTAACATACAATTCAAGATGACAAAATAGTCTTTATGTTCGACCCTCACTATTATGTGTCAGAAAACTGTATCATAATGATGGTCATTATAACACTGTTTTTCATTACGATACAGTTTCTCCAGCCAATCAGAGCTCGTTCATTGACCAATTAGGTAACGATACCTTCGCGCATGCGCTCAAAATTCAACATGTCGGACATAAACACAACAACGAACTATAATAAATTACCGACATGGAATACGCGCGTCCATATGTTCGCGTAAATAAACTGGCGAGTATGAGACAAGAAATAGCACTGTAGCTTAATATCAACACCCTAATTTCTACACAGCTTTCAAACGACTCCGGTGACAATATTACTGAGGGACGGCAGATGTAAACACATGGCCTGCATAATATGGCATTGCAAGCACACAGAGCGCATGCGTCGGTCGTTCAGAGATCTTGAAAGACAGAGATATGTCTCGCGCTTGCTCTCCGATAACAAAATTCTTGTGGCTGACTCTCAAGAGATATTTATGAATATTTATGTTAAAACATATAATAAAGTTATAATTATCGTCGAACATAAACAGTCGTATGCAACTCGCCTATAATGGTAATTAAGACACTCGTATGGAAATTATAAAACTCGTATACGCTCGTCTTATAAACATACTCGTGTCTTAATTATAGCCATTATAGGCTCGTTGCATAATGTACTATAGTACAGTGCTAGATCTTGCTCCGTGTTAAACCAAAGCTGTCAATGTTGCTCATGGGCGGCTTCGGTGGCGTAGTTGTTAGCATGCTGAGCTTCTATGCCCAAGATAGCGGGTTCAAACCCGGCCGAAGTCGTCGGATTTTTAAGAGCGTTAAAATCCATTTGGAGGGGAAGTATAGCCGGCGGTCCCATGTCATAGATTTGTGGCATGTTAAAGAACCTTCCACTAATTACACCTGTGTGAAGCTAAATTGGATAGGTTAAGAATGTAAACAACGCTCTTAGGTTCCTATGTTCGTTGCCAAGAACCGACTGCGGTGGCGTCTAGTAGCTAAGTTCTGAACTATGCCTAGTAGTCGTTGACGGTGGCGTTTGGCGGCAAAAGTAGGAACTATTTAAAAATTCTAAGTTGCAGTCTGTACTTAAATTTAAAAAAAACAGATATACACACTAATACAGCCATCACAATTAACACCGGTTATCAGACTGATTCTACACACACCCAAAGTACACGGGGCTACATGACCGCGTTGTCGCAGCCCCTAAACTGAGGAACCAACCAACAAATGTTGTTCATGATACCTCTCAAGAACATACCTCCAACCCTCCAACACTGGAAAACATGTGTCGAAGTTTCATCAAGAAGCAATATCTACAATACATCAATACAATAGTAAATAATTACGAATCAGCATATTTAGCTGATCATGATAGTACATTTTATAAACGTTTCCATGACCAGCCCAATAGAATATAAGTAACGAATGTTCATTTGTTAAAAAGATTATATTTACCATCTATAAATCACGATAGCTATGCTAGAAAATTAAGAATTATGTTCTGGTCCCTCAATCAACAATCATGACTACCAACATACTAAATAACTACGTACAAGAATTACCAGGCTTAATCAGCTGCCCCTAATAATATTGTTTTATGCAGCCCAACTAGCGTTGTTATCAAGAAGGTCGATATTTATCTGCTTGCATCCTGTATGGTACTAATGCACTGCAAGCAAATGTCGCAAACGATACTGAACTCTATTATTTTTCCCTCGATGTAACTACCGACTAATACGAAGTTGTTCAACTGGGAATCGAACCAATATCTTTTCAGTCTTGTCTCAGGACGCTCAAACTACTCCGTTCTGGCCTTCAAAACAACATTTCTTTTTTGCAGGGTTGGAAATCGAACTCGAACTTCAGAGGTGAGAGCGAAGAATGCTACTATACTGTGAGGTGCGCCTTAATTTTTCTGGACAAACTGCAATAATTTATTCCACTCAGGTTGTCTGTTTCATTTTGGGAAGTAAATTGACAATAATATATTTTATCATGCGAGATTGTATGGATTTCACCTTAATTACCCTCTCAGATGGAATGCATGCTACAATGTTCTTGGGATATCCCAATCAAGGTTAGAAATCTTTAGCAATCGGAGCAGAACGGTGAATTTACTTTAAACATCCAGCCAGTAAAGCCCAGGTATAGGCAACAAGAGAATACTTTATTTGAAGAATTAATGTTGACATGAAAGTAGTTCGCATCTCTGCTTCTGATCGTGACAGCCAATTCTGGTCTAACTACTCCAGTCACGGTAGCATAGCGTGACCATGGTGTAACTACAATGGTGAGGCGGATCGCTCCCTCTCTCTCGTGCGGATGACGTCACAACGGGAGCGTTGCGTTCGGTGACACAGCACTCTGTAATGCGGCTCTAGTCATAATAATATAACTTGAAGGCATTAATAAAAGCATTTATTATAACACTGTACATACTTTGTATTGTAAACACTGATAATAATGTTGGTAATTATGAATACGGCGTACCTCTAAACAATAGTAATGGCCCTTTAACGAGATCCACTATTTTTTCACATTGGTGAATTTACACATTTTGCGATTCAATTTTCTCTGTGAATTGCCGAAACTTATTTTTCTGTTTAAGTCACGCAACCTAATATATGTTCGGGTTCGAGCTAAACAGTGAATAACCTCATATGCAATATTAATATGAGGCAATTATCTCAAGGTCCTGCTGGTTAATTCATTGAATATAAACTTATCAGTTGATAGCGAATTGCCATGAAATTTATGAAACTCAGCGTCCATTGTCTTTGCAACTTCCATAAGTTCATTAGAGGGATACAAAAGATTTCCCTTGAAATAAACTGGATCCAATCTGGGCCTTCTTTACTGGGTTCAAGTTCTTGAGATAATGTTCCCAAGTTTTTGTACTTATCCCTGAATCTGTGTGCTACATATCCTGTAATGTATTTTAAACCTTCGTGGTTCATTTCATCTTTAAAATCCGAGAGAACAAATTCATCGAACAATTCATTCTGATGATCGGTCATTTCAAACAAACTCATGTTCATTTCCTCAGTTTCGTAATTTGATTCAACAAATAAAGTAGAACCTAGTTTTTCTTCGTAAGGAGCATCCACGATATCAGGAATACGTTTGGCTACATTCACTAACGCAGTCTGCGAGAAACAGGTGTCAGTTTCTGTTTCCATTGGTTTAATCAGACACTTTTCGTCAATATCCTCCTCTGTATTTCTATTTACAGTAAAAATTGAAGCAGAGTGCTTGCCCAAAATGTACCATTTCAATCTATATTTAATGTCTAGAGGAGATGGGTGATCATTGGAGCCTCCCATTCCTCTAATATACGAGAAAAGGTTCTCCAAAATATCTTGATTTAGACGATAAGTTATTATGTACTCGACTTGGTATATCGACTTCAAATATTTAAAAAGGTTAACTAGAGACGTGTTGCTTAGTAGAATTCCTTTTTGAAATGGGAGTAAGGCTTTATGTCGGCCAACTCTCATGGACGTTATCAACTCATTAACATTATTTAGCAAACTGATTTGCTTGTCTAAATCAGTACCAAATGCATTTCTTTCAGAATGACTCCCAAATTTGTTCTTAGCATTAAATAAGTCAAACCAGTCATTTATTAATTTTATACATCTAGCCGCTTCTTCCCAGTCAATGTTTTTCATCAACCCTTTCCCTCCACACCATTCAAGAGCCTTTGATACCTGGTTTGAAAGTACTTGAGCTGCAGGCCGAACTTTTTGTCTCTCTGATCCCTTTAAATCTAAATGATATCTGCTAATTTTGTGCGCAATAGTGAGTTCAGAAGAAGACATATAGAAATTAGTAGTTCCAAACATTCCTTGTTCACTTTTTTCCCATTGAGCAGCACAAATCCCTGATCTAACAAATGATTTCTCACAAGTTTCAATAAATGAGGAATGTCTGCAAACACAAACACTTTTAAGGAATCGTTGCTTGGATGATTGAAGAAACATTCCTTATTATGTCCAATATTAAGCTCTGACCACAAGCCCATATTCCCAGACCCCATATCACTTGTAATGGCTACAACAGTGAAGCCTGCAGAATGTAGATTCGATACTATTCCAAGAATAATATCCTTTTTCATTCTTTGGTCAAAGGAATAATAAAGAGGCTGCTTCCACTGACCAATCAAGCCTCGTGCCATGACAACTTGGCAAGTTTTGTGAGGGCCAATTTTCTGCTGGTTGCTTCTGTCGATACACATGCGATTTGAAATATAAATTTCGTCAAATGTCAATACAGTCAAGCGTTCCAATTCGGTTAGTCCTGCTGATTTATATTTCATTAGTTTCACAACATCTTGCAAAACACCCTGCTCTAAATTCAAACATTTAGCCCAATCACGTAACGTCGTCAGTCCTGGCAAGGGATAGTTATTAGCCCTTAAAAACCGGTAGGCTTTAGGGCTCACACTTCTGAGTGATATAGCCGCCGCTATATCGTCAGAACACCAATTAATTTTCTTACGTTTCTCTGTACTTAATAAATGTTTTATTTGACCTGGAGTGAAGACTTTACCCAGTATCGTCTGAATTTCTTTGCAACGACTGTTCCTCAGATCGGCGATTTCTTTCTTCAACGCCGAATGGTCTGCACATAAATCATCGTACTTTTGTTTCCAAGCTTCGGATTCACCACGTACCTCCTCAACTAATTTCTTCCAAGTGTTGACCTCATCTTCATGAGAACGAGTGCTTAAAAGGAAAGACATTCGTTGAATTATCAGGTTTATTTTTTGAACTTATATTGGAACTAGAGTAGCCTACGTTTCTATTCACAAGAGCAATATTTCTTTCATATGACCACTAAACTACGGCTGCATGAAGGTCAAGATTAGATTAATACTATAGCTACACCAGGCTTCAATTAAACTCATGATATCAATGTCTCAACGATCTGGTGAAAGCAGTGCTTTACTCCGCTAGTTACCTCTCTTCCAAGTATCATAATGGACCTTAGTTGTATTGTGCGTGTAAAATAAACAAATTCACCTTTTATTATTAAATGAGACTTCAATGTTCAAAAACAAAAAGAAGCTTACCTTATTAACTCCTTCGCATTCAAGCAGGTATGTTTAGATTGTATTCCTTCGGTGAGTGTTTCATTGTTATGTATAATTTCACTTATAACACTTTTACGACGCCTCTTTTCCAGCCTTATCGACCGACTTTCAGCTTCTTCCAGAGATCTTTTCCTTTTCCTTTGTGTAATTTGAGGGGATTTTGGTAGATTTTCAGTCGGAATGGCATCTAATTTTAAAGTTCTACTGTGCACTGGAGTATAGTTCAACAATTGCTGTCGAAGTGGAATAGCAAAACTGTCTTTAGTGAAATGAAGAGAACATACTCGAGCTGAAATAATAATAATAATAATGTTAATAATAATAATAATGCTAATAATAATAATAATCTCCACTCGTAATTGTTATTTGGTTTGCCTATTTATTTCTATAATATTCTTTAATATCTCAGTTTGAAAATGCGTCCAGAGCTATTGCAATGTTTTAATTTTAGAGAGAAATAATTTAAAGAATGATTTACTGTTCTGTTCACAACAGACAGATTAGTTTTAGAAATCATAACTTACCATGCTTTAAATTAAACATGTCCTCCCTCCTGCAATCTCTGACCCATGAGCTCGCTACATCTTTGTCTTGTGAAAATACATAGTATTTTATATTAGACCCTTTTGTTTTCCTGGAGTAGTTGTTGCAACCATACATAGCACAATTCGGCATTGCATCCCACTTTCCGTCGACAGAGATTAAGAAATACAATACTTTCACTAGCAACGCACACACTTGTCAACATTAGCATGTTTCAATCGACTGCTGATCACGCGCTTGACTCCCGCCTATAGCCACAACTCGCAGTTGCCCCCGTTCTGACGTCATCCGCATGAGAGAGAGGGAGCGATCCGCCTCACCATTGTAGTTACACCATGAGCGTGACTAACTGGGTATTAGTCGGTGAAATATAGGCCTAACTGCGAGATCTGCTTGAATTATAAGTAGAGGCAAAGCAATAAGCTACTGGAATAAGTTTGATGTTTGAAAAACTACTTCCAATCCATTAAAAAGTAAATATCTACAGCAATGCTACTGGATGGCACACATAAATCCGTTCTTACTACGTGGTGATCATTTCTTTAAACACGTTTTTAGATCACGACGGTCATCTGCGAATAACCGACAGCAGTGGCTCAGCTGGCTAAAGCGCAGCGTTAGGTCATGGGACCAAGCTCTCTGTTGACTCGGTAGACGCGTGGGTTCGAGCCCCACCGTCGGCCGTCCTTGAAATGGTTTTGCGTGGTTTCCCATTTTCAACACCAGGCAAATGCTGGGACGGTACCTTCTGATAGGCCACGGCCGATTCCTTCCACATCCTTGCCCAGTTTCATTCATCTTCATCCATTCCATCCCGACGCGCAGGTCGCCTACGGGCGTCGAATAGAAAGACCTGCACTCGGCCTCTGAGGAGGCCACACGACAAAAAAAAATCTGCGAATAATAAAACCATTCCTTTCTATAGGTTGCCGGCCCCGTGGTGTTGGTTTAGCGCACCTGCCTCTCACGCGAAGGCCCCGGGTTCGATTCCCGGCTCCATCAGGAATTTTTGAAACTGACGTAGGGCTGGAACCGGGTGCACTCAGCCTCGTGAGGACAATTGAGTAGCTGTCTGACGGTGAGGCAGCGCCCCGATCACGAAAACCAAGATTAACGACCGAGGGGATCCGATGCGAAGATCACGCGTCACCCCTATGTCTGCGGGCCAAATGGCTGGGCAACGGTCACTTGGTAGGCTTAGGCCCTTCATGGGCTGTAGTGCCAGGGGTTATTCATTCATTCATTCAATTTCGCTAATCGGCCAACTAGGGACCACGATAAGCCGCATTTTACATTCTGGAATTTGCTCATTTTTCACTTGATCCACATTGTCTTCATGAGCCACTGTGTTTAGCACGACGTTCCTCTGTCCATTTCGCACCAGTTGTCCGTTTTTCGTCCCGGAAAGTCACAAACGTCTTGATGGCTGCTCTAATAAAGATTTCGGTCTTGTGCATCTTCTGCTCGTATCCCCATTTCTTTCAGGGGTTATTATTATCATTATTATTATTTTACTTTTTATAGGTTATCAAATAGATTGATTTGAATATCGACCACCTCGTGACGCAGTAGCTAGCATTCTTAGCTGTCACCCATGAGGCCCGGATTCGATTCCTGAATCTGCCATGAAATTTAATTCTAGTCTGAGGGCTGAGACGGGATACACTCAGCCTTGTGAGGCAAAACTGAAAATAGATGCGTTCCTGTGGTTGCTCAATTCGGCTCCAGGCGAATCCTGGGATGGTACTTAACGTAAGGCTAGGATCACCTCCACACGCACACGTACATACACAGGCCCTAAGTAAATCAGAAACAACAAAATAAAGCTGAAATGAATATCAGGTATTACATTTTTTAATGCAATTTATTGAATGAATTGTTAAGACTATAGACTACTCTATTGAGATTTGATTTCACATCATTGGCGCTAAAATGTGCTCGTATCTGTCGTTAATACGTTCTTCGAATGTAGTCGCCAAATTGTTTTGAACTGCGATTATCATGACGACAATTTCGTCGATAGCGATTTCCTCAATGATAATAATAATAATTATAACAATAATAATAATAATAGGCCATTTAACACGAATGAACTCTGGAAGATTGTCCAATCGAATCTGTGCCTACTTTGTGGGAAAGAAAACCAAAGTGATCTGGTTTACAGAGGTGGAAAAAAGACCTACAAGAACTGGGGATATCACATCAGGACATCTTGGAACGTGACTCTTTGAAGAAGAAACTTGGGGAGATACAGAGTTTTCAGCCAAAACCTGTATTGAAAACCGGCAAGAAGTGGACCGAAGAACGGAAGGAAGCTCACCGAAGAAGAATGCGCGAATACTGGGCCAATGTGAAAGAAAGAGGGAAAAGGCAGTTGATATAACGTGGTCCATAGACGACCGAAACGATTATTAAAATATATTATTATTATTATTATTATTATTATTATTATTATTATTAAAAAAGAGCACTAAGCTACCTGGTGCAGATCTAAACGACCTATTTAACAATTTTGGTCGTTCCGTTTACCATTGCAGATAAATAGAATCCTTTTATGAAGACTTGTGTCTAAGATTTAGTTTTGTATTAAGATAACCAAATGTGATTCGGTATCGACTGGTTAAAAACAAATCGAATAAATCAGTGGGCTAGTGCTCTTTCGCCCTCCAATTTTTGATTCCTCTTCAAACAGAATAATCAAACCCATGCTATATGGCTTAGTAGGTAGGTACACTACCACTTATTGATTGACAAAACCCTGTCACGATTGACTATGTCTGTAACACACCCTCTCCTATTTCTTACAATTCACTGGGTTGCGAAGAAATCCAGTTCAGTAGTGTTGTGTAGCTTACATGTAAACCTGGGGGATAGGCAACCCAACACTCCGGCAAGGCAGAAAGGATGCACCTATCCCCTTGCTTTGGCTTCCTTGCGACAGCACCGAACCACATAGCACAGGTGTTTCCTTAGTTACCGCTAAGAAATAAAACGTTTCTGTCCTTTCTGTACAATGACTTGCGATCTATTTCGGCGTGAGGAGAAAAGACTTAGATTAATTTGCACTCCAACACAAATATGGCAAATATCACTAGCATTTCAAGAACACAATACATTTATTTCATTTTATTGAGTTCACTCGGTGGATTAGTGGTAGAGTGCTTACCTTATGATCTCACTATCATGAATTCGATTCCTGACTGAGAGTACCCCGTTCCAGTCCCTAGACCAGAACGAAATGTCTTGGCAGATTAATAAAGGGCAGAGAAACCCATGGTACTTCGATCCTTACGATGTCATCTCCTAAAATCTTCTGCATCGCATTTGGTAATTAGAATACAAAATTCACTAAACCTCAACCACATTATAGTTCCAGTTTTCTATGAGATGGCAGGGCAAATGCAACGTCAAACTTTGAGAGTAGATCAGTCAAATGGCTCCAAGTTGAAAGATTTACATTACACAGTTGCTGAGGCTATGTGATTATTATTATTATTTTATTATAAAACGCTCATATTCTTATGCCAGAGTGAAATAGAAGATGCGTCTTGTACAGAAATCTTCCAAATCGTCTCAATACAACGGATATATATTTATTTGTTTATAAAATGCGTTTAACAAATAAACAACACGATAGCCCCTGCCAGAACCGTGTCACGTCGAGCCACATACCATATACATATGCAAGAGTTTTCGCATGGGTCCACCAATTATTATTATTATTATTATTATTATTATTATGAGTAGTATATTGATGTAAACTTTCATGGTCGTTTAGTAATCATCACAACTACTTTTCGCGTCATAATACCATGTAAAACGTTTCTTGGCGTTTCATCAGCAAGTACCGGCTGATATTGGAAAGATTTGTTTCGAATAGCTTGACATGACGCTTGCTGAGGTTTATATGGGCTATTGAAATATTATTTTGATGTCGCTTTGTCCATTATAGCCTATATTTTCACCCTTAATATAAGCTATAATTTATGTACTCAAAGACATGTTAATTTAGTAAGGTTGAAAAGCTGGAGGAACATTTCCTCATGGTGACTCGCATAAAATATTTTCGATATGTAAAATTATAATTGTATTATAAACTGTTCTGGATAGAAGGATAGTCCACAATAATAATGTCCTCAGAAAGACGTTTAAAGCAAGTAACTTATATTTAATGTATCCAGTTTAGCCATTTTTGTCCAATGAAACTTTTGTGAGCAATCTAACCTTCATGCACGAATCTTACAGACTGGATGGAGATATTTCTTGACACTTGGCTCTTGATGGATGCTGAATTTTTAAATTTGTGTTTTGTCAGAGGCTACAGTAATATGTATCTTTTCGCCATATTCTGTTTCATTCATGGCTCTGATTAAGTTATCTAGTAGCTGCGCAGGAATAGGTGGTGATGAGTAATAGCATTCGGGACACAGTTTGTCCGTGCATGCTGCACGTTATACATAGAACCAGTTCTGGCTCAGTGTTAAAAGCAATTGCAAAGTCCTCACCTTTTCTATTAAGCCTTATTGCATTTCATTCGAGGGATTGAACATTGTGATCATTTCACAGAGTTTGGCTGATAAGCTGTGATTTTGTGGTGTTTGTAGTAGTGAATGTGTTTGCAACTAAGGTGAGGATTAAGAAGGAGTGACCGTGGCCTTAAATCGGGAACCATCCCGGTATCCTTCTGGAGCAGAATTGAGAAACTATGGAAAACAACTTCTAGGATTCGAACTCACCTCTTCTCAGTTTTGTCTAACGAGGCTGAGAGTACCCCGTTCCAGTCCCTAGACCAGAACGAAATGTCTTGGCAGTGTCTGGCAACCGAAACCGACCTTACGGATGACAGCCAAATTGATGATGTTGCTTTATATGAGGGACTCGAAGATCGTTTTTATTCAACTCTGTGTACTTGGGTGTGCGTGGAATTTTGTCAGATAACCTGTGTTATTGTGATTGCTGAATTAGTGTGTGTATTTGTAATTCAGGTGAGGATTGGCAAGGCGACGACCATGGCCTTAAGTTAGGAACCATCTAGACATTTGCCCAGAGTAGAAGTGGGAAACAACGGAATATCACTTCCAAAATGGCTGAGGTGGATATCGAACCCACCTCTTGTCAGTTGTGACTCACGTGGCTGAGTGTACCCCGTTCCAGCACTGAAACCACAACTAAATATATTGGCAGAGCCGGGAATTGAACCCAGAACTCCTACCTCCTATTACAAATAGGCCTACATGAGGTATATACATCACCACATATGTATAATTCAGTTAATGCGAAACTTTAAGTACCACAATGGGTGTGGTCGATAGCCACTATCGCATGTATTGGTGAGAACATCTCCCTCTACCGTATTCTTTACTCTTACGGTTGTAGCCTACAACACCTTCAGATAAGATTGAAAGCCAGGGTGGCAGAAGTGATGAATTAGCGGGAGCGGACTCCTCACGCTACCCCTATCTCGTGCATCTTATCTCCAGACACTCGAAATAGTAGTACATGAGAGCATCATCTAAATGCAGTAGATACAATTAATGTGGCTATTTACGACTGCCGTGGCGTGGGGCTTCATGGAAATTCTCAGGTCTCTGGGGTACAGTTCGGTGTCGCTCGCAGAGATTGTTCTGTCTATCTGTTTAAAACCTACACCATTGCAGTAAGTTAAATGATAATTAAACACAGGGGCGGTGCGTCAGTAAGGGACGAAAGAGACCCTGGGCTATCAGGCCATATTACACACAATATATTTAATTAATATTTTAAAAAATACTTTCAATTTCAGATATTGTACTTAAAATAAGTGGTTTATCCTTCTAGAATTTCCAGAAAGAATTCAGTACACATAACCTATCCCTAGTTAAAGTACCGTACCTGCCTGTATCGTACGGTGTATTGTAATAGAAACTAATGCTGCTCTACAGAACTTTCAATGTGAAGTACAGTATATGGATTGAAGGACTGGTTAAGAAAACAGTGGACATAGCGCAGTCTTGCACGCACATTCTTCTGTGCTATGAAAGGATCTTCTCTGCAAGGGCTTGGAGAATTGGTCCATAGCGTTGCACTAAAGCGAAATAGAAGATCTCTCCATCTCACTTCCTGTCCTGTATCTGTTTGAAGGTCGAACCAGTATACGGGAGATGGGTTGACCCCACGCAGGTACTTAGCCATTGTTCACAGCTTGCTGATTTTACACACAAATACTGTATATTAATACATTTTCAGTTGTGTGGTGCTCCAAGTACAGTACAAGTGTGTTAGTGAGTTCTGTGGATGAAGTTAATTTCAATAAATTAATGTGTTTCTAACTTTTATGGTAGCTTAAGGTAAGTAGTTATTGATTTGTAACATCGTTCCACTAGGTTGCTGGATATTTTTGTGGGAGTGATTTTGAAAAATGGACGGAAGTGGATCGGAACGATCAAGGTGGCACCAGCTGGCACACTTCCGTTCGATCGAACGGAAGTGTGCTAGCTGGAAGTGGTCGATCGAACGGAAGTGTAAGACGCACAGCCAACTCGATCGATCGATCCAGCTGGCAGCGGTAAGATCCAGCTGGCAGTGGTAAGAGAAACTATGAGCGCGCGGTGTCGGAAACTGATACCATGACGTACTCTCGGCCATGTGGAATGTATATGACATACTGAACGGTAAACGCTCATGCGAACTCTGGTGTCAAATGATTGAAACAAAGCACATGGTACATGCTCGAAGTCTTCGTATCAGAATGTAAATGGTAAAATGCCTTAATATCAAGGGGGCGTGGTGACTCGGTGGTCTAGCTGTATGCCTCTCTAAAAGGCAGTCTGGGTTCGATTCCCGGTCAGTGCATGTGAGATTTTCGAAGTGAAATGTCATGTCCTGTGTTCGGATTCCACGTAAAAAGGAGGTCCCGTGGCTCATGATCTCGCGATTAACGGTCACGTTAAACTACAAGCTTCCTTCCTTCCTTTCCTTAATATCAAACATTGTAAGTAGTCGGCATTGCCGGTATTATGTTTCTGCACAATGGCTATTCAAATATTAATCCACATGACGGTAATGGAGTCATAAAAATAATATAATCGTTGTGGTTATACGAGAATTGAGCAAGTCTTCATGAACTATTGCTGAATACATCCTCTTTACTCACAAGAGGGCCTATTCGTAAGGCATTTTAAACTCAATTTTACGCAGGAACATAATCGAAACAAGCAAAATATAAATGAAACTTAATTCCGTAATGCAGTATTATTGGAATGTGGAAATAAGTCACCATCTTGTGCACAATATTTGCGTAGTTGAAATAGCCGTGGGGTTAGCGCCTATGACTGAGAATCTAGAGATCTCGGGTTCGAATCCCGGACGGGGTAGATATTTTTGCTACCAGATTATCATTTTTAAACGATATTTATCATATCAATATGACTCATTTTAACAGAATCCATATGAAATTACGTGTTGGTCTGTGAATCAATAGGTCCTGTTTATAAGGAATTTAAGGTTATGAGCGGTGTCGCGTCTATTAATCTAGTTGATCCATATCGTATTCTTTATTTAGGCTAGTGCTGGTGGAAGCTACAAATCATCTAATAAAATGAGTTCCGTATTATAAACTACAATATCTGTAAAACACTCCCTTTTACAGTAGATTAATATTTGTGGCACTAATAGTATAAAATGCCGGTGTATCAACAATTTCACGTGAGGTTTCTTCTATGTCAGATGTTACACATCGTATGCGACTACTGTAAGGCTCGTAACTTTTTTATATGCTGATTGTGTGCGACATAGGAAAATGAATGAAGTGTTTTTTTTAATTAACAGATCCATTTTCTTCTATACCTTTCTACACAAAGTTAGAAATAAACAAGATGTTTCTCCTAAATGTATGAGTATAGTTACAACTCTTTGTACTCATCAAGGAATATAATTGAATGTTGGTTGTAGTAACTTGTTGAAATAACAACGTGATATATTGTAAGTATATTATGCTAATGATTACGGTACTTGGCGGGCCTAATATCGACTGCGTAACTCAATGTGGTACTTTTAGTAACGTATGGGTGGGCTTTGCTTGGGGTTGGCAACACAGTACTTGGGCATAATTCACGCGGATAATGGCTGACACATCTGGAATTTTACTATATAAGTCGTACTTTAATTTGGGGGCAAGGGTGGGTTGTAGACAGCGGAGAAGTGAACCACATGAATTATGGATCATTGCAAAAGGTATTTATGGCTAATTTCAGTAATTAAAAAATGTTTTCGTAGGTTCTCGTCTTATTCACTGGTATTCGGGATTTGTACCACCCATCACATCAGTTTCGGAAAAAAGTTTCACAGAAGGGACGGCAGGATTTAGACAATTCTGTACTTTGACAATGTGCATGCGCTGGCAAATGGGATGCGAAGATACGAACACAAATTAATGTTCTGTGGAGAGCTGAGATAATATTTATGTTGTGAGAGTGGAATGTATGAGAGGGAATACGGTGTTAGCCACCATCAAAAACCGGTTTCAACAGCTCGGACTTTCAATTAAATATAAATTTTCCATTTTAAAATGTTGTGTTGTGGGGAATTATTATAATGACAATTTTCACAACAATGAATGTCAAATGTCAAATATCAAACAATGTTTAATACACAACAATAATAAGATCATCTGACCCACCCTAAAATTTAGTCAGCAACCGCCCCCGATTAAACATATTATGGCAATTTTATACCAATCGTTGTTTTGTTTCTGTTGTTGCCGTAGTCGCTGCTTTACATCAGAAGCTTGTGGCATCAAGGTTATCAGCCGTGAGTAGTTGGATCTATGAAAAATCGGTTTTATAACCCATGTTTATGTGGTGATGTCCATGCGTGTGGAAATAGGATTTGGAAGGAATTTGGCATGGTCCTAAATTAGGTACCATCACGGCAATTACCGTAAGTGGAAGTGGGGAAACGTTGGAAGACCTCTACTAGGACGACTGAGGTGCCAGCTGAACATAGCCCTCTTCAGTTATCCTCACGAGGCTGGGTGGACCCAGTTCACATACTCAGACCAGAATTTAGTTTATTAGCAACGCCATGAATCGTACCCGGAGCCTCGGGGATGGAAGCCAATATTGCTAGCCACTACACCACGAAGCTTTCTAGCAATATGCGAGGGAGGCAAAATGTAAATGTGGGGATTTAAAATACAAAGAGCAGACAGAAGAAATCTGTGACCATGCAAAGAACTGAAGGCACAAAAGAGTTGTCTACTATCTGTACGGACATGAGTGGCAAATTAGGTTCACACAGAAATAATTTGTCCATGGGCACTCCATGGGTAATTTTCTCTGCCGCGCTGGAAGCATTTTTGCCAACATACCAGACAAGTGTCTTGAACTAGCAATTTTTAGCCCACTTTCACATTTAAAACAAGAAGTTCCGTGACGAGCTAAAGAGTCTACTTTTTTAAAATTTAAGATTCATGACAATGATTAATCTATATGGATCTATCTAGAATAATGAAGAAATTAAGTTGGTAATATCGAAATTTCTAATTAGTTCGAAATACTGTATACCTGGCATAATGTAGCCTAATAGAGAACTACAGTTGGCAATCCTGGTGACTGAATATATTCTTAGTTCCATCTCTTAAGGTACAGAATACAAAATTTGTTTGAAGTCCAATGGATAGCATGGACGTTACAGGCAGTTAAACATTGGATCTAACAGAGCGCGTAAAATCTTATTGGCAACAATCACATTCATGTAGGCTATTGGTCAGAAATAAACTGAAATAATATATGATCTATTGTTGTGTCAATTTTGAATGAAATCCATTATTTAGTATAGAAGTTACATACATTTTAAAATTGGACCTATCAGCAGGCTTAGAATCATGTTGGCAGCACTGGCGTAGGCCTATATTAGTTACTCCAAATTAATCTAGAATGCCAGATACTATACAGTACGTGTGCAAAGTTTAGAGCTATTGGCTTGCATACTTTCTGATATATTGATATTAAGGTAACAAAAATAGAGACAGTATTTATTAACAGTTGGCAGCCCTGGTTACTCTTAAGAATCGGCATGGCCATATCTGTTATGGTACACATAGCACACACGAAATTTGGTTGAAATCCAAATGATAGTAAAGAAGTTACATGTATTTAAATTTGGTCCTCTCAGCAGGCTTAGAATCATGTTGGTAGCACTGACGTATATAAGTTACTCCAGATTAATATAGAATGGCAGGTACTATACGTATGCATAGTTTAAAGCTGTCAGCTTGCATACTTTCTGATATATGGGTATTTGGATTTTAAAAAATTGAGAGCTATTATTAGCCGTTGGCCGCTCTGGTTGCTCTTAAAAATACGCTCAGTCATTATCTGTTTATGTGCACATAGCACTTACGAAATTTGGTTGAAATCCAATTGATAGCGTAGAAGTTATATGCATTTAAAATTTGGACATATCAGCAGGCTTATAATCATTTTGGCAACACTGCCATGTATGACCTCCTGGAAATTAAACTGCAATATTATTATCTACACATGTGCCAATTTTGAAATAGCTCCCATTCATACCTACCAAGATATCCAACATGGAGCTCAAATTTCAATTGCGATTTTTCAGCAGTTGGTAGCACTGACATCATTTACAAATATGGCCGTGAGATATTCAGGTATAGATCTTTACTCCTATCACATTTTGTTTCGATTGCTGCAGCCGTTTAGGAGTTGATAGGGCGGGACACACACACACAGCCAGACCGACAGACAGACAGACACACATTTGCCAGATCTCATAAGTCAACTTTTTTCTCATTTTTGCAAAATGTGAAAAGTAGGCTAAAAATTATTGAAAAGTGGACTTGCAGCGAAGTATGTTTGTATCTGTCTGTGTCCTTGCTACAAATTGCTAAACCGCTCATTTATTGCACCCAATTTTGGTATTATTGTTGAAGTTGTAAGTGAGAACACCTCAACGTGGTATTACAACATGCAACATTGTTGCCAACTGATGAGAGAGACACTAATTGAATATGTAGACAGTTTCAAACTTGGCATAATATTGCACATGCATTTTGAGTAACTCATTTTAGTGTTGTCAACATAATTTAATGTAAGATCACTCATAGGTTCAATGAGTAGTTGTTTCAGTCTTTTGACTGGTTTGTTCCAGCACTCCATGTCTCCATGTCGTGAGTTAATCGTGTTACAGTGTGGTTATATTACCAAGAAAGGACTTGGCACCTGAACTGTTTTACACGGTGCAGGATGGTGGAGACATTTATCCCATTTCATGCTCCTTACAATTTAAAACCAGCACGGGGTTCACCATTCTGAAATTCAACACCACCCATCCGTAATGTTAGGATTGTAAGGGGACATTTTGCCTACAACGTCGTCCCACTAATGGATTGCGTTGCGTTGAGTCCTGATATGAATCCCATGAAACATCTTTGGGTTGCTTTGGCACGTGGACTTCAAGCTAGGTCAAAACGACTCACATCCCTAACTCTCTTCCTCTCGGCGTTCCGCGAAGAATTCACTGCCATTCCTCAAGAGACCAACTGACACCTGGTTGAAGACATGCCTACTAGAATGGAGGCTGTCATCAAGAAGAAGCTAGAAACATCATGGTCATCAGCGCTGTGTGTTAAATATTGAATGAGCCGCTAGATAGGTGCAAGCATCTTTATTATACAGTATAAAGTACCTATACATAAGTCATGAAACAGAGATTATGATTGAACATATCATATTGTAAACCATCACCGAAATAAAATTATTCAGTTTACAATATAAAACATTGGAAACACAGAGGCTTGTGTGGCAAAAGTTACAGGATACATGATGAAGAAAGAGCACCATCACCAAAGAGAACAGAGACCAATGTATTTACACACAGTGTTACTGCTTGAAGGAGTAAGTTGCTGGAGTCTGTTATTGCAAGGCTGCGTTTAATAAAGCTGCACACATCAAATGTTATCGTATGTTACTGTGTTATGTATTTTTTGTTAATTTCTTGATATAACTTCTACCAAATCATTTGTATTGTCAGCAAGTAACAATACCGCTCTAAAGAAACCTGTGAGGTGAAGCTAAGTGATATTACTGCCAGCAATTATATAAAGCGAATCATTATGTGTCGAACATATAAGATTAGAAAGATCCTGGACCTACCATGTATCAAATGCTACTTTTGGAAACATATTTTATATAATGCCTAGAGTTTATTTTGAATTAACATATATTAAACGCTTCCAGCACCAACAGCGAAGTACTAAACTCTTCTTAGAGAAAATTAAATTTGGATGGTACGCCTTAGAGTTTGGTTAATTCATATTTGGATAAACGTTGTGAAATTTTACTGTTTAATTTTATATTTCCATGATTGATGAAGTAAAAACATACTTGATTTCTTACAAGCTGAGGTTTACGTTTTGGAAATAAAGATGTTTCTTATTTCGTACTTGCAGTTAAGATGAAAGAACAAATATAATAATTTAATAATAACTTAATACGAGTTGTATTTGGTTTCACTACGATGTTATCTTAACAACTGACGAACACGTAACATTATCGCACTGGAAAATTAGTAATCTTCACGCCTGTAGAGTGTCTAAAGTTACTCTCCATTTACTTCTGTTATGTTGTCTGACATACAAGCTGTTTGAAGGTATTCTGACAGTGGCAGAAGTGAGTACTCGCAAATGATTTGGTAGGACTGTGAGTGATGTTAATGTCTGTCAGGCTCCAACTACTTACAAAGCAGCTAGTCCTGTGAGTGGGCGCAGAGCCTCTCTCGGCACGCCATGTAACCCACAATTCTGCAACGACCTGCGGAAAGAATCGAGGAATCAGACCTTCTGGAAAGTAGCCAAAAGAAACATTGACGCATCACTTCGCCTATAATTTTCCAAGATCTCCTTACACCTTATCGTAATTGTATCTAGGATGAAGTTTGTTGATTGGTATAAAGTCTATGAATGTCCAAAGAATGTGGGATATAACTTTGTTTCCAGGATAAGCTATCTTACAGAAACTAACATCGATCATCAACTGAAGTTTCTTTGTGAAACCGACCTTTTTCAGAGATATAAGAAGATCTCAGTGACGATGCTCAAGTTGGCGGGGTTTTACCCGTATCATGATACAAGTCTAACACCGAAAATAAGTGCCACCACATTCTAATGGTTCCTTGGGACTCTTAGAAGAACACCCATCTTCTTACTCAATCCCGTTATAATATAGAGACGCTGTGACCAGTGGTGCAACGCAGCTCACTTCTTATATAAAATAACTTGATCAGATAATAGATTACCGCTTCTAACAAGTTGTGTATAATTGGCTGGTGAATGAACGCAGTCCTCTTGTACTTCGTTTTAAGCAATCATGAATGAAGTTTAATGGAATAAACAGGTAACAACATAAGAAACTAAGTGAATCAATAAATAAGACTATACGCAGTTACGAGCCCCAGATCTTGACTGACTCCATATTGAATTTCTCAGAAATTAATTTTTATATGGCACCTATCATTGCGGGAGAGAAAGACTTCTTGACAAATTCCTGGTAACATTTTCATTAATAGAATCAAGGTTTCAAGTGCGTTAATAGGAGTAATTTGATCTTGGCAATACCGGTTTTTAATTCAACGAAATATTGCAACTTCCTCTATTCTCGAAGATTAAAGAAACTTAACTTGTAGACTGTTCTAGGAATAAGAAATAAACACCTACAATCAATTCAACAATTAACTGCCTACTTGTTGCATAAGAGTGCACACAATTTACTGCAATTTATGGCTTAACTCCTATGGAACGGAAACAATTGACGTAATAAGCGATGTTCTTGTGCATATACAGTGAATCGTTACTGGCGTAAAATTATTCTGAATGGATGCAATGGAAGAAAGAGTGGTGGGGCCTGCTAAACACATCAACTGACCAGGCACCACAAATTCACTTTTTAGATTATGCTGTAAGGAACATCTTCAAGCGTAGTATATTCTCTTAAAAGGGGCGAGGTACAGAAAAAATGCCAAAAACTTAACAAAATGTTCAGGATTTCTAACATCATGGGCACAAGATGAGAAGTGTCATGGAGCTGTAAGACGTCAGCTAAGGCCGGCAGCGGCAATACTTATAACTACTGTCGACCAAAATATTATGTGCACTCGAGTTTGAAGGTTGTTTGTGAAGTAACCAATAGACATACATAAATTACAATAACATAACCATTTTCGTCGTTCTATTTTACGGAAGTTCATGTAGGATTGGATTTTTTAATTTATATTTTAATATTTGTTATCGCAGTTGGAACACAAAAAGTGCCCGTTTATAAGCGTGTTTCAACCATGCGTCACATTTACGATTTATTATCTCAAACACCCGTCATCAGATCGAATGAAAATTTTAACACTTTATACATTGGAATGTTTTATAACTGGTGTATAAATATCAAATTTTTGTGTGTCCAAGAAACAAAGTTCTTATCATTTTTGGTAACATTTTCTCGGCTCGGGGTGGTTGGAAAATGTAGTTCTTGGTACGTTGTAATTCTTATACATCAATAGGATATGCTGTATCACTGTGTAATACGTAAATTAATCAACTTATTATATATCGGTTTGTATTTGTAAGTGGAAATAAGACATTGTCCCACAGCTAGCCTATACGTGGAAAGCTGTACAACGTTGCCGATATGCAGCCCATCACTTCCGAGTGAGGCGCGCCATGACGCGTGATGGGCTCCATCCTTACAACGCTGTACAGCTTTCTCCGTATCGGCTAGCTGCGGGACCATGGCTTATTTCCCCGTAGAAATACAAACCGATATAAAATGAGTGAATTAATGTACCTATTTCACAGTCATACAGCATAACCTTTTGATGCATAAGGATTACAACGCGACCAAGAACTACATTTTCCAACCACCCCGAGCCGAGAAAATGTAACCTTACAAAAATGATAACAACTTTGTTTCTTGGACACACAAAATTTTGGTATTTATACACCAGTTATGAAACATTCCAATGTATAAAGTGTTAAAATTTTGATTCGATCTGATGACGGGTGTTTGAGATAATAAATCTAAATATGACGCATGGTTGAAACACGCTTAAAAATGGGCACGTTTTGTGTTCCAACTGCGATAAAAATATTAAAATATAAATTAAAAATTCCAAACCTACATCAACTAACGTACAATAGAACGACGAAAATGATGATGTTATTGGATTTTATGTAGGTCTATTGGTTACCTCACAAACAACCTTCAAACTCGAGTGCACATAATATTTTGGTCGACAGTAGACGACTGCTAGACCCACCAGCGGTAACGCATATATCTAGACGACTGCTAGACCCACCAGCAGCAGCGCATGTACTAGACAGCTCTGACCTGTGTGATATCTAGTCTTAAGTTTATTCCTTGTTTTCTTTATTGTATTATGATGTTTGTTCTGATTTCCATTATGTCGTCGTTGTGGCTCTTAGTCATGAGTCCTGTCAGGCTTGTTAAATAATAAATAATTTTTAGCTACGACTCTGTCCAGTACATTAATATTTCCTGTAACGTACGTATTTATAATTACTTATTATTTTGGTCCTCAGGGCCGGAAATGAACCAGTGACCTATGACAGTATCTGTCATAAATACTTTTCAAAAAGTACACACATTTCCAAGGAAACACAGGCATCTTTTCTACCAGAATCAAACTTCTAATTTTTACAAATCCCATTTGCTACAATTTTTTCCAATTTTCAACCTTTACCCTTTCTTTGAGCTATCCTTGATTATTTCCTTCATACTTTACAAGTTTATAGGCATTTTCTGATTTTATATTATTTTAAAGTGCACGTTAAATATTCAGCTACAAACTGAACCTCAATCATTTACGTATCTGTTAATTAAGCATTATTAATTTATGTCTGGGCAACTTTAAGAAAACATGTTTCATAGAAATATTAATTAAAGCCCTACTATTCTTAGTGAGGTTGAATTTGCAGCTGGAAGTTAACCATGCAATTGAAAATGAAAGTCTGCCAATTCCTATAATCATGTGAGATATGAGGGAAACGACAAAGGACAATTCAAAGCGAGAGCAAATTTTGAAAATTGGATGAAATACTTCTGTTTCTTCTTCCTATCAAGAGTCAGGCCAGGTGGCCTGTTACGGTCTCATTCCATCCCTTTGTAGGTTGACCTACGTCTCTTCTGCCTCCAGGTTGGTATTTGAGGACTCGTCTGGTGATCCGGCCGGTCTTCATACGTAGTACATGGTCCTTCCAAGCTGATCTGTAATTCTGCACTGTGTTGATAATGGGTTTTACTTTTAGTTCTTTAAGGATATCCTCAGATCTATTCCTATCCCATAGTGTGTATCCAGCTGTTCACCTCATGAACCGCATCTCGGCACTCGTTAGTCTCCGTTCATCCCATTTGCGATAGGGTCCAAGCTTCGCTGGCATATAAAAGGGTAGGTTTGGCTAGGATGTTGTATAGTTTGAGTCGTGTGCCTCTGGACTAAAGATGGCCTGAAGATGTTATTTATTAGTCCTGTGACCTTAATGAAGTTGATGATTTTGTGCTGCATATCGGTTTCTTGGATGTAACTGAGGTTATAGCCGAGATATTTGAATGTTGATACCTGCTCAAGGGTTGTATTTTCTATTGCAAATTTTGTTCTCTCATAAAATAGTTATGAATATAATTTGTTTCGTTTTCTTATTGAAGATGTCTGTGTTTCCTTAGAAATAAGTACAGGCACAGTTAAAGAATATTTTTTTCTTTTTGGCCTTTAATCTGTCTTCTTCCCCCGTTAATACCAGAAGATCCGCAGTACGGCTAGCTCACATTATATCGTACCCAGCGCGGGAGACAAATTTTTCACACCAGCTGTGTTGAGTGAACTCTTCATTTCCCTTGAATATGTATTTTGAAATGCCAAATGCTACCATATGCTGGTAAGATCATGAAATCTTGATGAGTGTTGTAGTTTGTTTTTGAAGATGCGATACACACAGGAAAATATTTATAAATATTTGTATATATTTCAATTATCAATCTATGCAGTAGTGTTAGTTATCATCATCATCATCTTGTACAGTTTCCATCCCCAGGCTGGGTCTGTTTGGAACATAACCCTCGCCACTTAGTCCTTTCTTCCCACCACCTCTCCAGTGTCACTCTGGTCCAGTCCTCGCCTCCCTTCTTGACATATTCCTCCACTCCTTTCTTGACAAATTCCTCCACTCCCTTCAGCCATCTATCTCTTGGTCTTCCCCTTGGTCGTTCCTTCTGCATCTGCATCTCATGTAACCTCTTAGGAATCTTCTTCTCTTCCATTCACTTTAAGTGTCCATACCACCTCAGTCTTGATGTCTCAATCCTACCTTGCAAGGGCTCCTATTTCCCTATTTCCCTGACCTTTTCATTCCTCACCCTGTCTCTTCTTGTTACTCCGATCCTACTTCGCAGGAACTTCATTTCACCTGCCTGTATTCTGCTTATGTCTCTTTTCTTCATTGTCCACGTTTCTGAAGCATATGTCATTATCGGGATATAGTAGCTTCTGTATAACACTTCTTTGCTTTTTTTGTGGGACATATTTATTCCACACTAAGCTCCTAATGCTTCACAGAAATGATTCTGCCTGTCTGCCACGTTCCGTAATCTCTTTATCATTTCTCCCATTTTCCTCCACTATACTTCCCAAGTACTTGAGACTTTCCACCTTCATCAGCTGTCCACCTCCAAGTGTTATCCCACTCATTGGTCTGTCCTTTTTCCTGGTCGTTAGCAGGATCTCACATTTAATGATGTTGAACTTCCATCCGTAATTAATCATTATTATCAGACGTCATATTTCGGATTTATCTTTAATGCCTGTTTTTAAAAAGATTTAGACAACCCATGCCAAGTAAATGTCAACTGAAGTTAAATAACAAAACTATACAAATTTAATTTACACATTGCGGATATAACCGAGTCTCTACTGCTTTTGGTTACAGCAGTATCAACTAAAGTAATATATGGAAATAACATCTTGGCACTTATTCAATTATCGTTAATATTATTACTATATCTAGGCTCATGATACCACGGATGAAAACATTCGAACTGCAGTAGCTAGTCGAGGTTCAACTTCTGTCTCGTTCGTTCTCTAAAATAATCAAAAGTTTGGGAGTAGTATATTTCAGGAGCATTTGTCTGTGAATTGCGTCAATGTTTGTTTTGGCGGGAAGATATTTGTGACAGCGAAGTAAGACGTTTGAAGACAGTTGAGGAAGAATAAGAGAAGGTTTGTGAAGTATTCTTACTGACGGGTACTCACAATTTCCTCAGATGTCGAAGGCTGTAGAAAGCGTTAGAGTGGAGCTTTTCCATGATGTTGTCCGTAAGGATCCTGAAATAAAACAAACAAAATAAGTTATTAGTTTACTGATGATTGTATTTGAAGGATGCAAGTTGGATATTTGGAAATCTCTGCCAAGTACAAATAAGAAACTAGGATGATTGCTCATAAAACTCGAACCAAACACAGATCCAGTAGACTCACATTGCATAATTTAACTAGCACAGAACATATTTAAAACATACTTTTAGTGCATAAAATGGGATCCAAAATAAAGTTTCCCTCAATGAAACGTGAATTCTAGTTCTAACTGTTGTTGGTGTTGTTGTTTGAGTCCTCAGTCGAATGGTTCGATGCAACTCTCCATGCTCCCCTGTCCTGAGCTAATCGTTTCATTTCTACGTAGCTACCACACCCTACATCTGAGGCAATCTGTTTAACATATTCTAACCTTGGTCTACCCCTAAAGTTTTTATCCTCAACCCTTCCTTTTGTAACTAAGTTTACTATTCCCGGGTGTCTTAGTATGTGTCCTACCAGCCTATCTCTTCTCTTCATTAGCAGTCGCCAGAAACATCTCTCCTCTCCCACTCGTCTTAATACCTCTTCATTCGTAACCCTATCTACCTATCTGATGTTCATCATTCTCCTGTAACACCACATTTTAAATGCTTCAATTCTCCTCTTTTCTTCTGCACCAATAGTCCACGTTTCACTTCCACAGATTGCCACGCCCCAGACAAAGGCCTTCAAAAATGACTTCCTAATACCTAAATCTATATTCGATGTCAATATATTCCTTTTCTGTAGAAATGCTTTCCTTGCTTGTGCTATCCTACTTTGTATATCCTCTTTGCTTCGTCCATCACTGGTCACCTACTTCATTTAACTTTTCACCTGCAAATTCGACATCGATAGTGGTTTCTGATTTCTTACGACTGCATTCCAATATTTTGGTGTTACATTTATTAATTTTCATCATGAATTCTTTCCTCAAGCCAAAATACAATTTAAAAACTCAATCAAATCCTCTGGTGTGTCGGCTATGATGACGATGTCATCAGAAAATCTCAGAGTTGAAATTATTTCTCCTTGATATGTACTTCTACTTTGAATTTTTCTCCAATTTCCTTCATTGCTTGTTCAATGTATAGATTGAAAGTATGGGTGTTTAGTTGCAGCCTTGCCTTACACCTTTCTGAATATCCGCTTCTCTCTTATGTCCTTCCACTCGAATAACTGCTGTCTGATTTCTGTGTTGATTGTAGATCACCCTCCTATCCCTGTACTTTATTCCATTAGTTTTGAAAATGTCAAACAACTTCTAACTAATTTCTGAATATTACCCACTGTGGAAATCAATGCACCAAAGGATGGAAAGGCTGATTATCTTTTGGAAAGATTCCTTGTGATAAATCTGAGATGTCAAAACAGGCGAGCTAAATTGAGATCCAGTACTTATGTGTAGCACAATTAACAACCAAGAGGGCTTTCAGTTACTAGGTCGTATATTGCACGGAGTATATACATAAAGAAGGATGGTCAACTTGGTCATCAATGAAGTAATGTAGGAATTGTTAGAATACGGTAGTTAAGAATTGTATTTTGTTATCGTAAAAAATCACACACCATATTACTCTTTTAACGTATGTAGGCAATATCAGTAACTATTAAATCCATAAATCTGAAAATATCACGTACTGTATGGATCGTTAATCAACCCCACATATTTTTAAAGGAAGAGTGGCTGGTTCTGGTTCCTCACCGTATGAATTTAAAACAAATTAATACAATTTATTATTGTTTCATAAAGTAATATTTGAGATGACGTGCATAACCTAAACTGCACAATATGTCTAATATTAGTCACAGTGAGAAATTTTGTAAAAATGGACAAGTCGACAAACTACAATCTGATTGTAGTGATATTATACCGTAGGATACACCTTTCACATATGTCAGGCATTATCAACAATTCTTTGTGGAAGACTTGCACTCGATGCAGTCCTCGAGATTTTCTATGTTGACCTGTTGTAGGTCTCTCTGGACCTGCAATTTCTTCGCCGTTCTGAAGTATTCCATCCTGTAAATGTGTGTATAAAACTGTGCTCGGCGATTTTTGATTACGTCCGTTATCGTGTGTATCTTTTGATAGAGTTCGTTTTGAGGTCTCTTCATCCAAATACCGTTATTTTTAACTGCCCCATATATCTTTCTCAGAATTTTCTTTCCTGCTTTCCTACATCCTTAATTTTGGAATGACCGTCGATCACCATTGTTCCGGCAGCCTAAGTGGCTTCCGGAAGAATCACCGTTGTATTATTATTATTATAGCGTGTCGGTCTACTAACCCCAAGATTGCAGGTTCACCCCTGACCGTGGTAAGTGATTTTTGAAAGGCGGCAAAAATACGATACGCATGTCATACGATGTTGGCATGTCAAAGAACCCATTTGAATTCAGTAGGCCGAGTTCATAATGGCAAAATTAATCTCGGGAGTTTCCGCCAACACAAAGTTCCTCATTTCTCTACTAGAAAGCGCTGTAATGTTCAAGGAGCTTAGATATCTATTATCTAACCTCCTTGACATTCATAGTGATTTAAGGAACGACGAAATTCGACATGCAAGCTACCCTCTGGGTGTCAAATTACAAAGCTTGCACCAGACACCCGAGGCCATACGATATTATTATTATTATTATATTATTATTATTGTTATTATTATTATTTCACCAAGATCTTTGAGCACGACAATGGACACTATGCCACTATTCACCTTAAAAGGTGTACGATAGTCCGAACACACTTAAGGGAGAGCCTAATAACCATACAAGAGACTAGACGCGTACGCATTGCTCTAGTATAATAGTACTTTATGCAACGACCCTATAATGGCAATAATTAAGACACAAGTATGTTTATAAAACGAGCGTAGTGAGTTTCCATACGAGTGTCTTAATTACCATTATAGGCGAGTTGCATACGACTGTTTATGTTCGACGATAATTATAACTTTATTACATGTTTTAGTATAAATATTCATACTGTGGGATTCAGTAACTTCAGTTAGTGAGCAGAGCGCGCTGGGTGGTTTGCTAACTGAACAGAGCGCATGCGTGGTTCAAAGAATTTCGAAAGAAGAGACCAATTACTTTGCTTGTCAATGCTATTGTTGACAGCCTGCATGATGTCTAGTGCCGATCAGAACTATCATTCACTAATATTGACACCGAAGTCGTTTGAAAGCAATGCGCTGTGTAGAAATTAGAATTGGGGATATGAAGGTACAGTGCCATTTCTTCTCTCATATTCGCCAATTTATTTACGCGAACATATGGAACGGTGCACTTTCCATGTCGGTAATGTATGTAGAAGGATGTATGTTGCTAACTTATGGACGTATATTCAAAAATTTCTTGCATATGTCATAGTATTTTCTTATTACCGTAAAGGTTCGTGCAGATTTTGTCTTTGTGTTTGGGATTGTAACTACAATGGTTGATTCGATATCCAATTTGAACTTTCAAATCATGTAATTCATGTCCAACATGTTGGATTTTGATCGCATGCGCGAAGCTATCCTTACCTAATTGATCAATGACTGAGCTTTGATTGGCTGGAGAAACTGTTTCATAATGAAGAATAGTACCATAATGGCCCTCATTATGATACAGTTTTCTGACATATAATATTTACATTTCGACATCGTCGAACATAATAGTATCGATAATGGTAAGTCGACTGTAGAGTTCCTCTTTAGTTGACTGTTGTTCAGCAGACTACTCCACTGCAGGTTGGGCTAGTCCTCACTAATCGATTGTTTGAACTTAATGCCCACTTTGCGTGCGCTATCAATTAAACTATAATAGCTTCTGTTAAGGACCAAGTTGGGAAGCTCTTAGTAGCCACAACGTGCGGTAATGATGTCACATAACTTTGCGATGGCATACTTCATTAGGGTGTAATCAGGACCGAGGACGGAAGGTCAGGGAATTGTGTGTACCACAGCGCACAGTTTCCTGTCTTGATGGCTCTAGGCACAATTTTTTGTTGACCTCCAAAGTGTCTCAACTCCACATCACGTGGTCCCGTTACTTATAACGGCGAGGGATTTTTGTAAGTCGGTGTCAGTTTTAACAAATAATAATAAATCATAATAATAATAATAATAATAATAATAATAATAATAATAATAACTAATGAGCCTCTGTGGCTTAGGCGGCAGCACGCCGGCCTCTCACCGCTGGGTCCGTGGTTCAAATCCCGGTCACTCTATGTGAGATTTGTGCTGCACAAAGCGGAATCAGACAGGTTTTTCTCCGGGTACTCCGGTTTTCCCTGTCACAAATTTCATTCCAGCAACACTCTCCACTATCATTTCATTTCATCTGTCATTCATTTAATCATTGCCCCAGGGGAGTGCGACAGGCTTCGGCAGCCGGCACAGTTCATATCCTCGCCGCTAGATGGGGGCTTCGTTCATTCCATTCCCGGACCCGGTCGGTCGACTGGATGCAGTCTGTGGATTTCCATTTTCAATAATAATAATAATGACACATACTATAATAATAATAATATTAATAATAATAACTTTATTTAAAATCGTTTATCTGTTAAAAAGAGACCCCGCGATATCTGTACTTTGACATGTTATGAGCTTAAGACACATACTAAGACATCCAGGAATAGCAAACTATGTTATGGAAGAAAGCGTCGAGGAAAAAAAGGAAGGAAGCTTTTAGTTTTACTTAAGCGTTAAATCATGCGATCACGAGCCACGGGACCTCCTTTTTACGTGAAATCCGAACCACAGGACATGCCATTTCACTTCGAAAATCTCACATGCACTGACTGGGGTTGAGGGCAAGAACTGAAGGGGTAGACCAAGGTTAGAATATGTTAAACAGCCTCGGATGTAGGCTAAGGTGTAGTAGCTATGTAGGGATGAAACGATTAGCTCATAACAGGGAGTCACGGACAGCTGCATCAAACCATTCAAAAGACAGAATATTTCTGTACTTTGAAAATAAGCTCTACAATTGAGCCAAGAATATTGCTAGAAGGCGGCCGTGGCCTTTATTTAGGTAGCCTACCATCCCAGCATTCGCCTGGAATAGAAGCAGGATACCACGCCATACAGGAGGGAGCGCAGCCTGCAACATTTATTCCATGGACCCATATCTCCTACCTCCAGACAAGACCGTGCCATCGCTATATAAGGTGGTACCGCCTGCTTCTGTAATTACACTTCCATTCACATAAATAATATTCTCTAACTGATTGCAAGTTAGGGAGGTGTAGCTGAAATTAATTGTGCTACCACACAAAGATTAAGTCAACATATAATTGTATAACACACACTGAGTTAAGCTTCTGATTAAATCTGCCATGAATAGTCCGTGTTTCAAATTAGACTCCGTCTGAATAGCAGCCATTAAAATATTTGAGGATTGAAATCGAATGAAAAGAAATTTGCTCATTAAGACTGCTTGTCTTATTTTCCTCTGACAGCGGACTCGTTCATTGATAAATGAGTCACATCTACTGTACTTCAAATAAAACGACAGGACACGTAATGTTTAGATATTTCTGGACACCCGGCGAATTAGATTTTGTTGCTGATATTTAGTTTGGGGTGATTAGGACATCTTGGTCATCAGCCCCGTGTACTTATGTATTTAATTTGCTTGATACGGTGGGTGTGTTGTTATCGTGTCGGATACCAACCCAATGCTTGCAGGTTCTCTCCTGGCTGTGGTAAGTAATTTTTGAAAGGCGAAAAAAATCATGATACGCATGTCATACGTTGTTGGCATGTTAAAGAACCCATTTGAATTCAGTAGGCCGTGTTCATAATGGAAAAATTAATCTCGGGACTTTCCGACACACAAAAAGTTTCTCCTTTCTCTACTAGAAAGCGCTATATTATCAAGGAGCTTAGATATCTAACCTCCTTGACTTTCATAGCACTCCAAGGAGTATTAAATTCGACATGCAAGCTGCCCTCTGGGCGTCAATTAACAAAGATTGCACCCGGCATCCGAGGCCATACGATATTATTATTATTATTATTATTATTATTATTATTGTGTTGTTGTTGTTGTTGTTGTTTGAGTCTTCAGTCTTTTGACTGGTTTGATGCAGCCCTCCATGCCTCCCTGTCCTGTGCTAATCGTTTCATCTCTACATAGCTACCACACCCTACATCCAAGGCAATCTGTTTAACATATTCTAACCTTGGTCTACCCCTACAGTTCTTGTCCTCAATCCTTCCTTCCATAACTAAGCTTGCTATTCCTGGGTGTCTTAGTATGTGTCCTACTAACCTATCTCTTCTCCTCATTAGCAGTCGCCAGAAACAACTATTTTCTTCCACTCGTCTTAATACCTCTTCGCTTGTAACCCTACCTACCCATCTGATCTTCATCATTCTCCTGTAATACCACATTTCAAATGCTTCAATTCTCCTCTTTTCTGCTGCACCAATAGTCCAAGTTTCACTTCCATAGAGCGCCATGCTCCAGACAAAGGCTTTCAAAAATGACTTCCTAATACTTAAATCTATATTCGATGTCAACAGATTCCTTTTTTGTAGAAATGTTTTCCTTGCCTGAGCCAACCTACTTTTTATATCCTCCTTGCTTCGTCCATCACTGGTTATTTTACTTCCTAAGTAACAGAAGTCTCCTACTTCCTTCAGCTTTTCACCTGCCAATTTTATGTCCATAGAGGTTTCTGATTATTATTATTATTATTATTATTATTATTATTATTTGCTTGATAATCATTGTTTCTGTGATGTCTGTAGGAGTGTGTACCACTTACTGCATTAATTAAGGTCGAAAATATCGTAGGTGCCCCGAGACTTGACATACGGAAATACCACGGCATTTACCTGGAGGGAGTGTGGAAAACCTGCTGTAGGTCCTTATCTTGGCCATAGTGAAACCTCGGTGAAAATCACACTCATGACAGCCACTGTTAGTGCTGGGATAAAGCGGCTTCGGTGGCGTAGTCGGTAACATGCTGAACTACTATGCCCAAGCTCGTGGGTTCATATCCGGCCGAAGTCGTCGGATTTTTAAGAGCGTTAAAATGCTTTAGTATGCCTTCCTTCGGAGGGTTAGTAAAGCCGTCGGGCCCATAGCATGTAAAAGAACCTACCACTACAATTGGTAGTGTGTAGCCAAATATGTAGGTTATATTTCGATAGAAACGCTCTATCAAGTTCCAACGTTCACCACTAGGTGTCAGTGGTATCTGGTATCCAAAGTTGGAACTACTCGAAATTGAACTTGTTCATTCATCTTCATTCATTTCACCTCATCTACACGCGACGGTACTTGGTAGCTCACCCAATGGGTGTCCGCATAGAAGCAGCTACAAAATGTGGCGGACACTCCTGGCACTAAAAGCCATGCGCTAAATAAATAAGTGCTGATTCTGGACGTGCTGTAGGTCCTTATCTTGGCCATAGTGAAACATTTAACACGCACGGCTAAGCCGCGGGGTACGTGAATTAGAAACCTGATCAACTACGCACTGACCTAATCAGGATATCATGCCAGGTGTGGGGGTGTCTAAAAGAAGTTGCATAGTGGCAACAATTTTTGCTCTAGTCCATGAGGCCCGGGTTTGATTCCCAGATCTGACAAAAAAATTAACTCTTATCTGAAGGCATCCTTGAGGGGTGTTCGCTTTTGCGAATGTTTTTTTTTTTGTAGGCTATGTTTCCCGCACGGTTTGAAACACTCGTTCAATTTCTGCCCCATTATTTTTTCCGTTATAATTGCAGTATGAACGCGGTGTTCTGATTATTTACTTAACTTACGTTTCATTTGAATTGTTGTTCTTTATTATTCTTGTCAACTCACCTTTTTCTGAAGTGTCTTTCTAGACGCACCATACTGTCACACTTTTTCATGAGGTACTGTGCTCATCTCAGCGGCAACCTTCGCAATGTGCTTGGGGCTGTGCGCTGATTGGCTGTTTGACGCCCCTCCTTCATTCTGGATTGTTCGGCGCGCTGTCGTCATTTCCACTATAAATTCTCCGCTTCGCCGTCCTGCGGCCCTGTCTTCATCTACCTGCTTGAACCAGTCTGACCACGGCTGCCTGCCGTTCCACAACAAGGCCCTTCTTGGGAAGGCCCTGTTAGTAAACATTGTGTGGCTGGAACCTTGCCAGGCGGCATGCTTCATCGCTCGGACTCTGTCATGCTAGGCGAGGCATGAGTCAACGACCTTCACCTCAGCAACTAAGTCAGCCCGCTAGCTCACTAAAACTCGGCGATGAGAAACTATAACTGCTTGTAATCCGCCAGACAGATCATTACCAAGAGGTCTGTTCCTGCGGGGTACAATTCGCCAATGGAGCCACCATCCATCTTTCTCGGAAGGCATGCCGAGGCATCTTAGCGGAAGTCTTTGTTTGGATCACAACCCGCTTCCTGCGGGCCAAATACTAAGTATAAAAGTATCGAATTATTGGTAACGTGAACTTCCTTCACTTGGTTTATACATTTTTCAAGGCTAAGCCTTTTTTCTTGCTTCTTGCTTGGTTTTAGATATTTTTCTTGAAAATACTTTTTTAATCGCCTTTTATATGGCCTTTTTATGCATTTTTATTGTAATTCCTATTTATTCTGAGTTTCCTGGAGAAACATTGCATTTTTTATTATCTTCTTTTAATTATTCTTCTAAATGAAAATGTTTGTTATTGCTTCACAAATCAAATAAATGTATCGAACCTTGGTTATCAATATTTGGTCTCTTCCTCATCGCTCTATTTAAATTTCACTGTGTGCCCGAATCCTAATCCCCCTTTTCCCAGTTGGGGTGCTAACCATCACCCCTTTCCATGGTACCTCAACCCCGGATCGAACCCAGAACCTTTATTCTGAGACCACAAATTCTATTTCCAAAAAAAAAACTTGTGTATCTAATATTTGTCTTATACATTTCAGTATATCGTGGCTAGCGCAGGAGATCTGCGGGAAAGCGGAAACAATCCCAGCTTATTACACAACTGGTTTCTTTTTGGAAAGCAGGTCTGTCTGGTGCCGCAAGCAGCTTTGGTAGGTGAGTTATTCCAGCTTCCCAGCCATGCCAGTAATAATAGATGACAAACTGTTAAACTCTCGGGCGGCCTACAAAGGTCAACTCACCCGGTTTCAAAAATACTTAGCTACTCTACCGAAAGAGGAACAAAACCTTGATATTATATCTCAGCGTTTAAAAGCTTTTGAACAGGCGTACGAGAAATATGATCTCGTGCAACTTGAAATTGAAATCAAAAGTCCAGAACATCAATCAGATAGGGAAGAAGTAGAGAGTAATTACTTTGATACACACGCTCAGGCTGTGGCATTAGTTAGAACTTTGACCCTGGCGTTGAAGGTAGAGGAAACTCAAGGAAGAATTAGCGACCATGGGAATGGTATCAAACCATTGCTACCTAAAATTGAAATTCCGCATTTTTCAGGAAAGGAAGAGATGTGGCAATCATTCTTTGAATTGTTCAGTTCATTAGTACATAATAATGCCACGCTTCCAGAAATTCAGAAATTTCATTACTTAAAATCCATTTTGCAGGGGCCACCCCTTCAACTTATAAGAGAACTTCCCTTAACAGGAGAAAACTATAACATTGCTATCGAGCTTCTTAAAGGCCGTTATGGCAATGAAAAATTATGTTTACAAAGGCATATTCAAGCCTTATTTAACCTGCCCGCATTACGAGCTGACAGCTTGTCAACACTGCGAGCCTTAAGTGACACGGTCCAACTACACGTCAGAGCATTGGCACGGTTGAATCAACCGGTCGAGCATTGGGATCTATTCTTAGTTCACTTGGTTACTTCTAAATTTGATTCATCAACCTTAAAGGCATGGGAGAGGGAACTAACAAATGACACTTCATATACTTATGGCTCATTGCTTACTTTTATGAATAATAGATGTCAGGTTTTGTCAGCTGTAGCCTGTCATATGTCAGGAAGTGCAGATAACAAATCTAATGTTGTGAAACCAGTCGGTGCAAAAATAAACAAATCTGCTGTCTTTACTGTTCAGCATAACTCAACGGATTGTATTCTCTGTAAAGCACCTCACAGGTTATATTCCTGCGTTGCCTTTAAAGCCCTTTCTACCGATGAAAGACGCAAATTAATAGCTCAAAAAAGATATTGCTATAACTGTTTGTCAACTAGGCATATGGTGCCTGATTGCTTATCTAAAAATACTTGCTCCCATTGCAAGGCTCAACATCATACCTTGCTTCATAGGTTTGAAAAGCCGCGTCAGGCTCCTTCCCCTGGATGTTCTAAAGATGCATCCCCAGGAGCTAATGCGCAATCTTATACTCAGAGCTCTAGCTCAATTCGTAGTTCCCAGGTGCTACGATCCACCGTGTTATTAAAAATTCAAGACTCTTCTGGTAGATGGCTTGAAGCACGTGCCCTATTGGATAATGCCGCCACCCATGACTTCATAAGTGAGCGTCTCATTAAGAAACTTGGTCTTCCCAAGCAACCTACATTAATTCAGGTTACCGGTATTAACAATAGCAATGTTAAATCTTTGCATTTTGTTCGTGTTCACATCAAAGATGCTGTTAATTCTAACACAACATTTCAGTTGAATTGCCTTGCCATTGATACTATTGGCAGTAATACCCCTAGTACTTCTTTTGAAATTAGAAAGTGGCAATTTCCTCATAACATTCAGTTGGCGGATCCAACATTTAATACGAGCGCTCCGGTAGACATACTTCTCAGTGCCCAAGTATTTTGGCAATGTCTCCTTAGCTCTAAGGTTAAAATATCACCAGGAGTGTTTGTTCATCACACCAAGCTAGGTTGGTTAGTAACGGGTCAGATCCCTCGTGAGTCATTTCAAAATTTCTCTCAATGTCATTTTGTCAATACAAGTCTCGATTATAACTTAGAAAGATTTTGGAAAATCGAAACTATAGATTCAGTTTCACCTTCCTCGGTTGAAAATGAAATGTGTGAAAAACTGTTTCGCGAAACAACCAAACGCAATTCAGAGGGTAGATTTGTCGTAACAATGCCCCGAGTGGATAATCCACCTCTTTTATTTGAAACACACCCTAGGGCTCTTAGAGCACTCTATGCTGTGGAAAGCAAATTTAAACGTGACCCTGTTGTTAAAACTCAATACTCCACGTTTATGGAGGAATATGAGGCACTTGATCACATGGAGGTTGTTACCAAGAAAGATGATGCTTCTTATACCCCATCTGAAGTCATTTACCTCAATCATCACCCAGTTTGGAAGAATGAGATTTTAAAGGAAAACATAAGAGTGGTCTTTAATGGCTCTGCATTGGATGCCAATGGTACTTCTCTGAATGACACATTATTATCAGGCCCTCCTATTCAATCTGACATTTCTTCTGTCTTGATGAATTTTCGCTTGTTCCCTATCGCAGTGATATCTGATATCAAGCAGATGTATAGACAGATTTTGGTCGATCAACAACAGCGCGACCTTCAGAGAATTCTTTGGCGCGACGAGCCTACTAAACCTGTCAAGATTTTTCGGCTAAAAACCTTAACCTATGGACTAAAGCCTTCTGCTTTTTTAGCCATACGTACGTTGAAATTACTTGCTGAACAGGATGGCCCGTTGTATTCTCCTAAGGCTTCTGAAGTGTTAAAATCATCATTCTACGTTGACGATTTTCTTCATTCATTTGAGTCAGTGTCTGAAGCACTGCAAGTCTCTAAGGATTTGACAGCTTTGCTTTTGGGAGGCGGATTTTCCTTGTGCAAGTGGAACTCTAATTCGGAAGAATTTCTTTCTAAATTTCCATTAACTTCAGTCTATAATGACTCAGTAGAGCTTCTTCATGAAAATAATTCTATCAAAACTCTAGGCATCTATTGGAGTCCTCAAAAGGATTTTTTCTTTTTCAAAATTAATCTCAGTGACATCAAACCGCAAACTAAGCGGCAAATTTTGTCTGAGATTGCAAAGATATTTGATCCTCTCCAATTTTTGGCGCCAATTATCGTCACAGCAAAGCTTTTCATGCAAGACCTTTGGTCCTTGAAAACTGGTTGGGATGAACCAGTTCCTTCAGAGTTGCAAAAAAATTGGATTTCTTATAGAAATAGCTTGGAAGATCTCTCCAATGTCATTATCCCGCGAGTGATTATTCCCTTTCCCTCCTGTGGAGGATATGAACTTCACATATTTGCCGATAGCTCATTGAAAGCTTATGGATGTTGTGCGTATATTGTTTGCCGCAATTTTGACCAGTCATATTTCTTTTCCAATTTAATTTGCGCTAAGTCAAAGGTGGCTCCTCTTAAATCCTTATCCTTGCCACGACTGGAACTTTGTGCTGCTCTTCTGGCGGTTGAATTATCGGTCAAAATCCGCCAATCTTTGAAAATCCGATTTAGCAAAACTTACTTTTGGAGTGACTCAGCCATCACGTTGGCATGGATTGCCAAACCCTCCTCGCATTGGCAGGTGTTTGTAGCTAATAGAGTGTCCAAAATTCAACAATTGTCTAACTTTGAACAATGGCATCATGTATCTGGCAAGGAGAATCCTGCAGATGTCATTTCTCGGGGATGTTCCCCTCTTATGTTGGCTAACCTGACATTATACTGGCACGGTCCCCCTTGGCTTCTGCAAGAACCTTCCGCTTGGCCAAATTTTCCTCTTCCGGAGTTATCAGACTTGCCGGATGTTGGTAAGATTACTGGATCTTCTCTTCTCGTTTCTGACTCTCCCCTTCTCTTGCAGCGATATTCCTCTTTCCATAAATTGGTGAGGGTTATGGCTTATCTCCTTCGATGGAAATATTTTGTGGTAGAACAACCTCTTTTTCCTAAGCCATATTTAACCCTTTCTGAATTAGGTTTAGCCACTACAAAAATCTTATGGCTTACTCAACAAGAAATATTCTCTGAAGAATGTCAGGTGTTGTCTCAAGGTCAATCCCTTAAGAAATCAAGTAGGCTTTCCTCACTCGCCCCCTTTTTGGATGCTGATGGTTTATTAAGAGTGGGAGGACGTTTATCTTTGGCTGATCTTTCTGAGGATAAAAAACACCCAATTATTCTTCCTTCAAAGCATCATGTCACTTCTCTAATCATTCGTCAGTATCATTAACAGCATCTTCATGCTGGAACTCGTACATTACTTTCTATCATTCGTGAAAGGTATTGGCCCATAAACGGAGTCCATGAAGTTACCTCTGTTATCCGAAAGTGCATTCCATGTTTTAAATCCAACCCTAAAATTACCACTCAGCTCATGGGTGATCTTCCCAACTTTAGATCTGCGCCTGCTAGACCTTTTGCCTTTACGGGGGTGGATTATTCCGGGCCTTTTGTTTACAGAAAAAATTCTCCTGAGGCCAAAAAATGTATTTTTGGAAAACTCTATATTTCGCTGTTTGTATGTATGGTCACCGGAGCAGTTCACTTAGAACTAGTTACCAACGCCTCTACTGCTTATTTTTTGGCAGCTTTTGCCAGATTTTCTGCTCGCCGAGGGCTTCCTTCAGAAGTATTCTCCGACAATGCTAAAAATTTTATCGGAGCTTCTGAGCAAATTAAGAGAGCTCTTACTCAAAATGCAGCACTGGAAAGGATTACTGATTATGCTCACCAGAGAAATTTCAAGTGGCACTTCATCCCCCCTTATGCACCCCATCAAGGTGGACGGTGGGAGTCTTGTGTGAAACTCACCAAGAAGCACCTTAGACGTGTTTGTGGCCACACCCCCCTTTCTCATGAAGAGTTTAATTCCTTAATTATTTTTATTGAGGGCATAATTAATTCTCGTCCTTTATCACCCTTATCTAATGACCCTTCAGATCTTCTACCATTAACGCCGGGCCATTTTCTTATCGGTGGTCCATTGACTGCCTCCCCACCTTTATTATATTCTAATTCTCAATCTTCTTTAGCCATTTCTTGGCGCAAAATCGAAAGTTTACGCAACAATTTTTGGCGTCGCTGGAGGTTGGAATACCTCGGTTTGCTTCAGCAGCGTGGTAAATGGCGTGTTTCCTGCTCTAACCTTCAGATTGGGGACTTGGTCCTTTTGAAAGACCCTAGTCCCCCTCTTGTCTGGAATTTGGGTAGGGTTGTTGAGTGCTTTCCTGGCAGAGATGGTAGGATTCGTGTGGTAAAACTGCAGACTTCTGCTGGCCATTTTCTCAGGCCAATCACTATGATTGCTCCTTTGCCACGCGAGGCCTAACTTCTGCGCTTTCTTACTGCAATTTTTTCTCGCCCCTCCCAGCATGTTCGCTTTTGCGAATGTTTTTTTTTTGTAGGCTATGTTTCCCGCACGGTTTGAAACACTCGTTCAATTTCTGCCCCATTATTTTTTCCGTTATAATTGCAGTATGAACGCGGTGTTCTGATTATTTACTTAACTTACGTTTCATTTGAATTGTTGTTCTTTATTATTCTTGTCAACTCACCTTTTTCTGAAGTGTCTTTCTAGACGCACCATACTGTCACACTTTTTCATGAGGTACTGTGCTCATCTCAGTGGCAACCTTCGCAATGTGCTTGGGGCTGTGCGCTGATTGGCTGTTTGACGCCCCTCCTTCATTCTGGATTGTTCGGCGCGCTGTCGTCATTTCCACTATAAATTCTCCGCTTCGCCGTCCTGCGGCCCTGTCTTCATCTACCTGCTTGAACCAGTCTGACCACGGCTGCCTGCCGTTCCACAACAAGGCCCTTCTTGGGAAGGCCCTGTTAGTAAACATTGTGTGGCTGGAACCTTGCCAGGCGGCATGCTTCATCGCTCGGACTCTGTCATGCTAGGCGAGGCATGAGTCAACGACCTTCACCTCAGCAACTAAGTCAGCCCGCTAGCTCACTAAAACTCGGCGATGAGAAACTATAACTGCTTGTAATCCGCCAGACAGATCATTACCAAGAGGTCTGTTCCTGCGGGGTACAATTCGCCAATGGAGCCACCATCCATCTTTCTCGGAAGGCATGCCGAGGCATCTTAGCGGAAGTCTTTGTTTGGATCACAACCCGCTTCCTGCGGGCCAAATACTAAGTATAAAAGTATCGAATTATTGGTAACGTGAACTTCCTTCACTTGGTTTATACATTTTTCAAGGCTAAGCCTTTTTTCTTGCTTCTTGCTTGGTTTTAGATATTTTTCTTGAAAATACTTTTTAATCGCCTTTTATATGGCCTTTTTATGCATTTTTATTGTAATTCCTATTTATTCTGAGTTTCCTGGAGAAACATTGCATTTTTTATTATCTTCTTTTAATTATTCTTCTAAATGAAAATGTTTGTTATTGCTTCACAAATCAAATAAATGTATCGAACCTTGGTTATCAATATTTGGTCTCTTCCTCATCGCTCTATTTAAATTTCACTGTGTGCCCGAATCCTAATCCCCCTTTTCCCAGTTGGGGTGCTAACCATCACCCCTTTCCAAGGGGGGACCCTACTGAGTTTTCTATGTTTTGTAATTACCACCCAATTTACATGAAATTCTAGGATTGAGTTGTTGTTAGTAACATAAAGAATATCCTAAAATTTGAACCGGTTGAGTGGTTAGTTTTGAAAATATGATCATTTAAAAAATGTAGATGTTCAAAATGTCCCAGGTGCAACAATTTTACATTTTCCATCTTAAAACATTTTCATTATATTTGTCTGTCTGTCTGTTAGGAAGTCAGCCCGAAGGCTGGTTGGATCCTCAAAAAGTACCGCCGTTACGTTATGTGAGTAGATACCCACAAAAAACCCAAGGCAGCGCTATTTTGAGGCGTTCTAGGCAAGAAGAGGAGTGAGGTAGTGTGCCCAACTCTAGGAATGGGTATTCCAAGATTCAGACACCTAGTCTAGATATCAAGGGAAAGGCTACAGCCGCTTTTGAAAGTTGAGATATTTGAATATCGCGCTCCATTGCTTCTAGAAGGGATTGGAAATTTTATGCAGCCAAGAGCATGTCAAGTGACGTAGCGAGTCGTAGCAGAAGTCGAGACTATTTGTTGATTAAATAGTTAGCCATGGAGTAGAGACTTGAGACTTGGATCAGATTATTGGCACGGCCAAATGAAAGAGAATGCACTTAGTCTCAAGTGAATCGGACCAGGGATACCAGAGATATGAGGATTTCCAGATTTCAGCGTGATTCAGCGTGACCCTGACCGTTTTGAATAAAAGCCGGCCGGCCCAAGCAACATCAGCTCACTTCGAAACAAGCTCTTGCTAGGCAAGGTGCTGCTGCCACGTTGAGCCAAGGCACATGGTTGCCGGATCTACGCAGAAGATATTTCAAATTGTGATAGTTACAAAAGTGCTGCGATACATTGTGGAACATAGTAAGTTTCCGGCAGAGAGAATCACTAAGGTGATTGATATTTTTCCACGGACACTGGTGAAATATTTTATTTCTATATGGACATATGCTAGACTTTGTCTAGAAAGTACTTTGTCACAGTCCAGTATTAATAATTTAATACTTGGATATTTTAGTCCAATTTAGTCAGTTTTATATTTGTAACTTGATAACCACTCCGATCTTTCAGTATATTGAAGGTCAGTCTATCACGGTGTTGTTCATTAGCCGACGATGGGAAACTATATGTTGCTTCGCGCATGATAGATGGTGATAAGCCATGCCCAGGGAACGATCTTCAGAACAGCCGTTGATTGGTTTAGACTGTCAGTGTTTTCTTGTACTGAAAATACTACCGTGATTTATGTTACAACTGACATATTTGAGAATAGATCATTGAGATCTGACCCCATTTAAGCGAACGGCTATGGTTTTAACAGGAGCCAATATTATAATGGATCAACAGTTACTTCAAACTTCAAGAGATATTACCACTATGTCTTGTTAGACAGATTGTGGGTATATAATGGCGGCCGATACAAGGATTAGACGTGCGTGTCCGATAGGGCATGTATCTGGATAAATCTGGTACAGACCAGGTTCACTACGCTTCAAGACCAACGAGAAATGTAAGCCACATTTTGACTTTATATTATGCCTAGCTAATTGGAACAAACTCATTTTCTGCAGATGACCAACACATTTATTTTTCTTCGTATTTAAATCTTGCAATGATTTACGCAAGACATATTAGAGTTATTCTGAGTATTTTCAGCACTCAGAACAGTTTAGGATCGATGACCGAGCATAACGAGCATTTATTTGAATATTTCATATTTTTGGGTAATCACGGAAAACAGCCGATGTAACTGTAAAAGTTAATAATTATTTTTGTTGAGGAATGGATATTTTATCCATATTCGAAGAATCGAACGTGTGGATTCTCACATAATGAAATAATAATTAAATATATTTAAAATAATATAACTAATAATAATAATAATAATAATCCACTAATAATAATGATTTTCATAACTTTTCTAAATAATTTTTGGATCTTATATTTTCTAATAATCACATTTATTGAGAGAGAGCTTATGAAGAAGTTTAATCATTTCTAGTTTGGAACAGGTGATTTTCCGAAGGAGAGTGGTTAGCGCAAGCCCGCATTCAACCAACATTTCAGTTCTGGTTGAACAGTTAATATTTGCAATGAGCAAAGTATATTTTCAGATAACACAGAGAGGCATGAAACGGGAAGCAAATGATATTTGTATCAATTAGGATATTTTTGTATTTATATAAAATCATGACGTAGATACACATTCGAAAGTGAAATAAAGATTATCATAAGTATGGTAACTTCACGGGTTGAACTGAATGGTAAAATAAAATAAACTTGTAAGTTTATGAATCTTCCAGTGTTGATAACAAGCAGAGGCTTGATTTATTGTATAAATTTTGGGAAGAAAATTTATGTGTGTGGAGTAGTTGAAATGCCATTCCCAGGTGCGCATGTTTAAGTCGCAGGAATGAGGAGGTTTTTATATGAGCATCAATCAAATAGCAGGTTCGATGACTCAGTGTTATAGAAGGAGTATTGGAACTACACATTTCGTCGTATGAATGACCCGAAGGTTATTTCTTAGAAACCATCAGTTCTTATTTCAACCTTGTTTACGAATTCCATTAAGACTTTGATTTTGCTAGAACCCGGATTTGTCATGATAGTATTTTATTCTTCTTCAGAGGAAGACCTTTGCCGTTGTTGTTGGAATATTGTGTTCTTATAAAAATAATAGAATGGGCCACTGCCAATTAAAAATAATTCTATAACCACGAATAATTTGAAGGATGTTTTCAATCCTAGTGCCATGAACCAAATGAATTTATTATGAAGCTATAATTCTTATTTCCGCATTCTGTCGAAGAATTGCAAGTTGTGAAAATTACTAAAATGGCCATAAATATAAATATTTTTCTTAATAATGATTCCAAGTGGAAAATCAAATTGTTGAATGGTCCAACAATTTATTGATCAAGTTGATGATTCAGAAATCATATATTTTGTTAGGAACTTGAAGTTCATAATCGAGTCACTTCTCGAAACGTTTAATGTCAGAAGAACAATTAATTTTGTTGTGCTTCGCACAGTTCTTCAATGCTATGCTCAATGGTCAAATACTTTTCAGATGTTATTAATATGTGTACATAATTTGTGTTGATTCAGAAATAATAATATTTTTTGACAATATATTTTTGAAACTGGAAAAATAAGTGAAAGTTAAAAATTCTATGAACATTTATTCTACGAGTGTTAATATTATATAAAAAATTCAACCAGTGAACTACAGTATTTCCAGTATAGACAATTAAATTTGAACTGGATTTAATCATCAATAATCGATATAATTTTGGAACACAGTCTACAGGACTAATAATCAGACTTGTGTCTCCAAAGATAATTGTCCAATGTGTTGGGAAAATTTCTGTATATTGTGTAAATAGGATGTGGGTCGCCACACATGAATGATGCTGCTTTGATCATTTTTGCAGTCAATTTTAAATTCAAAATAAAATGAGATAATTTTACATGATGTGTTATGCCCAGTTGAATCTCCTTCTATCCTTATTGTTGCATTGAGCCAAAAATCAGTAAAGCATTTTTTTCATTTGATGTCGTTTTTGCGATTAGCTTTAACCCATCTGGTGCCCCGGGATATTTTGACTCTCGTGCTGACTGATTATTGGTAAAATGCATATGTGGTCGTGCTGACTCCGGTCTAAACGGGCACAGTAGTTTGCCATTGCTTTCCTCACTGAGTCAGAACAGTAGTCCTAATCCTATGAGTTGAACCTTTCACAGCATTTACAGGCACTGACTGTGCCCTGAATGCCATTACTAAGCACCACCCATACCTCAGCAGCTTCCATATAATCACAGCCATGAGTGAGACTGAGACATCGGTGAAAAGCCACCTTTTACTCTAGCCTGTGCCAACTGACAAATGCAAAAGTACTGTATTCATCAAGAGATGGCGAACAGGCCATTCATTATAGTTAGGAAGTATTAATTAATAAATTGCCGTATTATTTTTATAGTCTGGTTAGTACTTCTATGTTATAAAGGTATTTTTCGGTACATTGTATAAAACTTATCTACCACATCACTCCAGGGAAATTGTGTAAATCATCAATGAAATGATTTACCATCAACATTCATGATGAGATGTATTTAATTATATACACAAAATCTCTCGAGCATGACTGCAGCCAATTACATTACTGTCATGCGTAACTACGAGTCACAAAGATAAATACCTCAGCACCTGTTCGCTGTAATTCATTAGCAACATGGAGGAAGAGATCAATCAAGAATTGTTAATTAGTTTGCGTATTACTCTATTAAATGCTCTCAATTCTTCTTTGTTGGCGTATATATTGTGAACCATCCAGGAGCAGGTTTGATGGAGTTAAGGCATAGAATTATTCGGGCCATCTGACTTAAGAAATTCTTCAGCCAATTCCAAGCAATAATTTTTTGTAGTCGTCGTTGTTGTTGTTGTTGTTGTTGTTGTTGTTGTAGTACAGTCGTAGTCAGCAGCCTCATATACTGCTCGGTTCCTAGTCTGTGAAATTGCGAGAGGCAGGAAGGAGGATGGAAGGAAGGAAGGAAGGAAGGAAGGAAGGAAGGAAGGAAGGAAGGAAGAAACAAAGGAAGGAAGGATGGCAGGAAGGAAGCAAGGAAGGAAGCTAGGAAGGAAGGAAGGAAGGAAGGAATATAGTAGTTTTATATGTAGTTTTGCGATTATGAGGCACGGGACCTCCTTTTTTCGTGGAATCCGAACCTCAGGACATTATCATCATCATCATCATTATTATTATTATTATTATTATTTATTTTACACGTTTCAGGCCTATTAGACCACGCGAAGCAATCATGACTTTTTGTTCTTCCAGTCTTTCCAGTACTCTTTCATTCGTGCACTAAAGGCCCTCTTCCTTTCTTCGGTCCACTTTGGTCTTTGGGCTGTAGGTGCAGCTCTCTCTGACAACACTTCCCACTTGTATACTTTGTGTCTAAATACGCTTTTGTCTATGACGTCTTCTGGGTTGACTTGTGCTTTTACTAGATAAATTTTGACTTGCATCATCCAGGGTGTAGTAATCTTGAGCCGCTGTATGTATCTAAGAATTTTGTTGGTGAGTCTAGTTTGTGGGAGTCTGCTGATGTGGCCATAAAATTTTAGTCGCCTCTTTCTGATGTCTGCTGCGAGGTTGGACAATTTCTCTGTGGTGTCTCTGGAGTGAAGCCTGTATCCTTCATCTGTGTGCTTTGGTCCAATTATTTTCCTTATTATTTTTCTTTCCTCTGTGAGGATTTTTTCCAAGTCGCCCTTAGTGTGTAACGTCATCGTCTCACTAGCATTATTATTATTATCTAATATTTGCAAATGGGGGTAATTCTCCGGTGGCAAATTGTACAAATACCGAAATACAGAAAATCACCAACAATAACATCAAGCACAATATAGACAATTCGCAATTGAGGAACTATAGTAATTACACCGTAGTATTTACACAAAATTTCAATCTTCTCTTAAACACATCAATTTGTTTGGGGAAAGGCTCTAGACTGAGACAGGTAATGAATTCCAATTATCAATACCACGGTTAATGAAAGAATATTTCCTCTAATTTGTACACTGTGGTCGGACCTTGACTTTATGTGGATGATCAGCCCGGCAATTCACTTCGAAAATCTCACATGCATTGACCGGAAATCGAACCCAGCCCACCTTGGTGAGAAGCCACCAGCTTGACCACTGCACTACCACACCCCGGAGGCAGGAAAAGGAGGGCCTGTCAACAGCCCGCCGTGTCATCTGGAATTCCTGTCTATTCCAATACTGATAACATACGGGCGTTGCTGAAATCCCTGTGGTGTTACGAATGAGTGAGTGAGTACCAACCAATCTATTTGGTTCTGTTACTACGCAAGGACCGGGAACCCCCCACATCAATCTTCATCGTTCACGATCCACATTCCTATCAGGTTCGCGGAGCTTGGACTCGAACAGTAATTTGGTGCGTGTAGAATCTGTTTGATAACCTGTCTTATAGCTATGTCTATGCTAGTAAGCGTATTGGTAAATGGGGCTAGGACTAGGAAAGATGTGGTGGCCTTGGCCTGAAGTTAGGCACTATGCCGGTATTGACGTGGAGTGGAAATGAAAAACAACGAAAAGAGTTATTCTAGAATGGGTAAAGTGTAAATCGAACCCAGCTTCTCAGTTATTCTCACAATATTGAGTCGTCCGATCCAATCATTAAAACCAGAAATAAATTTTATGACATTTGGAACCCAGGATATTTTTTGGTACGGATCTCAATACCACAGAGATCAGCGGGCAATTATTTGGGACCATTGAGGGAATGTGGCATATTTTTATTTAGACAAGATTAGGAATGGAGAGGAGGAGAGATGTAAGTAATGTACAGGCAGCCGAAATGAAATTCCGGAGGAGTATCGTACAGAAGATGATGATGATGATGATGATAATTGTTGTTTTAAGGGGCCTAACATCTAGGTTATCGGCCCCTAATGGTTTGGGTGATCGTGAAGATGAAAATTAAATGCAAACTATAACTAAAAACTAGGGGCAGATGCCCTCGTAGTTCCGCCCCTTAAAACAACAATAACTAACTAACTAAAAACTAACTACTAACTTATAGACTAGAAGAAGAAATGGAAAACAAAAGGAGAATAAGACAAATAAAGGACATGAGGAAAAGAAATGCCCTCAACCCGCGAAGAATGCGGATTGAGGGACTAGTAAGGAAGGAGAGCCATGAAAGGCTGATAGGAAAGTGAAAGAGGAGAGGGTCCTCCCCACAGGTAAGGGACAAAAGGGGTAACCCGGACCCAGCTCAGGAATCCCTCGGGGTCGCCAACTCCCGAACTCACTAGCTGTGAGCCCCTGAGGGTGTAGCAATATCCAGGGTGCACCTGGAGTGGTGGGGCTACATACACCCTGCCTCCTTGAGGGCCTTGAGCAGAAGGCAGGAGAGAACATGAAAAGAAAAAGAAGGCTAACCCCTTGCAGAAGGAGGATATCAGAAAAGATAAGACAAGGGCCAATTAAGGCGGGAAAGGAAGAGACTCCCTAGGCCTCGGATACCCTAATACCGTCGGGGTCGGAAGAGAACAAGAGTTGACCAAGTGAGGTCGACAGGAAAGAAGACAGAGAGGAGCCCGGCACAAGTAAGTGGAAGCAATACCGGACTCAGCTGGGGTCCCGTGGTCGCCAACCCACGTCCCACAAGATGTGAGCCCCTGGGGGGATATCGTACAGAAGACTAGGAACGATAGAGTGAGAAATGAAGACATTCAAAAGGAAGTGAATGTACAGAAGGTGAATGATAAGTTGGAGCAGAACAGATTGAGATGGTATGGACGTGAAATGGATGAATGATGAAAGAATGTCGAAACAAGTGTTGGAGAGACGGATGACTGGGAAGAGAGTACGAGGAAGACCTAGAGTACGGTGTATGGATTTGGTGAAGGACAGTGTGAGAGAACGGAACGTGGAGTGGAGTTCAGAAGCTGAGAAATGAGTAAAGTGGAGAAGTGCCATACAGTATTTGCTCCGACCTGGCCCAAGCTGGAAAAGAAAAACAGGGTGGATCCTCTTCGTGTTTGGTAATAGGTGATTTCCATCTTTTGCTACCTACTCGTCTGTCAGCTTGTGTGGCAGATACTCTGATTTACAAAAGATGCTCGGTGAAAGCTGTCATCCGCTTGAAGGGTGAGGAGTGGAGACGAGAGGGGTAACGGTCTCCATAGCAACAGCAAGCAATGTTGCAATGTATGCCGACACAGCAGTAAGCCCATGGTTTGACTCAGTGTGTCTTCACTCGTCACGGTCAATAGAGCGCAAGTCTTCCTGCAAGCCTCTTGGAATGTTATGAGTCATGATCTGCCTCAGTGGCAACGTAGCATTTCCCCACTTGCTAGCTTTGACAGCTGTCAGCGATCATTATTGGTCATTCAGAATATAGGGTCATATCTTCGACACCCTTATCTTCACAGGCAATGGTGCACACCATCTCGTTGCTAATGCACCATCCTCAGCCCTCTACCGTATAATGAGCCCAGTCACCCAACTTGTGAGAGCAATTGTCGCTTCATGATGTCCGAGGTCTGCGTGTCAATGACTGATTCGAGCGTTACTCATTCTCATTCGTTTCTTTCGCGTCGTGGAAAAATTTTCTGCTCACGGTTGCAATTGCGTACGTTTGCACCTAATTTAAATACGTTTCAATCACAAATATCCTTTATCTGCCTGAGAACTTGATGTACACTCGTTGCTTCATTGCACTGTGACACGTACTTTCAGAATCAAGATGGGGACTTTCTCGACATGCCACTGGATAGTCATGTAGATGCTTGTGTAAATGGCGAGTGGTGCTGTTGAGACATCACACCGTTCACCAAACTTCATAAATAAAGATCATGTTTCGCGGCCGGTGTCCAGTTTATCATCATCTATGCTTTCAGGATGGAGCCGTGTCGTATGTGGGCGATTGATCGATATGGCCCCACCATAAAGCCTTTCTGCCACAAGTACAGCGAGTGAGAGATAGAATTGCCATGGGGCTAAGAAAACACAGTGTGACTACGGTTGTGCAACCATTAAACAAGCTGACTTGAATGATACGTGAACCACTCGAGATAGAGCATCCAAACCAGGACGCAGGAGCTGACAAAGCGCCCTGTTTCTGTGGACAGGTTTACAGTACATAAAGCAGGTAAAAATACGCGTTTCCATTAGGATATCAGAGTACGTTCAGGACACAAAACAAGTAAACTACACATCTGCAGTAGCTGAACATGCTGACGTCAGTAGACACACCATAGAACTAAACTTAAGTTGCCAAAATTCCGAGACATCGCAACAGAATATTTGAGGAGCCAATAGAGATCGTGAAGCATCCCACTAATTTCAATCGCGAGGACGGATTTAGGCTTAGCACCACGTTCAAAGTCCTGATGGAGCGAAGAATGCCAGGCCAGGGCTCCGACCAATCAGGGAACAGCAAGTAGGTACATTGGACTGACAACCAACGGTCAGTTTGAGTACAGAGACGGAGATGTACCCTGATTATGGTTGCTGCAACGACAGCCGAAACGTTGGGAAACAATGACAAACATACGACGCGGCTCCGTTCTGAAAGTCTAGAAAATAAGCGCAACATAGGATACCAATATGCATTTCGTCCGTTGCATGTGGTCCGCCCGTTGCCGGCAGGTGTGCGCTTTCCTTTAAAGGTCAACACCAACTCCCAAGAAAACAGTACTGTTGGCCATCTGGTAGAATTCCTTTCTGCTAATCTCTAGTATTTAATCTAGTTCCATAAAAGTTCGGGTCAATGGGTATGGATATAGTCCATTGTACTCGTAGTGTCACTTTTGAAGCTGCGAATGTTGCTACTCAGTCTCACAGTTAGAAAATTACAGCACATGGAACGTGCTACCAACGAAATATGCATAGAAGTATTCTTCAGAAATTTCCTTCCGATGATTCAATCACCTGTTATAATTGCTCCAGAAAATAAGTGGGCAGATTTTAATCACTGGTCTCACATCTTTATTAATTTTTTCTAAATATATCCAAACATATTACCCTCAGGTCAAGCAGAATGATTAAAAATTTGCTTTAGTCCAGATAAAATAAAAAGGGCATCGTTTTGATGAATACAGCTCAAAAATATCCAATTAAGACAAAATTATGAAATATCTGAAGACGTGGGAAGGTTTCTTTTTAAAAGAAACACTTAACCAGAATATAAGCGGAGGGTTCCGCCTACGTACTGGTTGTAATTATCTGTGGACTGTTGCCACTTGCCAGCGGAATGGATGGGACCTAACGGAGCACGCTAATGGAGTTTATGGTACAATAAATACACTACGTTCCGAGAAGGGGACATTAACAATTACATACTCACGAAATGAGTACTCATGATTTGTTCTTGCTCGGGAAACAAAGCTCTCAATTTTCTGAGAGTAATAATTTATCCTCTGAAGTTCTTCTTGCTAATTGGTCCGCCATTCAATGAGGACAAAACAATTATCACTGCTGCTACAGACGAATCATTTGAGGACCAATGATTGTGAATCTTTCTCAAGTAATCTCCCGGACATTGCTCAAGATTGCTTCACCATTACTTTGTTCTTTTACGTACTACGTGGTCATTAGTTCCCAGTTTTTATCGCGCGACTGCTTGCCACGGTGGGTGAGTGGTTATAGTGTCGGACAACCAACCCCAAGATTGCAGGTTCGCCCCTGGCCATGGTAAGTGATTTTTGAAGGCGACAAAAAACACGTTACTCATGTCATACGTTGTTGGCATGTTAAAGAACCCATTTGAATTCAGTAGGCCGTGTTCAATGGCAAAATTAATCTCGGGATTTTCCGCCAACACAAAGTTCCTCCATTCTCTACTTGAAAGCGCTGTAGTAGTGTCAAGGAGTTTAGATATCTAACCTCCTTGACTTTCATAGCGTTCAAAGGAACGACGAAATTCGACATGCAAGCTACCCTCTGGGTGTCAATTAACAAAGCTTGCACCAGACACCCGAGGCCATACGATATTATTAATATTATTATTATTATTATTATTATTATCGCGCGACTCTTGTCGGCTTCATTGTCGTGTGTATATACCAATTAATTTGAAAGCGGCTTTGGTGGCGTAGTTGGTAGCATGCTGAACTGCTGTGCCCAAGATAGCGGGCTCAAACCCGGCCGAAGTCGTCGGATTTTTTAAGAGCGTTAAAAATCCTTCAGTATGCCTTCCTTCGGAGGGGAAGTAAAGCCGGCGGTCCCATGTCATAGATTTATGGCATGTAAAAGATCCTTCCACACTCTAAACTTGAGTGGAGCTAAATTTCTAGGTTAGATTACGTTGGAACGCTCTATTAAAGTTCCAACGTTCACCACTAGATGTCATTGATATCTGGCAGCGAAAGTTGTAACTACTTGAAATTGAACGTAATTTGTAGCTCACTCTCGGGGTGTCCGCTGGAAGCAGCTACAGACTCTTGCGAGCCGAACATGTCCTTGGACACTCCCGGCACTAAAACCCATACGATAAATAAATAAATAAATAAATAATGATTTGAAATGATACCGACAGCGGTGACTACACTCGCTAGAGCGCAGCGTTAGATCATGGGGCCAAGCTCTCTGCTGAATCAGTAAATGCGTGAGTTTGATCCCCACCGCCGGCCATCCTTGAAATGGGTTTCCGTGGTTTCCCCCCCACTTTCAACACCAGGCAAATGCTGGGACGGTACCTTCTGACAGGCCACGGCCGCTTCCTTACCCAGTTTCATTCATCTGCATCCATTCCATCTCTCATCCCGGTGCGCAGGTCGCTCACGAGCGTCGACTAGAAAGACCTGCACTCGGCTTCTCAGAATGCCACACGACAAAAAACATTGAAATGATAGCTAATCATTTTGGGCAAGGATTGAGAACTGTATCAACGATTTTAAATACCACGTTTATTCAAAGAGAATGTAAGATAATACAGTACTAAAGGAAATCTAGACATTTTAATTGACCCACTGACGGTTCAAGATCCGATGCGGACCTACTTATCACTACCAAACTGTGCGATTCATAGAAGCCTATTTTCAAGAACAGTTAATTTTAAAACTCAGTATTTTTTCTAGGTTAATGCCGAGTCTTGAGCGGAGTTTCATCTAGGAACAACAAGATAGCCTCATCAGCGGGCTCGTGGCTCTACAGGGAGGTGAAAGGCTGCTTGACCTTTTAGCTCTCGCAGTAAAGAAGCGCAGGTCCGGGCACGCACATTAAGAGCTCGCTGATGAGCGAAACCCCACACAAGACTCGGCATACACCTAGAATAATTGTAGAGTTTTAATTCACTGGCCGTGAAAGTGATTACACAGATAATTTTATTTCCTTGCAACACATGGCACAGTCCCACCTATTCGGCTCTAATTAATTGTCGATACATTACTTTTTGTTCGTGAGGTTGGTACACTCTATTGAAGCTTGTGTTGCGCTGTGCTGGCACCCAATTATACCTAATATTGAGAGAGTGTTAATTAAAAACCAAGTTCAAATATCATATTAAATTAACATTTAAGGTCTTCAAAACTTCAAGATCGTAAGACTAGTTTAGCGAGTATTTTGATAATAATTGAATATATTAATTTCATGATAATTTAAACAAAATGTACAAATATATTTGATTGCAGCCAATGCCCATAGCAGGGTATTTAAATTGAACGCCCATAGGCTCCCCAACAAGTTCAACTTTGGCTGCCAGACGACACTGCCAATGACACCCAATTGTGAACGTTGGTACTTGGAGCGTTTATAACCAAATAACCTACACATTTTGGCTACACACTACCAATTGTAATGGTAGACTCTTTTACATGCCATAAATCTATGACATGGGCCCGCCGATTTTACTTCCCTTTCAAAGGAAGGCATGCTGAAGGATTTTAACACTCTTAAAGATCCGATGACTTCGGCCGGGTTTGAATCCGCGATCTTGGGGATAGTTATTCAGCATGCAACTGACTACGCAATCGGAGAAATTAATTATGATTATATGAATATCTGAATTACTTTTAAAACATTGTGCTTTATATATTGGCCTACAGCGCTACACTTACCCGAATACTTTATTAATATCCATATAATACTGTAGTTTACACATCAAAATAGCCTATTCATTACTATCAATTAAGTTAGATGACCCATCAATTTTTTTTAAATCAATTTTCCGACCCAAGCTCCGCATAGCTTGGCCGCCCCTGGCTTGAACAAACAGTAAAATATAAATGAGTTGATATAGTTGTTGAATAAACTTAGCTTATTTTAGGAGGTTACTGTACTAACTTTCACTACACGTGGCACCACACTAACTAGTTAGTTGTTGTTGTTGCTTATTTTAGGGGCTGCTGCATCGTGGTCATGTAGCCCCGTCCAATTGCGTGTGTGTTAAATTTGTGTGATAACCTGTGTTATTTTAATGATTGGACTTATGAATTGGGGGATAGGATTGGGAAGGAGCGGCCGTGACGTGAAGTTAGGAACCATGCCAGTAGTTGCCTGGAGTAGAAGCGGGAAACCACGGAAAACCACTTCCAGGATGACTGAGGTGGGAATCGAAACCTCCTCTTCTCAGTTTTGCCTCACGGGGCTGTGTATTAAAATGTATTGGAAGAGCCAGGAATCGAACCCGGACCTCCGGGGTGACAGCCAAGAACACTAATCACTGAACTACGAAGTGGAGTGTTAAATGGAAAATACACTCGTAATTACAGAATGTTATTTGAAACGCTGCCACCACACTGTGCACGAATATTATAAACTGATACTTAACGAAACAATTTATGAACTCGCATACGATGAGTGCTTGTTATTGGCAAGACATCAATCACTGTCAGTTCACAAAGCAGTTCTGCACATTGCTAGAGCAAGTTAGTTCCTAAAAATATCGTCCCCCTCCTCCCCCCCTTTCCTTGCTACAAGGGCGTTAACCTGCAGGAAACAATTTATGACTATATAGAAGAACAACCACCCTATCCCGCTGCGCTCTGCAAATTATCTTATAAGAGTAGGTAGCTCTGCATGTGACTTGCACGAATTGATGACTCCTGGCAGCTGCAAACGTATTGTTCAGTTTGAAAGAGACGATCCTACATTCACTGTCGTATTTCTCTTCTTTTGTGAGCGCCATGGAATTAAAAATGTGCTGCCCCTGTTCATAAAGGAACATCGTAAAAAATCCCTAATACGATCCATGAAAGTGCTCCACTTTACTAGAACATCTCGGGAACAGACCTGTCTAAAGCAACTCCTTCAGAGAAAGTCTAGGTCGGTTTTGATGTGGCAAGGTGGTTAGAGGAATGATATATGGCTCTAGTTGCTAATTAACATTTAGCTTCATTTTCTTCTCTCTCTGTCCAGCTCTTTCTTCAACTGCCACACCCCCACTTCTTCTCATTCTTAAAGTAAAAAGTAGTAATTATGGAACAGTCTTTGCCATTCTTGCCGTTCATTCATTTGAATAAAATCGTAGCAGACGGGTACATTTTCTGAAGTGGTACAGCAATTTACCAATTTATGAAATGGGTTTAAAGTTCCTTTTAATCCTTATCTACTTTTCTTTCTTTCTTTCTTTCTTTCTTTCTTTCTTTCTTTCTTTCTTTGGCTTTTCCCAATTAATTGGGGGCGCCGGAGGCAACCAGGCTCATTTTGGTTTTGGCCGGGGATTTAAGGCCAGATGCCCTTTATGACGCCACGTGGTTTTTCAGGTGAAAATTCCATCCCGCTGTCTCCGGGATTCGAACACCGGCCGTCCGGGTGAAGGACAAGCAGTTAAGCCACTGAGCCATCATGCTCCCCTTTTAATCCTTAACTACTGTCATGAATTATTTGACATTAACACTGCACTGATCTTCTTCTTCTGGTTCCTATGCGTTCCGAATGTTGGCAACTATCTTGACTGTGCATTCCTGTCACTTGCAGCTCGGAATAATTCAATAGACGTTTTGGAGGTCCAGGATGTGAGATTCTTTAAGCAGAATATTCTTCTCAGTCCAACACTTCTCTTACCTGGTATTTTTCCTTGAAGAAATGACTGAAGGAGATGGTACTTGTCGGTATTCCTCATGATGTGTCCTAGGTATTGGAATTTCCTTATTTTCACGGTGGTTAATACTTCCTTGTCTTTTCTAATTTTTTGGAGAACCTCAACATTTGTGACATGGTCTGTCCATGGTATCCGCAATATCCTTCTGTATAGCCACATTTCAAAGGCCTCTAACCGCGTACATAAAGACTCTGTCGAGTCCATGTCTCAACACCGTAAAAGAGAGTACAACGCAAAAGCCTGATTTGTGTAGTCATTGTTATCCCATGATGTTTGAACAAATTACGCATCTTACAATATTGTCCTAGCTTTTACAATTCGGGACCTCACCTCATAGAAGGATCCCATTGGTCATTTATGGTAGTACCAAGGTATACTTGTTCAATGGGATTCTAGTCTATATTTAGTTTGTCCTGGTCTAGTATCACCGAAACGCTTCACTGTCGAAATCACACACAACAAAAAGGAAGAACTATTGCAATTTCAAACCTATCGTAATATTGCTAATTTTCTGCAACAATGGCATTACTAGAAATATGGATGCTATGAGTTCTTAACTCAATATAGTGCTGAAAAATTGCCATTATCGACTGATCACAGCAACACTGCTCTAACGTTATTCTTGGCGACGAGAGACTACGTTATTCGTTGTGGATGTTTTAGAGAACATTACACTTACATGAAGAACACTAATATTGCGTTGGTGTCTGTTACACTCAATTGAAGCAAAAGCGGCTTCGGTGGCGTAGTTGGTAGCATGCTGAACTGCTGTTCCCAAGACAGCGGGTTCAAACCCGGCCGAAGTCGTCGGATTTTTAAGAGCGTTAATAATCCATTATGTCTTCCTTCGGAGGGGATGTACAGCCGGCGGTCCCATGTCATAGATTTATGGCATTTAATGTTTGTGGTTACGGGACGTTACGGCTTTGGTTGGGAGTTTTTGGTTTATGGGTTGGCAACAAGGATGACTGTTGGAACTACATGGCTACGGAATACAGTCCACTATATAAGTTATGATATAAGATCCACGAATAAATCATATGTTTTAGTGTGTATTTTGGTCCGCATACGTATGTAAATAAGTAGCCTAGCTATTTCTATATACGTGTGTGTATTAAACCTAACATTTTGGTCCTCCCTTCCACAGACTGAACTTGTGTGAAGCTTCTTTTTTTGTTTCTTTTAGCGTATGGCATTTTGTGCCGGGAGTGTCCGAGGACATGTTCGGCTCGACAGTTTTTGTAGCTGCTTCGAGGCGGACACCCAATGGGTGAGCTACAAGTACCGCTTGGGAGGAATGTAAGGACAAGGAGTTGGAAGATAGCGGCTGTGGCTTATAGTTAGGGACCAATCCCAGCATTTGCCTGGAAGGAAGATGGGAAACCACAGAAAACCATCTTCAAGGTTGCCGGCGAGGGGATTCGAACCTCCTCGCCTCCCGGATGTGAGCGACTGCCAGCAGTCATGCTGTAACGACCACGGCTAACTCACCCGGTTGTGTGAAGCTAATTTCGTCGGAACGCTCTATCAAAGTTCCAACGTTCACCACTAGGTAGCATTGATATCTGGTAGCGAAAGTTGGAACTACTTGAATTTGAACGGAATTTGTAGCTCTCCCTAAGGGTGTCCGCTGGAAGCAGCGCAGACTCAGGCGAGCCGAACATGTCCTCGGACACTCCCGGCACTAAAATCCATACGATAAATAGATAAATAGATAAATAAATAACTGAAGAAAAATAAAATACATCCTCAATACAATATGGCATCAAAACTTTGACATTATTTGAATAAAGGTAGCTTTGAAGCCATTTTTCAATGTTACATAATTAACAATTAATATTATAGTTTTCAGTCGGTCAACACAAACTTAGGTGAAAAATAACCTGAAATAAATTGTCATCATAAATGACATTTTGATTTATTTGATGTCAACAGATTTCTTTTTTGTAGAAATGATTTTCTTCTATGAGCCAATCAACTTTTTCTTATTCTCTGCGCTTCGTCCATCGCTGATAATTTTGCTTCCTAATTAGCAGAAGTAATCTACTTCCTTTAGATTTTCACCTGGCAAATTGACGTCAATTTAAAATTAAAGAATTAAATATAAAACTTAAAATTTAATATGTCAACAATTATTATGAATTTAAAATTGTACAAAATAAAGTAAAACAACAAAAATTCAAGTTCAGAGAATAAAATAAAATAACTGAATTAATTAAAATCAAATTAAAATTGAATAATCTAGTCTAATATATAAAAGTGAAAGTCTGTATGTATGTATGTGGGTTGGTTCCGTATACAAATCTACACCGTTCCACCAATCTCAACCATATTTTGCATACACATAGTTTAGGACCCAGAAGGAACCGCTGGCTACATGAATTTTCGATAGTCTTTCTCATTCTTCTGATTTCGGCCCTTTTGCACTCAAGCACAGGCTAATCATACTAATATATAAAAATGAGATGGTGTGTGTCTGTCTTTCTGTCTGTCTGTCTGTTACCTAATAACGCAAGAACCACTGGTCCGATTTAAATGAAATTTTGCATGGATGTAGCTGAAATACCAGGTTTACATATAGGATACTTTTAATTTCGATATTTTGCACTATTAAGAAATGGCGACCATTTTAGTGACGTCACTACACCCTTTGGTTTCAAAATTTCATATTTCCATATCAAATAAAAAGAGAACGGTAGGAAATAGCAAACTTTTGATGGTACATACGAGCTTTGAAATTTAATTTCCTATCCGAAAGGTCCTTATCACTTTTCGTGTATCTCCAACGGTTAGCGAGTAAAACCTACTTTTGTGACGTCACTACACCCTTTGATTTCAAAATTTCATATTTCCATTTCAAATAAAAAGAGAACGCTAAGAAATAGCAAACTTTTGATGGTATACACGAGCTTTAGCATTTAATTTTCGATCCAAAAGGTTCTTATCACTTTTCGTGTATCTCCGACGGTTAGCGAGTATAACCTAAATTTGTGCAATAAAACACGGTCAACACCGAGCGGTGCAGTATATCTCTCTATATATAAATAGAAAATTTGTCTGTTTTCTTCTGAATTTCTACGGAAATTTGAGTTATTTACACGTTTCAGACTGTTTTATGATAGATGCGCGCGAAAATAATGTTTTGGTCTGTCTGTTTGTTTGATTGTCTGTGGACAAATTTGTTCCCTTATAACTCGAGAACGGCTGGGTGTATCAACGTAAAATTTGGTACAGATATCCATTAGAGGCACGACACTAATCATTGATGTAACCCTTCTCCGTACCTCTCATAAAAGGGGGCCTACCCCCTTAAAATGCATGCTGAAATAGGAGTAGAAGGACGAGACAAAAATCATTTTCATCCCCTCGATGTGAGAGACAAAACTCGGGGGCCCTGAAGGGTCCCCGAAATCCACATTTTAAGGCCCTAAAACCAACCGTTTTTGAGATATTCCCAGAAAACTAATTTCATTTAATAAACTAATGAACGAATACAAGCCGGTAACCATGGCAACAGATTCTCAGAGGTCCATCTATTGCTGTAAGACGCAATGCAATTCCATTAATTACATTGGTGTGAAAGTTTGCAAAGGGCTAGAAGGTTATCACGGAACCAAATTAAGCTGTAGAATTCATCAATACGTATAATGCGCTTAAGGGGGTCACGGGGTACAGTAGAATTTTTTCACGCGATTTACACCTCCGGGTGTGGTACGGCAGGTCTATTATATTCCTATCCCTATATTATATTATTATTATTATATTATGGCGTACAACGAGGAGACAAAGCCCCCTCGGTGCCAGAAACAAAACTTGGGGGCCCTAGAGGGTCCTCGAAAACTACATTATAAGGCCCTAAAACCAAAAGTATATGAAATATTCCCAGAAAACTAATTTAATTTAACAAACTAATGTAGGAATGGAAATCGCTAACCATGACAACATTATCTCAAAGGGTGGCATCCAACTTTCCATCTATTTCTGTAAGAAGTAATGTCACTCTATTTATTACATTTCTGTGAAAGTTTGCAAATGGCTATACGGTTATCACGGAACCAACGTAGACTGTATAATTCATCAATGCAATTAAGGGGGTCAAGGGGTAACCTAGATTTTTTTCATGCAATTTTCACGTGCGACATTTAGTACAGAAGGACTATTATATCTCCAAATATTTGCAAAGTGAAATGCCATGCCCTGTGGTTCAGATTCCACGTAAAATGGAGGTCCCGTGACTTATGATCTCGCGATTAATGGTCACGTAAAACTACAATCATCCTTTATATCTCCAAACAGCAACATTATTTTCAAAAATTCCTGAATTGAATCAGCATTTTTTGCGGCTTTTAGGAATTTGGGCCATTTGAGACTAAAGAACTTGAATTTTCATGCACCACAAGCCTTTATAATTTATGAAAGAGGTCTTCCTGTGTATGTGGACCTAACATAATGTAGAGGGTCATTTTTTATGTGAGGTGTATTGCGTTTCGTCTACAAGTCTTTCAATTCTATTTCACGTCAAGAAGTACAAGTTAGGTGAATTAAGTTTGAGAGCAAATTTTAACTAATCTTTCTTTTGTCGACATACGGGTTCATCGTATGGATGATTTTGTTTGATACTGTATGGCAGATATACCCATATTTGGATATCTGGGTGATATGTTGTAGACAATAGAATTGTCTGTCTGTCTTTCTGTGTATCTTTATGTACGCCTATAAATCGTGTTCGTAGGTGTGGTGCATCGTAAAATTAGGTATGGTAAACATGCGTCAATACACCAATCATTTATAAAACTCCTCACCGTACTTTTCAAACAGTAGAAGGGTGGATATAGGGAAAAGCTTCTCAAAATACATGCTAAAATAGGCGAAATATAAAAAATTATCCTAGAAGGACGATCAAAGCATATGTTGCGCTTCTCAATGTGAGACACAAAATTCGCGAGTCTATAAGGGGTCTCCTAAAACCACATTTTAAGGCCCTTAAATTAACAGTGTGTGTGGTATTCCCTGAAAACTAACTTCGTTCTGATCAACTTATGAAGGAATGAAAAACCGCTACCATTGCAACAGTAACTCAATTGATAATGTCTGGTGTTAATATATAACACCGTTCGAAGGACGGGTACTTCTGCTATACTAATATATAAAAATGAGATGGTGTGTGTCTGTCTTTCTGTCTGTCTGTGTGCTACTCAATAACGCAAGAACCACTAGTCCGATTTAAATGAAATTTTGCATGGATGTAGCTGATTTACCAGGTTTACGTATAGGATACATTTTATTTCGATAATTTGCACTATTAAAAATGGCGACCATTTTAGTGACGTCACTACACACTTTCATCAAAACTTCATATTTCCTTATCAAATAAAAAGAGAACGCTAAGAAATAGCAAACTTTTGACGGTACATACGAGCTTCACTTTTCGTTTATCTCCAACGGTTAGCGAGTAAAACCCACATTTATGACGTCACTACACCCTTTGGTTTCAAAATTTGATATTTCCATTTCAAATAAAAAGAGAACGCTAAGAAATAGCAACCTTTTGATGGCATACATGAGCTTTAACATTCAATTTTCTATCCAAAAGGTCCTTAACACTTTTCGTGTATCTCCAACGGTTAGCGAGTAAATCCTAAATTTGTGCAATAAAACACGTTCAACACCGAGCCGTGCAGTATATCTCAACATATATAAATAGAAAATTTGTCTGTTTTTTTCTGAATTTCTACGGAAATTTGAGTTATTTTCACGTTTCAGACTGTTTTATGATAGATGCGCGCGAAAATAATGTTTTGGTCTGTCTGTCTGTTTGTTTGATTGTGGACAACTTTGTTCCCTTATAAATCGAGAACGGCTGGGTGTATCAACGCAAAATTTGGTACAGATATCCATCAGAGGCACGACACTAATCTTTGATGTATCTCTTCTCTGTACCTATCATAAAAGGGTGCATACCCCCTTAAAATACATGCTGAAATAGGAGTAGAAGGACGAGACAAAGCCCATTTTCAGCCCCTCAATGTGAGAGATAACATTCGGGGGCCCTAAAAACACATTTTAAGGTCCTACGTCCAACCGTTTTTGAGATATTCCCAGAAAACTAATTTAATAAACTACTGAACGAATGCAAGCCGATAACCATGGCAACAGATTCTCAGAGGTCCATCTATTGCTGTAAGACGCAATGCAATTCCATTAATTACATTAGTGTGAAAGTTTGCAAACGGCTAGATGGTTATTATGGAACCAAATTAAGCTGTAAATTTCATCAATATGTAAAATGCGCTTAAGGGGGTCAAGGGGTAGTCTAGAAGTTTTTCTCGCGATTTACTCCTGCGGGTGTGGTAAGGCAGGTATATTATATTCCTATCCCTATATTATATTATTATTATTAGTATTATATTATGGAATACAACGACGAGACAAAGCCCCTCGGTGCCAGAAATAAAACTCTAGGGTCCTCGAAAACTACATTATAAGGCTCTTAAACCAACAGTTTCTGAAACATTCCCAGAAAACTAATTAAATTTAATTTAACAAACTAATGAAGGAATGCAAATCCGTAACCATGACAACATTATCTCAAGGGGTGGCATCCAACTTTCCATCTATTTCAGTAAGAAGCAATTTATTGCATTTATTACATTTCTGTGAAAGTTTGCAAATATAAGGTTATCACGGAACCAACGTAGACTGTATAATTCACCAATGCAATTAAGGGGGTCAAGGGGTAATCTAGGATTTTTTCATGCAATTTTCACGTGCGACATATAGTACAGAAGGTCTATTATATCTCCAAACAACAACATTATTTTCAAAAATTCCTGAATTGAATCAGCATTTTTTGCGGCTTTTAGGAATTTGGGCCATTTGAGAATAAAGAACCTGAATTTTCATGCACCACAAGCTTTTATAATTTATGATAGAGGTCTTCCTGTGTATGGGGACCCAACACAACGTAGAGGGTCAGTTTTTATGTGACGTGTATTGCGTTTCATCTACAAGACTTTCAATTCTATTTCATGTCAGGAAGTACACGTTAGGTGAATTACGTTTGAGAGCACATTTCAACTAATCTTTTTTCTTTTCTTTTTTGTTGTCGACATACGGGTTCATCGTAAGGATGATTTTCTTTGATACTGTGTGGTAGATATACCCATATTTGGATTTCTGGGTGATATGTTGTAGACAATAGAATTGTCTGTCTGTCTTTCTGTGTATCCTTATGTACGCCTATAACTCATGTTCGGATGCTTGGTGCATCGTAAAATTAGGTATGGTAAACATGAGTCAATACACCAATCATTTATAAAACTCTTCACCGTACTTTTCATACAGTAGAAGGGTGGATATAGGGAAAAACTTCTCAAAATATATGTTAAAATAGGCGAAATATAAAAATTATCCTAGAAGGACGACCAAAGCATATGTTGCACTTCTCAATATGAGACAAAAAATTCCCGAGTCTATAAAGGATCTCCGAAAACCACATTATAAGGCCCTTAAATTAACAGTGTGTGTGATATTCCCAGAAAATTAACTTCGTTCTGATAAACTTATGAAGGAATTACAAGCCGCTAACCATTGCAACAGTAGCTCAATTGATAATGTCTGGTGCGTCTCTAAAAGCAACAGTACTTAAAAAAGGATGTAACACCAATAACATTGTTATTATTATTATTATTATTATAATGTCTGGTGTTAACACCGAACTCCGTTCGAAGAACGGGTACTTCTGCTAGTCAAATCATAAAATATACTCATGAAGGAATGGCAAGGCAGATAGTATCCATGGCAACATAGCTCAAGTCGAGACACGGCCGTCTGGATGCCAGTTGCGCTCTGCACTACCGGTATAGAAAATGAGCATCTTTACTTGAAATCCCGTTAGTTACTCAAGTGCTCACACAGCACTGTCAACCGAGTTTAGCATAACAAAGACTTGACACTATCTTCTTTCTACTATATATTTGTCAAATACCACTCACTCACTCACTCACTCATTCATTTATTCATCACGAAATCTCAGAAACCACCGAACGGATTGGAATGAAATCTGGTATGCAGCTTCCTCAAGGGCTGCAAATGCCCACTAAGAGAGGATTTTTGGATATTCAGGTTCTAAACGGGTGTTAAGGGGGTAGACCTGAATTTCATTGAATAACAATATCTCCCGATTTGTTTCATTGGGGGATGGGATACTCGGCATATAAACTCATCATTAAAAATAAGAAGACACGTGTCTGAGGGTTTTTCGATGTGGTGTATATTATGAGGTGAAAGGGGTGAAAAGTGGGGATTGAAAGATTCCTAACGGAGCGTGTATCTCTTAAACGACATAGACAAGGAGTTTGAAACTCAGCGAAAAAAAATCAACATAAAAAAGAAGTAAATATGTGTTGACCGTTTTTTCATAAATCCAATTTAAGGGGCCCATGGGGAGAAATGAAATTCTCGGGGGGGGGGGGGGGACAGCAAAGCAAGTGTCCTAACTGATTGACTGACTGACTCACTCATCAAACTCAGGGGGGAAAAACTGCTTTAAAGTAAGTAAATAGCTGTTCGACAGTTTTTTTCATAAATACAAATTTAAGGGGTTTATGGGGAGGGGTGAAATTCTGAAAAAAGAAAATTGAAAGAAAATGTCCTGACTCACTCACTCACTCACTCATCATCGCCCAGCCAAAATTATTGAAGTTAGAAACATGACAGTTTGGGGATATGTTCATTGTATGACAAAACCGTCTATCAAGGGAGGATTTTCGGATATTCAGGTTCTAAAGGGGTCTTAAAGGGGTTAAACCTGCATTTCATTGAATAGCAATATCTCCCGATTGGTTTCATTGGGGGATGTGATACACGGCATATAAACTCATCATTAAAAAGTAACAAGACACGTGTCTGAGGGTCTTTCGTTGTGTTAATGATGTGAAAGGGGTGAAGAGTGGGGATTGAAAGATTCCTAACGGAGCGTGTATCTCTTAAACGACATAGGCAAGGAGTTTGAAACTCAGCGGAAAAAAATCAGCATAAAAAATAAGTAAATATGTGTTTGACCGTTTTATCAAAAATCCAATTTAAGGGCCCCATGGGGAGGTGTGAAATTCGGGGGGGGGGGGGCGGGGAACAGGAAAGAAAGTGTCCTAACAGATTGACTGACTGACTCACTCATAAAACACAGGGGGGGAACTGCTTTAAAGTAAGTAAATAGCTTTCCGACAGTTTTTTTCAATCAAATTGAAGGGGTTCATCGGGAGGGGTGAAATTCTGAAGAAGAAAAATTGAAAGAAAATGTCCTGACTCATTCACTCACTCATCATCGCCCAGCCAAAAATATTGAAGTTGGAAACATGACATTTCGGGGTTATGTTCGTTGTCTGTCAAAACCGTACACTAAGGGAGGTTTTTTGGATATTCAGGTTCTAAAGAGGTCTTAAGGGGTTTAAACCTGCATTTCATTGAATAACAATATCTCACGAGTGCTTTCATTTGTGGATGTGATACTCGGCATAAAAACTGATCATTAAAAATAAGCAGACATGTGTCTAAGGATTTTTCGATGTGGTGTATTATTATGAAGTTAAAGGGGTGAAAAGTGGGGGTTGAAGGATTCCTAACGGAGCGTGTAAGCCTATCTTTTAAACGACAAAGGCGAGAAATTTGAAACTCAGCGAAAAAAAAAAATCAGCCTAAAAGTAAGTAAATCGGTATTCGACTGTTTTTTCATAAATTAATTTAAGGGGCCAATGGGGTGGGGTGAAATTCTGGGGGGGAAAAGGAGAGAAACTGTCCTAACTGACTAACCTACTCACTCATCAAACTCAGGGGGAAAAGACAGCTTAAAAATAAGTTAATAGGTGTTCAAGCGTTTTTTCATCAATCCAATTTAAGGGGCCCATGGGGAGGGGTGAAATTCTGGGGGGGGGGGGGGGGATAGGAAAGAAAGTGTCCTAACTGATTGACTGACTGACTCACTCATCAAACTCAGGGGGGAAAACTGCTTTAACGTAAGTAAATAGCTTTCCGACAGGTTTTTTTTCAATCAAATTGAAGGGGTTCATCGGGAGGGGTGAAATTCAGAAGAAAAAAAAATGAAAGAAAATGTCCTGACTCATTCACTCACTCATCATCGCGCAGCCAAAAATATTGAAGTTGGAAACATGACATTTCGGGGATATGTTCGTTTGCTGTCAAAACCGTACACTAAGGGAGGTTTTTTGGATATTCAGGTTCTAAAGGGGTCTTAAGGGGTTTAAACCTGCATTTCATTGAATAACAATATCTCACGAGTGCTTTCATTTGTGGATGTGATACTCGGCATAAAAACTAATCATTAAAAATAAGCAGACATGTGTCTAAAGGTTTTTCGATGTGGTGTATTATTATGAGGTTAAAGGAGTGAAAAGTGGGGGTTGAAGGATTCCTAACGGAGCGTGTAGGCCTGTCTTTTAAACGACATAGGCGAGAAATTTGAAACTCAGCGAAAAAAAAAATCAGCTTAAAAGTAAGTAAATCGGTATTCGACTGTTTTTTCATAAATTAATTTAAGGGGCCAATGGGGTGGGGTGAAATTCTGGGGGGGAAAAGGAGAGAAAGTGTCCTAACTGACTAACCTACTCACTCATCAAACTCAGGGGGAAAAGACAGCTTAAAAATAAGTTAATAGGTGTTCAAGCGTTTTTTCATCAATCTAATTTAAGGGGTCCATGGGGAGGGGTGAAATTTTGGTAAAAATAATTGAAAGAAAATGTCCTGTCTGACTCACTCTCATCACGCCCAGCGAAAACTATTAAAGTTGGAAACTTGAAATTTTGGGAATATGTTCGCTGTATGTCGAAAACGTCAACTAAGGAATGATTTCTGTTTATTCGGGTTTTAAAGAGGTGTTAAGGGGGTAAACGTGCATTTCATTGAATAACGATATCCCATGAGTTGTTTCTTTGGGGATGTGATATTCGGTATATAAACTAATCATTAAAAATAATCAGACATACGTCTAAGGGTTTATCGATGTGGTGTATATTGTGAGGTGAAAGGGGGTGAATATTGGGAGTTGAGGGATTCTTAACGGAGCGCGTATCACTGAAACGACATAGGCGAGAAGTTTGAAATTCGGCGGGAATAAACAGCTTAAAATATAAGTAAATAGGTGTTCGACCGTTTTTTCATAAATCCAATTTAAGGGGCCCTTGGAGAGGGGTGAAATTCTGTGAAAAAAAACAGGAAAGAAAGTGTCCTAACTGATTGACACACTTACTCACTCATCAAACTCAGGGGGAAAACAGCTTTAAATAAGTAAATAGGTGTTTGACCGTTTGTTTCATAAATCCAATTTAAGCGGTTCATGGGGAGGGGTGAAATTATAAAAAATAAATGAAATAAAATGTCCTGACTGACTCACTCACTCATCATCGCCGAGCCAAAATTATTGAAGTTAGAAACATGAAATTTTGGGGATATGTTCGTTGTATGTCGAAAACGTCCACTAAGGAAAGAGTTTTGGATATTCAGGTTCTAAAGAGGTGTTAAGGGGGTAAACGTGCATTTCATTGAATAACAATATCTCACGAGTGGTTTCATTTGGGGATGTGATACTTGGCACATATACTAATCATTAAAAATAAGCTGACACATGTCTAATGGTTTTTCGATGTAGTGCATATTATGAGGTGAAAGGGATGAAAAGTGGGGATTGAAAGATTCCTAACGGAGCGTGCATCTCTTAAACGACATAGGCGAGGAGTTTGAAACTCGGAGGAAATCAATCAGCTTAAAAAAATAAAAATAAAAAAAAAAAAAAAAAAAAAAAAAATAAATAAATAAATAAATAAAATAAATAGCTGTTCGACCATTTTTTCATAAATGCAATTTAAGGGGCCTATGGGGAGGGGTGAAATTCTGGAAGAAAAACATCCACTAAGGAAGGATTTTTGGATGTTCACTCTCATCGACCAACCAAAACTATTAAAATTAGAAGAATTATATTTTGGGGATATGTTAGTTGTGTGTCGAAAACGTCTACTAGGGAGGGATTTTTGGGTATTCAAGTTCTAAAGGAGTGTTAACGGGGTTAAACATGCATTTCATTGAATAACAATATGACACGACTATGACGCGAGCGAAGCGAGGCTAAAAATGAGATGGTGTGTGTCTGTGTATTACTCAATCACGCAAGTACCACTGGTCCGATTTACATGAATTTTACATGGAAGTAGCTGATTTACCTGGTTAACATATAGGTTACTTTTGATTTCAATACTTTGCACTATTTAAATATGGCGACCATTTTAGTGACGTCACTACATCCTTTGGTTTCAAACTTTCATATTTTCATTAAAAAAAAAAAAGAGAACGCTAAGAAATAGCAAACTTTTGATGGCATATACGAGGTTTAAAATTACATTTTCTATCCGAAAGGTATCTCCAACGGTTAGCGAGTAGAACCTAAATTTGTGCTATAAAACACGGTCAACGCCGAGCGGTGTAGTTGGACAAAATATTCCATCCTTAATCTCCCTCTGCGCAGCACCTCGCCTATCCCCTGTTTTAACTGTCACCTTCACATTTTAATTTATTTATGACGCGTAGCGAAGCACGGGTACTTCAGCTAGTTACAAATAAAATATGACAACATAATTCTATACTATAATAGATTTAGGTGACCATCCGTATACACTCGTCACGATGGTTAATTGATATATGAAATGCAGCCAATGGTCATAGCAGGGCATTTTGATTGAACGGCCATAGGCACCCAGCAAGTTCAGTTTCAACTAGTTCCAACTGCGGCTACCAGATGCCACTGCCACTGGCATGACGAACGTTGGAACTTGATGTAGCTTTTCAAACCAACCAAATATAACAGACAAATTTGGCTACAAACTACCACTATCAATTATTTTACGTGCCATAAATCCATGACATGGGCCCGCCAGCTTTCCTTCCCCTCAGTAGGAAAGCACACTGAAGAATTTTAATGCTCTTAAAAAATCCGACGAATTCGGCCGGTTTTGAACCCACAATCTTGGGCATAGCAGTACAGCACCTACTACTCCACCGACTACGTCATGATGGTTAATAGAATAGTACATTATGCAACGAGCCTATAATGGCAATAATTAAGACACGAGTATGTTTATAAAACGAGCGTAGCGACCAGTGTCATAATTACCATTATAGGCGAGTTGCATACGACTGTTTATGTTCGGCAATAATTATAACTTTATTATATGTTTCAACATAAATATTCATAAATATCTGAGGGATTCAGTAACTTCAGTTAGTGAACAGAGCGCGCTGGGTGGTTGCTGACTGAACAGAGCGCATGCGTGGTTCAAAGAATTTCGAAACCAGAGACCATTTACTTTGCATGGCAATGCTATTGTTTACAGCCTGCATGATGTCTAGTGCCGATCAGAACTAGCATTCACTAATATTGTAACCGAAGTCGTTTTAAAGCAATGCGCTGTGTAGACATTAGAGTTGGGGATATTAAGGTACAGTGCTATTTCTTGTCTCATATTCGCCAGTTTATTTACACGAACATATGATACGGTGCACTTTCCATGTCGGTAATTTATATAGAAAGATGCTGTGGACGTAGATTCATAAATTTCTTGCATATGTCATAGTATTTTCTTGTTACCGTAAAGGTTCGTGCTGATTTTGTCTTTGTGTTTGGGATTGTAACTACAATGGTTGATCCGATATCCAATTTGAACTTTCAAATCATGTAATTCATGTCCGACATGTTGGATTTTGAGCGCATGCGCGAGTCTATCCTTACCTAATTGGTCAATGAATGAGCTCTGATTGGCTGGATAAACTGTCTCATAATGAAGAATAGTACTATAATAACCCTAATTATGATACAGTTTTCTGACATATAATATTTACATTTCGACATCGTCGAATATAAACTACATTTTAATACAATTGTTAGTTAAGAAGAATGTAATGCCCTTCATGTTTATTTGAACAATAAGCGTTACGCCATATGTTGTTCGTTGAGAGTAGGCTACTGTAGTCAGGGAATTAGTTAACTGCGCTGTCCTCTGGTAATATAATGCAGGTTATGGGCTCAGTAACTCACGGCTGCCGGCTCACACCCTCTCTCTGCCACTAATTGTTACAATTCATTAGCAACACGCAATGCTAAGTAATGTAGTGACACATGAGGCACAATACAGTAGTCACGTCTGCACTTCATTCATGATGACATTCATCGTCAAATACAAATCCACTACTGCTTATAGTCCCCAAATCAATATCAATATTGATAATATTCATTTACCGGCATGAGATACCTCTGTTGTGAAACCCGTGAACTTGTCTGTGTGTGTGTGTTGAATGAATTTAGCTGATAGACTGTGCGACAGTGTTGACTGGTGGTGATATGATAATTCTTGTTTTAAGGGGCCTAACATCTAGGTTATCGGACCCTAATGCAATAAAGTGAAGAAGATAACAAGTAGTTCCGTGAGAACTATACAGCATATTTTCATATAACCTACTTATGTTAATTGACTCTATCAACATACAAAATTTCAGTTTCATTGCTGTCATAGATTGAGAACTGTCTAAATATTTCGGATGGTCGCCATGTTGGATTCTTATATATGTAGGCCATAGAGATATGTGCTATTAGATGACGATTATTGCATAGGTTCAATATTCAAACGCTCAATTCGATCGCATGATTGATACACAAGAAATGAATACTTAATTTTGAAATTTCCCACAGCCGCCATCTTGAGGTTATGTTCACAATTCAACTAAATTAGATGCCAGTGCATTGCAATTTGTATGAACATTTACTCTACCATATTTCACTGCGCTTGGATGGTTAAATCGCGATAAATGTCTATTAAAATGTTTCAACTTCGCTTGATCGCCTTCCAAGGGTTTTGAAAGTTACATAGATGAACTTATAGTAGTGCCCTTTATCTCTGTACAAAATGTGTGGGTGATATCAGTAATATTTTCGGAGATTATGAATGCCGGTAAAATAAATCGCACAGCCACCATCTTAAGGTTATGTAAACAATTGAACTAAATTAGATGCCAGTGCATTGAAATGTGTATGAACATTTGCTGTACCAAGTTTCATTTCGTTTGAATGGTTAAATTGTGAGAAAAGTCTATTTAAAAGTTTCAACTTTGCTTGGCCACCATGTTCGTATTGTAGTCAACAGGATTTGGAAAGTCCCATAGGTAAACTTCTACTAGTGCCCTTGATCACCGTACAAGATGTGAGTAATAGTTTCGAAGATAAAGAATGCCAGTGAAATATTTTGCACAGCCGCCATGTTGGATTGGTAAGACGTAATAAAATTTGAAGGGCTCGGTCGGGGTCGACCAAGATGGTACTATGACCTCACCCAGTTTCATTGAAATCTCTCCAGCCATTTAGATTTTATTAGGGGGGCTCGGAGGGAGGGGGCACACACGCACGTACACACACACACACCAACAAAAGGTGATCTCTATCTCACTGCCAAGGGATGAAAATGAAAATGCTTTATATAAAACAGACAGTGAACCCTAATAGTAATGCCCTATTTGGATAAAAGAAAAACGTAGATAATTGAAAACAATAACGCAAATAAGGCATTTTGAACAATAGAAATAGAAATGTGCACAGTAATAACATAAAACACACTAGACCTAAACTAAACGTTTTAAACTATTTTAAAACTTTGAAAAGTATCCACTCTCCCTCATGGATCAGATGACGAGATCTGCTGATGGCCCGTAATCACGTAGGCTATATCAGGGGAGAGGGTGTTAGGCAGTTCGAGAGTTCTTCGCAGATCGGCCAGGTCCACACACTTCAAGAGAATGTGTGCTCCGGTAAGGTGGGCACCGCAAGTACACACAAGTGAGATTGCATAGCAATCCCATGGCCGATCGTGAGTCGCGTGTGTTGACTGGAGTATAATAATAATATCTCCGTCAGAGATTCTGACGGTTTTTTAATTTTTGGAGGGCAGAGACTATCTGTGGGTACCACTGTAAGATTGATAGTGTTTTGTAGAGCTATTTGCCTTAGCCTTGTGACAGATCATAGATATGCACAGACACTCCTCATCACTGTTTATTATTGTATATGTATATAGTTATAGTTTATGTTTTTATAATCGGAAGATATATAGTGTGGATGTAGTACTTAGGCGGTTGTCTAGTGGCCTTGTGTCATACGTTATAAAATGGACTAGAAGCGACACGGCAGAATGCAGAACTTGTAATGGGTTTGAAACCAATACGGATCTAGGTGGCAGTGAGATGGGAGATTGATGCTCTGAGAAAAGTATATTAGTTGATTGTTCGGCATTGCATTGATGCATATTGATAAAAATACAACCAGCTGCTTTATATAGTCGTGAATAGAATTAAACCCCAGGAAGGATTCACATTCTGTTACATTACGGAAAAGTTTTCGTAAACTTGGAGTTATATATTATATAAAGGCACCCGCAAAAATACGTATGTGGATGGAAATAAAGAGCACATATAGGAATATAATGCCCAAAGTACAAGTAAGACAAGTTTCACTATGATAGACAATAATGTACGGCGCTTTCCGATAAGTAAGAGTAGTTAAATTTATAAAGTATTAAAAAGTTATCTTGCAATCACATTGTGCTGAGATTATTTCTACCGTCATCTGATTATAGGAAAGGGGAGGGTAAAGTGAATTGCTGTAAAAACAAGCTTGTTGTCCTGCTACCCGGGAATACTTTCTTGTGTATTCTACATTTTCTCATTATAGTAATGAGTGGCGCCCAACAGAAATTATTTAAGGTTAAGAGCTATCACAGCCTATAGAATCGTATCTGATGATGCTCGCTTGATGAGCGAAACATGTCATTTCTGAGTTTTCTCATGCTTCAATAGTACAGAGCAATACATGTAATTTATTTTAGGTTATTTTTTTTCACATATTACTATAATTGAATTTATTTTGTGTTGACCGACTGAAAGTTAAAATATCAGTTGTTAATAAGACAGCATTGAATATGGTTTCAAAGCTGTCTTCACTTGAAAGAGGGTATCACCCTTACCGTTGCGCAGAGTTCCCATCCCCTGGAAGACCCCTTTAATAAATTTAAATGGCTTGTAGAGCATAAAAATCCAGCGTTTTAGCCTCAAATTGCCACATTTCCTATAAGCTGCAAAAATACTATTTCAATTCCAGATTGTTTGAAAATAATGTTGCTGTTTGGAGATACAATAGACCTTTCATACTACATATTGCAGGCGTAAATCGCGTGAAATTCTAAGATACCCCAGGATCCCCTTAAGCGCATTGTACGTATTGATGAATTCTACAGCCTAAGTTGGTTCCATGATAACCTTATAGCCATTTGCAAACTTTCACAGAAATTTAATAAATGGAGTGGCATTGCTTGTTAAAGAAAAATAAGAAAAGTTGGATGTCACCTCTTGAGATACTGTTGTCATGGTTACCGGCTTGCATTTCTTCATTAGTTTATTAAATAAAATAAGTTTTCTGGGAATATCTCAGGAATTGTTGGTTTTAAGGCCTTAATATGTGGTTTTCAGGGTCCATTTAGAGACTCCCGAGTGTTGTTTCTCACATTGAGGGGCTGAAAATGAGATTTGTCTCGTCCTTCTCGTCCGCCTATTTCAGCAAGGCCCCTTTTGTGAGAGGTACGGAGAAAAGTTACATCAATGATTGGTGTCGTGCCTCTGATGGATATCCATCCACCCAGCCGTTCGCGAGATTAAAGCGTAAAAACTTGTACACAGTTTGTGTTTTTGCACGCAACCATCATAAAACAGTCTAAAACGTGTTAATAACTCAAAATTCCGTGGAAATTCAGAAGAAACGGACAAACTTTCATTTTTATATACAGAGTGTAACTAAATATGTGCGAAAGCTCCGGGGATTCGATAGAAGATCTGACAACCAGCAAAACATGTCCTGTAAACATATGGTGTATTTGCGTTCGTTGCCGTGTTACAAGCATTGTTTGCGGTGTGCATAACACAGACCGCTTCACTATGCAGGTTTGTCATTTGTGTTGATAAAATGTACGTTACTACGAAGGTGGATCAAAAAGTTAGTTGCACTAACGCGCTGCTGCAGCGCGCTGTGTGTTGCAATCGTGGGCACAGCGGAGAAAGGGACAAACACTGCCCACACGTCTGTTAGTCAGGTCGCTGTGGTGTCTCGTCTTGTATGGTGCGAATAGCGGCCAAATGCAATGGCGCGTCAACTGGACGTTCACTCCAAAGATGGATCCCACGTCTTCTCACCGATGATCACAAGATACAACGTTTCCAATCCTCCCTGGCATTTTTGCAACGCTATGCCGCAGATGGCAATGGGTTTCTGCGGCGAATCGTCACAGGCGATGAAACGTGGGTCCACCACTTCATCCCCGAAACGAAGAGAACATCAATGGAATAGGTGCACCCCTCAACACCACAACGAAAGAAGGCCAAGGTTCAACCTTCAGCCGGTAAGGTTATGGCGACAGCGTTCTTTGACATGGAGGGTTTGCTGCACGTGGAATTCATGCCGAAAGGAAAGACGATCAACGTGGCGTCGTATTTTCAAACGTTGCACCGGTTGCGTAAAGCGATTAAAGAGAAGCACCGGGGGAAATTGAGCGCCGGTGTGGTTTTGTTGCACGATAACGCAACACCTCACAAGGCCTGCCAAACGAGCGAACTGCTGCAGCGTTTCAAGTGGGAGGTCGAACAACAACCACCCTACAGTCCCGACCTAGCGCGATGTGACTTTCATCTGTTCGGTAAGCTAAAAACGGAGCTCGGTGTTCGACAGATCCAGACCGATGAGGAGGTGAAGGCTGCTGTCTTCGTGTGGTTGCAGAACGCTGGAGAAACTTTCTATGCATCTAGCATCGACAAGTTGGTTGTGCGTTCGCAGAAATGTTTGGAGTCTCTTGGAAACTATGTGGAAAAGTGACGTTACTTTGTATGTCGTTATAGGCGTGTTGCTGTTGTATAGGTGGGGTAATAAATGGCCATAACTGGGAAGTGCAACTTATTTTTTGATCTGCCCTCGTACTTGCAGTTATCTACAGAAGGTGCTAAAATTATTCCTGCCCACACATTACTACTGAACTGTTGTTGATGTCTGCTTTGCACAACTTCTCTGGGATTTTAATCAACCCAGACATGCGTATTGTGAAAGTTCTGCACTCCATCTCAGGTAAACTTTGCTTCATCTGTAAACAGAGTAGCAGCGAGGAACTGTTGCTCCAGAACACACGTCTGTCGTAACCAGGTACAAAATGCTGCTCTGGGTGGAAAGTCAGCTGCACTAAGACCTTGGACTCTTTCAAGGTGATATGGATAAAGGAGCTGTCTTCGTAGAATTCTCCACACTGCCATATGACTCACAACTACAATATTGCCGCTATTTCCCTGGTGCTGCTCCTGTTATTTTCCTCAATATGGTTGAGAACTCATTTGTTTCGTGTCAGGTGTTCCTGTGCTCCTAGGTCGTCCATTATCAGCAACACATCTGCTAAACGAGCCTGTTTCGCAAAGACGCGTATGTATTATTTGAAACGTCTTGGTGTTGGGTAAACGTCTATTAGGAAAGTGTTCCGCATACAAACGCCATGCTTCATTTGCGTTGCACTGCGCCCGTCCATACAGAAGATGCATGTCTGCCATTTCCGGATTCGAGTACCCCATTGTATCACGACGTGTACTGACTGTCCACTTAATAACAACTGACAACACGTATCACACCACTTCACTCCACTCTACTCTAGCTTATGACATGTGCGGACGTGTATAAGTGTTTGCTAAGCACCTGATTTCACGTGGCTATGAATGCAAAACAAATGCACACAGACTTGAATAGTGACGAAACCTACAAGTGGCCTGTGTGCCCTCCACAAATGACCAACTAGCATCGTGCCGCCGTCTATGTTTACAGGATATGTTTTGTATGTTGTCAGGTCCTCTATCGAATCCCGGGAGCTTTGTTGGTTGGTTCCTAAGTTTAGGGGCTGCGACAACGCGGTCATGTAGCCCCGTGTACTTTGGGTGCGTGTAGAATCTGTCTGATAACCGGTGTTAATTGTGATGGCTCTATTAGTGTGTGTTATCTGTTTTTAATTCAAGTAAGGACTACAGAAATTGAATTTGCAATTAGTTCCCACTTTTGCCACCAAACACCACCGTCAACAACTATTAGTTCAGAACTTGGCTACTAGATGCCACCGAAGTCAGCTCCTGGAGACGAACGTTGGAACCTAAGAGCTTTAGTCAAATTTAACCTATAATTTAGCTTCACAGAAGTGTAATTAGTGGAAGGTTCTTTTACATGTCATTTAATGTATGACATGGGACCGCCGGCTTTACTTACCCTCCGAAGGAAGGCATACTGAGGGATTTTAACGCTCTTAAAAATCCGATTACTTCGGCTGGGTTTGAACCCGCGATTTTGGGCATAGAAGTCCCGGGAGCTTTCCCACGTATTTAGTTACACCCTGTATATAGGGATTGTTATGGACTATTGAAGAAGAAGAAGAGAACTTAGGGATGGCATGTTTCGCTCGTCAAGCGAGCATCATCAGAACCAACTGATATATTTGAAGTCAAATCCATTATCCTAATCATCACAGTTGCACATACTACTACAGTCACCACAGAAACATAGGATATCAGATAAATCCAACACACATCCAAGTACACGAGTACGATGCTCAAGAAGACCCTAATCTGAGTCAACAATACTTCGAAGAAAAAATAAATAAAATGAAAACATTGGGTAAAATGCGATAGAAGATTCTTAGGTGTGCCATCATCTGTAACTGATATCCATGATATCGTAATAACAACCTCTTGAGTCTATATAAAAGGAACTTAATTTTGTTACAATATTGTTGAAATAGAACGTGTCTCTGGTTATCCCAGCTCGAGAACATCCGTGTGGTAGCAGAAACACTTACCTAGCACACTCCATTAATTACATTGGACAAGGACCAGAGGCGATGCGAGTAACAACATTGCGGCTAGCTCTTGGCGCTGGAAATTCCGCGCTATCCTTTTGTGTGTGTGTGTGTTAGCTTCGAGAGAGAAGTGCTGCTTTAATTTAATCTGTACTTATGTAAAACGTTACCAGATCCACAAAAAGAACAATTATAATTTAATATATTAATTTACATTTTTTAGCGCTTATAATCCAATTAAATGCTCCTTTGAGCACATTATGCTGCACAAATAATGAAATAAAACTCATTGAATCAATCTTCAAAAGTCATTATGTTTTATATTAATGATTATTAAATTTCTGACAGCGGAGACATGATGTGTTTACATACCTTTTAAAAAAGAAGAATACAAATATCTTAATACTTATAATAAAACCGCAATCAATCATGATACACTCACAAAAACGTATACGTTACAAGCAACTTTCTTCCTTTGTTTGTAGTTTTAAGGGGCGGAAAAGCGAGGTCATCTGCCCCTCTTAACACAGATTATACAAATTTAGAATTATGTTACAATTTAGAGTGGACGCCTTAACATGAAAAAGGTCTCAAATTTTATTTAAAAAAATATATGAAGCTAATAAGTATAATAATAGACAATAAATACGGAAAACAAAAAATTCGGAGTTCGAAAAAAGAACAAAGTCTTTGAGTCAATCATCACTTGAAAATTTAGATTGCTGGCCCTAACCCACTCTCACTTATAGGGCGGATGACGAAATCAGCAGCCACCACGCCACCGAATAATATAAGATCGAGTGTAATTTGCAAACCAAGGTCAGCAAGAACCACACACACACTCGGTTAAAATGTGGGCCACGGTGTAAACGGCTCCAAAGGGATTTAGTTCCTTGTTACTCCTACTCCATTTATACATTTAGGGATTACAGAGGACGTATATCTGAAATTCATATTGAATTTGTCAAAAAATGTCGAAAGAAACAAAACAAAAATAAACACAGAAACAACAAGGCCTATTACTCAGAAAAGATACGATATGTATTGACGCTAATGGCTAGACTAGTTGAAGCCAATTTAATACAACTTTTAATTATGTGCACTCACTGAAAACATTGAATGAGTACGCTCTTACTAAATATAGTCTTTCTTGCTTCCCTCCTCTTTCTTTTCTTCTTGTTAGTTTAGTTTACGAGTCCAGAGCCAAAAATCAAAGGAAAGCCTCCTTGGCTTCCACATCTGTTTTACTTCAATGCCTTGCCCGGTGTATTTATTGACATCTCGAGCATAGGCACTTTGAAGGTTGTGGTTCAGTGGCACGGATTTATCAATTATCACAGCTTCTTTCTTCTGTCGAACAAGAAGGAAAATATCATGCCAGTTGGCTTTGATGGTTTTATCGGTGCGGATTTCTTTGTCCCAGCTTAATATAGTCTATAGATTTTACTGTCCGAAACATTTTTTGGCTGGTACTTATAATACGGAAGCGTGGAGTCATCTAGTCCAGTATTATTATTATTATTATTATTATCGGTTTATACAGTACATATAACACATTTCTGGTACATTACAACATAACTATATGGGCTTCAGTGAACCAAAGTATAGTTACGGTAACAGCAACTTCTAAGCTGGAATGTAGCTACCCATGAATTTCCGAACGATTCTGGTTGTTGATAGAACTACTGCCTTCTGCATTAGTTTGTATAGCCGAGTATCCAGTTCCAGTTCTTTAAGGCCTTGGAGCAAGGTACTTGGGATCACGCCCGTACTTGAGACAATGATAGGTATGGTCTTTACTCGCTCTACATGCCATTGTCTTTTGATAGGGTCGACCAACTCGCTGTATTTGCTGATCTTTTCAATGTGTTTTGACTGGAGATTCTTGTTGTTAGGAATCGCAACATCAATCAAAGTAGTTTGCTTAGTTTTCTTGTTTACAACCACCAGATCCGGCCTGTTGTGCGATACCGATTGAAGTCAAAATAGTTCGGTCCCAATACAGCTTGTATTCATTGTTTTCAAGAACACACTCTGGCTGATATTGGTGGTACGGAAATTTCTTTCCTTTCAGAAGCTGAAAATTATCAGCCAACTTCTGATGCAAGATTTTTGCAACTGCATCATGCCTTTGTTTGTGCTCCGTCGCCAGGAAATACCTACATGCAGATGTAATATGCTGTATTGTTTCTGAGTGTTGACATACGTAGAGGCACTTATCATCTGGCACAGCGGGATCTTTTATAATGAACTTGAGGTAGTTCCTCGTAGGGATGACATGGTCTTGAATTGCTAGCATAAAACCTTCAGTTATTATTATTATTATTATTATTATTATTATTGTATCCATATTGTCACATAATCACGTCTTTGCCCGAGTACATTTTATAGAGAGATTTTCAGTCGGTTAACACAAATTGTGCCCAATCACATTAGGCGAAAAAACAAGTATTTAAACACCCTAACCTGAGAGAAATATTACAAGAGATATTTATCACAAAATAACACGCTTTTATATACCAAAACGCGGGTGTTTAAATACTTGCTTTTCCGTCTATTGTAATTGGGCACAATTCGTGTTGACCGACGGCAAATAGTTTCTTAATAGAACTAGGCTTCTAATACTTCAACGAATACATTTTTGTAACAGTCTGGTTCGACCTTAGCAAGGAACCACTGAATGACATTACATAACTTACTATGTACACCTCACACAGAGACAGATGACCTCGATATTCCACCCCTTAAAACAACAATCATCATCATCGTCATCACCACACAACATATAGTGTATACCCGTGATACAGTCTCCTGTATTTGTTAAATGAATTGAATGACTTTGAGGTTTGCTGCTTAACGGATCGCAGTGTTTAGCTGGTCTGCCAAATTGGGTGAATCTATATAGCCATTCAAACCCTTAAATGTCTTCCCTCCGACATGATAAATATCATAAGAATTTTTGTACAGTATAGTTTTATTGAGAGTCTTTGGACACCCTGTGGAAGTGAAATCTTTCTTCTACTGTAACTTATGTACTTGTGGTGACAGTCAACAAAAAAAAAGAAGTCAATCCCTGGCACTATACAGCCCATGACGAGCTGAGGAGGACCAAGCGACCGCTGCCCAGCCATTTGGGCAGCAGATATTGGGGTGATGCGTGGATCAGCGCGTCGGGTCCCCTCGGCCGTTAATCTTGGTTTTCGTGATCGGGGCGCTGTCTAACTGTCAGACAGCTACTCAATTGTCCCCACGAGGCTGAGTGCACCCCGTTCCAACCCTCACGTCAGTTTTAAAATCCCTGACGGAGCCGGGGATCGAACTTGGGGCCTCCGGGTGAGAGGCAGGCGCGCTACCCCAACATCACGGGGCCGGCTATGTGGTCACAGTACGTATTTAAAAAAACAATTGGGAATACGTTTGACAATGAAGCAATTCCAATCTTTTGGGAATTTTCATTGGCTAGACGCGGAGAAACATGCAGAGCAATTTCAAAGAGCTGTATCTGTCCTGAGTTCATGATGCTTCACTACAACGCGAGCCTTTTAAACTCAATGGCCTATCTAGGACGGTAATTTCAAAGATAGATCAGCAGATGTGGCCTAATATTACGCTTCCTTTTTCTTGACTAGTAATCCTGTTTTTATTAGTTTAGGCAGGTTAATTAAGAAATTAAATTTGCTTGTTTGTATCCCAATTACTACAAAGTACGTTTAACGTGGCTATATTGGAGGAATAATGGCACTAACAGGTAAATGATGGGTCTGGTAGGCTATTTACATATCCTGTGTTAAAAGGAAGTAAATTTGTCTCTAGCGAAAAATTTGGAACACATATATTGTGCTTGACGGTTATGAGACAATGTTCATGAATATTCCTCTGTTAATTTTTGCCAACCATTAAAAGCAGTTAATCTGCACACTTTAGGGAAACGCGATGGAGCATGCATTAATATAGAACTAAATTAATTAAACATAATTGGCCTGTAATTGAGGCAGGAGATTAAGACGCGGGTAGTTTACGATCTACAAGAAGCTTTAAAACAGTGCCGTTCCTATAGGTTTATTATTATGACACCTAAGAAAGGCTTGCATATTTGTGCAAACGTTGAGACTTCTAACCGCTCGTAGTGTTCAGGCCATGTATGTGCCTTCCGCGCATCTATTCTGAAGATTATTTCGTAGATAAATATTCATGTAGGTAGAAGTTATTAACATTTAAGGACATTCAACATAAAATATTTTAAAACTTAAGTTTCAGATGTTTTATTGAGCTGAATATGTCAAGGATCATTTTCCTGAATATATTCTTCCGGTAGTACGTTAGACTTAATATTGTGATAAAGATACCTTTAATGAGAGTTGCGAAGTTAAAAATATCGTATGTGGCGGGCAAATGTTCTATTCAGCTCATGGCAGGGGAGGACAGGCGGTGCTGGTGTGACGTCAGCTCACACCGCTGTACATGCTCGCATCGAAGACGAGTGTAGCGTGTGACGTTACCGCGTTTTGTACGGCTCCCGCAGAGGACAAGGATGCAGCAATGTAGCAAAGACAGGAAACATACTGGTGTTAGTAACACAACGAACTGAACGTCTTGGATGTCGTTATGTTAATGCTGCTTGTTGCAATTACACAATTTATCACATATTATAACCAATGACATTTCGTCTCTCTCCTATCAAACAAGTAGTTCCGTGACGAACTAAAGAGCCTACTTTCCTTAAAATTTCAGATTAATGCCAAGTAATAGAGTAATAGAGTAAATTACTACAGTAGGCAGCCCTGGTGACTCTGAATAGTCTGACTTAGTTCCATCTCTTAAGGTATAGAATGCACATACAAAATTTGGCTGAAGTCTAATGGATATTATGGACGTTACATGTTGTTTGATATTGGATTTATCAGTGCAGGTAAAATCATGTTGGTAAACATGGCATCTATGTGATGCTCAGAATTAATCTGAAATATTACGATCTATTTATAGTGCCAATTTTGGATAAAATCCATTTGTTAGTATAGAAGTTACATGTAAATAAAAATTGAAACTATCAGAAAGCTTAGAATCATGTTGGGAGCACTGAGGTATATTAGTTACTCCAAATTTATCTAGAATGTTAGGTACTATACGTGTGCAAAGTTTAGAGATGATGACTTGCATACTTTCTGATATATTGATATTAGGATTAAACAAATAGAGATAGTATTTATTAACAGTTGGCAGCCCTGCTTGTTCTTACGAATACGCATAGTCATAACTGTTATGGTACACAAAGCACATACGAAATTTGGTTGAAATACATTTGTTAGTATAGAAGTTATATGCATTTAAAAACTGGTCCTATCTGCAGGCTTAGAATCATGATGGCAGCACTGATGTATATAAGTTACACCGAACTAAGGTAGAATATCAGGTACTATACGTGTGCAAGGTTTAGAGTTGTTGGCTTTCATACTTTCTGATATATTGACATTAGGGTAAAAACATAGTGAGAGTATTTATTAACAGTTTGCAGCCCTGGTGGCTCATTAGAATACGTACAGTCGTATCTGCTGTAGTATACATAGTACATACGAAATCTAGTTGAAATCCAATCGATAGTATAGAAGTTACATGCATTTAAAAATTGGACCTATCGGCAGGCTTAGAATCATTTTGGCAAGACTGGCACGTATGGTCTTCTGAAAATTAATCTGGAATGCTATTGTCTATATGTGTGCCAATTTTGGAATAGTTCGCTTGCATAACTTCTGAGATATCCAACATAGAGCTCAAATTACAATTGCGATTTTTCAGCAGTTGGTAGCACTGATGTAAATTTAAAATATGGCCGTGAGATATTCAGGTATAAATCTTTGCTCTTGCCAAATTTCGTTCCGATAGCCGCAGCCGTTTAGGAGTTGATAGGGGGGGGGGGGGGGGGGCACACACAGCCAGACATACAGAAGGACATACAGACAGACGGACAGACAGACAGACATTTTCCCGGATCGATCTCATAAATCTACTTTTTCCTCATTTTTGCAAAATGTGAAAAGTAGGCTAAAAATATGTAACAAAAGTAGTTAATGTAAAGGGCAGTCATGCTATAACCTAAATAGAACTGAGCACAGTATCATTAACCCTGCACATAAGAAAAGAGCCATATAGAACAATGCAATCACGGGGACATTTTCCGACACTTTCTGTTTCGGTTTTCTTGAACTAGTTTATCAATGATAGGACGTAGTGTCTGGGAAAACTGTAATCGATGGGTGCATGTTAGGTTGTGATCTGACAAGGTACTTTGAGATTTGGACTTAGCCAGTTTCATAATAGAAAATAATTGTTCGCACACATATGTCGAACCGAACACACATAATATCCATGCAGCAAGTGCATACATCATGTTCGCATAGAGAGCTCTACAGCGGACTGACCCTTCCAGGTCCGTACGCACGCGCCGTTGATCTAGGCAACATGGTATTACACGATTCTCACTTGACACCACACGAACTGACAGGCTTGCCCTTCGTTTCGACACGTCACACGGCTTAAAGCTGCCTTTGGCTGACCTAGAACTATCCCAAACCTTTTCACACATTTCTGTCTGTTAGGTAGTCAGCCCGAAGGCTGGTTGGATCCTTAAATAGTACCATTAGGTTATGTGGGTAGATACCCACAAAAACCCCAGGCGTACTAGGCAAGATGAGGAGTGTAGTTTGCCTTTGCTTTCCTCACTGAGTCAGAACAGCAGTACTAACTCTATGGATAGAACCTTTCACAGCATCTACAGACACTGACTGTGCCCTGAATGTCATTACTAAGCACCACCCATACCTCAGTAGCTTCCATATAATCACAGCCATGAGTGGGACTGAGACATCGGTGAAAAGTCACATTTTACTCTAGCCTGTGCCAACAGACAAATGCAAATATACTACATTCATCAAGAGATGGCAAACAGGCCAATTCACACATTTACTAGTCACTTATTCAGTTTTTATGTCATTTCCATCTGCAATAGGTTACAAATCGTAGGGTTCATCTCATTAGCCATGACCACGTTGACAAATATACTGTTGAGGATGGATACACCCATCCTAGGGATTGATTTGTGTTCTTATGTTCAGATTAACCAAAATTCATGTGAAGAAGGCCAAACTGAGGTCTTGGCGGAAGCGTGATCTTTAGCAGAGAATGCAGAAACAAACAAAAACCAACAAAGAACTATGCTCGTTTCATGGTGATCTCTTATGCATGACATGAGAAAAAAACATTTCTCATAGCTCATAGCTGTGTGTGACAGTGCTTTCAGTAACCCTAACTGGTCTTGCCTGACGCTGAACAAAGGGTTCATTAGTGAGAAAATTTATTTATTTCATCAGTATATTTACCACAGACATTGAGGCCATAACCTATGGAAGCCTACTAACAACTTAATGGTTACAATAATATATCATTCCAATATTTCACAACGAAACTATTATGTTCCGTTAAGTGTTTAAGTTTGCATGAGACAAGTAATGTTTTTAGTATTGAAGCAGACAAAATTAAAGCGCACATCTGTATCAAAATAGGAGTTTAAAGAGCTACCCTTTAAATTTTCCTTTAATACGTTGAGTGAAAAAATACTCTGATTCTGTAGTTTCCAGGGCAACAAGTGGCTGTTTGGTTGAGCTGGCATATCATAACCCCGCTTATTCTTGAAATAAATGATATATTGCTTTGCCCAAGGTCGCGGGTTCAAACCCGGCCAAAGTCGTCGGATTTTTAAGAGCGTTAAAAATCCCTCAGTATGCCTTCCTTTGGAGGGGAAGGCCCATGTCATTGATTTATGGCATGTAAAATAACCTTCCACTAACTACAATTGTGTGAAGCTAAAATTGGTAGGTTACATTTGATTAACGCTATTAAGTACCAACGTTTGCCGCCAGGTTCTGGTTAAGGTGGCATCTAGTAGCCAAGTTTTCAGCTAGGTGTCGTTGACGATAGCATTTGGTAGCAAACGTAGTAATGACTTGAAATTCATCATCTGCAGTCCTTACCTGAATCACTGATTACACACACTAATACAGTCATCACTAGGGCCAGGATGTTGATGCCATAAAAAGTTTAACAAGATGTTCAGTAAAGAACATATAGCCTACTTTCTCCTAAATGTATGAGTATAGTTATAACTCGTTATTATCAAAGAGTATAATAGAACTATTCTTTGTTGAAGACCTTAGAAACGATTTACCTCTACCAAACGCCACAACCTAGATAAAAACTGCTACCATCATTGAAGAAAGAAAGATAAGAAGTATCTAAAGAATGTTATGGATCTGGAGACATAATCGACCGGACTGGCTGCGTGGCTCAGCGGTAACGTTCTCGCTTGCTGAACCGTATGTTTCAGGTTCGTATCCTGGCGCAGTCAGCTGGCATTTCAGGGTGCACAAATGCGAGGGAGCCGTGTTAGTAGATTTACTGGCACGTTAAAGATCCCCTTCGGGACAAAATTCTGGCACCCTGGCGTCTCTAAAAGCAACAGTAGTTAAAAGGGACGTAAAACCAATAACATTATTATTATTATTATTATTATTATTACATAATCGGCCTGACGCGGGCAACATCCAACTTTGAGTTGAGGCATGTCTTTACACGTCTGGCTGCGTATGACTTTCACAACCCTAATTGAATTAACAAATCTTTCCATGACCCTACAGAGACGTGTGTATACCAACTATGTGGATATTTTCGATTGCTATTTGGCTGAAATAAAAGTATTAATTAATATCCTGAACTAGCACCAACGGTAGAGTTCAGATACTATGTGAAATCGTTTTGTTCTTTACTTCAATTAACATTTTCAAATAACGCACAATAGGCTGTTACAAACCCTTTAAAATAAAAAGTAAAAATGTATCGTAGTATCATCTTGTCATTCTTCAAATTCGATGCGCATAGAATGCCAATGGTATAGTAATCAATGAAGCCCCACGTAGACTAGTCGTGACATCTAGTGGTGAAATATCGAACAATATAATCCTAACAGAGCGAGTGCATTCTAGCGGCCAGAAGAAGAAACTTTTCAATAAAATCTGGAAGTTAATAAGTAGGTTTGCGTGCAGTTACCTTTTTGGCAGCTAGATGTCTCGAGTAAATCTGCTGGCGAATTATGTTTTAATTAAATATATATTTTACACCATAATATGCACAATATAACGCTTAATTTTAAAACATCTGAGTCATTACAAAACAATAAACATATAACATTTCAAGCAAAAAACCTAGCTCTGATCGGGTTTGAACCATAGGCATTTGAGCGACAGGCTAACGCTCTACCACTGAGCTAATTGTGTCAACGAATATCGTTCTATTTAAAAATGACTTACATAGAACTTGTTAGCAAATAATGATTTATACTAAACGATTTCATCACTGGAGTATATTATTTATATATAAAGCATTTCATACAACGTTTATTTATTTTGTATCAGTACGCTATATTGCATGCAATACTCAAACTAGTGAAATATAAGTCAGGCACAAGATATCCGCTGCCATCTTGTCTCATTACTGAATCGGCTCAGCTTTTTAAAATCACGTCTGCACTATAGTATTACAAAATAAACTTTTAATTTCGAACGTGCCTCTTCCTTTAGAACAGTTAAAACGATTCTCGGCTCGATAATCGGAACTGGTGGGTCCCATGATATGGATTATAAAGTTTGCATAATTCGCACGGCCGCCATCCTGAAATGGTATGGCGGACGACCTTGTAGTTTGGTCACAAGACGCATCCTATACGAAGGTATGTTGTTACCAAATTTGGTAGAGATCGGATGATTTGGTTAGTCGTTATTTGATTTTACGTTTTGAACGTTTGAGTGGCCGCCATTCAGTTTTAGTAAAGATGGCGGCGATATAAAACATGACCCTGAGGTGTCCTTTGCTAGTGCTACCTTTGTACCAAATTTCGTTCAATTCGCATTCACCGTGTTCGAATTGATAGGGGGGGACAGACATTCAGAGTACACACACTCACACACACACAGACACACATACACACACAGACTCACACACACACATACACACACACAGACTCACACACACACACACACACATACACACACACAGACAGACAAACTTTTTTTTGCCCTGTGTTGATCTCATAAGTCTACTTTCATTTTTTGCAAAAATCGAAAGTAGGCTAAAAAATGACCTTATAAGGCCGATTTCTCTAAGACCCAAAAATCTACAAAACTTAAAAAATGCTCTTTAAATGAAAAAATAGCAAAAAAATGCAAAAAGATGCAAAATAAAAATGACATATTTGATGACGGGGTGGCCCGTCTGGAGTTTCTATGTACTTCAGAATTGTTTTAGACAGCTCAGTAAACAGATGACATGTCATCAACATCCGGGCTCTAGTCATCACAATTAACACCGGTTATCAGACAGATTCTACACACACACACAAAAGTACACGGGGTTACATGACCGCGTTGTTGCAGCCCCAAAACTAAGGAACCAACCAACATTGCTATGGCAGAAGAAATTGAGCTTGCGGTTCTACGTGAAAACTAGTCTCACGATCATAGTCAATAAACAGTATTGACGAGGCGGAACCATTTGGAACTTTGTTCTTAATATCATGATCATTTATTTATTTATTTATTTATTTATGCTGGTTTACAACAGGGTCGTTAACCCCAATAACAGTAAACCTACAAAATTTTAATAGTAATTCTAATTTTTTTCATAACTTAAATCTAATCTTAAATCTAATATTAGCATCTAAATTAATTACATAATAATATTATTTATAGCTTAACCTTAATGCTGTTACATATTCTACCTTTTTATTAATTAATTACACTCATGGCAATGTGGTCATAAATACCTTTACAAATTTTTGGAGACTAAGATCGCAGTCTAGACTTTTATTACACACTACAGCTTTATTGTAATTACTGCAGAGTCTAAAAAGCGGTGAATGTTTGTGTGACATGGTGCATGTTTTCTTATTCCTAAAAGTTGTCCACGTTCTTGAAGATAGACGTGGAACATTGAAATTCAGCAACGATAAAAAATAAGAGTTATCTACCGCAGAATTTACAATCTTGTGTAAGATCTTGGAATCATTTATTTTCCTACGATCTTCCAAATCAATAATTTTTAGATTATTCGATAAAATTTTATATGGGACCATATATGGGTAATTTCCGCTCATTTTATAATGTATAAATCTGGCGAATCGCTTCTGTACTCCTTCTAGTAATCTTATGTATTTTTTACGCCACGGATTCCACACTACGCTTGCATATTCTAATTTCGCCCTTACGTAAGCATTAAAGAGTGTAATGGCCGTTTTTACCTGCCGAAAAGGTCTTACATTTCTAATGACGAAGCCTAGTACTCGGTACGCCTCACTTGTTACCTTGTTGATGTGAGAAGCGAAAGTCAAACCTTTATCCAGTTCCACACCAAGGTCACTTACACCATTAACCTCCCGCAGCGTATTCAACCCCAGCTTATACTGGAAACTAACTTTATTCTTCCTTCGGGTAAATGACATTGTGACACATTTCGTTAGATTAAAATTAAGTTTATTTTTCCTACTCCATTCAAAGATGTTGTCCAAGTCATTTTGTAGAAGATAGCAGTCATGGGCAGAGGATACAGGACGGAATATCTTAAAATCATCAGCGTATAGAAGACATTTAGAGTGCTTAATACATTCAGAAATGTCATTGATTGCTATCAGAAACATAATTGGTCCAAGGTTCGATCCCTGGGGAATTCCGGAATTTACGGTATATTCCATTGATGAATTTCCGAGAAAGTATACATATTGCTGTCTACCAGACAGATACGAGCTAAAAAATAGGCCATGAGATCACATTTATAGGTGTGATATGAACTACCAGACATGCTATTTCACATCGAAAATCCCACGTGTAGACACCGGGAATCGAAACTGGTCTGCGTTGGTGGGAGGCAAGTATCTTGACCACTGCGGCATCACGCCCGTATGGCAGATATTAGTTGGAACACTTGTGATCTAAAATATATTTATATAAAGCGAAACCTGCCGATATCGATGAATCTTTGCATACAATTTGATCATACAGGGTGTCTCAAAAAATGTACTAACATTTTCAATGACTATAAAATGATTATTTATGAACATAGAGACAAGTTTAAGGGCTTCAATTATAGAAGATACATGTAATTAAAGACTCATGTTCGCAAATGTTCAAATTGATCACCGTCAGTGTCCAGGAGTTCGACAAACCACCACCAACGCACCGGACCATTGCTCGTATCAGAGATAAAGAGATGGAACCGTTCACAACGTCAACAAGAAACGTTCTGGATGACCACGGACATCCACCAGTCCTAGAAAAGAAGAACAGGTGCCGGAAGCCCTCACTCGTTTCCCACCGAAATCACTACGACAAACGGCTCGAGAGACACACATTTCAAACGATAGCGTCCATCACATCATGAAGCGTCTGCCCTGGAAATCCTACATTCCAACACGAAATTGGAAATTGACAGACAATGCCACTAAATTCCAAATGAACTTTGTCGTAACGTTTGCGAATCCATTGCTTCGCTTTATCAGCTTTGTCTGGGCACTGACGGTCATCAATTTGAACATTTGCGAACATGAGTCTTTAATTACACGTCTCCTCTATAATTGAAGCCCTTAAAGTTGTCTCTATGTTCATAAATAATCCTTTTATAGTCATTCAAAGTGTTAGTACATTTTATTTAGACACTCTTTATTGCACAGATGAATTTTATTCCTAAATCCATTTGAATCGTCCTTCGAAGGAGTGCACACTCAAACCCCGATTATCCGAACATGATGGAACTAAGGGTCATTCGGTTTATCGAAATTTCAAATAATCCGGAAAAGCCCTATTCGATAGTACACCCATTTACCGTCTATAAATCAATTATCCTGCCCCGTGGCGAATTGGTTAGCTCGTTAGGCTTTGGCCCGAAGGGTCCCGTGTTTAATTCCCGTCCAAGCCATCCGGAATTTTGATCTCCTGAAATTAATTCCCCTGGTTCAAAGACTGGGTGTATGTGACGTCCTCATAACTTCATCCTCAGAACGCGCAGATCGCTCACGGGCGTCAACTAAAAAGACCTGCACTCAGCCTCACAGAAGGCCACAAAACATTACAGAAATCAATCATAAAATCTTGAACATTAGGTTCAAATGTAACCTACCAATTTTAGCTTCACACAATTGTAGTTAGTGGAAGGTTATTTTACATGCCATAAATCTATGACATGGGCCTTCCCCTCCAAAGGAAGGCATACTGAGGGATTTTAACGCTCTTAAAAATCCGAGGACTTTGGCCGGGTTTGATTACAGAAATCAATCATAAAATGAAGCTTACCGCTCGAATTCTATACACACGGGGATAAATGACCACGATGTCCAAACCCCTCAAATGAAATAACAACAAGATTTTTTTATATTTTTCATCCTTCGTTTCGGTTAATCAGGACGTTCGATTAATCGGATTCCCATATAATCGAGAGTATGATTGATTGATTTATTGATTGAGTGTTGTCGTGTTAACAGTGAGGTCATCTGCCCAATCAAGAGTTTACTGTAAATGCAATCATTTATAGGGTAAACCTATCTAACTTCGTGATATCACTGATTATAGATGAGAAACCAAAACAAATACTCGATCAAATAATTTTATATTTTACGTGTATAAAACCAATATATTGTTCTACTTATCCATGATAAAGAGCATTCCAGAAATGTAAAACTATTAATGTTATACAATGATATGTGTGTAGTGGGCATGCTACATAATTTCTTGGTAGCATACTTAATTCCGTGACACTGTATTTTGCTAAGCAATTATTTTAGTAATAATGCATATAAATCCAACTCTGACGACTGAGATGCAAGTATCTTCCTTAGAGACTAGGGCAGCATATAAGGTTTTGAATAATTACGTCAACAACTTCTCTTAACGACCTTGTAGTACAGGAGCTGCAACGGGTTTTCACGCACATACCATTCAATCAACTGCCTGCCGTATACCCAGTGACGATTTCGGCTCAGAGCATTTTTCCCGTGTAAGGACATTCCTGCCATCTGTCGAAGACGGTTGGAACTCGGTGTAGAACGCCTACCTTACTTCAGGATAAATATTATGTCTGGTGTCACGAAATAAAGTATATCACGAAATAAAGTAGGTTTACCCTATACATACCGGAGATCTGGCGCAAGAGGATGCATGCGCTGACTTCTCTAAACCTCTCTGACCAATAGCATTATTACAATCACTCCCGTCAGCATGTTCCTTAGGTTCTCCCACAGTACACAGGCTACTAGGGAGGAGTTTTTATTATAGTAGTGATATTGGTATGGACTCCATCTTGAAGAAGAAATTCATGATGAATATCAATAAATTTAAAACAAAAATAATGAAACGCGGCCGAAGGAAATCAGAAATCCCTACAGACGTCAAATTAGCACGTGAAAAGCTTAGGAGACTTTTGCTACTTAGGAAGCAAAATAACCAGTGATGGACGAAGCAAAGAGGATATGAAACGTAGCTTGGTTCAGGCAAGGAAAGCATTTCCACAGAAAATACATTTGTTATCAAAATAGATTTAGATATTAGAAAGTCATTTTTGAAGGCCTTTGTCTGGAGCGTGGCACTCTATGGAAGTAAAACTTGAACTGCTGGTGCAGCAACAGGGAGGAGAATAGAAGCATTAGAAATGTGGTGTTACCGGGAATTATGAAGATATGTCGGGTAGGTATAGTAACAAATGAAGGGGTATTAAGACAAGTGGGAGAGGAGATATGCTTTTCGCAACTGCTAATGAAGAGAAGACATTATGTTTGTAGGGCACATACTAAGACACCCAGGAATATGAAACTTACTTATGGAAGAAAGGGTCGAGGATAAGAACTGTAGGGGACACCAAGGTTTGAATATGGTAAGTAGATTACCTTGGATGTAGGACGTGATAGTTATGCAGAAATGAATCGATTAGCTCAGGACAGGCTGCATCAAACCAGTCAAATGACAGAAGATTCAAACAACAATATTGGTCGCAGAGGATATACGGAAGAACTCGGCGCGTGCATCCACATGTTTCCTGTATGCACACATTCAATAAAGAAAGTTTTGCACCATCCCTTGTGTTAATATCATCATGTTTGGCATGCATCACACCACGGCTGTAATCTGGTATACAATAATGTTGTCCTTCTTGATTTACCTCGCAATATCATCCCGCCTCAAAAACATGGTGCTCCGAGTCATACACTATTTTCATAGGTGTTGCATAATATTTTTCATGTGTGTACATAACCTCTGCATGGTAGCCCTGAAAAAAGTTGGTGATAAAATACGATCGCAAATATTTCCTTTGTGATCGGACCAACATGTATGCAGAGCGTAACCATGATCGGGAGATTCACGTTCACGATGTTCCCTTTTAAAATGGCCGAAAAGATGAACAATAGAATTCTCGTTTTACTTTACAACTAACACCGAACTGCTTTCTGCATTCTGCATTCAAAGCATCACTACTCCATAAATCATGTACCAGGACTTTGACGGGAAGCTGCATGAAGTTCGGAGGTCAGAAATTCTAATCAAGGTGGTTAGAGCGGATATTCTGAGTATGCTTTTTACCCGGGTTTCCTCACACTACTTCCAGGTAAATGCCGGAATAGTGCCTTATTTAGAGTTCCGTGGAGGATAAGATGACCTCGTAGTTCCGCCTCTTAAAACAACAATAACTAACTAACAGAGCTCCGGGGCACCTTCCCCATCCCTAACCTTAAACAATACAGCTTCACACACTACTACAATCACCCACAGAAGCACAGGTCATCAGACAAATTCAACACATACCCAAACACTCGGGGCTGATGACCATGATGTTACGAACCCTCAAATGATTTATCAATAAGCATTAACATCAAAACATCCTCTGGATCAATGTCTGTTCTTTTTGTTGAAGTTGGTGTTGCTTTGATTCAAGTTATAACCTTACGACACTCCCGTGTACTTACGTACGTGAGGAGTTTGTATGATAACCCATGTTATTATGGTGTTTGCACAAGTGTGATTTTATACGATTGGAGCGAAATCTATATCCAGGCTTTTTATATTAACATGTAGGCAAGGCGTCACACGATCTTAATACCGTGTGTTCAAAGCGGTTATTTCAGTTCATGTTAATGTTACGTGATTATTTGCTCAAGATTTTTCCTAATACCTATTCAGAAACGTGTCTTGTTTTAATGACAGTATTCAGAATTATACTGTTTAATAATTTTAACTTACATATGTCGTAAGTAACTAATCAATTATAGAACCTACAGTAGATTAATAAAGTGTTGAGTAATGTTCAATTTAGCTAACTTAATATAGCATGTGAATCGCTAGTTTCACTTGGCTATATTTATTACAATCAATTTCTTACCAATTATGTGACTTAAAGATGATTTATGGGAATTAAATATTCAGAAAGGCAAGAAAATTTCTCTAAGATGTATAAAAACAAGATTCATACCTGAATACATAATTCAATAGCCACATATATGGTTTTAAACATCCAATTTATAAACGATAGCATGCTTTCTAGCTCAATAAGAACCAATTACACTTTGGGACACTATGGTTTATGATTTCGACATGCCACGCCTCCTGCTCGTTTTGATGCTCTGTTGCAAGAAGGTATACTTGTTAGTGATTTAGATTCCTGCTTAGTAAGCTGGATCGATCAGAAACGAATCAAAATTCTAATTTTACGGCCATTCACGGATCCATTAGACTTTATTGCTCCGCCTGAGTACCAGTCAAGTTATTGGTTTAGGAACTTCGTTTCATAACAGCTGAGTAAGTTTGGACATTGCTAAGTTTGATATTCTGAACAAAAATTTCACGACATAAAGGAACTTCTTCGGTAAATTGCTTCCAGTAACTAAATGATCAAATAAGATTGTTGATTGGCATCGATTGATGGTCGAGCAGAATGTCACAGATAAGTACTGACATACAAAACGCAAGGTGATGGATTCAGTTACAGATCAGCCATATGGGTGTGAAAACGTGACAGCCTTGTGACTTGTTAATTATTTCCTAGGGAACACTCAAATTCTTTGGCGTCTCCAAAACTAAGTAGCATATTGCAAATAACGATAAATGATGATGATTATGATGATAATGATCATAATAATAATAATAATAATAATGGACATTTTGTTTCAACAGTAATCTCAAGTACTCACCCAATCATATTCTGCAAGGGCTAAAAGAGTTTGATCTGGACACTAACTTGAATAAATTAATTCAGAATTCCTGATCTTGTATAGATTGTTGATAGACATCAACTAAAATGCATAAACATTGACCATTATGGCAATGGTAATAATTAATAACCGTGTTGACTGATAGTATTATCTTATTAAAACTGCCTAGTCAAACACTAAAGAAACGTTTAATTACAATACATGTTTCGGTATTTCATTGATACCTTCCTCAGCGTGATTGATATTAAATCTTAAAAACTAGTTAACAAAGCCAAACAGAAATGGATATCCTTACATAAATTGTTTTAAATCAAAAATGGAAAAGCTTGTAAATAATTAAATGCCATGTATTAAAAAATGATAGTCAAATGATGCTATTAAAATAAAAGATCTACCTTATAAACTGCCTATGTCAATACTCCAATAATTTTGATCTAAAACTGTAGTGACAGAAGATGTCGCTGTTAGAAGAATGAAGAAGCGCAAAGGAAGTAGGTCAAATTGTCGCCTCAAACCGAACAACATTTTTGTATTACAGTCCTCCAACCTCAAATTTCAGTCGATTCCCAACTTAATGGCCCACTCTGTTGTTTTAGTCGCTTAATGGGTAACGCAATGTGCAGGCTATTTACCAAACACAGCAATCAAGCATATTACACAGTGTCGTCTTCAGGTGGAATACTGTTACGAGAAACGTAATAGTTTACGGTATTACCTTCTCCTAAACTTCGATGACTCAGTTGGTCCTTACTGTATTTGTTGGCTCTCTCTGCTATATTATATGTGTATTGGGCAACACAATGAGCAGATCATTTATTTAAAACTATAAAATAGCATGTTGGTAGATTGTTTGTTGTGATTTTAGAGTCCTTTGGCTTGAGATAGGTTAACCCTCTGGTTAGGAAAACTGGAAATGCAGCCGGATTTTCCAGAAAACATTGTATGTGGATAGCCAGTAAACGGTGGGTATATGTGAGCCTTTTATAGTAGTAGTTATGGATCCGGTCAATTCCAGGTGCTTTCAAAATCTGTAGGCTGCTGATGACCTGATGTAGTTCTTCAACGTGAACGTCTTTATGTGCCATTTGATTTATTCAACTGGTAGCATTCTCTATTTCCTTAAACCACGGAGCTTCATTGTTGTGTTCTTCCGGCCTAGACCATATTGATGACCAGTAGTCGGTAACACTCTCCGCACTGGGTCCTTCTGGAGAATCATTCTGAACTTGAGGTGTCTTTTTCAGGTCGTCATAGAACTTTCTCTCATTTCTCTTGAAGTCATTGTTCTGTTTCTTCCGTTCGGTAGTGTTCTGGTATCTCTTAATATGTTTAGAGAGGGCTGCAAGTTTTTGTTTATAAGTATCAAGCACTTCTATTATCACAGCGTCCCCGGGGACCTGAAATTCTTATTGTGAGGAGTCCTTCATGATTCTTCGCATGCGGTTGTTCAGACGTCTACTTCTCACTCCATTCTTATACTGTTGCAGTCTGTTCACATTCTGACGTAGTTGTTCAATGCGTTGTTTCAAACGTTTTGCCCATGGTGGACCGCTGGGTTTCCTTGTAACAGACTGTTGGTTTGGAGGGCGTGGCCTACCGCCATTAATTCGTACTGCAGCTAGTGCTGCACAATAGATAGCAGTATGAACCTCCCTGAAAGATTGGTGCTCTTCTAAATATTTAGGAAGTACAGTTTCGTTCAGTTCTTTCAACACCATGACAAACTTGCGGGAAGACTGCTGTCTAGGAAGTATTGGACGTTGGGTAGGGTCGGTACCTGCATATTCAAGCCGAGCCAAATTAAATTCGTTTTGGATCTTGGAATGATGTCTTGTTTCCCCATTCTGAAGTTCATTTACGTGAGTCGGTTCATTCAAGGTGACCTCATTATCTGTATTTATTTGGTTAGTTTCATCACTTGCAGCTGAGGGATATAGTTCATGAGATATCTCCTGTCTGATTCGATCCCGAACAGGGTCGGGAACTAAATGATTCTTTACAATTGCTCTTCTTTGATCCGCGACTCGTTGCTCAGTGATGTTAAACAGAGGATAGTGCTGCCTGAAAGCCGCATGCAGTGCTTGGCGGTAGTTTGTCATATCTGTTTCAAGACGACTTATTCGATAATATGCCCGCATGATAGATTCATTCATATGGGTTTCCCATTTCATACGTTTTCTGGGCTTACCTGCGAGAGTGGTTGTATTTATTACAAAGGCACTGCCGTCAGGTGCGGTGCGAGACTCGAGATTTTGTGTACCGCCAATATCGTCTTGAGCTGCTGGAGCTTCTACTGGTGGGGGGACAGCAGCTTGTCATCCCACTGCCACCGGTTTGCGTATAGTCACCTCTAGCGTTAGTTCTAGAGGTAACCTGCCGTATCACAGGCAGCGACATTTCTTAACGCAAATTACTATTATTTCCTTTCCTGTGTGATTTTTATACCTTCTGCCAAGTATTATTATTATTATTATTATTATTATTATTATTATTGTGTTTGTTAGTGTAGAAGTTTTAGTTCTATATTCATAACGCTCGTAGATAGAATTCTTACAGCATGTTGCCATTTTCGTGGAATAAATATTTTAATGATAATAATAATGATAATAATCATAATCATAATACTGTATGTACCAGTTACACAAATCTCATTATTCCTGACAACTGATGCAGGCCTAAAAATTAACTGTATAAAACTTTCGAATAATATTAAAGGGAATGCTACAATTTTCTATTATATTCATCATGGCATTATTGCTAATTAAATCTAATATACCGTAACTTAACACCATTTTACTTTTAAAAACAATCGTTTTGTCAAAGAAGTAGAATTTTCTAACACTCTGCTCGAAACTAGATTATTCAGTTAGTTTCCCTTTGGAAATTAGATCGAACAAGACACCGGTATCGTGACTTCTATCTTACATGACAATATTTAAAATTCAATGAACCTGTTCTTGTGATATTTACATTGTAGTCTCCGAGTGATGTCGGAGCAGGGGAACGAGAAATTACAGTGGTAGAGCTTCTTTAAAGGGAAGTAATTAGAGTGTGTATATGACTCACTGTCAGTTCTCGACACATTCCCCTTAAAGTAACCCAGTACCTCTATTGAGTCCTACATAGCGAACAATGCTTACGCAGATTATACAAATCACTTCTCGTGACATGTTTCCCATTGTTCTGCGGGTAGCCAATGACTTCTACCACACATCAGGGAAATAAAAGTCGTCATGCAAATAATCATTTCACCTTACGTGATCATCACTCTCTTCTTCTCCTTCTTCTTCCTCCTCCTCTTCTTTAGCATGTTCCCATCGGGGCGAATTGAGTTTTCCAGATCAATGCTCACCACCTTGTGTGGTCTGTCCACCGGATTAGGTTTCCTGGTTGACAGTGTTCAACCATCATCATATAGGCCAACCTCTTTGCCTCCGACCTTCAAAATCAAGGCGATGGACAGAGTTGATGATGGAAATAGGTGAGAGATACTTGAAAGGTGTGTTCACACCAATTAAGTCTCCATTTTTAGCCTATTTTCATCTATGAAACAAGATGTTCAGTAAAGAACATATAGCATACTTTCTCCTAAATGTATGAGTATAGTTATAACTCGTTGTTATTATCAAAGAGTATAATAGAACTATTCTTTGTTGAAGACCTTAGAAACGATTTACCTCTACCAAACGCCACAACCTAGATAAAAACTGCTACCATCATTGAAGAAAGAAAGATAAGAAGTATATCAAGAATGTTATGGATCTGGAGACATAATCGACCGGACTGGCTGCGTGGCTCAGCGGTAACGTTCTCGCTTGCTGGGCCCTAGGTTGCAGGTTCGTATCCTGGCGCAGTCAGCTGGCATTTGAGGGTGAACAAATGCGAGGGAGCCGTGTCAGTACATTAACTGGCACGTTAAAGATCCCCTTCGGGCCAAAATTCCGGCACCCCGGTGTCTCTAAAAGCAGCAGTAGTTAAAAGGGATGTAAAACCAATAACATTATTATTATTATTATTATTATTATTATTATTATTATTATTATTATTACATATACGACCTGCCGTGGGCAACATCCAACTTTGAGTCGAGGCATGTCTTTACACGTCTGGTTGTGCATGGCTTTCACAACCCTAATTGAATTAACAAATCTTTCCATGACCCTACAGAGACGTGTGTATACAAACTATGTGGATATTTTCGATTGCTATTTGCCTGAAATAAAAGTAGTAATTAATAACCTGAACTAACACCAACGACTTGAATTCAGTTACTTTGTGAAATCGTTTTATTCTTTACTTCAAATAACATTTTCAAGTAACGCAAAATAGGCTGTTACAAACCCTTTAAAATAAAAAGTAAAAATGTATCGTAGTATCATCTTATCATTCTTCAAATTCGATGCGCATAGAATGCCAATGGTATAGTAATCAATGGAGCCCCACGTATACTAGTCGTGACATCTAGTGGTGAAATATCGAACAATATAATCCTAACAGAGCGAGTGCATTCTAGCGGCCAGAAGCAGAAACTTTTCAATAAAATCTGGAAGTTAATAAGTACGTGCAGTTACCTTTTTGGCAGCTAGATGTCTCGAGTAAATCTGCTGGCGAATTATGTTTTAATTAAATATATATTTTACACCATAATATGCACAATATAACGCTTAATTTTAAAACATCTGAGTCATTACAAAACAATAAACATATAACATTTCAAGCAAAAAACCTAGCTCTGATCGGGTTTGAACCATAGGCATTTGAGCGACAGGCTAACGCTCTACCACTGAGCTAATTGTGTCAACGATTATCGTTCTATATAAAATGACTTACATAGAACTTGTTAGCAAATAATGATTTATACTAAATGATTTCATCACTGGAGTATATTATTTATATATAACGCATTTCATACAAAGTTTATTTATTTTGTATCAGTACGCTATATTGCATGCAATACTCAAATTAGTGAAATATAAGTCAGGCACAAGATATCCGCTGCCATCTTGTCTTATTACTGAATCAGCTCAGCTTTTTAAAATCACGTCTGCACTATAGTATTGCAAAATAAACTTTTAATTTCGAACGTGCCTCTTCCTTTAGAACAGTTAAAACGATTCTCGGCTCGATAATCGGAACTGGTGGGTCCCATGATATGGATTATAAAGTTTGCATAATTCGCACGGCCGCCATCCTGAAATGGTATGGCGGACGACCTTGTAGTTTGGTCACAAGACGCATCCTATACGAAGGTATGTTGTTACCAAATTTGGTAGAGATCGGATGATTAGGTTAGTCGTTATTTGATTTTACGTTTTGAACGTTTGAGTGGCCGCCATTCAGTTTTAGTAAAGATGGCGGCGATATAAAACATGACACTGAGGTGTCCTTTGCTAGTGCTACCTTTGTACCAAATTTCGTTCAATTCGCATTCACCGTGTTCGAATTGATAGGGGGGGACAGACATTCAGAGTACACACACTCACACACACACAGACACACATACACACACAGACTCACACACACACATACACACACACAGACTCACACACACACACACACACATACACACACACAGACAGACAAACTTTTTTTTGCCCTGTGTTGATCTCATAAGTCTACTTTCATTTTTTGCAAAAATCGAAAGTAGGCTAAAAATAGGCTTATCGTCACTTTTCTCCGCGTGTGTAAATACAGTATGTGTGTTCCTAATGAAATCTAAACGGCTGGAGCGATTTCAATATAAATCTGTCAGGTCATAGTTATATCTCGTCCGACCCTAACCGTGCCCTTAAAATTTTATTACGTCTCACCAATACAACATGGCGGCTGTGAGAAATATTTCTCCGGCATTCTATATCTCTAAAACTATTACTAATATCACCCTGAACTCTTGTACGGTGATAAAGGGCACTTCTAGAAAAGTCACTCAAGTGACTTTCAAAAACCTGTTAAGTACAAAACGAACATGGCGCCCCAAGCAAAATTGAAACATATAAATAGTATTTTCTCGCGATTTAACCATTCGAACGCAGTGGCACTTGGTATAGCAAATGTTTATACACATTGTAATGCACAGACATCTAATTTAGTTCATGTTTACATAATCTCAATTTGGCGGCTGTGCGCAATTTTGACATTAAGTTTTCATTTCTTGTGTCCTAATAATGTTTGGAGCGTCGCACTCTTTGGAAGTGAAACTTGGACTATTGGTGCAGCAGAAAAGAGGAAAATTGAAGCGTTTGAAATGTGGTGTTACAGGAGAATGATGAAGATAAGATGGGTAGATAGGGTTACAAGCGAAGAGGTATTAAGACGAGTGGAAGAAAATAGATGTTTCTGGCAACTGCTAATGAAGAGAAAATATAGGTTAGTAGGACACATACTAAGACACCCAGGAATAGCAAGCTTAGCTATGGAAGGAATGGTCGAGGACAAGAACTGTAGGGGTAGACCAAGGTTAGAGTATGTTAAACAGATAGCCTCGGATGTAGGGTGTGGTAGCTATGTAGAGATGAAACGATTAGCTCAGGACAGGGAGGCATGGATTGCTGCATCAAACCAGTCAAAAGACTGAAGACTCAAACAACAACAATAATGTGACCAAAGTCAAGGTTTGAATAATGAACCTACGCAATAATCGTCATCTAATAGTGCATAACACTATGGCCTACGTATATAACAATCCAACATGGCGACCATCAGAATTATTTAGACGGCTCTCAATATCTACGAATTGATGACAGCAATCACATTGATATTTTGTATGTTGATAAAGGATAAAAACTTAAATTCACGTCTGGGAGTTTCAATAATCTGGTGAGCACAAATTCAACATGGCGGCGACGCCACATTTTAATATATAAATGGACGTTTCTCGAGTTTTAACCATCCGAGCGCAGTGAAACTTGGTATGGTAAATACTAATACACAATCTAATCAACTGACATCTAAATTATTTCAATTGTTTTTATAACTACAAGATGGCGGCTGTGCAAAATTTTAAAATCGTGTTTTAATTATTTCTTGTGTCCTAATCATGCGATTGAAGTTTGAATAATACACCTTCATGTAATAGTACATAACTCTATGGCCTACATATATAAAAATCCAACATGGCAACCATCCGAAATATTTGGACGGTTCTCAATATCTACGAATCTATGATAGCAATCAAACTGAAATTTTTCCTGTTGATAGAGGCAATGGACAAAAAGAGGATATACGAAAATAGGCTATATAGTTCTTCACGAAACTACTTATTATATTTTCTCGTTTATTGTAGTCACGCCAGCTACTTGATTGAGGGTTGTATTATTGATATAGAATATATTTCTCCAATTTTCTTCCAAAATCTGCATTTCCATGCTTCTAGGTGTATGCCAACATTCACTACCATACAGGGCAACGTATAACTTATTATTTGTGATCATTGTTGAGCTGCGGATATTTGAACATAAATATGTTTAGTTTCTCCATAATATTTCCTTAGGACATTTAGTAAAACTTCGGGGTAGAAAACTGAGAAAAGCAGTGGCTGATGAAACTTAAGTTCTGTGGATATAATTATCTCTGAATCTAAAAAATCATGGTCGTCGAAGTATTGTTGAGGAGATAAATGTAGCGTTTCACCTGGAGTTACCGTCATGGACTTTGCCTTCGCAAGTTTTGTGAGTGCATGATATAACTGAGAGAATCCTCTTGTTTTAGAAAATATTTATGTTGCATTTCCTATTATAAACCGGAGACCTGTTTACGCTGTACCGTATATTAGTAGCCTACACGCGCCTGACGTAGTAGCAATAGCAAAGACACCTTACGCATGGTGACTTCCGCAAGACTCAAAACAAGGAACTAAATACACTTGTCTGTTTATTTGATGCTACAGTAGCTCCTTTAGTGGTAAACATATTTCACTGTGAGACGAGATAGGCTGTAAGTATCTCCAAGTTTGAGAAGGTATATGTTCAAAAGAAATCCAAGACAGAAGTCTCTTTAGGAAGAAACTAAGGGATCATCCTGAGAGACAGCATTTTAAACAACGGAATATTTTAGGCTCATAATGGCAAGCAGGTGAAAAGCTGAAGGAAGTACGAGACTTCTGTTACTTAGGAAGCAAAATAACCAGTGATGGACGAAGCAAAGAGTATATAAAAAGTAGGTTGGCTCAGGCAAGGAAAGCATTTCTACAAAAAAAAAATCTGTTGACATCGAATATAGATTTAGGCATTAGGAAGTCATTTTTGAAAGCCTTTGTCTGGAGCGTGGCGCTCTGTGGAAGTGAAACTTGGACTATTGGTGCAACAGAAAAGAGGAGAATTGAAGTGTTTGAAATGTGGTGTTACAGGAGAATGATGAAGATCAGATGGGTAGATAGGGTTACAAACGAAGAGGTATTAAGACGAGCGGGAGAGGAGAGATGTTTCTGGCGACTGCTAATGAAGAGAAGAGATAGGTTGGTAGGACACTTACTAAGACACCCAGGAAAAGCAAGCTTAGTTATGGAGGGAAGGGTTGAGGACAAGAACTGTAGGGGTAGACCAAGGTTAGAATATGTTAAACAGATTGCCTCGGATGTAGGGTGTGGTAGCTATGTAGAGATGAAACGATTAGCTCAGGACAGGGAGGCCTGGAGGGCTGCATCAAACCAGTCAAAAGACTGAAGACTCAAACAACAACAATGACAAGCATTGTCTCCATTAATAATAATAATAATAATAATAATAATAATAATAATAATAATAATGATAGTAATAATAATAGTACTGATAATAATAGTAATAATAATGTAATTTAAGTGTATTCTCCAAGTAAGTACATTGAATTCATTGGAAATAATAATAATAATAATAATAATATTTTATTGGAAGCAGCCAACAGTTTAGCCATGTTGAAACACCAGATCCCGTGAAACCTCCAAAGTTAAGCAACACAGGGAGTAGACAGAACTTGGATAGACAATAACGAGGGCCATGTGTTGTTGGTTGGAGAAGGGAAGGAAGGGTGGAATCGTATTGACCACCCTACCGCAATTACACTCCTGTTCAGTAAGACATATTCGGCCTAATAAGGCAGAAAGAAGACCCGCTCCTTCTGCTAGAAGGAAATGACTGCGTCTGATGCTAGTTAGCACAAAATAGAAATCGATCTTCATTACCTCTATAAAAGTTTTCATCTCTATGATAATTTAGGGGGCGTGGTGGTACAGAAGTTAAGCTGCTTGCCTACCCTCCAAGGTGGACCACGTTCGATTCTCGATCAATGCATGTGAGATTTTTGAAGAGAAATATCACGTCCTGGGATTCGGATTGCACGTAAAAATGGAGGTCCCGTGGCTTATGTTCACGAGATTAACCGTCATGTAAGGATACAAGCGCCCTTCCTTCCTTGTCTGAACATTCGGAATCGAAAGCCTTGTATATTTTTTGTCGTGTGGCCTCCTGAGAGGCCGAGTGCAGGTCTTTCTAGTCGATGCCTGTGGGCGACCTGCGCGTCGGGATGAGAGATGGAATGGATGAAGATGAATGAAACTGGGCAAGGATGTGGAAGGAAGTGGCAGCCTTGTATTAATCCCGGATGAGGTGTATAACAACCAAATATAGAGTTACCGACAGCTAGATCTGCACTTGCCCATTTCCCTCCTCCTGTGGACCAATAAATCGCACACGTCTAATGAATCTACACTGACCGGCACGAAAAACGCAACAAACAATAACTTAAATATAATTATTGCGTATTTACAGTATCTATTTAATCAAAGTGAAGCACTTCAACCTATTCATTTAGACGGGATATGTTATTGGCGTTGCTTTGCGAGGAAATAATGAAGTGTCGATTGTTGATTGCACTAACCTCAATTGTTTTTTCCCGCACAACCTGGATAACACATAATTGGATGTGAGCCAATAATGTGTTCCCGCTCTTAAAGCGCTTATTGTTGTACTTTGAATTGTTCATTTTTCAATCACATGTGTTTGTAGGATCTTTCTGTGATTGTCGTAATTAGCTTTCTGGAGCAAACATGCCCTTAAGCCCTGAATAAGCTGCAAAAGCTGTTGCTTTGGTGGAAGATGGTCACAGCATGCATTACGTAGCAGAAGTGTTGAGGACTACACCTTCCACCTTTCTATTCCACGTACGAAGGTACAGGGAAACTGGAGAAGCTTTGCAAGGAGACCAGGAAAATGCCCGAGAAGAGCAACATCGGAGAGAGATGACCGCTTCTTACAACTTCAAGTTCTCCACGACCGTCACACCACCGCCACTGAAGCACGAAATCGACTCCACCAAGTTCGAGGGGTCAATGCTAGTGAGAGAACCGTCCGAAGAAGATTGGAAGAAGCAAATCTTCAATCCAGAAGAGCAGTTACAGGCCCAGAACCCACCAGAGAACATCGCACAGCTCGACCACATTTCGGAAGGGAACATCATGGCAAGTACAACAATGGGAACAAGTGTTGTTCACCGATGAGTCGCGATTTGGCCTCCGATCACCTGACGGAAGAGAGAGGGTTCTAAAGGTTAAAGATATTCCCCTTGCATATTCTCATCCAGGACGCCTTTTCAGGGTGGTTCTGTGATGGCATGGGCAGGAATCAATATGGCTGCAAGGACGGATTTGGTCTGTTAGATGTGGAGGGAATCCTTCTGGAGCATGTTGTGCCTTTCGCTCCATTTATTGGTGATGGTTTCACACTAATGCGGGACAATGCACGGCCGCATGTTGCGAGAGTTCTTGGATGAAGCAAGGATTCATGCTATGGCTTGGCCTGCTCGAAGCCCTAATTTGAATCCTATTTTGCACGTTTGGGAACGGCTGGGAAGATGTGCCCGTCAGCACTATCCAGAGACCCTACAGGACCTACCGAATTCCCTCCTGGAAGAATGGGAGATGATTCCTCAACAGGGCATTACAGCATTAATCAGGAGCATCCCTGAAAGGTTGAATGCCGTCATTGGTGCAAGAGGTGGCATTACACGCATTTGAAGATGGGAACAGAGGTCTCCGAGATAATCTCCGAGCCTGTGAAGTGTATAAAATCAAAACAGAAGTACATTACCTTTAGGAGCTTACTTAAAATTTCCCGCTCTAATAGCGCTCTTTCCTGGATGTGTGGATCTCTGGCTTAATTTTAAAAATTGTTGATAATCATCTTTTTTCATTGTTAGACATTGTTAGACACCTGTATGGGACCGTACTACAATATTTCATTATCATATAGTAGATTAGTGTTATAAAAATGTCTTAAATTTAAAATAAATTTCAGTTTTTGTAAAAAAAAAATGGAGGAGTGCGTTTTTCGTGCCGATCTTGAAATATCAACAAAGGGAACTGGCACTGGCTTAGACTAGTAATGCCGCGCGTTGTTGTTCTCAGTCAGGGATGTATTCGGCAAAATCTCCGCACCGCTCCACGCTCCCCTCCTACGGCTGTGCTCTCAAGGTCAAGTGAGCAGCTAGTCACCGGATTCTGTATCCTCCATTTAAATTATGTATGTTTGTCACTTGTTACGGTTTGGCATCAAACCTTCTGGAGCGAATGACATGAAAATTCGTATGAATACAAGGCACCCCTAAAATAAAATTAGGCTGCAAATTATTTATGTAATACTAAGGGGTGAAGAGGTTAAAAGTAAGTTCATTTTATGCGGCATGGTGACTTCTGAGATATGGCGTTGTTGTATTTAATGAGAAATATATAAAAAAAACTGAAGCTCTAAAATCAGAGGGAGTTAGAAGTTGCTGTTTGTATAAAAATCTTCCAAATCGTCTCAATAGTACAGGAATAATCTTACAGTTCTTGAAAAGTCAACGGAAATATATTTATTTGCATAAAAGTGCTTTTAAACAAATAAATAGGACGATAGCCCCTGCCAGAACTGTGTCGCGCTGAGCCCGTATGACATTAAAGCCGGGCGGGTGGTATAACACATGCAATATTTCTCGCACAGGCCCTCTAGTATTAATATTTTTACTAATGCAGCCGATGACCATTTATTTTACATTCAGGACGTGTCAGGGAAAGGATTTTGGAATGAAAACGGCCGTGGAGCTATTGAAAGGCATTTACCTAGTGGGAAACCAAGAAAACCATTTTCAGGACGGTCAGGGTGGGTTTCAATCCCACGCTCTCCTGATGCCAGCGAAGCACTTTTGGTCACAGTAGTAGTAGTCTCGGACAGTCAAATCGCCGTGATTTGGCGATGTTAATTAAAAATAGAGATGGGTGCCCTTAGGGCTCCTTTTCCTGTTCTGTTTATGACTTTTTAGTTTGAGTGATAATTGACTTTACGGCTCTTTTGCCTTATGGTGATTGATGTTTTTATCCCAGTTTATTAATTTATAATAAGTTTTGGGAGAAAGTTTTTGTCGTTTTTATGTTTAATTCATTCGTTTTTTAATTTTATAAGTTTTGAGCGGTTTGGGATTTGAAACTACAAATACTATGTATATCGTATTTAGCTGCTCTATTGTGGATATGGGTCTTTTAGCTGAGCGACAATAGGAGTATCAACAAGTAAATCCCGCAAGGTTATGTTACGGAGGAAATCTATGAATGGTTAAAATTTTAGTACCTCCCACTCATGAGTAGACCATTTATTAAAATGTATTTTCAGTCTGTGAAGGTAATCTCCTATACATAGCAGAATACAGGCGAGAGGACAGTTTATCAACGGCAGGATGACACTAGCGACACACCGGGAGCTCCCACATTAGCATAAAACACTCATAATATACAGTATCTAACCATAACTCTAACGCCGGAAATAAGATAAAGGATGTAACTCAATTAACCACAGCAAGATAGCTCCAACAACATTATTAAAATATACTTTGACGTCTACTATTGGCTGTAAATGTATAGCCTACCTCTTACTAACTCTTATACAAGGCTGCGCTAAGTGGCTGGTATTTACGTTCTAAAGTTGCTGCTGTCTAGTACACATTCTGCAGGGAAGCATGTACCTTGAGTGTCACCAATTTCCCTGAAATCATTCAGAATTACAATTAAATTAAATTATTATTGTAGTTTTCAATCGGTGAACACAAATGATTCCAATTACTGGAATATGTAAAAATAACCTGAAATAAATGACATGTGATAAGTAAGGTTCGGATGTTTAGGAAAAGTCATATTTTGTCAGAGCTTATTTTAACCGAAAGCTGAAAAATAAGTTTGAATGACGGGTCCCCGGCCATGTTTAAAGCGATTTGATGTTGCCTATAAATGCATATTTCGGCCATTTTTATTGTTTTGGTCATATTTGGTCATATTTCAGTAATATAAGGTCTTATTTGGTTATAATTTCAGCATTTTTGTGTAAACTGAGGCGTCCTTAACAAGGTACGTGTTATCTGCGTCGAGTTTCAAAAACAGGATTTCCGAATAGAGTAGTAAATAAACCGAGCAAGAACTGCATCTCAAGGCTATGATACTGAATGAATGTTGAAAATTTTAATGTACTGTAGCTCTCTGTCAGTTTGTATGATTAAATGTGTCTGGTGTATTATTGCTGATCACGTTTTGGCACTTAAGAGGTTTACTGTATGTTAGTGATACTCTACCTATCCCAAAAATTCATGTCATATGTCATAGTTTTTTAGGACATATTTTATAGTTTTTAGGTCATATTTAGCTAGTTTTTAGGGCATATTTGCTTGCAAATTTTGTTCTTCTTTAGGTCTTAAACTTCCGAACCCTAGTGATAAGATGTATATCTATATTGTTACGGGCTTATTATTATTTAGCGTATGGCTTTTATGCCGGGAGTGTCCAAGGACATGTTCGTCTAGCCAGAGGCTGTAGCTGTTTCAATGCGGACACCCATGGGGTGAGCTACAAGTATCGTTCAATTTCAAGTAGTTGCAACTTTCGCTACCAGATGTCACTGACATCTAGTGGTGAACTTAGGAAATTTGATAGAGCGTTTCAACGAAATCTAACCTATAATTTAGCTTCACACAAGTTTAATTAGTGGAAAGTTATTTTACATGCCATAAATTTATGACATGGGACGGCTGGCTTTACTTCCTCTCCGAAGGAATGCCTACTGAAGCATTTTAATGCTCTTAAAACATCCGACGACTTCGGCCGGGTATGAACCCGCTATCTACCAAGTACGCCACCGAAGCCGCTGTTACGGGCTATTGTAAATTGCTACTTCTTCAATAGTCCGTAACAATATAGATAAATCTAAATCACATGTATTTTAAGACTCAGCAATTTCTCTAGGTTTATGCCGTATCTTGTGTGAGGTTTCACCTAGGACACCAAACTGGCTCATCGGCTCTTAGTGTCCGTGCCGGGACTCCCACAGAAGTAGCGAACTGTGCACTACCTCCCTTCTTATGAAGCGCACCTGAGGTTCTTTACTGCGAGAGATAAAAGCTCAAGCAGCCTTTCACCTCCCTATAAAGACTTCCAAAAGTATGGTATATTGGCTTTCATGGCCAGTGAATTATAACTCAGCAAATTTTCTAGGGTTATGTCTTGTCTTGTGTGGGGTTTCACCTAGGAACACCAAGCTCGCTCATCATAGGGAGGTGAAAGGCTGCTTGAGCTTTTAGCTCTCGCAGTAAAGAAGCGCAGGTGTGCTTCATAAGAAGGGAGGTAGTGCACAGTTCGCTACTCCTGTGGGGGTCCAGACACGGACACCAAGAGCCTGCTGATGAGCGAGCTTGGTGATCCTAGGCGAAATCCCACACAAGACAAGACACAACCCTAGAAAATATGCTGAGTTATAATTCACTGTCCGTGAAAGCCAACATACCACATGTAACTTATTTCAGGTTATTTTTCACATATTCCAGTAATTGGATTTATTATTTTTGTTCACCGACTGAAAGCTATAATATTAATTGTTACCTAGCGGACCCGAGCGAGAACTCTCGCATATGTATAAACCACCCGCCTGGCTTTACTGTTATGCGGGCTTAGTGTATAAACCACCCGCCTGGCTTTACTGTTATGCGGGCTTTGTGTATAAACCACCCGCCTGGCTTTACTGTTATGCGGGCTTAAACGCACTTTTTAAACAAATTGTTGATATTTATGAAATCAGACAGCAATTCATCACTGCTGCTGGTTGCACAATGGGTTGCGTGCGCCCCACGTGTACAGACTACCCACATAGCTCTAGTGTTATGCGGCTGTACGCGATACAGTTCTGCCAGGGGCTATCGTCTGGATTCGTTGTTTAAAAGCACTTAATAAACAAATAATTGTATTTCCGTTGACTTTTCAAGAAATGCAAAATTTTTCCTATACTATTGAGACGATTTGGAAGATTTTGGTATAAACCACACCTTCTAACTTTCTCTGGTTTAGGAACTTGAGTTTTGTGAAACATACACCTTAGGGTATTATAATAAGGCAACACTGAGAAATGGCTTCAAAGCTATCTTTAATACTACATTACTGGGTGAGTTAGCCGTGGTCGTTACGGCATGACTGCTGGCAGTCACTCACATCCGGGTGGCGAGGAGGTTCGAACCCCCCCCCCCCCACTGGCAACCTTGAAGATGGTCTTCTGTGGTTTCCCATCTTCCTTCCAGGCAAATGCCGGGGTTGGTCCCTAACTATAGGCCACAGCTCCTACCATCCAACTCCTCGACCTTCCATTCCAATTTTCCTCCCCAACTGTACTTGTAGCTGACCCATTGGGTGTCCGTCTCGAAACAGCTACAAAACTGGCGAGCCGAACATGTCCTCGGACACTCCCGGCGTTAAAAGCCATACGAAAAAAAAATACTACATTAAAAGCAACAAATATGGTATCCATTGGATACTATTCACTTCTTCAATTATTGTTGACAGGAAATCGCTGTTTGAATTGATGACCTTAAGGGGCAATGAGGATATAACTGTAATTATACTCGAATTTATTCCTTGATAGCCCTTGCTTGCTAAATAATATAATATTAGAGGGCCTGTGCGAGAACTCTCGCCCTCCCGGCTTTACTATTATGTGGTCTCGATGCGACATAGTTCTGGCATGAGCTATCATCTTGTATATTTGTTTGAACGCAATCCATAAACAATTATAATCATATCCGTCGACTTTTCAAGAATTGCAAGATTTTTCCTGTACTATTGAGACTATTTGGAAGATTTTGTCACAAACCGAACCTTCTAAATCCCTCTGGTTTAAGAGATTGAGTTTTGTGGAACAAACACCTTAGCGTTTTATATTATTTAGTGATTGAAGACCTATCAAATTTGAGAGTTGTATTTTGACATACTTTCCAGTTGAGAACCACACACATTTTACGAACCATTCTGATTATCTCCCGAATATACTTGGATTTATATATTACAAAATACATAAGTATTTGATCGTGAAACAAACCTACTTTTTCAATTGAAAGTAAATACCGTATCTGAAATGTATTCTGTATTGTATGTGGCATTTCTCAGCAATTCAAATATTTGCTTATCACGCTCCAAACAAGTGCTACATGTTTTACATATCATGTGATAGAGAAATCAACGCAAGCGGTGCAAGCAATGCATGAAGTTAGATTCTTGAGAACCCACAGCTTAAAGACAGCAGTGGCTCTTTTTACAAATAAAATCGTGCCTATTCTGGCATTGAAGTCATTTGGCAACACCTGACAGAGGGGAATCTTTCCTCACTAGAAAGATTGAAGGAATTATTCATTAAAAAAAAGAAATCGGAGTATCAAAAACTACCAGGTCACGATTCGTCTACCTCCTGGCACGAGAATCATTTCTTATTGAAAACCTTAGGATCTATTTACCTCTACCAAACACCAGAGCCACGGAAAAACTACTAACATCATCGAAGAAAAAACAGGAAGACATACTGTACCTCAAGAATTTTTTGGAACCGGAGCCATGATCGACCGGACGTGGATAACAGCCAACTTTGAGTTGAGGCATGTGTTTACACGTCTCGTGGTCCACCTAATCTGCATTAGCAAATGTTTCCATGAACCTACAGTGACGTGGTTGGTTGGTTCCTCAGTTTAGGGGTTGCGACAACGCGGTCATGTAGCCCCGTGTACTTTGGGTATGTGTAGAATCTGTCTGATAACCGGTGTTAATTGTGATGACTGTATTAGTGTGTGTATCTGTTTTTTAATTCAAGTAAGGACTGCAACTTTGAATTTTTCAAATAGTTCCTACTTTTGCCGCCAAGCGCCACCGTCAACGACTACTAGGCCAAGTTCAGAACTTAGCTACTAGACGCCACCGCAGTCGGCTCTTGGCAACGAACGTAGAAACCTAAGAGCGTTGTTTACATGCCTAACCTATACAATTTAGCTTCACACAGGTGTAATTAGTGGAAGGTTCTTTAACATGCCATAAATCTATGACATGGTACCGCCGGCTTTACTTCCCCTCCAAATGAAGGCATACTGAGGGATTTTAACGCTCTTAAAAAATCCGACGGCTTCGGCCAGGTTTGAACCCGCGATCTTGGGCATAGAAGCTCAGCATGCTACCAACTACGCCACCGAAGCCACCTACAGTCACGTGTATGCCAACTATGTGATCGCTGCCATTTAGAGCTCTGTAGGAGAAGGAAAATAATCAATCAATGACTATGCCACTCAAAGTACCAGCGCGCAATTTTAGTGTACGTGTTTATATTTTATTTTCGATGGCTATTTGGTTGAAACAAAAGTATTATTATTTCTCAGTGTTGTATCTAACATCTTAAGTGTACTGTATTAATGATTCCATTAGACGCATTGTTCAAAAATAAGTTATTTCCCGTATTATATTTCTGAAGTAAAAACGGGATAAATCCATATCCTATACTGTTCTACTTCAAAGCGAATTATTCAATTTTGTGAAATGCCTATTGACAAACCTTTATAACATCACTCTTCAAAAATAATTGATAGATTATTGTCTTCCGTTCTATGCTAGATGCTTGTACTGTATGAACCATTAATTCAACTGTTATCAATGCTTTCTTATACTTTTTGAGACCAGAGTGTTAGGTCAAACCACCCGAGTTGCTAATGCTACGTCTCCGTAATATATGGCAAGAACGTCTGTCTTCTCAGTTTAGCTTAGTGACTTTGGCATTATGTTAAACAAAGTATAGCAACCATCATTCGTCAGCTTCAACCCACGATCTGGAAATGCTGAGAATTCACCAGTTCTTCTAGACAGTCAATGAAGTCACAATATTTAGACTCCATGTCGCTAATCTTTGATGACAGTGCAGATGCAGTCAACGATAATAATATGTATCTGACATTTGAATCAAATTAAACTTGCGTTGACGAGTTCGTGGGCTGGTTGGTCAGCTTGCATCACTACCGCACAAAAAAATGAGGTCAAACCAGATGACTGTAGCATCCTACTTATAGACATACACCGACTGTTCCAAAACTGGGTGCACTAATTCAGAGGGGTAACACAGGAGTCTATGGGGAGTACATTATATTCCAACAGAGGAAGCGCTAGGCTTCGTGAACCACTTGCCTCATAGCTTAGTAACAAAGAATGAGTGCACTCTTGGAAGAGAGCGATTACTACCTGGTGCCGCAAACCTGCCCAAACCCGAGAGCTTAGAGGGGGAAAGGAGGAGATGGAAGGTAGTGGAGTGGGTAACTGCTGGTTTGCTCCTACGAGACACACTAACGTGCAATGCAGTACTTTTCTTTTGTCGTGTGGTCTTCTTAGTCAACGCCCGTGGGCGACCATGTGAGATGGAATAGATGAAGATGAATGAAACTGGGCAAGGATGTGGAAGGAAGCGTCCGTGGCTTGTCAGTAGGTCAGTATGCCTGTCAGTATTGGCCTGGTATTGAACACGGGAAATCACAGTAAACCATTTCAAGGACGGCCGACGATGGGGCTCGAACACACGCGTCTACTGAGTCAGCAGAGAGCTTGGCCCCAAGACCTAACGCTGTGCTTTAGCGAGCGTAGTCACCGCTGTCGGTAATACAGTACCGTTACAGGAGGGGTTGATGTGAACATTTCCGTAGCAACGAGCGAAGTGAACGTTACTCCCCTCTCAATCACGCTGCATCACATGGATTCGCCTGCCTACGAAACTCATTTTGTACGTACGTATGTGCCATCAGGTAATAACCACGGCAATCTAATTGCAAGAGTTTAATCCTCTTCTTCTTCTTTTTGCGTTTTGCCCATTATAGAGCGCGCTTGAACTTGTTTTTCGGCTTGATGATATTCGCCTTCCTATCTTCCCAAAATCTCTTCATGAAGCCACTGTGCTGCTTCTTCCGTTCTTCTGTCCACTTGGTTCCAGTCCTGCCACTAGTTTTCACCCTAAACTTGTGCTTTGTTACTGCGGTCCTGAAGACTTTGCGGTTTCTCAGAATATTTTCTCCGATGTTCAACTCTTGCAGGTCCTCTCTTGATTCATCCAGCCAGGGTATCCTTGACTTCTGAGAATTTATTACATTGAATAACCTTTTTGTAAGTCTATAATCGGCCATCCTGAAGAGGTGTCAATAAAATGTTGAACGTCTTCTTCGTACAGTGTTGCTGAAACTATCTGTGTGACGGTATAGATCTGAATTTCGTCTTTTAATCCAAATTCCGTTTTCTTGTATGGGGCCGAATATTTTTCTAAGAATTTTACGTTCTTGCTTTTCTATATTTGCAATTTTAGAATGACCTCCTAAAGCTATGGTTTCTGAAGCATATAGAGCTTCCGGTAGTACAACTGTTTTCTTGTGTTTCAGTTTTGCATTATGTGACATTACTCTTTTAGTATAGTGATCCCATGTTAGTCTGAATGCTCTGAAGTTTTGAGGCTCTTTCTGTGTTAGCCAAACTGTACAATCCTGAAGGAAGAATTATTTCTCCAAGGTATTTAAAAAATTCTAGTTGTGATATTGCTCCATACGCTGTTTCTATTTTCTTTCTTGTTCTTTGCTGAAAATTCTGCATGTACTTGGTTTTTTCAAATGATATTTGAAGGCCTGCTTGTGATGCTATTCTGTATAATGTCTCAATAGCATGCTTAGTTTCTTCTTTGTTCCTAGTGATAATCGCTAGGTCATCTGCAAAAGCCAAGCATTTCACATTGATTTCGTTTCCAGCAGTTCCTATGCTAACGCCTTTGATGTTCTTTTTCCACTCTCTGATGACTTTATCTAGAACCAGGTTAAATAGAAGGGATGAAAGTCCGTCTCCTTGGCGAACACCTGTTCGTACTTCAAAAGAGTCAGAAATTTCCCCAAGAAACTTCACCTTCGATGTTGTATTGGTGAGAGTCGGACGAATCCGTTCTCTGGTCTTCCTGTCCACTTGAAGTTCTTCTAGCGTCTCAAGCAGGGTCTGCCTGTCCACAGAATCATGTGCTTTCTTTAGGTCCACAAAGGTGACAATTCTTCTTCTTCTTCTTCTTCTTCTTCTTCTTCGTATTCGTATTCGTATTCGTATTCGTATTCGTATTCTTATTCGTATTCTTATTCTTATTCTTATTCTTATTCTTATTCTTATTCTTATTCTTATTCTTATTCTTATTCTTATTCTTATTCTTATTCTTATTCTTATTATTATTCTTATTCTTATTCTTATTCTTATTCTTATTCTTATTCTTATTCTTATTCTTATTCTTATTCTTATTCTTATTCTTATTCTTATTCTTATTCTTATTCTTATTCTTATTCTTATTCTTATTCTTATTCTTATTCTTATTCTTATTCTTATTCTTATTCTTATTCTTATTCTTATTCTTATTCTTATTCTTATTCTTATTCTTATTATTTATTTACCATAAATCAAACAGAAGTATGGAAGGCCTAGTGAAAAAGGGCAAGCCCAACATAGGCTACATATTACATGTGCCTCTTTCTTTCTTTCTCTCTCAAGCTCACAGCCTAACTCAAAGGGATGATTATCGTGTTGGAAGCCTTATTTCAGTGTTGTCTTAGTATCGAAGTTTAATGCTTTTCAGTCGGTCAACACGATCATACCCGAAATGAATGCATATTATTCCTTAAACTTAGAAATGTAATTAATTAATTACTTACTTAATTAATGTCGTGTAATGCATTTTTTCAGGTTAAGAGTGTAACGCCCATTACCATTTGGGTACGATCGTGTTGACCGACGGAAAAACATTTAAATGTCAATTTCCAAAATATTAAACTCAAGGGTCCGCCTCGTTGAGTAGTGCTTAGCGTTCTTGTCTGTCACCCTGGAGACCCGGGTTCCTTTCCCGGCTCTGTCAAGAAATTTAATTCTAGTCTAAGGGTTGGGACGGTGTACATTCAACTTCGAGAGGATAAACTGAGAAGAGGCGGGTTCGATTCCATAGAGATGACTCCACTATTACTATTATATTAGGAACAAGTAGTTCCGTGAAGAACTATACAGCCTATTTTCATATATCCTACTTATGTTAATTGCCTCTATCAACATACAAAATTTCAGTTTGATTGCAGTAATAGATTCGTAGATATTCAGAGCCGTCTAAATATTTCGGATGGTCGCCATGTTGGATTTTAAATATGTAGGTCCTAGAGTTATGTACTGTTACATGAAGATTATTGTGTAAGTGTAGCGTTCAAACTTCAATCGCAAGATTAGGACGCAAAAAGTAGCAAGGAGATTTTAAAATTTCGCACAGCCGCCATCTTGTGGTTATGGAAACAATTGAAATAAATTAGATGCCAGTGGTTTAACATTCGTATAAGGATTTTCTGTACCAAGTTTCACTGCACTCGGATGGTTAAATTGCGAGAAACGTCCATGTGAATATTTATATTTCGCGTCGCCGCCATGTTGGATTTGTGATCATCAGATTATTTAAAGTCCTATAGGTGAACTTAAGTTCATAGCCCCTATGAACATAAAACAATTCAGTTAATTGCTATAATAGATTCGTAGATATTCAGAGCCGTCTAAATATTTAGGATGGTCGCCATGTTGGACTGTTAAATGTATAGGCCATAGAGTCATGTATCAATAAAGGAAAATTATTGCGTAGGTTCATTATTCAAACTTTCACTTCGATCGCATGATTGCGACACAAGAATTAAAAACTTAATTTTAAAATTCGCACAGCCGCCATCTTGAGGTTATGTAAACAATTGAACTAAATTAGATACCAGTGCATTACAATGTCTATAAACATTTCCTGTACCAGATTTCATTGCGTTTGGAACATTAACTCGCAAGAAAGGTCTATTTAAAAATTTCAAATTCGCTTGGCGGCATGTTCGTTTTGTAGTTAACCGGGTTTTGAAAGTATTATATATGAACTTTCAGTAGTGCCCGTTCTCTCCGTAAAAAATTTCAGGGTGATACCGCTAATAGTTTCAGAGATATAGAATGCCGGTGAAATATTTCGCACATCCGCCATCTTGTGGTTATGTTAACAATTGAACGAAGTTAGATGTCGGTGCATTACTATGTGTATAAACATATACTGTACCAAGTTTTATTGCGTTTGGTTGGTTAAATCGCGAGAAACGTCTATTTAAAGTCGCAAATTCGCGTGGCCGCCATGTTGGTTTTGTAGTTACAAGTTTTACAAAAGTCACATTGGTGAACTTCTAGTAGTTCCCTTTATCACCGCAATAAATTCCAGGGTGATATAGGTAATAGTTTCGGAGAAATTGAATGGTGGTGAAATATTTCGCACAGCCGCCATGTTGGATTGGTGAGACGTAATAAAATTTGAAGGGCACGGTCGGGGTCGCCCGGAATAGTGCTATGAGCCTACCGAGTTTCATTGAAATCGCTCCAGCCGTTTAGAAGTTATTAGGGGGACACACACATCACACACACACACACGCACACACAGACACACGGACAAAAGGTGATCTCATAAGCCTATTTTTTCAAAATTGAAAATAGGCTAAAAATGTTCTTCCAGGTTAAACTGTGATATCTCCTTTACTAGAAGTCAGTAACAGGTACCATTTGTGATATGGTACATACTTCCAAGAACACCCACTATCACCTCCCCTAGTACCGACAGTAGTGACTACGCTGGCTAAGGCGCAGCATTAGGCCATGGGGCCAAGCTCGGTAGACGCGTGAGTTCGAGCCCCACCTTTGGCCGTCCTTGAAATGGTTTTCTGTTGTTTCCCATTTTCAACACCAGGCAAATGCTGGGACGGTACCACGGTCGCTTTCTTCCACATCCTTGCCCAGTTTCATTCATCTTCATCCATTCCATCTCTCATCCCGACACGCAGGTCGCCCACGGGCGTCGACTAGAAAGACCTGCACTAGGCCTCTCAGGGGACCACACGACGAAAAAAAGAAACCTCCCCAAGTAAAGACACTGAACTTCGGACCATGCTGTATACTGGGATAGCATTTCCATATTTATGAGCTGTCTTTGTGACAGTTCCATTATACGACAAGTACAGGTCTTGCATGTGGCGGGGTATTTAGCGGGGCTCTGTGATTTCATCCGTCAACCGGTGCGTTATGGTGTATTATTCGTGGTTATTGGTGTGGAACACGCCAACTCTAAGATACAGTTACTTGGCTTTCCTAACAATACCAGAGGTGAGCTGCCGACATGCAGAGTAAGAGGCTTACTACACCTTGTCAGTCGATAGCGGCAAAACAAAGCACCGAGTGTGAACAGACTGTAAACATCGAGCAAGAGGTGTAAGAAGCTACAATCAATGAGTTAAAGGTGGTGTTCTGTAAAGCGTAACGGTGAACTTACTTGGAACTCTACCATGGAGAAATTATAGATGGCCCCATGGATTAGGGTTAGCATGCTGGACTCTTTGCTACGAGGCCACGGGTTCAAAAACTGACATGTTTTCAGCTTTACGAAGATAATCGAATAACTGTTTGGTATGAGAAGTAGAGTTGTTGTTGATTCCTTTTAGGGACTTTGCGACATCGTGATCATGTAGCCCCGTGTACTTGTATGTGTAGAATTTTGTCAGAACCTATGTCACTGTGATGTCTGTACTAATCCGAGTATTTGTAATTGAGGTAGGATTTGGGCAGGAAGGGGGTGAGGCCTTAAGTTAAGTACCTTCCTAGCATTTGCTTGGACGAGAAGTGAGGAAACCATGGTAAACCTCTTCCAGAATGACTGAGTAAGGAGTCGTACTCGCCTCTTCTTAGTTCTGCATCACGAGGTTGAGTGAACCGTACCTCGGTATAGGCCTCAGACCAGCTTTTTTAATTTTTTGGTAGAGCCGGGAACAAACCTGAACCAAGGTGGTGACAGTCAAGAATGATAGCCACTACGCAACGAGGCGGACCTTTAGTGGATTTAAATCAATATTATTATTATTATTATTATTATTATTATTATTATTATTATTATTATTATTATTATTATTATTATTATTATTATTAACAACAGCATGAGATGACTACTCTGACCCATCATCATCCCCGTCAAAAATCCACTGTATATTAATTGACACCTTATTCTGAACAGCTGTCCTCTGAGATTGGTGGTGTATCACCATGTATCTGACTATCACATTCATCGAAGCGTGACCCAACGGGTTGGGAAATAATATTAGGAAATTAATAATTATATCTTATGGAACCGCAGGTGATATATCACTGTCAGAATGCCAATGAACTGAAGGACAAGCTATCAGGAAACTATTCTCAGAAAATACTATTGAACAATGTATTTTTTGTAGAACTATAATGTAATGTATTGGTTATCTTTTCGATCAATAGAGAGGTAAATTGGTACTGTCAGAGTGCAAACCTTTCTCCAGGTTGCACATTGTTTATACAGTAGCTACGAATACAATACATTCCTGAGAACTAATGCGAGTCTTACAACTTAATAATGTTGATTAATGAACTTCATATATCTTGGCAGTGACTGTGTAATTGACTTTTACGTTCACTCCCTGCTTACTTTGTGCATTTGGTGTACTGTTCGATAGATCTTACTACTGAAAGAAGATTCATGAAATACACTGATCTTGACTGTCGCACCAGAGGTCTAAGTTCGATTCCCGACTCAGTCAACATATTTAAATCTGGTCTGAGGGCTGGAACGGGATTCACTCAGACGTGAGGCAAAACTGAGAAGAGGTGCGTTCCATTTTCACCTCGGCTATTCTGGTTGGTTCCTCAGTTTAGGGGCTGTGACAACGCGGTCATGTAGCCTCGTGTAGGACTTCGGGTGTGTGTAGAATCTGTCTGATAACCTGTGTTAATTGTGATAGTTGTATTAGTGTGTGTTATCTGAATTTCAGGTAAGGACTGCAGACGAACAATTTTCAAGTAGTTCCTACTTTTGCTACCAAATGCTACCGTCAACGACACATAGCTGTGAACTTGGTTACTAGATGCCACTTCAGCCAGCACCTGGGTGTGAACGCCGGAACTAATAGAGCATGTAGGAAATCTAACCTAGAAATTTAGCTTCACACAGGAGTAGTAAGTGGAAGGTTTTTTTCATGCCATAAATCTATGACATGGGCCCACGGGCTTTACTTCCCCTCCGAAGGAAGGCATGCTGAGGGATTTTTAACACTCTTAAAATATCCGACGACTTCGGTCTGGTTGAAATCTTGGGCATAGAAACTCAGCATGCTACCAAGAACGCCACCGATGCCGCTCCTCGGCTATTCTACAAGTGGGATTAACGTAGTTCCCCCATGTCAAGGCCATGGCTGCATTCAACTCAAATGCTAGCGTCGGTTATAAATTCACGCACTAGTGTAGCCATGACAATGATACAGTTTATCAGACAGGTTAAACACAAACACAACAAATAGATCCGTAAAGAACTAAACAGTCTATTTTCATATATCCTACTAATGACAATAGCCTCTATCAACATACAAAATTTCAGTTTGATTGCTGTAATAGATTCGTTGATATTGAGAACCACCTAAATATTTAGGATGGTCGCCATGTTGGATTTTTAGTACTATTACATGAAGATTATTGCATAGTTTTATTATTCAAATTTCAATCGCATGATTAGGACACAAAAAACACCTTAATTTTAAAATTTTGCACAGACGCCATCTTGAGGTTATGTAAACAATTGAACTAAATTAGATGTCAGTGAATTGCAATGTGTAAAAACATATTATGCTGCATCGTGTTTTACTGCGCTCGGATGGTTAAATCGAGAGACAAGTCTATTTTTAAATGTTTCAACTTCGCTTTGCTGCCATGTTCATTTTGTACTTAACAGGTTTTTGAAAGTCACTTAGGTGAACTTTTAGTAGTGCCTTTTATCACCGTACAAAATGTCAGGGTGATATCCGTAACAGGTTCGGAGTTATAGAATGCCGGTGAAATATTTCGCACAGCCGCCATGTTCGATTGGTGAGAGATAATATAGTTTGAAGGACATGGTAAATGCTGGACAAAATAGTACTATGCTTTTACCGAGTTTCACTGTAATAGCTTCAGCCGTTTAGATTTTTAGAGACACACACACACATACATGGACAAATGGTGAGCTCATAAGCCTATTCTTTTCATAAATGAAAATAGGCTAATAATATGAGTCAATACGTCGCTGAGTCCCTAAATGAATCAACAACTGAAGCATATCTTTTTAACCTATTTTCATTTAGGAAAAAATAGGCTTATGAGATCACCTTTTGTCCGTGTGTCTGTCTGTGTGTGCGTGTGTGTGATGGATTTTTGTGTGTCCCCCCTTATAACTTCTAAACGGCTGGAGCGATTTCAATGAAACTCGGTAAGTTCATAGCACTATTCCGGGCGACCCCGACCATGCCCTTCAAATTTTCTTACGTCTCACCAATCCAATATGGCGGCTATGCGAAATATTTCACCAGCATTCAATATCTCCGAACCTATAACCGATATCACCCTGACATTTTGTACGGTGATAAAGGGAACTACTAGAAGTGCACCTATGTGAAATTTGAAAACCTGGTAACTACAAAACCAACATGGGGGCCAAGCGAATTTGCGACTTTTAAATAGACGTTTCTCGCGATTTAACCAACCAAACACAATGAAACTTGGTACAGTATATGATTATACACATTGTAATGCACCGACATCTACCTTCGTTCAATTTTTTACATTACCTCAAGATAGCGGCTGTGCGAAAAATTCAACTGGCATTCTACAGTATAACTCTGAAACTATTACCGGTATCACCCTGCATTTTTGTGCGGAGATAAAGGGCACTACTAGAAGTTCATCTATGACATTTTCAAAAACCGTTTAACTACAAAATGAACATGGCGGCCAAGCGAAGTTGAAAGTTTTAAATAGACTTTTCTCACGATTTAATGATCCAAACGCAATGAAGCTTGGTATAGCAAATATTTATACACATTTTAATGCACTGGTATCTAATTTAGTTCAATTGTTTACATAACCTCAAGATGGTGGCTGTGCGAATTTTAAAATTAAGTTTTTATTTCTTGTGTGGTAATCATGCGATCGAAGTGAAAGTTTGAATAATGAACCTACGCAATAATTTTCCTTTTGTTACGTGCAAGTGCCCGTCCCAACGTTTCAAACATGTAATCTCCCCTGATGCAATTCTTGACATTTTGAAATGTCCGCTTCGTCGCTCAGTTCCGCCTGTGACCACGAGATGGTAGCTGCTGTCGGACTTTGGAAAGACTTCTAGTAGTTCTTGCAGCTCCGCTAGATGGTGTGTGCTGCGCCTTATAAAACTCTTTATACGCATGACATAATTGAAAGACAATTACATTCTTCGTCATGAAACAAATGCCAGTGTATTCATGATACCACCAAATTAATTTCCTATTTATGACATTGTTGTTTGATGTGTCAATCTCTGATTGGACAATAAATTTTACATGAAGGCAGTTCGGCACTTGACACGCAAAAATTCTCCGCCATTTTGTGGAGTCCATTAGCCATCGTGAAGTAAACACATCTAGCCGACTGTTCGTGAAAGGTGTCTCCGTTGATGGGGGCTTTTGGCCCCCATTCTCTACGAAATATATGTATTCAAGAGAAAAAGGAATTGCCTGTTCTCTTCAGGCTGTGAATTTCATCGTTTCGCCGTGAAGTGGACGTGTGAAATGTGGTCGCATCTCAATGCAGACCTGCAATTGTGACCCAAACAACGCATGTGCCGGGTTAGCCATTTTTGTGAAGCACATGTAGTGACGTACAGAATTTAAAAATTATGTGTTAATTATTTTATTATTAGTGTGTCTCCGCTGAGAAGGAAATAAGGTACGTTATCAGTTAATTTTTTTATATTATTGTTATGGAGCTCCGATATCATCTTATAGTAATATTTTAATTCTGTTCCTCATTTGTTTTATAGGCCTAATTTTATTTCTGTTTTAATTACGTTTCCTGATTTATTTTAATTTTGTTCTCTTTTCTTCGTACCTTATGGAGACACATTTCTAATTTATTTTACGTTTAAATAATTATTTATTTTCTTTTGCCAATCTTGGGATTGACATAGTAATTTATTCTTGATCCGTTGCGTTTCACTATTGTAATAGTATTTAGACATATCGTTTTCCGCCGTTCATTTCCTTCTGCTAATGTTTAAATTTAATTTTATTATTTGTTTGCCATGGTTTCGATCAGGCATGCGGTTTCCTTGTGTTTTGTGGCCATGTTATGAAGAGATGCATTATGGTCTCGAGGTCAGTCTATTGGCGTCCACCGCGAAACTCAAACGTGTTGTGTTAACTTAAGATGTTTTTTTTATTTTACCTTGTCGGTTTAACATTGTGTTTTTCGTAATTGTTCCTGTGTTTATCTCCATCATGCAAATTAATGAATTGTTTTCTGATACAATTTAATTTGGTTAATTTAATTTTTATTTCTCGTTTCATCGTGGCCGGGATCTACGCATGCCGGATCGCTATTGCATTCCCTTGCAAATTATCAAGCCCTTTCTCATTGTGTTATGCATGTAATTTTTATTTTAACCTTTGGGCTGTTTTACGTTTTAATTTTAATTTAAGTCTTTTCTTGTCCTTTGTTTGCAAGCAAGCATGTTCTGTTTCTGGTGAAGGTGCTCCTTTAAATTTTTAATATTAAACCTTTTATTTATAAAATTTTAATCTTCTGTTGTGGCATTATTTCGCCGACGGCCGTTCCGTTGGTTATTGGGGGGTGTCTGTACGATAGCCTGTGTGTGTTGTCCCCTTCTCCATCTTCCTTCCACCCCTTTTGGAGCTCTTCTGTTGGGACATGTCTTATGGAGGGGATTTTGCTGCGGAAGTGACCCGGACCTCTCAAACAAGGTAAGTTGGGCCCCGGATTCCTGGTGTCGCAGTGGTGAAGTAGAGCGTTGGTTATCGAGTTACCGACGTGCTGCTGGCCACGCGGCGGTGTCATCGTTCGTGCGGGTGTAGCACCTTTAATGGTACATGACTATAATGCCTATACATTTATAACAATCCAACATGGCGATCATTCGAAATTTTGAGACGGTTCACAATATCTACGAATCTATTACAGCAATCAACTGAATTCTTTTATGTTCATAGGGGCTATGAACATAAGTTCACCTATAGGACTATCAATAACCTGGTGATCACAAATCCAACATGGCGGGGACGCGAAGTATGAATATTCACATGGACGTTTCTCGCAATTTAACCATCCGAGTTCAGTGAAACTTGGTACAGTAAATCCTTATACAAATGTTAATCCACTGGCATCTAATTTATTTCAATTGTTTCCATAACCACAACATGGCAGCTGTGCGAAATTTTAAAATCTCGTTTTTACTTCTTGTGTCCTAATCATGCGACTGAAGTTTGAATAAAACAACTACACAATAATCTTCATGTAATAGTACATACATCTAAGGCCTATCATATAAAAATCCAACATGGTGACCATCCAAAAGATTTAGATGGTTCTCAATATCTACGAATCTATTACAGCAATCAAACTGACAATTTGTATGTTGATAGAGGCAAATACTGTAATATTAGTAGGATATATGAAAATAGGCTATTTAGTTCTTCACGGAGCTACTTGTTTCCTAGCTGTATATATCGTCGCCAGAAATCCCGAGTAACTGATAGTAAGCAACAATTATATTTGAAAAACCACCAAATTCTGTTAAGAATAGCGATGCTGTTGTTTTTGTTTGAGTCTTCTGTCTTTTGGCAGGTGTGACGCAGCCTTCCATGCCATGCTGTCCTGAGCTAATCGCTTCGTCTCTATATTGCTACTACACCGTACAACTGTGGCAATCTGTTAAACATATTCTAACCTTGGTCTACACCTACAGTTCTTGTCCTCGAACCTTCCTTCCATATCTAAGTATGATATTCTTGGGTGTCTTACTATGTGTCCTACAAACCTATATTTTCTCTTCATTAGCAGTCGCCAGAAATATCTCTCCTCTCCCCCCTTCTTCATTTGATACGCTATCTGCCCATCTAATTTTCATTGTTCTCCTGTAAAACCACATTTCAAACGCTTCTAATCTCCTTTTTTCTGCTGCGCCAACAGACCAAGGTTCACCTCCATAGAGTGCCATGTTCGAGACTAAGGCTTTCAAAAATGAATTTCTAATACCTAAATCAATATTTGATGTCAAGAGATTTCTTTTCTATGAAATTGCTTTCCTTGCCAGAGCCAACCTACTTTGTATATCCTCTTTGCTTCGTCCATCACTGGTTATTTTGCTTCCTAAGTAACAGAAGTCGCCTACTTAAGCTTTTCACTTGCTAATTTGACGTCAATTGGGATTTCTGATTTCTTTTGACTATCGAATTGAATAAATCTTTGCAACATGAGATACTGTAGTTTACTTGCAAGTGTAAATAATAATAATAATAATGTTATTGGTTTTACGTCCCTTTTAACTACACTGGCTGTTAGAGACGCCGGGGTGCCGGAATTTTGCCCCGAAGGGGATCTTTAACGTGCCAGTAAATCTACTGACACGGCTCCCTCGCATTTGCGCACCCTCAAATGCCAGCTGACTGCGCCAGGTTTCGAACCTGCAACCTTGGGCTCAGCAAGCGAGAACGTTACCCCTGAGACACGCAGCCAGGCACCAAGCAAGTGTAAATACAGTAGTTGCCTCTGAAGTAATGTAAACGATCCCAAAATTGTCGCTTACAGTTCTTGTTGTTTCATTTGGAACGACTTCGGTGGCGTAGCTGAACTGCTATGTCCAAGATTGCGGGTTCAAACCCGACCAAAGTCGTCGGATTTTTCAGAGCATTAAAATACTTCGGAGGGGAAGTAATAGATTTAAAAGAATTGGTAGTGGCAGTGTGTAGCCAAATTTTTAGGTTATATTTGGTTGGTTAGATACGCTCTATCAAGTTCGAACGTTCGTGACTAGGTGTCAGTGAGAGTGGAATCTGGTAGCCAAAGTTGGAACTACTTGAAATTGAATTTGCTGGGAGCCTACGGACGTTCAATTAAAATATCTTGCAATGGCCATTAGCTGCAGTTCATATATAGTTTTAGGTTTGGGCATCGTGGTCATCAGCCCCATGCACTTGTGTGTGTGTAAAATTTTTCTGATAACCAGAGTTACTTTAATGTGTGTTTTTGTATATGGGGGTAGGATTGAGAAGGAGGTGTCCATTGCCTTAGGTTATGAACCATCCCAGCATTTGCTTAGAGTAGAAATGAGAACTCACGAAAAATCACTTCTAGAGCTTCTGAGGTAGGAATCAAATTCACCTCTTTATACAGTATTTTATTTTGAAAGTAGAGAAGAAAAAGAATCTGGATCCGAACAGTTACTTCTCCACGGTCGTGTGTAATGAAGGAAAACAGCTAAGGAAGGGAGAGAAACTCCAGTGACTAGCTAAGAATCAACAGGTGCTACGCTGTCAATATCTCAAGGGGAAGGTAGCATTACCAATGTCTGCGGTAACGACTGCTAACGAACAGGAATCCCACTTTGTTCGTAATGGTTGGAACCGTGGAGCCGCAAAGCCAAGGAATTATCAAGCCAAAGAAATATGAGGTGATCGATTGTATTTCTCTGGTGGTAACTTCATTGTGGCCATGGATAAAGGCTTTTAACGTCGTATAAAAAGCATGGGGTATCCGGAAAGTTATATTTAATCACTGAAACTGTCTTAAGTTATGCCAATCATAAAAATAATTGATGGACAGGAACTAACAGTGGATTAGTCACCAACGCTGCGATGTACGAGTACCATGTGATTTCTGATTTAGACAGGTATGTCCACCCCAGATATGTCCGTGTACTTGGGTGTGTGTAATTTGTTTGATAGCCTGTCACATTGTGATGGCTATAATATTGTGTGTAATTTGTAATTTGGTTTGAAATTAGGTACGAGGCAGCCATGGTCTTAGTTTAGGCACTATCCCAAAATGTTCCTAGAGTAAAATGAAATAATAATACACAAAATATGTATAAATATAAATCATTGTCCATCTAAGTCAAATTCTCAAACTGAAACAAATTAAATGTTAATACTAGTTTCGATGATATTATAATCTTCTTCAGCAACTCTTGGTATTGATGATATTTTAAAATGATGTAACAATTAAAATAAAATTGCGACCATTTATTATCGAATTTACATTAATCTATCCATACAAACTATTAATAAACAAGAGATGAACGAGAACTCTGGTTGGTTCCTCAGTTTAGGAGCTGCGACAACGTGGTCATGTAGCCCCGTGTAATTTGGGTGTGTGTAGAATATGTCTTATAACCGGTGTTAATTGTGATGACTGTATTAGTGTGTGTTTCTGTTTTTTTAATTCAAGTAAGAACTGCAACTTTGGTTTCTTCAAGTAGTTCCTACTTTTGCCCCCAAACGCCACCGTCTACAACTACTAGTTCAGAACTTGGCTACTAGACGCCACCGCAGTCGGCTCCTGGCGACGAACGTAGGAATCTGAGCGTTGTTTACATTTGTAACCTAATTTAGCTTCACACAGGCATAATTAGTGGAAGGTTCTTTAACATGCCATAAATCTATGACATGGGACCGCCGGCTTTACTTCTCCTCCGAAGGAAGGCATATTGAGGGATTTTTAACGCTCTCAAAAAATCCGACGACTTTGGCCGGGTTTGAACCCGCAATCTTGGGCATAGAAGCTCAGCATGCTACCAACTATGCGACCGAAGCCGCTAACGAGAACTATAAGTGACTGTTTTTGTATAAATGACTATCCTAAGTATCGAAAAGAAAAATCAATAGAAAAAAATACTAAATTTATGTTTGATCAAAGAAATAAGTTCAATATATTGTGAATTATTAATTGTATCAATATTAATATTATTAATATTCTATTGCTGACTGTATAGTAAATGTTGATTATGATTAAGATTTGAAATTTAAAATAATCAGATGTCTCACAATTGGAAAATTAAGAAGTTAAATATTTTATATAATAACACATTGCTTATGCAGTATATAAACTGTGAAAACTCAAATACATAATTTTATTCTTGGAAAAATAGTCTAAAAATTAATGCGTGTTGTCACAAAATAATACATGAGGTGTATTCTATTGTCTGATTGTAACAAACACGATCCCACGTTTGACACCCAGCTTTGTGAATTGTTAGATTTATCTATTACGTTCTTCCATTTGAAGATGTAAATATGATTGTCGCAGGTCAAACAACTCTAAAACCAAATCCAATAAGGAGAGGCTGTTAAACTGAAATATCCATATGTCCTCTCATCAAAATAAAATGACGGAGATGACTGTGCAATCATCTGAATTCGTCACTTGTGTATTAAAGTGTGTGCCTTCATTTAATGTGCACGATCAAATTGATCATGAAAGTTAAAATTTGACTTACTGTAGGTAGACAATACATATATTTATACCTATTTTGGATATTATTAATGCATACATTTATGTGGACATATAATCGATAGAATCGCCAGGTAGAGGACGTGAATGAGACTCCGAATTACTGGATTACCAGTGGCAGTGCAGGTATGTTTAACTTCATATCTATGCGTAGAATAGAAAGAGGAAATAACGTAAAACCACTTCTAGAATGGTTGATATGGGAGTATTCCATTTTTAAGGTTGTTTATGAAGGTCTGCTTGGATAATAACATTTTCGAAAGAGCAAACGATTTTAAATACCTTGGTTACAAACTGTCTTTCCTTGAATGAATGGACATACCCGAGAAAATCTTTAAATTCATCAGATGTTTAGGAATCATCAATAAAGTTTAGACCATCATTAGTTCAGAAACACACCCGAACAAGAATTTACAAAACCTTAGCAATACCAGTACTTTGTTATGGTAGCGAAGCGTGGACCCTGAGGAAATGCGATGAGGGACGAATAACTACCGCCGAAATGAAATATATGCGACGAACAGCTGGAGTCACTAAGTGGGATCACAAACGGAACTCAGAAGGGCTGAATGGTCTTAACAGCATGAATACCCAAGAAATTAGCTAGGACACCTCAACAGGATGGACAGAAGCAGGATCCCTAAAGCAGTCGTCAACTACTGCCCCGATGGGAAGAGATCCCTAGGTCGCCCCAGGAAAAGATGGCGTGAAAATTAAAATATTTTGTGTAGACCGTAACAGTTCTTCTAGGACTAACACATGAAAGGAAGATGATGATGAATGAAGGTCTTGAAACAAAACCTCTGTGGAAATATATTGATAGCCTATTATGGAGTGTTCCTTACAAATATGATTAATTACACGAAATGCAGAGAACCATATTATGGTTTCTAATTCCTACAAAGAAAACGACATTGCTATCAATGCAATAGATGAAGATCCAGCTGTTCTCCACTATTAAAGGAGTTGACTTCAGGTGGTCAGAGCTCTCTCTCGATTAGCCACTTGAAGGAAAAGACTATTGAGTTAAGGAAACTGGATTACTTGAGCTCGTTAACTTAGAGAGGATCTGATAGAATCGCCAGGTAGTGGACGTGAATGAGACTCCGAGTTACTGGATTGCCAGTGGCAGTCAGTGTTATCTCACACAGTACCGCAAGTACATGTTCAAAAGTGAATACCAACCTTATCTAATTATTATTTAGTCAAACTTGAGTGATACGACTCACCGTTTAAGCCTATTTTCATCGTATTAAAGGCTTTTAAGATCAAGTTTTGTCTTTCTTTCTTTCTTTCTTTCTTTCTTTCTTTCTTTCTTTTCTCCCTATCCGGGATCTTGTAATTTACTATTGCAACTTGGAGCTGACACTAATTCAACAATTTCTCAAAAATGCGTCTCCTTAATTCATTATAGAACAATCTGATCTCATAGAAATCTGGTATACTGAACGAATACGGAGAGAAGAATATTTTTGTAGTTCTCTTATATTATAGAATATGCACACATCCGTTCTTCAGAGATTAATTTCCTTAACTGTAGGGCATTGTGAAAAATTTGGGATATTGGTCAAACGGCATACGTTATATTATCGTTTCAGGCCTTTAAAGACCACGTTAGGCAACAATTACACATTATTGGAAGCCTTCTCCGCCCAAAATATTCGCATTCTTACTCTGGCAGCCTGTTCTGTCCAACCACTGTTCATTTTTGATTCGTCGTCTTCCGAATTAGTCCAACCTGATGAAGATCCTTCCGCACCTCCCTGAACCGTAGGTTTAATGTCGAGTATTCTTAAAATCGTCTTCGTAAGTCTCTGCTAATGCATTCGAAATAAATGCCCATAGAATTTGTGTCTCAGTTTTCTCATTGATTCCATCAACCTTTCATTCCCTTCCTCGCAACCTATATTGGCTGTCCACAATCTTTGGACCCATTACCTTGTGAAGGATTTCTCAGCGACCCTCAATTCTGCCTTCCCTGTCATGTTGATGCATTCACTAGCATATAGGTATTATCACTGTATTATAGTGCCGTAATTTAGACCTATATATTTGTACAGAGTGAGTATATTTCTGGAGCCTGGCTGCAGGCTATCCGGGTGCACAAGTGACTTCTGCTACCCAAGACAGTTAGGGCTGCTGTTACCACCTTGCCTATAACCACGCAAGCCTTGTCTTGCCAGGTGGGCTAGCTTGCTCTGATTGGTGGAAACTCGCCATAACCATCTCCCCGGCACTGGGCAATAAGTCATCTCTCTCACAGTTTAACCCACCCGTGACAGTTGAGCTGGAGACCCATATCTTACACATCAGTTATTTAAAACATATTCATTTGATTCAATTATTGCAGGTTTGACCCAAAACAGACGGATGTCATGATTAACTGACAACCCAATTAACTGGATTCTACTTAACTGGTTAGAGGCAGATAACCTCGATGTTTCAGTCCTTCAACAAACAATCACCATCTTATCTTTACTTGACTGTTCCTGCTAGAAAATTAATTAAGTGTGGTGGGATCTTGTGTTATAAAAAATGACACTGCCACGTTAAGTATTCAGCTGAAGACATTACACTGACCTTAATTGATTTTTTATTGCAATGTCGTGATCTTGATGGGGCGCAAAATTTACGAGGATAGAATTGGGAGGAAAGAATGGTGGCTTCTGGCAGGCCATCAGAGTATTTATATATTCATCTTCTTGTCGTACAGGCATACCTCATAACAGACAGCTTGAAGTGATAATGATAGACTAGAGTTCCGGCCGAAGGCGCTTGCTTCTGATTACTGGCAATGTTGCATTCCGGGAAGTTTGCTCAGGGCAAGATTAAAAGTTAAATCTCTGTTCAATTGTGCATTGCAAAAACTATGTTCGGTGAGAGATGCTTATAAGAGTTACAATTATAATGTGCTTGTAGGAAGAACGAACGAATATGGATATGACTAGATTTAATTGAGTGCTTGTTCCTTGTTTCAGAGGCCAAGTGTTATTAAAACTCTGTATCAAACTACTACAGTAAAACAGTCTTGTTATTTGAAAAGCTGAACATAATTATTTCAGTGTTTCTTTACGTTGCGCCTGAGGCAGTCGTGTTCTAAAAGCCCGCAAAAGGACTCCGGCTTCTTGTCTAAGGTTATGTTTACATCTTGGATGTCGAGACCAAACTTCTCAAATAGCTTTAGGTTCATTCACATTTATGATATCCACTAGCAGTAGCACCCGTCTTCGCCCGGTGGATTTATTTGTTTTATGGATGATAATGAATAATACTACAGAACTGGAGCGCTCAAGGATAAGGATCGGAAAGCACCAACGCTTATTGCAGGTAATAACCTCAGTATACTGCACCAACACCATCGCCCTTTATACAGAGGCATACTATTGTCATGATGATAACTGTTTTAAGGGGCTTAAGAAATCTTTTTGCACTAATTACTCCCCGTGACTGCAATGTATAAGGAGTTCGCAATTCTGCACCAGAACACTGGTAGGGGTGACGTGATGCAGCCCGCAATGCCAAACAACAATAGACTTAGGTATTATTGAAGCTAAGCCTCCATGGCTTAGGCGGCAGCACGCTGGCCTCTCACCGCTGGGTCCGTGGTTCAAATCCCGGTCACTCCATGTGAGATCTGTGCTGGACAGAACGGAGGCAGACAGGTTTTTCTCCGGGTACTCCGGTTTTCCCTGTCAAAACTTCATTCCAGCAACACCCTCCACTATCATTTCATTTCATCTGTCATTCATTTAATCATTGCCCCAGAGGAGTGCGTCAGGCCTCGGCAGCCGGCACAGTTCATATCCTCGCCGCTAGATGGGGGCTTCATTCATTCCATTCCTGACCCGGTCGGAGACTGGAAGCAGGCTGTGGATTTTCATTTTTTCATTATTGAAGCTGTTCGGGAGCGCTTGTTCTACTGACTTACTGAACAAAAATCAATCTTTAAAGTTACCTGAAAGGTATAGCCTAATGATACATAGCCTAAACTATTCCTCTTGAATCTGGCTATCATATACAAAAATAATTTTTCGAATCCGACTGGTAGTTCCAGGGATTAGCGCGTTTAAACACGCAAACAAACAACCTCTTCAGCTTTATTATATTAGTATAGATTACAGAACTTGAGAGAATAATATGATGTATTTGCATAACAGATTATGGCGCAAAATAGTTATAATACGGAATTTTTAATCTTTCAGAGGAAGGTGATGAAGATGATAATTGCTCTTTTAAGGGGCTTAACGTCCAGGTTATCGGCCTCTAATGGTTTGGATGATAGTGAAAGATGATAATGTAATGTACACTATATCTAAAACTAACTACACGCTTACTGATCATACTAGAAGAAGAAATGGAAAACAAAACAAGAGTAAGGAAAATAAAGGGCTGGAGGAAAAGAAATGCCCTCAATCCTTGAAGAATGAGGATTGAGGAGCTTGGAAGGAAGGAGAGTCATGAAAGGCAGATAGGAAAGGGAAAGAGGAGAGGGTCCACCCCAGAGACAATGGAAAAAGCGGGAGAAACCGGACCCAGCTCAGGAGTTCCTCGGGGTCACCAACTCCCGTACTCACCAGCCATGAACACTTGAGGGTGTAGCACTATCGAGAGTGCACCAGAAGTTGTGTATCCCCACGCAACAGCAGCACAATTTTGAGCAACAGTGGCACCCCTCGTTATACAACAAACAGATGGGAATCGTCTTCGTGCGATGACCTACGAACCCATGTTCTTGGAAAAGGTATTTCATTGACCTCACAACATCGACTTTTACGAGAAAGATTGACCTGCTTCGACGAATGTTATAGTGCCAATTTTAGTGACCAATTGCACTTCTGTCTTGCCTGCAGTGATCACCACAATCATGTGCGACGACGTACTGGAGAGATGAGTAACCCATATCTTATAGCTGAGGGGTACTCAGGGCAAACACTGGACGTTATGGTCTTGGGAATTATTGTCTTTAACGTGAAATCACATTTAGGGATTGCTGAGGGAGATATGACTGCTCGCTAATACAGTATGTTGAGGGGGTACTCAATACAGTGAGTGTCCCAGTGATTGCAAGCATCGCAAATGGCCCTTTTAAAGAAGACAATGCCCGCGTTCACACTTCATGCTTCTTCAGAGAAGCTCTCCTCGACATCACAACCTCACGATGTCCTCAGCTACTCCCAACTCTGGAATAACATACAAACACGATTCAGAGCTATCATCCCACACTGTCACCATGCTTCACATTACGATTGAAAAGAAATACCGTTTGGAGATCGAAAATTCAAATCTGGAATTGAAATACAATTAGATCCGTGTAGTTTCACCGTTAGACTTAAGCAACTGTTTTACGGCTCATATTTACGGAACTCTCAAAATATGCAATAAACCCATATTCACGGCTAGACTGGAGTTATGACGTACTCACCCCGAAGCCGTAAAACTCGCCATCCACATATTAAATCGAGTATATGGGACTCCACTGTCACAAACCGTCTAAATGGAAAAATAATTACTTGTTTATCTCTGATCAATAGAAGTCTGCCTGGACGACTTCAGCACTTCATTCCTTAGCGACCACATCACATGTCTCAAATTAGAAGCAGATGTATACCATGGACCACCCAGAAGCAACCAATATTTTGTTCATCTTGAAGCCATAACTCAGTTTCTGGTTGTCATGGAGTCCTCTATACTCTATTCATTTCATCAGTTCTCAAACACCTGACACAATTTTAAACTATACAGCTTGCAAGATTCCCCAAAATCAATAATTCTTGCAGTAACGAGTTTGTATTTTCCCAATTTATCACTTGAGCGTGTCAAAAATAAATACACTGTTTTATAAATATTTTTCACGGAATCTCCAGAGAAGAATGAATGAGACGTTTATCTCTCAGGGGATCCACAAAGTAATAGTACTTTATGATGTTAAAATATAAAATTATGAGTACTAGACAGCCATGTTGTGATGGTGACTGGTGATGACATGTTAATGGGAAGAGATCATCTGCGACAAAATATTAGTATGCCGACAAAGTAGTCAGTGTGTTAATCTGAAAGGCCATGGGGCCAAAAGGAGAGTGGGTTTGAGATCCTACCATAGACATCCTTGAAATGGTATTCCTTGGTTTAAAACTCTTATGTTATAATATTCGCCAAATCAATACTTAAAAATACTTAATTGTATATATTTTACAGACTATGTGTACATGTTTCAAAACTCGTTGATTTCTTCTTCAGCACATAAATGTAACTTATCCTAAGTAGACTTAACTAAGAAATGGATATCCTTACAATAAGAATTAAGAATTAATTAAGAAAAATATTAAACATAATCCTTTGAAAATATCCTTGAAATATCGTATTATAATCTTTTAAAAATATCTATGAACATTTTTAATATAGGTAATTATAGGTACCACTGAATAGATTTTTCATTTGGTAAACCTCTTCTTCAGAATAACTATTCAAAGCCTTATTCCTTTCCTTGTATGCAAATATGTATTGTAGGTTATCATGTGTGACGCTGAAGAGTAATAATAGTTTTATTTTGGTATATATCATCTTCTAAATAACTAGTAAAAGTTTTCTAATGTAGTTTCAAAAAGTTAAAACATTTGGTAAATTTGTGTAGTCTCCGTTTTTTATCACTGTTGCTTTAGTCATGAATGTATTTGTATACTTTTGATTTGTTCGGATGTTATGTTCTTATATTAATGTTTCAGATGTGTAATTTTTATTTCTCTGCATTAAATATTCATGAAATGAGATTGATATTTCTTTGGTCTTTAATATCTGTCTTTATTTCTTTGTAACGGAGATGTATATCGTATGTAGACAAACCTTCAGGAACTGATAATCTATAATACAACATACAGCATCAAGTCCTTATTCTATTATTATGGTCATTCTGTCACGATTGTTAACTATGTTGTTTATTTTTGTAATTGCCTTTATCTCGTTATAACGAAGATGTATATCTTATATGTATACCTTCTGGAACTGATACCCTATAAAATTTATACTGTGTTTTTGTTATTAATATCCTGCGGTATTTCGAATTTAGGAAAATCAATTGAGATTAAGTTGATTCGGACGTTATTCTATCAATACGGATTCACACAATTTGCTATTATGGCAAATATTTTTGTTTCCATAATTTCTCATTTGCAGTTCCAAGCAGTTCTAATAAGATACGGCCGCTACTTTATATTCTCTTGTCCAGTTTCATTCATTTCCATTCATTTCATTTCTCATTAAATCCTCTGACGAGAAAATCAACAATTACCAGTTCACGGTGACAGCGTTGGTCTACAGTCTTGAAGGCTTAACTACAGGAACATACTATTTTACTCATCTCAGAGACATACAGCAGAGAACTTTAATCTTAATAACTAGTGGTTTCTCGACTGAAACTTGATGGCTCCTCCGAAATTTCGTGGTATACTATGTACATTATCATATTATCGTGAACGTTCCTGGTTTTGGCCAACATAGAAAGATGTAGACAATGCCCGCATTCACACTTCATGCTTCTCCAGGGTTGCTCTCCTTCACATCACCAACTCACAATGTCCGCCAGTTCCCCGAACCTCAGCCACTCTCAACTCTGGAATAACATACAAACACAATCCAGAGCAATCCTCTCCCACCAGGAGATGAGGAGTGAGAAGAAGTCGTAATTGCTCGGAGTCGAGCACTCACCCACACTGTCACATTAGGATTGAAAAGAAATACCCTTCAGAGATCCACAATTCAAATCCTGGAACTGAAATAAAAATTGAGCAGTGTAGTTTCACCGTTACTCTTAGGCAACTGACTTAGGGCTCATATTTACGGAACTCTCTAAATGTACCATAAACCCGTATTCACGGTTACAAAGGAGTTATGACTTACTCACCCCGAATCCGTAAAACTCGCCATCCACATATTAAATTGAGCATATGGGACTCCACTGTCATAAAACGCCTAGATGGAAATTACGGCAAGTGACCATCTCAATTTCATTAAAAGAAGAAAACTAGAATAGTTTGGTCATTCCATGCGCAACAACAAACACAACCTGTTGCAATTAATAACGATGATTGATGGCATTAGGGGTTCAAGACGTACAAGAATATCCTGGCTAAAGAACTTAAGCCAATGGTGTGGACTGAATACAGTTTCGCTGTTTAGAAAAGCAATGGACAAACAGCAGATCATACTATTGATCGCCAATGTTCTTGGGGGACGAGGCACAAGAAGAAAAACAAAAGAAGAAGAAGAAGAAGAAGAGGAGGAGGAAGCAGAAGAAGAAGAAGAAGAAGATGTCGACCATCTTTCAGATGTGATTGTGATGCTGGGAGGCAGACTATCAGACGTACTGTGTATCATGTAAAATTTGCGAATGACCAATGTAGACTATAGAGAATTTGGACAATTCAGTATGTGTCTATTTATTTTAACGTGCACATGCTGAAGACATCCCGGGACATGTCAGTGAAGTATGACGTTTGTGAAGGAAGAGCAAGCATTGTATTGCAGTGTGACGTCAGGCAAGAGTGTGTGAGTTGATTCCAGACAGTCTGTAGTGCGAGGTAAGTATTTGGAACAACAGTAGGCATGTTATTAGACTTCTTGCCTCGCGCTCTAGTTTCCCTTCAACGCACAAACTGCCTATCTGTCAGGGAAGAAAACAATAATAATAATAAAAATATTATTGGTTTTACGTACCTTTTAACGACTGCGGCTTTTAGAGACGCCGAGGTGCCGGAATGTAGCCCTGAAGGGGATCTTTAACGTGCCAGTAAATCTACTGACACAGCTCCCACACATTTTCGCATCCTCAAATACCAACTGACTGATTGGCTGAAATAGATTTTTGTGAAACAAATTATAATTGTAATGAGATAAATGGGTCTAGTTGGATATACATTGCAACAAAGAATCTAACTAAAATTGTAGACCCTCTCGTGGTGCAGTGACTAGCATTCGTGACTGCTACCCCAGAGTTTCGGGTTCGATTCCAGGTTCCGTCACGAAATTCAATTCTGGTCTTACGACTGGAAAGGTGTACACTGTGCCTCCTGAGACATATCTGACAAGAGGAGGGATCGATTCCCGCCTCAGATATTTTAGAAGTGTCGGAAGGCCAAGGTGGCTACCTACCAAAATTCAGTCTCCGATCACAAATACACACACTAGTCCAGCCATCACAATGACAACTCATAAAAAAAAATTCACACGCACCAAAGTACTCGGGGCTACTTGACCACGATATTCCAACGATTAAAAACTACAAAAACAACTAAATTTATCACTGAAGGATGAATTAATGGTAAGAACTGTAGAGTGAATCTACGGCCATAGTACACAATGGTCAACACCAGTGCAAGTAATTTATAACTTCCATCTCACAGCAACCTTTGGTGAGAATCCCTGCGCACCAGTCGTAGCCATCTGGCGTATGTCTTCACTTGATATGGTTACATACGCGGCGCACCGGATGCTGCTTTAACTCTTTCCGGGCGCTATTCGCATTTTCCCCGTTTAAATGCTCATCTCATCCTCCGTACTCCACGAGGGTTCTTAAATTAATTTATGGTTCAAGATGGTGGATGTACAACATGAGAGAAAATGAAGCGGACTCTGAAAATAGAACCAAATGGACAATCACTGGAAACCAATCAATGTTTTGATTGAAGACTATTGATGGTATTCACTATCTAGGAATATGTATTTTCAATGTATTTTTTTTTTAATCTGAGAGGAGTTCTTCATCGTTTGGTGCTCTTTAAATCCTAGGTTTCATGCCGAGTGGCGCTTGAAACTAAATTAGGCTCGGTCCCCATTACGGTCGGATTGCATTTAAAATTGTTCTATGTTCACCTCGTAGCGTAGTGAATAGCATTCATGGCTGTTACTGCGGTGGTCCAGGTTCGATTCCCAGCACTACCAAGAAATCTAATTCTTGTCTGGGTACACTCAGTCTCGTTAGGCAGAACTGAGCAGAGATACCCTAGAGATACACAAGTACAACCACCACAATGACACAGGTTATGGAAACGATGTCGCAAAGCCCCTAAGTGAAGCAATAACAAAATTAACGCTTATATTAGAGCTGCCGATTTAATCAATTAATCGAACCAATTAACTGATTAACCTAAAAATACGATTAACCGATGAATGGGCTTTAGTCGATTAATCGAACCGATTAACCGATTAATCTAAAATACGATTAACCTATCATTGATCTTTAGTAGATTAATCGAACCGATTAACCGATTAATCTTAAAGTATGATTAACCAATCAATGGGCTATAGTCGATTAATCGAACCGATTAACAGATTAATCTAGAAGTACGATTAACCAATTCATGGTCTTTAGTCGATTAACCGAACCGATTAACAGATTAATCTAGAAGTACGATTAACCAATCAATGGGCTTTAGTCGATTAATCAAACCGATTAACCGATTAATCTAAAATACGACAAAAGTTTGGTGCTTTTCAGTCAGTCAACACGAACGTACACAAATAGAGCTGGGTTATGCCCTGATTCTGAAATAAATTACGTAACATTAACAAATACACTAGGATGACTAGTTTCGATCGTCAAGCGATCATCATCGGATCCATTACACTTAGGCTACAACATCTATCTTTGAGAATACAGGAGAAAAATATATATACAATATATACAATATGTACAATTATTTAGTTGCTGTGTTGGTAATGCGACAGTCGGTGTATGTTGAATGTGTTATATCTAATGTTAGGTAAACTTCTAAAATAGTGATGAAAATCCGGAATTTGTCTGTTAGGGGTGATTATATGGTTTTACAAAATCAACTATGGTTATACTGAAATAATGCAAGCTTATACTTATCGAGTTGTCTCTTTAACTGGAACTTGAAGCAGTTGCGTGTTTCCATAGACACCAGTTGTAGTCGACTAACCCCGAGTGTACGCTGGGTGGAACTGGTTTTCCCCTTCCTTCCCCTTTAGTTGCTATGTTCTTCCAGAGGTCAGCGCCATGTATATTTGTGTGACTTTGCCAAATCTAGATAAAAGTGTATGCTATTGAATGCAGGAGTCTGCAACTACTAAAGACCGTGGAACTATCTTCGCCACGCATGGGCTAAAAAGCCATTTATACTAAGCGGTACACGGTCTATTGAAGACGTCCCGGCACCTTTAATACTGCCGCGCGTATCGGCCTAGGTTTATTGCAGAAAAATGTACATAGTACACCTGATCCAAATAACATTTACCTATAAACACCGCTATTTCCCCCCCTTTTTTTATCTAGCTTGGCTGTATCGCTAAGTTGTGTCTTGTTTTCGACAGGGTGTGTTTTTTAGTAGAGCGAAAAGGGGTGAACTCTCCATAAAAGTGTGATCATTTAGATTGTTGGGATTGTTTTGTTTGGCTAGGTGAATCTCGATTGCTTCTTTTATGTCGAGAGCTCTGCCTTTCGATTCGTGATGAATTGTTTTTAGATCAGTCTCAATTTTAGTGAAGCTGTGCCCCGTGGCACAATATGTTCGCATACGGCTGAATCTGTTCCGTATCTTATCGCATTCCTACGTTCATTATAACGTGTATCTACTCGTCTTCCGCTCTGTCCAATGTAATTAGCTTGACAACCAATGTCTTGGCATGTAATAGAATATACCCCTGACTTTGAATACGGGTCTTGTTTATTTAGATTGCTATTTTGCAGGTGCCTCCCGGTCGTATTATTCGTTGTGAATGCTATTTTTATGCCTTGCTTTTTGAATAGATTAGTGATTTTATATGTGTTCTCATTCACATAGTTGAAGCGCGCGAATTTTTTCTCATTAATGTCCGGTTTTGGAATCATTTTATCTTTATTTTTATGTTTGGCTACAATTTGGTCTATTTTGCTTGGCGGGAAATTGTTTTCCTTTGCTATTTGTTTAATGGTTCTTATTTCCTTATTATAATTGTCTGTTGACATGGTTATGTTAAAAGCTCTGTGCACCATTGAATTGAACCCCGCTAATTTATGCGTACTGGGGTGATTAGACTGATTGTCGATTGCATGCGAGGTTTGTGTGGCTTTTCGGAATATGGAGTATGAAAGCTCGTTGTCCTTACGTTCAATAGTTATGTCGAGATCATTTATTTTTCGATCTGTTTCGGAATCCTTGGTGAATTTGATTGAGTGGTGTAGGCTATTAATGGATTGGAGAATTGTTTCTTCGCTTGTTAATTCAGTATCGTAGATGCAAATTACATCATCTACGTATCTTTTCCATATTACTATTCCCTTTGTTGAAGTCTTTTCTAAAAACTCATTTTCTAGTGCATTAATGAAGATGTCAGCGATTAATCCGCTTAGTGGTGATCCCATCGCTAATCCTTCTGTTTGTGTGTACATTTTATTTTCGAATTGAAACGCGTTTTGGCCGAGGACGACCCTCAGTAGTCGCACGATCTCTTCAGTTTCTTTTTCCGAATTGTTGGATTTTAAGTTATTTTCGATAGTGTTGATTGCATCATTAATAGGAATATTGGTGTACATGTTAGTTACATCGAAAGATACAAGCCTCATGCTAGGTTTCATTTGTAGGGTGTTCAGTGCTGTTACTAATTCCGTTGTGTTCTTTACAGAGTTGTTTTTGTCGTTGGAAAGGCGGCGTTTTAAGATTTTAGTAACTCTTTGCTGATTTTGTAATTAGGCGCATTCCTACAATTGACTATTGGTCTCATTGGGCACTCATTTTTGGGTATTTTTGGTTGTCCCCTCAATGACGGTATTTTCGGGTTCATGTTTATTAGTTTTGATTTTTCAGCTTTGGTCAATATGTATTCTGTTTCTTTTAATACACTTTTTATTTGTTTTTGGATTTTATTGGTGGGATCTTTTGCTAATTCCTTGATTTCGTTGTTGTTTAGGAATTCGACTGTTTTTTTCAATGTATTCTGTTTGTTCAAAATTACTGTGGTATTTCCCTTATCTGCTTTTGTGATGATTAAGTCATGTTCTTTTATTTTCTGTTTCAATGACTTTATTTATTTTACTTGTTTGTTGTTTTGAGTGTAATTGTTTTCGCCCTCTCGTTTGAGGATTTTTTTGGCTTCGTTGGTGGCAAGATTTTTGGTTAATTCCCTGTCTTCTGCTGGGAGCTTGTGACTGGCTATCTCGATATCTGTCATTAACTGTTCTATATTATGGTTCGTGTGTGCGTCTGTGCAGTTGTATTTCAAACCTTTGTCTAGCAAATTCCAAAAAAATAAATAAAAAGTGTATTAAAAGAAACAGAATACATATTGACCAAAGCTGAAAAATCAAAACTAATAAACATGAACCCGAAAATACCGTCATTGAGGGGACAACCAAAAATACACAAAAATGAGTGCCCAATGAGACCAATAGTCAATTGTAGGAATGCGCCTAATTACAAAATCAGCAAAGAGTTACTAAAATCTTAAAACGCCGCCTTTCCAATGACAAAAAAAACTCTGTAAAGAACACAACGGAATTAGTAACAGCACTGAACACCCTACAAATGAAACCTAGCATGAGGCTTGTATCTTTCGATGTAACTAACATGTACACCAATATTCCTATTAATGATGCAATCAACACTATCGAAAATAACTTAAAATCCAACAATTCGGAAAAAGAAACTGAAGAGATCGTGCGACTACTGAGGGTCGTCCTCGGCCAAAACGCGTTTCAATTCGAAAATAAAATGTACACACAAACAGAAGGATTAGCGATGGGATCACCACTAAGCGGATTAATCGCTGACATCTTCATTAATGCACTAGAAAATGAGTTTTTAGAAAAGACTTCAACAAAGGGAATAGTAATATGGAAAAGATACGTAGATGATGTAATTTGCATCTACGATACTGAATTAACAAGCGAAGAAACAATTCTCCAATCCATTAATAGCCTACACCACTCAATCAAATTCACCAAGGATTCCGAAACAGATCGAAAAATAAATGATCTCGACATAACTATTGAACGTAAGGACAACGAGCTTTCATACTCCATATTCCGAAAAGCCACACAAACCTCGCATGCAATCGACAATCAGTCTAATCACCCCAGTACGCATAAATTAGCGGGGTTCAATTCAATGGTGCACAGAGCTTTTAACATACCCATGTCAACAGACAATTATAATAAGGAAATACGAACCATTAAACAAATAGCAAAGGAAAACAATTTCCCGCCAAGCAAAATAGACTAAATTGTAGCCAAACATCAAAATAAAGATAAAATGATTCCAAAACCGGACATTAATGAGAAAAAAATTGCACGCTTCAACTATGTGAATGAGAACACATATAAAATCACTAACCTATTCAAAAAGCAAGGCATAAAAATAGCATTCGCAACGAATAATACGACCGGGAGGCACCTGCAAAATAGCAATCTAAATAAACAAGACCCGTATTCAAAGTCAGGGGTATATTCTATTACACGCCAAGACATTGGTTGTCAAGCTAATTACATTGGACAGAGCGGAAGACGAGTAGATACACGTTATAATGAACGTAGGAATGCGATAAGATACGGAACACATTCAGCCGTATGCGAACATATGTGTGCCACGGGGCACAGCTTCACTAAAATTGAGACTGATCTAAAAACAATTCATCACGAATCGAAAGGCAGAGCTCTCGACATAAAAGAAGCAATCGAGATTCACCTAGCCAAACAAAACAATCCCAACAATCTAAATGATCACACTTTTATGGAGAGTTCACCCCTTTTCGCTCTACTAAAAAACACACCCTGTCGAAAACAAGACACAACTTAGCGATACAGCCAAGCTAGATAAAAAAAGGGGGGGAAATAGCGGTGTTTATAGGTAAATGTTATTTGGATCAGGTGTACTATGTACATTTTTCTGCAATAAACCTAGGCCGATACGCGCGGCAGTATTAAAGGTGCCGGGACGTCTTCAATAGACCGTGTACCGCTTAGTATAAATGGCTTTTTAGCCCATGCGTGGCGAAGATAGTTCCACGGTCTTTAGTAGTTGCAGACTCCTGCATTCAATAGCATACACTTTTATCTAGATTTGGCAAAGTCACACAAATATACATGGCGCTGACCTCTGGAAGAACATAGCAACTAAAGGGGAAGGAAGGGGAAAACCAGTTCCACCCAGCGTACACTCGGGGTTAGTCGACTACAACTGGTGTCTATGGAAACACGCAACTGCTTCAAGTTCCAGTTAAAGAGACAACTCGATAAGTATAAGCTTGCATTATTTCAGTATAACCATAGTTGATTTTGTAAAACCATATAATCACCCCTAACAGACAAATTCCGGATTTTCATCACTATTTTAGAAGTTTACCTAACATTAGATATAACACATTCAACATACACCGACTGTCGCATTACCAACACAGCAACTAAATAATTGTACATATTGTATATATTGTATATATATTTTTCTCCTGTATTCTCAAAGATAGATGTTGTAGCCTAAGTGTAATGGATCCGATGATGATCGCTTGACGATCGAAACTAGTCATCCTAGTGTATTTATTAATCTTATGTAATTTATTTCAGGATCATGGCATAACCCAGCTCTATTTGGGTACATTCATGTTGACCGACTGAAAAGCACCAAACTTTTGTTTACTTAGGCAACACTGAAAAATGGCTTCAAACCTCACAATCTAAAATACGATTAACCGATCAATGAGCTTTAGTCGATTAATCGAACCGATTAAAATACTAGTGTGGTGTAGGAAAAGTAATTGTTTTGCGTAGCACAAAAACTGTGATTTGTATTATTATTTGCCATTTGGCGTGCTAGCATCAGCTATTGTAAGATTGACAGGTCATTAAAGTTAGCTGATGCTCATGGCTTTGCTTCAGAAAGATAAAACAATAATATCTCCTTTATTGCTTCCTTCTAAACTGAGGGATTTGCCCACCGCTTTTATAAACAATAGGAAAGGAAATACCAGACAGGCTATTATTGGACGAAGCAAAGAGGATATAAAAAGTAGGTTGGCTCAGGCAAGAAAAGCATTTCTACAAAAAAGGAATCTGCTGACATCGAATATAGATTTAGGTATTAGGAAGTCATTTTTGAAAGCCTTTGTCTGGAGCGTGGCGCTCTATGGAAGTGAAACTTGGACTATTGGTGCAGCAGAAAAGAGGAGAATTGAAGCATTTGAAATGTGGTGTTACAGGAGAATGATGAAGATCAGATGGGTAGATAGGGTTACAAACAAAGAGGTATTAAGACGAGTGGGAGAGGAGAGATGTTTCTGGCGACTGTTAATGCAGAGAAGAGATAGGTTGGTAGGACACATACTAAGACACCCAGGAATAGCAAGCTTAGTTATGGAAGGAAGGGTCGAGGACAAGAACTGTAGGGGTAGACCAAGGTTAGAATATGTTAAACAGATTGCCTCGGATGTAGGGTGCGGTAGCTATGTAGAGATGAAACGATTAGCTCAGGACAGGGAGGCATGGAGGGCTGCATCAAACCAGTCAAAAGACTGAAGACTCAAACAACAACAACAACTGAAATTTACAAGTCGTTGGTGGAACTAGAAGATGACTTCGCAGACCCTTTACAATGGTGGAAAATACTTTCAGTCCAACTTCCACATCTCGCACGCATAGCGAAAAAATTGCTTTGCTTTCCAGCTACTTCAGTTCCGTATCAGGGAGTGTTCAGTGACGCTGGAAATATTGTTACTAAGAGAAGGGCCGCCCTTAGTTCTGAGCATGTCAACTTACTGACATGTGTGGGGTCCAGGAGCAAAGATGTGTGACTGTCATTAAATTATCAATATTGAAACATATAAATAATATTATTAACGTAAATGCTTTGAATTTAATTTTTGTACTTGCACGCTACCAATACAATAAAAATTTAAAATGATATCTTCCTCATAGCAAATGGAATTATAAGCATTTTAATAGTACATTATGCAACGAGCCTATAGTGGCAATAATTAAGACACGAGTATGTTAATAATAATAATAATAATAATAATATAATAATAATAATAATAATAATAATAATAATATCGTATGGCCTCGGGTGCCGGGTGCAAGCTTTGTAATTTGACACCCAGAGGGTAGTTTGAATGTCGAATTTCGTTGTTCCTTGAATGACTATGAAAGTCAAGGAGGTTATATATCTAAGCTCCTTGAACACTATAGCGCTTTCTAGTAGAGAAATGAGGAACTTTAAGTTGGCGGAAACTCCCGAGGTTAATTTTGCCATTATGAACACGGCCTACGGAATTCAAATGGGTTATTTTACATGCCAACATCGTATGACATGCGTGTCGTATTTTTTTTGCCGCCTTTCAAAAATCACTTACCACGGCCAGGAGCGAACCTGAAATCTTGGGGTTAGTAGACCGACACGCTATCCACTCACCCACCGTGGCAAGCTTCGAGTATGTTTATAAAACGAGCGAAGAGGGTTTTATAATTTCCATACGAGTGTCTTAATTACCATTTTAGGCGAGTTGCATACGACTGTTTATGTTCGACGATAATTATAACTTTATTTTATATTCAATCAGAAATATTTATAAATATCTGTCGAGATTCAATCACCTAGTTTAGTTTAGTGAACAGAGCGCATGCTCTGTGTTCCGAGTAAGGATCAAAGACCTTCTCAATGTCATATTTCCAAGGCCTTGAAACATTGTTTATTGTACATTAGGGATATCCTGAACTAGCGCCAAAAGATAGCGCAAAGGTAGGCCTAATATGTGGGATCATTTTGTTATCATCATACAAGTTATATTATTTCAGTAGTATGCATCCCTCCTGCGGCGCTCACAAGGGACTGATCGTGACAAATGAGCATTCAAATGAAATAGAATATACATTAGCAGTGACGTATTGCACTATAATTTCATAAATATCTATAATTTCTTTAAAAAATGACTTTAAAAGAATTGTACGAAGTGTGCGATTTGCAAACACCGTTGATGTAGGAAAATACGCTCCATGATTGTTGTCCACGGGCCGCTGTGACGCCTGTTTCATGTCATATTAACATTCTGAGGTCTTTCCTTTATCCTGAAATGTAAATAGTGATCTATAATCATTTGGTTGAAATAAAAACATAACTTTTCCCCTTACGGTAGGTCTCTCATTAAAAACCTTTAGGGAAAGTGTAGTTTATGAACATGCGAGATTTCTCGCACGGGTCCGCTGGTTTACTTCAAATAACACAAAATAGGCGGTTACAAACGCTTTAAAATTCAAATGTATCGTATTGTCAACTTGTTATTCTTCATGGTCAATGCTTATAGAATGTCAACGGAATGCAAATCAATGGAGTCCCACATAGAACAGTCATGACATCTGGCGGAAATGTTTCGCTTAAGAAATCCATTGAACGCAGAGAGAGCTGTATTATAATTTCCGTGAAACTAATGTCATAGACCTGCGTCCTCCATGACGTTCTGGTGTGTTTATGTCAACAACAGCACTCACTAAAATTGTCGGCGAAATCTTACGAATGTGTAGAAATTGGTGTTGCGGATATGAAGGTACAGTGCCATTTCTTTTGCAAAATTGCCCAGTTTGTTTATGCATTGCAACTCCAATGATTGATCCAATATAGGCTACATTGCTAACTTTCAAATTATGTAATTCATGTCCAACGTGTTGAATTTTGAGTACATGTAAGAGCTATTCTTACCTAATTGGTCAATGAATGAAAATATTGAGCTCTGATTGGTTGGAAAATCTGTGTTATAATGAAAAGTAGTACTTTAATGACCCCCATTAAGAAACAGTTTAATGACATATAATATTTACATATCGACATCATCGAACATAATAGTACATTATGCAACGCGCCTATAATGGCAATAATTAAGACACGAGTATGTTTATAAAACGAGCGTAGCGAGTTTTATAATTCCCTTACGAGTGTCTTAATTACCATTATAGGCGAGTTGCATACAACTGTTCGACGATAATTATAACTTTATTATATTTATTAACATAAATATTCATAAATATCTGTGGGATTCAGTAACTTCAGTTAGTGAACAGAGCGCGCTGGGTGGTTGCTGACTGAACAGAGCACATGCGTGGGTCAAAGAATTTCGAAAGCTGCGACCATTTACTTTGCTTGGCAATGCTCATGTTTACAGCCAGCATGATGTCTAGTGCCGATCAGAACTAGCATTCACTAATATTGTCACCGAAGTCGTTTGAAAGCAATGCGCTGTGTAGAAATTGGAGTTGGGGATATTAAGGTACTGTGTTATTTCTTGTCTCATATTCGCCAGTTAATTAACGCGAACATATGGAACGGTGCACTTTCCATGTCGGTAATTTAAGTAGAAGGATGCTATGTTGCTAACTTCTGGACGTAGATTCATAAATTTCTTTCCTATGATATAGTATTTTCTTGTTGCCGTAAAGGTTCGTGCTGATTTTGTCTTTGTGTTTGGGATGGTAACTACAATGGTTGATCCGATATCCAAATTGAACTTTCAAATCATGTAATTAATGTCCAACATGTTGGATTTTGAGCGCATTCGCGAAGCTATCCTTACCTAATTGGTCAATGAATGAGCTCTGATTGGCTGGAGAAACAGTTTCATAATGAAGAATAGTACTATAATGACCCTCATTATGATGCAGTTTTCTGACATACAATATTTACATTTCGACATCGTCGAACATAAAGTACAGTATATTAGCCAAGGTTTCGTTTTCTCGAACTGATACTGTGTGAAATGTACTAAAATTCGATTAATCGACCGATTAGCCGATTAAAGGCATTCGGTTAACAGATCAAAATTTGTAATCAATCAACAGCTCAAGTTTATATATGAGGTGCGTTCAAAAAGTAACGAGCCGGAGTCATAATTACATAAACCAGTACCTGTATGTTAGAAGTATTGGCTCTGGCTGTTGAGGCACTTGTCCCACTGTGACACGAGTCGGTGAATGGCTGTCTCATAAAATTCCCTGGGCTGCGATGTGAACCAGTTCCGCACGTACAGCTGGACGCCGACGTCCGAAATGAATCGTTGGCCCCGCAGAGCCCTTTTCAGGGGACCAAACATGGCGTAATCACAGGGAGAGAGGTCTGGACTGTATGGAGGGTGGCCGAGAACCTCCCATTTGAATTTCTGCAGGAGTGCCGTGACTGTGTTGGCCGTATGAAGTCGTGCATTGTCGTGGAGCAGAATGACCCCACGGGTGAGATTGCCTGGTAGTTTTGTTTTGATCGCTGGGCGAAGGGTGGTCAAGGTTTGCGAGTAACGCTGGGCATTCACTGTTGTCCCGTGCGGCATGAAGTGTATCAGAAGGGGGCCATCTTGGTGAAAGAAAAAGGTCAGCATTACCTTTCCTGCACTCGTGTGAATGGCCTTGCCTTTTTTGGGTGGCGGTGACCCTAGATGCTTCCACTGGAGGCTTTGTCGTTTGTATTCTGGTTCGAAGTGATGACACCATGACTCATCTCCAGCCATCACTCTTGCGAGGAACCCATTCCCTTCCCGCGCATAGCGCTGCAGATGACCAAGACAGTAGGCCATTCGACATGCTTCCTGGTGTGGTTGAAGACGGTGGGGCACCCATAGGGCACACACTTTGCGCAAGTGCAGTCGTTCCTTCATAATGGTGTGCACACTTCCGACGCTCAATCCGACCACAGCGGCTATGGCGTTCACTGTCTCTCGGCGGTCCTGGGCAATGCGTGCATCAACCAGCTGGACGTTGTCATCGGTAATGCAGGGGAGTGCTCCAGACCGGGCATCATCGGCTAACGACACCCGTTCTTCCCTGAAGCGCTTGTGCCACGCCTTGACCCTTGCAAGGGACATGCAGTGTTCGCCGTATACTTCTGACATTCGGCGATGAATGTCCGTTCCCCCTACTCCTCCCGCTGTCAGAAACCAAACAACACCTTTTTGCTCTTTGTTTGACGCCTCCATGTCACTGTTTGCAATGCGACTGGCAGCGTTGGACGATTGATGCATGCTGCTGCTCGCTTTGTATCGTCACGTGACGTGCACGCGTGCCCTCTGGTGACAGGCTGTGTCCTTCCACGCTCTGGTCGGAACCACACCTCGTTACACACGCCACGATTAGCCGCTGTCGTCACTGGTTTGTGCATTCCAGCCTCCAGCTCGTTACTTTTTGAACGCACCTTATACTACAATCTTGTGCCAGTAGATCTCCTCCAAGGGCGAATTTCCGACAACTTGCCTCTCTAACTCCACATCCGCTAAAATGGACATTAAACCCATATCATTATCAGATCCTAAATGGGGAAAAATATTTGGCAATGTATCACATTAAGGGCAACATATCATAATATTTTGAGTTTTTCTAGGTATCACTTAAATTGTCCTTAGCGGAGAATCTCAAATGAGGTCGTCATTACCGTGAGCAGTTTAAGTATTGCCCAACCAGTCACGTGATCCGCCTACCTGAATACTAGCGTCAGTCATGCATAACACTTCAATTACAGGCGAATACAGTGATTGTCCTCTCTTCCAAATTTGGACAGATAGGTACATCCGTGACCACTGCCAGATAATTATTAAGGCTGGTCTTTCGCAGGTGTCCAGACGTTGTAATCTAATTACAGGGTATTTGAGTTCAACTAAAATGTATCCCTTTACTTATCAAATACCTTTCTTCCTTTGCTACTTGGAACAACGGATATGAAGCCAAGGTTTTTCCACGACAGTGGTACCGGCAGTAGTATACTTCCTTTTTGTTAGCATGCACTAAATATAATTTATCTTCTTTCTTTCGCCTCCAGAAGTTGTTGTATCCTTATTCAATTGGTTACAACGTCAGAAATTGTGGTTAAAAGGCATCAAAGTAATTTTGTTACAGTCTGTAACATTGGCTGATGGAACACTAATTTGTTTATTACTTTAAAGTGCCGTTAAATCTTTAACGAAGGTTGATAAAACCGAATCTAACGTTTTAAATATAGCCTATAGAGTATACTATATTCCAAGAAATGGATTTCGACAACCGCAATAATAAAACAAGTAGTTCTGTGAAGAAATAAATATCCTATTTTCATATATCCGACTTATATTAACTGCCTCTATCAAAATACAAATTTTCAGTTTGATTACTGTAATAGATTCATAGATATTGTTAACCAACTAAATATTTCGGATGGTCACCATGTTGTATTTTATATATAAAGGACTTTGAGTTATGTAGACTATTATTACATGAAGATTATTGTGTACCGGTAGGTGTTTTATTCAAACTTCAATCGCATATTAGGACACAAGAAATAAAAACGAGATTTTAAAATTACGCTCAGCCACCATCTTGTGGTTATAAAAATAATTTAAAAGAATTAGATGCTAGTGGATTACAATTTATATAGGCATATACCGTACCAAGTTTCACTGAGCTCGGATGGTTAAATCACGAGAAACGTCCATTTGAACATTTAAATTTCGCGTCACCGCCATGTTGGATTTGTGCTCACCAGGTTATTGAATGTCCCATATGTGATCTTATTACAGCTTCTATACACATACAACATTTCAGTTTGGTTGCGGTCTTACTGTGATTAATAGATATTGAGAACCGTCTAAATATTTCGGATGGTCGCCATGTTGGATTTTAGTATATGTAGGGCATAGATTTATGTTCTATTAGGTGAGAATTATTGTGTACGTTCATTATTCAAACATTTCGGAGGATATTTTCAATAAAACTTGCTATCAGCTTCCAGTTTTCTGTAGCATCACCGCAACAATGTTATCAGGAGATATCTCTGCCCTAATGTGCTCTTGATGAGACTGTCCATTGCTGAAGAGTTTGTTTGTGTGTTTAAACGCGCTAATCTCTGCAACTACCAGTCGGATTCGAAAAAATATTTTTGTATATGGCCCACCGTATACAAGAGAAGAAGGTGTGATAAACACTATCTATTATTTTAGACCATCCTGGCTGATGTAGCAGTTCTCAGTATCATCAACAAATTGAAAGGCAAAGCACGACGAAAAGATCTCCATGTAAAGACATAGTGGAGCTTATCAGGAGCCTATGGCAGATTGATAAGATCAAGATCATATCAATTGCCTTATCAAGTAGGCTACTGGCGTTGTACCAAAGGGCATATTCCATAGGTTGATGTAATTTGATAATAATAATAATATCGTATGGCCTCGGTGCCGGGTGCAAGCTTTGTTATTTGACACCCAAAGGGTAGCTTGCATATCGAATTTCGTTGTTCCTTGAAGCACTATGAAAGTCAAGGAGGTTAGATATCCAAGCTCCTTGAACACTATAGCGCATTCTAATAGAGAAATGAGGAACTTTGTGTTGGCGGAAACTCCCGAGATTAATTTTTCCATTATGGACACGGCCTCCTGAATTCAAATGGGTTCTTTGACATGCCAACATCGTATGACATGGTGTCGTAATTTTTGACGCCGTTCAAAATCACTTACCACGGCCAGGAGCGAAATTGCAAGCTTGGGGTTAGTAGACCACGTTGACCACTCACCCCCCGTGGCATAAATTTACACAAGTCACTGTAAAAAGCAGTTGTTATTGCAACTAGAATAGTTAACTCCGATTCCTTATATAATTGTCTTGTATTTGTCAGATAATGTTCTGACAGTGGATTATAATAATAATAATAATAATAATAATAATAATGATAATAATAATGATAATAATAATAATAATAATGTGAAATGAAGTATCACTTAGTATGATAGATGATCATTGCCAAATGTGAATTAAAGTGCCCCATTAAGCTCAGTGGTTAGAGCACCGATCTGGATCGCCACTGCAGATAATTCACTATGGAAGTGTGCCCTACGGGCAAAGATAAAATAGTTCTAGCTTGAAGCAATGTGATAACGATTTCAGGCTAGTGTTTAGAATTAACGGAGGGGGAGTTTTAGTCGGTAGTCCGCCATTCAGGAGCCCGACATACCATGCGTAAATGCATTTCTCCACCTCCTTAAAAAAATAAAATAATGACTGTTTTTATAAGAATTGTTTCGGTAAATAATTTTCTAAACGTTCTATGCTACATTTGTTGTAAGAATGTTTTTCAGCTTACGGTCCAACTGTCCAGTCATCGCTGTCAACGGAAATGTGCAGTTTAATATTGTTCATATGGACCAAACTAGCGTGCATAAAATGTAAAGGGGCGTGAATAATAACTTGTCAGACGCATGCGTTGTAACTCGTACTACTGTACAAGCGTTTCTGACATTAAACCCTGCAATAAAAAATACATCACCAGCAGATAGGCTATTGTCACAATATGGGGAACAAAATAACTACAGTGCTGGATAAAACACTTTGTGTATCAACTGACAGATAGTATCCATTTTTACTTTCCATTATATAAGTTGCACACCCGTCGCTGCAAATGGGGAACGCGTGTTAAGTTAGGTCTCTGTTCCACAATGGTATACATCACGCCAAGTACAGTATGTAGCGCCACCAGTGCGTTTTCAGGCGCAGCCAAGCCACCTGGTAGATTAATACAGAACCACTTCCAAGTCCAGGTATATCAGGTGACTTACTGACATCGAGCTTACGTCTTTCAATACCAAATTTGAAAATTACAAAATTTGCCCTAATGTTGTTCCGACGATGATCGATGAGAATATAAATTCGAGTACAGTAGAGTCCCGCTAATCCAAACTAATTGGGACCGAACCCTGTTGGGGTTAGCTAAAATTCGGATTAAATAGTTTTTCGTCTAATACGACAATATATTGACTTTAACCCTTCTGATGCCAAACTTTCGAGGAATAGTTATGTTAAATATGCCATGTTTAGTGAAATTACAGCCCATTCCCGGAGCAGGTTAATACGTGTTAAATGTATTAGTTGCTAAATATTGTTTGTATTCATTAAACATTATTTAATTGTTATTTTTCTTTTCAAATTTAAATGGGATTTTTCTCTAAGTCATTGTCATTAGTCGAAAATTTACTTTCACACACTTCAGTATGCGTTAAAATATTACCTATTTCCTATTCCCTCAAAGGGCTAGACATATTCATTGCCATGCATCTTAATTAGCTCTGAGCATGAACATAAACAATTACTAATCGTACTTCCAAAGATAACATGCGCGGGAAGTCAGCTAATTATATACAGTGTTTATTATGAATGAAGTTATTCACGGAACTTAAATGCATCGATATATCTAGGGAGAGAATGATTCCAGATTTGTCTTGGTTACAATAGTGACAGTACTGCGTGGTTGGAAACATAATAAATATTTTATTAAAAACAGGGCCGATTAGCCCATAGTATATTTAGCAAAACCTTTATCGGCCGATATATCGGCCCCCTGGCACTAAAAAGGTTAAGCCTCGAAAACCGATACTGTACTGTAATGTTTTAATAAGCACAGTTGGCGTCTATCTAGCATGCATCAATGCCTCTACGACACATAAGCTTTCACTAATGGTAATCGGCAAATCGGCAAACCCACGGTGTTTCAAAAACATGAACATGAACTCACTCCCTGTTTTATTTTAAAAAAATCACTGACTTCACTTGTTAAGTGTTGATTTTCTTTTCCGTTTGTTTTGTCGTTAACGTAAAGAAAATTCCATTCAAACGTTTGTTATGCTCATTGTTTGTAGGTTTTTTAGTTTTTAGTATTTTTAGTATAAGATGGCCGACAGATTCACTGTTTACCCTGTAGCATTTATTTCATGTTTCCCTGTGCTAATAAATGTACGTTTTTACTTGGAAAAACAAGTTTAACCTTAATCTTTATTTTTTCCTGTTTTAACATTCAAAACAAATTTGGTAGATTTTCTTTCCTAGCCCTGTTCGGATTAGGCAGATTTTCGGATTAGAGGGGTTCGGATTGGTGGGACTCTACTGTATAAGTTACATACTTTGGTATAGCCTACGTAAGCAAATCAGTCCCTTTCGGTTATTCTCACATATTCCCTCTTTTATGTTGAAATTCGTTGAATAAGCAGTTCCCATAGTCCAAACATTCAACATAAATAAAATAATAAATAAAGCATAGGAATCAACATCACATCCAAGAAAAAAAGCTGCTTGTACCTTAAAACAGTACGTGGTTACGAGAAATAATGTTAAGGTAATTAAACGAAGTATAATTCAGAAAATATTTTGTCCTCTATTGTGAATAATAATACAACCATGAACTCTACTCACATGTAGGAAAGATCACGGACGCCATTCGTAAGAGAAGGATAGTTTTCTATGGTGACATTGCTCGTATGAGTTCTACAAGGTTGAGAAATAGGATCTATCAAACCTTGAAGAAGTCATCCTATCTAAAGAAAACTTTATATGTCTCCAAGTACAGGGAGCCCGAGAATGTTCTCCGCAGTGGGTACGTGCAGCTGTGAGTGGTTGATCCATGAGTTTAGTTGGCTGTACTGCACTGTGTTCTTCAAAGCGGGACTCCCCCGTGTGGTCTGTCAGTGTGAATTACGATAAGCGAATGAGCCTGCATGTCTTCAGTGTGTATTACAGTAAGCGAGCATTCAGATAGATTATTCAAGAGTGCAACAGTATACAGGAGGTAATGTTTACTACTGGTTTTTTGGTGGAATACGTTTTTCGCGAAGCCGATCGGTTTACAGAAAATGTAAAATTAAGTTTTCAGGCGCGGTTTCCTAATTCAAAGTTTCCAAACCGTGATACCGTTCGGGATTTGGTAAGTAAATTTCGTGTGACTGGCTCAGTTCACGATGTACCGGGAACAGGCAGGCCTACGCTTTTAACGGACAAAGAACTTGATGAAATCTCCGATATAATGCTGCGTAAATCAACACGAAAATTAGCTCAACAAACAGGAATCTCGAAGTCGACAGCACATAAAGCTGTAAGAGACAAGCTTCAATTGTTCCCTTATAAAGTTACCGTGGTTCATGAATTAAAACAAACTGATTACGGAAAAACAGTGATGTACTGTGAATGGTTCCAGCATCTGTTATGAATGGCTACGGTGAGTACAAAGTTTACTGTTTGTTTGTTATGATGCAAGCGGCAGCCGTACTGCCAACGTAACTGCTGTAGCTAGCTCTCACAGACACATGTAAGCGCTGCGGAGAACATTCCCGGACTCACTGTATATTCCCTCACACTTGGTGTACAAATCGGTAAGGTTGGTTGGTTGGTTCCTCAGTTTAGGGGCTGCGACAACGCAGTCATGTAGCCCCGTGTACTTTGGGTGTGTGTAGAATCTGTCTGATAACCGGTGTTAATTATGATGGCTGTATTAGTGTGTGTATCTGTTTTTTAATTCAATAGTAAGGACTGCAACTTTGAATTTTTCAAATAGTTCCTACTTTTGCCACCAAACGCCACCGTCAACGACTACTAGGCCTTGTTCAGAACTTAGCTACTAGACGCCACCGCAGTCGGCTCTTGGCAACGAACGTAGGAACCTAAGAGCGTTGTTTACATTCTTAACCTATACAATTTAGCTTCACACAGGTGTAATTAGTGGAAGGTTCTTTAACATGCCATAACTATATGACATGGGACCGCCGGCTTTACTTCCCCTCCGAAGGAAAGCATACTGAGGGATTTTTAACACTCTTAAAAAATCCGATGGCTTCGGCCAGGTTTGAACCCGCTATCTTGGGCATAGAAGCTCAGCATGCTACAAAATAGACCACCGAAGCCGCCCAAAAAAACGGTAAGAAAACCATTCAAGGCTATCTAGAAGAAATAAGGCTAATATTTCTACTCCCAACCAGTCAGCTACAGAGTGATGATGATGAAACTCGCATCAAAGAGAGCGGGAATCGGGGAAGAGTTCTTTGCTATGATCATAAAGGATTGGTGAAACTCAAACTACGACCTCAAACATGTAGTGACTAGGTTTGCGTAGCCTACATGGTTTTCATCACCTGATATGTCAGAGAGAGAAAAAAATTCCACACGCTGGGACAGGAATGTGTATGTAAGCTCCGTGGTGGGCTATGTGGCACGTATCATGCGATGTTTTGCAAAAATAGGAGTGAAACACTGACATAATTCTGAGCCAGCTAAATCGTGAAATTATTCATATAATATGCACATTGTGCGAATTCATGTATTTATTTTTTAATAAATGCAGATTTTTCATTCAATAGGATGTTCAGTTTCCTTATTCACAAGAAAACCACGGAGGCGTGGTTCACTGAGGTAGAAAAAAACGCTATCCAGAAACGTGTTCCACTAAAGTCGAGACTCCAAGAACATCATGGTTTTCAAGAAAAGCCAAATCTAAAAACTAGCAAAACATGAAGTGAAGCGAGGAAGGAACAGCAGAAAAATTAATGGGGGAATACTGGGCAAACGTTAAAGCCCAGGCAAAAAGACATGGAAAAAGACAGTTGAAATAGCGTGGTATATAGATGTCCGAAACATCAGGAATAATAATGAAAATGAAAATCCACAGCCTGCTTCCAGTCTCGGACCAGGTCAGGAATGGAATGAATGAAGCCCCCATCTTGCGGCGAGGATATGAACTGTGCCGGCTGCCGAAGCCTGACGCACTCCTCTGGGGCAATGATTAAATGAATGACAGATGAAATGAAATGATAGTGGAGAGTGTTGCTGGAATGAAATATTGACAGGGAAAACCGGAGTACCCGGAGAAAAACCTGTCTGCCTCCGTTTTGTCCAGCACAGATCTCACATGGAGTGATCGGGATTTGAACCACGAGGAATAATAATAATAATAATAATAATAATAATAATCGTACAACCTCAGCTACCTGGGGTAAATATTTTAAGGCGGTGCCATCTACGCGATATATTCACCCACTGCCTACAGGGATATGGGCGTATTTGGCTGTGTTTGAATTAAAATGATACAATAATTTGTTACACCATTGTGTATTCCACACGCCTCCCTATAATGGGGCTTGGTGTGCATTTAATGATGTGTGCCCAAAGCTACACACACACTATTATGTCATACGACTACTTTCTCAATCTCTCCAAATGTGGAGAACACATTAAAAATATCGTCGCTTCATGGAATTTTATAATTTGCAAACGGGTTTGGGTTTCACAGCAATAAATAACATCTTATGTCTTCATATTGGGCGTATAGGTGTAGGATTCGGTAATTTCAGTCCACTTCTTTGGGCGGGATTCTGTTTATCCCGTGCACTTACTTATTGATGGACGAAATATTCTCTTACTGAAAAAGGATTAGTAAATGAATTTCAGTGATTAGTAATCCACTTTGTGCAATGTTGAGAAAGAGTCACTGTATGGCAAGTGATTTTTGCGGCCGGGTGTTCTTCCTGACATCAATATCATCCGAAGAGTTAATCAGAGATGAGTGAATGTAAATGAAATTGGGAAGACGTTTGAGGGAAGTGGTCGTGACTAATCAGGAGATAATTCACAGTCATTTCATTGACTTGCAAACAGGAAACCATGGGATCATTTAATGGACGGCCGACGCGATGGTGGCTTCAAATTTACCCGTCAACCGAGTTACAATCCATTATCTAACCTCAATACACGCATTTATTTATTTATTTATTTATTTATTTATTTATTTATTGATGTGTAACATCTATCCACTCGGTCGCTGGATATTTTTGTGGGAGTGATTTTGAAAAAATGGAACGGAAGTGGATCGGACGGAAGTGTGTAAGACGCCCTGCCAGCTGGATCGCATTCCTGCTGGCTGCTTTAGCCATGTGGAATGCATATCACATACGGATTACTTCAAGGTTTGGAGGCGCCATTACGGGTATTTCTACAATAAATCATCTTCAAGTTGTCGTTCTTTTGTGTAAAAATATTCATTATATTATATTTGCTGAAAACAATTATGATTTTATAAGAGTCTGTTTTTCAATCTCTGGATAAAAGTGGTGGGCATCCACTCCCCGAGTAACTTAGCTCAACACTTTCATACTGAACGGGAAACGCTCATGCGAACTCTGGTGTCAACTGATTGAAACACAAACCACATGTTAAAAGTCTTCGTATCAGTATTTAAATGATGATATGCTTTAATATGAAACATTGTAACTAGTCGGCAAAGACGGTATTATGTTTCTGCACAATGGCTATTCAGATATTAACCCACATTGCTGTAATGCAGGGATCAATGTAATATGTATATCTATGTTTTTATACGGTAACTGGGATAGCCTTTCATGGACCACCATAGGAATTCCCTTTACTGTCAAGTAGGCGTATTCATAAGTAATTTAAAACTCAATTCCACGCAGGAACATTATCGAAAAAAAAAAGCAAAATATTAATGGAGCATAAAAAATACTTCCATATTATTACCGGCACGTGAAAAGAAGTAACTGTCTTCTACTTCAATTTCTGTTGTTGTAATGGCTGCGTCGATAGCGTCTTGGTCTGAGAATCATGATGTCTCAGGTTCAAATCCCAGTCCCGGCAATTATTTTTGCTACCGGATTATCGATTTAAACGATATCTATCTTAACATTATGAGTCATTTTAACAGATTCTACATGAAATTACGATTTATCTAATTTTGGTTATAATAGTTAGCACCAAGCAGGAGTTGGTAAATTTGATTGTATTAAACATTATTTCTAGTAGTCTATAGATAGGCTAGAGACTATGGTTTCATTCCTCCTCTTAATTTACAATATAATATGTGATGTTTGTTCAAACAAGTGTGACACTTGCATATCTCCAATTCAATCTATATATGCATCATAGTACCAGTATGAAAACGGAGCGTAAATTAACATTTTAATAATGTCCATGCTGTGTAGTATACGAGTAGGATAACATGTCAGATGACTTCACATACATTTCATCTCAATTTCATAGTAGGATAACATGTCAGATGTTACACATCATATGCGACTACTGTAAGGCTCGTATATTTTTTTTTATTACCTGGGTACATTTCCTTTAAGGAAAGTGCTAATAACTCAAAAATCTAGCTTTTGGTGGTGGCTCTTTTCTTCTTTATTTTCTCAAAAACCTTTCATCCGTTCACTGTGTGCTTTCTTCTCTACATCTGTCCATTTACGCCTATTTCTTTTGGGTTTTGATCTAAATTAAAATTTCTGTTTTCTGATGTATTCTCTCTAAAAGCTGCGATCGAGAATGTCTAATTTTTTTTTTTTCATTTTTCAATTTTGTTTGTTTGAGTCTTCAGTCTTTTGACTGGTTTGATGCAGCTCTCCATGCCTGCCTGTCCTGAGCTAATCGTTTCATCTCTACATAGCTACCACACCCTACATCCGAGGCAATCTGTTTAACATATTCTAACCTTGGTCTACCCCTACAGTTCTTGTCCTCGACCCTTCCTTCCATAACTAAGCTTGCTATTCCTGGGTGTCTTAGTATGTGTCCTACCAACCTATCTCTTCTCTTCATTAGCAGTCGCCAGAAAAATCTCTCCTCTCCCACTCGTCTTAATACCTCTTTGTTTGTAACCCTATCTACCCATCTGATCTTCATCATTCTCCTGTAACACCACATTTCAAATGCTTCAATTCTCCTCTTTTCTGCTGCACCAATAGTCCAAGTTTCACTTCCATAGAGCGCCACGCTCCAGACAAAGGCCTTCAAAAATGACTTCCTAATACCTAAATCTATATTCGATGTCAACAGATTCCTTTTTTGTAGGAAGGCTTTCCTTGCCTGAGCCAACCTACTTTTTATATCCTCTGATCACAGGTTATTCTGCTTCCTAAGTAACAGAAGTCTCCAACTTCCTTCAGCCTTTCACCTGCCAATTTGATCTCCATAGAAGTTTCTTATTTATTTCGGCTGCATTCCAGTATTTTTGTTTTACATTTATTAATTTTCATCATATATTCATTCTGTAAGACGGAGTCCATACCATTCAAAAACTGATTCAAATCCTCAGGCGTGTCGGCCAAGATGACGATGTCATCAGCAAATCTCAGAGTTGAAATTATTTCTCCTTGAATCTTCACTCCCACTTTAAATTTTTCTCCAATTTCCTTCATTGCTTGATCAATGTAAAGATTGAAAAGTATGGATGATAAGTTGCAGCCTTGCCTTACACCTTTCTGAATACCAGCTTCTCTCTCATGTCCTTCAGCTCGAATGACTGCTGTCTGGTTTCTGCATAGATTGTATATCACCCTCCTATCCCTGTACTTTATTCCAATAGATTTCAAAATGTCAAACAATTTAGTCCAATCAACGTTATCAAAAGCCTTTTCTAAGTCTACAAATGCCATGAACGTTCTCTTACCTTTCCTTATTCTACCTTCCAAAATCAGCCTAAGACTTAGTACAGCTTCCCTTGTTCCTACATTTCTCCTGAAACCAAACTGGTCTTCACCCAACTCCGTTTCTATCTGGCTTTCAATCCTCTTGTAAATTATTCTAGACAGGATCTTTGAAGCATGAGTAATCAAGCTGATTGTACGGTAATCTTCACATCTGTCAGCTCCCACTTTCTTTGGTATAGGGATGATAACATTCTTCTTGAAATCAGGGGGTACCTCACCTGTCTCATAAATCCTACACACCAAGTGAAATAACCTGATCAGACCTTCATCTCCTATGCAGCGTAGCAACTCAATCGGTATATCATCTATGCCTGGGGCTTTGTTCCTGCCTAAGTCCTCTAATGCTCTGTCAAATTCTGATCTCAATATTAAATCTCCTTTTTCATCCTCATCAATTTCCTCCTCCCTTTCCATTACATGATTCTCAATCTCCTTTCCCTAATACAAGCACTCTATGTAAGCTTTCCATCTCTCAACCTTTTCTTCCCTATCAGTTAGAGGCTTTCCATTTGTGTCCTTAATATTACAGCACTTAGTCTTCTTTCCCCCAAAAGTATTCTTAATCCTTCGATAAGCTGTGTCTACTTTTCCTAATTTCAGACAATTTTCTATACCTGCACATTTCTCTTTCAACCATTCTTCTTTCGCTTCCTTGCACTTCTTGTTAACCTCATTTCTCAGACGTCTGTATTCTGCTTTCCCCTTTTCATCTCTTAGATTCTTGTGTTTCCGCCTTTCATCCATCAATTCTAGTATATCCTGAGTGATCCACGGTTTTCTACCTATTCTTTCTTTCCTACCAATGTTTTCTTCTGCTGATTTTGTTATTTCATTCTTCAAAAGTGCCCATTCGTCTGCAATTGAAGTCCGTTTAGGATTTTTCATTAGTCCTTCCGTTATACTCTTCTTGAATCTTTCGTTTACATCCTTTACTTTCAGTCCGTCTATTGCCCACCTTTTTGGCTTTTGATTTTTCTTCAGTTTCTTCAACTTTAATCTGCATTTCATTACAACCAGATTGTGGTCAGAGTTTATGTCAGCACCAGGATATGTTTTACAATCCAAAATCTGGTTTTGAAACCTCTGCTTGACCATAATGAAGTCGATTTGGTAACGCCCTGTATCTCCTGGTCTCATCCATGTGTATATTCTTCTATTGTGGTTATTGAATAAGGTGTTAGCTATGACCAACTCATGTTCGGTGCAGAATTCCATCAGCCTGCTTCCTCGATCATTCCTTTCACCTAATCCGAAATCTCCTACTATCTTCCCTTCTCTCCCTTTTCCTACCACAGCTTTCCAATCTCCCATTACTATAACATTTTCATCACCTTTGATATACCTCAGAATGTCATCTATTTCTTCGTAGACCTTTTCAACATCCTCATCATCAGCTTGACTGGTAGGCATATAGACTTGTACCACTGTGGTGCACGTAGGTTTAGTATTGATTTTTGCTACAATAATCCGTTCACTGTATTGCTCATAATATTCCACCCGCTGTCCAAGTTTCCTACTCAATATGAGACCAACTCCTGCTTGGCCATTGTTTGATTTAGTGCTAATGACCCTATAGTCTCCTGACCAAACGTCCTGTTCTTCCTGCCAGCGCATTTCACTAATCCCAACCAAATCCAACCTCAACCTATCCATTTCCCGTTCTAAGTTTTCTAACTTTCCACTTCCTAGCAGACTTCTAACATTCCACGCTCCGATCCGTAGAATGTCAGATTTCCTCTTTGTCACTTCTGTGATGTTAACCCCCTCTCGAGTAGTCCCCACCCGGAGATCCGAACGGGGGACTAGTTTACCTCCGGATTGAAATTTTACAAGGGAGGAGGCCATCATCACATGTAATTATGCATAGAGAGGTGCATATCCTCGGGAATAGCATTACGGCTGTAGTTTCCCGTTGCTTTCAGCCGTGCAGCAGAACGTAGTGTAGCCATTAGTTGGCTTATATTATCAATATCTTAACCGTCTATCAGACTAGTAAAGAATTGATTTATTCTGAAAGGCTGCTACTCCCTTTCAGAATAAGTAAAGAGCAATTCTACTACAAAATACTAACCTTCTACTAACAATTAAATACCAAAATTCTACTAACGAAAAAAATACTAAATTTTCACCAACAACAAATACTACCACTAAAACAGTCTGTCACCAGGCCCACTCACATGCACTCTCACCAGACACACTCACACACCACAGTCTAATAGAACAATGACATATATCTAATAAACAAATTAACTTCATACTTACAACTAAAACAAACTACATACTTACTGTACTGTAATAGACAATATTTACAAAATTTAAAATGATAATCTGGTAGCAAAAATATCTACCCCGTCTGGGATTCGAACCCGAGATCTCTAGGTAGGTCACTTAGGATAGCTTAAACCGCCCTCGGTTCGATAATCGGAATTGGTGGGTTCCAAGTTCAACTTGAACTGGGATATAGTGCACATGCTGTTGAGTGCGTATGTACTGTATGTGTGTGTGTAAGATGTATGATACTTTATGTTATAATGGGAATACTAGACTAATGAGGTATTTACTAGAATTTAGGACTAGGATTGCGGAAAAGTTCAAATCCCGGTCACTCCATGTGAGATCTGTGCTGGACAAAACGGAGGCAGGCAGGTTTTTCTCCGGGTACTCCGGTTTTCCTTGTCAAAATTTCATTCCAGCAACACTCTCCACTTTCATTTCATTTCATCTGTCATTCATTTAATCATTGTCCCAGAGGAGTGCGTCAGGCCTCGGCAGCCGGCACAGTCCATATCCTCGCCGCTAGATGGGGCTTCATTCATTCCATTCCCTGACCCGGTCGGAAACTGGAAGCAGGCTGTGGATTTTCATTTTCATTGCGGAAAAGGCGGCAGTATTATTAGGTATCATTCTAACAATTTTCTGGAATGGAAAATAATAACCACTTGTATTCATTATTGTACCCATGGAATTGAAGGCGTTCCCTTCCAACATAGCTGCCATTTTGTGGTTGTGAAAACAATTGAAATAAAACCTATGCAATTGGATTAACATTTGTATAAGCATTTAGAGTACCACGTTTCACTGCACTCGGATGGTTAAATCGCGAGAAACGTCCATTTAAATATATATAATTCGCGTAGCCGCCATGTTGGATTTGTGCTCACCAGGTTAATGAAAGTCCTATAGGTGAACTTATGTTCATGGCCTCTATGAACATACAAAATTTCAGTTTGATTGCTGTAAAAGATTCGTAGATATTGACAACCGTCTAATTATTTCGGATGGTCGCCATGTTGGAATGTTAAATGTATAGGCCATAGAGTTATGTATCATTAAAGGAAAATTATTGCGTAGGTTCATTATTCAAACTTTCACTTCCATCGCATGATTACGACACAAGAATTAGAACCTCATTTTAAAATTTGGCACAGCCGCCATCTTGAGGTTATTTAAACAATTGAACTAAATTAGATGTCAGTGCATTACAATATGTATAAACAATTAGTGTACCATATTTCACTGCGCGCAGATGGTTAAATCGAGAAAAAAGTCTATTAAAATATTTCAACTTCGCCATGTTCGTTTTGTACTTTGCAGGTTTTTGAAACTTATATTAGTGCCCTTTTCCACCGTACAGAATTTCAGGGCGATATGAGTAATAATTTTGGAGATATAGAATGTCGGTGAAATATTTTCCACAACCACCATCTTGAGGTTATGTTAACAATTGAACTAAATTAGATTCCAGTGCATTACAATGTGTATAAACATTTGCTGTACCATGATTCATTGCGTTTGGATGGTTAAATCGCAAGAAAAGTCTATTTAAAAGTCTCAACTTTGCTTGGCCGCCATGTTAGTTTTGTAGTTACCATGTGTTTGAAAGTCTCATAGGTGAACTTCTAATAGTGCCTTTTATCACCGCACAAAATTTCAGGGTGATATCGGTAATAGTTTTGGAGATATAGAATGCTGGTGAAATATTTCGCACAGCCGCCATGTTGGATTGGCGAGACGTAATAAAATTTGAAGGGCAGGGTCGGGATTGGCCAAAATAGTACTAGGACTTTACCGATTTTCATTAAAATCGCTTCAGCCGCTTAGGTGTCATTAGAGGGGGACACATACGGTCTAAAGGTGATCTCATAAGCCTACTTTTTCATAAAATGAAAATAGGCTAAATATACTGGGAGGACAGGGAACACGACCCACTAAACAATGATTGATGTATCGTACTCCAGAAAAGGTGAAATGGATAATAATAATGGGTTATGTGCGCCCCATGTGAACAGACTACCAGCCTGGCACTATTGCTATGCGGGCTGTACGCGATACTGCTCAGGAAGGGGCTATCGTATTGTTTATTTGTTTAAAAGCACTTGATAAACAATTAAATATATTTCCAGCCTCCGTGGCTTAGGCGGCAGCACGCCGGCCTCTCACCGCTGGATCCGTGGTTCAAATCCCGGTCACTCCATGTGAGATCTGTGCTGGACAAAACGGAGGCAGACAGGTTTTTCTCCGGGTACTCCGGTTTTCCCTGTCAACATTTCATTCCAGCAACACTCTCCACTATCATTTCATTTCATCTGTCATTCATTTAATCATTGCCCCAGAGGAGTGCGACAGGCTTCGGCAGCCGGCACAGTTCATATCCTCGCCGCTAGATGGGGGCTTCATTCATTCCATTCCTGACCCGGTCGGAGACTGGAAGCAGGCTGTGGATTTTTTTCAAATATATTTCCGTTGACTTTTCAAGGAATGCAAGATTTTTCCTGTACTATTGAGATGATTTGGAAGAGTTTGGTACAAACCACACCTTCTAACTCCTTCTGGTTTAGGAGCTTGAGTTTTGTGAAACACACACCTTAGCGTTTTATATAATAAGATAATAATAATAACAGTGAGATAATCTGCTCCAGTACTATTGTTATAATGATTATTATTAATCTATCTATCTATCTATCTATCTATCTATCGTATGGCTTTTAGTGCCGGGAGTGTCTGAGGACATGTTCAGCTCGCCTGAGTCTGTAGCTGCTTCCAACGGACACCCTAAAGGGTGAGCTACAAGTTCCGTTCAATTTCAAGCAGTTCCAACTTTCGCCACCAGATATCAATGATACCTAGTGGCGAACGTTGGAACTTTGATAGAGCGTTCTGACGAAATATAACCTAACAAATTTTGCTTCACACAAGTTTAGTCTGTGAAAGGATCTTTTACATGCCATAAATCTATGACATGGGACCGCCGGCTTTACTTCCCCTCCGAAGGAAGGCATACTGAAAGATTTTTAACGCTCTTAAAAAATCCGACGACTTCGGCCGGGTTTGAACCCGCTATCTTGGGCATAGCAGTTCAGCATGCTACCGACTACGCCACCGAAGCCGCTATTATTATTAATTATAGGGGCAGATGACCTCGTAGTTCCGCCCCTTAAAACAATACCTAACTAACTAACTAACTAACTGAGTTAATGTCGGAAACTAAGTACAGTACGAGCATGTTTCACTGTACGGACAGCACTTGCCCACTAGGGTGGACTGATATTAAAACCTGGTCGAGTTTGCACAGCTTGTAACTCTTACAAAGTGCGGCCACAGCACTGGGCGGGGCGGGGACGGGATATGTTTAAAACATAAATTAGGAAGACACGGGGGAAGCAGGGACCCGTGATTTACGATTAAATACGCCGCCTTTTTGCCCACTACTCCACTCGCCCGGCCACCTTCAAATAAGGAGTGTTGTCGGATGAAAACGCCTTTTCTATGAAACAATAACTGGCATCTGGAATACAAACAGTTCTTGTTCATTCATTCATCGTGGTCATTGTACCCTGTGTAATTTGGTATGATAACCTATGTTGTTGCGGTGTCAGAATAATACTGTTATTGGCTTTACGTCCCTTTTAACTATTGTGAATTTGTGCCGTAATTTTGCCCTGAAGAGGACCTTTAATGGCCCAGTAAATCTACAGCCCCCTCACATTTTCGCACCATCAAAAGCCAGCTGACTGCGCCAGAATTCGATCCTGAAACCTTGGGCACAGCTGGCGAGAACGTTACCGCTGAGCCCTGCAGCCAGACCGAAACAACATAATATCAAAATCTCTGTTATTATTATTCATTCATTTCAAGAGCTTGGGATATTTTGATTATCAACCCTGTGTTCTTGAATGTGCGTTCAACGTGTCTGATAACGTATGTATCCCTTCTCCTTGTCCCTCTTCCTCTCCTTCTCCTTCACCTTCTGTCGTTTAGGCCGACTGTGGACCACGCTAATTTGATTTCAACTGCTTCTGGGTCTTATTTTTGTCCAATACTCTCTGCATTCTCTTCATTTCTTCAGTCCATGGTGCCTGGATGCGGGATGTTGGATGACCCTTAAAGCCCGTGAGATTCTTAATTTTGGCCGTGTATGTTTCCCACCCCTCCTTCATCTTCTTCTTCATTTCCCGTTTCCAGTTCCCTGGGTCGGATTGTGAATCAAGGACCTCCACAGTTGTCTATCCCTCCACCATTCATTTCCTTCCTTCAATACTTCTTTTTCTTTTGCTCCTCTTTTCCCTATGCTATCTATCCACCTCTTTCTGGGCCTTCCTCGAGGTCTTCTTCCTGGTATTTTCTCCATAAATATTATTTTTGGTACTCTATATTTTTCCATTCTCATCATATGCCCGTACCACTTCAGCTTACTGGTTTCTATCTTGTCTTGCAGTTTTGGGAACCCAGTTCTCTCCCTAATGTCCACATTTCTGATTTTATCCCTCCGTGTCTTCCCAATTATTCCTCTAAGGAACTTCATCTCGGCTGCTTGGATTTGGCTTTCATCGCGTTTAGTTGTGGTCCCCTTATTATTCCAGTTTTCAACATGATCTGGGATGAGATGCGATGAAAAGATATGTGGTGGGTGGTTTTTACGTCTGGAGGCTTGGAAAGGAATTGGAAGGAAGCTGTCGTGTTCTATTCGAAGGTACCACTCCAGCATTTGCCTGGTGTTGAAAATAGGAAACCACGCAAAACCATTTCAAGGACGGCTATCGGTGCGGTTCGAACCCACGTCTACCGAGTCCGCAGATAGTTTGGCGCCATTGCCTAGCGCTGCGCGTTAGCGATCGTATCTACCGATATAGGTTTGTCTGATAACAGGTACTTCTGTTAATACTGTAGTAGTGTGGCTCCGGTGGCGTAGTTGGTAGCACGCTGAACTGCTGTGCCCAAGGTAGCGGGTTTAAACCCGGCCGAAGTCATCGGATATTTTAGCAGCGTTAAAAATCCTTCAGTATGCCTTCCTTCGGCGGGGAAGTAAAGCCGGCGGTGCCATGTCATAGATTCATGGCATGTAAAAGATCCTTCCACAGACTAAACTTGTGTGGAGCTAAATTTCTAGGTTATATTTCATTGGAATGCTCTATCAAAGTTCCAACGTTCACCACTATGAATCATTGACATCTGGTAGCGAAAGTTGGAACTACTTAAAATTGAACGGAATTTGTAGCTCACCCTCTGGGTGTCCGCTGGAAGCAGCTACAGACTCTGGCGAGCCGAACATGTCCTCGGACACTCCCGGCACTAAAAGCCTTACGATAAATGAATAGTGTGTATTAGGGACAGGGATCAGGGGTAGGTGTGCCGGGAATTGACACAAAGTACAGGGCGCCATGAAATGTTCTCCACAGCGACTACATGCTACTGAGAGAGGTAGCGTCAGCAGTTTAGTTGGCAGCACGGTGTCACCGACAGGGTAGTGGTACAGTGAAGGCTACACGTGTGGGGGTAGGCTGTCGAAATCGTCAGTGAGTATTGCAGTAAGCGGGCGTTCAGATATATAACTTGTGACAATAAAGTTCAGTGAAAAGTCCTATACTATCAACATAGATGAACAATGCACAACATTGAACCTATTGTCCTTCGAAATAGTCCCCCCAGTAACTATGCAATGCTGAGATGGTCTATACATGTCCTGGAAACTTTGCAAGAAGACGTCCTTTGGGATAGTGTTCAAAAGGCTCGTCACGTGACCGAAAAGTTCTGTGAATGGGTCTATATTACGAACGGATTGTTGGCTTACCTGAAACAGCAGTTACTGTCCTTCGAAGTAATCCCGTGGATGGTTATGCATTTCTGAGAATGTCTGTACAAGTTCTGGAAACTCTTTAGGGATAGCCTTCAGTTGCGTCGTCACATTACGTTGGATGTCTGAAATGTTCGAAATTATTGGCTTCAAAAATTATAAGAAACTATTTAAAATAATGTAAGTTAGCCTACTTCAAAATTTCGAGAACATTGGATGTTTCTGGCCACTATTCAGTTACCGTACTCTGATTGGCCAGGCTACTTTTGGACTTGGGAGGATAGTGGGTTCGAACTCCAACGCGAGCCTTACTTGAAATTATTTTGTGTGCTTTGCAATTTTCACATCCAGTATGGCACCTTCTAATAGGAAGGAGGCTTTTAGTTTTACGTGACCGTTAATAATGCAATCATGAGCCATGGGACCTCCTTTTTACATGAAATCCGAACCACAGAACATGGCATTTCACTTCGAAAATCTCACATGCATTGACCGGGAATCAAACCCAGTCCACCTTGTTGAGAGGCCAACAGCTTGACCGCTGCGCTACCACGCCCCAACTTCTAATAGGGTAGGCTCACTTCCTCACCAGTTTCACTACTTATCATTCGTTTACTTTCTCCTTACTCCAAGGGGTGGTGGCACAGCGGTCAAGCTGTTGGCTTCTCACCACGGCAGACCGGGTTCAATTCCCGGTCAATGCATGTGCGATTTTCAAAGTGAAATGTCATGTCCTGTGGTTCGGATTCCACGTAAAGAGGAGGTCCGTGGATCATGGTCTCGAGATTAACGGTCACGTAAAACTACATCCTCCTTCTTCTCCTTACTCATTTGATGAGATTGATGTCAGCAAGGGCATTCAGCCGTGAAAACCATCCTTCACACAGGGCCTCATCTCACCTCATCTTTGAGACCGTAGAAACTTGAGTAATAAGGGATAGAGAAGCAAAATAGTTCATCTGATTGGGCACGTAACGGAACAGGAACCTCACATGAAATAATTACATCTGGCTTTAAAAAGGGAGTATCTGACATAAACAGCCAACAAGTGTCTGCTCATCTGACATTACTCGTAACAGGGATGACGTGCACGCAGAACCAACGAGCTAGACCTGCCTGAGGCACGGTGAGAGAGTGGAGGTCAAAGTGCTAATATACTCTGATCATGCACACACATCTTCAGAGAAGGAAGTCGTCGTTGCTTCAGCTCAACGCGTTGGAAACTGGGAATCCAAATATATTCTGATCATGCACACACATCTTTAGAGAAGGAAGTCGTGGTTGCCTCAACTCAACACGTTGGAAACTGGGAATACATTCGAGCAGCTGGATGAAGTGATGTAGTTTTCAGAAATTGAAGTGGTTTTGCTCCAGTGTGATATTTAGAGCAGTTGTCGAGCGTTCAAATTTGGGCCATTCGGCTGTTTGCTCGGCACATGAAGGTTTGGTATCACTACAATTGTGGCTCAATACACCATGCTTCACTTTGACCGGTTGAGTAGTAGAGAAATTTTTAAAAATGAGGTTTGCAAATTTAAATTTTGATCATGAATTTTTGAAACAATTTATCAAAATTAGATGATTCGAATGCCAGAAAAGTCATTTGGAGTATTCGACATTCATTTAGCCACCATTTGGTTTCTGTGTTTATCAGGTTTTCGAAATTCACATGTCCTTTTATCACCATAACAAAATTCAATTTGATTGCTACAGTAGGTTTGGAGATATTGAGTACCGTACTCGTAAAATATTTCGCGCGGCCACTATGTTGGACTGGTTAAAATGTAAGTTCTTGAGTTATGTACCTGTTAAATATTAGAGCAATGGTTCATTATACATAGTTTCAATTCAATCACTTGATTATAACTCAAAAAAAATAAAGGGGAAATTTTAAAAGTTTGCACAGCCAACATTTTGAATTTCCCTCAACAATTTAGTTACTGGTACATTAGATGCAATTAACTTATATTAAGCTTTAAATAAAGATTTGCCGTGCCATGTTCCACTGCACTAGGATGATTAATCGCAGAAAAAGCCGATTTAAATATTCGAATATTGCGTGGCCGCCATGTAGGTTTTGCACTTTTGCGATTTTTGAAAGTCAGATACATGTAAACTTACTTTAGTTGCCTCTATCATCATACTAAATTTAAGTTTGAATGCTGCAATAGTTTCGGAGATATTGAATAATGGTGAAATGTTTTACATGGCCACCATGTTGATGAAACACAATAAAATCTGAGAGGCATGGCGGGGTCAAACAGGGTAGTAGATCCTTACCAAGTTTTATTGAAATCGCTCGAGCCACAAAACCTTTTAGACACACACACAGACCAAAGGTGATCTCATTAGCCTATATATTAAAATCAACATGATACCGAACGCTATCCTACTGGTATACAGTTGGACACGATAGTCTACATACACCCTAAATTTAACATATAAAGTAAAAATCAATCAAGAAAATCATCTGTAACTTATTCACTTTCTGTGACATAAACAGACATGTTAGGAACGATCTTTTTTGTAACTTGTCATCACCTGAGAATACGACTCCTAGAAGGTCCGATGACCTTTTCAGTTGTAATAAGAAAATGCTGACATGGTCTGCATTATTAAGATGTTCTAAAGTTGTAATATGTCGTCGTTTAAATGAAATTTTATGAAGTTTTCTCTTATTACTTTGTGCCAGAGCAAGTGCATCGTAATAATGTTGATCGCGTCCTATATTACTAAAACGAGAATCACTCATGTCTAGGAGTAGTTAAGGATGTCTTTATATTCCTCTCGCTTTGCAGTGTGAGCAGACTGAACGAATACCGTCAGTAAAAATATCGTTGTCTCCTCAACTTGAATGGCTAGTGTCAGGCAGTGGGAAGTTTAATGTAAAATTGTACTCATGTAATTAGTAATTTAAAATGTTGACTTGGTAAATGTATTATTATTATCACTGACCATATACGAAGGTGGATAAAAAAAAGTTAGTTGCACTAACGCGCTGTGTGTCGCAAACGTGGGCACAGCGGAAAAAGGGACAGACACTGCCCACACGTCTGTTAGGCAGGTCGCTGTGGTGTCTCGTCTTGTATGGTGTGAATGGCGGCCAAATGTAATGGCGCGTCGACTGGACTTTCACTCCAAATATGAGGTGCGTGCGACAATCTGATTCCTATGGGCCAAAAGGAAGAATTGCACGGACATTCATCGTGAAATTAGTGCTGTATATGGGGAGCGGGCCATTTCCCGGCAAGGGATCGTAAAGTGATGTAAGCAATTCGAAGCCGGACGCACGGATATCACGGACGAATATCGCGAGGGCAGGCCCGCAATATCCAGGACCCGTGCAAATGTCAACAGTGTGAATGCGATCATTAAACAGCAAAGGCGCATTCACCTGAGAGAAATCGTGACGCTGCACGTGGAATTCATGCCGAAAGGAACGACGATCAACGCGGCGTCGTATTTTCAAACGTTGCACCGGTTGCGTAAAGCGATTAAAGAGAAGCACCGGGGGAAATTGAGCGCCGGTGTGATTTTGTTGCACGATAACGCAACACCTCGCAAGGCCCGCCAAACGAGCGAACTGCTTCAGCGTTTCAAGTGGGAGGTCAGGCAACACCCACCCTACACTCCCGACCTAGCGCCATGTGACTCTCATCTGTTCGGTAAGCTCAAAACGGAGCTCGGTGGTCGACGTTTCCAGATCGATGAGGAGGTGAAGGTCGCTGTCTCCGTGTGGTTGCAGAACGCTGGAGGAACTTTCTATGCATCCGGCATCGACAAGTTGGTTGTGCGTTCGCAGAAAAGTTTGGAGTCTCTTGGAAACTATGTGAAAAAGTGAAGTTACATTGTTTGTCTTTATAGACGTGTTGCTGTTGTATAGGTGGTGTAATAAAAGGCCATAACTGGGAAGTGCAACTTACTTTTTGATCTGCCCTCGTAGATATGCGAGTTGAGTTGTAGGTGACTTGGAAACAGAATGGGTTCGAATCCCACCGTCAGCTATCTATGAAAAACATTTCCGTGATTTCCCACATTCAACTCCAGATCAATTCTAATCGGCCAGGGCCACTTCCTTCAAACCCCTTGCCTAGTTCCATTCATCTTCATTCATTTTCATCTGCCACTAAGTCCTCTGACGACCTTGGCATAAGGAAGGTATTCCGGCGGTAAAAACTATTCACCTCATAGAAAACTCAGGTGATGCTCGTTTGTCGATAGGGTAATTTCATCTTGCTCTTCTCCTAATCAGGTCTCCACCTATGCCAGAGATAATGATATGATGTTAATACTTGTTTTGTGAGTCCTAACGTCTGGGCTATCGGCGCCTATCCTACGGACCACCTCGTGGAGTAATGGCTAGCATTCTTGGCTGTCACCCTGGATGGGCTCGATTTCCGGCTCTGTCAAGAAATTTCAATTCTGGTGTGAGGGCTGGTTAGGGTGTGGTGTTGGGGTAGCACGCCTGCCTCGCGCCCTGGTTCGATTGCCGGCTTCGTCAGGGATTTTCGAGACTTCCGTGATGGTTGGAACGAGGTGCACTCAGCCTCGTGAAGACAATTCAGTAGCTGTCTGAAAGTGAAGCAGCGCCCCGGTCATGAAAACCAAGATTAACGGCCGAGGGGACCCGATGCACTGACCACGCGTCACCCTATAATCTACAGGCCAAATGGCTGGGCAGCGATCGCTTAATAGGCCTAGGCTCTTCATAGGCTGTCGGTTTATTTATTTTTTCCTTTTTTTTCCTTTTTTTGTGAGGGCTGGAACGGGATACACTCAGCCTCATGATACAAAACTGAGACGAGGTGGGTTCGATTCCCATCTCAGCCATCCTGGAAGTGGTTTTCAGCGGTTTCCCCAAGTACACGTGGTTGAGTCACCACGATTCCTAACCCCCTCAAATGAAACAACAATAACAACAGGGTTGCCAGATTTCCATAGACTTACCGTTCTATGACAGATGAATCGAGTGGGGATTCCGCTGGATTCAAACACAATCGGTTCAATTGCATATTGAGAGGGATGCGCATTTTGTCATGGGATTTGAAGGATTTGACGGACAGTTCATTCCAGCGTCAGTGAGTGACGAGTGATAATCATGCAGGATTTAAAATATTTGCTTTGTCAAAGATTAACACAGAGTGAGTGAATATAAAAGCGCGCTATTTTAGAACCATGAGTCATGATTTGCACATCAATATGCGAATGTAAAAGAGCATAGAAACTATTCCAATTCAGCCGCAACATTTACCATGGAAATTAAACACATCATTTAATGCAACATCATTTAATTAAAATACTTTGGGCTATGGGTTGAATGAAACCATGCAGCCAGCTCCAGAGTGTTTATGGTATACGATGATACAGACATTCTCTCCTTATACTGTCTCTGTACATTTATTGCAACACACCATTAGATGTAAGATCAACTACATCGTGCGGTAGCGGCTAGCATTCTTTGGTGTCGCCCGGGAGGTTCGGGTGCGATCCCGGCTCTGCAGAGAAATTTTATTTCTGGTCTGAGTACTGGAACGGGGTCAACTCAGCTTCGTGGAGTAAAACTGACAAGTAGTGGTTTTGATTCCCACCTCAACCATCCTAGAAATGGTCTTCTGTGGTGGTTTCCCATTCCACTCCAGGTAAATGGAACATAAATTATGGCCACGGTCTCCGCCTTCCCAATCCTAGGCCCAATTATAAATACACAAACTAATACAGCAATTACAACAACACAAGCTGTCAGAAAATTTCCACGCATTCCATACGGAGCTTCATGACCAAGATGTCGCAAAGCCCCTGAATGAATCAACAACATACTGCCTTCTAGCCAGTTCTGAAGAGATGGGATCTTAAGTAAGAGAAGGAAGCTTGTAATTTTACGTGACCGTTCATTTTGAGATCATGAGCCACGGGACCTCAATTTTTACGTGGAATCCGAACCACAGGGCGTGCGTGATATTTCAATTCGAAAATCATACATTGACCGGGAATCAAAGCAAAAATGGTAACACACATTCAAAGACTTACTAAAAAAAATTTAGATTGTCAATCCTTAAAAAATGGAATGGAGAATGAAAATACTCGCAAAATGCAACTTAGATTGAAAATACCTACAAAATGTAGCGTAGAGTCAAAATATTCACAAAATGGGATTTAGATACACGGGGAACAAATTCATATAACAGTGCGGGAATCTTAAAGAGGAAAGGAAATATAATGTAAAGAAAAAGAAGGCTGATCCCTAGAAGATGAGAGAAGGGCCTATTAAGGCGGGAAAGGAATAGACTCCCTAGGCCTCGGATAACCTAATACCATCGGGGCCGGAAGAGAACAAGAGTTGACCAAGAGAGGTCGACAGGAAAGAAGACGGAGAGGAGCCTGGCACAAGTAAGTATATAGAAGCAATGCCGGACTCAGCTGGGGTCCAGTGGTCGCCAACCCACGTCCCATTAGATGTGAGCCCCTGGGGAGTTTACTACAATAAGCCCTGTATATCTTAAAAGTATATCCGGATGATTTATATCTAATTTTATGGGTTTTACGTCCTTTTTGATTACTGCGGCTTTTAGAGACGCCAGGGTGCTGGTATTTTGGCCCGAAGGGGATCTTTAAGGTGTCAGTTTGACACGGCTCCCTCACATTTGCGCACCCTCATATGCCAACTGACTGCGCCAGAATTCAATCCTGCAACCTTGAGCACAGCAGGTGAGAACGTTATTGCTTCGCCACGCAATCAATCCCCGATATTTTAATTTTTCAAGTACCGGTAGTTAAAGTGGAAGCGCAAAGCCAATGCTCCATCAGTCATCGAAATGATTTTCCATGGTTTCCAATTCCAAGCAAATGCCTGGATGGTGCTTTCTAATAGGCTAAAGTCAAGACTTCGAACTCTTCGCCCACTTCCATTGATCATCATCTCTCATTAACTCATCTCGTGAAGGTGGCTTCAGAAATAGAATTCAGCCGTGAAAGCCATCCGCCATTCATACATACATTCATACACGTAGATTGTATTACTCCGGCCTGGATAAGTAGTGAGAACTACTAGGTAATCATTCAAACCTATCGTGGTAAGCTATTACCTGAAGTATGATAAATTTGGGAAATATTCCCAAGATAATTGGAAGATTGTGAGTGCCAATAAGAGCCTCGCCGCGCCGGTGAAAGAGCTAAAGATGATCTTCCACATATTATCCAGCGCTTGGTAAATGCGAGGTCGATGCCACCTAATCTCCATATACCACACAAATCAAGTGACGAATATTGCCCTTGGAAAGCAGCCCGTTGTAGAAAATGAAATTTTCAACCATGCAAAAAACTCCCCTTTGTATCCATATAAAAGACGTTACGATGTCCGGTAGAGGTATATTGTACGCCATATTACAGCCCATAAAAGAGGCTTTCTTTAATAAAAGAATGTAAGAAAACATACAAATCATATTTCCAACCCCTTGCCTTTATAAGAATATACATTCTAGTAAAAACTCAGGACATGAAGTACTGTGAGTGGGGAAATGTCGAGATGCACACACAAAAACGTGCGGTAAATAACGTAAGTTTGTTTGTGTGTCTATCGCACAGAAAGTAGAGCATGCTAATGGAGTGGATGAAACTTCGTCTAAATATGGAATTTGTATGAGTTGTGGACAATTATTCTGACAAGTTGGAATATAGTACTCTATTGGAGGTAGTAACTCTGCAATGAAATTGCAGGAGACACATAGCTATAGTTATCATACCATTACTACATATTTATATACTTCCATGTTTACTTCCACTTTGGTGAAATCTCAAGAATTATGATGCAAAATTCAATAAAAATGTTCCATTTATTTTAAAAATCCTTATGCAAACATCTCTGCTCTATGAATAATCCATTGAGTACAAACTTTTCAGTGGAATATCAATTTAGATGAGGGATTGATATACACTGCCCAGATAAATCGATTACCAGAGAGATGCGGGAAAGGAATGATACAATCCGAAAAGTATTTCTATACCGGAGATTTGCGGACACTAGGCCTTTTGTTACCTGAGAAAGGGATGAAAGATCCTAAAATTATATCCATACCGGAGGTTTGCTGACACTAGTCCTTTTACCACCTGAGAGGGGGATGACAAAATCCCAAAAGTATTTATACCAGCGGTTTGTTGACACTGGGCCTTATACCACATGAGAAAGAGATGGCAAAATCCCAAAAGTATTTCTATACCGGAGGTTTGCGAACACTGGGACTTTTACTACCCGAGAAAGGGATGAAAAAATCCCTAAAGTATATCTTTACCAGACGTTTGCTGACACTAGGCCTTTTACCACCTGAGAAAGGGATGACAAAATCCCAAAAGTATTTCTATGCCGGAGGTTTGTGGACAATAGGCTTTTTGGTACCTGAGAAAGGAATGAAAAAATCCCAAAAGTAGCCTATTTCTATACCGGAGGTTTGTGAACACTAGACCTTTTGCTACCTGAGAGAGGGATGAAAAATCCCAAAAGTATATATTCACCGGACGTTTGCTGACACTAGGCCTTTTACCACCAGAGAAAGGGATGAAAAAATCCCAAAGTATTTCTATACCGGAGGTTTGCGGACACTAGACCTTTTGGTACTTGAGAAAGGGATTAAAAAATACCAAAAGTATATCTCTACAGAAGGTTTGCTGACACTAGGCCTTTTACCGCCTGAGAAAGGGATGACAAAATCCCAAAAGTAATTCCATACCGGTGGTTTGCAATAATTTTGCGCCCAATGTAGGTCCAGCCTCGAAGAAACAAAGGTGTCTGCAGCTAAACGTACTACTGTGTGATCACATAAAAGATGACTGTACGAATGAATGAATGAAAGGAAAAAGTTGAACAGGTAAGATGAAAATCAATAGTCATTGGGAAGTGAAAAAGAACGCAAGTATCGCGAGGGACCAGGTGATCATAAAAATAAATATGCACAAGTTCACTGTGTTTTAATGCAGCTAACACGTTACTGTCATTTTAAACATATTCCTAAATGAAACCTGTAATCTGTCGGACTTGCACATGGCAGTATTGTAATTGCTCGACATCTGCTGCCAGTGTTGTAGGGACAGTTTGTTTGTTGGCGCGTGTTGCTCTCGAGAATGCAGTCTGCATTCGTAATTAGTTCCAGCAATATTTCTCACCGTCTAGTTCCTGAGAGCTGTGAAAACTTCTCGCCTGATGGAGGAACAATTGGTTTGAAATTCCAATACGTGCTTTATAACAAGACTATAATATTGATAAACCAGATATTCCGGTTATGCTTTATTATAACAAAAAAGAACAGATGTAATATCAATACCTTCCATCATAAACCATTGCGAAGAAAATGAAGTGACAACATAAGTAAGTACCTCTAATCAGTGTGGGAAATGGAGCTTCAAAAATTCATCCAAAATTTCAGAATTACACCCTACATGAGTAGGGATCATATTAAGCTCGATCTTTACCATAATGTACCGGTATCCTGATAAGTAACATCCGATACGCAAAAATTGGATTTTTATCATTGAGGTTCTGGTTTTTAGCCTAATTTCATCAAATCAAATATAGATTTATAAAATCTTCTGGTTCCCTAATGAATTTTTATTGGCTCAACCGATTTCAATGAAACTTGGTAACAATTTACTACTACCCCCCTTTCAATTCCGCCTGTGACTCTCAAATTTTAATCAGCATTACATACCAGACTCACCGAAACTTTCGCAGAAATCAACCTGACATTTTGTGTAATGATAGGAGATTGTAGTTGTTATAGTTGTTTCATTTGAGGGGCTTGGACATCGTGGCCATTTAGCCCCAAGTTATTGGATGTGTGCAGAATTTGTCTGATAAAATGTATTATTTTGAAGTCTGCAGTAGGGTGTGTATGTGTTTGTAATTCTGGTAATTAGGCCGTAGCCTAAATTTAGGAACCATCCCGGCATTTTCCTGGAGTGGGGAAGCCACGGAAAACCTCTCCCAGGATGGTTGAGGTAGGAATCGAACCCACCTCTTCTCAGTTCTGCCTCACAAGCCTGATTGTACCACGTTTCAGCCCTCAATCGGGTATTAAATTTCTTTGCAGTGCCAGGAATCGAACCAGAATGATAGAAGAATATAATGTTCACATAGGCCTAAGTGGCTATGCATTTTGTTTATAAGCATGAGCATAAGACCAAATGTCAAATAATTAAATGAACCTTTCTTTCAGACTTAACCATCCGAATGCAGTAGCTTGCCACGGTGGGTGAGTGGTTAACGTGTCGGTCTACTATCCCCAAGCTTGCAGGTTCGCTCCTGGCCGTGGTAAGTGATTTTTGAAATGTGGCATAAATTACGACACCATCATACGATGTTGGCATGTCAAAGAACCCATTTGAATTCAGTATGCCGTGTTCATAATGGCAAAGTTAATCTCGGGAGTTTCCGTTAACACAAAGTTCCTCATTTCTCTACAAGAAAGCGCTATAGGCCTATTGTTCAAGGAGCTTAGATATCTAACCTCCTTGACTTTCATAGTGCTTCAAGGAACAACGAAATTCAACATGCAAGCTACCCTCTGGGTGTCAAATAACAAAGCTTGAACCCGGCACCGAGGCCATACGATAAAAAGAACGAGTACAGTGAAACTTGACATGGTGAATTTTTATATTGGTTTTCAAAAATTGAACATTGCAGTTGTGCAAAACTTTAAAATCATGATTTTGTTTTGTAATCTCTTCACTTGATCGAGGCGAAACTTTATACAATAAACTGAAGGGATTGGATTGGGGTAGTAGTAGGTCCGTTTCAAGTTTCATTGAAATCGGTCCAGCTAATCAACATTTATTACGAGGCATACACTTACTAATGTGCATATTGCCTTGACTATATCGTGGGATCTTTGGCTGTCACCCTTCAAGTACTAGTTCAATTCACGGATCTGCCAAGAAATTTAATTTTTGGTCGGGGGGCTGGAACGGGTTCCACTCAGTTTCGTGGGAAAAAAACTGACAAGTAGTGTGTTTGATTCCCACCTCAACCATTCTAGAAGTGGTTTTCTGTGGTGGTTTCCAATTCTACTCCAGGCAAATGGTACCTAAATTATGGTCACGGTCTCCCCTCTCCCAATCCTAGGCCCAATTATAAAAGCACAATCAAATACATCAATGACAATAACACAAGTTGTCAGAAAAATTCCAAGCATTCCACACGGGGATTCATGACCAAGCTGTCGCAAAGCCCCTAAATGAATCAACAACATACCGCCTTCTAGCCAGTTCTGTAAAGATGGGATCTTAAGTAAGAGAAGGAAGCTGGTAATTTTACGTGACCGTTCATTTTGAGATCACGAGCCACGGGACCTCTATTTTTACGTGGAATCCGAACCACAGGACGTGATATTTCAATTCGAAAATCACACATACATTGACTGGGAATCAAAGCCCGTCAGCCTTGGTGAGATGATAATTGTTGTTTTAAGGGTTCTAACATCTAGGTTATCGGCCCCTAATGGTCTGCGTGATCGTGATCATGAATGATAACGCCATAAACCTACAACTAGAACTGACTACGCACCTAACAACTAACCTACATACTAAAAGAAGGTCGACGGATTTTTAAGAGCATTATAAATCCCTCAGTATGGCTTGCTTCAGAGGGGAAGTAAAGCCGGCGGTCCCAAGTCATATATTTACGGCATGTTCAAGAACCTTCCACTAATTACACTCATGTGAAGCTAAATTATAGGCTAGATTTGACTAACGCTCTTAGGTTCCCACGTTCGTCACCAGGAGACGACTGCGGTGGCGTCTAGTAATCAAGTTCAGAATTAGTTGTCGTTGACGGTGGCGTTTGGTAGTAAAAATAGGAACTACTTGAAAATTGTATGTCTGCAGTCCTTATTTGAATTACATACAGATAACACACACTAATACAGCCATCACAATTAACACCGGTTATCAGATTCTACACCCACCCAAAGTACACGGGGCTACATGACTGTGTTGTCACAGCCCCTAAACTGAGGAACCAAACAGCCATACTAAAAGAAGAAATGAGCACATAAAATAGGAAAAATAAAAGAAATAATGCACAGGGGGAAAAGTCATGCCCTCAACCCACGAAGAATGAGGATTGAGGGACCTGGAAAGATAGAGATTCATGAAAGGCAGATAGGTAAGGGAAAGAGGGGAGGGCCCACCCCAAAGTCAGTTGAAAGAGGGGGAAAACAGACCCAGCTCAGGAATCCTTCAGAGTCGCCAACTCCCAAACTCACCAGCCGTGAGCTGTTGAGGGTATAGCACTATCCATGGTGCACCAGAAGTGGTGGGGCTACATACACCCTGCCTCCTTGAGGGCCTTGTGCATAAGGCAGGAGATATCATGAAAAGAAAATGAAGGGTGACCGCTTGAAGAATGAAGGTATCAGGAAAGATGAGACAAGGGCCAACTAAGGCGGGAAAGTGAAAGACTCCCTAGGCCTCGGATACCCTAATACCGTTGGGGTTGGAAGAGAACAAGTGACCAAGGGAGGTTGACAGAAATGGAAACCGAAATGAGCCCAGCACAAGTAACTGGAAGCAATGCCTAACTCAGCTGGGGTCCCACCAACCCACGTCTTAAAAGCTGTGAGCGCCTGGGGGGGGCTTGGCGAGAGGAAAGCAATTTGACTACTGCACCACCACGCCCCTTGAGGAAAAAGGAGCGTGTACGGTAAGTGAATGATGGAAATATGGAGCTATGCTACCTCAGTCGAGTTATAGGCCCTTGGCAGTGCTTGATTTGTAAAAAAAAAAAAAAAAAAAGAGGTTCTAGTACTGTGGGCTACCGGGTGGGGGTGTAAGTGGGTGTGGGGGGCTTTATGGAATATTATTATTGAAAATACAGAGCACAAATTGTGCATAGCGTTAATAAATGTGAATATACATTAGTGTTTTCACCTTCCACCTTCACAAAATTTCACACTGGAAGGACCCCCGTTCTTACATGTGATTATGTGGTACCGACTACATTGTTTACCACATAATTTACAAGTACAGGATACGTCTATGTCATGAAAGTACTCGGTGACGCACAGTTTATGGTGGTACCCATGTACCGCCATCGAGTTAACGAAGTGTCTTAGGTCTTGATTGGTGTCAGTCCATACCCTATTCGTCATGGCTTCCGTTATGTAAAATTCGAGCCAGATCTCATCTCTGTTCACTCTCTCATGCATTAGTCTTTTCCAGGCGTCCGTAGATGGTAGTCCTCTCTTCGTCCGTAGGTCCTCAATGAAGAAGTTCTCCTTGGCAAGTTCGTACACTAGTCTAGATTTTGCATATTTGATAATCCAAGGGTTGCTTTTATTGAAATATAGAGTTCTAAAAACGATTTTTTTATGATTTTCTCAACAACATTAAAAATTAATCAGGGGAAAAATAGCAATCTAATTTTGATTGCAATTTTAAATTAAATTGAGACTGCTGTAGCAACATTTTTCTTATTATAGTCGTTGGCCTGTATTAAATTTCAATGTAGGCCAACTAGGCTACCATTCAAACAATGTACATTATTTCAATTTAATTCTTCTAAGTAATTTAAAAAATTAAATACATTCAGTTTGAAACACACAAAACTAACGTTCTGCAGTTCTAAGAATTATATTATATATTCGACTTTTCCCCCGGTGCGTACCGTCACAAATCCAGCTCTGGGTCCTTGTGTGTGCAGAAGCTCCTACAGAGAGTAGTACAATCATATTGATAACATTACTGTAAAGTGGCATGAAGAGGCTGATAACAATCGTTTAGTTTTAACAGTAAAACAGGCGACAATAAGAGACATGGTTTTGGGTGGTGGTGTACAATCTCATCTCATCACCGACTTACAACACACCCTATTTCTACGAGTACCATGTCCTTGAAACTGGTGCTCAGAAAGTTCACACAAACACAAAGAGAGACGTTGCTTATTTTAGGGACTTTGCGACATCGTGGTCATGTAACCCCGTGTTCATGTGTGTGGAATTTGAGTGATAACCTGTGTTATTATGATGGCTGTACTAGTGTGTATTTGTAAATTGGGGATAGGATTGGGATGGAGATGGCTGTGGCCTTAAGTTAGGAACCATAACGGCATTTGACTGAAGTAGTAGCGAAAACTACAGAAACCCACTGCTGGGACAGCTGAGGTAGACATCTAACACATCCATTCTCAGCTTTTCCTTACGGGGATAAGTGTACCCCGTTCCAACCCACGGGCCAGATTTATATTTCTTGGCAGAAAATGTAATACAGTACAACCCAGGATTCTGGATCTGCAGTCTCAATAGGTACCCAAAGATCACAAAATATGGTGACGTGCTACATATACGTTGTCTTTTAAGCTTATATGACAATTGTTAACACCATAGCATTTGCAATAGGCTATTCTTTGTAGGACGATCAAACTGACACAAACGAATTTTATTTCTTCCTTCATTCATCTTGAATAGAGGTGAACCACGTAAAATGATATAAATTTTGTACATAAATATGAAACGCATAAATAAATTTGTACAGAAGAACATGCAGCAAATTATCTTCCAAACAGGAAGCTCATTCAACGTGTATCTAACTGACTCACGGACAATGGGGACCCTTGTAGTAGCCATACTCACCTGAAACAGAACAGAGAAAAACATTAGAGAGAGTGTATTAATAGAAACTACTAATAGAGTTGAGCCTACAAGTTTATACACACGTAAAATAGAGTTTCTTGTACATAAAGCATATACATAATACATTATACAATTAAGAAATAGTAATCAATGATGTTAATGCCACACACAAGGTTGCACCTCTTAGTAGCATACCGTATGTGATTGCTCCTCCTGATCTGTATGAATTTGATATCCTATTTTGACCTGTCTTTATCATTATAGTAACAATATAATTTAATATTGTAAATTTACAGGTTAAACAAATGAGTAGGAATTGAAAGGAAATTCATAAAATGCGTACAGTCTTTCTGAATTTTGTGAACTGTGTATATTGTAACGATATTTTAATAATAGTCTAATAATAATAAAATAAATTAAGCTGAGATGTTCCCAATACAAGAACAGAAAATGTTGGATCTTTCAGTTCAAAATTCAAATTATCCTGGGTCTTACGAGAGAAACAGCACTCATTCCAGGTTCCGTATTGACCATGTTTACATGAAGTATAACATAAATTTCTCGCCAAATCAATACTTTACTTACATTTAAAATACTACAGGTACATGTTTCGGAAAACTAAATGTTTCCTTCCTCAGCCCACTTTTTGGTGTATAACATCATACTACATAATTGGTGAGGTTTTCGATGTAGTATGATGTTATACACCAAAAAGTGGGCTGAGGAAGGAAACATTTAGTTTTCCGAAACATGTACCTGTAGTATTTTTAATGTAAGTAACGTATTGATTTGGCGAGAAATGTATGTTATACTTCATGCTTACGAGAGAAGACTTGAAGAATTCCACTCCTGACTTGGTAACTGGGTAGCAGAGTGAACAGCACTTTTGGTGTTTGTGACAGCGTAACTTAACAACTTAACATCATTTGGACCACCCTCTCTGCCGTTTGTTTCTTCTGTTTTAAACCTTATATGTCATATCCACCTTTTCTTTCTTTCTTTCTTTCTTTCTTTCTTTCTTTCTTTCTTTCTTCTTTCTTTACTTCTTTCTTTCTTTCTTTCTTTCTTTCTTTCTTTTCTTCTTTACTTCTTTCTTTCCTTCTTAATTTTTATTATTTACCATGATCTTTCTTGTTACTCTTATTATTATTATTATTATTATTATTATTCTTTGTTTCTTCGTTATGTCCATTCATAGAACGCGTTGGAACTTGTTTATTGGCTTGATGACTTTTGCCTTGTTCTTCTCCCAATATCTCTTCATGAACTCACTGTGTTGCGTTCTACTGTCCACCTTGTACCAATCTTGCTACTGAATGTGTGCTTATTTACAGAGTTTCTGAAGATTTCTTGGGTTTTTATTATGTTCAACTAATTCAGGTCCCGGCTTGTTTCCTCAAGCGAATTTATCCTCGATTTCTTTGTATTAACAATATTGAGTTATTATTATTATGATTATATTGGCTGGTACTGTTGTACGGAGCCAATTCCACTATATAGACTCAATTCGATATTTTCTGTTCGTGGGGTTGTCTACCTTGTAGTTAACACATGAATCTTCATCGCACATTTTCTACAACATGTCTATAGCTTTCTCGCACAGCTAGCGATTAACTTCGTCTCACCCCACTCGTACTGCTTCTAGCTGAGCCTCGAGCCAGTACGCACCACCGGACATGTGGTGAGCATTTGGCTCACCCATAGCCTTTATAAAGCTTAACACAGTAGTAGAGCACAACGTCAGCTAACTAATAATATATGACCGGTGCTAATTTCCTTAGCCTCACTGTCAGGGATTATTACTACACAGGTCTCTTCAAGTATCAGTTTTAGCTCAAGGATCGAGAACTTAACGTGGAAGGAAGAAAGAAAGAAAGAAAGAAAGAAAGAAAGAAAGATACCATAAAGAAAGGAAGAATGAACGATAAATTGTGTAGTTACTGTACCATAAGTGCGCACAATCCTTGTTAGAGTGATTGTTCAATCTACTATTTGTTGTTGTTGTTGTTGTTGTTTCATTTAGGAGCTTGGAAATCGTGGTCTTTTCAACCCTGTGTACTTGGGTGTACATGTACACACGAGTGTATGAAGAAATCTATATGATAACATGTGTTTTGTAATTGAGGCGTGGATTTGTAAGGAAGCTGTTGTAAACCACGGAAAAGCACTTCTGCGATGGCTGAAGTGGATATCGAACTCGATCATATTTAATTGTCCTTGTTGTTGTTGTTATAATTCAATTTAAGTCTTGGGACATCTTGGTCATCAGCCCTGTGTAGTTGGATGTGTGTAGAACTTTTCTGATCACCAGAATTTACGCGATGACTGTACTAGCGTGTGTATCATCGGGATTCAATCCTACGATCTCGAGACTTCCTAAATCTGCTCTCACGATCCGGCCTACAAGCCAGAATTAAATCGCTTATATTCTATTTTTCTTTCTTTACAACCTCTTTTTTGTCTCCAGTAATTTTCAGGCGCCCTCTAATTGCATATTCGGAAAATCAGATGTGTATACCTGGCAGCAACTACAAAGATAGAACATTCTACATTCCATTTACGCTTGCAGCTTTACATCTTGCAAACAAGGGCACGCAACATAGTGCGTTAGCTTCAATTTTTTTAATGTGTATAGGCTATACACTATTTTCCATATTCTAAATTCCTTGTTTTTCTACTGACAATTTTTGAAGGTTTTTACTGTGAAACACAATATTATATTTGTATTTTTTTTCTTATTTCTGTTTGTAAGGATATATTTTTCGATTGATTATTTATTTCAATTATAAATTTATTATACAGGGTGTCGGAAAATAAGAGGTAGAAAATCAACCACGCATGGGGGTGGGTCTGGGGAGCAATAGGAGTTAAGATACCTGTGGGCGCAAACCAACCGTTAAGACCCTGCGAGCATTTCTAATTACTAGGAAACTTGGCAACGTCGTGCAATGAGCAGCAATGAGTGAGGCGTCGATACTAATGTGTGTTTCGAGCTGAGCAGCTGTACTGTAGTTTTCGTAGCTCAGTGGGCAAGGCGCTGGGGTCGTTCGGTGTGCTCCCATCTGCTTCGGGTTTGAATATGGAAAAATTTAATTTTTTCCCCGATTTTTTTTCTTTGCATGACAGATCTTATTGCGCATTAATAACGACAGCTGCTCAGCTCGGAACACACAAGAGTGTAGACGCTACACTCGATACTGGTCATTGCGTGACGGTGCCAAGTTTCCTCGTAATTAGAAATGGTCACAGGGGCTTAACGGTGAGTTTGCGCCCACAGGTATGCTGACTCATTTTGCTCCCCAGACCTCCCCCATGCGTGGTTTGATTTTCTACCTCTTATTTTATGACACCCTGGATAGTTTTTCTTACCCAACATTCATATTATAACATAGTTTTCCAACAATCTCTAATTTTTTATACTAACTGAAGAAGACCTCAACTTAGGTCGAAACATGTACCATCATTAATACCTGAATTAGATATGATTCAAAAGGTATTGATTGGCGTTTTCTGTAACATCTTATAATAGATGTATCTGTAAAATTGTCTATGTGATGGTAAAACGCCTTGACTATTATCTTGACTGATGCTCAAGAATTGAACGTGCAGACGAAGTATGCGTTATACAGTAGACAAGGTTGTTCGCCTGCAAGGCTATGTCACGATGCTCCAGCGACCATTGTGAGTCATGTCACCGCTGACAGACATCGATCCTCCTAAACAGAATCCGTGTTCAGAGCACATTATGGAGAATGCATACATTCCGTGCTCAATAGCACACGCCAGGAAATGGCATCAAGGGTGAGAGTAAACCAGCGTTCCTTTATAGCCTAAAGGTCAGCCTAGTGCTGCTCTGTTATGAATAAGGCTGCGAAATATATCTGACTCGCGAAATTTAATAAACCATGCAACGCACCAGAAATAACATGCTAATTGTGCAAACGAAAAGGAAGCGAACAAGCATGTTGTAAACGCAGTGCTCGATGTAGTTAATATTCCTTTTAACAAGAGCAAAGATATCTTTGAAGCCATTTTTTTGTGTTGCCTAATCAACAATTAATATTACAGTTTATAGTCGGTCAACACAAAAATCATTCGAATCACTCGAATATGTGAAAAGTAACCTGAAATAAATTGCATGTGATTAAGATTTATATATATTGTTACGGACTGCTGAAGAAGAAGAAAACTAAGGGATGGCATGTTTCGCTCGTCATGCGAGCATCATTAGATCCAAATATGCTAGACAAATAGCTCTACTGCCAAACCTACAGTGACACCCACAATCTCGCTTGACGAGTGAATCTTCATCATCGTCATCTTCTGCAATAGTCCGTAACAATATATATAAAAGGGGCAGGTGACCTTCCTGTTCCGCCCCTTAAAATAACAATATATAAATATCAAAGTAGGATTTCTTCCAAAATGCAACAAAAGGACATCCCCCAAGATCACTAAATATAGAATAGATGCGTTAAAAATAGACCAAAACATAGTAGAGAACTACCGCGAAGAACTGGAAACTCTGGGAAGAAATGGCTCAAAAAATTCAGGACACTGCAAAACAGACTATACAATTGGCCAAACGAAAAAAACAACATCCCTGGTGGAAAAGAGCATGGAACAAATGGAGCTCTACCTTGAACAACTTCGAAGATTTTCAGATACAAAGAAAAATCTTCAGGAATGCCAAACGACAGTATGAGAAAGAACAACTAAATAAAATAGAAGAGGATCTTCTGACGAATAAGAATAACACAAGGGACTTTTACCAAATATTCAAGAATAATATTAGTGGGTATACCGGGTAATATATGCTTTAAGGATGAAGAAGGGAAGCTTATCATGAGCAATAAGCAAAATTGCGAACAACTGGCAAAATATTGTAAGTACCTTATAATCTGTGACCCTCCACATGGCAAACTGATGTTCTCTCCTCCTCAGCAAAAACTCCCTGACTCTTCTCCACCAACCCAAGAAGAGGTTAGAGATATAATCAAGGAACTTAAAAACAACAAAGCTTCAGGGGAGGACTCCATCACAGCAGAACTTCTTATATATTGTGGAGACGCAGTGGTGACACAACTGTAGAAGCTTCATGCAGCACATTTGCAAAACTGAAACGATCCCAGATGATTGGAGGAACGCAGTAATTCACCTCTAGCACTAAAACGGAGACAAACTAATGCCAACAACTACAGAGGTATCTCATTGCTTCCCGTGGCATATAAAGTACTGTCCAAACCTTACACCGACGAATAAAGGGACACCTTGACAAGCAGTTAGGCGAATATCAGGCAGGACTTAGGAAGGGACGATAATGTGCGGAACAGATCTTTGTCATCAAGTCATTCATCAAAATCAAAGTAATGAGAAACAATAAAAAGGTGATCATGATATTTGTTGACTTTAAGAAAGCATTATGATTCTGTAGACCGTGATACCCTCATTGAAATTCTGAGAGAGTTTTGAGTAGACGAAAAGTCAATAACTCTAATTCGCCAAACTTTGACAAAAATATCTACTCGCAGGTCAAGTTTCTTGGAAAGCTCTCAGAATCTTTTGAGATCAGGACTGGATTAAGGCAAGGTGATGGCCTCTTACCTCTTTTATTCAACTGTGTTTTAGAGAAGATCATTAGGGAGTGGCGCAAAGAGATGAGTCAACAAGGTCTTCCAGAAGACATCCAGCTTGGATATAGAAATACTGGATACAAAATAGATTGTGGCGCATTTGCAGATGATGTTTTCTTAGCCGAAGAGTTAGAAATTGCAACCTGACAAATTGAGACACTCATGGAGGTAGTTGAGAGAGCAGGTATGCAAATCTCTTTGATAAATCAGAGTATATGAATTTCGACAAATGGGATCTAGTTCAAGAAATGAATACCAAGTATGGGACCATTTCGAGGAGTTATACATTCAAATATTTGGGAGACATTTTGACTCCAATTGGTAACGAGAAAGCAGCCATTGGAACAAGGGCTAGGAAAATGGATATGGCATTCAGACTCTGCATCAACACAGGTATAAGTCCAATCCCTCTCATATCAGGCCAAGTACAGGCATTATTGCACAGTAGTGAAGCCAGAGTGCCTCTATGCGACAGAAAAAACTTATCAAGCATGAAAACTGTTGAAATTAAGAAAGAGGAAAGTAAGATCTTCCGGAAAATTCTAGGTCCCAAGAAACTACCTGGAGATGGATACAAATTTCAACTGAGGTCAAACCAAGAACTCTATGACAATTTTGAAGGGATTTCTGTCAGCATGAGAAAGAGGAGGTTGATGTTCTATGGGCATAATAAACGATTGGTGACCAAGAGATTGGCTAACAAAATTCTCAACCTTCAGGAGAAATGGAAGGTGCAACCTCCATGGCTTCAGGAAGTACATCAGGACTTAAAAACGGGAAACATTGGACCTCCGAAGTGTGAGACAGGACAGGATTCAGAACCAAAATTGCAGGTGTGAAGGATCCACCCAAAGAAAGATCCACGCTTTTAGTCGAAGAAAGATTGAGAAGGAGCCAGATGCTGAATGATCTTTGACAGGAAGCTAAATGACAAGGAAGAACTATCTTAATGTTGTTATGTATTTGTAGTCCGTAGGTGGCTGTATCAAATAATAATAAATATTAATCACATGAAATTTATTTCAGGGTATTTTTCACAAATTCCAGTAACTGGAAAGCTTTTTGTGTTGACCGACTGAAAGTTATAATAATTATTGATAATAAGCGATTTTGATATTTTTAATTCATTCAGGGGCTTTTACAACGTCGGCAATCAGCTCCGTGTGTAGTATTTGTATGATAACTTGTGATATTGTGGTGTCTGTAAAACAGTGTGTATTTGTGATAAAGACCAAGATTGGAAATTAGTGGCGTGGTTTTAAGTTACGAACTATCCCGACATTAACATAGCGTAGAAAGGAAACCATGTAAAACCATTTCTAGGATGGCTGAGGTGGGAACCGAACCCATCTGTTCTTATTTTTACCTCACGAGGCTGAGTGTATCCCGTTCCAGACCTTAGACCAGAATTTAATTTCTTGGCAGAACTGGGAATCAAACCCGGAACTCCGGGGTGACAGCCAGATTGCAAGCTGCTAGACCACGACGTAGCTCAGCACAAACGACAGATTCCTTCATGAAGATGCAATTTCCATTTTCATGATTGTATTTTCCTACATTTTAGGTACAATATTATACCGCCGGCTTTGAGGTTAACACAAATTCTGAACTTCGCCGCATTAATAATAATAATAATAATAATAATAATAATAATAATAATAATAATGCAACAAGAGAGCAATATATTATAGGGCAAAAATTAGACACATTACCATAGTTGTCAAGCCAGAGGGACTCTACAGTTCAGAATGTCTGTTGCACTGAACACGAAAGGGAAAATGGAGGAGATAGAGATGAAAAAAAGAAAGAAAGAAAGAAAGAAAGAAAGAATGAAACTATGGTAGGCTATATGGCGGAAGAAGACAAACGAAGATTTATACAGACAAGCAGAGAAAATCGCAGATACTGAACGGAAGAGAAGAATAAAATTTTATTGATACCTCACGAGAATGAGCGACAGTCGGCTAACGAAGAAAATCTTCAACTACATCACCAAGATAAAAGCGACTACAAAGTGGTGGATGAAACAAGAAAGGACATAGAGGAAGTTGTGAATAGAGAGGTGTTTCGAGCTACGATTGATACATTCAAGGGGTTCCAGGAAAAGCAAAGTAGAGATGCCAAGGACATCTGGTCGGAAGAGAGGAAGAGGAACCACAATGAAAATATGAAGAAGTTCAGTGAAAAGAAAAAAGAACTAACCAGCAAGTCAATTGTTTCCCGTGGTCCAAAGTAGGCCAAAATTGGAGAAAGAATAACAATAATAATAATAATAATAATAATAATAATAATAATAATAATAATAATAATAATAATAATAATAATCTATGGTGATTGAGAACTTAAAAGGTTCATTCTGGTTCCGTATTGATAAACGAATTGAGTAATAAACAGGTTAAAAGTTCCGCCTGATCAATATTTTTCATTAAATATGATTACTGTGTCATTGGTGGGACATATTTCGAGACCTAATTACAGTATTATTCACATCGGCTGATGAAGGGGCCAAAAATGAATAATAATTAGGCCTCGAAAAACATGTCCCACCAATGACACAGTAGTCATATTTAATAAAAAGTATTGATCAGGCGGAAATTTTAACCAATTTATTACTCAATATCTGATGATGAATGTAGTGGGAGTTATTCGTACATTTTAAATGTAAACAAACCTCTTCTCCTGTGACTGTCCTCGCAGTTGAAACTGTAAACAACCACAGGAATATCAGACTCAAACAAACAGTCATATAAACTCCCCCAATTCAATCGTCGTAAAATACTCTCGACTGGGCTCAGTTCATTGGACCTTCCATCAACTATTCTGTCATTGAGCGATATAATCCTATTACAGAACCGGTATTCACATTTATTGCACGAGTCGTTAGCCACCAAGCTATAAACAGCTTCCCTCAGGCCACACAATAATATTGCCTTATTATTAAACATAAAATGCATTAGAGAGGCCATTGTTACCAGTATAAACTATCATGTATTTATTTGCACAAACAGAGATAATAAAATAAGTGCTATTAGGGTGAAAGAGAGACTCTAATGAGGATAATGGTTATCTGTTCCAGTGCATATTGTATTCAATCACTTTAACGGATGATCTCACATAGCACTACAAATGATAATGATGATAACTATAATATGAATATTCATTACCATTTCATAATCACACAATAGGCCCATATTACAAAACAATGGCATGTAGAACAAATGAGTCATCCAGTTGCAAAACTCATTTAATCCTCTAGTGAATAAGGATAGTTAGTTAGTTAGTTAATGTTGTTTTAAGGGGCGGGACTACGAGGTAATCATGTCGTAAAATTTATTACTCGTATTTTAATTTTATTTTATTTCACTTTTGTTATTTATTTTGTTTTATTTTGCTTTGTTTAATTTAATTCAATATTGTTTTGTTTTATTTTGTTTTAAATTGCTTTATTATCTGTTTTATTTTTATTTTATTTTAACTTGTTTTGTTTTATTTTTATTTTTTGTTTTGTTCTATTTTGGTCTTCTTTTGTTTATTTTGTTTTATTTTGATTTTCCAGAAAACAAACACAAAACAAAAAATACTAGGCAAAAAGCAAAATTCAAAAACAAAAGCAAAAGCAGAAAACAAAAAACAAGAAACACAAAGCAAAATTCAAAAAAAGCAAAAGCAGAAAGCAAACACAAAAACAAGAAAGTAAAGCAAAAAGTAAAATTTAAAAAAAAATACAAAACCAAAAATCAAAAACACAAAGCAAAAAGTAGAAAACAACAAACACAAAAGATACGTGAGGCAAAGTCTCGAAAAACGTTTCTGATGAAAATGATTCTTATTCAAAAGTGGATTAAACGAGTTTTGCAACTGCACTATAGGACCATTTGAACAATACATTCAGGGTTAATACGTTGAGAAAACAAGATGTTCAGTAAAGAACTTAATAGCTAAATGTCTGGCTGAAGTTATAACTTAACAAGGAGTATAAGTGAATGTTATTGTGATGATCGTTAACAGTTGTACCCTGTAAAAGACTACCGTTCTGTAAGTTTCATTGTAATTCCTCCTTTGTACCCAGAGGAATCGATTGAACATTAGAAAATTACAGCTAAACACCATCTTGAAGGTATGAAATACTGTATATTATCTTGCGCCTCCCGCAGAGAAAGCGTTCTGTGTGAGACCACATATTTGCTGCAAATTAGTACTAAAAAACTGCATCTACTCAGTCAGTCAGTTAGTTATTGTTGTTTTAAGAGGTGGAACAGTGAGGCCATCTGCCCCTGGGCTGCGTCTATTTGTGGGATAATGTAGTGTTTGATAGTGTATAATATATATGATGATTAATTTGATTAACCGGGGATCGGATGTTCATTTGAACAGCGAAAAATGTCATCCCTGTAATCCTCTCCCTCCTAGGATTTGAAGTGAGGTACTATCCCGGCATTTGTATGGAGGGAGTGCGGAAAAACCTGGGGAAAAATCACATTCAGGATAGCCAATATCAGGGCCGAGATTCAAACTTCCGATATCCAGACTTGTTGCAGAAGCCCACACGGCCGTGGTGCACGATTTAACGAACATGGCTATTGTTTTGTTAGTGTTCTGTCATAAATAGTTTTTGTCGTAGTGGCTGCTCTTTCCGTAAAATGGATCCTAAAATACTGTGTTGTTGTCTCTAAAGTTAGGCCAAAATATTTCAAGCTAGATTACCTGTTAAACGTTTTCTTACTAACCGCGTTTCGTAAAAAGTAAACCAACGTTTTCTTGAGAAACATTTAAGCGTGTTTTAATAAGTAATCGACAAAATGTTCTTTAACAAAACGTTTCCTAATAAAAGGTTTCCTGAAAACTATTTTATGAATTTAAAGATAAATTGATTTTTATACCAGTTTTCACCTAGATTTGTTTCTTTCGACTTTAATGTGTTCCATTTTCCCCCTTAAATTAATAAACTCACCGTAATGATATTTCGTCAAGTATTATTGTTGGTACAATAAGCAACTTTCCCTTCATCAGCTTTTAAGCCTGAGCGGAATAGCGGTATTTCTTACAGCGGATGGCGGTATTAAATACTACAAAATACCAGAATGGCGCTCCACTGTGCATTTATTCCTCTCCACTCGACTTTGGAAGTGAAAACCCTTCGTTCTAGCCCGTATTTAAAGTAGGGGAGGGGGGGGGGGGGGTGGACAAACTGGGCAACTGTCCGGGATGACAGGTTTTAGAGGTGGAAATGTTTCTGGTATACTGTACAGAACCTCTCGGTCGTTAAACGACAAGTTTAAACTCCCCCACAAGGGAATATTCATTATCTCACATTGGCAATGATGTTTAGTTAGGGCATAAAAGAAAGGATTGTCTTAGTCACCTTGGTGTTCCTGCTGTTAAATCTGATCTGAAAGTAAATTTCCACCAATGAAGAAACTCAAGACTTGTTTGCAAATAACAAGGCACGGAGAAAGCCCCTTCTTATTTAAATAATAGGTGTTTTGCCCAATGGTTGTGTATGATATCTGATAGAATTTATTGTAAATTCTTTGTATTATGATCTTTAATCTGTTTATAATTTTAGTAATCGCAAATTTATAGTGTTTGTCACTCATAGTTAAATACACACACACGGATGAAGAAAGTTCCATATACTGTATGTAATCATATTTATTGTTTCCTTATTGACAATCTAAAGAGAAACACCCACATATATTTAATAAAACTAATACAACCTAGTCAATAACATTTTAAATAAATATTTATTAATTATATACCAGCTTCGGCCACATTATGGCCTTCTTCAGTTTTCCAAAGAAGAAAAGAAAAAACTATTGGTAAACTACCAGCAAAGCTTTTGAAAATAACATGTAAACTTCGTCATTCCTATTCATTTTTTATATAATATTGTGAAAGACGTAAATTGATTATTAGATGAATATAAATGGAATAGTGTAAGGAGTTCGAATGAATCGGCTGTGGTCTGGAGTTGGAAATATTGAACAAAATACAATTAAAGGGTAGCTGTTGACGGTGTTCAAACTCACATGTCTACCGCGTTCGGAGATATCCTTGCACATCAGCGTGCGTAGCTACCGTGGTATTTAAATCCTCAGTGGAAGTACACACCCCTACACCACAAGAGCGGGACGGTTCGTTAAGAAATGTGTGCCAAGTGAAACATTTTGTTATCTACATGTTACGTACACAATAGATGTTATTTTCCATAATAGCTACGTGTTATGAATATCAGGCACTTGGCGCGAGCACTGGCTCGATATGAAATATTCATCACCCGCTGGGGTTGTGTGTAACCAGACAATTGCAAGGATATTCCTTATATTCATATGTACGGGGAACGTTCCTGGATACATCAGTGTGTTTAATATGTCACATTTACGTACACACACATATGCAGACATTAAAAGGAGAGTTACTTATTTTTCTTCTCATTTCAACATCTACATTTTCACAAATACAGTTCTTCCAAGTGTTATTAAAAAGAACATATCGTTGTAGTTATAGCTCACGATCACAAATGTTTTAGCGATGTTCCATTTATACGGATAAAACAGTCTCGTAGTAAACGTTTAAAAGTTTTCTAAAGAAATTTTTCTTAATCGTCTAGATTTTTCTGTTGACGATTTTACATTTGAATTTAATAAATGTTTCTGACGACTGACGTTTTGACTGGTTCTGAGGGAAATGTTACGAACAGGCCCGTTTTTTTTTTTTTTTAGCTCTTGACGCCCCTGGGCAAGAACAAAATACCTTGGAATATATGAATGAATGAATGAATGAATGAATGAATGAATGAATGAATGAATATAGCCTTTAGTGGCCCTATAATGGCAAAGGCCTCTCTCGAAAGGGGGATAGATTTATTAACGTTTTCTTAATCTAAGGCTTTTTATAAAAATATATTTAAAACAGATCTGTCATAAATGTGGTCTTTAATTTGATAATTTAAATAATATTGTGAAATATGACATAAATCTAAAATACAATTGTGTTTGTATTCCAAAAAATGGACTAAGAATTGTTCTGTACAGATTCTTGATATGGTCTTTCTATGAGATGAAGAAAATGTTTGCTGATTGGAGCATACGAAAAATGTTGAATGAAAATCACTTTGCTGAGTGGAGCATAGCTTGGAATGTTTATTGTAGGCCTCTGCTCTAATGAAAGTGTTTTGATGCGATATGGAAAATGTTAAATGTTAAATATTAGAAATTACTGGTAATTGCAAAAAGGTGTAGCCAGGGTTGAGAAATAAAACGTTACATGTTACTTGTTACTTATAACACCGTTACAAATAACAGTTTCTTTTGTGGTAAAGAGGGGTCTAAATGTTACCAATTGAACTCAGTAACTCTAACGCCATTACTTTTAACAGTGACTGAGTAACGAAAATGCTTGTTACTTTTTCAAGATGGAGCAGTGAGTCTCACTGGTGGTCCATATTATTTTGAATATTAATGATAAAGGTAGATTTATTCAACAAATAGTAAATCATACAGCGCAAAATATGCATTAAACGTCAGGCACTATTGGTCGACACTCAGCTGTATAAGAGGCAGTTCCCTTTGTTCACACCACATTGCGTGGTATCTATCACACTTCTTTCCGCACCACGAGCATACACATTCTGGGACTGGTTGGTGGTATTTCTTGTTCATGCATAATTTGCAGTGGAATCCGTGAGTCGCGAATTTGGTCGCGACGTGGCGTAGTTCGCGTAGGCTTAGCATCCAGTCTTTGTCTATCATCGCATCCGTGCTGTAGAAGTCGCTCCAAATGTCGTTCTGTTTTGTCTTTAAGTCTTGTTTCAGTCTTTCAAAACTGAGGTTCGATGGCAGGAGAAGTTTGAGTCTCAAGTCTTCGATAAGCGGTGGTTCTCTTGCTAGTGCATACGTCAGCTGGGATGGTGTGAATTTTGAGAGGCATAGGGCTCTTTTCATAAAGTTACTCTTGATCTTTTCAAGTTCTGCTAGCTTAGATGGGGCCACATGTTCTCTAGTCCTTATGTGTATTAATCACTTTTTTTTTAAATAAAAAGCTGACAAATTAGACTTTCATAAAAGCTGTTCTAATTTACATTTTAAAACAATGTACTGTATTTCGTGCGTTCGTAACGGCTGTCATCGGAGCAGGTATCTCCACGATCATCCTCTTTTCAGGATATAACTTCAATTTCAAACGATCAGCAAATTCTGCCTTTTTCGCAACGAGGTCAACGACCCCCAGAAGAATGTTTTTTGTTGTTGTTGTTGTTGAAATCTACAGGGCGTATCTTAATTGAGGCACGTAATGTGTGATGTGAGGTGAGTTGGGCTGGCGGTATTGTTAGGCACGCAATTGGAAACAAAAGGACTAGAAAATGAGTTATAATTCAGGCCTTGTGGTGGTCGTGTAGGTGGAGTTGAAGTTGTTGCTTGCGACGTTTTTAAGGGAAGTCATGGAATGTTGCATGCGGGTGATTATAAGCTTAAAATATAACCAGGTTAATGAATCGCGCACTCAGTGCACTGATATGATCCCCCTTTGCACTTCTTGTAATTAAATACGGTAAAGAATGTTCAGAACGGAATTGCAAAGAATGGAGAGTAATTTCGGGACTTAAAAAGTTTATATATTTCACTCAAATTAGTGTGGCTGCCATACTAGTTTCATGCTTGTCTCTGTTTTGAATATTTCATCTATAAATTTGGTCTTCCATCATGTTGAACTCGAGGAAGAGAGAAATACTTAAAATTCGCACAGCTCAACATCTTGGTTTGGTGCTTGTCACGGTTTCAAAAGTCATATCATTATATAATACTTTTCTGTTTGTCAAAACGATTCTGCCCAATTATATTATGTGACGAGTACAAATATTTACACACCATAATCCGAAGTAAATGGTACATGAATTCTTTCGCTTTATTAACACACAAACAAGGGGAGGAGGATAATTAATTGGATGATATATTGAAGGCGACAAATTGGGATTCGGCAGAATTCTCTCCAGGGTTGGATGACTTCATCTTTTTGAAATTGTATGCGCTGTTCCGTATCATTAGCCTATACACGGCTGGAAGCAAAAACACGTAACTCTCAGCAGCAGCGACGTCCGATAGACAGTCCATTATGGTAGATTTACATTAACTTTTAGTCTTGTTCTTTTATGTATTTTCTATTTTTTTTTGTAAACCTTGATTTATTTACATTCTAATGCTATTGTACCGGGCGAGTTAGCCGTGGTCGTTACGGCATGACTGCTGGCAGTCGCTCAAATCCGGGAGGCGAGGAGGTTCGAATCCCCCCGCTGGCAACCTTGAAGATGGTCTTCTGTGGTTTCCCATCTTCCTTCCAGGCAAATGCCGGGGTTGGTCCCTAACTATAGGCCACAGCCGCTACCTTCCAACTCCTCGACCTTCCATTCTAACTTTCCTCCCCAACGGTACTTGTAGCTCACCCATTGGGTGTCCGTCTCGAAGCAGCTACAAAACTGGCGAACCGAACATGTCCTCGGACACTCCCGGCACTAAAAGCCATACGCAAAATAAACAAAAAACAAAAAATGCTATTGTAAGAATATCCATTTTCTCTTTGTATTTGTTATCATAGTTTTTAAGATTCCTATTACTTAATCTACGCTACAATAATAATTATATTAATATCGTATGGCCTCGGATGCCGGGTGCAAGCTTTGTAATTTGACACCCAGAGGGTAGCTTGCATGTCGAATTTCGTTGTTCCTTGAAGCACTATGAAAGTCAAGGAGGTTAGATATCTAAGCTCCTTGAACACTATAGCGCTTTCTAGTAGAGAAATAAGGAACTTTGTGTTGGCGGAAACTCCCGAGAATAATTTTGCCATTATGAACTCGGCCTACTGAATTCAAATGGGTTCTAAGACATGCCAACATCGTATGACATGCGTGTCGTATTTTTTCCGCCTTTCAAAAAATCACTTACCACGGCCAGGAGCGAACCTGCAAGCTTGGGGTTAGTAGACCGACACGTTAACCACTCACGCACCATAGCAAGCTACGCTGAGGAAGGTATCATTGTTATACCGAAACTTGTACGTTTTAATTTAATTATTAAACTTCTTAGTGTTTGACAAGGCGGATTTTATAATTGGAGATTATGTTTCGATCGTCATGAGATCATCATCAGATCCTATTCACCTAGGCTTAGATAAGGCACGGCACTTCCGTACAAATTTAATTACAATAATTATTAAATTACAAAAGTTTTTTACAACTTGTGTTAAGTGTCGTTCTTATTTACAGATAATAATTTTCAGTTGATTATTAGCCTGTTATGCCGGCTCCGTGGTGTTGGGGTTGCGCACCTTCTCCCTCGGAGGCCCTGAGTTTGATTGCCGGCTCCATCGTGGATTTTAAAAACTGACATGAGGGATGGAACGGGGTGCACTCAGCCTCGCGAGGACAATTGAGTAGCTGCCTGACAGTGAGGCAGTGCCTCGATCACGAAAACCAAGATTAACGGCCGAGGAACGCGATGCGCTCATCACGCGTCACCCCATTATCTGCAGGTCAATGGCTGGGCAGCGGTCGCTTGTTATGCCTAGGCCCTTAATGGGCTCTAGGGCCAGGGGTTATTATTTATTAGCCTTTTATTATTGTATAAGTATGTCAATACCGTGATTTATTAACTTATTATTGTGACGAACTTCAGTTATAAATGTTATCAAGACTATTTTGTTAACGTCCGTTTCTATTTAATATTCCTATTTAACAGGTGGTATAATATAATGTGGTTAGTTGGTTGATAAAACTAATACACAACTGTTACAATACACTAGAGTTGAATAAGGTTATGAAAACTGAGCTGGTATTTGGAAAATCCTGTACAGCATTATTATTTACTCACCGTGACCGGCTAGTTTAATCTTCGTATAGCTTCCTCATTTAGTTGTTGTGGCGCTATCTACTCATTATTCCGTGAACTGTATTAGTACTGTAAATCTAAATTATATTCTTGCCACCTATTGTTTCGTAAATTTGCTTAACTAACTTAACTCACTTGATTTCTTTAGTTGACTGATAAATAATTCATGTACCATTTCTTTCAGGTTAGGATGTTTAAATATTTGTACTCCCCGCCTAATATAATTGGGAACAATCGTTGACCGACTAAAAATCATTCTATAATAAATTACTAGGCTACACTGAAAATGGCTTCTAATACTTGAATTCAAGGACACATCATTTATACAGTTCTCTCACTGTATATTAGGGGCAGATGAACTCGTAGTTCCGCCCCTTAAAATAACAATAACTAACATAACTAACTCACTGCATACATTTTACGCTCATAGCTGTCCTCAAATATGGTGGAAAATTTCCGGCATATACGTTGATTGGTAGGTTCCGAAAACAAACAAACAAGGCTACGTAGGCTACTTGTCAGTGTTTCGAAAGTCTCATCTCTGATTTTTTCTTATATTACCTTTTATATTGGTACAACATTTCAGGAGTATAAATGTAACAGTAGGTTCCGGAAAAATCAGTGTTTAAAATCGCACGCGGATGACATATTGTTTACGTGCATGTCACGGATTGAAAGTTACATCTCTGAATTTGATTTATGGTCTTCCATCACGGAACAAGTTTTCAGGATTATAGCTGTAGCACATCCCGAGAAATGCAATTGAATTTAGCAACATCGCATGGCCACTCTCTTGGTTTTGAGCTAGTCACGGGTTTGAAAATTAGGCTATGTTAATACATTTGATTTATAGTCCTCCGTCAAGGTAGAATATTTCCGGCTCATACAAAGAAACCCAACTCTTGAAAACCTGATATTCACGACATTATTCTCCCACTTATTAAAAATTGTTACCAATTAATGAAGATTCAACGATAATGATGTCACATTTTTGTCGAAAATGAACTGTTGGTGACAATGCATAGCTGATCACAGACAGAATGTACATGCAGAGTAATAAGGCATCGCTGATAGTCATTGTGTAATGACTTCCACAAGAAGGGAGAGATTACTGGATATCAGTTGTAGAATAGTATTTAGACTAGAAATGCGAACTATAAGCATGTCAATTATATATTATTATTATTTCTCAGGTAGGCCTACTTATATCTGACATGTATCGTTCTTTCCGATAGCAATCTGTAATATTAATTGAAAAATGTATACAATGATCATAATATTAAAACACAAATTCTGGAAAGTACTACAAATTTATTATTATTCCTGTTTTCTCCGGCCCCGTGGTGTTGGCGTTGCGCACCTGTCTCTCACCCGGAGGCTCCGGGTTCGATTCCCGGCTCCGTCAGGGATTTAAGAAACTGACGTGAGGGCTGGAACGGGTGCACTCAGCCTCGTGAGGAGAATTGAGTAGCTGTCTGACAATGAGGCAGCACCCCGATCACGAAAACCAAGATTAACGGCTGAGAGGACCCGATGCACTGACCTCGCGTCACCCCAATCTATGCAGGCCAAATAGCTGGGCAGCGGTCGCTTGGTAGGCCTAGGCCCTTCAAGGGCTGTAGTGCCAGGCGATGAGATACGATGAAATTCTATGTAGCGAATGAATTTTACGGCCGGATGCACTTCCTGAAGCCAACCTCTTGAGAGGAGTTAATGAGAGATGAAATGAATGAATAAAGAATGAAACTAGGCACGGATGTGGAAGGAAGTGGCCGTGGCCTCTCAGAAGGTACCGTCCCAGCATTTGCCTGGAGTTGAAAATGGGGAAACCACCGAAAACCATTTCAAGGACGGCCGATTGTGGGGCTCTAACCCACGTCTACCGATTCCGCAGGTAGCTTGGCCCTATGGCCTAGCGCAGCGCTTTAGCGGGCGTAGCTACCGCTGTCGGTACAATATAATTCCCCGGTTTCTAATGAACATAGCTTTTCACACATTCAATTGCTAGCGGCTTCGGTGGCGTAGTTGGTAGCATGCTGAGCTTCTATGCCCAAGATCGCGAGTTCAAACCCGGCCAAAATCGTTAGATTTTTAGAGCGTTAGAAATTCCTCAGTATGCCTTCCTTCGGAGGGGAAGTAAAGCTGGCGGGGCCCATGTAATTGATTATGGCATGTAAAAGAACCTTCCACTAACCACAATTGAGTGAAGCTAAATTTGTAGGTAAAATTTGATTAACGCACTATTAAGTTCCAATGTTCGCCGCCAGGTGCCAGTTGCGGTTGTATCAAGTATCAAGTTCGCGGCTAGGTATCGCTGACCGTAGTATTTGGTAGCAAAAGTAGGAACTACTTGAAATTGATCGTCTGCAGTCCTTACCTGAATTACAGATAACACATACTAATACAGCAATCACAAATAACACAGGTTATCAGACAGATTCTACACACACACCCAAAGTACACGGGGCTACAAGACCAAGTTGTCGCAGCCCCTAAACTGAGGAACCAACCAACTTTCAATTGCTTCTCTTGAAAAACTCATTCCAAATGATACTCAATGTTTTCCGTTGACTCTTCAAATGTTATACTTATGTCATTTTAGGAAATATGAATCTAGGTATTTTCCACTTGGCTAACGTGGAGATGATTGTGATCAGCAATAAAATATACCGAAGTATTTCAGAACGCATTAATAATCACGATTTGCGTTCGTTCAATTAGATTTATTTTTACCTCTAGAACTACCTTCGAGTTTTATGCAAGAACTAATACAACGCGCCAAATAATTGCAGTGGAGGATATAAAAACATAAGCTATGGACTGTCTTATTTTGAACCTAATTATGGTGCAGGCCAGTTTAAAAACGACAGAAGTTCAGAAGTGATTTTTTTGGTGCCTCTTGTATTAATTTTAATTCAAGTAGCGCAAAACGAGTAATACATCAAATACATTTTTGTATCATTCAAAACATTGTGAAAAGTGATTAATATAAAGACTCAGCAGTTTTTCTAGGTTTATGCCGTGTCTTGTGTGGGGTTTCACTTAGGAACACCAAGCTGGCTCATCAGTGGACTCTTGGTGTCCGCGCCCCACACAAGACAAGGCATAAACCTAGAAAAATTGCTGGGTTTTAATTCACGGGCCGTAAAATCCATTATACCATCAGTGATTAATATATGTTAATACTTCACAGCGTATAAAAATGGCGAACAAGTACGTCAGTAGACGATCAGAGGAGATAGGAACTTGAGCTTTAAATCCTAATTATCCTCGTAAAGACAAAGGGACTCATGTATTGCAGGGGTTTGCATAAACTCTTAACTCTAAAATAGGGTCAGCCGTAAAGAGTCTTTGATCGCGTTCAAAATTCTTCCAGTTAGCTGCACTGTCTCTTTATTTCCCCTATGTCTAAGTGGACAAACAAGCCAATCAGAAACAACCAAGTTGGTCGAGATCACATGATAGCGCAGTGGTGAGCTGGATCGGACACGCGTAACAATTTCCTTCTACCTTGCATGCGAGCAACACATTCTGTCCACGTTAGCTTGTGCACGACATTGCCATATGTGCTCAAAATAACAACGAATGGAGTTTTGCTCCTTTCTGAAGTACAGGATCATCCATATAATGTGTCTCCGCAGCTGAGACGGAGTCCTGCTTGGCAAATACAAACTGCGCTGCGAGACCTTGAATAAACGAGTTATCGCCGCAGACCGCTCCCTATCCCCAGCACAAACGTTGCTCCAGCAGGCAAGAAGCGACAGCTTAAAGCTGGGTGTTCCTAGGTGCGGAAGCGGAGAGTGGAGCGCGGAGAGCAGAGTCGGCTCTCCTCCGGTCATATGTAATTTTAATGGTACTGTTTTCCTAGAAGCGGAGCGGACCGCGGCTGGACGAGCCGAACTCGCTCCTCGCATTCCTCTGCTCCGAGAGCAGACGAGTCCGCCGTCGGCTGGCGGAGTGGCTGGACGTCTGTGCAAGCTGTGTGTAGTTTTATTCAATTGTGTCCCTTGTGTGTTTAGTATAAAGTGTGTGCACCATGAGTGTGTGTCGGTTTACTAATATCGTCATCAATTAAATGGTTATTTATAAGAATTTTAAGCACTCCCTCATTTTCACTTGTTTTAAATATGTCACTTGCACATTTTCGATCCTTCACTAAATGCAGTAGTAACTCTTCCTCCTCTTCCATTTCTTCCTCTTCCAAGTGTAATTAATTGGGGTAAGCCGAAGAAAAGAAAATGTATAATGTTCGTGCTATCAGCAACGGCTTCACTTGAGTCACAGAGCTACGAGGACTGTGGTATTCTCTGTTACTGCCATTCACCACGACCGCTGCAAAAAAAAAAAAAAACGAAGATCAGACGTTCAAATCCCGGCGCTGACAGCGGATGACCTGAGTGTGGTTTCCCCCCAATTATCCCACACTCCCTCCAGTTAAATATCGGGATAGTACCTTATTTTAAGTCTCGGGGCACCTATCATATCCCCGACACTACTAATTTACAGTTATACACACTACTAAAGTCATCACCGAAACACAGGTTATCAAACAACACCCAAGTACACAGGGCTGACGATCAAATATGTACAAAGTCCCTTATACGAATTAAAAGCAACAAACCATCTCTTTTACTGCTACCAAGTTGAGCACTTCCACTTACGGTACAGAAAAATATACCCCCGTGGCACTTAAGTTCAAGAATGGCCTTGTCTATCAAGTAACAGCTGCCCAGCCACTTGACCTGCAGATTGCGAGATGAATCGTGGTCGACACGTTGTGTCTCCTCGGCCCCTACTCTTGGTCCTGCTGCGTCATTGTCAGACAGCTACTCAATTGTCCTCACGAGGCTGAGTGCACACCGTTCCAGCCCTCACGTCACTTTCTAAAATCCTTGATCAAGACGGTAATCGAAGCCGTGGCTTTCCGATGAGAGACAGGCGTGCTACCCCAACACCATGGGGCCAGCTAGAAAATTATTATGATGATTATTATTATTAGTAGTAGTAGTATTGAACACTGTGCTTATCATGTGTTAAAACAAGAAAGAAAGAAAGAAAGAAAGAAAGAAAGAACGTTAGCGTTATTTGTTTTACGTTCCCTTTAACTACTGTGGCTTTTAGAGACGCCGGGGTGCCGGAATATCGCCCTGAAGGGGATCATTAACGTGCCAGTAAATCTACCGACACGGCTCCCTCGGATTTGCGTACCTTCAAATGCCAGCAGACTGCGCCAGGATTCGATCCTGCAACCTTGAGCACAGCAGGCGAGAACATAACCGCTGAGCCACGCAGTCAGCCAAGAAGGAAAGAAAGAAGGGAAGTAAGAAAGAAAGAAGGAATGAAAGAAAGAAATAAAGAAAGAAGGGAGAAAAGAAAGAAGGAAGGGAAGAAGTTAGGAAAGAAAGAAGGAAGGGAAGGAGAAGGAAGGAAAGATAGATAGAAGGAATAAAAGAAGAAGGATGGAAAGAAGGAATAAAAGAAGAAGGAAGGAAAGAAAGATAGAAGGAATAAAAGAAAAAGGAATAAAAGAAAGATAGAAGGAATAAAAGAGGAAGGAAGGAACGAAATAAAGAAAGAAAGAAAGAAAGAGGGTAGGAAGGAAAGATAGAAGGAAGAAAAGAAGAAGGAAGGAAAGAAAGATAGAAGGAAGGAAAGAAAAAGGAAGGAAAGAAAGAAAGATAGAAGGAATACAAGAAGAAGGAAGGAAAGAAGGAATAAAAGAAGAAGGAACGAAAGAAAGATAGAAGGAATACAAGAAGAAGGAGGGAAAGAAGGAATAAAAGAAGAAGGAAGGAAAGAAAGATAGAAGGAAGAAAAGAAAAAGGAAGGAAATAAAGATAGAAGGAATAAAACAAGGAAGGAACGAAAGAAAGAATGAAAGAAAGATAGAAAGACTGAAAGGAGGGTAGGAAAGATAGATAGAAAGAAAGGAAGAGGGTAGGAAAGATAGATAGAAAGAAGGAAGCAAAGAAATAAATAAAGAAGGAAGGAAAGGAAGAAATAAAGAACTCCTTCATGACGCTTGCGATATGATCTCCCCATTTCCCGACAAACCGCCAACTGACAGAAACTACATTCCTTTTCCCATCTGAAACATCTTTCCCCTGATATTTCAATTGTACGGCCTGCTAAGGAAGACGATCCCATTCACGCACCTCATGTCACCTGCAGATAACTTCGTCCTATCGCATGGAACGGAGTACGGTTGATGTTTCAATTGGGCGGCCGGCTAAAGAGATGATCCTCGCGCTTGGCTTGTCGGAGTCGGATCTAAATGACGGCAGTTCTCCAGCACGACGGTCGCTACATATTACACGCCTATACCCAATACAAGCCTCTAAAGCCCTTCAGAAGACTCGAGAGGAAATTGCGCGTCATTGTGAAAGGAAGCCTATGTAGATTGTTTAGACATCGGAGAAATGAAAGCGATCTCGGGCTCCACTCAATATCAGGTTCCTAAAAGATCAAATGAAAGCAAACAGTATTATCGACTTTATTGAGGAATTTATTGATTTATAAATCTAATTTTGCTACGTTATTCCTCCACCTTTGCTGCTAATTTATTACACCTTATTGCGTTTTGTAGTAGTATACAAATATTAGTTTTGCCACAACATTCCCCCGTCTTTACTGTCAATTTTTTTAAAATTTATTGAGGTATGTATTAGTTATAAATTATAGTTTACCACAATATTTGTCCATCTTTGCTTCTAATTTATTATACTAATGAATAATATGAGTGATCACTGACAGCGGTAGCAACACTAGACGATGGGGCCAAGCTATCCGAGGACTCGGTAAATGTGGGTTTGAGCCCCACCGTCACCCATCCTTGAAATGGTTTCCCTTAGTTTCTCATTTTCAGCTCCAGGCAATTGCCAGTATAGTATCTTCTAAGAGGCCACGACTGTTCCCCCTCCAAGTCATAGCCCAGCTTCATAAGCTTTATTTAATCTTCATTAACTCCTCTCCTCTCACGAGATTGACGTCATCTATCAGTAGAATCTTCTCAGTCGGTCAACAAATGTGTGCCCAATTGGATTGGGTGGGGCGTAACAATTAATTTACTAGTGCCTAGAATAAACACATTAATTATTTATACACTAAATATAACACTTCTCACACAAATTGGGGTTTAATTTGATGACTATTTTCGTTCGTCAAGCGAACATCATCAGATCTGGTTCACTTATGCTTAATTTAGATTCAATAGATATGTATATAACACTTACGTACAACAGTATTTACAATGTTAAGCGACAGAAGTTTTTAATTAAACTTTGCAACAATTACTTCCTTGCTTGAGGATTTTCCTACCGTAGCTTCGTTGGTAGCTAAATGGTTTAATTTCCCCTCTTGTTGTGGTAACTTATTGAAAGCTATCTCGACATCCGTCTGTTTGAGGTTATGTGTTGTGTACCTGTCCATACAGTCACTTCGTTCCAGGCTTCACGTCAGTTATAAAGTCTCTTACTGAGCTTGGAATGGAACCCGGGGTCTCCCAGGTAGGAGATAAGCGTGTTACTCTTACGTACATGTAATGGTGCTACTCAATGGAGGACTAACTGCCTTTTGATTCTACTGTAGAGATTCTCATTTTCCAAACAATCGCACCTTTGAAAAAAAAAAGATGTTGCCCATTGTTTTTGATTCAATTGTAACGTCGTGTTTTTGGGTGTATTTTTGTATCCCTTCCCAACCGGCCAAAACTAAGGACCACGCAAATATCTCTTCTTTTTCTTCTCATCGTTCTTTTTTTTTTCTCCTCTTCCTCCACATTTCCTTCATTCTTTCAGAGTGTTGCACCTTTCTCTCTTCTGCACATTCTCCTTCCCTGCGCTCTCTCTTTTCTTCCACAATAGTCTTTATGTTAGAATTTTGGGTGTACAATATATAATTATTTTATTTTATTGCGATGTCTGTAATAGTGTGTATTTGTAATTTGGAAGGAGGTGGCATTGGCCTTAAGTTAGGATGGTTGAAGTAAGAATCGAACCCAACTCTTCTCAGTTCTGCCTCAAGAGGCTGAGTGTATTCCGTTCAAGTTTCAGACCTGAATTTTCATTTTTCGGCAGAGCTGGGAATCGAACCCAGGACCTTTGGGGCCGAGTCTCAATCAGTGCCCCAAGGCCACAGAAGGCGGCTAAAAGGAAAAATCACGATATGTTATCCCACTTTGAGTACTAGTCTCCCTGAAAGAAATAATGAAAGGTTTGCTGCCCAGAGATTGTGAATGCCAATAAGCCGGATGCAATGTCCAGATTGTAAGTAAAGACGACCTATTGTAAATAGTGTCCATAAATTGGAGTCGTGTACTGCGATAGCGCAATGCATTATGGGTCTCCCGATCAGCTGATAGTGCACGGTAGAAACCGGCTCCCTTATCACAGAATGTTTTAAACTGCTAATGCACTTTGGAGTGGCCACTTATTTATTACACGAAATGTGAAGGTGCTCGCCGATAGAAAACAATTTGAAAGTATAATCTGTATGGCCGTTTATCTGGAACTTGTTCTCACTTCATTTTATACACATCGAGCCCAGACTGAGAGCATGTGTGTTCTACCGTGGCTATTAGTCTAGCCATCATAGGAGGCTGTAGTTAATTCAATTTCGGGTCCCCCAGGGATTCACGCCTAGTTGGACGTGAGTTGGTAACCACGGGACCTCAACTGAATCCGGTATTGCTTCTACTTACTTGTGCCAGGCTCCTCTCTGTCTTCTTTCCTGTCGACCTCCCTCGATCAAATCTTGTTCTCTTCCGACCCCGATGGTATAAGGGTATCCGAAACTCGAGAAGCCTTTCACTTTACCGTCTTAATATAGGCCCCTGTCTCATCTTTCCTGATGCCCTCATTCTTCGAGGGGTCTCTTGTTATGATATCTCCTGCCTTTTTCTCAAGGCCCTAAAGGAGGCAGGGTGTATGTAGCCCCACAACTTCTGGTGCAATCTCCATAGTGCTACAACCTCAAGGGCTCAAGATTTCTGACCTCGGGAGTTGGCGACCCCAAGGGATTTCTGAGCTGTGTCTGCTTTTCTCTTTTTCCATTGGCTTTTGGGGCGGACCCTCTCCTGTGTCCCTCTCCTAACTGCCTTTCATGTCTCTACTTTCTTCAAAGCCCCTCAACCCTCATTCTTCGAGAGATGAGAGTATTTTTTTGGTCCTGTCTTTTATTTCCTCTACGCCTGTTTTGTCCATTTCTTCTTTTAGTATTTAAGATGTAAGTCAGTAGTCAGTTGTAGTAGTTTTCATTTCATTCTTTTCACTACCAACATATCATTAGGGGCCGATAACCTGGATGTGAAGCTCCTTAAAACAACAATATCATCATCATCATCGTCATCAACTCAATTTAGGGGATTGTGATATCTTGATCATAAGCCCAGAGTACAAGGGTGTGGGTTAAATGAGTTTTAATATTCATTCATACGTACCTCTTTTGATTTGCAAAAGTTCCTTGTGAGTAGATTTTCTGGCACGTTAAAGATCCCCTTAGAGGTTTAATTCAGAACCCCGGCGTCTTTGAAAACGCATTAGTTAAAGGACGTTAATACCCATAATAATATTACATTACATTACAATGCATTATGCGAACCGGCCAAAACTAAGGACCACGCAAATATCATTTCATTTCCTTGTCATAGTTATTTCTTCCTTTCTCTTCCTCCACACATCTTTCATTCTTTCAGAGTGTTGCGCCTTTCTCTCTTCTGTCCACCTTCCTCCCCTGCGTACCTTCTTTTCTCCCACAAGAACCTTTATGTTGGAAAAAATTTCCCTGAACTGTGTTCTGTCTCGACAGTCGTCATCTGTAATTTCTAGCCTCCGGAGTTCTTCCTTCATCTGCTTGGTGTAACCCCCTTGGCCCTTCAGATTATATATGTTATTACAAATTTGTTTATTTAATCTTGTTGGATCCATTCTAACCATATGTCCATAGAAACGTAAATAATTAATAATAATAATATTTAGTATTGCTTATTATAATTTTATACAAGCTTGTCTTAGGATATTAGATGGCCCGTTAACATATTATTTGGGTAATGGAGTGCACCAGTAATATTAATTACGTAAATATTTCCCTTCAATGTGCAATGTGTTTATTAAAAATCCGTCGACATCGCAGTTTAGTTCCTGCCGTGGCAGCATGCCCCAATACTTCCAACATAGGCTATGTCGACAGGAAGCCCATTGGAGTAGGAAATGTATTCTGCTGTTTAGAATGCATAGCGGATGAATTATAGCTTTCTGTTCCCGTCATTTTCTGGCAGAAATACACATACACAGTACTTAATAAACGAGATTTCGCTACAATAGTTTGTTTCGGCCAAGAGGTGTGATAATTTCAAGTTTGAAATAATCGAACGAAAGTCAGAACAAAACGAATGCGACGGACACAATGATCTATAATTTCCGTATACTGTAGCGTTAAAAGCACGGAAGAAATTTATAATGCTATCAGCAGAAAATGATAATGAATGGAGAGCGTTTTGTTACAGATTTCACACTCATTGTTAGATTAGCTTCCACAGTGGATCAGTGTTTGGGTGTCTGTCTCAGGACCCTAGGTTCACTGGTTCCATTGCCGTCAGTAAAAGATGTAAAGAATTGTAATAGTAGTAATGGTCGGGATCAACCAACAACAACTAGCCCCACCGTTGGGCGATCAATGTAACTAAATTTCTTTCTTCTATTAATAATCTTCAGGGTCGCACATAACGAAATTAGAAATACAATACTTTAAATACTTTTTTTTGTCTACATGTAAGCAAGTTTCCATTACCTGCATCTCTCACACAGCATCCACAACTACCTTCATGATGAAAATACCCCTCACAATTCTTAGTATTCTTCAGCTCCATTCTTATCTTCTTGCTTTTTCTTAAAACATCTTTTGTTACATCAGCATACATCAAGACATCATATGACCATACGTCCAAAACACTACATCTTATTCCTCATTTATCTTAACATTCCAATACATTCATTATTTTCCATACCTAATATAACCCACTCCCAATAAAACTACCCATTCCATCTTTCTTCATCCCAATCATTTATATATATTAATCTTCTATTCCATATAAGTCTTTCATTTTTCCAACTCAACAAGCAGACTTCTCCTAACCCTTCTCAGAATATAACACTTTTCATTCTCAACAAAAACAGATAACCTCTCCATTATCCTTAGCATAATAGAAGAAATCTCAACAACTGACTATCATAAAAGGAATATACACAGAAAAAAACTGCATTGGGCAAAGCCCCCTGCCACCACACTGCTGGACCACACAGTATCTAGCTAGCACACAGCACTAAACTCCCTGCAGCAGCCCAGCATGAGGTAGCCATGCTTCTAACCTAAAAACTAAATATAATACCAACAGAAAACGTGGGGGTGAACACTGTAACCAAATAAATTCGGTTAAAAAGATATATCTTTCTAGGAGTGGAAAATCCACAGAATTTTCGTGATGTTCGATTTGGCTCACAAATGGTTTTCCGAGGTTTCCCGTTTGCAACTGCAGGTAAATGCCGGGATGGTATTATCTAATAGAATTCAGCAATCCCCATCCAGTTTCATTTATCTTTGTTAATTTCTTATCTCATGAAATTCTCTGATGGCGTAGGTATCAAGAAGAGCAACCACCCATAAAAAAGAGCATCCGAGATAATTATATGAACTCACCTCAGTTATCCTATTACCCCATAGGTATGAAACGTATTGTTATTGTCATCCTCATTAAGAATTAAGAAACGCCACCAACAATTGGCATGTGCTATTTCGGGTCGGCTGTCTTCATGCATTCGGTTCATCGCCGCAGTCTAATTTCAAGATATTTTTTCTAAAGGCACTGCAGTATTTTCCACGCACAGTGTAGCAATGGTTACGGGAAATTACCACATAACACAGTGATTTTTAGCCTACTTTTCACATTTTGCAAAAATGAGGAAAAAGTAGACTTATGAGATCGGGCAAATGTCTGTCTGTCTGTCTGTCTGTCCTTCTGTCTGTCTGTCTGTCTGTCTGGCTGTGTGTGTGTCCCCCCTATCAACTCCTAAACGGCTGCAGCAATCAAAACAAAATTTGGTGGGATTAAAGATCTATACCTGAATATCTCACGGCTATATTTGAAAATGATGTCAGTGCTACCAACTGCTGAAAAATCGCAATTGAAATTTGAGCTCCATGTTGGATATCTTGGAAGGTATACATGGGAGCTATTTCAAAATTGGCACACGTATAGATAATAATATTGCAGCTTAATTTCCAGGAGGCCATACATGCCAGTGCTGCCAATATGATTCTAAGCCTGCTGATAGGTCCAATTTTAAAATACATGTTACATCTATACTAACAAATGGATTTCATCCAAAATTGGTACAACACGAGATCATAATATTTCAGATTATTTCTGACCAACACATGCATGATATTGTTGCCAACATAATTTTACGCGCGCTGATAAATCCAAGGTCTAACTGCATGTAACGTGCATGCTATCCATTGGACTTCAACCAAATTTCGTATTCTGTACCTTAAGAGATGCAACTAACAATAGCTTATATTCAGTCACCAGGGCTGCCAACTGTACTGCTCTATTAGACTACATTATATAAGGTATATTTCGAACTAATTAGGAATTTCGATATCACCAACTTAATTTCGTCATTATTCTAGATAGGTCTATATAGATTGGCAAGAATCTTACATTTCAAGAAAAGTAGGATCTTTAGTTCGTCACGGAACTTCTTGTTCCTAATGACAAAGATACTCATCCAATTGTCCTTCTTGTAACACGATATACTTTGAATACAAGCCGCAATTACACGCATCCTCTCCACGAAGAACATCACAATGACATAGCTGATGAGTATGAATGATTCAACCTACTAATTGATCGTAGGGCGTGGACCATTCTCTTATGAAATGTCCCGCTAAGTCATTATTCTTAGAGATTCGAGCAGAATAATAGTTGAATATAGTGTGTACCATCAGCACACTTCACCAAAAAATCCAGCTATGTAGATTCGTTAACTAACTTGGATCCGGCTTGCTCTTTCCCATATCCGCCCTGACTACATTTGCACACACGATTTCAGGCGTCACATTTACACAGACTAAGTACACAGGACTCATGAGCACGATGTCCAAAAAACAATTCACATAAGAATATTTAACTCGCAGTAACGATTCATTATATTATCCGGTTTCGCTAAGAGTGTCTCATTCTGTGACGAGTGGAAAAAAATGCAGTTATATGGAATTGGCATGCACCCCATTTGTAGTTTTCTTTCTCGATTACCTTATTATTTCAGGTTCAAATGAATATTTCAAAATTCTAACATAGTAAGAAATATTGTATGCTTTGCTACACTTTATCCCTTTGGCAGCCTACAACTTTTGTACGAAGAATTCAATCTTTACAAACGATTAAATATTCATTAATCCAAATTTAGTTACTATCACGTCAGTAGAACACGATACACAGAAAATAATCTACTTCATTTTTAAAAATGTCAAATGGTCCTGGAATTGTGGTTTCATAAGAAATTGACATTTATTCAAATATATTTAGCTTTATATACTGTACAGGCTTAGAATGCTTAGTTGTAGAGATTTGCTACAGTAGTCTTAAATCTTCAATAATCGCACACATTTTCATGTTGATTGCTTTAACAGTGTCCAAGTTATTGAATACTGGTGAAAAATGTTAGCGTGTCTGCCATGTTAAAGTGATCTAGATTAATAAAATAAAACGAAGCACACTTCCTCAGTTCTATTGAAATCATTCTAGCCGATCAAATTGATTTAGGATGTAGCCACACATGGTCAAAGGAAAATCTCATAAGGCTCCATTTTATATGATGAAAATGAGCTAACCGCACGGCTTAACAATGAGAAATATAAAACAAAGAACAAATATTCCACATGGTCGTTTGATATGAAATGCAAGGTAGTTGGAAACGCTCCAAAGATTGAAGCACGTGGATGCCCATTGCACACATATCCTCGAGGCTCCAAGACTCCACCCAACAAAAGCTGCATCATTATACAATTTCACGGCTCTGACGCAAATAACATCTGATTATAATTTCGTGTTAATGAGAACTATCAACACAATCACTTCGATTAAGTCTGACATCCAGCAATGCTGCTTTGGTATGCAAATCTCAGATCGCCCGGGGAAATGTTTCGAGTCAGTGATGTGGATCCTCATCTTCGCAGAAGAAAAGTTGGTATACATTATAACTCTCTGGTTGCATAATTTAGTTGTGTATAATTACATAGCCTCAAGGTGTTTCTTTCACTCTTTCGCAACAGTAAGCAGATAAAGGTTCTCCAGTCTGGAACAATGCACATAAATTGATCCGGGCGTTTGCAAAATTAAGAGATAAATCTAAAATACACTTTGTACCTGTCAGTCTATCTTTTAGTTCAGCAAACATAGCATTAACTCCCCTGAAGATTGGCAGCAAACCTGATTAGAGATGTTGTTATCAGTACCACAATGCAAGCATGTATTGAGTATGGTTTGGATCAGGTCGATTGGCTCGAACCAGTCTTAAGGTGAACTTATAGAAGCAGGCTCGTACAATATTTATTGTACCACAGTACGCCCCTCTGCCTACACAGAGGAAAAGGTCAGTGCCCTACGCTTGCCTTAGCCTATTTCACCCTTACATACATGGCTATTATCACATTCACGCCTATGATATGGCACAGGATGGTTGTCATTCAGCTTCCGAACAATTTTTAAGCTATTGACTTCTTGCTGGTTAAAAAGTTTGTACCTAGTGTCATTAATTTAGTAGACTTTAGAGTAAGCAGACACCTCGATAGACATATTTCACTGTATAATTAAACAAATTTGAGAAGAAAGTTGGTTCAAATGTAGGGGATGGCTGTGACGGATTTTATCCATGTATGTCCTAGAGCGAGAAAAACCATTATTGTTTTTATTACAATGACGTTTACCCCCGTATGAAGTAGCTCAGCAGTTTGCGCTAAAGAATGCATGACGCCACTTCGGTTGTTGGTTTCATTGCAGTCTATTTTTGTTTGGCAGAACACCCGCTAGTGCAGCGAATCCACGACCTACTCACCGGGTTATGCAACGCTGTCACTAGAATTACCTTCCTGTGTCTACCAAGCCATATGGGAATTGCGAGAAATGAATTAGCGGATACATCTGCAAAAGAAGCCGTACGACCACCTTGAACCAACAAAATATAAAATATAAAATGTGAAATCGAATCAAGATTGTCCACAATGTACGAAATTCTCTGTGGCAAGCATCATCGTTGATTAGTTCATTTGAAATGTATCGCAGTTAGTATTACAACTACAATTTAGACTGATTGGGGCTACGATTTAGGTACGGGGTGGCCGTGGGTTTTACTTCTATTATCCGAGCATTCACCTTCAGTAGAAGTGGAAAACCACTTCTGGTATAGCTGATGTAGGAATCGAACTGACCTCTTCTTAGTTCTAACTCAGGAGGATGAGTGAGCCCCGTACCACCTTTCATACGAGAATTTTCTTGCCCGAGCCGTGGATCAAACGCGGACCTCCGCAGTGACGGCCTAGAATGCTAGTCACTACACAACGAGGTGGAGGATATCACAGAAAACCAAGACTTACTTATGTCTTCACAAAATACATTTTCTTCGTACAAGACATTAGACTGCAGATGTTACTACCGTGCACCGAGGCCTATGAGAATGCCCTTCAAATACGAAAAGAAAAGCAAAACGCTATCTGGGATGATTTCTTCTCAACTGACGCCATAATGACTGACGAATGGAAACAGGCAAACTACGAACTCCGACACGTAATGACACGATACGCAACACATGGCTTTCACTACAAGTTCTGCAAAAACAATAGATTCCACCAACCAACTGAAGAATGTGTGTGTGATCTATGCAGTGAATGCTGTTCACGATATCATGCAAAATATTGCTGACAAAGACATAATCAATAACACAATTGGGATTCGAATAATGCAAAGCTGGTTACTCAGTTTTGTATTTTGCACATTGTGCGCTTTTTCAATAATAATAATAATAATAATAATAATAATAATAATAATGCCTCGTGATGGCCAGGAAAGGCCCACTCAGGAAACTTGAACTGAAGGAGAGGAAGGTCCTGCGGTGGATACTAGGACCTATACGGGAAGAGGGAGGCACCTACAGAATTCGGCACAATGATGAGCTTTACAGCCATCAAGAAGACATTGTGACTTGTATAAGAAAGAGGCGCTTGGCCTTCTATGGACACTTGACCCGCATGATCCCTTGCCGGCTCACCAGTAAGATCTTCACAGTGGCAGGAAGAGGGAAGGCCTCTTGGACCAAGTGGATCTCTAAGGTCAGGACGGATTTAGACCACCTAGGGATCCCACTTAATTCCATACAGGACCGCCAACAATTCCGGCAAGCCATCCGACAGGGAGTTTTTCCTGTATCACTGACAGCTAGGAAGAACACTGGTGTCAGCAGACCACCATGGACGGAGGAAAGAAAGCTGGCTCATAGTCAGATGATGAAAGAGTACTGGAAGAAGAGAAAAGACAAAGCGACGAGGAAATACGAGCCCCGTGGTCCTCAGTAGGCCCAAACGACGAATAATAATAATAATATCCCCTCATTTCAACGTACCTTCTACTCATATTTTTGATTCCTTGTGTCCAACTAGGGAGCGAGTTTGAACTTATTAGCACTGTTTCTTCTTTCCTTCCCAATATCTCTTCATCCTCTCGCTGTGATTCCTTTTACGCTGTTCTGTCCATCCTTTATTTTGTCGGGTGGACTTCTCAGAAAAAATTGTATTTGTGAATTAAAGTTCTGAATTTTGTTCTGTCTAGAATTTTTTCTTCATGATAGCCAATTTCATTTATGTCTTCACTGATTTCTTTTAGCCAGTTGTTTTGATTTTTCATTGATAAGGCTAGGTTGAAATTTTTCTTTATGTTCGACCTTAACTATTATGTGTTAGAAAACTGTATCATAATGATGGTCATTATAACACTATTTTTCATTATGAAACAGTTTCTCCCACCAATCACAGCTCAAGAAACAGTTGTTTGACCAATGGGATAAGGATACCATCGCACCTGCGTGGAGTTCCAAGGCCTTCTGAACTCCATTGCCTAGTGTCATAGTGGGGTAATCGAGAAGGCCATGGTCAAATACAAGGTATTCTCTGCGTCTCATGCGCTCTGTTCAGTACATATAACTGGCGAAATCTCGACAGATATTTATGAATATTTATGTTCGAACATAAACAGTCGTATGCAACTCGCCTATAATTCTAATTAAGACACTCGTATGGAAATTATAAAACTCGCATACGCTCGTTTTATAAATATACTCGTGTCTTAATTATTGTAATTATAGGCTCGTTGCATAATGTACTATTAAGAGCCTGTTATTATCCATTCTGTAGGTGTCCGTAAAACTGTAACCGCCGTTTCCTTATGGTATCTGTGATTTTTTCTGTAACTAGATAAATTTCATCCAAATTTCATTTTTCACACTTTGGTCCTAAGATTTTCCTGTGGATTTTCCTTCTACTCATATGTGTTTTCTCTTACCCATACATCAGGTCTGTAATCCACGGAAGGAAGGGAGATTAAAATCTCGACATCCGTCATGGCAACTAGGCAAGATGCTTGTTGAATCTAAGTTCAATATGGACGAAACTTGGTGAGAAGAATGGACTATATCAAACCCTGATGAGCTAGGAAACCTCCTGGTGTCCATCTTCAAGAAGGATATGGACGTCACTGAACAGAGTGTGGACCGGTCACGGAAGATGGAACTTTTGGTACCACAAATGGGGAAACATTTCTAGTCCTCAGTGCGATTGTGGCGATGCAGTGCAGACAATCCATCATATTGTGTCGGAATGCCCTTCGCGGTCCTTCAAGGGAGGATATGACGACCTGCAGAATGCAACTGATGATGCAGTGGAATGGATTACTGCTCTGTACATCCAACTGCGACTTTTAGTTTCATTAGTGGATGTTATTAGATATTTATTACTTGTATATATTGTATAATACTGTAGTATTACTGTATCCTCTGTATGTCATACGAAATAGGCTATATATGTTACTATGAAATAGTAATCTCGTCTCTTGGCCTTGTTAGCCTTGCGGTGTTCCTGCTTGTATGCAGCTATCATCAAAGACGTCTGAAACTCCTCTATGAATGAAACTAAGCTGTTACGCCATATCGTACCGAAAGTTTTATTATACCTCTACAAATGTTCCACAATCTCATCTGTGTGATTGCATGTTAAGGGGAACATCACATCTAATCGGCTAAATAAAAGAAGTTTCCTTTGTGAGATCTAATCAAGATTGTCCACAATATACGACTTTTACTGTGGCAACCATCAACGTTGATTCCTTCGTTTAAAGTGAAATGCATCACAGTTAATATCCCAACTACAGTTTAGACTGATCGTTATCACAATAGCCAGACTTTTTCATGCCAATCAGCCTTCATCTCATTCCAACTTTACAACCAATTGTGTTAAGGATGACATGACTTTCTTCAAGTTAAACTGGAAAGTTTCTTTAATAGGGCATTGTACTTTATGCGTTAATCAGCATTAGGCATTATTCGCAGGACTGTTCTACTACAGTCATTAAAGTTAAGTATATACCAGATTCTCTTGTGCTTGTACTGCAACCGATATCATATTATTTAATTTGAAACTCAGAATAGTAAATGCAATGAAACCGTACATTATTCATGGTAACATTGGACCCAGTATAAAATATGTTATCGGGAGCAGATGACCTCGCTGATCCGGCCTTTAAAACAACAATAACTAACAAAATATGTCATCGTTGCCGTTTCATTTCTGGGCCTTGGACATTGTGGTCTTCATGCAAGGCTTAATACAATGGCATCTAATTTAATTCAATTGTTTTGGGAAATTCAACATAGTGGCTGTAGGACATTATTGAAAAATTATGTTTTAATTTCTTGTGGCTTAAATAAGCGATCAAAGTGAATGTCCGTACGAAGAACCACTCTATTTTGTATGGTAAAAATTCTTCCATGACTTTCATAGCGTTCCAAGGAACGACAAAATTCGACATGCAAGCTGCCCTCTGGGCGTCAAATAACAAAGCATGCACTCGGCACCTGAGGCCATACGATATTAAATTTAAATCTTCGAAACTATTTCCAATATCTACCTCAGGTGCATAGTGAGTGAATATCAGACAGAACAAAAATATTTAGATAGTTTTGAAATGTGGTTATGGAGAAGAATGGAGATAGTGAAATGGATCGATAGAATGAGAAATGAGGAGGTGATAAGGAGGATAGGAGAGGAGAGGCGTTTCTTGAGAATGATACACAAGAGGAGAAAATCTCGGATGGGTCACATACTACGTAGGAACTGTCTACTACAAAGAATCATGGAAGCAAAATTAGAAGGAAGAAGAAGGTGTGGCATGTTAACAGATGTGAAGAGAGGAAGAAGTTACAAACAAATGAAATAAGATACTCAGAACAGAGAGAAATGGAGGGAGTCCAGTTGAAATCTATCTGCGGACAGATTTACTGAAAGAGATAGAGAACCTGTGTTATTGTGATGGCTGTATTAGTGTGAGTAATTGTAATTCGGGTGAGGATTGGGAAGGAGGCGGCCATGGCCTAAAATTAGGAACCATCCCGATAGTTGCATGGAATAGAAATAGGAAAACCATGGAAAACCATTTCCACGATGGCTCTTGCATGTGTGTATGTGTGTGTGACCTGCTAATAAAATATAACAGCCAGAACGATATCAATGAAACTTGGTAAGGACTTACTACCAGCTCGTCTGACCTCGATCGTGCCTTTCAAATTTAAGTAGGCCTAAGTGTCACCAATCGAACATGGCGGCCACGCGAAATATGTTACCCGTATTTATCATCTCCTCCTTGACTTTCATAGCGTTCCAAGGAACGACAACATTGGACATGCTAGCTGTCATCTAGGCGCAAATAACAAAGCTTGCGCCCGGCACCTGAGGCCATACGATATTTAATTTAAATCTTCGAAACTATTACCAATATCTACCTCAGCTTTTGTATGGGAATAGAGGTTACAATACTAAGTTTACCTATATTTTAATTTCAAGAACCTGATAAGTACAAAAAGAATATGCGAACGATGTGAAATTCAAATATTGAAATGATTTTTCACGCAATGTATTCACCCGAGCGGAATGAAACTTGACATCATAGATCTTTATGCAACGCGTAATATAATGGTATCTAATTAAATTCGATTGTTTCAAGAAATTCAAAATGGTGGCTGTAAGACATTTAAAAAATGTGTTTTAATTTCTTGTGGCTTAAATAAGCGATCAAAGTGAAAAGTCCGTACGAAGAACCACCCTAATAATCTTCATATACTGGTACATACTTATATGGCCTACATATAAAAACAATCCAACATTTTGTATGGCATTGGACCTATAAAAATAAAATCATCTATGCAACGTTCAATAACCTGATAAGTACAAAACTAGCATGCTGACCACGCGAATTTCAAGTAGGCCTATATAAATGGGCTTTTCTCGCGACGTAATCATCCAAACGGAATGAAACATAGCACGGTAAATTTTTAAACAAATCAAAATATACTAGTGTATAAATTAATAAAATTTTAAAGTAAATACAAGATGGCGTCTGTGCAAAAGTTTAAAATCACACTTTCGAACAAGCGAACGAATTGAAAGTTTGTATAAAGAACTACCATGATAATCTTCATCTGCTGGTATTTAATTATGTGGCCTACATTATAATACAATCGATCCTGCCAGCGGTGAGACATATTTAAATAGTTTTCTATATCCCCTAAACTAATACAGCACTCAAATTCAAATTTTCCATGCTAATGATGGCCTATTACTTAAGTACGCGTACATTATGTAACTTCCAAAAACCTAATAAACAAAAATAATGACATGGTGACTATGCGATATACAAATATTTAAAATTACTTCTTTTCATTGTCACATCATTTTCAAGCGATCGATGGGAAGCTTCGTATAATGAACAATTACAATAATAATAATAATAATATACAGTGTGGTCCACCAGCCCCTTATTTTTTTTGGAGGAAGGCAACCCAACTAACACGTATATCACAGTCATCCTAAAAACATTAGTACCTGCTTCTTTACGTCCATTGTACAACTTTACCGTTGAGTACATCCTCGCGAATATAGTAGAAATCAATAGTGGCAGAGTTCTTTCAATGACCTCAAGTATAATGCATGATTGAAACGATCAGAGCTCCGAAAAACACCATCTTACGTTTGGACAGGAAGAGTCTTCGAATAGATTCAACGCGTGCCAGCATTGCACCATGGTTCTCAGTAGCTATGGTGGCTAAATCATGAATTGCTAGAGTACCGTCAACGAAGTCGCATTGTAGTAGGTTCGAACCTTGAACTTGTACATTATTAACTTTTTTTTGCTTAATGTCGTTTATTGTGGATGTATTATGGACGCATATCTATCTGTTCCAGGAGCCTCCGTGGCTTAGGCGGCAGCACGCCGGCCTCTCCCCGCTGGGTCCGTGGTTCAAATCCCGGTCACTCCATGTGAGATCTGTGCTGGACAAAACGGAGGCAGACAGGTTTTTCTCCGGGTACTCCGGTTTTCCCTGTCACAATTTCATTCCAGCAACACTCTCCACTATCATTTCATTTCATCTGTCATTCATTTAATCATTGCCCCAGAGGAGTGCGTCAGGCCTCGGCAGCCGGCACGTTCATATCCTCGCCGCTAGATGGGGGCTTCATTCATTCCATTCCTGACCCGGTCGGAGACTGGAAGCAGGCTGTGGATTTTCATTTCATCTATCTGTTCCAACGAGTGATTTTTTTATCTGGTCCTCAAAAGGACCATAATTATCCGATGGTACGCAGCCAGATAGGACGACGAACGAAAGCAAGGTATCCAGTATATTCAAGGTAGCAAGTGTTCGAAATTTTGACCACCTTTGTTTAAAGGAAAACTCCGACTCACTCAGACGACCCACATAAAAAACAGATTTGTTATGTGGGTAGGTTCACGAATAAATACATCAGACCGAAACTATAATTTCTTTCAACGGCGTCCGTGCGAAAAGCGTTTGCTATACACTTACAGTAATAGTTAGTTAGTGAGGTTTTAAGGGGCGGAACTACGAGGTCATCTCCTCCAAACATACAGTAAATACAGATAATTATAACATTATTGGTTTTACGTCCCTTTTAACTGCTCTGGCTTTTAGATACGCCGGGGTGCCGGAATTTTGCTCCGAAGAGGATCTTCAACGTGCCAGTAAATCTACTGACACGGCTCCCTCGCATTTGCGCACCCTCAAATGCCAGCTGACTGCGCCAGGATACGAACCTGCAACCTTGGGCACAGCTAGCGAGAACGTTACCGCTAAGCCTCGCAGCAAGGCAGTAATTACTGAACGTACATTATTATTATAAATATTGAACTATTAAAATTCTAATTATTACGAATAGAGTCGCCTCCGTTGCGTAGTAATCAACGTGATTAGCTGCCACCCCGGACGTCTTGGGTTCGATTCCCGGCTCTGCCACGAAATTTGAAAAGTGGTATGAGGACTGGGACGGGGTCTACTCAGCCTCGGGTGGTCCAAATGAGTAGAGGGGGTTCGATTCCCACCTCAGCCATCCTCAAAGTGGTTTTCCGTGGTTTCCCACTTCGCTTTCGGTCAAATGCCGGGATGTTGCCTACCGTACGGCCACGGCCGCCCCTTCCCTCTTCCTTGCCTATCACTCCCGATCTTCCCCTCCCTTCCCATCCCTCAAGAGGACCCTGTTCGCTTTGCAGGTGAGGCCGCCTGGGCGAAGTGCTGATCACACCTCACCAGTTGTATCCCTTCCGATTAGATGTTCCCAGCTCTAGGACACTGCCTGGATAGGCGGTAGTGGTGAGTTCCCTCGCTGAGTCCGTGGGTTCCACTAACCTGGAGGGTAAACGACTAAAAATAATAATAATAATAATAATGAAAATGAAAATCCACAGCCTGCTTCCAGTCTCCGACCGGGTCAGGAATGGAATGAATGAAGCCCCCATCTAGTGGCGAGGATATGAATTGTGCCGGCTGCCGAGGCCTGACGCACTCCTCTGGGGCAATGATTAAATGAATGACAGATGAAATGAAATGATAGTGGAGAGTGTTGCTGGAATGAAATTTTGACAGGGAAAACCGGAGTACCCGGAGAAAAACCTGTCTGCCTCCGTTTTGTCCAGCACAGATCTCACATGGAGTGACCGGGATTTGAACCACGAACCCAGCGGTGAGAGGCCGGCGTGCTGCCGCCTAAGCCACGGAGGCTTGCAATAATAATAATAATAATAATAATAATTGAATATTGGTTGTAGCAGCTTCTTGAAATACAACGTGCTATGCGGATATTATACATGAATATGATTTGCCCTTTGCTAGTGCTACCTCTGTAAAAACTTACATTCAATTCGGTTTCACCGTGTTTGAATTGATAGGGGGAATCTATTTGCACACATACATGGCCGCCATCTGCAAACTAATGGGCTGATGACCCTGTAGTTCAGTCAAACGACGCTCGCCATACAAGTATGTGTTGTTGAAAAATTTGGTAGAGATCGGATGATTAAGTTAGTCGTGATTTGATTTAAGCTTTGAACATTTGTGTGGCCACCATTACGTTTCCGTCAAGATGGTGGCGATATAAAACATGACACTGTGGTGTTCTACGCTAGTGCGACCTCTGTACCAAATTTCGTTCAATTCGGTTTCACCGTGTTTGAATTGATAGGAGGAATCGATTTGCACACATACTTGGCCGCCATATGCAAACTGATGGGCTGATGATCTTGCAGTTTGGTCAAAATATGCTTCCCACATAAAGGTATGTTGTTGCAAAATTTGGTAGAGATCAGGTTATTATGTTGGTCGTAATTTATTTAATCTTTTAACATTTGGGTGGCCGCTATTACGTTTTTGTCAAGATGGCGGCGATATAAAACATGACACTGAGGTGTCCTTTGCTAGTGCCACCTTTGTACCAAATATCGTTCAATTCAGTTTCACCGTGTTTGAATTGATAGGGGGAAATGGTTTGCACACTTACATGGCCGCCATCTGCAAACTATTGGGCTGATTACCTTGTAGTTTAGTCAAAAGACGCTTGCCATATAAATATATGTTGTTGCAAAATTTGGTAGAGATCGGATGATTAGGTTATTCGTAATTTGATTTAAGCTTTGAACATTTGGGTGGCCGCCATTACGTTTCCGTCAAGATGGCGGCGATATAAAACAGGACACTGAGGTGCCCTTTGCTAGTTCTATCTCTGTACCAAATTTCGTTCAATTCGGTTTCACCGTGTTCGAATTGATAGGGGGGGGGGGTGGAAAGAGGGGGGGGGGGGGGGGCAGACATTCAGAGTACACACACTCACACACACACACAGAGACACGCAATTTTTGGCCCTGTGTAGATCTCATAAGTCTACTTTCATTTTTTGCAAAAATCGAAAGTATGCTAATAATACCAGGGTAATACGTATAGCCTACTTCGATGCAAGCACTGGCGATCAGAATATCCTCCGATATGTTGTTTTGTTTCATTTGAGGGGCTAGAACATCGCGGTCATTTAGCCCCGTTTACTTGGCTGTGTGTGTAGAATTGGTCTGATAACCTGAGTTATTGCGGGCTTGTAATGATGTGTGTATTTGCAATTAAGGATTGGGAAGGAGGCGGCCGCGGCCTTAGGATAGAATCCGGCATTTGGCCGGAGTTGAAGTGGGAAACCACGGAAAACCATTTCCAGGGTGGCTGAGGTGGGAATCGAACCCACTTCTTCTCATATTTGCTTCACGAGGCTACGTGTACCCAATTTCAGCCCTCAGACAAGTATTACATTTCTTGTCAGAGCTGGGATTCGAACCCGGACCTCCGGAGCAACACTTCGATATGTTATGTTAATATTCATGCCAGTTTTTTAATTGTCTGCCATTACAGGTCACGTGGCATAACGTCCCAATTCGGTCGTATTTACTTTATAAAATAATTAAAATTCAACGTACCCTTCACAAAAATACGTCGTAAGGCAATAAATGTGGCAATGTAGTTACATCCCCACTAAAATGGAATGTGGGCTTTCGCTTAAAAAAAGTATGCCTACTACTGGATTCGAAGCAGCACTCTCCCCGTTCACGCTCATCACTTACGGTCAGGCTTTAACACTCTCAGCCACTAACACATGGTGCATACCGCACGCTAAACGTGCTTTAGTTACTGTAGCCGTCCCACCTCAAACGTTTAAGTCAATCTCAAAGTCTTCAATCACGGTTTATGGTGTTGATTTAACTTTCTACTATTACAGATCACGTGGCGTAAGCTATTAATTCGATCGTATTACGTGTATGTGTGTTATTTCAAGGAGCAGTAAGTCACATGTTAGTAGAATGGGCCATAGTATTTGGCGGGAAAATGTTTAAGGTCGGTTTTTCTTTGCTAGACCCATGACCCAATTACATTGCTGTCACACAGTCAGAGCGCAGAGCAATATCGACCATCGGGAGAAATGTGATGTTAGTTGGGTTTCATAAAACTAAATAATAAGGGGCGGGTGGACCACACTGTATATATATATATATATATATATATATATATATATATATATATATTTAGAGGTAGAAATGCATTTAAGCACAAAGTGTCGGGCTCCTGATTGGCAGACTACCGCCTAGAACTCCCCCTGTTACTTCTGGAACCTAGCCTGGAACCGTTTAACACGTTACTTCAGGCTAGGACCATATTATGCTAGGACACTTGTCCTCAACTATCTTTTTCTTTACACTGTTCACTGATTAACAAGAGATCACTTTGCTTCTCTGCAACTAGCTGATACAGCAGATCATCGGCTGTTTTACTTCTATGTAGATTGGCTTCAAGTACACGAATCATTTGAACCTCAGAGTCTTTCCTTTGTCCAAAGCCTCCCTGAAGACCTTACACTGGCCAGATCCCGCAGCATGTGCTAAATACTCTTTGTCAAAACCTCGCTCTTCACAAAGAACACATTTCTTCGAGGCCGTACATCCTCTACCTTTGCGATCAGTCCCTCCGCAATTGTAGCAAAGTTTACTTCGATCAGTGCCTTTTCACTTGCTAGCGACATGTCCATAATCCAGGCATCTGTAACAGCGAGATAACATGATCCTCCGTCTAATCCTGCAATTGACCCATCCTATTTGAATATGTTCATGCTTCAAGAGTACATCTGCATCACTAGTTGTTAATGTGACAACAGCCATCTTCACTTCCCTCGTATTCGTCCTCGTCACCAGCACCTTGGTATCTGGAGAGAGCTCTGGAATAGTTCTCTGGATAGCTTCCATGTCCTCTTCGGAAGTAGTTAGAGCATCAAGGTCTCTGAGTTCAACAGTTGCCTTCGCTTCAAGCCTACGGACTGTAGCATTAGACCCCAAAACATCTCGTAGAGAATTACTAAAAGCTGCTTTGTCCCTGGAATTTGCTCCCATCTCAAGGACGTCTCCCGCTTTAGTTTGTCGAATGGACCGGACTTCGATTCCTGTATCATTAGGGTTTGCTTTTTGGCGAATCTCCTTCAGAATATCGGCATACGATTTACCTTCAGCTGGTCTGATCAGTAAGGCTGCTCGTCGTGGCCTACTAGTTCTCTTCTGTCTGTTTGGGGCTGCTTGATGGGGAGATATGCCTACTTTAACAGCTAAATCCTCCTGCATCGTCTCATCCTTTTCTTGAAGTTTTGCCATTCTTCTGTCTCTTCTCAATGTAACAGGTGTCCATATTTCTGTCTCATTCCTCTTGTCCACCTCCAGAGCAGGGGGATTGCCCGAATTTGCTTCTTTCCGGCTGTTAGGAATAGGGGGCATGTCCTTCGGTAGGGCGTTCACTACAACCTTGTGAGCTTCTTCTTGTACCGCATGTGAAGTACGTCCACAATAGGCTATAGTATCAATGGACTCTTCTAGTTCTACTAAGCCATTTTTCACATCTTTGGACATATTACGCTGCCTTTCAGTTGCAAGCTTCATCTTGCTGAGAATGTTTCGACGCCGTTGCAATACATCTTCCATACTCGGTAGAAGATTCCCAATGCTCTCTTCTCTTGGCTGTTCCTCGTTAGCAGGAACTCTCGCCAGGCCTCCACAACATTGCTGATCTCCATGCTCCCATTGGCGCTTGACAGAGGGGTTCTGGCCATACATTGGCATAGCATACGTCTTTCATCTATGGAGATTAAATTCTTCGTATCATCCGTAATTTCAAATGTCTGATTGCTGAACACGAGAATCTATTATCAAGTGGATGGTAGTTGATACGTACCCAACGTATCGGGGCTCTAATGGCCGCCGTCGCCAAATAGGTCAGACCTTCTTACTGCACCCTGACGACGGAACCTATAAGTTTATTATGCTATTACTCTGGTCTCAGATGGCTTTGGATATCACTTCCTGTCACAGCGGGAACTTCAAGCTCCATGTGTCAATAGTATACAATGAAACTTAACCCCAAAATCTCGAAAGAAATCTAAGTTACTGAAAGGGCATTATTAATCATTGATACCAACATTACGACAAATTAATGATATTTTGAAAACCTATTGAAGTTAAAGTGTATAACACTAATGAGGAAGATTTAATGGCTTACCATCCAAATTAGAATCATGATTCTAGTTTTTCACACGTTTTGCTTGTAAATGTTTCTGTTTTAAGTTTAAAATGTTTTGAAGCAATGCATTTTTTCTCAAGTTACTTAAATACTGGAGCTTTTATCCTAAATCAGATTAATGCGCATATGCACATAAAGATACAGTAAGAATTTCAAGTAGATCGGTGCAGTAATTTCCGGTTGGTTGGTTCCTCAGTTTAGGGGCTGTGACAACGCGGTCATGTAGCCCCGTGTACTTTGGGAGTGTGTAGAATCTGTCTGATAACCGGTGTTAATTGTGATGACTGTATTAGAGTGTGTTATCTGTTTTCAATTCAAGTGAGGACTGGAGACATTGCATTTTTTCAAGTAGTTCCTACTTTTGCCTCCAAGCGCCACCGTCAACGACTACTAGTTCAGAACTTGATTACCAGATGCCACCGCAGTCGGCTCCTGGCGACGAACGTTGGAACCTAAGAGCGTTTGTCAAATGTTTAACCTATATATGATTTAGCTTCACACAGGTGTAATTAGTGAAAGATTCTTTAACATGCCGTAAATCTATAACATGGGACCGCCGGCTTTACTTCCCCTCCGAAGGAAGGCATAATGAGGGATTTTAACGCTCTAAGAAATCCGACGACTTTGGCCGGGTTTGAACCCGCGATCTTGGGCATATAAGCTCAGCATGCTACCAACTACGCCACCGAAGCCGCTCGCAGTAATTTCTGAGATAATGTACCTTATTTGCATAAAAATAAAAGTTGTAAGAAATCGCTGTCAAAGAAATGTCCTCAAAGGTAGAAGAACAAGGATTTGGTAGATGTTTGCCAAAGTTGACAAACTTTAAAAACCTTATCTCGAAAACAGACTAAGATTTTTGTTCCAAAACTAACATCCTATGATATTTCAAAATGCAGAGAACCCAAAACATGAAAGAAGAGAAAATTGAATTTTTCAACCGAACCCTAAGTTAGCGCCAATATAGCCTCTTCCCCTTTAACAGAGGTCTAATTGGCTTACACACTGCGCGAGCGTGGGCTTTGTGATGCTACTTTATCACAAGAAGTCGTAAAATAATACTAGGATGACACCGCCTGCTGTGTAGCACCTAACATTCTCGCCCCCTTTGGGCTATACGATATAGTCGCTTGTTTACAACCCTTAGCCATAAGGCACGCCGAGCAGGAGAATCATGCACAGCCCATAAGCGTGTTGGAAGCCATTTTTCTGTGTCGCCTTAACAAATGAAACTCAAATGCTTTTCAGTCGGTCAATATGATTGTACCCAAATATTAACCCTTTATATGGCAGAATATTATTGCAGGGTTCCGACCTGGCCGTGATTGCAGTGACCAAGTACTGTCCTTGTCCACGTATTTGGAGGTTGGTTTTGAGAAGAAATTGAAAAACGTCTCTGTCTTCTTAGATCTTACAGCTGCATATAACACAGTTTGGAGGGAAGGTCTTATGCTTAAACTTATTAAAGCTGTTCCTTGCATAAAAATTGCAACACTAATTGACAGAATGTTAAACAACCGGCTATTTCAAGTTCACTCAGAACACATCAGAAGCAAATTCCACAAAGTCAATAATGGTCTGCCACAAGGGTCGGTTCTATCTCCTGCTCTTTTCAACTCATATATCCACGACCTGCCTGAAACAGTGTCCCGAAAGTTCATATATGCGGACGATATTTGCCTTACAATTCAGCGACCCAACTTCGCAGAAGCTGAAATAGTTCTTAATCGAGACCTCGAACTGTTGGATGACTATTTTCAAAGATGGTATCTACATCCAAACCCACAGGAAACAGTGATATCTACATTTCACCTAAACAACGCAGAAGCGAACTACCATCAAAGGCTATTCCTCAAGGGTCATGAACTACAATATTGTGCCAAGCCCAGTTATTTAGGAGTAACATTGGATAGGTCTCTTACGTACAAACATCATCTGCAGAAAACCGCCAACAAACTAAAAAGTCGTAATAACATTCTCCAACGACTGGCTGGAACTTCTTGGGGAGCGGATGGAAACACTTTACGGACAACATCTTTGGCCTTGGTCTATTCTGCAGCAGAATACTGCTCTGGTATCTGGCTTAATAGTGCTCACACAGAGCTAGTAGATTCACAACTTCGCCAAACCATGCGGATCATAACTGGTACACTTCGTGCTACACCGATCAAATGGTTACCGGTACTCAGCAATATAGTACCTCCACATATCAGGAGACAGAAGGCCCTTTTTCAGCTGTGGACAAGAATGTTGAAGAATGAACATCTACCTGTTCATGAGGATATCAGACAGAAATGCACACGCCTTAAGTCTCGTCAGCCTGCTTGGAAGACGGCTGTGAAATTAACATCCAGCTCCTTCAACTCCACTTCTAAGTGGTCAACAGAGTGGTCATTATCCCCACCTCGTGCAATAGTGGACATCAATAATCCATCTACAAAACTGGCAGGCTTCGATCTGCCACGCTGCACCTGGAGTAGACTAAATCGCATGAGATGTGGAGTAGGTAGAACAGGATCTACTTTACACACATGGGTCTGGTCAGTTTCCCCCCATTGTGATTGTGGGGAGGTTCGCCAAACAATGAAGCATGTAGTGCAGGAATGCACACTCCGTGCTTTCTCTGGCACCATGGAAGACCTCAATTCAGCAACACCGGAAGCAGTGAAGTGGGTAGCGGAATTGAGCATTCACATTTAGTGAGACGTACATCACTCACACTCAATGTTTACAATCTCAAGCTTCGTAAATTGCTTTGTATATACATAATAATTTGTATTTACTCTCTGCTTATCTTCCACTGGATATGTAAATAGTTTATAGGTTGTTTTCATCATACGCTAAATAAATAAAATTGCAGATATTATTATATCTATTAATTGAAATTGATTTTAAATATTTTTAACTACTGTGACTTTAATTATTATATTTAATTTTCTTTAACATTTTGATGTTCATATTTATTTTTAAATTCTTAGCCTATTTTCATTTTATGAAAAAAAAAAATAGCCTGATGAGATCATTTCTGCCCGTGTGTGTGTGTATGTGTGTAACCCCCCTCCCCCCATAATAACTTTTAAACGGCTGGAACGATTTCGGGTAAGGTCATAGTACTACAGTATTTTGGCCGACACCGACCGTGCCCTTCAAATTTCATTACGTCTCACCAATCCAACATGGCGGCTGTGCGAGATATTTCACCGGCATTCAATATCTCCGAAATTATTATTGATATCACCCTGAAATTTTGTACAGTGATAAAGGCCACTACTAAAAGTTCACCTATGGGACTATCAAACACCTTCTAACTACAAAACGAACAAGGTCGCCAAGCGAAGTTGAAGCTTTGAAATAGACTTTTCTCGTGATGTAACCATCCAAACGCAATGCAGCTTGGAAGAGCAAATGTTTAAATACATTGTAATGCACTGATATCTAATTTATTTCAATTGTCTATATGACATCAAGATGGTGGCTGTGCGAAATATTTCACCGGCATTCTATATCTCCGAAACTATTACTGATATCAGCCTGCAATTTTGTACGGTGATAAAGGGTACTACTAGAAGTTCAGCTACGTAGTCTTGAGAAACCTGTTAAGTATAAAACGAACATGGCGGTCAAGCGAAGTTGATTTTAGATTTTAGTTGATAGACTTTTCTAGTGAATTACCCATCTGAGCGCAGTGAAATTTGATACAGTACACATTTTATTGCACTGGCATCTAATTTAGTTCAATTGTTTACATAATCAGTGGATGGTGGCTGAGCGAAATTTTAACATTAAGTTTTCATTTCTTGTGTCGTAATCATGCGATCGAAGTGAAAGTTGGCATAATGAACCTACGTAATAATTTTCATTCAACGGTACATACAGTAACTCTATGGCCTACACATATAACAATATAACATGGCGACCATCCGAACTATTTAGATGGTTCTCAATATTTATGAATATCGATTTAAACATCCGAGCGCAGTGAAGCTTGGTATGGTATATTCTTATATAAATTTTAATCCACTGGCATCTAATTCATTTCAATTATTTTTATGACCACAAGATGGTGGCTGTGCAAAATTTTAAAATCTCGTTTTTATTGCTTGTGTCCTAATCATGCGATTGAAGTTTTAATAATACACCTACTTAATAATCTTAACGTAATAGTACATATCTCTAAGGCCTAAATATATAAAAATCCAACATGTAGACCGTCCGAAATATTTAGACGGTTCTCAATATCTATGAATCTATTACAGCAATCAAACTGAAAATTTGTATGTTGATAGAAGTTGGTTGGTTGGTTCTTAAGTTTAGGGACTGCGACAACGCCGTCATGTAGCCCCGTGTACATTGGGTGTGTGTAGAATCTGTCTGATAACCGGTGTTAATTGCGATGACTGTATTAGTGTGTGTTATCTGTTTTTTATTCAAGTAAGGACTGCAGACTTTGGAATTTTTCAAATAGTTCCTACTTTTGCCGCCAAACGCCACCGTCAACGACTACTGGTGCAGAACTTAGCTACCAGACTCCACCGCAGTTGGCTCTTGGCAACGAACGTAGGAACCTAAGAGCGTTGTTTACATTCTTAACCTATACAATTGAGCTTCACACAGGTGTAATTAGTGGAAGTTTCTTTAACATACCATAAATCTATGACATGGGACCGCCGGCTTTACTTCCCCTCTGAAGGAAGGCATACTGAGGGATTTTTAACGCTCTTAAAATATCCGACGACTTCGGCCGGATTTGAACCCGCGATCTTGGGCATAAAAGCTCAGCATGCTACAGACTACGCCACCGAAGCCTGTTGTTAGAGGCAATTAACATAAGTAGGATATATGAAAATAAGCTATATAGTTCTTCATGGAACTATTTGTTATTTTTATTGTCATACAAGGATTATTCATTACTTATCAATTTTAATTGTTTTTCTTAAAATTACTTATCAAATCCTTAAGTCAAGGAGATAAAGATATAACATTTGGTTTTCATAAATTAACAATTCCAAAACAAACTGCGTTGATATTCGGTCGCATCTTTGACAATATAAATTATCCATAGAATAGGGTGTTAATATTCAGGCCACTAACGTATGAAGGGTTAATGGGTGTTGTTCCCTAAACCTTTCAGAAATTACACGAGATTATTATTGAATTTGGATGGCCAGTTTCTATCGTCAAGCGATTATCGTCAAATCCTTTACACTCCGGCAATTAATCCATGTTGTTCTTTTTGTTGCGGAGGTGTGATGGCGTGGCGATTAAACTCTTTTTCTCTCTCACCAAGGTGGACCGGGTTCGATTCCCGGTCAATGCATGTCAGATTTTCGAAATAATAATAATATCGTATGGCCTCGGGTGCCTGGTGCAAGCTTTGTTAATTGACACCCAGAGGGTAGCTTGCATGTCGAATTTCGTCGTTCCTTTGAACGCTATGAAAGTCAAGGAGGTTAGATATCTAAACTCCTTGAACTACAGCGCTTTCAAGTAGAGAATGGAGGAACTTTGTGTTGGCGGAAAATCCCGAGGTTAATTTTGCCATTGAACACGGCCTACTGAATTCAAATGGGTTCTTTAACATGCCAACAACGTATGATATGAGTGTCGTGATTTTTGTCGCCTTCAAATATCACTTACCATGGCCAGGGGCGAACCTGCAATCTTGGGGTTGGTAGTCCGACACTATAACCACTCACCCACCGTGGCAAGCTATTTTCGAAATGAAATGCCACGTCCTGTGGTTCGGATTCCATGTAAAAAGGAGGTCACATTAACGGTCACGTAAAACAACAAGTTTCCTTTTGTTCTTGTTGTTGTTGCTGCTGTTTCATTGGAGAGGCTTGGATATCGTGGTCATTCAGACCCATGAGTGTGTTTTTTGTCTGGTAACCTGTGTTATTGTAATGACTGTATTAGTGTGTGTGTGTATTTGTAATTTAGGTGGAGGTTGGGAAGAAGGTGGCCGTGGCCTTACGTTAGAACTATTCCAGCATTTGGTTGCTGGAGTAGAAGTGGGAAACCACGGAAATGCATTTCCAGGATGGCTAAGGAAGGAATCGAACCGGCCCCTTCCCATTTTTTTCTCATAAGCCATCAGATCAGAATTAAATTTCATCGCAGAGCCGGGAATTGAACCTGGACCTTCTAGGTGCAACGAAGTGGACTGCTCTCCAAGCATGTGTGGTACAGTGAACATATCTATTTATCTAGGTGGTTAATAAACATAGCTACATAGGGCAAGAGAAACAGAGGCAGACCTACAAAGGTATTATTAGACTCGGTATTAATGAATTTCAAGGTGAGAGGATTAGATACAGAAGTTAATAATAATAATAATAATAATAATAACAATAATAATAAAGTTTTTTGTCTTACGTCCCTTTTAACTACTGCGGCTTTTAGAGACGCCGGGGTGCTGGAATTGTGCCCCGAAGGGGATCTTTAACGTGACAGTAAATCTACTGACACGGCTCTCTCTCATTTGTGCACCCTCAATTGGCAGCTGACTGTGCCAGGATTCGACCCTGCAACCCTGGGTTCAGCAGGCGAGCAGAAACAGAAGCGGCTGCAGAGCTAAGTTCTAATAGAAGAACATGAAGGCTCCTCGTTTTCTCATTGAGACTTGACAGAAAGTGAAATAATGTAATACTCGTAGCCTACATGACAATATAACAAGAAGAAAGGAAAAAGAATTACGAGCCTTACAGTAGTCGCATATGATGTGTAACATCTGACATGTTATTCGAATAATTCCATATTACTTACTCGCATTTTTTAAAGAATGAACTCATAGTGCTACCTTGTGCCAGCAAACATGAAAGGATTCTCCAATGCATCTGCAGTAGTGGCATATACCTGCAACTGTAAGCGGGAGCAATCCACTGCCTACTTGATGCGAGCTGCGCTTTATACCGGCCAGTTAGTGAACCCATGCCAGCGGTGTTATTGAAAATGGCCTCTTATTGCCGATATAGCGCACTGCCAAGTATAGGCGCGATTAAAAATTAGGTGTGCAGTAGGTATATTAAAGGTCTTTCTCCCAGTGATACGTTTAGACCAACCAAATAGCTTGATATGATAATAGTGGAAACTCCCACGAGAAACTGGCGACACCGATTATGCGCGCTATCTAGCGGTTCGCGCAGACAACTACGAACTCGATTTCAATCAGCTGGCAAGTTTATCTGCACATGTAAGAAGTGTAACTTTTGGGCTATGTATGGGTGTTTTCATTACAAAATACAAAGTGATTAAGTGATTAAGCTATTGGACCAACGAAGTTTCAATTATTGTTAGTAGTCGGTGTTAATATACTGAATTCCTACGTTGTTTGGAGTGTTAGTTGATGCGATATAGCACTTGAGGTATCCAGTGCTTACATTAAATAAGAATACAGCAAAAGTATGAAGATTTAATGAATCGTAATTGTTTTCAGCAAATATGATATAATGAATATTTTTACACACAAGAACGACAATTAAAAATGATTTATTGAAGCAATTTCTTTAATGGGGCCTCCAAACCTTGAGGTAAACCGTATGCGATTTACATTCCACATAGTCACATGGCTTACAGTGCGTCGTTGTACCGATCTCCGCGCTCATTGTTTCCGTCCCATCCACTTCCGTCTCTTTTCCAAAATCACTCCCACAAAAATGTCCAGCTACCGAGTGCCACAAAGATACCGAGTGGAAAGATGTTACACATCAAAAGGAATGTATGAATGGTTGAATCGGGAGTAAACATTGAATAACCAGTGGGACATATCCAGTTGTTTATCTTTGGCGTGACCAATTTGCTAACCTGACTCCAATTTAGCTCCATGTTTGAGGATTTATCTATCTAGCCTATTTATTTATTTATTTATTTATTCATTTAAACATTCATTTATCAATACTTTCACTCATTTATTCATTTAATTATTCAACTATTGATTTTCTTATTTGTATATTCATTCATTCTTTCACATTTTCATTTATTCACATTTTCATTTATTCACTAATACATTGTTCATTCTTTCATTTATTCATGCATTCACTTATTCACTTATTCACTTATTTATTTATTCACTTATTCATGTATTCACTTATTCACGTATGCATTTATTCACTTATTCATATATTCACTTATTCACTTGTTCGCTTATTCATTTATTCATTTATTAATTTATTCATGTATTCACTTATTCACTCATTTATTTATTCACTTATTAATTTATTCATATATTCATTTATTCACTAATTTATTTATTCACTTATTCAGGTATTCACTTATTCATGTATTCACTTATTCACATTCACTTATTCATTTAATCACTTATTTATTTAATCACTAATTCACTTATTCATTTATTTTATCATTCATTTATTTACAAGAGTTCATATCAGAGGTATTCACGATATCTATAGCAACGGAGCCTGTCATGTTCTCTTTGAAAAAAAAATCAGATCAATAAGCATGGTTGTTGCCGCTAACTTATAGATGGAAATAGAGAACGACGAGCGATTAGCCTCTTCGATATGGTAATGGCGTCGTTTGTTTGTCTCATAACTAGACCAATCTCTATGGGTTGTGGTAAATAATTCGTAGAGTGGTTTGCAAATAGAGAATCTCACGTAAAGAAAGATTCCATACTTTTATTGATATTACTCCTATAAATTGTGGAATCAGCTGAGGAATTGGGCGCCTCTTGGCAGTTAGATTAATCCCAGACGCTTAAATGGGTATGATTCCACGGAAAAGAAATGGTTATTTCTTTACATTTTCGCATAAAAATATGATGGATTCTCCATTTAGGATGGCACTTTCTGAGACGTGGCTATCTTAATTGGTGTTCTTACTCTCGTAATGTGAAACGTAACTACACGCTGGACGAAACAAACTACTTGAGAACAATATCAATTTAGGTAACATTCGGTTTTTTAAATCCTCACAAATCATTTTATCTGTAGCACTCATATGAATATTCAATAATTAATATAGTTAGAAAGGAAAGAAGGAAGGACGTTTGTAGTTTACCGTGACCGTTAACCTCCCGATCATGAGCCATGGTACCTACTTTTTAAGTGGAATCCGAACTACGGTACATGGCATTTCACTTCGAAAATCATGCACATGCATTGTAGCCAAAGTCATATTTTATATTGCCAATCATTTACGTTCATTTTATTCAAACAATTTGTCATGTAGATAATTATATAATTATTTAATATAAAATATAATTATTTATATATTTATTTTGTTCAGAAATAACTGGTTTTTAAGTTTCAAGGGCTTGAATTCAACATCTTCGTCACTAATTACTATCCCGTGGCGTAGCCGCGCAGCAGCAGCAGCAGGAAGTCCACGGGTCGCAGGTTCAATTCCGGGCACTAACAACGGCTATCTTGAGTGCTTTCTCCTCGCGTTTTTCCATACTCCTTCCAGGCAAATATCGGGATAGTACCTTACTTCAAGTCCCGGGGCGCTTACCCCCATCCCTGTCCCTGATTCAGTTAAACGCACTACTGCGGTCATCACAGCAATACAGGTTCTCAGACAAGTTCAACACACACCCAACGACACGGGGTCCACGACAAAGACGTCCCCAGCCCCTAAAATAAATTAACAACAATGTATTTATTGTAAATTTTAAAACATAAAATACATTTATGTTCTATATAACTCCATATACATATCTATGAGATTAGTGTATGAACTCTCGTTGAAGCCACTTGTTATGGAAGACCTGCGTTGCCATTAGACGCTATGTACTATCTACATCCAGTTACAAAGAACATTAAGGTGACCTCAGAGGAAAGAAGGATCAGATCTAGAGAGTTTTACACACTACAGCAATGACGTCAAGTGAGTGGACGGAGGTTATGAATTAAGGCACGTAGCATCACGCTTTACAGTCCATGACTTCCATCATAAAGTCTGAACTAACAAGAAATTCCACCAGTCAGACTCGGAATGTGTGAGTAGTAACGGAAATGTTGTGAGAGGTACCACGGACTACTGTATACCAGAAGAACGCTATATTTTACTCAATTATGAAGTGAATTATGATATTTTTAATTTTTTTGGATGCGTTGTTTGCACTTCAACTTTAATAATAACTACTGTAGTACGGCTTCACTGAGCCTCCGTGGCTTAGGCGGCAGCACGCCGGCCTCTCACCGCTGGGTCCATGGTTCAAATCCCGGTCACTCCATGTTAGATCTGTGCTGGACAAAACGGAGGCAGACAGGTTTTTCTCCAGATACTCCGGTTTTCCCTGTCAAAATGTCATTCCAGCAACACTCTCCACTATCATTTCATTTCCTCTGTCATTCATTTAATCATTGCCCCAGAGGAGTGGACAGGCTTCGGCATCCGGCACAGTCCATATCCTCGCCGCTAGATGGGGACTTCATTCATTCCATTCCTGACCCGGTCGGTCGACTGGAAGCAGGCTGTGGATTTTCAGTACGGCTTCACTCGGGTGGAATCATTATGTCAATCATATTTAGCTTTGTTCTAAGAAACCTCCAAACGGGGATCAATATTTTCAGATATAGAGAATTTATCAATATGTTGTCTGGGCCTTAATTCCCTCACCACCGTATCCCTTGAAGGGAAAATTAAAGGTTATAGGCTACATTTGTCACAAAGCAGACGCCATGTGCAGTTTCAGGAGTCCATATTGATCCTACACACAACCAACAAAAGTGAAAATAAATTATTGTAGTGTAAAATTACTCAACATTTGCATAGAAAATAAAAATAATTACAAATAAAAATTGCTAAAATAAAGCATGAAACTATTTTGTATCCTCTATTGAAGCCTCGAGCCCTCCCTTCCTCTCAATAAATACTGAATTTTATTTTACATATTTTACCAAAGATCCCGTGCTGTTTATCAATAGGCTACCAAATTATACGCTTCTAGCTATTGGAAAGTAGAACATTTGGTCAAGATTCTCCTCCACTGCCTGCTAGCAAACGACTATTAGTGGAACTACTACAATGGGAAACAGTAATATTTCAGGAATTCTCTTTTGGTACAAAACATATGCCTGGGGCAACACCAGTCCAGTTGAACCCATCAAAGCGAATAATATCAACGTACCACGAACACTATCGTGGCCGGTCATCTTCACAACCTTAAACTTCATAACCCTTTGACGCATCGCTCTATTGGAAAAATGAAGTTTACATTTCAAATGCATTTTTTTCCTAAAACGAATCATTGCGAATATAAAGTTGAAGAACTGAAATGAGTCCTCCCTGACCTTTCATTTGCCTGTGTACTACTTGGTAGATGAGTGGGTTCGACCCCACCACCGGCTGGTTTTGAAACGATTCACCATCTTCAACACTAGGTAAATGCTGGGCCACGGTCGCTTCCTTCAAACTTTTTGTCTAGTTTCATTCATCGCCATTCACTTCATTTCTCACTAACTCCTCCCACTTGATTGGGGACTGAAAGGACCGCCCCTACCTCATAGTTGTGTAAAAGAGCCCAAAATGTCTATGTATTAGTGTGAAAGCAAGAGAACTTCTGAATTTACATGCCTTTTATAATTTTTATTAATGCAGCCAATGGGCATGTCAGGACGGGTCAGGGAAGGGTTATTGGAAGGAAATCGACCTTAGACCTATTGGAAGGAACCGTTTCGGCATTTGCCTGGTGGTGAAAAAGGAAAACCACAAAAACCATTTGCAGGACGACTGAGGTGGAATTCAAACCCACGCTTTCCCTTTTGCAAACTAAGCACGAGGTAGCGCGCTAGCGCTCTCGCCCACCGTGGTCAACTTTTAACCTTGCGATCTTAAGACATGGGATCTCCGTTTTTTACGTACAATCAAAACCGTTGGAAGTGATTTGACCGTTATGATCCCACGTGCATTAACCTTAAATGTTGAGATGACCGTCGAGTGATCAAGTCTCGTAATTTTCAACGACACAGTTTTAGATGCACCAACTTCCAATTTTTTGTTATTTAGGTAGCCTACTTTATTGCTAAACCAGCTCTCGAAGAATGTATGAATAAGAAACTTTTATGTAAATGAATATTGTAAGAATATCCATTTCGTTTTATGAATAACTAGCAACCCGCCCCGGCTTCGCCCGGTATGTTTAACAGTTTACCCAGCGTAAGCTTAAAAGGCTCACAGACGGTAGATCCCAGACGCAATTCAGAAAAGTTGAGGTGAAAAGCGAAACTCCCAACACATATAGGCCTACTTTTCTCTGACACGACACGACTAGATAGTTTGATACTGGCCGAAGCTGGGGTGATAGGCTCACTCGCTAGTTCGTAAACTCGCTCCGAAGTTAGTAATTTAAATTTCCACTGAATTGAGATTGTTGGAAGAAAGTAAAACGTAAAACAATTATGGTGGGCGATGCATTAACGATAGAGATATGCTGTCGCGGACTTTCTTGTACAACTTTTCATACTGAACAATTCTTACTCTCATAGAATTTTTAACGGTTTACCCAGCGTAAACTTTAAAGGTGCACGGACGGCAAGTATTTCTTCGACTCGATTCACTGAAATCGTTACTGCACGGCTTCCTTCGGTCATAAATTAATGTTTTTTCTACAGAATCATTCCTCGAGAAATCCTTTACAGAATGGTGAAAACCGCATCAAAATCCATCTAGTGGTTCTCGAGATTACCCGTTACATCCTAGAATCGGGAACATTGTTTTATACTATGTGGAGATCGTTACATTAGTTTTAAGAATTAGATATAAGGAATTAGGCTGATGAAGACATCAATTAAAGGGTGAAATATGTACTTCTGGTACATCGCCATAGATAGGCGTTATGTTTTAAAAGTTATCTATAATCAATTCGGTAAATATCAAACATTTCCTAGCATGGTAAATTTTATTACTACAGTGGAACTTGGATAATTCGAACCTCAAGGGACCAGTAAAAAAATCGAATTACGCAAAAATTCGAATTAAGAAAGTTCTTTGAAAAGAGAAAATATATTGTATTGCGTCTACATAATGATTTTTGTTCAACAAATTAGATTAACAGACAGCGGTACTTTATAAAGACTGTATCGTGAATAACCTCAAAAGTTTTAAATGAAAAATAAAACCAAAATGTACTATTCACCTATTTAACGACAGTAGTAATCCAGCAATCTAGTTAAGTCTTAGAGAAACCTACTGTTTATGAAAATAGTTGGAGATTTTTACCTGTTTCCTACAAAGTCTCTCGGCCATCACAAAGGAATCTAACAAATTTAAGGAACGGAAAACAGAACTACTTACGTCATTTCTACTTCAAACAAACCGCGTAAGTTCTGTGATATGGTTTGTTGCTTGGGGCTGCACTCGGAACAGTCTTTTTCGGGAATTGTCCCAACTGTTTGGCTTCCAATCGACTTTTTATACTAAAAACTTTGAATGATCCGAAATATAATTCAAATTAACCACAATTTTTTAGCATTGATTATATATAAATCCTAGGAACCAAGAGAAAATTTGAATTAAAGAAGATTTCGAATTATGGAAGTTCGAATTAGCCACGTTCCACTGTATTTACATCGAAATCCATCCCCGACTCCATTGAATTCATGAATAAAAATAACCATTTAGAAGCAACGAAAGGAGATGATTAAAACAAGCACGTATCTCTCTAATAAAAATCCTGCTTATTGTTTTGGGCCACAATTTATTCCCCCGATATTATATTCGACACTACTGTATATTCTTCTTCTCCACAGTACTAGAGAAAAGGAAGAACATCGTAAAGTTCTAGTGATCGTATAGTGTATCTATCATAATGTTCAATATTTCTCATTTCATTACACCATAAATTCTGGCTGTAAGACTCTGACACAATTGCAGGAAGTATCATTCAATAAGTCTAGACGTGAAGGCAGTCAAATAGAGAACAGAAGCACTAAACACCAATTCAGTTGTGACATAACTCGACTGTAGTTTATTTACTTGAAATGAAGAACTTTTTCTTTTTGATCAGAGGGAAAATAAATATTGCACCTTGTGTTTCTCCGTTAATAATTGTATGAATACAAATGCACTGGGACCACCACGTAGCGCAGTGGCTGAAACTTCTGATATCAGAGATTGATTCACGGTTTTGCCAAGAAATTTACTTCAGGTGTGAGGGCTGGAACGGGATACACTCAGCCTCATGAGCCAGAACTCAGGAAAAGAGGTACTGTATGTTTGATTCCCACTTCAGCGATCCTAGAAGTGATTTTCCATGGTTTCCCACTCCTATTCCACGCGAATACCTGAATGGTTTCTAATTTTTAGCCACGGCTGACTCCTTCCCAATCCTGGACTCAAGTACAAACACACACATTAAACATAAAGGCACAGGTTATCAGAGAAATTCCACACACACACCCACGTTCACGGGACCGCATGATCAAGATCTCACAAAGCCCTTAAGTGAATCAACAATAACAAAAATGATAAGGGAATTTCACTTTTGTTTTTTCATTCATTGGCTTGGACACCGTGGTCATGTAGCCTAGTGTAAGTGTGTGTGTGTGTGTGTAGAAGTTATCCGATAACCTGTATTACATAGAATGGCCCATCCGCCACACGGCGCATGCGACGTTCCGTTCTCTAGAGATGGCCCTCACTGTATAAGAAGATATATAAAAAAAATGAATAGATAAATACGAAGTACGTCCAGAAAGTAAGTTCCGTTTGGTAATAACATTAAATTGTGTACAGATACAGAAAAAATATTTATTGCACAAAATTCTACAACCCTTAAACTACTTTTCCACATAACTGCCGAAATGTTGCAGGCATTTGTCGTAGTGTGGCACGAGTTTTTGTATACCTTCTTCATAGACGTGTGCCGCCTGTGTCTTCAACTAGTTGTACGTTCCGCTGCAGCGCAGTTCCGCATATGCGCGGTAGACGCTCTGTATCAAGGAGAGTCACGTACGCGTTGTTGTGCATGTTTACTCGTACAATGTCGGTGTTGATTGAAAATCCCGCCGCTTGTGAAATCAGATCTGTGATTCGTTTTCTGAATGCTAGGAAAGTGAAACCAATTGAAATTTATCGGCAAATTTGCGAAGTGTATGGACAAAATGCGATGAGTGATTCAATTGTGAGAAGATGGGTCCGACAGTTCAATGAAGGGCGTAGTCAAGTGCACGATGAAGAACGAAGTGGGCGTCCATCTTTGGTCACAGAAGAACTGGTTCACGCGATTGATGACAAGATCCGGGAAAACCGCAGGTTTACAAATAGTGCTCTCGCTATGGAATTTCCCCAAATCTCACGATCACTAATTCATGAAATTGTTACCGAAAAACTGAACTTTCGTAAACTTTGCCGACGTTGGGTACCAAAGATTCTTACGGAGCAACACAAAACAAAACGGATGGGTAGTGCACTTCAGTTTTTAATCCGTTACAATGAAGGTGGCGAAGAATTTCTGACACAGATAGTCACAGGAGATGAAACTTGGGTTTCTTACGACACCCCTGAAAGGAATCGGCAATCAATGGAATGGAGGCACACTTCATCCCCAGCAAAGGTTAAGCCGAAACAAATCTTGACACCTCGGAAAAAGATGTGCACAGTGTTCTGGGACTGGAAAGGCATCTTACTCATTGATTTCTTACCGCGTGGTCAAACAATCAACGCAGTCGCTTACTGCGAGACACTTAGGAAATTGCGCCGCGCAATACAGAATAAGCGCCGAGGGTTGCTGTCAAAAGGTGTTGTTTTTCTTCACGACAACGCACGACCACACACTGCAAATGTGACGAAAAACCTCCTACAGAGATTTGGCTGGGACGTGTTTGACCACCCTCCGTACAGCCCTGACCTCGCTCCTAGCGACTTTCATCTGTTCACACATCTCAAGTCTTTCCTTGGCGGTCAACACTTCAACAATGACGACGAGCTGAAAGAAGAGATTTCCAACTGGTTGAAGACACAGGCGGCAAACTTCTATGAAGAAGGTATCAAAAACTTGTGCCACGCTATGACAAATGCCTGCAAAAGTTCGGCAGTTATGTGGAAAAGTAGTTTAAGAGGTGTAGAATGTTGTGCAATAAATATTTTTCTGTATCTGTACACAATTTAATTTTATTACCAAACGGAACTTACTTTCTGGACGTGCCTCGTAGATAAATTTTAAAATGAATAAATAAATAAAAGAATCAGTAGATAGATCAATGTATGTCTACCCTTTACTAATCCCGTATACCACGGGGTCGGGTTGATATTCTATGTGGGGGATGGTTTTTACGGCCATCGTCAAGAGAGGAGGTAATGAGAGATGAAATGAATGAAGATGAATGAAACTGGGCAAGGACGTGGAAGGAAGCGGCAGTGACCTGTCAGAAGTTACCATCCCAACATTTGCCTGGAGTTGAAAATGGGAAACCACGGAAAGCCATTTCAAGGACGGCAGACGGTGAGGCTTGAATCCACTTCTACCGAGTCCGTAGAGAGCATGGCCCCATGGCCTAACGCTGCGCTTTAGTGAGCGTAGCTACCGCTGCAGTGAATAGATAAATAAATAGAATTAATTTTCTTCGCAGACCTGGGAGTCAAACTCGACTTCAGTGCTTCATGACCCACTGGGCCTGATTTCGTAATGTCAGTCAGTACGTAAGTTATTGAGTGCATGGGAAATGAAGTAAGTAAATATTCAAGTATGATCATAAGAGTATTTGAGTCGTCCAGTTGCAAAACTCGTTTAATCCACTTGTGAATAAGGATCATGTTATAAAATTAATTATTTAATTATTTTATTTTACTTTATTTTATTTTGTTCTGTTTTGTTTAATTTAATTTAATTTTCTTTTGATTTACTTTATTTCGTTTTATTTTGTATTGAATTGTTTTGTTTTATTTTTTGTTTTGTCTTTTTTGTTTTGTTTTATTTTGTTTTTGTTTTATTTTGTTTGATTTTGATTTTGTTTTGTTTATTTTGTTTTATTTTGATTTTCCAGAAAACAAACACAAAACCAAAAACAAAAACATGAAGCAAAAAGCAAGATTCAAACGCAAAAGCAGAAAACAAAAAAAATCACAAAGCATAGAGCAAAATTCAAAACAGCAATAGCAGAAAACAAACACAAAACCAAAACAAAAAAATACGAAGCAAAAAGTAAAAGTCAAAAACAAAAGCAAAAGCAGAAAACAAAAAACAAGAAACATAAAGCAAAAAGCAAAATTCAAAAAAGCAAAAGCAGAAAACATACACAAAACCAAGAAAGAAAAGCAAAAGGTAAAATTCAAAAGCAAAAGCACAAAGCAAACACAAAACCAAAAACACACAGCAAAAAGTGGAAAACAACAAACACAAAAGATACGTGAGGCGATGTCCAGAGAAACATTTCTCATAAAAATGATTGTTTTTCAAAAGTGGATTAAACGAGTTTTGTAACTTGACGACACATTTCATAGTTTCGTTTGTGTTAATAAGGTAAATGGATCTTACACTGTGGATAAACTTGGTGAAGCTAGGTGATGATAGGCACTGTTACTGCCAACCAAAGAAGCTAGTAGCGTGTGAACATGCAACTCAAGCACGCCATCCTCTTATTATATTCATAGCTGTAAGAGATTTCACGCTGTTCTTGAAGGAGCAAAGTGCAAGCAGGTTCCCTGGGGTGCTCACGTCAAGCAATCAGCCCTGCTGCATTACTTACCGACATTCTCCATCTGAGGCTGTCCTTCATGGACATGCATTCAGAGATTAATTAAATATCTTGCTGCGGCTAGTGTTGAACACCGGTCTACTTGCTTTCACAAGTAATAGCATGAAATCCATCAACTAGCGATGCAAAGAAATTTTGAAATACAAGATATTATACTTTTAGGCTCCAACAAGATTAATAGAAATTTAAATGCATATAATGTCCTGTTTGCCATTTATTGATAAATGCAGTACATTTGCATTATTTTATCTGTTGGCACAGGCTAAAGTAAAATGTGGCTTTTCACCGAGGTCTCAGCCTCACTCATGGCTGTGATTATATGGAAGCTACTGAGGTATGGGAGGTTCTAAGTAACGACATTCAGGGCACAGTCAGTGCCTGTGGATGCTGTGAAAGCTTCTACTCATAGGGTTAGTAGTAATGTTCTGATTCAGTGAGGAAAGCAATGACAAACTACCTCACGCCTCTTCTTGCCTAGTACGCCTCAATATAGCGTTGCCTTGGGTTTCCGTGGGTATCTACCCACATAACCGAACGGCGGTGCTTTTTGAGGATCCAACCAGCCTTCGGGCTGACTACCTAACAGACAATTGCATATACATGTGTTGAGTTTGAGTCTTCAGTCTTTTTACTGGTTTGATGCAGCTGTCCATATCTCCCTGTCCTGAGCTAATCGTTTCATATTTACATAGCTACCACATCCTATATCCGAGGTAAACTGTTTGACATGTTCTAACCTTGATCTACCCCTGCAGTTCTCGTCCGAGACCCTTCCTTCCATAACTAATATTGCTATTCCTGGGTATCTTAGTATGTGTCCTACCAACCTATTTCTTCTCTTCATTAGCAGTCGCCAGAAACATCTCTCCTCTCTCCCACGTCTTACTACATCTTTATATGTTACTCTATATACCCATCTGATCTTTTATCATTCTCCTGTAACACCACATTTCAAGTCTCATCTCTTCTTCTGCACCAACAGTCCAAGTTTCACTTTCATAGCGTGCCCCGCTCCAGGCATAGGATTTTAGAATGACTTCCTAATACATAAATCTATATTTGATGTCAACAGATTCCTTTTGTGTAGAAATGCTTTCCTTGCCTGAGCCAACCTACTTTTTATATCCTCTTTGCTTCGACCATTACTGGCTATTTAGCTTCCTAAGTAGCAGTATCCTAATTCAAATAATTTATGGTTTTTAGGCTAATGCCGTGTGCAATTAAATTAAATATCACCAGACGTTTCGAAGGAACCCTGCCTCCTTTTTCATTGGAATTAAACAATGTGGCCAAAGAAAGTAAGTAGGTAAGATAAGCCGAAGCTGGGACAGGGGCTAATGGGCAAGATGGCCGCCGCGCGCAATCACTCTATGTTATTCTTATGGAGAGGTCAGTCAGAGCTGGGGCAGGGGCTAATGGGCAAGATGGCCGCCATACTCTGAGACCGTGAATAATGTCACAGGGGGAGTTCGACCGTGTAGTCGCTAATTGGAATATTTATTATTATTATTATTAATAATTTTATTAGGTAATTATTGATTGATAGCTTGCCACGGTGGGTGAGTGGTTATTGTGTCGGAATACCAACCCCAAGCTTGCAGGTTCGCTCTTGGTCGTGGTAAGTGATTTTTGAAAGTTGGCAAAAATGAAGACACGCATGTCATACGATGTAGGCATGTAAAAGAACCCATAGAGAGGTCGGCTATGTAGTTGCTAAATGGAATATTTATTATTATTTATTATTATTATTATTAGGTAATTATTGATTGATTATGTACAATCAAGACCAGCCTTATATTCCCCACTTTATGGTATAGTGGCTAGCATTTTTGGCTGTTACTGTGGAGGCTCGGGTTCGAGTCCTGGCTCTGTCAAGAAATTTAATTCTAGGCTGAGGGTTGGAATGGGGTACACTCAACCTTGTGAGGCAAAACTGACAGGAGCTGGCTTTTGATTCATACCGCAGCCATTCTGCCTAACCCCCAACTTTACCTAACCTAACCTAACCTAACCTAACCTAACCAAATCCCCACCTTACCTAACCTAACCTAACTTCAAAGTCAGAATGTACAATACATTTATTGTTTTTATACCCTTATAAATTAGATATAGAGAATGTCCACTAGGATTTAGATCCTCGAGAACACTTTCTGACATATCATTAAAACGTGTAGAAAGGAATGTCTGAAAATTTTCACTAACACATAGTACACGTTCACTATACATTGTGTCCACTTTTTGAATGTTAATGATACGGAAAAGAGTATGCATTGGTAATTCAGTGAGCTCTTTTCTCTCTAATCAACAGTTCTGCCCCCCATAGCATTGTGAATATTTATTGTAGTAGCCTATAAAGAAACAAAAAAAATCATATCTATTACAGTTTAGCTATAAGTGACCAGAACCACTATAACATTTTATTCTAATAAGGAAATTTCCATAATGATAAGAAAAAAAACTTACCATAATGGTGGATTGTGTAAGTAAACGTCTTTCGCTGCATGATGCCACTACTAAACTGATAGTCATACAACAGACAAGTGAGTTCATGTTTAGCTGATGTAATCGTATGTTCCCACGCACATCCTGTGTGTTGCACGCGCCGTAGTGGCTAAATTTGAAACTAGATGAGATGATTTGCTGATGTAATCGTATGTTCCCCGCACGCACACGCAAGCCCCTGTGGACGGGTCCTTGTGGAAGAGTCCCTGTGAACGGGTCATTGTTGACGGGTCCTTGTTGACGGGTCCTTGTGGACGAGCCCCTGTGGACGGGTCCTTTTTGACTAATCCCTTTAGACCGGTTCCTTTTGACTGGGTCATGACCCCTAATGCTATAATGAAATTAAAACGTTGTTCCACATGATACGCAAGCAAAGAGCCGATCGCTACTATGAATTAACATTTATGTTTTTGTTTTTGTTTTTACGCATGTGCACTTGGGGTTTTTGTAAGAGGGCGGGCTTTTTGAATACAGATTTATAAATGAGTTATTTATTTTTAAATTACCAAAAGATCCAAAACTAATAGGTAATTAGCTTTTTAACATTTCATGAACCAATAAGGCCATGGGACTTGTATTAGAGGTCGTTGGACTTGAGGTGACATTTTGTTTTTGAATCTATTATTATTTTTGTTAAAAGGGTCTAACTACACTTTTGTTAATATCTCGCTAACTAATAATCAGAGAGGGTCAAGTGAGGTGTCATGGGACTCAGGATGGTCAACCCTTTTCCATGACCAACGAATTTACCCAAAAGATTCAAAACAGTAAGGTCATTGACCTAAGATTTTATAAACTAATAATTGAATATTAACATGTGAGGTGTCATAGGACTTAGAATGGTCAACCCTTTCCCATGGCCAATGCATTTACCAAAAGTACCCAATACATCAAGGTCATTGACCTGAGATTTTATAAACTAATAATCGGGTACGAACATGTGAGATGTTTACCAAGTGTGATGAAACATAGCTAGGTAGAGAAAGAATTAGTGTAGGCTACATGTAATGTGACTGACAAGTCTTTTACCATTGAAACTTGTTTTCAGATCAAACTGTAGTATAGAGAGAGTATAGGTTGCAGGTATGGGTTAATAAATGAGAAACGGTGTACGCAAACTCTGATTTATCAAGAATTAAGAGTAGACTATCTTTATTTGATTGGTTAAAGAGGATAGCTAAAACACAAAAATGCTCAGTGGTTACCGAGACAAAATGATCGCTACACACAACAAGCTTTAAATACTTGAGGCTAATAATCAATACACACACACACTCGCTTGTTCTAAACTAAACTGTGTTGCTGTCAGTGCTCAGACAGTAGGCTGATGACGAAATGCATTGCTAACAGAAATATAATCATTTCCGGTTGTCTAATGTTACCAGCTATCCATTTATTTATTTTTTGTGTTGCAGTGGTAAGCACTTTTAGCTCTTGTATTGGTAGTCTTAACTCGATTTCCAGGTCTGAGGCCTAGAACGAGTTGAACTAAGAAACAAGGGCATGGTGGTGCAGTGGTTAAGCTGTTAGCCTTTTCACCAGAGGGTTCGATTTCAGGTTAATATGCATGTCATAAACATATTAAACAAAACAAAAACAGAGATAAGGTTTAAAACTGATTACATTTGTGACTTTTAAAATTATTACTTGGATTACAAATACAAAAGGTGAACTGGGTTTGATATACAGTTAATGCTGTCTATCACACACTCGACTGTAAGAAAGCCAAAAGAGCAAAAGGCTTAGGTAGAGCAGTGGTAAAATTGCTATATGTAGAGAACTACCTGGCAAAGCTATATCGCATAAACACTGCAGGATACAATCCAGCAATCAAATTTGTATCTTGTGGAACAGAGAAATGCACTTACGTGAGAAAATGCAAGTTCATGTGTAATATGACCTAACACAAAAGTGTTCACCTGTGCACGTGCACAATAAGAGCTAACAAGTCACATTCTGTTTAGTTCGTACGTAACGTTAGGTTAGGGCTAATGCACACACCCTAGTACACGAGGCACATGCCATTTGAGAGCAGGTCAAGGGATCTAACTTGGAGGATGAATGTGTTCTAACGAGTCATTTGTAGTTGAAAGAGAATAATACTTGTTCTTAAGATGTTAAAACTGAGGAGATGGTATGTACAGTAAGACGTCTTGTTATTTCCTGTGTAATATTACAGACATAGCAGAGAGCACACAGTTCTGTTGCTATGACTACGCTGCAGTAATTTGAAACCCTACGTGTTCATTAAGACAATGGGTGATGATTATACAAAGTTAGCAGTCATTGGATATTACACAGGTGTTCCTTCCGGTGTCATGTTGCTGACATGGCAGAGAGCGCACAGTTCTATTCCTACAACTAACACTGCAGTAATTTGAAACCCCAAGGTGTTGATCAAGACAATGGGTGATGATCATGCAAAGTCAGCAGTAATTGGATACCACACATCAACATTGACTAAATCATAAACGTGTTGTCATAACCAGCAGAAACCTCATTTAAAGATTTTAGATTTTACATTTTAAATTTAAGATTTATTTTTATTTTTAGATTTTACTTTTTTACATTTTCCTAAAAGAGTAAACAACAAGGTCACATACCTAACCTCATTAAACCTAACTTTACCAAACCTAACTTAAGCTAATCCAGAGGCTAATGCACATACCCAAAGCATATAAGGTACATGCAACTATCCTTATGCTAGTCTTACAGGTTACTGTACAACATGATCACTACCCAAAAGGATTTTTTTTTTCATTTTGTTGTTTATACATATGTCAATTTTCCAATTTCCCATTTTCAGTTTTTTAATGTCAGTTTTTAGTTTTTTCAATTTCATAATATGGAAAACATGGATTTTTGCATTTTGTTGTTTACACATTTATTAATTTCACAATTTCCCATTTTCAGTTCTTAAAATGTCAGTTTAAAGTTTTTCAATTTCATGATATAGAAACATGGATTTTCCAATTTGTTGTTTTCACATTTGTCAATTTACCAAATTCACATTTACAGTTTTTTAAATTTCAGTTTAGTGTTTTTTGTTCTATTTGTTAATATTGAAACATGGATTTTTTACAATTTGTATTTTACATGTCATGCAATTATTCTGATGCTAGTCTTATAGGTTACTGTTCAACATGATCACTACCCCCCAACACTGGATATTTTTTTAAATTTTTATTGTTTACACATATACCAATTTTCCAATTTACCATTTTCAGTTTTTTTAATGTCAGTTTTTAGTTTTTTCAATTTGATAATATGGAAAACATGGATTTTGCATTTTGTTGTTTACACATTTATTAATTTCACAATTTCCCATTTTCAGTTCTTAAAATGTCAGTTTAAAGTTTTTCAATTTCATAATATTGAAACATGGATTTTCCAATTTGTTGTTTTCACATTTGTCAATTTACTAAATTCACATTTACAGTTTTTTTATTTCAGTTTAATGTTTTTGTTCTATTTGTTAATATGGAAACATGGATTTTTTTTACAATTTGTGTTTTTTACATGTCATGCAATTATTCTTATGCTAGTACAACATGATTACTACCCCACTGGATTTTTTTTTCATTTTGTTGTTTACACATATGCCAATTTTCCAATCCCCCATTTTCAGTTTTTTTTAATATTAGTTTTAAGTTTTTCAATTTCATAATATGGAAATATGGATTTTGCATTTTGTTGTTTACACATTTATCAATTTCACAATTTCCCATTTACAGTTCTTAAAATGTCAGTTTAAAGTTTTTCAATTTCATGATATAGAAACATGGATTTTCCAATTTGTTGTCTTCACATTTATCAATTTACTAAATTCCCATTTACAGTTTTTAAAATTTCTGTTTAATGTTGTTGTTTTTTTCTATTTGTCAATATGGAATATGGATTTTTCCAGTTTGTGTTTTACATGTTCATTTTGCATTAGGAGTGGAGAGAGGTGGGTAGTAATTAAAAATGTGCAAGCAGTGTCCATTGTTGACAGGTCATTGTTGACGAGTCCTTTTCATACAACAGAAAAGTGAGTTCATGTTTCGCATGCATTACCTAAAATGTAATACCATGCAAGTGTTTAACATTTTACAACTAACCTGTTAGTATGATTTGCACACTACAAAGGTTATATCTGTTCTGGTAATAGAATTATTTAACGTTGGCTTTTATATTTAATATGTACAGTTTAAAGTGATAGAAAAGTGGTAGAAATGTGGTAGCAAAGTGGTAGACAAGTGGTAGACAATTGGTAACAAAGTGGTAGAAAAGTGGTAGCAAAGTGGTAGAAAAGTGGGTGCAAAGTGGGTGCAAAGTGGGTGCAAAATGGGTGCAAAGTGGGTGCAAAAGTGGGTGCAAAAGTGGGTGCAAAAGTGGGTGCTAAAGTGGGGTGTAAAAGTGGTACCCTATTTGTAACGGCTTATTTAACAAGTTATTTTGTGGTACTCTATTTGTAATGGCTTATTTGACAAGTTATTTTTTGTCAAATGTATTTAGAGGATATCTCTCTTATTCTTGGAAAGTATCTCAGCCCTTTTTATGATAGCATAATGCTTACCGCCATGTTTGTAAGCAACAACAACACACTAAAGTTCCAAGAATCCAAACTACTCTAAGGTTCATGATTGTCTCTCAACTCCATTCCACGCCTAGTCAAAAATATTATACATTTCGAATTTTTCAAAAAAGGTAAATTGGGGCAGTTTGCTATATGTTTAAACTAAAAATCATATAAAATCATATGCTAACTCCAACACCTACGTCTATCCCACTCTCAGTCAAAAAAATTATATTCTTTATTATGAAAACAATGACCGTCAACAATGGACACTGCTTGCACATTTTTAATTACTACCCACCTCTCTCCACTCCTAATGCAAAATGAACATGTAAAACACAAACTGGAAAAATCCATATTCCATATTGACAAATAGAAGAAAACAACAACATTAAACAGAAATTTTAAAAACTGTAAATGGGAATTTAGTAAATTGATAAATGTGAAAACAACAAATTGGAAAATCCATGTTTCTATATCATGAAATTGGAAAACTTTAAACTGAAATTTTAAGAACTGTAAATGGGAAATTGTAAAATTGATAAATGTGTAAACAACAAAATGCAAAATCCATATTTCCATATTATGAAATTGAAAAACTTAAAACTGATATTAAAAAAAACTGAAAATGGGGGATTGGAAAATTGGCATATGTGTAAACAACAAAATGAAAAAAAAATCCAGTGGGGTAGTAATCATGTTGTACTAGCATAAGAATAATTGCATGACATGTAAAAAACACAAATTGTAAAAAAATCCATGTTTCCATATTAACAAATAGAACAAAAACATTAAACTGAAATTTAAAAAAAAAACTGTAAATGTGAATTTAGTAAATTGACAAATGTGAAAACAACAAATTGGAAAATCCATGTTTCAATATTATGAAATTGAAAAACTTTAAACTGACATTTTAAGAACTGAAAATGGGAAATTGTGAAATTAATAAATGTGTAAACAACAAAATGCAAAATCCATGTTTTCCATATTATCAAATTGAAAAAACTAAAAACTGACATTAAAAAAACTGAAAATGGTAAATTGGAAAATTGGTATATGTGTAAACAACAAAAATTTTAAAAAATATCCAGTGTTGGGGGGTGGTGATCATGTTGAACAGTAACCTATAAGACTAGCATCAGAATAATTGCATGACATGTAAAATACAAATTGTAAAAAATCCATGTTTCAATATTAACAAATAGAACAAAAAACACTAAACTGAAATTTAAAAAACTGTAAATGTGAATTTGGTAAATTGACAAATGTGAAAACAACAAATTGGAAAATCCATGTTTCTATATCATGAAATTGAAAAACTTTAAACTGACATTTTAAGAACTGAAAATGGGAAATTGTGAAATTAATAAATGTGTAAACAACAAAATGCAAAAATCCATGTTTTCCATATTATGAAATTGAAAAAACTAAAAACTGACATTAAAAAACTGAAAATGGGAAATTGGAAAATTGACATATGTATAAACAACAAAATGAAAAAAAATCCTTTTGGGTAGTGATCATGTTGTACAGTAACCTGTAAGACTAGCATAAGGATAGTTGCATGTACCTTATATGCTTTGGGTATGTGCATTAGCCTCTGGATTAGCTTAAGTTAGGTTTGGTAAAGTTAGGTTTAATGAGGTTAGGTATGTGACCTTGTTGTTTACTCTTTTAGGAAAATGTAAAAAAGTAAAATCTAAAAATAAAAATAAATCTTAAATTTAAAATGTAAAATCTAAAATCTTTAAATGAGGTTTCTGCTGGTTATGACAACACGTTTATGATTTAGTCAATGTTGATGTGTGGTATCCAATTACTGCTGACTTTGCATGATCATAACCCATTGTCTTGATCAACACCTTGGGGTTTCAAATTACTGCAGTGTTAGTTGTAGGAATAGAACTGTGCGCTCTCTGCCATGTCAGCAACATGACACCGGAAGGAACACCTGTGTAATATCCAATGACTGCTAACTTTGTATAATCATCACCCATTGTCTTAATGAACACGTAGGGTTTCAAATTACTGCAGCGTAGTCATAGCAACAGAACTGTGTGCTCTCTGCCATGCCTGTAATATTACACAGGAAATAACAAGACGTCTTACTGTACATACCATCTCCTCAGTTTTAACATCTTAAGAACAAGTATTATTCTCTTTCAACTACAAATGACTCGTTAGAACACATTCATCCACCAAGTTAGATCCCTTGACCTGCTCTCAAATGGCATGTGCCTCGTGTACTAGGGTGTGTGCATTAGCCCTAACCTAATGTTACGTACGAACTAAACAGAATGTGACTTGTTAGCTCTTATTGTGCACGTGCACAGGTGAACACTTTTGTGTTAGGTCATATTACACATGAACTTGCATTTTCTCACGTAAGTGCATTTCTCTGTTCCACAAGATACAAATTTGATTGCTGGATTGTATCCTGCACTGTTTATGCGATATAGCTTTGCCAGGTAGTTCTCTACATATAGCAATTTTACCACTGCTCTACCTAAGCCTTTTGCTCTTTTGGCTTTCTTACAGTCGAGTGTGTGATAGACAGCATTAACTGGCTGCGGTATGAATCAAAAGCCAGCTCCTGTCAGTTTTGCCTCACAAGGTTGAGTGTACCCCATTCCAACCCTCAGCCTAGAATTACATTTCTTGACAGAGCCAGGACTCGAACCCGAGCCTCCACAGTAACAGCTAAAAATGCTGGCCACTACACCATAAAGTGGGGCAATATAAGACTGGTCTTGATTGTACAAGATCAATCAATAATTACCTAATAATAATAATAAAAATAAATAATAATAAATATTCCATTTAGCAATTACATAGCCGACCTCTCCCTGAGTTCTTTTACATGCCAACATCGTATGACATGCGTGTCTTAATTTTTGCCGCCTTTCAAAAATCACTTACCACGACCAAGAGCGAACCTGCAAGCTTGGGGTTGGTATTCCGACACAATAACCACTCACCCACCGTGGCAAGCTATCGATCAATAATTACCTAATAAAATTAATAATAATAATAATAAATATTCCAATTAGCGACCACACGGTCGAACTCCCACTGTGACATTATTCACGGTCTCAGAGTATGGCGGCCATCTTGCCCATTAGCCCCTGCCCCAGCTCTGACTGACCTCTCCATAAGAATAACATAGAGTGATTGCGCGCGGCGGCCATCTTGCCCATTAGCCCCTGTCCCAGCTTCGGCTTATCTTACCTACTAAAGTATATCAATGAGATTTCAAAAAAAAAATCGATAAATTCCGCTTTTCGTCATTATAGAACAGAGGAATTAATCTAGTTTTTTTTGTAATCTCATTTATATACTTTCTTTGGCCACATTGTATAATTCCATTGAAAAGGAGGCAGGGTTCCTTCGAAACGTCTGGTGGTATTTAATTTAATTTCACACGGCATTAGCCCAAAAACAATTAATTATTTGAATAGTAATCCGGGCCTTGAAAGCCTTAATATACATATTAGCAGTATCCTTTTTTCTTTTGCTTTTTATCTGCCAAATTTACGTCAATGGGGTTTTTTGATTTCCTTCGACTGCATTCCATTACTTTTGTTTTACATTTATTGATTGTCATCATGAATTCTTTCCTCAAGACAGAATCCATACCATTTAAAAACTCATTCAAATCCTCTGGCAAATTGGCTAATCATCAGCAAATTTAAGAGTTGAAATTATTTCTGCTTGAATCTTTAATCCTACTTTAAATATTTCTCTAATTTCCTTCATTGCTTTTTCAATACATAATTAACGCCATTAAGCTCTTAATTGGCATATAAATACTGTGGGCTAGTACAGGGCGTGTAAGGTAACAAGTGAAGGAACTCCGGTAGTTGACAGTTTCCGCCGCTAGGTGGTACTAGCGTAACTTGGCCTCTGCTTGCCTGTCTGGCTCGCCTCTACTTCGTTTAAAACGAAGACCCCGATTCTTGGATGTCACGGATAATCTCGAGAACCACTGGATGTATTTTGGTGCGGCTTTCACCATTCTGTAAAGGTAATCTTGAGGAAGATTTCTGTAGAAAATAATTTATTTATGATCAAAGGGAGCCAAGCAGTAACGATTTCAGATTTCTGTGAATAGGTCGAAAATAGGACCTGGCGTCCGTGCACTTTTTAAGCTTACGCTGGCCAAACCGTTAAAAATATCAATATACTATGAGTTAAGAATTGTTCAGCATGAAAAATTCTCCAAAAAAGTCCGTGAGAGCATATCTCTATCTTCGATACTTTGCCCAATATAAGTGTTTTAGTTTGGACGGAACGGGGATTTTTGTCTCCTGCACCTCGCCATTCTTAAATTACGTCTGACAAGAATTCCTTGCCCATTCATAACTGTTCCCGGGCGAAGCCGGGGCGGGTTGCTAGTTGTTTATTAAAAGAAGTATTGCACTAAATACTAAGCAAGTTGTGAATAACAGAAACAAATCTTCAAGGGAATACGAACATATTAAAATACTATCCAGAACACACCAAAATACATTTCTAAGAAGAATAGAGCTTACCTCTAAACAGAAGAGATCTTTATTATTTTTTTCGCTGATTTTGAAGACGATCTGGATTTCAGTCCCCTGGACATTTCTTTCGCCCGGAAAATGAACCCGCATTTAATGTAATGAAACACTATCCTAGGGAAATATAGTAACAGATGATTATCTGAGCGCCGGCCCTGTGGTGTTAGAGTAGCGCACCTGCCTCTCACCCGGAGGCCCCGGGTTCGATTCCCGGCTCCGTCATGGATTTTAGAAACTGATGCGAGGGCTGGAACGGGGTGCACTCAGCATCGTTAGGACAATTGAGTGTCTGTCTGACAGTGAGACAGCGCCCAGGTCACGAAAACCAAGATTAACGGCCGAGGGGACCCGATGCGCTGACAACGCGTCACCCCAATATCTGCGGGCCAAATGGCTGGGCAGCGGTCGCTTGGTAGGCCTAGGCTCTTCAAGGGCTGTAGTGCCAGGGGTTGTTATTTTGATCCTCTGAGCAGCACACATTTCGGAACACAGGAAGTTCACAGATCATATCCACACAATCTGAAAAGATATCGCCCCACAACGCACCTTCTTGCTCCAACTTTGCCTCCACTACTGCATCTACACGTTTCATTACATGTTTCATCACGTGAAATGTCCGGCTCCGTGCCTAAATGGTTAGCGCGCTAGGCTTTGGTCCGCCGTGTCCCGGGTTCGATTCCTGGCCGGGCCTTTAGGGATTTTAATCACTTGGGGTTGATTCCCGTGGCTCGGGGACTGTGCTGTCTTCATCATAACCTCATCCTCATTACGACGCGCGGGTCGCCCACGGGCGTCAATTAGAAAGACCTGCACTCGGCCTCTCAGGAGGTCACACGATCATTTTTTTTTTCATCACGTGAAATAAAGATAAAGACGGGTATTTGAGAAATTTAGATTCACTTCCGCCAAAGTCTCTCAGCATAGTGAGGATACATACGTCACTAACAGCATTAAATGTTTGGGAATCACTTTCCAATGACCTAATGCAGGAAGTACATACTGCTCGGTTCCAAGCTCTGTGAACTTGCGGGATGAGGGGCAGAGGCAGAGTAGGAGCAGGCGAGAATTGAGAAGCCTGTCGACAGCCCACCGTGTTACCTGACATACTCGTCTATTCCAATACTGCTAACATGGGTCTTTTCTGAAACCAGTGTGGTGTTACGAATAAGTCAGTGAGTCACCGACCAATATATTTGGTTCGGTACTATGCATGGACCGAGAAACCTCATCACTCGTAAACACAATTTCTCATAGTCCGCTATGCACATTCCTCTCAGGTTCACGCAGCTTAGACTCGAGCAGTATCTCAATCTTCGTTGCTGCTGTGTGAATCAGGTAACCACTCAATAATCAACAACGTTATCGCCTGCTCTCTCAGAACTCTTAACATTAACTAACATGATTATAGGGTTCAAATTCTGTCAGTGTAATAGTTTCTTTAATTTGCTGACAATTGTTATTTTTCACCTCTCTGCTCGTATGTATTTCATTTCTCGCCATTGACCGTATTCATTAAGAGCAGAAAGCTAATTGTCTATAACGTCCTCATAATTAGCTTGTGAAGAAAGGACCTCTTTCATTGGTAGGCCTATGCATAATGATAACAGAAGTTTAAAACAAGCATAGAAATAAAACGTAAGTACAATTTGCGCGCTGTAATGTATCACTGCTTGACTGCTGTCCCGTCATGTGCTTTAGACCATATGCTCGGCGCGGCGCCTGGTGTTGAAATTTAGAACTAATTCATCTTAACCATTGACTCATACGGAAGTTCCACCACTTATTACTTTACACGCCCTGGGCTAGTATTAGTTTCCATTTTGTTGTCACTTAATTTAAGGGCCGGGGATATCCTTGATCGAGTAGCAAAGTGGAGTATACAACCCAACCATTCCTTAGGCCTACAAATCTCAATAATTTATGCTCATTAAGATTGAAGTTATTGGTATAATGGTTGGCACAATGGGTTATTTATTTAGCGTATGGCTTTTAGTGCCGGGAGTCTCCGAGGACATGTTCGGCACGCCAGAGTTTGTAGCTGCTTCTATTCGGACACCCATGGGGTGAGCTACAAGTACCGTCGCATGTGGATGAGATGATATAAATGAAGATGAATTAAACTGGGCAAGTTTAATTTCATGTAGTTCCAACTTAGGCTAACAGACGTCACTGACACCCAGCGGTGAACGTTGGAACTTGATAGAGCGTTTCTAGCCAAATAACCTACAAATTTAGCTATACACTACCAATTGTAATGGCAGGTTCTTTTTCATGCCGTAAGTCTATGGCATGGGCCCGCCGGCTTTACTTCCCCTCCGAATGAAGGCATACTGAAGGATTTTAACGCTCATAAAAATCCGACGACTTTGGCCGGGTTGAGCCCGTGATCATGGGCATAGCAGTTCAGCATGCTACCAACTACGTCACCGAAGCCATCGGCGCAAGGAGTACTACTGTATAACAAGCCTCTTCCAAAACACTATTCAGAGATTGCATATACCTAACAGTATCATAAAGAATGTAGCTGTCAGCAAATCTTTGACATCACCGGCACCAACAATACGCTTGCTCCAAAAGGTTATTCTCTTTTTGTACAGTACGCTTCCTTCCCCTCAGATGGCTCTAGTTGAGTCTAGTATAAAAAACTCATTTGTTTTGTTGCCTTGGTGTAAATCAATTCGTAAACACTCTATGAAAATCATATTTCAACATTTTTGTATGGATTAGGTGTCCTAAAACCACATTTTATGTCTTCAATGTGTTGAACGTTCGATGCTGTCCTCTGGTATAATGAATGAGCCAGCTTGGTGTCCTAGGCGAAACCCCACACAAGACAGGGAACAAACCTAGAAAAATTGCTGAGATTTAAATGTTCCAATATTATATGTTCCTTTTTCTCAGACACTACTTAGTAAAGTGCATGAAATTTTCAGGTCTTCTTCATAGCGTATCCATAATCCATGGCATCTGCAATTGACTTAAAAAGAATGCTATCAAAATAACGATCTATGGTGCATAACCCACTCCAACACGTAGAGCAAAGCCACTCCAAAATTTAAAAAAAAATGCTACTTGTAGTCCATCAAAGAACTTACTACGAGAGCATTAAGTAATAACATGAAAATCAAGGGAATTGCACCATGGGTTACAAAGAAAAGGGAACATACTTTTTCACAAAATAAAAAATAAATCTAAATTTTCATAAAGCTATGTAATATATTTTTTTTATCTATTTAAAATATGTATAATGCCTTACATAATATAGTTGTTATATCCCTAAATACGAGGGAGGACACAAAAGTAACCGGACGGAGAGCGCGCTGCTATTCGAGGACGTAGTAGGGAGTTCTCCCGCTAGATGGTGTTAATAGTGACCTTCATGAAACTACTGCCCAGACGACGTCATTATGGCAGATTTACAAAAACAAAGAGTGTGTTTGAAATTGTGTTTCTTGCTTGAAAAAATCGGCAACAGAAGCTTACCAAAAGCTTCAACAGACATTCAAGGAGGATGCTATGAGTCGCACACAATTTATGAGTGGTTTGGGTGCTTTAAACGTGGTGAGATGACTTGGTCCTACGTCGAACACCGTGGTGATAGGCAACCTCCTCAACACTTGAGCAATGTGGTGATAAAACACGTTTGCCATAATGCAGTCATTATGGTAGGCGTGTTGAAGAGGTTGCCTATCACCACGACGTTCTTATAAATCTGCCATAACGACTTCGGAGGCGGAACACGAGATCAGTAATAGAAAAGCAACATTACGATAAAACGGTCACATACAAACTGACGCCGACTGGGCATTTGTTTTGTGAAGGTCTCTATCAAACCCATCTAGCGGGAGAACATTCTACTACGTCAACGAATGCCAGCGCACTCTCAATCCGGTTTCTTTTAGCTCCATCCACGTATTGGAATTAATTATGTTTACAAATGATGTCACAGGGATTATTTAATATTTTCATGGTTTCCTCCATACATTCAGTGGCCGCTAGGTCTGTCTCAACGAGTGTTCTGAGTGCTAAGAACACTGTGATTTTTGGTAGGCTATATTGGCTTTCACGGCTGAGTTTTAACTGTGTTTATTGTCTGCTGCCGCAGTGGAAAACCGTTTTACATGATAGACTAATTTTGTTGTGCATTCCTTATTACGGGCTATGACTCCTCCAGAGCTAATCAAGCAACCTGTGGTCCAATAATGAAAACGCCTCAGTGTATAAAATTTAGCTTCTCACCAAGTGGAACAGCAATTTTCACGCAACTCTACCTTTAGGCCTATGAACATTATAATGCAATGCTTTTGGAGGAAATTTTCACATCGCACAAGTACTGTTAGTTACTTTATTGTCGACTTACGGTAGACTTCACAATATGCAGATCACCAACAAAATTAGAAATATAATGGCTCGATAAGATTGTTAAGGCCGTGATGATGGAGAAAATGTACTGTAGTCTATAGAATCATGACAAATTCTGATCTAAGTCATCGAAGACCTTCAATAAGCACAAATCGCGGTGTACTTTGGACTCTGCATTTCTACTAGCTTAGCGCATCGCTAGAGATCAACATCAAAAAATAAACAAGCTTACTATAATTTATAAATAGTAGGTCTTCGACTGGTATTTTCAATAGTTCAAGTGCAATGATTGCATACGTTCTTTGGGTTACACATTCTCAAAACCTTTTCGTTTCAAATGTCTCTAGAATACTCATAAATGCTTATTTAAGCTTTTTCTTCAAATGGGAATACAGGGGGCACATTCGTTCTTTGATATTCTTTTTGCTGAATTCCTGGCCGACAAGGTCTCCTGATGTAAGTAATTTATTTATATTTATTACAATTTGGGCTATTTAGAACGCTTTTTGTATATACTTGAGAACAGCAAAGAGGGGGGTATTCAAGCAGGGAATTAAGAGAGCTATACCCGAGAAAATACTTGGAAGTATGACTTCATGCATTTTCTTTTCAAAACCACGTGCTGTAAATTTTAGATCAGAGAATTCCAAGTATTCATTGACATGAATTTAATAATTAGCTGTCTACGTCTAGCGTAAGACAGGGTATGTTACAGTGAAGAGAGGGGAGAGAATTCTGTTTTCAGAGTTACAAAAGGAAAGCCTGAAAGGCAAAGCGATGGAAGTAAAGTCAATATTGATGAGACTGGCATCTTGTAAAAACCTTCCGTGTTAAATTTTCAAAATCAGTGAATTTTTAAACGTGTTGAAACTTCAAGACCCTCGCTCGCTTGCTGGTTGTGTGATGGTCAGGGACAATATAAATGATGTGGTCGCAGCTGTCAGCGTCCACAATGCCCTTGGAGTCGAGCAGTGATCTCCCGGGCAGTGAATGACAAAAGACCGAAGGGGTTGGTTCATACTAGGTCAGGAGACCATTAATCACTGATAAGGAGTATTAGCTGCCAAGTTCTGATGGACTTCAAATATTTGCAACACACCACCAGCGTCAACCCCGTGAAGCACAAGGATGGCGACGATCCGAGGGTCTTGCGGAGGTAATGAACGTAAGTAGGATGTTTAAAAGAAATTATACACTAAACCAAGGATAAGATGTTAGATCAAATATAATACTACGACAAAGAAGAAACAGTTCAGAAATTTTTGAAGCCATTTTTCGGTGTTGCCATATTAACAATTGAGTCGTCCAGTTGCAAAACTCTTTTAATCCACTTGTGAATAAGGATCATGTCATAAAATTATTTATTTAATTATTTTATTTTATTTTACTTTATTTTATTTTGTTTTTCTTTGTCTAATTTAATTTTATTTCGTTTTTTGATTTTGTTTTGTTTTATTTTAAATTGTTGTGTTTAATTTTGTGTATTGTTTTGTTTTATTTTATTTTATTTTTGTTTTTATTTTGTTTGGTTTATTTTGTTTTGTTTTATTTTGATTTTCCAGAAAACAAACACAAAACAAAAAACAAAACAAAAACACGAAGCGAAAAGCAAAATTCAAAAACAAAAACAAAAGCATAAAACAAAAAACACAAAGCAAAAAGCAACATTCAAAAAAGCAAATGCAGAAAACGAACACAAAACCAATAAAGAAAAGAAAAAAGAAAAATGCAAAAGCAAAAGCACAAAGCAAATACAAGACCAAAAACACAAAGCAAAAAGTAGAAAACAACAAACACAAACGATACGTGAGGCGAAGTCCAGAGAAACGTTTCTCGTGAAAATGATTCTTATTCACAAGTGGATTAAACGAGTTTTGCAACTAAACGTCTCAATTGATCAATTACTTTCGGTTGGTCAACACGAATATAATGCCCTATTCTATCGGTAGGGAATGTTTGTTGTTGTTGTTGTTTCATTCAGGGGCTTGGATATCATGGTTACAGTATTTCAGCAACATGTACTTGGGTTTGTGTGTGTGTGTAGAATTTGTCTGGAAACTTGTGTTATTGTGTTGACTGTATTAGTGCGTGTATTAGTAATTGAGGTAAGACCGACAGCAGTAGCTACACTCGCTAACGCGCAGCGCTAGACCATGGGGCCAAACTATTTGTAGACTCGGTAGACGTGGGTTCGAACCCCACCATCGGCCGTCCCTGAAATGGTTTCCCATGGTTTTCCCCATTTTTAACTCCAGGCAAATGCTGGAACGGTACCTTCTGACCGACAACAGCCGCCTCCTTTCACACCCTTGCCCAGTTTCACTCATCTTTATTCATTTCATCTCTCATTAACTCCTCTCACACGGTTGACGCCAGGGAGGGCATGCGGTCGTAAAAACCATCTGCCACGTAGACTTTCATCGAATCTCATCCCCGACCGGTAGACATACATTAGTAATTGAGGAAAGGATTGAGGTGGAGGTGGTCGTGACCTAAGTTACGAAACATCTCACATTGCCCTGAGTAGAAGTGGGGAAACCACGGAAAACCACTTCCACGATGGCTGAAGTGGTAATCGACTAAGTAGACTCCGTTCCAGTCCTTAGACCAGAATTACATTTCTTGGCTGAGCCGGGAAACGATCACTGACCTCCCGGCTGACGGTCAAGAATGCTATCCACTACACCAGGTTGGTTGGTTGGTTGGTTCTTAAGTTTAGGGACTGCGACAACGCGGTCATGTAGCCACGTGTACTTTGGGTGTGTGTAGAATCTGTCTGATAACCGGTGTTAATTGTGATGACTGTATTAGTGTGTGTTATCCTTTTTTTTTAAATTTAAGTACAGACTGCAACTTAGAATTTTTCAAATAACGTGGGCGCAAAAGGATTGTAGTCCATTCCTATTCGGTGTGACTGACAGGGCATTTTAAGGTAATATTAGCAGTTCGGTAATTGACGGAATATGACACAATCCCATTCCCAACTCTTGGTTTCATTTTACACGCAGCAAGAATACTTTACATTCACCAGACACTGTGTGGTATTCGAGGAACTTCATCGGCCAGATTTGCTTATTAAAGAGTAAGCTTATATATTTTAAGTATAATTAATCCAAGCGTCTCTAATGCTCTCACCGCGATATGGTCCCAGACCGAGAGCCACGGACGGACTTAATTCCCGGGAGTTGTGTCTTGACACGATCCAGCGCAGCTTATTATCGCCCGTAGTAATTGCGGCCGACTTGTTGATGTTATCGTAACCACTTTACACCGTGATACATATAATTTGGATATAATTCTATAATTAAAACGGCCAACCAATCAGCATGTTTGAGAATTTCGGCTCGCATTTTTCGCTACTTTTCCAGGCTTGTTTAATAGCAATGAAAATTACCTCTCGTGTTTAGTTGCATCATTACCCGGTACAAAATGACTGATACTAGTCTACAAATACTTCATGTAGATGAGACAAATTTACATATATATGACAAACAACGAGATAATTGTCACCTTAACATGAAGCGAAAAGTGGTGCACTCATAAAGCCTCATGCGAATTTACGTATTTCAAAACATGAGGTCCTCGACGAGGAACGTAGTAGAGCTTTAGAAAGCAATTCCATTCCGTTATCGTATGTGCCATCGTTTTTATCATGATAGATCTGGAATATCAAACAATTTTATGTAGGAATACTGGTCGTTGAAATATTATTCTTCTAACCAGCCCACACAAGCAAATTTATTGCAGTGTTTAGGAACGATAAAAAATCTAGCGAATTAATAATATATTCGTTACTGATTTATGCAGAAGGAGAATTCTCATTCTGGCTTGTCTGATTGATGCATATAGGTTGTAGACAATCTATTAAAAAATAAAACATTCTTCACAGCTTACCGATTATTTGAAAACTTTGGAGTTGACCTGATTTAGGCTGGGAATTTAATACCAGGTGCCCTTACTGACGTCACGTGATTTTCAGGTCACCGGGATTCGAACCGCGGTCGTCCAGGTGAAATGCAAGTATCTATGCTACTGCGCTATTAAGCTTTCAAACTATTCAAGACTAGATCGCTTTCCAGTCGGTAAACACGTTAATGTGCCCAATTAAATGTATTGATTGATAATGAATTTATTTATTTATTTATTTATTTATTTATTTATTTAATTAATTTTGCCTGGTTACAATAGGTAGAGTTATTATCCTATACATAAAATGGAAATGTATATTTGTCCGAAGGTAATGGACTGACACCGTTTAATCGATTGCACTGAAATTGTGTAGGCTTGTAGTGCACACCCCAAGGAATGTTTTTGGCAACACTAATTTTAGATAGCCCTCTCCATTCCCTTCATTTTGGTCCTTTGGTACAAATCTACACAGTTTCACCGGGCTCAAATCTACACCGTTCCACCGATCTGAACGGAATTGTACGTACCTACCCTTTGGAACCCGACTAATAATACTGTCTACTTGAAGTTTCGGACAGCCCACTCTATTCCCTGCATTTAGGCCCTTTGGCACAAATCTACACCGTTTCGACGATCTGAACCAGATTTTAAGTATATACCGTTTGGATCCCTGCGGGTAACACTGACTACTTGACATTTTGGACAGTCCTTTCCTTTATTCAAATTTAGGCCCTTTACCACACATCTACACCAGTTCACCGATCTGAACCAAATTTTACGTACTTACCATTCGAAACCTTGCATGTAACACTCTCTAATTGAAATTGGGCAGCCCTCTATCCCGAGATTTTGGCCGTTTGGCACGTAGACCAAATATCGAATTTGTCTTAGAAGGACCAATCTAGGCTCATTTTAACCCGGCATTGGTCGCGGAGAAATGTCAACGTAAGTGGTCGCAGGTGAGATTTTCGCTCACCTTCGTAATTTGGAGATTTATACACAAATGATTGTTTTGAAAGGTACGGTAATAGGTTTATTTGCTTTCGTGAAGTATCTAATTGATATTTACATAAGAAGATACATTAATTTTGCCAGAATAATCTATGGATAATTAAACGTTCTAAATCAGAGCACCCTAAATATGGCATCTAAATATATTCTCTGGCGGACGCTCGCATTTATTAAGCATACAAAATGGAAGTTTATATGGGAAAGCACCCCTTTGGACCTTACTCTGTTGTGAACAAGCCTGCAGGGGTTGTCAAACGGCTAGCACATCCTATTGAGAATACTGGAAGGAACTTCATTGTGGATAATTATTTTTCATCGGTTTCCCTGGCTTTTAGACTTGTTGAAAAACGGATTGACAGTTAGGTAGTGGGAGCTGTTAGAAGAAAATAAGGCCGAGATTGTCCAATGGTCTTCTGCATTCACATAAGAAACGTTCAAAACGCCAGAAAGATAGAATAGGCCAAATAATGCAGTTATTTCTTCACTGTGTTTCGAGCGTCCCCTTCTCGTGCGTAATTTTCACGCAATTTTGACCTTAGTGCAGTCCACAATTTCTTGAATAGTTTCCGGAAGAAAAATCAATCTCCACGCCTCACTGCGGGAGGTCCCAATTTTTGCCTCATCTTTTAATTCAGGAAGGCGTCGAACAAGAATCATCATCCTCCTCGCAATTTCTTCTTAATTCTTGCTCCTCCTTGTCCTACTATACCATAACCTGTTCCTCTAGTTTATTAGCCATTTTTAAATTCGCCAGAGAACAAACTATACCACGAAAAGTAACACAAAAATAGTTTAGTTTTTGTTCGCTGGTGAGGGAAAGTCGCACTTCTCTGCAAGCGTGTACAATAATAGTAACCATGTGAATGTTTGAAGTGTTAACTTGCTATTGTTGCGGGAGGTGTCTCGTTATGCCCACTACTAGGAATACCTAGAGGGGTAGGTGAATCCGTGTGCGGGCTGCGAAGTTACTTGCAAGACATTTCCAAAGTGAGATAATCCCCCCCTCCCGCCGCGACCACTGCCGGGTTTTGCCTCGCAAAGTAAGAAACAAAACTCGAGACGTAAACTTTGGTTCAGTTTGGTGAAATGGAGTAGACTTGTATAAATAACAGACAAAGGGACCCCATAACCACGATTTAAGGGCCTAGAACCAATCGTGTCGAAATATTTTCGGAGTTGTACTAGGGGTCCAGAGATGCTGGAAATTAAAGTGCAACTGTAGGAATATTTAAATAAGTGTATTGTTGACTGGCAAAGCGGGCTGCATCACGCCACCCCTGCCAGCGTTCTGGTGCGGAATTGCGAAAATAGATTCATCTAACGCTGCTTAAAAATTATTTGGACAGCCCTCTCCATTTCCTAGATTTAGGCCGTATGGCACACAAACAAAATATCGAACAGCGCTATGTGGCGAAAAATGACACTATCGCACCCTCAGGACAGCAGAAATTTTCAGATGTGCTCCAAATTTCCTACAGCGCTATGCGTCAAAAGACGATTGCTCTCTACTTTCCTTACAGTCAATGAGATATACGCAGTGTATTTTATTTCACTTACTCCTCTTTCTAATCAATTTTTACAATTCGTTATTGAACTACATGTTCATTATTAACATTATAATTACGGGAAAATCACCTGGACGTTACATCTATTTTGCTATTTATCACCAGGCTGCGGGGTCTTAGTACGTAAACAGTGCTATCAGATTAGTATTGCACGAAGTTGAGATGACGCACGCCTTACGAACTACCAGCCCGTACACAACAGACAACGAACCATGCAATTAGTCCATTTATCCGCTGTGTTTAAGTGTTCATAGGGATACCCGAAGGTCACAGGAGGAGCTTGTAGGTGCCCTATAGTACGGCGAGTTCTAACTTCGTTTTACACGTACTAAAACCCCGCAGGCTGCTCATCACCCCAACAAAAAGCCTTCCTCAATTGTCTTTTTTTAATGTTATTTTTTATTCGTTTGTGTCAGTTCCGTGGTAGTATTCATTGTCATCCATAAACAAATAAATAAATCCACCGGACGAATCCGGGTACTACTACCAGTAAACCGTATGTATATAGGCTATGATACACTTCCCTGAAAAACATATATGTAGGCTATTAATACATGCAATTATTATAATTAATAATTAATAATATTAATACAAACAATAAATATAATTATTATTAAGTATAAATATCACACAAGTAATAATTATAATTATTATTAATATAATGATAATAATATCATATGGCCTCGGGTACCGGGTGCAAGCTTTGTTATTTGCAACCATAGGGTAGCTTGCATGTCGAATTTCGTTGTGCCTTGAAGCACTATGAAAGTCAAAGGGGTTAGATATCTAAGCGATGATGATGATGATGATGATGATGATAATTGTTGTTTTAAGGGGCCTAACATCTAGGTTATCGGCCCAGTTATCTAAGCTCCTTGACCACTATAGCGCTTTCTAGTAGAGAAATGAGGAACTTTGTGTTGGCGGAAACTCCCGAGATTAATTTTGCCATTATGAACACGGCCTACTGAATTCAAATGGGTTCTTTGACATGCCAACATCGTATGACATGCCTGTCGTAAATTTTTGCCGCCTTTCAAAAATCACTTATCATGGCCAGGAGCAAACCAGCAATCTTGGGGTTAGTAGACCGACACGTTAACTACTCACCCACCGTTGCAAGCATTATTATTAATTAATAATATTTATACATGTTATAATGTAATCATTAATTATTAATATTAATACATGCAATAATTAAGCCTCCGTGGCTTAGGCGGCAGCACGCCGGCCTCTCACCGCTGGGTCCGTGGTTCAAATCCTGGTCACTCCATGTGAGATCTGTGCTGGACAAAACGGAGGCAGACAGGTTTTTCTCCGGGTACTCCAGTTTTCCCTGTCAAAATTTCATTCCAGCAACACTCTCCACTATCATTTCATTTCATCTGTCATTCATTTAATCATTGCCCCCAGAGGAGTGCGTCAGGCCTCGGCAGCCGGCACAGTTCATATCCTCGCCGCTAGATAGGGGCTTCATTCATTCCATTCCTGACCCGGTCGGAGACTGGAAGCAGACTGTGGATTTTTTTCACATGCAATAATTATAATTGTTAATTACCGACAGTAGTGGCTCAGCTGGCTAAAGCGCAGCGTTAGGTCATGGGACCAAGCTCTCTGCTGACTCTGTAGACGCGTGGGTTCGAGCCCCACCGTCGGCCGTCCTTGAAATGGTTTTCCGTGGTTTCCCACTTTCAACACCAGGCAAATGCTGGGACGGTACCTTCTGATAGGCCACGGCCGATTCCTTCCACATCCTTGCCCAGTTTCATTCATCTTCATCCATTCCATCCCGACGCGCAGGTCGCCCACGGGCGTCGAATAGAAAGACCTGCACTCGGCCTCTGAGGAGGCCACACGACAAAAAAAAATATTGTTAATTTGCAATATTAAGTCTTGTATACTTGTTCATTAACAATATTAACACATATAAATAATAATATCATTATTAATAAATAATATTAATACATATAATTTGTCAGGAAAGTGTGTTATGTACTGTATATAGTTATAATAATAATAACCCCTGGCACTACAGCCCTTGAGGGTCTAGGCTTACCAAGCGACCTCTGCCCGGCCATTTGGCCTGCAGATATTTGGGTGACGCTTGGTCAGCGCGTTGGGTCCCCTCGGCCGTTAATCTAGGTTTTCGTGACCGGGGCGCTGCCTCACTGTCAGACAGCTACTCCCTCACGTCAGTTTCTAAAATCCCTGAGAGAGCCGGGAATCGAACCCGGGGCCTCCGGGTGAGAGGCAGACGTGCCACCCCAACACCACGGGGCCGGCTACTGTATATAGTTACCCCACCTAAACCAATTGGTATAGAAAGACTGTTGACTGAATGAAATTATAAGTTCATAGAAAATACAAGGTTCACTCTCCCATAGACGTCCAGGCAAGATGTACCAAAAGCCTGCTGATGAGACCAATTTGGTACACAAGGGCAAATTAACGTAACAGACACTGCACAAATATTAGGAGTATTGGTGGTGTTCAATTAGCTGGCCGTCGAAGCCAAAATCCATCTTTTAAGTTAGATCAATGTTCCTACAAGTACATCAAGTGTAATTTCCTCTCTCATTTCAATCTATTCCTCATCCGATGAAACGTATCAGCTCGATAAATTTATTGCGAACGAATGCAATAGTGATTTCTAAAGGAAATCGACACTTCACTGGATGAAATGTAAACGCAATAATGATAGGGAAATTGAAAAGAACGTCACTTCAATTTTCAGAACACTTACAAATTAAGTCTGTTGACATTCTGTCGTGCAACTTTATCACACCATGTGAGTCAATTCACATGCCCTTAGATTACTCGTGGGATTTTGGTGGGATTTTGCCCTGGTGGTTGTGCTATTTTTAAGAGGAGATTCAATTAATCGTAAACACAACAAAGTATATGTTTTTTTGTTTGTTTCCTTGAATTGCAAAACTCTGTTCATTATCGGGTGCATTTATGCTAATTTAATCATGGATTTATTGTAAATCACCACAAAGGACTACACCCCTTTCTGAAAATAAATCTAACTATTATTCAAACAAGACTGCATAATTATGTTGAACTGGAGCAAGAATTCGGAGTAGGCCTATCGCATAGTGCATTTACACTCCATAGGAATGGAGGATCGGCGATACCCGAAGGAGATCGGATATTACCGGTACCACTCTGACGCCAGGTCAAACCGTGTTGCATCCGCCATTCTCGGATAGGATTTCCTGGTTCTAGCATCTGGGCCACACCAGCCACAAGAAATATGGGCGGCGCTCGAACCGTGGAATGACCCCTTCGCTTTTGTAGTGTAGTACTCAGTAGAAATGGATTTATCTAGGTTTTAAAGGACAAAACTATAACTTGTAATGAATTAAAAGTGAGATGTTTTTTTTAGTAAATTTTACCCTCAAGGTTGGTGTTTTCCACGGACACAGCGAGGGAACTCACCACTACCGCCTTTCCAGGCAGTGACCTAGAGCTGAGAACACTTGGTCGGATTGGATACAACTGGGGAGGTGTGATCAGCACTTCACCCAGGTGGCCTCACCTACAAAGTGGACAGGGGCCTCATGAGGGATGGGAAGGGGAGGTAAGATTGGGGTGGATAGGTAAGGAAGAGGGAAGGAGGCGGCCTTGGCATTACAGTAGGTAATATCCCGGCATTTGCCCGAAGACGAAGTAGGAAACCACGGAAAACCACTTCGAGGATGGCTGAGGTGGGAATCGAACCCCCTCTACTCATTTGGACCACCCGAGGCTGAGTAGACCCCGTTCCAGTCCTCTTACCACTTTTCAAATTTCGTGGCAGAGCCGGGAATCGAACCCAGGACCTCCGGGTCGGCAGATAACCATGCTGACCGCTACGCTACGGAGGCGACTTAATTGCCTCTATCAATATACAAAATTTCAGTTTGATTGCTGCGATATATTTGTAGATATTGAGAACCGTCTAAATACTTCGGATGGTCGCCATGTTGAATTTTTATATATCTGGGCCATGTACTATTAGTTGAAGACTAATGCGTAGGTTTATTATTCAAACTTCAATCGCATGATTAGGACATAAAAAATAAAAGCGAGATTTAAAAATTTCGCACAGCTACCATCTTGCGGTTATGAAAACAATCGAAACAAACCGATGTCAGTGGATTAACATTTGAATAAGCATTTACCGTACCAAGTTTCACTGCACTCGAATGGTTAAATAGCGAGAAACGTCCATTTAAAAAATCAAATTTCGCGTCACCGCCATGTTGGATTTGTGCCCATAATGTTATTAAAAATACATGTGAAATAAATAAATAATAATAATAATAGTCCGGATTCCGTAAATGCAACAACAAGAACCACCACCTCAATACATGACTGACTCTCTTTTCTTGCCGTTGCTATTATGAGTAGGTATAATGCACTAAACTTCCACAATGTCGTTTATATACTCAACTCTTTATTCTTTTGAGAGATTTACGAACGTGCTATAAAACATACAAAGTTTATCCCAACCTCGTGTCCGAGTTAGTATTCTGGCCGCACAATGGTCTGGCATTTGGTCATTGTGTCCTAAGAGGTAGTAAACCCGAATGAAAAGGAGCACGTAAAAAGTAAGAAACAATAAAATTAGTAGGTACTGCTGTCGGTAATAACAGGCCATGTCCGGAAGGGAAAAAGGACGTCGCCGACAAATTACGTGGAAGAATTCCTGAGCAAGGAGTGCACACAAGCGCCCCAGTCGACCAACATATCGACATGTATGTGGGGCTTGCCCTTTATCACTAGGCCTTGAAAACTTCTTGTTTGATATATGGTGAATAATAATAATAATAATAATAATAATAATATTAATAATAATAGGCTAGTATAATAGCGACACATCCCGTCTTTATAAAATACAATAAAACCTACCTTCAACGGACCCTTTATTAAACGGAAACCTCTCGTAAACGGAAAATATTTGACGGACCCGTGAACTTGGCGGCAAAATACTTTTTGAATTCCCTTCATTAAACGGAAACTGTGTAACGCGGACATCGGAAATCAAAATATGCATTTTAATTGAATATTTCTAAGTTCCAGAATGCAGTGTTTACGAAATTTTCAAGCACCGTGTGAATGTCTACCATGTCTGCTGTGACAATCGATTCTGTAACTACCAAGGAATGCACAAATAGGTCTTCTTTCTTTTGTACTTAATCTTAAACATCAAAGCGTACAGCTAATTGCTTGTTTTCTGTTCCCGAAGCCTTTTTCCATGCTCGCTTTAATAAGCTGTCAATCAACAAAATGCCTGCATTTGTCTCGGCCCTTGTCAATAAACTTAGAATTTAGCGTATAACTGAGCACTTCTCAACTTACATTACTAACATAGTTCGGCAGTAGCCATTGTGGCTTCGAAAGCAAGAGTTGTGGTACGGTATGTCATTTTTCACAGTGACCGGATCAATGAATAACATACTTGGCGAATTCATTTCGAGGAATAGACATACTGTACGTGTCATCTATGATTTATGGAAAGTACTTGTACATTTCATGCCTGTAGAGCTGGTATGGAGTAGTTCTCTACTACACCAAGTTTCACTGAGATTGGATCATTCCATGACGATTAAGAGGATTTCATATAGGCTATCAGGAATTGACAAGTGTGCCTTGTACATTTAATGAAATATGTCTATGTACCTGGAGGTTTAGATTGTAGCACGAGTAGGTTTCAATTATATAATCTTGGTCGCCCTTCAAAAAGCCGACATCCTTGGATTGGGAATCAAACCGCGTTCTTGCAATTATTAAGTGGATATTCAACCATTTAGTATATTCACCGAAGAAACAAAATTATGAGCTCATGGACCAGCATCAAAAGGTAACTGATGTTGTTGTTGTTGATCATCCAGGGGTTAGGGATATCATCATAGTCATCCCTGTATATTTGGGTGAGTTTTCCGGTATAATAATAATAATAATAATAATAATAATAATAATTTATTTATGTATTTATTGGTTTAAATAAATAAATAATTTATACATATTTATTTATTTATTTATTACATTTACTCATTTATCTCAAAATCAACACTAAACTACAGCTACTGTTCCTCACTTCTTCTAGGAATAATAATAATGATATTGGGTTTACGTCCCTTTTAACTACTGCGGCCATTAGAGACGCCAGGGTGCTGTAATTTTGCCCCGAAGGGAATCTTTCACGTGCCAGTAAATCTACTGCCACGGCTCCCTCGCATTTGCACACCCTCAAATGCCAGCTGACTGTGCCAGGATTCGATCCTGCAACCTTGGGAACAGCAAGCGAGAACGTCACGGCTGAGACATGCAGCCAGCCACTTCTTCTAGGAAACACTGTCGTTGTTGTTGCTTAGATTAGGAGCATGAGACATTTTTGAACATCAGCACCTGGTATATGTGTGTGAAAAGCTGTTATTGTGATAGCCGTGGAAGTAAACGTAACTGTAACTACGCGACTAGTCTTAGGTATGCTTCCAAGAACTTGAGACGAGGAATCATTCCAGCAATTTCTTGACAATGTAGAGAAAAACGGGTAATATCCACACACAGGATCGCCATTGTCAGCGTAATGATTTCTGGAATTGTTGCAGACTTGAAACAAGGCACCCAATCTGGGTCGTCTTCAAATTTTGTTTTGCGCTGCTTCAAATGCTGGACCACGCCATGCGACATTGGAGGGGTGAGTGACCTCAGCTGGGGGATTTATTGCGTAAAATACTTTCTCTATGTAGTAAGAGGGAAGTCTTAAGTAATAAATAAAGCTAGTTCCTTTCAAATTCAAGAGATACAAACATTTCCAACTCTGATTGCTACTTTATTAGACTGTTCTATTCACAGGCTGCCTTCTTTAGGTACATTTCGAAGCAAACAGTGCCATTTTTCTTTTCCATCCTGGAGAAAGGGGCTGATGTGTTTATGATCCAGAGCCGAACCGAGCTAACTCCAAGCTGCGTGCGTCATAAAGATAAACTGCGTCGCTGCCCGTTGAAGAGAACGTAAGAAATGGAACTGAAATGGATTTTTTAAAACTTGCTTGAGCCTCATGACGCCACAATTCTTACGAAGTGCTGACAATTGGTAAAATGTTTTATTAGTCTACCCACCAGCGTAGCCACGTGGTTTAAAGCACGCTTCAAGACTCAAATGGCCAGCCTTATCGTACGGATATTCAAGGTTCAATTTCCAACATCGACATAATAATAATAATGTATTTTGGTTCCTTAATTTAGGGGCAGTGACAACGTGGTCATGTTGCCCCGTGTACTTTGGGTGTGGGTAGAATCTGACTGATAACCGGTGTTAATTGTGATGACTCTATTACTGTGTGTTATCTGTTTTGAATTCAAGTAAGGACTGCAGGCGATAATTTCATTTAGTTGCTACTTTTGCTACCAATTGGTACCGTCTACACGACACCTAGCTTGTGAACTTGGCCACTAGGTGCCATCGCAGTCAGCACCTGGCGGCGAACGTTGGAACTAATATAGCGTTATCAATTCTAACATACAAATTTTGGCTTCACCCAAGTGTAGCTCGTGGATGGTTCTTTTTCATGCTTTAAATCTATGACATGGGACCGGCAGCTTTACTTCCCCTCCGAAGGAAGGCATAGCCTACTGAGGGATTCTTAACGTTCTTAAAAATACGAAGACTTTGGCCGAGTTTGAACCCGCGACCTTGGGCATAGAAGCTCAGCATGCTACCAACTACGCCACCGAAGCCGCCGAATAATAATAATAATAATAATAATAATAATAATAATGTTATTTGATTTACGCCCTTTTTAACTACAGCAGCTTTTAGAGACGCCGGGGTGCCAGAATTTTGCCCCGGAGGGAATCTTTAACGTGCCAGTGAATCTACTGACCCGGCTCCCTCACATTTGGGTAGCCTCAAATTCCAGGATTTGATCCTGCTACCTTGGGAACAGCAGGCGAGAACGTTACCGCTGAGCCACGCAGGCAGTCCCAACATGACAATGCCCACCTCGAGTAAGGGCTTTCACTCACTTATTCCCAGCCCACGGCGTAGCCATGTGCGTTAAATCGTGCACCACAACCGCGATGGGCAGCTGCAGCAAGTTCAAGGTTTGAATCCCGGCGCTGACAGCGGCCATCCTAAGTGTGTGTTTTTTTCAGACTCTCACCAGGCAACTTCAGGGATAGTAAGTAGCTTATTTCGTGTCCTGGGACGCCTATCCAAACCCTGTAAACTAGCAGATACACACACTACTACAGCCATCACAGAAATACAGGTTATCAGACAAGTTCAACTCACACCCCAGTACACGGGACTGATAACCAAGATATCCCAAACCCTGAAACTGAATTAACATCATCACTCACTCTCGAGGCAGCTAGTTCCAAACACAGATTCGAACAATTAAACACATTAATACCACCATTACAATACCATATTTTCATAGGCTCATTCAACCTTGTGAGGCAGAACTGAGAATAGGTGGGTTCGATTCCCATCTTAGCAATCCTGGAAGTGGTTTTCCGTGGTTTCCTACTTCCACTCCAGGCAAATGCTGGCTTGGTTCCTAACTGAAATACTTCCTTCCCAATCCTATCCTGAATTACAAATTCACAAACTAATACAAACACCAAAACAAACATTCTACACACACCCAAGTTCACGGGAATAAATGATCACGATGTCTAAACCCCTAAAATTTAGCAACAGCAAATCAATTAGGCCTACACTCACGAAGTTCAGGGTACTCTAAGACCGGATTCAAAATGTCCTGATCTAGCTGTGAATCGAACTTGGGAGGTTTCAGACAGGAGTCTTAATACCGAACAAGGAAGGTGGCCTTTCTTAACAGTGACCTTCGTCACTTGACTAAGGGGAGTATAACATTACAGCATCTCAATGGATTGGCGGCAAGGGAGATAATGTAGACTTTGGCCTCCGGCGTTCCTTTAACAGCCATAATAAAAGTGAGGGCGTTTGTAATAAAACGCGCATCATCATAATAAGTGAAGGACTAGAGGAGATGTCTCCAGCTTCAAGCACAAGAGTCCCGTCAGTACTGCCAACATTACAGTAAGTTATCATCCTAGACGATATTTAAACTCTTACCCCTATGATAGGCGCGTGTAATTCAGCAACGAGTTTAAGCACGTGGATGACACCTGTCATACATTTTGAAACTCATGTTGTATGAGTAACTTACTAACTAGAGAAGGTTTAATACTTATTAGTTTAGACTACTTTCGATTTTCGCAAAAACCGAATGTACACTTATGAGATCAACACAGGGCCAAAAATTGTGTGTCTGTTTGTGTGTGTGTGTGTGTGAGTGTGTGTACTCTGAATGTCTGCCACCCCCCCCCCCCCCTATCAATTCGAAGACGGTGAAACCGAATAGAACGAAATTTGGTACAGAGGTAGCACTGGCAAAGGGCACCTCAGTGTCATGTTTTATATCGCCGCCATCTTGACGGAAACGTAATGGCGGCCACCCAAATGCTAAAAGCTTAAATCAAATTACGGCTAACCTAATCATCCGATCTCTACCAAATTTTGCGACGTAATACCTTTATGTATGAAGGATCTTTTGACCAAACTGCAAGGTCATCAGCCCAATAATTTCTGGATGGCGGCAATGTATGTGTGCAAATCGATTCCCCCTATCAAATCAAAAACGGCGAAACCGAATTGAACGAAATTTGGCACAGAGGTAGAACTAGCAAAAGGAACCTCAGTGTCATGTTTTATACCACCGCCATCTTGATGCAAACGTAATGGCAGCCACAAAAATGTTAAAAGTTTAAATCAAATTACGACCAACCTAATAGGCTGATCTGTACCAAATTTTGCAACATTATACCTTTATGATTGAAAGATCGTTTGACCAAACTACAAGGTCATCATCCCAATAATTAGTGGATGGTGGCCATGTATGTGTGCAAATCGATTCCTCCTATCTATTCAAATACGGTGAAACCGAATTGAACGAAATTTGGTACAGAGGTAGCACTCGCAAAAGGCAACTTGGTGTCATGTTTTATATCGTCGCCATCTTGACGGAAACGTAATGGCGGCCACCCCAATGTTAGAAGCTGAAAACAACGTACGACAAACCTAATAGTCAGATCTCTACCAAATTTTGCAACAACATACCTTTATGTGAGAAGTGTTCTTTGAGCAAGCTATAAGGTCATCAGTCCAGTAGTTTGCATATGGCGGCCATGTATGTGTGTAAATCGATTCCCCCTATCATTTCAAACACGGTAAAACCGAGTTGAACGACATTTGGCACAGAGGTAGAACTAGCAAAGGGCACCTCAGTGTCATGTTTTATATCGCCGCCATCTTGACGGAAACGGAATGGTGACCACCCAAATGTTAAAAGCTTAATTCAAATTACGACCATCCTAATAATTTGATCTCTACCAAATTTTGCAACAACATACCTTTTCGTGGGAAGCATCTTTTGACTGAACTACAAGGTAATCAGCCCAATTATTTGTTCATAGCGGCCATGTATGTGTGCAAATCGATTCACCATATCAATTCAAACACGGTGAAACCGAATTGAATGAAATTTTATACAGAGGTAGTACCAGCAAAGGACACATCATATTCAAGTTTAATATCCGTATAACACGTTGTATTTCAACAAGCTACTACAACCAATATCCAATTATACTCCTTGAAAAGGACAAAGAATTAAAACTTTAGCCATTCATTTAGGAGAAAGTAGGCTATATGTTCTTTACTGAACATCTTATTTTTTCACGCAATTTTCACGTGTGAGTGTGGTAAAAAAAAGGTCTTTTTCACCCGACAATAAAGGGTCTCCGAAAACCACATTTAAAGGCCCTTAAATTAACAGTGTCTGTGATATTCCCAGAAAACTAACTTCGTTCTGATATACCTATGAAGGAACGACAAACCCCTAACCAGTGCACCAGTAGCTGAATTGATAAAGTCTGATTATTCATACCAAGGATAAATCAGTCATAGCATTCATGATTGAGATTGTGCTGAGTGTGCTCTTTGCAACTGGAATATTCGCGGGCGAAGCCGCGACGGGTAATGCTAGTAGATCTTATTTGTATTAATTTACAGTTAATTGTTTTAGCCTAATTTTAAAATTATTATTAACTGTAATTTTTGTTTTCTTTAACATTTTAATGTTCATAATTACTTTTATAATTTTACAATTAAGATAGTAAAATTATTCGAAATTTCATTTTTATAAGCTTATTTATTTTCAAAATTTAGAGCCTTATAAAGCATTATTAAACAATTAAAACTAGTAAACAATTAGGCTAAAATTAAAACGGAAATAAAACTACGATAATATTTTTGTTACCATTTTTTTAATATTTAACTTTCTATATTAATTGTTATTATTTAAACATTAATCTATCTAAAAGATGGTATATTGGCTTTCACGGCCGGTGAATTAAATATCAGCAATTCTTCTAGGTTTGTGCCGTGTCTTGTGTGGGGTTTCGCCTAGGACACCAAGCTAGGCTCATCGGCGGGCTCTTGGTGTCCCCGCCCGGACCCCCACAGGAGTGACGAACTGCGCGCCACCTCCCTTTATATAAGGTGCAACTGCACCACTTGACTACGAGAACTAAAAGTTCAAGCAGCCTTGCTGAGTTTTAATTCACCGGCCGTGAAAGCCAATATACCATCTTTTTGGAAGCCTTCATAGGGAGGTTAAGGCTGCTTGAACTTTTAGTTCTCGTAGTCAAGTGGTGCAGTTGCACCTTATATAAAGGGAGGTGGCGCGCAGTTCGTCACTCCTGTGGGGGTCCGGGCGGGGACACCAAGAGCCCGCCGATGAGCCTAGCTTGGTGTCCTAGGCGAAACCCCACACAAGACACGGCACAAACCTAGAAGAATTGCTGAGTATTAATCTATCTATCTATCGCTTGGCCGCCATGTTCGTTTTGTAGTTAACCGGTTTTTGAAAGTCTCATAGATGAACTTCCAGCAGTATCCTCTATCTCCGTACAAATTTTCAGGGTGATACCGGTAATAGTTTCAGAGATATAGAATGCCGGATTATCATTTTAAATTTTGTAAATATTGTCAATTCAAATTACAGTACAGTAAGTATGTAGTTAGTTTTAGTTGTAAGTATGAAGTTAATTTGTTTATTAGATATATGTCATTGTTCTATTAGACTGTGGTGTGTGAGTGTGTCTGGTGAGGGTGCATGTGAGTGGGCCTGCTGACAGACTGTTTTAGTGGTAGTATTTGTTTGTTGGTGAAACTTTAGTATTTTTTTCGTTAGTAGAATTTTGGTATTTAATTGTTAGTAGAAGGTTAGTATTTTGTAGTAGAACTGCTCTTTACTTATTCTGAAAGGGAGTAGCAGCCTTTCAGAATAAATCAATTCTTTACTAGTCTAATAGACGGTTAAGATATTGATAATATAAGCCAACTAATGGCTACACTGCGTTCTGCTGCACGGCTGAAAGCAACGGGAAACTACAGCCGTAATGCTATTCCCGAGGATATGCACCTCTCTATGCATAATTACATGTGATGATGGCCTCCTCCCTTGTAACATTTCAATCCGGAGGTAAACTAGTCCCCCGTTCGGATCTCCGGGTGGGGACTACTCGAGAGGGGGTTAACATCACAGAAGTGACAAAGAGGAAATCTGACATTCTACGGATCGGAGCGTGGAATGTTAGAAGTCTGCTAGGAAGGGGAAAGTTAGAAAACTTAGAAAGGGAAATGGATAGGTTGAGGTTGGATTTGGTTGGGATTAGTGAAATGCGCTGGCAGGAAGAGCAGGACTTTTGGTCAGGAGACTATAGGGTCATTAGCACTAAATCAAACAATGGCCAAGCAGGGGTTGGTCTCATATTGAGTAGGAAACTTGGACAGCGGGTGGAATATTATGAGCAATACAGTGAACGGATTATTGTAGCAAAAATCAATACTAAACCTACGTGCACCACAGTGGTACAAGTCTATATGCCTACCAGTCAAGCTGATGATGAGGATGTTGAAAAGGTCTACGAAGAAATAGATGACATTCTGAGGCATATCAAAGGTGATGAAAATGTTATAGTAATGGGAGATTGGAATGCTGTGGTAGGAAAAGGGAGAGAAGGGAAGATAGTAGGAGATTTCGGATTAGGTGAAAGGAATGATCGAGGAAGCAGGCTGATGGAATTCTGCACCGAACATGAGTTGGTCATAGGTAACACCTTGTTCGATAACCACAATAGAAGAATATACACATGGATGAGACCAGGAGATACAGGGCGTTACCAAATCGACTTCATTATGGTCAAGCAGAGGTTTCGAAACCAGATTTTGGATTGTAAAACATATCCTGGTGCTGACATAAACTCTGACCACAATCTGGTTGTAATGAAATGCAGATTAAAGTTGAAGAAACTGAAGAAAAGTCAAAAGCCAAAAAGGTGGGCAATAGACAGACTGAAAGTGAAGGATGTAAACGAAAGATTCAAGAAGAGTATAAAGGAAGGACTAATCAAAACCCCTAAACAAACTTCAATTGCAGACGAATGGGCACTTTTGAAGAATGAAATAACAAAATCTGCAGAAGAAAACATTGGTAGGAAAGAAAGAATAGGTAGAAAACCGTGGATCAATCAGGATATACTAGAATTGATGGATGAAAGGCGGAAACACAAGAATCTAAGAGATGAAAAGGGGAAAGCAGAATACAGACGTCTGAGAAATGAGGTTAACAAGAAGTGCAAGGAAGCGAAAGAAGAATGGTTGAAAGAGAAATGTGCAGGTATAGAAAATTGTCTAAAATTAGGAAAAGTAGACACAGCTTATCGAAGGATTAAGAATACTTTTGGGGAAAAGAAGACTAAGTGCTGTAATATTGAACCCATGGGCCATAGGGTCCATGACGGTCGAACCAATGTCCTTAAGGAAGAAATGAAAGAAACGTATAGTTTCTTAAAGGAACGGAGAGAGATTTTAAGCCAGGAATATAGCTTAACATTGTGCAAGCGGCTAGGGACAGCTGCTCCTTAGATGAGATCACCCCACTTAACATTTCAGAGAGGGCTGGTCACGAGTATTAATAACTGAGTGGAAGTTTCCACCGTGATAGAAAGAGAAGCCTGAATCGGAATTCAAGCTGACGTGGCTGGAAATTGACAACGTCGCATACGCACCAGAAGAGGAATAATTAAAATTAACACGTTTACGAGCATAATAATGAGTAAACAAGCACAGTACAGTGAATTATTTTGAATGAGAGATTTTTCAGTATAGAGAAACCATGTAATAATTGTGCAGAAATAAACTGCCGACGTAAGACGACGTCATCGGTGAATTACCTAAGCCTCTGTGGAGGGGAGAGAACAAAAAGAATGCAACACCCACACAATTGAGGACGAAAAATTAATTAATATCTCCGAATTGCACGATCGATTCTGAGGTGCAATAAGATCATTAGACATTGAAAAGACAAGCTTCCGGAAGATATAATTTTTATATTTGTGGCACCATTATTTTAGAAGTTGACCACAGAAAAGGCTTGAGTATTATTTTTTTGTAGTAAAACAGTATAAAGCTTCGGGCGTTTCCAAGCCAATCATGCAGTATTCAGACAGCCAGAGGTGCTGTATCACGTCACATCGCATCAGTCCTACGAGCATTCCGTGAGGGGAAGTGCTGCTCCACGACGTAGAAGTAATCATTCCAACAGTCCGTGAGGGGACGTAACTCCGCGTTACATCGATAACAGCTACCAGTACTCCTTGAGGGGAGAAAACGCTGTTTTATACCGCCGAAGTAGGATCCAATAGCCACAGGCGTCACAGTAGTAACGACTTGCTTGCCTCCATAAGGAGCATTCACGACGAAATTTTAAAGTATCGCCGTAGTGAAGTATTAGGAAAATCCTAATTATAGGATTTAGGCCGACTGTATACAAGTTAAAGTGAAGATTCGCAAGATATAGTCAGAGCAGGCTGCGAACGTCGGACTTAAAGGCGATAGGTCGTTAAATGTAACGAACAGATCATAACGTACGGAAGTATCGTACCAGACAGATAAACTGTTATTTAAGTTGAGGCAACCTAAAAAGGAAGAACAGAATAAGGTTCGAATGTAGGAGCGTTAAAAAACAGTTCAAATAAATAGAATAGGAGACTACAAGCATTAGCTCCAGATAGCAGGCGAACAATTATAATAGTACTAGAATCAAAAAGTGCTAGCTGCTAGAAACTAATCTATAGGTCTTAGAGGAGACCTCGATCCATATAGACTCTCGTTAGGATCAATAGACAGATCTACAGAGAAGCCGTTCAAGCGAGATAATAGCCAGTTATCCAGGATAGGAATATCAGAATTAAACTCCAGGGAACAGTAGATGTTTCGGGACTTTCGGATCCTTCAGAATAGGAAGCCGACATCAGATAAATCTCACCCTTGGAAACGGGAATTTAAGAAGATCACGTGTGATTAGGCTCAGAAGTACGGCCTAGTGATCGAGTCATTGTGAAGTGTAAAAATAATCAAGATTGTGTGTTAGATAATATTTTTAGTGTTATTATGTGTTCAAAAGGGACACACCAGTATATAAAAATGTCCTCAATATTAAGTGTTCTAGATATAGGTCCAAAAGTGTTTTTATGTAAGATGAATACCTTTAATATGGTGTAAACAGTTCGAAGTGGGCCCAAAAATGAAACGCCACACCAGATTTAAGATCATGGGGTGATCTGAAAATATGTAAGTACAAAATTCATTTTTATTTTGGTGTCAGAAATTGATTGTGTACAACTCACCGGAGTTTAGAGTGAAAGGGATGTGTTTTAGTGAATGAATATTGAATAATCAAGAATACGGTCTGAACAATAATAAATAAATAGAGAAATTATGAATAATTATGTAAAGAATAAATTCCGTAGAGAAATATGTGAATAAAGGGTTAATGTATTTAACAAATGTCATAAGAGCAAGCGAAATATCATTTAATTATCATGAAAGACGTTGAAATAAAGTAAAATTGAGATATGAAAGAAATAGCTTTGAGCTTGTATAAAGAATAAAGATAATAATAATAATAATTAAATATGGAAATGTTAAATAAAAATCAAATAAATTGATATGAACATAAGAACGTTAAGCCTTAACGTATGTGTAAGAAATGAGGTTCAATGGAATATTTTAAAACAGGGAGCGATTTATCGACCATGGAAAGATTAATATGTGAATGAAAATAATATGAATTGTTACTAAAAAGATTTTATCAGTTCTTGGGAAGACATTTTCGGCTTGAAATAATGCATAGCGCGTAATGAGCGCAAATATAATATTAATGTGTCACGCTAGGAACGCGTAGTGGTTAAATACTTGGTACATTACTTATGGAGGGTAGTTGATTGCAGTGAATTGATAATTGTGTAAGTCCTCTATTAGTGACATTAGTATCACGAGGCATTGTGTATGTATTTAAAAAGGGAGCTAATATATGGTATTATTGAGCGTATGTCATTGGGCCACGGCCGACTCTAAATCGCATTTTGTATAAGTCCTCTGTAAGGGATTAGTTCCCGAGGCACCTGAAGAGATTCGAATGCAGGATCTTCTTATGATAAAAGCCCCTGAAATTCTTCGTCGTCGTATGTGTATTTAATCTTCCCAATCAATGAGGACCCTCTCATAATTAATAAATGCCAAGGATATGATAATGGTCTTTGAACCAAAGAATAGTTGTTTGAATGTATACGGTACAATAAAGCCCGGTCTCCCCAGAACTGAATGAATGGAAAGGTTTGTTTTGAAAGCCTTGAAAATAAGCTACTAAATGTTGGGCCAGACGGGATGTCTCCCCACCCTAACGTGTCATAAATCGCACCCCATGTAGTGGAGTCTAGCCTTCTTAAAGCGAGAAGGAACTGAGACCGTCTTGTAAGCTGTTTTAAAGAGAAACGAATACACCAGGAGTGTTTAAAGTTGTAAACGACCCGGGCGTTGAACCGAGGTCCTTAAAGATGGATATTTCGTTTTGCCGGTTCAGATCGTATTTTCTTATATGATGATGGTCTATTAAGACATAAGAGATAAATAACAATCCCTATTGTAATAATGTAAGGATGTGGGATTCCACGAGTTGATTGAAGGCAACTGAGTTCGGGAGTAACTATAGTTTTTTGACTGTGTCAAGTACCTTCACGCTCTGGAGTACACAATTGATTTTCTGATTACCTTAATATGTTTGTGAAATAAAGAGAGATGATAACAACTGAATGTGTGGACATGCCCAAAATATTGAATTAAATAATTAACAGAGATTTTAAATATAATTATATATTTGTTCTTAAGAAATAAGAAAATATAAAAGCAAATGTTTGAGGTGTACAAGAATGACACCGTAATAATGTAAATGCAGGGAGCCAAAGAGCTCAGAGTTATGTAAACTTAATGTTAGTGCTTTATGGAAGTGAGACTAAGTAAGAATTGTTGGTTTATGTGGAAACCACAGGTTTTGAATTCAATATTTGTTTATTTTATTTTGTGATCCCTTGTTCATTTGGAACAAGCAGTTGATATTTGGGTCAGTAATTAAATTGTTTAATTGTTTGTAGCGCCATTAATTTTATTAATTAAATATGTTTAAATAGGAGTTGATTTTGTTGTTATTTTTGCAAGTGTATCCTCTAATTAATCCAAAATATGTGAGTCACAGAGTGGGGGAACTTACCGCTGCCCCGAAATCCCGAATTGAGCTACGCTGGTATACTGTGATTGGCATATTTCTTGCTAAATGGGCACAGGGGGATATATAAATACTGTGCTGGATTAATAACTAGAGGAACACTTAAGTCGGTCATATCATGTAAGATTAATGTAATAATAGGAATAACTACAACGTAAAATATTAACTGACCGCATGGGTCCCTGGAAACTCATACCGAGCAGCCCTGAATATATATTATATTATGAACCCCCTAGCAAACCTAACATCATTTTTTGGCGCCCAGTACGCAGGGATGAGTTTTCCTAGGGAAAACCCGAGTTTTCTCGAGAAATCAAAATTTTCATTTTTTGAAAAAAATGGTTTTTCGAAATTTTGAATTTTAAATACTTCCATAAAGGTTTTATGAAAATGAATAAAAGTAGTAAAAGGGTACGTTGTAAGTGAATACCCGTACCAAGGTAATATTTTAGAAGAAATTGGGACACACGGATTCAGAGTATCATCTCTCAAGCATGTACTAGTGTGGTGGCATTTGTGGCCCACTGTATTCTCATAAGATGGTCTTGAGTGAGGAATTGCAGGGGCTTTTGGAGGCGATAAAAGCCGATAGTAATGAGAAGTTGGAGGCTATCAAAGCCGATAGTAATGAGAAGTTAGAGGCTATAAACAAGACATTGGGCCTCCAAAAGGATGAAAATAACGAAGTGTTCGAATCCATAAATAAGAGTTTAAATAAGTTGGATAGCCAACAGAATGAAAATAAAGAAAGGTTAGGATCCATAACTGAAAGTTTAGAGTCACTAAAAACTAACAGTGATAATATGGGCACTAAATTAGAGAATATCGAAGTTAAGACTGATACCATGGGAACCAAATTAGAAGCTATTGAAGTTAAAGGTAAGGCCATGGAAACTAAGTTAGAAGCTATCGAGGCTAACTGTGTAACAATGAACAATGAAGTAAAGGCTGAGATAGATAAAATAAATAACAAGTTCCAAGGTTTTGACACTAAGTTGGAGACTAAGTTAAGTGAAATTAAATAGGAAAGTAAAGGAGTTTACTCAGGAATACAAGTCCAAATAGAGACTATGAACAAAAATATGGTAGAGTCCCAAAATACATGTAAAGAAAATTTTAAAATGTTAGCAACTAAATTAGTTAACATAGAAACAAAGGGTAATGAGTGTGAAAAGAAACTTGTAACCCAGATCCAAGGTGTGCAGAAAGAATTGGAAGCTCAGATAAAATCTAACAGCGATATTTGTAAGGCATCCCGGGATGAAATAAAACAAAGCGTGAATAAGCTAGGGACCCGATTTGGAAAGGTTGAGGAGAAAGTAGGGACCCTAGAGAACAAAATCGGTGTAGTTCAGACTGAGGTAACTGAGATGAAAAATCAAAATATGAAGGATGCGCGGAATATGAAAGATCAATTTGAGCTGTTTACCGGGCAGGTAGATGATAACTTAAAGAAGTATGAGGGTGAAATAAATCGAAGATTAGGTATCTATGAGGGGCATCTCCAGGGTGAAAGAAAACAACGAGAGGACGAAAGTAAGGAAAGTACCCATAAAATAAATGAAATAAGTCAGGGTATTATTGAGGTTCAGGAAACCATCGGAACATTAAAGGTTCATGTAGGAAAAACCAATAAGGAAATTAGTCAGGTCCAAGATGAAATGATGAAGTTGTATAAGAGTCAAGAGAAGACCGAGGGAAGGCTTGAAGGAATGAAAATAGATATGGTCAAAGGACGAAAAGAAGTGGATAAGCAAATCAAGGAGATACGAGAGGGCCTGGAAACCATAGGTGACGTTAAGCCAGAAATTATAGACCAACATGCTAAGATCATTAAGAAAGAGGTAGAAGACCAAATAAATGGATTTAGGGATAGCTTCAGGGATGAGAAATTCCAACTCAAAAAGATAGAGGAAGATATTAAAATGAATCAAGAAAGAATTCAGAATGAATTGAGATCCCGATTGGAGAGGACGGAACTTAAGAACAGTCAAATGGAAATCCAACTCATGGCAAATAAAGAAAGTGCCCGAAGAGAAAGGAAGTTAGAATTCGAAAATCAGGAGGAGTTTCCAAAGACAGGATGGGTAGATTCCCGTGAACAAGGCACAGATACGGAGAGGGACTTAGGAGGGGAGAGCCCTTATAAGATCCCAGGATATCCAATGGCGATGTCAACCCCGTACACGAATCAGACAAATGGCCAAATAATCAACATTATTAAATCCAATGAGGACAGACCAGTAAAGTTTACGGGTAATAACATGTCTATTACTCCAAAATACTGGCTAAAAGAAGTGGCAGAGTATCTAAATGAAATGAAGGTTCCTCAGGATCGGAGACTGAGAGCAATCGAAAAGCTGTTGGCAGGGGATTGTCTCACCTGGTTCAGAAGCTTTAGATACACTTTTGATACGGTGGAAGGCTTTAGGGAAGCATTTTTAAAGCGATATTGGGCAGCAGATGTCCAAGAAAACTTAAGGCTAGATCTGTACTCTAGGAAGTACAGCACCAACGCGCCTACTAAATACTCGGAATTTTTCACTGCTCAGCTGTGTAAATTCCGCGAACTGGATATTGCTCCGGCAGAAAACGACCTGTGTGCCGCCATTGCAAGACAACTTCCACATGAGATTCAAAGGCTGCTAATCTCATCCAAAGCCAGAAGTGCTGTGGAAGTGGAAAGCGTATTACGTCAGTTAGATATGACGACTTCGCACGTAACACCTCGGCATCAGAGACAAACTGAGCAAGTACACATGGCCAGCAGTCAGGAAACTGGAGAAAAACCAGCGACCAGGAATCAGTCCACCAGTACGGATACTCCAGGACGAGATCGAGAGTATGGGCACCAGGAGCCTAGAAGGATACAGCCATATTACAGGGGAGGATATCGAGGAAGAAATCCTAGAACGACGGGTTATAGGCAACAGGAAAGCCGACCCTATAACAATAACCAGCAAAGGCCGGATAATAGAAAGAAATGGGAGAATTATCCCAGGAGAAATGTAAGGCCAGACGAGAGGGATGATGAATATCGGGCCGAAATAGAGGAAAGATATCAGGAGAGTCTTCGTTATATGAACGAAAGACCAGATGAACCTGATAGGCAAAAAGTCCGTTGGAGTGAGGCAATCAAGAACAGGAAATCACCCGACCGACTAGATGGAGCTCAAAGCTTGGAACTACAAGCTCAGCTAAAGAATGAGGGAAAAGGGAGCCCTCAGGATAAAAAAAACTCCAAATTTAAATTGTCAAAAGTGGAAACATACCAGGAGCTGGGAGGAAGTAGAAATTGTAAATTGGATAGCCAGACCAGATGAACTAATTAACGAGGATGTGGAAGGAATCCCACCTGTTAAAAGAGAACTACCTATAATTATGCTTAGGATAGAAGGATTACTGGTCAGAGCATTGATTGATACTGGATCCACAATAAGTTTAATTACACAAACCCTGTTAAATGAATTGGAAACAAGGGGCCGAGTACTAAAGATTCCCACATCAAGTGTAAAGATTAAGGGAATTATCCCTGAAAAATCTTTGACATGTAAATTTCAGGTATACATTGATTTAATCATGGGTAACGCTGAAATTTCGCAGTGCTTTTTGCTGGTAAATCAATTACCGTATAATGTCATATTAGGTATTGATTTTATCCGTGAGAACAAGGTCATTATAGACCTAGCGCAAAACTGCATTAGAATTCAAAGAGAGGATGTGGATGAGCAAAACATTAACTTACAGGATCAGGAGGCGAAAATATCAGAACAGGTATGGCATATGGAAGAAGTGATTGAGGAAGATTATAAGGACATAGAAAAAATATTTGAAGTCCTCAACATAGAACTCGAAGATAATGTGGAAAATGAGTTCGAGACCAACCTGTCAGGAAAAGTAGAGGAAGCTAAAGTCAGCCTCGAAATTAAGGAACAGTTAAAGAAATTATTATTGGATTATAGGGACGTATTTGATTCCAAGCCAGGGAAGATTGAAAATTTTAAATACGCGTTCCAAGTCAACGATTGGGCACCGTTTAAACAAAAACCATACCCGGTTGCGGAAAAACATTACCCACAAACCAAGAAGACACTGCAGGAGATGATGAATGCAGGTGTTATAGAAAAGATGGCGACACCATATGTTAGTCCATTAGTGATTGTGAGTAAACCGGATGGCTCAGTAAGGGTGTGTTTAGATGCCAGAAATCTAAATGCAAAAATTATACCAGAAAATGATTCGGCACCACCCATAAAAGAAATACTGAGGAAGTTTAAAGGCAAGAAGATTTTTACGAATATTGACATGACTTCTTCGTATCATCATCTCGAACTGGAAGAGAAAACCAGCTTGTTGACTGGATTTCAGTTCGATCAACAAACATACTGCTTTAGAAGATGTCCGTTTGGATTAAAGACTGCAGGATCGGCATTAATAAGAGCGCTGGATCGAAACCTGTCAGAGGAAGTGAAAGAGTGCACTATCCGATACGTAGATGACATTTTGCTTACCTCGGAGAACATTGAGGAACATTTAGTTAATTTGAAGAAATTATTAGAAGACCTAAGAAGGGCAAATTTTAAGATAAATTTAAAGAAGTCGAACTTCTGTCAAAGGCAAGTGACATTTTTAGGGCATGTGATTGACAAGGATGGTGTTAAACCAAATCCATGCAAATTGGAATCGATAAGGGATTTTCCAAGGCCTTTGAAAGTGAAGAACGTTCGCCAGTTTTTGGGATTGATTGGGTTCTTCTCAGGACACTGTCCATCATACACCAAAACTGTTGCACCACTACAGGACCTTCTGAAGAAGGGGGGCAAGTGGAAATGGACGGAGGAAGCAGAGAAAGCATTCGTGGAGGCCAAGGAAATGCTCTTAAATTACGTGAAGCTAGGATATCCTGATTTTAATCAGAGATTTATTATTCAGACAGACGCATCCCAGATTGAAATAGGGGCAATGCTATATCAGGAGAACCCGGAAAACCCTGATAAGAAGAATTATCTAGCTTTCACAAGTAGGAGACTGAAACCACACGAGAAAAATTATACGATCAGCGAGATCGAGCTGTTAGCGATATTGCACGCGTTGCAATATTGGCGGAAGATCGTATATGGGTTTCAGGTCATTCTAAGGACGGATCATAAAGCCTTAACCTTTTTGATGAAGACTGATTTATCCAGTCAAAGGTTGATGCGTTGGGCTTTATATATTCAACAATTTGATGTCAAGATAGAGTACTGCCCAGGAAAGGAAAACCTAGTTCCAGACTACTTAAGTAGACAGCCAGAGTCCATAGAAGAGGAAGTAATGGCTATAGATTTGGAAGACAGGGATCAGCGTACTCTTAATGAGTTAAGAAGCATAAGTCAAAGACAACGGGAGGATCCATGGATGAACATGCTCATATCATTCCTTGAGGGAAGCTTGATAAGAGGAACACCAGCGTACACGGAAGCTGAGAAGATAGCACAAGACTACACGTTTTATAATGGGTTATTATATAAGTTTGTGGACTCTGACCATACGAAATTAAGGATTGTTGTACCTGCAATTTTGCAGAGGAAAATAGTATGGTTAGCCCATAGATCGTTCGGACATATGGGAGTCGACAAAACAGTCTCGATGCTGAAAGAAGCATTTATATGGCCGAGACTGAGAGAAACTGTAAGGGACACGTTAAAGACATGTGATTTATGTCAAAGGATTAAACCTAATGCATTTCTGATGAGACAGAAGCCTATACCATTGTTGCCTGAAAGGCCCGGCCAAATCATATCTATCGATAATTTTGGACCTTTGCCAAAGGCAAGAAGAGGAAATCGACACATAATGGTGGCTATGGATGTCTTCACTAAAATGGTTGTCCTTGCTCCCATACAGAAGACTAGTACCAAACAGGTGTTAAAACGACTTAAAGAAAAAGTGATACCGATTCTGGGGAAACCTGAGAATTTGTTGTCGGATCACGGCAGTTGTTTCACCAGTGTAGAGTTCAGACGAGAATTAGAAAGACTTGGGATACGTCAAATTTTGTCAAGTATTCGCCATCCTGAGGCAAACCCTGTAGAGAGAGTTATGAGAGAAACGGCTAAGTATTGCAGAATATACTGTGCCGAAGAAAATTGGAAGTGGATAGATATTTTGGATATTATTGAATTTTGTATAAATAATACAATCCATGAATCCACAGGAGAGATACCCATAACGTTACATCGGAATGAGCAACCAGAAAGACCTTGGAATCTGGTAATTCCTAGACCAGCAGACGCTCAGCCGGGAAGAGATGTACGAATTAGGAGAGCCTTTGAGCATCTAAAAGCTCAAGCCGACAGGAGGCAGAGAAGAAATAGGCATAAGAGGTATCATCGACCATTATTAGCAGGAGAAATGGTGTTAGTGAAAAGACCAGCCATTTCGGATCCAGGGAACCGTGTGTACAAGAAGTTCCAGAAAATGTACCACGGACCATATCAGATAATCAGAGATTTGAGGAATAACGCATATAGAATTCGGCACTGTGAAACGGATCACGAAGTGACTATGATTTCAGCAAATTTGAAATTATATTACCCTCCCGAAGATTTTGATGAAGAAAATGAACACGCCCTGGTCATGGAAACATTTGAAGATGAATCCGCTTTTGACATAAATAAGAATGAGAAAGAAATAGAAAATAGAGCTCAAGCATTCGAGTGCGAATGCGAATTGGAGAAAGTATATTGGGAAATTAAAGAAATAATTGAATTTATTGAAGAAGAAAATTCCAAGTTAAGAAAAGAAAATGATGAAATAAGGAAACGGGTAGGGATAGACCAAACCCGTAAGGGAGAATGAGGTTCTGGGAACTTAAAGTCCAGACAAAGAAAGAAAGAAAGAAAGGGTAGGGACAGAGCATACCTGACCTACACAATTACCGGATACGACTCAAAGGAAGTAAAAACAACAGTAAATACGGATGACGTTATGATTGATTCGACGGAAAGGAACTACAAATTAAATTGAAATAAATTTCCTCAAAATTCTCGAAAATTTATTTACCTAAGGAGGGGAGAGATGAACCCATGGGCCATAGGGTCCATGACGGTCGAACCAATGTCCTTAAGGAAGAAATGAAAGAAACGTATAGTTTCTTAAAGGAACGGAGAGAGATTTTAAGCCAGGAATATAGCTTAACATTGTGCAAGCGGCTAGGGACAGCTGCTCCTTAGATGAGATCACCCCACTTAACATTTCAGAGAGGGCTGGTCACGAGTATTAATAACTGAGTGGAAGTTTCCACCGTGATAGAAAGAGAAGCCTGAATCGGAATTCAAGCTGACGTGGCTGGAAATTGACAACGTCGCATACGCACCAGAAGAGGAATAATTAAAATTAACACGTTTACGAGCATAATAATGAGTAAACAAGCACAGTACAGTGAATTATTTTGAATGAGAGATTTTTCAGTATAGAGAAACCATGTAATAATTGTGCAGAAATAAACTGCCGACGTAAGACGACGTCATCGGTGAATTACCTAAGCCTCTGTGGAGGGGAGAGAACAAAAAGAATGCAACACCCACACAATTGAGGACGAAAAATTAATTAATATCTCCGAATTGCACGATCGATTCTGAGGTGCAATAAGATCATTAGACATTGAAAAGACAAGCTTCCGGAAGATATAATTTTTATATTTGTGGCACCATTATTTTAGAAGTTGACCACAGAAAAGGCTTGAGTATTATTTTTTTGTAGTAAAACAGTATAAAGCTTCGGGCGTTTCCAAGCCAATCATGCAGTATTCAGACAGCCAGAGGTGCTGTATCACGTCACATCGCATCAGTCCTACGAGCATTCCGTGAGGGGAAGTGCTGCTCCACGACGTAGAAGTAATCATTCCAACAGTCCGTGATGGGACGTAACTCCGCGTTACATCGATAACAGCTACCAGTACTCCTTGAGGGGAGAAAACGCTGTTTTATACCGCCGAAGTAGGATCCAATAGCCACAGGCGTCACAGTAGTAACGACTTGCTTGCCTCCATAAGGAGCATTCACGACGAAATTTTAAAGTATCGCCGTAGTGAAGTATTAGGAAAATCCTAATTATAGGATTTAGGCCGACTGTATACAAGTTAAAGTGAAGATTCGCAAGATATAGTCAGAGCAGGCTGCGAACGTCGGACTTAAAGGCGATAGGTCGTTAAATGTAACGAACAGATCATAACGTACGGAAGTATCGTACCAGACAGATAAACTGTTATTTAAGTTGAGGCAACCTAAAAAGGAAGAACAGAATAAGGTTCGAATGTAGGAGCGTTAAAAAACAGTTCAAATAAATAGAATAGGAGACTACAAGCATTAGCTCCAGATAGCAGGCGAACAATTATAATAGTACTAGAATCAAAAAGTGCTAGCTGCTAGAAACTAATCTATAGGTCTTAGAGGAGACCTCGATCCATATAGACTCTCGTTAGGATCAATAGACAGATCTATAGAGAAGCCGTTCAAGCGAGATAATAGCCAGTTATCCAGGATAGGAATATCAGAATTAAACTCCAGGGAACAGTAGATGTTTCGGGACTTTCGGATCCTTCAGAATAGGAAGCCGACATCAGATAAATCTCACCCTTGGAAACGGGAATTTAAGAAGATCACGTGTGATTAGGCTCAGAAGTACGGCCTAGTGATCGAGTCATTGTGAAGTGTAAAAATAATCAAGATTGTGTGTTAGATAATATTTTTAGTGTTATTATGTGTTCAAAAGGGACACACCAGTATATAAAAATGTCCTCAATATTAAGTGTTCTAGATATAGGTCCAAAAGTGTTTTTATGTAAGATGAATACCTTTAATATGGTGTAAACAGTTCGAAGTGGGCCCAAAAATGAAACGCCACACCAGATTTAAGATCATGGGGTGATCTGAAAATATGTAAGTACAAAATTCATTTTTATTTTGGTGTCAGAAATTGATTGTGTACAACTCACCGGAGTTTAGAGTGAAAGGGATGTGTTTTAGTGAATGAATATTGAATAATCAAGAATACGGTCTGAACAATAATAAATAAATAGAGAAATTATGAATAATTATGTAAAGAATAAATTCCGTAGAGAAATATGTGAATAAAGGGTTAATGTATTTAACAAATGTCATAAGAGCAAGCGAAATATCATTTAATTATCATGAAAGACGTTGAAATAAAGTAAAATTGAGATATGAAAGAAATAGCTTTGAGCTTGTATAAAGAATAAAGATAATAATAATAATAATTAAATATGGAAATGTTAAATAAAAATCAAATAAATTGATATGAACATAAGAACGTTAAGCCTTAACGTATGTGTAAGAAATGAGGTTCAATGGAATATTTTAAAACAGGGAGCGATTTATCGACCATGGAAAGATTAATATGTGAATGAAAATAATATGAATTGTTACTAAAAAGATTTTATCAGTTCTTGGGAAGACATTTTCGGCTTGAAATAATGCATAGCGCGTAATGAGCGCAAATATAATATTAATGTGTCACGCTAGGAACGCGTAGTGGTTAAATACTTGGTACATTACTTATGGAGGGTAGTTGATTGCAGTGAATTGATAATTGTGTAAGTCCTCTATTAGTGACATTAGTATCACGAGGCATTGTGTATGTATTTAAAAAGGGAGCTAATATATGGTATTATTGAGCGTATGTCATTGGGCCACGGCCGACTCTAAATCGCATTTTGTATAAGTCCTCTGTAAGGGATTAGTTCCCGAGGCACCTGAAGAGATTCGAATGCAGGATCTTCTTATGATAAAAGCCCCTGAAATTCTTCGTCGTCGTATGTGTATTTAATCTTCCCAATCAATGAGGACCCTCTCATAATTAATAAATGCCAAGGATATGATAATGGTCTTTGAACCAAAGAATAGTTGTTTGAATGTATACGGTACAATAAAGCCCGGTCTCCCCAGAACTGAATGAATGGAAAGGTTTGTTTTGAAAGCCTTGAAAATAAGCTACTAAATGTTGGGCCAGACGGGATGTCTCCCCACCCTAACGTGTCATAAATCGCACCCCATGTAGTGGAGTCTAGCCTTCTTAAAGCGAGAAGGAACTGAGACCGTCTTGTAAGCTGTTTTAAAGAGAAACGAATACACCAGGAGTGTTTAAAGTTGTAAACGACCCGGGCGTTGAACCGAGGTCCTTAAAGATGGATATTTCGTTTTGTCGGTTCAGATCGTATTTTCTTATATGATGATGGTCTATTAAGACATAAGAGATAAATAACAATCCCTATTGTAATAATGTAAGGATGTGGGATTCCACGAGTTGATTGAAGGCAACTGAGTTCGGGAGTAACTATAGTTTTTTGACTGTGTCAAGTACCTTCACGCTCTGGAGTACACAATTGATTTTCTGATTACCTTAATATGTTTGTGAAATAAAGAGAGATGATAACAACTGAATGTGTGGACATGCCCAAAATATTGAATTAAATAATTAACAGAGATTTTAAATATAATTATATATTTGTTCTTAAGAAATAAGAAAATATAAAAGCAAATGTTTGAGGTGTACAAGAATGACACCGTAATAATGTAAATGCAGGGAGCCAAAGAGCTCAGAGTTATGTAAACTTAATGTTAGTGCTTTATGGAAGTGAGACTAAGTAAGAATTGTTGGTTTATGTGGAAACCACAGGTTTTGAATTCAATATTTGTTTATTTTATTTTGTGATCCCTTGTTCATTTGGAACAAGCAGTTGATATTTGGGTCAGTAATTAAATTGTTTAATTGTTTGTAGCGCCATTAATTTTATTAATTAAATATGTTTAAATAGGAGTTGATTTTGTTGTTATTTTTGCAAGTGTATCCTCTAATTAATCCAAAATATGTGAGTCACAGAGTGGGGGAACTTACCGCTGCCCCGAAATCCCGAATTGAGCTACGCTGGTATACTGTGATTGGCATATTTCTTGCTAAATGGGCACAATATTAAGGACACATATGGAAAGCCTCTAACAGATAGGGAAGAAAAGGTTGAGAGATGGAAAGCTTACATAGAGTGCTTGTATAAGGGAAAGGAGATTGAGAATCATGTAATGGAAAGGGAGGAGGAAATTGATGAGGATGCAAAAGGAGATTTAATATTTAGATCAGAATTTGACAGAGCATTAGAGGACTTAGGCAGGAACAAAGCACCGGGCATAGATGATATACCGATTGAGTTGCTACGCTGCATAGGAGATGAAGGTCTGATCAGGTTATTTCACTTGGTGTGTAGGATTTATGAGACAGGTGAGGTACCCCCTGATTTCAAGAAGAATGTTATCATCCCTATACCAAAGAAAGTGGGAGCTGACAGATGTGAAGATTACCGTACAATCAGCTTGATTACTCATGCTTCAAAGATCCTGTCTAGAATAATTTACAAGAGGATTGAAAGCCAGATAGAAACGGAGTTGGGTGAAGACCAGTTTGGTTTCAGGAGAAATGTAGGAACAAGGGAAGCTGTACTAAGTCTTAGGCTGATTTTGGAAGGTAGAATAAGGAATGATAAGAGAACGTTCATGGCATTTGTAGACTTAGAAAAGGCTTTTGATAACGTTGATTGGACTAAATTGTTTGACATTTTGAAATCTATTGGAATAAAGTACAGGGATAGGAGGGTGATATACAATCTATACAGAAACCAGACAGCAGTCATTCGAGCTGAAGGACATGAGAGAGAAGCTGGTATTCAGAAAGGGGTAAGGCAAGGCTGCAACTTATCACCCATACTTTTCAATCTTTACATTGAACAAGCAATGAAGGAAATTGGAGAAAAATTTAAAGTGGGAGTGAAGATTCAAGGAGAAATAATTTCAACTCTGAGATTTGCTGATGACATCGTCATCTTGGCCGACAAGCCTGAGGATTTGAATGAGTTTTTGAATGGTATGGATTCCGTCTTACGGAAGGAATTCGTTATGAAAATTAATAAATGTAAAACAAAAATACTGGAATGCAGCCGAAATAAATCAGGAACCTCTATGGAGATCAAATTGGCAGGTGAAAAGCTGAAGGAAGTAGGAGACTTCTGTTACTTAGGAAGCAGAATAACCAGTGATGGACGAAGCAAAGAGGATATAAAAAGTAGGTTGGCTCAGGCAAGGAAAGCCTTTCTACAAAAAAGGAATCTGTTGACATCGAATATAGATTTAGGTATTAGGAAGTCATTTTTGAAAGCCTTTGTCTGGAGCGTAGCGCTCTTTGGAAGTGAAACTTGGACTATTGGTGCAGCAGAAAAGAGGAGAATTGAAGCATTTGAAATGTGGTGTTACAGGAGAATGATGAAGATCAGATGGGTAGATAGGGTTACAAACGAAGAGGTATTAAGGCGAGTGGGAGAGGAGAGATGTTTCTGGCGACTGCTAATGAAGAGAAGAGATAGGTTGGTTGGACACATACTAAGACACCCAGGAATAGCAAGCTTAGTTATGGAAGGAAGGGTCGAGGACAAGAACTGTAGGGGTAGACCAAGGTTAGAATATGCTAAACAGATAGCCTCGGATGTAGGGTGTGGTAGCTATGTAGAGATGAAACGATTGGCTCAGGACAGGGAGGCATGGAGAGCTGCATCAAACCAGTCAAAAGACTGAAGACTCAAACAACAACAACTTATTTATTAATTGTACCTAATACCAGAAAGCGTTATTTTAATATATACAACGTATTTGATCGTTTAAAAAGTATAATGATATGAAAATCCACAGCCTGCTTCCAGTCGACCGGCTGGGTCAGGGAATGGAATGAATGAAGTCCCCATCTAGCGGCGAGGATATCAACTGTGCCGGTTGCCGAAGCCTGTCGCACTCCCTTGGGCCAATGATTGAATGACAGATCAAATGAAATGATAGTGGAGAGTGTTGCTGGAATGAAATTGTGACAGGGAAAACCGGAGAAAAACGTGTCGGCCTCCGTTTTGTCCAGCACAAATCTCACATGGAGTGACCGGGATTTGAACCACGGACCCAGCGGTAAGAGGCCGGAGTGCTGCCGCCTTAGCCACGGAGGCTTGGTTTAAAACGCATAATACTAAGATTAATAATAAAATATAAATAGTCCCTGGCACTACAGCCCATGAGGGCCTAGGCCTACCAAGCGACCGCTGCCCAGCCATTCAGCCTGCAGATATTGGGGTGACGCGTGGTCAGCGCGTCGGGTCCCCTCGGCCGTTAATCTTGGTTTTCGTGACCGGGGCGCTGCCTCACTGTCAGACAGCTACTCAATTGTCCTCACGAGGCTGAGTGCACCCCGTTCCAACTCTCACGTCAGTTTCTAAAATCCCTGACGGAGCCGGGAATCGAACCCGGGGCCTCAGGGTGAGAGGCAGGCGTGCTACCCCAACACCACGGGGCCGGCTATAATATTAAGATAAAGACACAAACTACAAGGATTTTTTTTTTCCTGACCATGAAATTATGTATCATTTTCAAATAATGTGAAACATTTTGTAAATTCAGATGTTCAACTTTTCCTACTCCGGTGTAAATCGGAGACTCGTTCTCATACAAAACTGTCACTTACAGTGACATCGGACAAAAGTGTAAACTCTCAAAGATAATCGCCACTTAAGTGAAAAAGTAGCGCTTCAATGCGGTTCTTATCAGGAGGAAACATTGAAAATACTTGCCACACACGCCCAGCAGATGGTCAGGGCAGGTCCAATTTTGGCATTTCGTTATCCACTTCTTGTTGTCTTGTTCCGACTTCGCCCACATTGATGACAGCGTACTATATTGCATTATCGAGACTCATCTGGGTGATTAGATGAGAGATTGCCAGAGAGCTACAGTATACAAAGCGTAATCGCTTAGAGTTTTAAATAACCGTTGACGAACGTTGTCTGGATGGCAACTGTTATCCATGCGCCTAACGCAGGGTTAAGCGTACAGATGGAAAGCTTACGGTACGAATTTATAGAGATATTCAGTGATACATCGAAAAATGTGTGAAATTATGAGCTTAACATTTGTATTTCTATTGTAATTGTGTTTGTGCCTGTGCCACCCCCTTTGATGGTGCCCCCACCCCTCCAGAGGCGGATCTAGGGGAGGGCGAGGCGGGCGACCGCCCAGGGCCCCGCGGTCCTGGGGGGCCCGCGCCATGGATTTTTTAAAATTTAATTCATTCATTAATTATAGGCCTACTTTTCCAACTAATTTATAATTCATATTCCTTTTTTTCGGTGCAGCTATGACCTCCCGTGACCGTTCAGCAAGTTTAGATTTCAGTGAAATAATAGAAGACTTCAGCCGGGAAAAAAAAGTCACAAAGTAATATTTTAATATTTCATAGTTTACATAATCTTCTTCAAGGTGACTTCAAGGTTTCTTTCATATTATTAAAAAAATATACCGTAGTGTATTCAAAATATTGTAACTATTCTTTATTTTATTATTATTACCAAATTATTTTCCATTTAATTTGATATTTTTTATTTCCTATTGTTGTGGGCCCCACCTTATCATATCGCCCAGGGCCCCGTAAGGCCTGGATCCACCACTGCGCCCCTCATTCTCCTCTAGTGACGCCACTGTGTTTTCCAGCAGTTAATTGTCTCGATCCTTAATTGAAGCACAAGCCTGGAAGCGCAGTGAGACGCGCAGCTGCTGTAACATACGACAGAGATAGTCCAAGCTTCTTAGCCACAACAGTGCGGTAGTATGGTAGAGGAAATGGCGCACATAAGCTAAGCCAGAGAACAGTAATTAAATGTCACCGTCGTGGTTGCGTGGGCTGATAGTGCGGGGAACTGCCGCTAGGTGGAGTGGAAGAGAGCTGGTTCGGGGAATCCCCCACGTACTATCTCGACAAAACAAGCCCTCTCGCCCACCTCCACATAAATGGAGATGTTCATTATTAGCCTATTTTCATTTTATGAAAAAAAAAATGCTTATAAGATCACCTTTTGTCCGTGTGTGTGTGGATGTGCGTGTGTGTTCCACTGTAATAACTTCTAAACTGCTGGAGCGATTTCAATGAAACTCGGTAAGGCCATAGTACCATTTAGGCCGACCCCGACCGTGCCCTTCAAATTTTTTCACGTCCGTCTGACCAATCCAATGTGGCGGCTGTGCGAAATATTTCACCAGCATTCAATATTTCCGAACCTATTACCTATATTTCACTGAAATTTTGTAGGGTGATAAAGAGCGCTACTGGAATTTCACCTATGAGACTTTCAAAAACCTGGTAACTACAAACCAGCATGGTGGCCAAGCGAAGTTGAGACTTTTAAATAGACTTTTCTCGCGATTTAAACATCCAAACGCAATGAAACTTGGTAACTTACAGCAAATGTTTATACACATTGTAATGTACTGGCATCTAATTTATTTCAATTGTTTACATAACCTCAAGATGGCGGCTGTGCAAAATATTTCACCGGCATTCTATATCTCCGAAAGTTTTACGGATATCACCCTGAAATTTTGTACGGTGATAAAGGGCACTAATACAAGTATATCTATTTAACTTTCTAAAGCCTGTAAAGTACTAAATGAACATGGCGGCCAAGCGAATTTGAACCATTTTAATAGACTTTCCTCGCTAGTTAATCATCAGAGCGCAGTGAAATATGGTGCAGTAAATGTTTATACATATTGTAATGCACTGGCATCTAATTTAGTTCAATTTTTTACATAACCTTAAGATGGCGGCTGTGCGAAATTTTAAAATTAAGTTTTCATTTCCTGTGTCGTAATTATGCGATCAAAGTGAAAGTTTCAATAATGAACCTACGCAATAAATTTCCTTTAATAGTACATAACTCTATGGTATATAACAATCCATCATGGCGACGGTTCTCTATATCTACGAATCTTTTACAGCAATAAAACAGAAATGTTTTATGTTCTTAGAGGCTATGAACATATGTTCACCTATAGGACTCTCAATAACCTGGTGAGCCCAAATCGAACATGGCGGCGAGGCAAAAAAAATGGCCGTTTCTCGCGATTAAACCATCCGCGTGCAGTGAAACTCGGTACGGTAAATGCTTATACAAATGTTAATTCATTGGCTTCTAATTTATTTCAATTGCTTTCATAACCACAAGATGTCAACTGTGCGAAATTTCAAAATTTTACTTCTTGTGTCCTAATCATAGGATTGACGTTTGAATACTACACCTACACAATAATCTTCATGTAATAGTACATAACTCTAAGATCTACATATATAAGTATCCAACATGGCGACCAACCGAAATATTAGACGGATCTCAATATCTCCAAATCTATTACAGAAATCAAACTGAAATCTTTTATGTTGATAGAGGCAATTAACATATGTAGGATATACGAAAATTGGCTTTAGTTCTTGTTTAGCCTATTTTCATTTTCTGAAAAAAAAAAGGCTTATGAGATCACCTTTTGTCCGTGTGTGTGTGTGTGTGCGTATGTGAGTGTGTGTGTGACCCCTCTAATAACTTCTAAACGGCTGGAGCGATTTCAATGAACCTCGGTGAGGTCAAAACATATGAATATAGGCTTTAGTTCTCAAGGAACTAATTGTTTTTACTGGTTTCACTAACAGATTTATTTCCTACCTATTCTTTTGCCACGCTTCTCGGCCTGAGAAATGAAAATATATTGTTTAAAAACATTAAATATTTTGATGATTTTATCCATAAATTTAATATTAAGTACCCACTATGTGGCCAAAAGTCACGGGAAGGGTAGTGCCATGAGAAAATGTGCTGTGTATGACTCCTGAGCGCTGCGGTGGAGCAGAGCAGTCTGTCACAGACACGCGTGTGGTGAAGATGGCAACACGTCGCGAGTTACCACACGTTGAACGTGGGATGATCATTGGTGCATGGTGCATGGGTCATAGCATTTCCGAGATTACACGCACATTTTGATATCCGAGGTCAATAGTGTAGAGGGTGGATCTTCAATATCGCACGGAAAAATGTTACTATCCACGTAAACCGCCGCACGGGACGACCACAGGTGTTTAACGAACAGACATCACGACGCCTCAGCGGAACCATACGGGGCGAACGAAGGGCTACTGTGAGTCAGATCACTGCCCAGTTGAATGTTGGGAGTCAGGAACCCTATTTTTGTCGAGTCGTTGCCTCGCCGTATTGCTGCCGTTTGGAGCGTTCGCGGAGGAGCAACTCGTTATTAACAACATAATTCCGTGCCTTCCCATGACTTTTGGTCACTGCCTGTATTTCGTTGAATTCCTTCCACCGATTGTAATTCACTGAATAAACAGTAAAGTAAACGGAGTGTCGTGATATGGCACACGTGCACGAATGTTTAAAACATTTATATATTTCCGTAGTTAGTATACTATTGTTAGTAGCAATGGGACGGATAAATTGGCAATTGAGAACAAAAAAGGGAAATTGGAAAGATTAAATTTTTGTACAAAAACTATATATACAATAAAAAGAACCTGTCTATCAATGCAAAATTACAACATGTTAATACAGTTGTTAGACCAATCATCTTGTACGACATGGAAACTACAAATATAACCGGAATGGAGAATTTACTCAAGATAGAAAGAAGAATTTTAAGAAGGATTTATGGTCCTAGAAAAACACAGGAAGGTTATAGACTGAGATCCGATGCAGAAATTTATAGTAAAATCGACAACCTTGAAGTGATGATCAGAAAACGGCGACTTCAGTTCTACGGACATATGGTCCGCATGGATTGCTCAAGGTTAAACAAACAAATTTTTGATAAAATCTGGAACTATAAAGGGCAAGGAGGCTATATAAAGCAAATGAAAGAAGAACTTCAAAAATTCAAAATTACTGAAGAAGTTTGTCTAAATCGAATAGAGTATAGAAAAGAAATCGGCCTCAAAATTCTTGTCGGGGAGAAGAAGAATCTCAACAGAGGAGAATGGACTGCTGAAAGAAGAGCTGCGCAGTCGACCAGGATGTAAGACTTCTGGAAGAGAAAGAAGGAAACTAGACCTATAAAGAAGTGATATTTGCGTGGTCCTTGTTGGCCTGTCCGTGGTGTATATTATATACTATTGTTAATAAACAAGTGCGTAAGAAGACAGTAGAATGCTCACATACTGGTTGCATACCTCCACTATCAGTTGACCTTCCAGGATCTCACAAAAAGTCAACATTCAATGATGATGACAATATTATGAAGTAGCCTAACCTGGTTATATGTAAAGCCCTGCGCGGATGCGGATATCTGCGGATATCCACAAAATGTTTCACACTGCGGATAGAGTTTGCATGGCTGTGCAGATAGCGGATAATGTTTAGAGTGAATTTAAGGATAGCTCTTTAGAATACAATGTTGAACTGGATTTTAAAAAAAGCCATTTTAGTTGTTGCTAAGATCTGCGTCTTTCACGATTCTTGTCATTTCCCTATTTGCTTTCGCTTGGATTGTATGAGAATAATAGAGAACTGATAGAAGCCAGTCATGGAAATACTCTCAATTAGTGCTGACTTATCCCTCAAAAAAGTCCTCTATACCTGTGCTTGCCTGCGTGGGTATATCCGACAACTAAGTGAAAAATGAAAATCCACAGCCTGCTTCCAGTCTCCGACCGGGTCAGGAATGGAATGAATGAAGCCCCCATCTAGCGGCGAGGATATGAACTGTGCCGGCTGCCGAGGCCTGACGCACTCCTCTGGGGCAATGATTAAATGAATGACCGATGAAATAAAATGATAGTGGAGAGTGTTGCTGGAATGAAATTTTGACAGGGAAAACCGGAGTACCCGGAGAAAAACCTGTCTGCCTCCGTTTTGTCCAGCACAGATCTCACATGGAGTGACCGGGATTTGAACCACGGACCCAGCGGTGAGAGGCCGGCGTGCTGCCGCCTAAGCCACGGAAGTAGTATAATTCGCTAGACTTTGAATATTGCGTAATCCTGACCACGTGGTCCAGGAGCGGGGCATGTGCACTGCACGTGTTAGCGTGGGAAGGGGTTGACCTTGTGGCTTGTTTATGTGATTGTGATAAAATGTTAGCACTGCATGTGTTAGCGTGGGAAGGGGTTGACCTTTTGGCTTGTTTATGTGATTGTGATAAAAAGTTAATGGGTGTTGACGGCATGGGCGTTGTTTATTAGGATGGTAACTCGAAATTCAGACTCCTCTTCCACTCCTACAGGGGAGTTTCTTGGTTCGATTCCGTGTTTTGTTATTTAATTCCCGTGGGGGGGCAGCCTGTGTATTATGGTTATTAAGTATTGATTGATTATTGAATTATATTTTGGTAATTTCCCAAGGAAGTGTAGAGAGTCTTGGGTGTCATAACTTTTGAATGAGAGTGTACGGTGAGGCACTCGACATAGCCGGATCGCTACCAGACATGTGGTGTGCGGCTGTTCCGTTTTTGCTCGCGCCGTGCGGCAAGCAATGAGAGCACTTAGCGTAAGTAGTGCATGGTTGTCGTTAAAGTTTTTGCTCGCGCAAGCTAAATAAGTAATCATATGTTGTAATGCGACACTCTGTTTAAGTACGACATATATTACCACAGCGTGGGAGTGGAGTGGAGTGGTGTTACTCCTTCTCGCTATGATATGTCTGTTTAATTTAAATGATGTTAACATTTTTTGTGTTCTGGCTTGCTTCATGATCTCAATCTGGTTAAAGTGTTTTATATGCCATGTATAACTTTGAGTGTGTGAAATGAATTTCGATCTGTTTGTTTTTAGATTCACAGATGTCATTAGTCAAGTCTGCAATTTTTAATGCGAGAACGAGATTGGATGTCGGTTCCCAGAGCTTCATGTGAAATGTTTTAAAGAGGTTTTTTGGCGCTCTAACTTCTTAATATATATATAAGAGGAGATTGCTATGGAGCAGTAGTTAGCTATCTTTATCTGCAATATCATGAGTCTGTGCGAGGGGTTGATAGAAAAGTTAGTAAAATTGCAACGCATTATGATGTTTGCGGAAAGTGCCCTGAATCAAGGGTTGCATTTCATCGTCAGTGCAACGAAAATAGAGGAGGAGGTGTGGTATAACACCTTAACACCGGGAGAAAAGGAGGTTTTAAGCGCCGAAATATTCGAGCTGATGAGGGATCAACACCACTGCCGTGAAATTATTTTCAACGGCATGACATTTCACATTGTCAATATTATTATTGACAAGTTGAGATCCATCGGCTCGATGAATTTCAACGTGTTTGAACCTACATTGGCGGAAGAGCTAATGGCCGTGTTTGAACGGCCATTAGAGGAACAGCATATGGAAGAGCATATGGAAGAAGTGCAAGAAGAAGCAGAAGAAGAAGAAGAAGAAGAAGACCATCGAATGGAAGAAGAAGAAGAAGAACATCGAGCGGAAGGAGAAGAAGAAGAAGACCGACAAGAAGAAGAAGAAGAAGATGATGATGATGATGATGATGATGATGATGATGATGATGATGATGATGTTCAAATCTTAAATTAAATTCAATGGACAGTGGACAGTGGATTAATATTGTGCAGTGTAAATTTTATTTTTTAAATATATTTATTTGATCATTTGTGGTTTACATTAATTATATAATATGAATTAGTGAAAAATGATATGATCTTCGTTCTTAAAGTGGTAAGTAGTTCCTTTTCCAACAAGCTGCAGAGAGAATTGAAGATGCTGTGTTGTTTGCAGAGTGGAATATGCTGGTCTTGTGCACGGGGTAAGTAGAATCATTCTTTTCTTTCTTGCGTGTGTTGGTTTTAGCGAGCTGAAAAATATATATATAGAGACACATTAATAATAATAATAATAATAATAATAATAATAATAATAATAATAATAATAATAATAATAATAATAATAATAATAATAATAATAATATCTTTGTGAGGAATAAAAAATAAAAATAAAAAAAAAACTTACACTGTTCTAATTATAAGATATTTTTGTTGGGGATCCAAGAGTTGTGAGTTGAATCGAATCCAAGCCAAGATACGAAGGCTCGGGTTCCTTTTCTACGTAGTACTTTGTTGACTAAGTAAATATTAGGATGTTTTGTTCGTTGTAACTCTGCTTCGTAGAACGCACCAAATATTGGAGTATTTTTATTATCTTTTAAAAGATATGTTCGTGGATTAGTATTTTGAACTTTATAAATTGTAAATAATTCTGTTGTCCAATTACCTTCGTACCCTTTACTGAAGTGTTTCTTGATTTTTGATATCCTTACAATATCGCCGATTTTATATTTTGGTTTTCTTAAAGTTTCATTATATTGTGTTGGCAAGCGGGGTGGATTGTTTCTTTTCACATCATTAGGTTTCATGCCAATGCTGCGATGTATTTTGTGATTATACTTTACTAGTAACTCAGGCAAAATATGTACCCATCGGTAAGAACCTCGTGTTGTGAATTCTTTCCACATCGATTCCTTAAGAGTTCGATTGAATCTTTCTATCACACTCGCTTTAATGGAGCTGCCAGTGGAATAATGCTTTAGATTTTGTTTCTGAGACCATGTTTTGAATTCACTGTTATAAAATTCCGTTCCTCGATCGGTGTGAAAATAATTGGGCAATCTTTTACTTTGAGAATAAACAAATTTTAAGCTGTTCACAATCTCACTTCCTTTTTTGGTTTTAAGAGGAATTGCCCATGCATATTTCGAGTAAACGTCAATAATGGTTAATAAATATTTAAATCCATTATTCCATTTTGCAAGTTTGCACATGTCCACAAGGTCAGCTTCATGGAGGTCATCGATTCCTTTGCTAATAACACGTCGTCTTTTAAACTTTTTTCTAAGCGGTGCGTGAAGTTCTTTTGCAATTTCTCGTCTGATTTCGTTCATAGTTATTTTCCAAACAATGTTTTATAACATACTGTGCATTGTTTTACAAACGTTGGAATTTTTATTCAATATATCCAGCATTTCTTAGTTCTTCTTCTATTGCAAAGATTTCGCTGTCTAGTCCTGTGTGACCTGCAGCTTTCGATGCAATTAATGTTTTAAGTCTTGATACCAATTTGTTTGGTTCATTCCAGTGAACGAATTCAATATTGTTTCCGCCTTCAAATTTCCAAATGGCTTGTGGCGCGATGTGTTTTTTTTTGACCATATCCAGTATGCATTGTAGTATTTGCTTCTTCATTTTCATCTGCTGTTTTTATAATTCCATCTATGTCTTCAGTGAGAAGGGGTTCAATTATATGTCTATACTTATAAGATTGCCTTCCTCTTGGAGCTGCATTGCTTGTATAATTTCTTTTGTGCACGTTTGAAACATTTAATAATTTCAAATATGAACTTAAATCACTCCTATCTATTAGAGTGGGGTCTGGTACTTTCCTTTGAATCAATTCAAGTAGACCTTCTGTAATAGGAAATTTTTCACCGCCAACTTTTATCCACTTTTTATCGAAGAAAACTCGTTCGCGTCCCAAGTATTGTTTATCATTTCTTATCGTTATACCAAATGTTCTATCCACGTTTTGTTTAATGAATGGATCAAAGTAGCGGTTAAGTAGTGAAATTATTTTGATGCTATCTCCATCTTCTTCGTCTGAAGTAGCAGTGGATTCAGAATCGTTATATTTTCCTTTTCTTTTTCGATTTTCTTTATTTTGAGTCGACGTATTAGCAATAGCTACAAGTTGATTTAATGAACTTGTTACTGGTTTAAAGTTAGTCTCTATATCTAATTCTTTTCGTCTAACATCATCTTGAAGTGAAAGATACTTGTCTTTAACATCTTTTTTTAAGCGAGAAAGTTTATCCTTTACACGACTTTCAGCTTTAATCTTTGAGCTCTTCTCCATGACTAAACGGAAATTGTGGTTGTTTTACTTATTTATAGTATATTCAAAATCGATTTGAAGAGGAAGATCATCAGTTTTATGTTTTTTCGGGTCTCTAAGTCGAAACTGAATTTCATCTTGCTCTTCAACGACAATATCACTACCATCCAGTTCAATCTCTTGACGTATATTTAAAATTGCATACACAATTGGAGATCTTGGTGAAACAAAAATTGGTTTTAATACGCCTTTGTAGGGAAGTTGGTACTGTATGTTATGATTATGAAGCGTGTATACTGGTGAATGGATTGATGGTGTGTTGGAGAATTTCAGAATAAATTTCGATAAGTTCTTTTTCTTTACTTCATCTTTTAATATACCATATTCTTCTTTGGATGCAGTAAAACTTTCGAGTGGTTCTTTGTTAACCATTTAATTTTCAGAAATTGAAAGCGAGGGTTCGAATCCCTCACCTGACAATATTATTATTATTATTATTATTATTATTATTATTATTATTATTTTATTTACATGTAGAGTGAGGAGGTAATTGATCATTAATAAGAACTTTCATATGAAATGGTACAAAAGACATTTTTTTTTCTTCTTTATTCATTTAGAATTACAATTAATACAATTTTATTTCTCTTGAAGTAATCTCATTCTTTTTTTAGTTGTCCAGATGAGTGTGGCTGTGTTGAGATGATCTTCTTCTTTTTAGTTGTCCAGATGATTATTTTCTGTAAACAAAAAAAAAAAAGATACACTGTGTTAAAAAGCGAACTAAAAACAAAATATGTATAGCTGTCAACTACAGTAGTAGATCTAAATTATTCACCTTTTATAGATAGCGATTACAGTTGTCACATTTGCAGCGAAGATGAAACAGTTGAAATTTCCTCTTTAGATGATCTGGTAGATGTTCCCACTCTAGACGAATTCGTTGTGGTTCATATATAGTCAGCACGTTTATAGGAAAGTAGTTCCAATCAAACTTATTAAAACCTCGAAGTCCACTGTTTCGAAACTTGTTTATTATCGAACACACGATTTTCATGATGCCATCAGAAGAATTTAACCAATGTTGAACAGCATTGACGTTGAATTTAGCACAACTATTGCTTCCCATTGCTAGAGATGGTAAATGTTTTGGACAATCTGTAGGTAAACGATGGCTATGCCTCAACATTAGGTCTGACATTCCATCAATCGTATTAAGATCGAATAATGAGTCTGGGGAAAGTGCTTTTAGTGCAAACAAAGAAAATTCCTGTGGCAAATTATATACAACTAAATAATCATATTTATTCTTAATAGACTCAAAAAAAGAAGAAAGAGTTTTTTCACAATATGCTGCAACCCATGTGATCACGGGGCTGAATGAAGGTATATTGCCGTTATTTAACATACAGTAAGCAAGTTCCAAACTGCCGTTTGGTAGCTTGCGAATGTCTGCAACTATTGGTTGCTTCTTATTCCACGTGCCAGCATCAGTAGAAGGAGAGTTTGTTGTTGTCAATTCCATGATTGCAACTAAAGTGAGAATACTTGTTTACTTGCTTGCTTATAACTTAGCAAATATTGGTTTAGATAATTACTTCATTCGTTAATGGTCTGTAAGATATTTGACGATCATGAATAAGAACACAATAAAGAGTTGTATCTTCAGGTATATTCTCACTTGTCTCGATTTCAATTCGCACATCGACTGAAGATGTCTTCACTGCTTCCACTTGTTCGAGACAATTAATTACAATAATCGGACAAAGAGACTTAAATTCATCTCGTGAAACCAGAGTCTCTGAACGAACATCATCGATCTGATAATATACATTACGAAATTTAACAAACATGTCATACAACTCGCTGTAGTCATTTATGGCAATTTCAGAAGTTGGCATTTCATAGGGATAAAAAATTGAATTTAAAAAAACTCTTATAGATTTAATGTTACAATGGTCGAAATAGGAAGAGCATGTGTTTAGTAAATTTCTTCTAGTTTGAAAACCTAATAAAAATTGACGTGGTTTTTGAGTTTCAGAAGTTGTCATTACAGTCCAACTATATTTAGTTGTTCTAGGAAGAGAAGGCAAGACGTGAACATCCCACGATCGATAACCAACCTGAATGGGAATATTTTTCTGCATTAGTTTTAATCTTTTAATTTGTTCTTCGTCCGATAATAATAAAACGGGAATTTTTAGATAAACTTTAAATAACCTGACCTTAGAAAGATCGTTTTCGGTTGTCGATTGCAACGCACGTGCGTCACTTGACGATCGGAGAAGTATTACCTCATGCTTGCAGTTTAAAATCGGCTTTCTGTAATCCTCTGCTATTCCTAACAGGTTGCTTAAAGGAAGTATTATATGAAAACGTTTTGTGTTACTATCAACAATATTTGCTTCACTTGCTGGCGTTGTTAAAGAGGGAAAATAACCGGCATTTTGTAAAGCTGTATATTCGTTTTTTGAATATGATGCAAAGGTTTTTATAGAACTTGTTATACCTAGATGGCGTGTACGATCAATTTCTTTACCATTTAACGTGATGCGAATTTCGCTAAAAAGATTAGCCCCAAAATTTTGGTCAGGATGCGCTGTAGTAGAAGCAGCTGGATTTATGTTAGAAGTAATAATTTGACCTTCTAAGTGAAGAACACCTTCTGATAATAAAACTATGTTTTCTTCATTTTGAATCGGTATTCGAATTTCATCATTATTTTCGAATTTATTAGCTGAATAAGGTTGATAAACTCTTTCTTCTCGTCGCACAACTCTGTTGTCAACCTCTCTTTTATCTGTTATGTTAAACATGTTAACAGCTTCAACTATAGATAGAAACTAAATAAGATTAACAATTGCATATATATTTATATTGAAATTAAAGTACGCGATAGCCTAAAGACTGTAAGAATTGTTTGTTGTTACTCGATAACTGTTTCTTAGATTTCAAGGTGCGATGTCGTTGTTTGTTTTTTTTTTACAAATTTTAGCTGATTGATTTATATTATTTTTTCGAATCAGAGTCGACTTCTTTTTTTTCAAACTTTGAGTATTATATAGTATAGCCATATTTGTGATTGTTTTCTAGTATGCTTACTCAAGTAGAATGAAAACATAACAGTATTTCATTACTTTATATAGCAAGATATCGTGCTGGACGAATAATTAATTCTACAGTTAAATCTTCATCTTGCAAATCAATGAGCTGTTGAAGATGATCTTCAAGTTGCACAGATACATGTTGAATAAGCTTGGTGTTCATGGGCAAAAAATTAATCGTTGTTGGTTGTACAACAATCGGGTAACCAGCAGGAACATGAGCTTTAAAATTATATAAAGAGTGTGTTGGTTTATGGTTCAAATAAGAACTCGTACCAAGCACAAGGTTGCAACATACTCGAATACTATTAACAGTGTTAATTTTAATCATATATTCAGAATGATGAGTTGTGTTTGCCTTGAACTTTCTATGAGAAAAGCCTAACAAATCTGCAATAGAATCTGCAACACCAAAATCTATAGCAAACACTTTCGAATGTAGTTTACAATGATAAAAGACTTTATCATAATTAATATATAATGATGGGAATTTGTCTTTGTCGCCTAATAAATGTTCAACTAATAAATCATCAATCTTTTCACTTAATTGTTTTAACGTATAGCTAGCATTGGGTATTATTAAAATCGCTCTATCCGCTTCGTTCAACTTTATAGCCAAAATGTTATTATTCTCGTTAATTGCAAACTTCATTATCGATTCTATTTTTCGATGAATTTCAATTTCTCTTTTATTCTCTTTAGGGTAAACTTTCTTTTCAATACCTAAAGGCCCTGCTACACTGTTGGCTACAGTGAAATCAATATTAAACGGGGAAGACAAAACGAGACGGTTGTCTCTTTTTCCATCTATATCCTCTTCCACATACAATTTTGTTTTTTCTAAATGTTCTGGTATAAGTTTCGACAATGAGTGATAACTAAGTAAATCATCAAAAGCCGAGGCTAGATCTTCAAATTCATAAATACCCGGTGGTACCACTAAATCAATTGATAAAAAATTAGTAAAATGAATGCGAAATTTATTATTTCTGTTGGTAACATTTCGAATAGAATTAGATGTATACAATCCTGCAAGTCCTATTTCAAAAAACTCTGCTCCTACAAGATGAATCGGGTTCTCCAATGTAACATCAATCTTCGAGCCTTTACCTTCAAGAGTTATCCGTCTTTCGAAAGCCATCTTTGAAATGTTTAAAGACGGTCTGTGTTTCCCTTATTTATACAATACAAGAAGACTAAACATAAATGTCCACAAATCGACGAAGTAATCGATTGATATGAATGAAAATTATATTGTAGATAGCAATTTTTAAGATATGTTAAAATTTCAAATGGTGGTCTTAAATTACCAATACTATCAAAATAATGCACATATTTACCATGTTTACTGAAAGCTACCCAATGTGAACCGGATTTATCCATCGGTTCAAGGTTGACAATACAGTTTTCATTTTTTCGAGGATATCTTGGTAACGTATCTCGCATAAAGACTCCTCTAAAATTTGGAATCTTTAATTGATGTGCGTATTTAGCTAAATCGAAATTACTTAATGCTTTATTTGGTATTTGGTTAATTATCTTTTGTATGCAGGAGGATTTAAATAAATGCCTTGACCTCCTTTTCCTCGCATTGCTTCTATCATTCGATTGTGTCTTTTCATTTCTTTTAGTTCTTCTTGAGCAGCTTTCGCCTTGTTTATAGCAGACGCCACCCCTGCTGCTCCGCCTGCTAGACCCCCCAAGCCCGACAAGGCTGCAAATATCGGAAGTAGGGGTAAAATACCACCTTGCTTTTTCGATGTTCTTCTTCTTCTTTTTTTAATCTTTTCTTGTTTTTTTTTTATTATTTAAGTTTCGCTTACCTCCTCCAATCTTAGACTTAGCTTTCATGATGCCACCCACTGTTAGTGCAGCCGCTCTCTCTCCAAATGATGCGTCACGGGATTTTACACGAGACCAAGCTTTTGAAGCTAAAATTTCATCAGCCTCTCTTCTTTTGTTTGAATCTTTATGCTTTGCGTAAGCAATGTCGTGCTCTTTGCACGCTTTATCTAATATATTTATTCCTGGATCACCACGGCTCAATCGCTTTTCTAATTTTGTTCCTGGTCCGCAATATTCATATCCCGGGATGTGTAATTCCACGGGTAAATTATCAATAGTTTTATTAAGTACACGACTGATTAATGATCCACTTCCTGTTCGTTTATATTGAGTGGTAGAGTTGCTCCTCTTACAACGCACCATTACTAAATGATATGTAATATAAAGTAATTATACATATATATTTCTGGAAAATGGGAATGGTGGGGGGAGGTGTTTTTTTTTTAAATAATACACACAAAATTTGGGGTTATTATTTATTCTTTTTTTTCATAAGCAAAGGAACACACAAAAAATTAGTATTATTATTAACAGCATAAAAGTGTGTGTGTGAAAGAAATAAAGTAAGTGAGATGAAGTGCTTTAATCTCAAATTTGTTTCTAATCATTTTTTCAGAGAAAAATGACCAAACGGTAAAGTATCAATTCCGTTTTCAGTTATGTGTCTTTTATCTTCGTTTGATGAAATTGCCAACTTATTTTGCCGAACAGTAAATACAGAATGAGATTTTGAAATTATACAAACTTGAACTTTGTTGACTTTTTCTCTGTTATAAAGACACTTTCGATACTCATCAATATTCATACTTTTACTCACACTCTTCTTAATGCCTTTAGCCTTACACAAGCTATTCATTTCATCACACAATTTTATTGCATACATTTTGGGTCGTAACCCCACAAATTCTTCAACAATCCTTCCAGCATTTTCATCTTTCATTAAACCAATTTCACCTTTATTTTGTCTCACAATGCCAAAAGGATTGTTTGTTTCATAGTTTCCAGTATCAAACAAATTTGAATGCTGTTTCATGAACTCATAAATATCATCATAGAATATATACATAAAACTATCGGTGTCTGTGTATAACAACCTCACATTTGATTCAGGATTTGCTAAAATAACATTGTAATGAAAGTCATTCATTTTACATTTAGACAAATCTAATATAGATGCACCAACATATACTGGTTGATTGTGAAAAATCTTTAGTCTACTCATCTCGATGACCATACATTGTTCATCGAATATAATTCTATGTTTAAAATTAGCCTTAGCTATTAAAGACCTAGCACCACAAGCTCCATGCCATTTGGTGACCCATTTGATGTCCCTTAACTTCCTCACATTCATCAGTGAACGACCAAAAATTGCATTATTCATCAATTTATAAAAATTCTTTTCAAAATCATTTTTGGCATGTTTTCGTTTCTCGGTGTTCACATCAATATATGGTTTTAGCCATTGGCTCTGATTGAATTCAATTATTCTGTGAATACGATCTAATTTCATTCCTAGTTGAATACATTGCTTTAACAATCTATAATGCAAAACATAACGTTCTTTATTATCTAGGGTAGCCATTAGCTTTGTCAACTTTTCGGGACATAGAGGGTAATCTGAATGTTTGTCATGTAACTCTTGAGGATAAGTCAAATCTACTTCCAAAATATATCCAATTTCTGAAGTATCATCAATAGTTAAAACATCAAAGCCTTCAACATTTGCAACCCATTTAAACCCGCCCGTTGGAAGATATTCCATCATCGCATATCCATATAAATTATTAACGTCAAAGTACATTATGTAGGACTCTTGCTTTTTCTCATCATAAGTTTTCATATACTTATTATTAGCAATCGCATGTCGTGTTATACACTGAACATTTCCTCCTCGAATAGATCGTTCAAAAAAGTGTAACATATCAATATCTTGAAGCAATTCAAGTTGAACGTTGGTTATCTTTTTCATAGCACACCAAGACATAGATGGAGCAGTGTAAAAATGAGCTGCATCAATGCCATAAGTTTCCATGCCATTCGATCTAAAATTTTCAAAGACATCCGCCAAAAGAAGTGTGTCAACTTTTAAATACAAATCGGCGTATTCTCCTAATGTTTGACATGAAAACGTTTCCCACACCGATTGAGCAAACTCATACTCTTCATTCGATATTGTTTGATCATTAAGACTGCTATAAAACTTGGATATTTCAGGTAATTTAGTTTCGTTAAGTACATCCATACTCGTGACGTATTCATAGGGAAACACGCCTTTTCTCGCAGTAAGTCGAAACTGTGCATCATCATCATTAAAATAACGTCGAGTTATTTGCTTTGAATCTTCACTTAACGAAGATGAACATTGATCTAGTGAACAGGACAAGAAATTATATGTATCGAAAAATCTTAACTGAATGAATCCATTCTTAACCCGTACATACTTTGTAAACCCTTTATAACGTTCCATATTCACCGCCAACAAACTTATATTACCAGGATTATGTAACACCTCTCCATCACGTTTCTCACAAATTTCTTTAATTATAAAATGTCCATCATAGGCCGTTAGATTATGAAATGCTATAGGCAAAACCTTTGTTACTTTGTAATTTAAATTACAACTATTGTGTGCGCTTCCTCTATATTTTCCAGTTAAGTGACAATGATCGCGTACTTTGAGTTCATTAACTGCAATCGGTTTCTCGCAAATGTGACACATTTTACTTGACAAAAATAATCTTTCTTCATTTTCGGTCATCTTTAACATTGGCTTAACCGATAAGTAATATGTTTGAAGTTTATCCACAATACTATAAAGTTCCTTTACAAACAATTCAATGCAATTATTTCCCCTAAAGAGTTTGAAACTGCACAATTCACTATCGAAATTACAATGAAGGTATAAAGAAATGCTGTAAGGAATATGTTTATGTGTTAAAGTAGAGTTAGGAATGTCACTATTTGGAAAACAGGAGGAAATTGGAGACAAGACGCATTCAGTGTCTGCATATATTATAAATGGAACTGTATCTTTAACTCGGAATTCTGTAAAATTAACAAATCTTTGTTCATCAGTCGGCATTATGCTTTTTGCAACAGGAAACTGTTTACAGTCTGCAAAGTGAACATTTAACTCATCCTCAAGAAAATAATATGACAAACAACGTCTGCATATATAAATCCTTCTCTGAGTGCTAGTGACGCTTGAACGCACAAGGCGAGCAAGATTTCTAATTAAACAAAAGTGATAACTTTCACTGTTTCCAATCTGCAACATCAATAAGTCTACACTCCTTTCATATACTTTATCTGATACATACAAAGGTACAATAGTAAAAGTTTTTTTTCCTTTTACTTCGTTTGTTCCCATACATACCCAATTGTTTTCATCATATTGTGCTCCATACACATTTACAGAAATATTGTTTTGGTTTTCAAACTTGTTTAAATATTTCATTTCCATCGGAATTGGAATTCCATCTAAATTTAAAACATCTCTGTAATTAGGATAGGAAGAAAGATGATTCACGTTTCGAGTTTTTGGATACAAACCAGCAACCACACTCCACGCAAAACAAGCTTCCTTTGTATCATACAAATTTAGCACTGCATGTTTATTGACTATTACATCAGGCAATCTACTAGTATTGGACATTCCTACTCGAAATCCAACATATTTATTTATATTAATTCTCAAACTATGAATTTTTTCTAAAGCCCACCCGGAACCATTTACTTCAAATTCGCTCATTTTTGTCAATGTACCTTCAATGATATTCTTATTATAAAATTCATTTAAATCAGTATACTCGAAAACTACCTCATTTTTGATAGCAAAATATTTTGTTTCTGATATGTCGCGAAGCACGTATTGTGCACACAAAACTGAATTCACCTTTAAAGCTTGTACAGTTAACGCTTTCTTAACATACTTTGTAAACCAAATATTAGCATTCGCTAAAAATTCGCGAGGATCCAAAAACTCATTCTTAACATTTGATAATGCAAGTGTGTACACTCTAGAATTGAATGCCGTTTCAATTAACTCACAGCTCAAGAAAGATTCATCCTTTATTTGAATTGTAATTTCTTTGAAATTCACAGCTTGTTGCAATATGTGCTCACTAATAACTCTCCAACATTCAATCAACTCATCACTGTTCTCAATCAACTCGGTTTGAGTGTTTTCCCCGATTTGGTATGATACTGAAATAGCACCGTTTAGTTCACTTCGAAAATTAGAAACACTTTCAAATGCATTGTCCAATTGGTTTCTTATATTTTCACTGTTATTATGTAATACAATATCAACCTTTCTACGTTTGCTAGGAGGCGAGGTCATTGTTGCTGTTGTCTAAGCAAATGTCCAATTTGCACTAAAGTTAATACACCACCAACAGTTGGTGTACCATCACTGATGTCTAAGCATACGTCCAATTTGCACTATTGTTAATACACCACCAGCAGTTGCTGTAACATCGGTTTACCATAAACCTATAATCTTTTAAAGTATATTCAAGCCATTGTGATAAATTACTGCCTGTAATCTCCAATGAACAATGAACAGCCTCAAAAGGAAATTCATCCTGAAGTTTACCAAGCAAATTGTTTCTATACACATTCAATTTTGTTACATCGTAACACGTCATGGAAAATTCTATTTTGAAAACTTCATCAAATGTATTGTATCCGAAGAAACAAATAAAATGTTCATCTTCACATAATTCTTTCAATAGATATCTTAGAACTGTTTCTGTCACCTCTCGCTGACTATCCTCTGATTTGCTAACATTGGTAACGTAGACTGAAAATGTTGAAATTCCACTCGAAGATGTCCATTTGTTAAAACAAGCTTCTTTCTCATTACGACTCACCTCGTTATCATCTTCTTCCTCTTCTTCCGGTTGTTGAAAGCATACACGATGATACTCTATTAGCGGGTGCGATCGATGTTCAGTTCCACTCAGGAAATTAACAGTTTTCCACTTCATTATGCTGGTTGTTTTATTAGTTTATTTAGATAATCTGAAAAATTAAACAAATTAAGAAATAATTAGCAACTAAATATATCAATCGTTATATCAATCAATACATAATATATAATCCAATACTCACCAAAACATGTCGATGTGAGCGGTTCTTCAACCCAAAATACACCGTCATCAGTTTGCCCTCGAGTACTGTTTCAAAATGACTTGATGTGAGCGGTTCTTCACCCCCAAATACACCAGCATCAGTGTGCCTCCCATTGAGTTTAGTTCATCGATCTCTGATGCGCTTAATTTCGAAAATACTGCTGGTAGAAATACACTTGTTACTTCATCTTCAATGTTAATGTCCACCACTATTTTTCTTCCAAACCTCGTCTGTACGGGGCGAATAATTTGCACCACATATGGTAAATCAATGACTAGTTCTGCTAGTTTCTTATTAGAATACTCAGTACAAGATGATAAGTTATTGAACTTCGTTAGAGCTTCCATCACACAATTTGTTCCTCGTCGTTGACTTTCTTTATTTCTTTCACACACACACTCTTCGCGCAAAAGTAGAAGTTAAACTCTTCCATGCACTCGTCCATTTATATATCCTTCACCCCCACCCACACTCCAGAAACCATATGCTGCAAACATTTCTTTTTTTCCACTATTGCTTAAAGAAGTCAAAGATTACATTCTTAGCCAATGACGTTAAAGGTCAACTCTGTCTCACGCGAACACAGCAGACGAGATCAATCACACTGCTGCACATGGTCAAACTTGCACGGGTGTCAAATGACGGTTAGCATCCTAAGCAAAAACAATAACAGCTGCACACCACATGTGTGGATTGTTGATAGTGGCACACATGCTCACACTCGCATGAGTGTCAGATGACGGTTAACATCCTAATAAACAACCACATGACGTCAACACCCATTAACTTTTTATCACCATCACATAAACAAGCCAAAAGGTCAACCTCTTCCCACGCTAACACGTGCACTGCACATGCTCGCTCCTGGACCACGTGCTCGCTCTAAGGACCCATGACGTCATCCCATGACGTCATCAGGATTACGCAATATTCAAAGTCTAGCGAATTATACTACTCACGGAGGCTCAATCCGACAACTAAGAAAGTGTTATAATTAGCCAATCGCTGTTGAACATGCCGTTGCTCACAAGGGAAGTACCCCAGCTCGAACGGCTAAAACCGACTGGCAGTGCGCTTAACATACGAAGATATGTCTTTTCTACTAGGCCTACCCATCACGGGCATTTATCTGTAAAACCCCGCATTTGTGTACAATCAATGTTTGAAAGTTACAGCGTCCAAAGATTGCAGACACACAAATCGCAGGAGAAACTACCGTGCAACAGGCAATTCGGACCATTATACTAGGGGAAATCCATTCCTAGCAATTGGTTAGACCTTTAGCATATATGTGGCAACATTACAAAAATATTTCGGAAACACAATTCGCAGCAGAAACTGCCGTGCGACAGGCAATTAGGACCATTATATTAGGGGAAATCCATTCCTAGCAATTGGTTAGACCTTTAGCAAATATGTGGCAACATTACAAAAAGATTGCGGAAACACAATTCGCAGCAGAAACTACGGTGCAACAGGCAAATCGGACCATTATATTAACAAGAAACAGATGTGGTGCAGTATCATCTGGCAAAAGGTTGGACACTTGCTTGCAACAAGAAATCTTAACACATGCAGTACCGTGTTGACATAGTCATCTTTCCCACAGTAAAAGATAACCGTGTTGTCTTTCATTCGACGTCGAAGTGTAAATGTGGAGTTTTGATGAAATGATTAAAACACAGCCGAATGGAACAGTACACACACTTAACAAGGGCAACATGTAGACTTACTCCATTATTTACGATGTTCCCGCATTGCAATAGTCCAAACTCAAAAGCCACGGTGATCACATTATCACATACTCAGATGGCGCTGGCGACCGAACACGTACGTTTACAGATGAATAGCATTGATAGCTATTTACTTAGGTACATCTGTATACTTTAAACCCACTTTCAGTCGGTTTTCGCCGTTCGAGCTGGGGTATTTCCCTCGTCAGAGGGATGAAACTCGGTCAACATTGTCTTGCGATTCTCACAAAGCCTAGGGGAACAAATTTCTCCTCAAATGTCTAAATGTGTCGCTTTAATACTTTACGCTTTATCTAATAAATTAAAAATATTATTGTCTTGTCAGTGGATGCGGATACCAGTCGTGCGGATGCGGGGCGGATGCAGATACCAGTCGTGCGGATGCGGGGCGGATGCAGATAAGGTTTTGTTTATCCGCGCAGGGCTCTATGCCATACCTCGTAACTGTATCTGTAGACTAGTATTACTGAGTCATCTAGCCAATAATAATATCGTATGGTCTCGGGTGCTGGGGGCAAGCTTTGTAATTTGACACCCAGAGGGTAGCTTGCATGTCGAAATTTGTTGTTCCTTGAATCACTATGAAAGTCAAGGAGGTTAGATATCTAAGCTCCTTGATATCTAAGCTCCTTGGACACTATAGCGCTTTCTAGTAGAGAAATGAGGAACTTTGTGTTGGCGGAAACTCCCGAGATTAATTTTGCCATTATGAACACGGCCTACTGAATTCAAATGGTTTCTTTGACATGCCAACATCGTATGACATGCGTGTCGTATTTTTGCCGCCTTTCAAAAATCACTTACTACGGCCAGGAGCGAACCTGCAATCTTGGGGTTAGTAGACCGACCCGCTATCCACTCCCCCACTAGCCAATATGACTAGAGATAATGGATATCCCATAAGTGTCATTTGGCGGCCTATTCTGAGATGAATAGATCATAACTAGCCTACCACAGTGATATTACCCTTTCACGAATTGACTGCCGGTGGTCGAGATGGGTACTATTCTCTGTTTACTTGTGTCACACGTCACTCTGCTTCGTTGACAGGTACAGTCGCACGAGTAGGATATGACTCAGCTCCAGTAGCTTCAGTCATCGTTCGTGGTGACATCAGTTCCTGTGACGCTTATCTGCGCTTCTAATAAGACAGGTAGCGTGCGCAATGCTGTTTGAGTTATGTGCAGACTGCACTCTGTCATCACTAAGGTTCGGATGTTAAGGAAAAGTCATATTTTTTTCCTGAGCTCATTTTACCCGAAATCTGAAAAATAAGTTTGAATGACGGGTCCCTGACCACGTTTAAAGCAATTAGAGGTTGTCTATAAATGCAAATTTCGGCCATTTTTATTGTTTTGGTCATATTTGGTCATATTTTAGTGATATAAGGTCATATTTGGTGAAAATTTCAGCATTTTTGTTTAAATTGAGGCGTCGTTAACAAGGTACGTGTTATCTGTGTCGCGTTTCAAACACAGGATTTCCGAATAGTGTAGTAGATATATTTTTCTTTCTTTTCCCGGAACAGGCAGATAGCAGGTTTAGAAGATCTGGTTCCAACAAGGCGCTCCTCTACGGTCGTCTTTTAGCACATCTTTCAGGACAAGTTGGATTGCGACACTATACGCATGAGGTCAAGGAACATGACTATACTGTGCTTCCGCCTTTCAACAGGATGTCACTCCAGTAGATATATTTAACTCCGAAGCAATTAGCAAACAAGGAAATTGTTTTTATCCATAATGGTCCGTATTGAATTTGAATTCCACTAAATGACTTACTCTTATTTCCGTCTTTTCAATACTTGTATTATTATTAGCACTGTTTTGTACTGGTACATGTTTCGAACAATAATGTTGTTCTTCATCAGCCAGATATAGACATTGTAAACATTTATGGGCATAAAATACACATAGTTCATTAAAAAATCACTTGTAAAATCGAAATATCACATATCCGATACACTGGAAAATTGTTTTGGCACTTAAGACGTTTACTGTCATATTTCATAGATTTTTAGGTCATATTTAGCTAGTTTTTCGGGCATATTTGCTTGCATATTTTGTACTTCTTTAGGTCTTAAACTTCCACACCTTCACTGTGTCCTCCGATTTATCCCGCGGGGCTCGTGCTACAATAATCCACAAACGCTCAGCGGCAATCAAATCTTGCAGACAGAGCTGAGGGGAGAGAATGTGACGTCACGTACACTCTTGGAAGAAGACTGTGCATTGTGGAACCTAATCGTAATCTTTTATGTGATGAAGCTAGCACGCGATACTAAAATTAGTAATGAAACCTTCGTTAGGCGAAGCAATAGGCTATGTGTACCGAATATCCTAGCGAACAATAGAAAAAACTACGAGCCTTACAGTAGTCGCATAATGTGTAACATCAGACATATTATTCGAATAATTCCATATTACTTACTCGCTTTTTTTTTTAGAATGAACTCATAGTGCTACCTTGTGCCAGCAACCATGAAGGATTCCTTCGTGTTATTACCATCGGTAAGTTCTCATTACTATTATTTCTGCAATAACTACTTGTAAAACTCCAGTGACAAATCCTTTCAGCAAATATGATAACTTATAATAGTGCTGTATTTTGGCCGACAGTACCTCGAGTGCTTACATTAAATAAGAATGCAGCAAAAGTAGTAAGACCTAATAAATCTGTTTTCAACAAATATGATATAATGAATATTTTCACACCAAAGAACGACAATTTGAAGATGATTTATTGTAGGAATATCTGTAATGGGGTCTCCAAACCTTGAAGTAATCCGTATGCGATTTACATTCCACATAGTCACATGGCCGACAGTATGTCGTTGTACCAATCTCCGCCACCGTGCGCTACTTGTAAAACTCCTGTGCCAAATCCTTTCAGCAAATATGATATAATGAATATTTTCACACTAAAGGACGACAACCTGAAGATGATTTATTGTAGGAATTTCTTTAATGGGGCCTCCAAACCTTGAGGTACCGACAGTAGTGGCTACGCTGGCTAAAGCCCGGCGTTAGGTCACGGGGCCAAGCTCTCTGCTGACTCGGTAGACGCGTGGGTTCGAGCCCCACCGTCGGCTGTCCTTGAAATGGTTTTCCGTGGTTTCCCATTTTCAACACCAGGCAAATGCTGGGACAGTACCTTCTGACAGGCCACGGCCGCTTCCTTCCACATCCTTGCCCACTTTCATCCATTCATCTCATCTCTCATCCCGACGCGCAGGTCGCCCACGGGCGTCGACTAGAAAGACCTGCACTCGGCCTCTCAGGAGGCTACACGAAAAAAAAAGAAAAAAAAAACCTTGAGGTAAACCGTATGCCAGATACATTCTACATAGCCACATGGCCGACAGTACGTCGTTGTACCAATCTCCGCCACTGCGCACGCTCATTGTTTCCGTCCCATTTCCGTCCCACTTCCGTCCCTTTTTACAAAATCAACCCCACAAAAAGATATACATCAACCGAGTGGAAAGATGTTACACATCAAAAACCGATGGAATGTTGGTTTTCACAGCCATTATACCGTACTTACTATTTCGAGAAAATTCCTCTTTATTCGTGTAAAACCTTTAGTGTTATCTAAATTTAACACTTGTTTCATCAAAACAGTTCATTTTCGAACTTTAATTATTGAAGGGAGACAAGCAATGAAGAGAGGAGAGAGTCTGCTCCCCAAAGTCACTGAAATATGGGGGAAAACGGTCCCAACTCAGGAATCCAGGCTGCATCATGAATGGTACGGCTACGCTCACCCTGTCTCCTTTAGGGCTTTCCACAGAAGGCAGGTGAAGTCTCGAAAGGAAAGGAAAAGAAGAGATTTAGCCCCTCATCACAGAGATATCAGACAAGGGCCAATTAGGGTTGAAAAATCAAATACTCCCTCAGTCGCGGATACCCTAAGAGTATCGGGATCGGGAGAGAACAAGAGTTGACCAAGGAAGGTCAATAGTAAAGTTGATAGAGAGGAGCTCGGCACAAGTAATTGAAAACAATGTCGTACTCAGCTTGGGTCACATGGTTGCCAAACCACGATCCACTAGTAGTGAACCCCTGCGGATCAGACACCCGGAAGGGTACACATCTACTGTCGACCTAAATATTATGTGTACTCGAGTTTGAAGGTTGCTTGTGAAGTAACCAATAGACCTACATAAAATCCAATAACATCATCATTTTCGTCGTTCTATTTTACGTTAGTTCATGTAGGCTTGAACTTTTTAATTTATATTTTAATATTTTTTTATCTCAGTTGGAACACAAAAAGTGCCCGTTTTTAAGCGTGTTTCATCCATGCGTCACATTTAAGAAGTATTATCTCACAAACCCGTCATCAGATCGAATCCAAATTTTAACACAATATATATTGGAATGTTGTATAACTGGTTTATTAATTTCAAAATGTTGTGTGTCCAAGAAACAAAGTTGTTATCATTTTTGTAAGGTAACTTTTTCTCGGCTCGGGGTGGTTGGAAAATGTAGTTCTTGGTTGCGTTGTAATCCTTATTCATCAAAATGGTATGCTGTATGATTGTGAAATACGTAAATTAATTCACTTATTTTATATCGGTTTGTGAAAGCTGTACAACGTTGCCAAGATGGGCTCCATAACGCGTCATGGCGCGCCTCGCTCGGAAGTGATGGGCTCCATATCAGCAACGCTGTACAGCATTTCCCGGAGCGTCTAGCTGGTGAACCTTGTCTTAATTCCCCGTACAAATACAAACCGATATAAAATAAGTGAATTAATTTACGTATTTCACAGTCATACAGCATAACCTTTGATGTATAAGGATTACAACGCAACCAAGAACTACATTTTCCAACGACCCCGAGCCGAGAAAAAGTTACCTTACACAAATGATAACAACATTCGTTCTTGAACACACAAAATTTTGAAATTAATAAACCTGTTAAACAACATTCCAATGTATATTGTGTTAAAATTTGGATTCGATCTGCTGACGGATTTGTGAGATAATAATTCTTAAATGTGACGCATGGTTGAAACACGCTTAAAAACGGGCACTTTTTGTGTTTCAACTGCGATAAAAAATATTAAAATATAAATTTAAAATGCCAAACCTACATGAACTAACGTAAAATAGAACGATGAAAATGTTGATGGTATTGAATTTTATGTAGGCCTATTGGTTACTTCACAAACAACCTTCAAACTCGAGTGCACATAATACTTTGGTCGACAGTAGTGTAGGGGATACAAACAGGAATGCACCCTACCACTGGTGCTTTCAATAAAGAATCTGAGGAACTGAAGAGGTACAACACCGTGTAATATTATCCTTTTACTTTAAGGGGATTACATCGTGCTGCTGTACTGAAATTAAATCTTTTAATCTTCCTCCTCCCCCACTCTCTCTCTCTCTCTCTCTGTTTGTCTCCCTGCCTCGTTCTCTTACTTAAGAGTTGAAAAAGTAGAACATCAGCTAAGCCACTGCTGGAGTCCCCGTCCCACGGTACACAAGAGGATTTACCGGACTGGAGAACCTGACTCCGGCTTTACACTCACCACCGCAGCCATCCTCTGGCTGATAGAATATCTCCTGCTCCGTCTGGCGAAACCCATTTTAAGTTTTACCCGCGGATAAAATCATGAAATTTTTAACTAGGAAAGCCATGCTTTCTTTAATTTATGAAGGGGTGAGATGGTTCAGTAGTCAAGCTGCTTGCTTCTCACCAAGGCGACCGAGTTCGTTTCCTTGTCAATGCATGTGAGATTTTCGAAGTGAAATATCACGTCCTGTGGTTGGGATTCCATGTAAAATGTGGGTCCCGTGGCTCGTGTTCCCGAGATTGACGGTCACGTAAAACTACAAGCTTCCTCCTTTAATTCTTACCATACCTGGTATCCAACCCGGCTTCACACTGGAGCACTTAAATCACTTTACACTCTGTTCGGCTTCGGTGGCGTAGTTGGTAGCATGCTGAGCTTCTATGCCCAAGATCGCGGATTCAAACCCGGCCTAAGTCGTCATGTTTTTTAAGAGCGTTAAAAATCCCTCAGTATGCCTTCCTTCGGAGGGTAAGAAAAGCCGACGGTCCCATGTCATAGATTTATGGCATGAAAAAGAACCTTCCACTAACTACACATGTGGAAGCTAAAATTTGTAGTGAACCCTTATTGATTTGCCGATCAATAAGTCTTCATGATTTTTAATATTATTATTACTGATATCCAGGCAATGCATGTTGGAGATTGACAACGGAAAGCAGGTAGTGTGTCGCAACGCTTGCAACAGAGGTAGCGTGGTAGTTATTCCTGGGGATGACCGAGTAAGCCCAGTTCAAGGACAAATTCAGGGTGAACGCGCATCCAAGTTGGCGTCATTATGGGCGTGCCAGAAGTGAATTTCCAACCGATACACGATTGAATCTTCGAATCAGGAGAGAGGACGCCTAAACCACGCGGAGATGTGTGTACCAAAAAAAAGGCGCTAAAAACACGTGTATGAAGAACCGCCGATGCGATAGGATTCCGCATGAGTGCATTGAGACGTTCAAATAAAAAGAAGAAGTTTGATACTAGTCCCAAGTCTGTGAGTGGAAAATTACAGATTATTTTCACAGATTGCCCCCACTCCACTCCATTCCGTCAGTTTCTAATAAATTGATCGGTGATGAGTAGTTTGACACACAACTTTATCGAGCTCTGAGTGGCATCGTTCACGCCGGTTTGAGACCCGATTTTATCAGGCCCTGGTGAGCATACTTCACATCAGTCTGAACAAACATTTTATTGTGCTCTTGGGAGCAGAGTTCATGCCTAGCGGAGGGGAGATCTCAAGTTGAGATAAGCGCTACTCGGCATACGTAATTTGTGAGACTTGTTAAAAGCCAGTTGCGTGGCGGACTAAGGTTGTAATATTTTCTGTAAATTTTGTGTTTTTTTTTGTGTGTGATGTATATGTGCGTGTGAAGTAAGAAAATGCTTAGATAGAGCCAGTTCTAAATTGAGTAATCGCCCAGGACCTTTTGAGTGAAAGTCAGTAGCTCATAGCGATTCTAGCTAGGTAGAATATTAATTTTGAACATTTCTTTTCAAGAAGCCACGCCAAAATGTCTACAGGAAGGTCGATTGGTGGAATGAAGTGCTACGCCTCTACCAGAATGTCGACGATGACGGAGTAGATTTCCCGTGGGGGAATGCATTGGGATGGAGGTAGATTTTCTGCAAGCTGCACGGTGATGTACAAGCCATTGATTTATTCAATATGTAGCAAGATTAGACGCGGGAACGTTGTAAATAATTTTTATTCTTGATTTTTCTTGTGTATTTAGATTTCGTGCGCCGACACTGTTATCCGTTAAATGTACTTTGGCACGTGGCCAAAAGTTTGGTTGATTGTATTTTTCTTAAGAGTCATTATTAGTATGCACGGTGCGTGCATTTTGATTTTATTCATGCGAATGCGAAATTCGTCATGGTCGATAAATGGTGTTTTTATTCAAATTCATTTTTAGTAGGAGAAGGGGGTAAAAGTTGTTAGATGTTTTTACGAACAGGTTTTTATTCATACTAGGGTTGCCGAGCGCAACAAGTTAAGATGTCACTGTAGAACACCTTAGTTCTATATTTTTTTGAGTTTTTTTTTTGAGATCCCTTTTCAGGTTCTTTAGTCACGGACTAGGTTGGGAACGCAAGTCGGTGGAAATATTTATGTCTTTTATTTCAGGTTTCTGTCAAACCCATACGTGTGATTCTGGTGTGTGTATTGTGTCAAGGTGTGTGTATTGATTCTTCGTGATGAGGGGTAGAATGTGTCTACCGCCCTCAAATATTTGTGGTTGTATTTTTATGGACGGGGGAAGCGCTCGTGGAGGCTACATTACCGTGTCCTGTGCTGATTCTTGGATTTCCGTGGGAAATGCTAAGATATTTTTATTTTGACACACACACGTATATTATGTGCTATTGGGAGCACGCTTCTTCGAGACTCGAGCCATTGCTACGGCAGGTCGAGGTAATTGACACGTGGGTTGACAGATGTGCAGATTCCACCTTGCGCCCGTCTATGTCTGGTGATTCATCGTTTAGGCAGTCCAGCTGACCGACTGACCCCTGTAAGCTATCTGTAGCAAACCTGTTCTTTTAATGGTCATTGGATCATAATATTAATTTGGGAGTTCGCCATGTCCGTTACGAATTACCGCATATCGTATGAAATGAAATATTTGTTTATGATGTAAATGTTGGCTTTGAGCCTAGTGATTTCTGTGACTCATTTTATTTGCTATATTGTTAGATTTTGTCTGTGGTGACACCGTTGGGTGTATTTTGTATTTTTCTTGTAAAAATGGCAAGCGGCCATGTGTGTATTCTTCTTGATTGGTCACGTGTTGATTTACTTGTGTTGATTTTAAAAGCCCTAGTTTTAGGGCTTTTCAAATCAACACAACTTCATGCGGAAAGTATTTTTGTCTTATTTAGTGTAGGAAGTGTCGGATTAGTTTAATTAGTGTTTAGTTGGTTCCTCGTGTCTGTCTAGCTCTAAGACAATGCGGATTCGTCCCCTGAAGGTTTACTGGATGGTCACGGATCTCGCATTAAATTGTTCACATCGTAACGCATGTAGAAAAGCCGCACACGCACATGTCATTGCAGTAATTTGGGACATTTGGTCCAGATGTTTACGATCTCTCCTGAGATCAGGCCTAGTTTGGCAATTTTATTAATTGAAGTGGGTGTCATTTGGGAGACCTTGTTTTTTGTTGTTGTAAATAGTGTAAATTTGTCGATCTGTTTATTAAATTCATATGTTTTAATCCTGGTATTCACTTTTTTCTGCATGTTATTTTGTTATATGTTACCCTGCATGTTATAAGAAGCGCTTAACAACAACTTTACGAAATGGACTGTATCACCCCCCGAAATTGAGTCTCATCTGCTTCTTTGCAATGGTTCATATATCAAAAATGGCTGCCCAAGTGGGGTTTGTTGTTGTTGTTGTTGCTTTGTTGACCTCATACTTATTTCGCTGAGAAATGATGCCAGGTTAGCAGGACAAAAGTAAATTCAGTAAGTTGAGGGGAAATTGTACCGCCATGTGTATCAGTAAAATCACTGAGTTCTTAAAGTTAGAAATGTTGAACAAGGTTAGAAGTTGATATTGTGTATTTGATAACTTGTTCTGGCGCCCGGCTTAAAATTAGAAAATTTGCATATTTAGTGAACTCAGTCAAAAGCAGGAAGGTGTTGCTTTACTTTACATTTAATTAACTTTGGTTAATTAAAGTGTTTTTTTTCTCAAATTCTGTTAGTTAGGAATTTAAAAGCAGATCACAAGGGAGTTATTTTGTTGTTTGGAAATAAGAGTCATTTTTCAGTAAGATTTCGATTACTGAAAATTTATTTAAATTAGAATCAATGTAATATTTAAATATCAAGACATGTGTGTGTGTACGACTGAAATCCCATTGCATGACCCTATTTTCTCAGAATATATTTGTGTGGTTTGCGATGGCTAGCATCGAGGAGATGAAAGCGTTGTTGGAGCAGTTGTCTGTGCAAATGTGTGCAAAGACGGTGGAACAGTTGAAAAGCATGAAGGAGGAGATGAGTGAACAGAGCGATAAACAGTTACACGAGGTGCGTGGACATAGTGATAAACAATTACACGAGTTGCGTGGACATAGTGATAAACAATTACACGAGTTGCGTGAACACAGTGATAAACAATTACAGGACGTGAACAGTAACATTACGGTCCAATTGCAAATCCAGAAATTGGATAGCGACAAAGAATTACACGAGTTGCGTGAACAGAATGATAAACAATTACACGAGTTGCGAGAGCATAATGATAATTAAATAACATAACTACTCAGTTACGTGAACAGAGTGATGATAATAATAAGCAGTTAGTCGATCTAAACCACAAGTTATCGGAGCAGGCAACCTTACAAACAGTTCAATGAGAGGGGATAACCCTTGAAATAAATCAGATTACTAAAATAGAACTAGTGAAACTGGCGGGGGAGGTGTCAGAGAATAATTCAAGACAATTAGGCGAAATCAAGAAACTAGAATCCAAATTTGACGACAAACTAGTACAGTTAGATGGATTGGTAGCCGCCAAACTGAAACAAATTGAGACAGCATGTGTGAACAATACGGCAGGGATTAAAAGCACGCAGGACGAATTACAGGGGCAATTCAAGAGAATAGAGGCGAAGAATATAATCATACAAGAGCAGATTAATTCAGTCGACAACAATGTGTTAGGATTGATAAAGGAACTTGACAAACTGGAGATAAAAACGGAGAAAGAAAGGATGCACTTGCGCGAAAACCTGGAAGACCAGTTAAGTAAAAATCAAGAGAAAATACGAGAAGAGATAGAAGAACAATTAATTAAAACTCAGAAGCAGATACAAGATCAAATAGGGGAACAGCTTGAGAAGAATCAGGAAAACAACGAAGAAAAAATTAATAATTTGAAGAGTAGAATCCGGAAAGATTGGGAACAGCAGGTGAATGAGACTAAAGGGGATAGGCTGACTATATTAAATAGGCTAGGCGAGAATAACTCTAGAATACAGGCTCTGGAGGAAAGTATCAAGTCCAAGTTCCAAGAACACGCAGACCTCATCGTTATAAATGAGATAAGATCTTTAGAGAATGCCACTTTACACTCTTCAGAAAATGCAGTAGGGAAACACGGAAGTATTGGAAGTCCGGAGGGGTCGAAGCTAGCTGAGGATACGAGCCGAGGTCAGAGTGCAAAGATAACTTGCGACACATTCCACAATTACAGAGGGGAGACGTCAACTCCACAACCTGGTGTGACACCTGCCCAAGTCATACAAGTCATTAGGGGAAATGATTTTAAACCAGACAAATTCAGGGAAAATTCAGGATCTACTCCAAAAGCATTCTTGCGCCAGCTGGATGTTTATTTTAATGGCCAACACGTCAGTCCCGCAAAACAGCTTCGTTTAGTGGAGAAATTTTTAGAGGGCTCAAGTTTAACCTGGTTTCAAAGCTTCAAGTATACGTTTAATGACATGGCCCAGTTTAAAGAAGCATTTTTGAGGAAGTTTTGGAGTCCTTCACTGCAGCAGGGGTTGAGGATGGACTTATATACCAGAAAATACCATAGTACACACCCTATAAGGTTTTCTGAGTTTTCTAGTCAGCAGCTAGTAAAATTCCGATATTTTGACGAGCCCCCTTCAGAGGAAAACATGGTATTAACTATCGGCAAGCAGCTTCCGATGAACATACAGCAATTTTTAGTGGCAGGAAATATCAAAACCGCAGTTCAGGCCGAGGAGATACTCCGCCACTTGGACGAAACGAGTATGATCGGCCCGCAGACCGGGAGACGGAACATGGAATGCGTGAACACTGCAGAAATAGTTCAGGGGCATCAAAACGGTCAAAGTCAGAACAATCAGACGAAGACGCAGTCCACTAGCACACAATTTACCCCCATACGGCTGGAATTCGACGGTCGAAACCAATACAATAATAATAACAATAGGAACTTCCAAAATTGCCATGATAATTACAACAATCAGAACAACAATCACAATCAGAGGACGTACCAGCGAGAATACACTAACTGGAGAGGAAACCAAAGGCAGGGTAGACCATATCAGAGGAACGGGGACGGTAGATGGAATAATCAGAGGAATTATCGGCAAGAAAACCAGGGAGATTATCGTAATGACTGGAACGAGCGTTACGCTGAGTCGCAAAAATATCTGGATGAACTAAATGCAGAAGAAGAAACAGAGAAAGAGAAGTGGGGTCGTGCGATGGCAAATAGAAAAAGTCCAGATAATCACCAGGATGCGGGAGCGGAAAGTTTATTACGTCAGCAGGAGGGACACGATGACAACCGGCGAAACTCAACAAATGGGTCGCAGGATTAAAAAAAATCTCGATCACATCAAAACCAGAAAGCCTGAGAACGGAGGAAACCAGGGAACGGGAGGAATTGATTGTTGCGAATATTGAAGAGTGGGTAGCATTCCCGGACGGTTGCCCGGAGGAAGTGGTGAAGGACCGAGAGAATGTAATCAGACAATTACCAATTATTTATGCTCATATTGGAGGTCTTAGAGTGAGGTGCCTTATCGACACGGGTAGCCAAGTGAGCTGAGTCACGGAAGCGGAATAAACAAACCATTCCAATTATGCCTGTACCATTAATGAAAGTCCGAGGGGTCATTCCTGACAAGACCATAGTTTGCAAGCACCAAGCATATTTAGATCTGGAGATATTAGACCACACATTTTCTCAAACTTTTATCGTGATACCAATGATGAATTATAATGTCATACTGGGAGCCAACTTCATTTGTGATTTCCACGCTATAATTGTCCTACATAATAACACTGTGAGTTTTAAACAAGTTGAGGGGCTGATTCACGTTGGTCTGAACATGGAAGATAGTCCACTAGATAGAGAGGCAAATACTTGGGTCATTGAAGAATGCACTAATGAGGCGATCGAAGATAAGAACTCGACGGAGGGACGAGTAAGCGAGACAGCAGTTATTGAAATTGACGGTCAAGATATTTCTGAGGAACTTTGGATACATTTGGCGGAGGAAGAAATTAGCGGGTCCATATTTGAAATTTTACTTCAGGAGCGACTTAAGGAGGCAATATTAGGGGAACCTGACAGAAGCAAATTAGAGGAGATTTTGAGACATCATAAGGGAGTTTTCGACACGATCCCTGGAAAAGTATTAAATTTTCAGTATGCCATGCAAATTACCGATTGGACCCCATTGAAGAGTAAATTGTACCCGATCCCAGAGAAACATTTTGCTCAGGTCAAGGACATTATTACTAACCTATTAGATTCTGGAATGATTAGAAAAGCAGCAACCCCATATTTAAATGCAATATTGGCTGTGGCCAAACCCAATGGATCAATCAGATTATGCCTAGACGCACGGGTTTTAAATAGCAAACTGTTAGTCGAGCACGACCAAGCGCCAAGGATCAAGGATGTATTGAAGAGCTTCCGTGGAAAGAAGATCTATTCTAGCGTCGATTTAACGAACAGTTTCCACCACCTGGAACTTGAGGAAAAATCCCAGTTATTGACGGGATTTTTATTTGATAACCAAAGCTATATCTGGTTTCGCATGCCCTTTGGTGTAAAAACAGCATGATGTGCATTGATAAGAGCACTAGACAGGAATCACACTGAAGAGCTCAAAAGCTTTACTACAAGATATGTTGATGACATACTCATAGCATCAGAAACAATGGAGGAACATTTGAAAAACCTAAACAAACTTTTGGATAATTTGAGAACCATGAATTTCAAAATTTATTTGAAGAAATCGCACTTTTGCCAGAGCGAGATTCTGTATTTGGGTACATAATTGATGTTGAAGGCGTGAGACCAAATCCGGCGAAAATAGACTCAATTAAGAAATTCCCTACACCAACTAAAGTGAAACATGTTAGAGCATTTTTGGGGGTGACAGGTTTCTTTAAAGAGAATTGTCCTGGGTACACGGGAACAGTAGTACCGATGCAAGAGATGCTTAAGAAATCTAATCGATGGTCATGGAATGAGAAGTGCGACAGGTCTTTCAGAGCCACGAAAGACCTACTGGAGAATTGTGTGAAGTTAGGATACCCAGACATCGCGAAGAAATTTGTGATCCGGCAGACGCTTCGTTGATTGGGATCGGTGCCATGCTTTACCAAGAGGACGCTGATGAACCCAAGAATCGATCATATTTGGCCTTTACTGGTCGTAAACTTAGGAAGCACGAGAGAAACTACACTGTGACAGAACTTGAGTTGTTAGCAATTTTGTACGCGTTGCAACAATGGCGCAAGATGGTCTTCGGGTACTCCATTGTTGTCAGAACTGACCACCATGCGCTGACATTCTTATTCAAAACAACGATGGCAAGCGAAAGAGTTACGCGTTTGTCCATTTATATACTGCCCTGGAAGGATGAACATCATACCAGATGCTTTAAGCAGGAACCCTGAAGATGAGAACGAGACAGCAGTAGATGTACAACACATAGCATTAACACCTAAGGCTCGCGAATTTTTGGATAAGTTGAAAGAAATTCAGAAGGAACAAGAAAAGGACCCGTGGATGATGATGATGATCAAGTTTTACAAGAAGGAACTACAGCCAGATTCACCTGAATATCGAGAAGCCCGTGCAAAGGAAGCAAAATTCCATTACCTCAATAATCTTCTTCACAAATTCGTGGATGATGATCACACCAAACTTCGAATTCTAGTTCCAGCATCGTTACAGAGAGGACTGACGTGGCATGTCCATGAAAGCTTAGCTCATATCGGCACTGATAAAACTGAAGCAACAACAGGAGAAACTTTTACTTGGCCAAAGATGCGATACACCATTGTTGAAGTAATTAGGACTTGTGACGCGTGTCAGCGTACTAAGCCCAATAATTACATACTGAAACAGCTACCAAAACCTTTATTACCACAGAAACCGTGCGAACTTGTCGCAATTGATTGTTTCGGTCCTCTAGTTAAAGGAAAACGATGATGCCGACACCTTCTTGTATGTGTCGATGTCATTTCCAAGATGGTGGTATTATGTCCGATCCAGAAGACGACATCAAAGCAAGTCCTTAGCAGAATTCAGAACAAAGTCATTCCGACGCTTGGGAAGCCGGAATTCATATTATCGTTCCATGGAACATATTGTACAAGCAATGTTTTTAGACAAGGTCTAGAGAAAATAGGAATAAAGCATGTTCTATCTAGCATTCGCCACTCTTGTGGAAATCCAAGCGAAAGAACAATTCGCTGTGTTGCAAAATATTACCGCGTCATGATTCCAAATGATCATAATAAGTGGGTCGACAGAGTAGGAGATATTGAGATGTGCATGAATACTACGAAGCACGAGTCGACAGGTCAAGTCGCACTAGTTGTACACCACAACAGGATGCCTGAAAGATCTTGGGATAAGATTATTCCATGCCCAAGGGACCCTTTGTTAACGCATGAGTTGCGAATTCAGAGAACCAGAGAACACATGAGGAGCCAAGCGGACCGAAGGTTAAGGAGATACAGAGGGAAGAAATTTCATCGTGAACTTCAGGAACAGGAACTAGTGCTTGTTCGGAGACCACCGATATCAGATCCTAAGAACAAAGTATTTGCCAAGTTCTGTGCAAAATTTGTCGGTCCGTTCCGTATTATCAAAAATTTGGGTAATAATGCTTATCGACTTGAAGAATTGAGCACTGGCGATAAATCTGTTTTCAATATTGCTAATCTCAAGCCATATAACAGAAGGGAACCATTTGATGAGTAAACGGGACAAGGAATGCAGAATCCAATTGCAAAAATTAATTTGAGAACCCACGCTCAAATGCACGTGGCTGCGTGATACCCGGGAGAGCGAGCTTTGTTTGTAAACAAGACGGCAGGTCTGGCCGAAGTTGTAATTGTGTGAGTAAGAGAGGGGAGGTCTAGCGAGACGGGTGAATGACATAGCAGAGGGGAACATTGCAGCGAGAAGCGCGCACACTAATTGGGACTGTGGAATGCACACTAAGGAACGAGTGAGATACTTAACTGATGTTATCTATACTACTGTGGATATTGTTTTTAAAATCCAAATCAATCACTTGCTTCGAATTTCAAAACCTTGCTGAGGACAAATGAACCCTTATTGATTTGCCGATCAATAAGTCTTCATGATTTTTAATATTATTATTACTGATATCCAGGCAATGCATGTTGGAGATTGACAACGGAAAGCAGGTAGTGTGTCGCAACGCTTGCAACAGAGGTAGCGTGGTAGTTATTCCTGGGGATGACCGAGTAAGCCCAGTTCAAGGACAAATTCAGGGTGAACGCGCATCCAAGTTGGCGTCATTATGGGCGTGCCAGAAGTGAATTTCCAACCGATACACGATTGAATCATCGAATCAGGAGAGAGGACGCCTAAACCACGCGGAGATGTGTGTACCAAAAAAAGGCGCTAAAAACACGTGTATGAAGAACCGCTGATGCGATAGGATTCCGCATGAGTGCATTGAGACGTTCAAATAAAAATAAGAAGTTTGATACTAGTCCCAAGTCTGTGAGTTGAAAATTACAGATTATTTTCTCAGATTGCCCCCACTCCACTCCATTCCGTCAGTTTCTAATAAATTGATCGGTGATGAGTAGTTTTACACACAACTTTATCGAGCTCTGAGGAGCATCGTTCACGCCGGTTTGAGACCCGATTTTATCAGGCTCTGGTGAGCATACTTCACGTCAGTCTGAACGAACATTTTATTGTGCTCTTGGGAGCAGAGTTCATGCCTAGCGGAGGGGAGATCTCTAGTTGAGATAAGCGCTACTCGGCATACGTAATTTGTAAGACTTGTTAAAAGCCAGTTGCGTGGCGGACTAAGGTTGTAATATTTTCTGTAAATTTTGTGTTATATTTTTTGTGTGATGTATATGTGCGTGTGAAGTAAGCAAATGCTTAGATAGGGTCAGTTCAACGTTGAGTAATCGCCCAGGACCTTTTGAGTGAAAGTCAGTAGCTCATAGCGATTCAAGCTAGGTAGAATATTAATTTTGAACATTTCTTTTCAAGAAGCCACGCCAAGATGTCTACAGGGAGGACGATTGGTGGAATGAAGTGCTACGCCTCTACCAGAATGTCGACGATGACGGAGTAGATTTCCCGTGGGGGAATGCATTGGGATGGAGGTTGATTTTCTGCGAGCTGCACGGTGATGTACAAGCCATTGATTTATTCAATATGTAGCTAGATTAGACGCGGGAACGTTGTAAATAATTTTTATTCTTTATTTTTCTTGTGTATTTAGATTTCGTGCGCCGACACTGTTATCTGTTAAATGTACGTTGGCACGTGGTCAAAAGTTTGTTTGATTGTATTTTTCATATGAGTCATTATTAGTATGCACGGCGCGTGCATTTTGATTTTATTCATGCGAATGCGAAATTCGTCATGGTCGATAAATGGTGTTTTTATTCAAATTCATTTTTAGTAGGAGAAGGGGGTAAAAGTTGTTAGATGTTTTTACGAACAGGTTTTTATTCATACTAGGGTTGCCGAGCGCAACAAGTTAAGATGTCACTGTAGAACACCTTAGTTCTATATTTTTTTGAGTTTTTTTTTAAGATCCCTTTTCAGGTTCTTCAGTCTCGGACTAGGTTGGGAACGCAAGTCGGTGGAAATATTTATGTCTTTTATTTCAGGTTTCTGTCAAACCCATACGTGTGATTCTGGTGTGTGTATTGTGTCAAGGTGTGGGTATTGATTCTTCGTGATGAGGGGTAGAATGTGTCTACCGCCCTCAAATATTTGTGGTTGTATTTTTATGGACGGGGGAAGCGCTCGTGGAGGCTACCTTACCGTGTCCTGTGCTTATTCTTGGATTTCCGTGAGAAATGCTAAGATATTTTTATTTTGACACACACAAGTATATTATGTGCTATTGGGAGCACGCTTCTTCGAGACTCGAGCCATTGCTACGGCAGGTCGAGGTAATTGACACGTGGGTTGACAGATGTGCAGATTCCACCTTGCGCCCATCTATGTCTGGTGATTCATCGTTTAGTCAGTCCAGCTGACCGACTGACCCCTGTAAGCTATCTGTAGCAAACCTGTTCTTTTAATGGTCATTGGATTAAAATATTAATTTGGGAGTTCGCCATGTCCGTTACGAATTACCGCATATCGTATGAAATGAAATATTTGTTTATGATGTAAATGTTGGCTTTGAGCCTAGTGATTTCTGTGACTCATTTCATTTGCTATATTGTTAGATTTTGTCTGTGGTGACACCGTTGGGTGTATTTTGTATTTTTCTTGTAAAAATGGCAAGCGGCCATGTGTGTATTCTTCTTGATTGGTCACGTGTTGATTTACTTGTGTTGATTTTAAAAGCCCTAGTTTTAGGGCTTTTCAAATCAACACAATTTCTTGCGGAAAGTATTTTTGTCTTATTTAGTGTAGGAAGTGTCGGATTAGTTTAATTAGTGTTTAGTTGGTTCCTCGTGTCTGTCTAGCTCTAAGACAATGCGGATTCGTCCCCTGAAGGTTTACTGGATGGTCACGGATCTCGCATTAAATTGTTCACATCGTAACGCATGTAGAAAAGCCGCACACGCACATGTCATTGCAGTAATTTGGGACATTTGGTCCAGATGTTTACGATCTCTCCTGAGATCAGGCCTAGTTTGGCAATTTTATTAATTGAAGTGGGTGTCATTTGGGAGACCTTGTTTTTTGTTGTTGTAAATAGTGTAAATTTGTCGATCTGTTTATTAAATTCATATGTTTTAATCCTGGTATTCACTTTTTCCTGCATGTTATTTTGTTATATGTTACCCTGCATGTTATAAGAAGCGCTTAACAACAACTTTACGAAATGGACTGTATCACCCCCCGAAATTGAGTCTCATCTGCTTCTTTGCAAGGGTTCAGTAGGTTAGTTTGATAACTAGGGCTCGGATTTTTAGGTAAATATATTTTTTAAGTAAATACATATTTTAAGCAATTTTTCTATAAATACATAAATTCCTTCTTTTCACTTATTGGCACATAAAGAAACAATATAATTACTTTAAAAATCAGTATGCTAGATCTCTCAATTTATTGCATTTTTGTTTTGTGTTACTTCAACGGGAAAGAACCTGTGAGCTATCTAATCTTCATGCAGAGCGTTATGTCAGTTTGCAACTTTGTTATTCTTAACTTGTCGCCCCGTGCCACTCACTGTGGAAGCCGGGGATTTATAGCAATATTGCACCACGTGCTAGACCTCCCCCTCCCTCCAGCTACCTGGAACATGCAGTTCATTTCTGGCACTGTGAAGTGTAAGGCAGTTTTACGATGCCTAAAATTTAAACAACTACAAGTTATCGTCTGATACAGAATTTAAAGATAATTTTACTTCTGATGGGGGCGTTCTGTTCTCCCAACCATGTGGGAAAGCAATCAAGGCTGAACGGCGATCTGAAGTTACACAACACCTCAAAGGCAAGAAACATATTGCCGCAGTTTCGCGCCTTCAGAAGAAGTGTTTCGCGATAATCATCGGTCATTTGTGATGGAGAACCTGAAGATGTATCTCGTTTGTATTGTAATGCTTTAGAAGTCAGTGAGACATAGAATAAATTGCATTCGTGAGTGCTGCATATTGTTTATATTCACATAAATAAACTAAAATATCACCAAGGCGGACCGGGTTCGATTCCCGGTCACTGCATGTGAGATTTTCGATGTGAAATGCCATGTCCTGTGGTTCGGATTCCACGTAAAACTGAGGTCCCTTGGCTTATGATCGCGAGATTAACGGTCACGTTAAACTACAAGCTTCCTTCCTTTAAACTAAATTATAATTTAATATGTTTAGCCTATTTTCAATTTTGAAAAAATAGGCTTATGAGATCACCTTTTGTCCGTGTGTGTGTGCGTGTGTGTGTGTGATTCGTGTGTGTGTCCCCCCGTAATAAAATCTAAACAGCTGGAGCGATTTCAATGAAACTCGGTAAGTTCATAGGACTATTCCCTGCGACCCCGACCGTGCCCTTCAAATTTTGTTACGACTCACCAATCCAACATGGCAGCTGTGCGAAATATTTCACCAGCATCCAATATCTCCGAAACTATTACCGATATTACCCTGACATTTTGTAAGGTGATAAAGGGAACAACTATAAGTTCACTTATGTGACCTTTGAAAATCTGGTAACAACAAAACGAACATGGCGGCCAAGCGAAATTGCGACTTTTAAATAGACGTTTCTCGCGATTTAACCAACCAAACGCAATGAAACTTGGTACAGTATATGTTTATATACATTGTAATGCACCGACATCTAACTTCGTTCAATTGTTTACATAACCACAAGATGGCGGATGTGCGAAATATTTCACCGGCATTCCATATCTGTGAAACTATTAGCGGTATCTCCCTGAAATCTTTTACGGATATAAAGGGCACTACGGAAGTCCATCTATAAGACTTTCAGAAACCAGTTAACTACAAAACGAACATGGCAGCCAAGCGAAGTTGAAAATTTTAAATAGACCTTTCTCGCGATTTAATGTTCCAAACGCACTGAAATCTGGTACAGGAAATATTTATACACATTGTAATGCACTGGTATCTAATTTAGTTCAATTGTTTACATAACCTCAAGATGGCGGATGTGCGAATTATAAAATTAAGTTTTTATTTCTTGTGATGTAGTCATGCGATCGAATTGAAAGTTTTAATATTGAACCTACGCAATAATTTTCCTTTAATGGTACATGACTCTATGGCCTATACATTTAACAATTCAACATGGCGACCATCCAAAATATTTAGTCGGCTCTGAATATCTACGAATCTATTATAGCAATCAAACTGAATTTCTTAATGTTCATAGGGGCTAAGAACTTAAGTTCACCTATAGGACTTTAAATAACTTGGTGTTCACAAATATAACATGGAGGCGACGCAAAATATAAAAATTCACATGGACGTTTCTCGCAATTTAACCATCCGAGTGTAGTGAAACTTGGAACAGTAAATCCTTATACGAATGGTAATCCACTGGCATCTAATTCATTTCAATTGTTTCCATAACCTCAAGATGGCAGCTGTGCGAAATTTTAAAATCTCCTTGTTACTTCTTGTGTCCTAATTATGCGATTGTAGTTTGAATACTACACGTACACAATAATCTGCATGTAACAGTACATAACTCTAGGACCTACATATATAAAATCCAACATGGCGACCATCCGAAATTTTTAGTCGGTTCTCAATATCTACGAATCTATTACAGCAATCAAACTGAAATTGTGTATGTTGCTAGAGGCAATTAACATAAGTAGGAACTATGAAAATAGGCTGTATAGTTCTTCACGGAACTACTTGTTACTTTTTCTGTCACATATTTCAGATATTTTTATTACATAAAAAATAAATATTTTCCCGGATTTTAGCACCTAAAAATCCGAGCCTTATTGATAACGCTATATTAGTTCCAACGTTCATGGCCAGGTGCTGACTGCGATGACATTTAGTAGTCAGTCCGCAGTTAGGTATCGTGGACGGTAGCATTTGGTAGCAAAAGTAGGAATTACTTGAAAAAGTTAATTGTCTGCAGTCCTTCTACCTGAATCACAGATAACACACACTAATACAGCCTTCACAATTAACACCGGTTATCAGACAGATTCTACACACACCCAAAGTACACGAGGCTAAATGACCGCGTTGTCGCAGCCCCTAAACTGAGGAACCAACCAACCAACTATGCTCGGAAGTCTTCACTTGAATGTTGCGTGAATGTAGGTCCTAACCTTGGCTGTCTGACTCTGGGAAAGGCTTGCTCGCAACCTGACTCGCACACATTCATAACTGATGCTCGATATTGCGTTATGAAAGTGGACTTAGCGCTACAAAGTTAAAATGACGATATCTTGTAGATAAATAATAATAATATCGTATGGCCTCGGGTGCAGGCATTATTATTTGTGCCCAGAGGGCAGCTTCCATGTCGAATTTTGTTTTTCCTTGTAACGCTATTAAAGTCAAGGAGGTTAGATATCTAAGCTCCTTGACACTATAGCGCTTTCTAGTAGAGAAAGGAGGAACTTTTTTGTGTTGGCGGAAAATCCCGAGATTAATTTTGCCATTATGAACATGGCCTTCTGAATTAAAATGGGTTCTTTAACATGCAAACAACGTATGACATGCATGCCTTGATTTTTGTTGCCTTTCAAAAAAACCTCTTACCATGGCCAGGAGCGAACCTGCAAGCTTGGGGTTGGTAGACCGACACGATAACCACTCACCCACCGTGTCAATCATCTCGTAGATGTAAATGTGGAAGCATTCAGCTATGACCAATGGAAGCCGAGCAATATTTAAGTGCAGAAAGTTGAAAAGAAAATCAAAGTTCTAGCCCTTAAGGCTAGCAATTTAATGTGGAAATCATCGCTTGGAAATTACGATTTCAGGATAGCAAAAAAGAACAGGAATAATAAACTTGACATGAAATTTAGTGAACGATATCCCTTTCAATCCCTGGTCACGCAATTGTGTGAGTACATATTTTATTTTTGTATCTTAGTCGCGATCGCTCTTGGACCCCATACCGACTTGCATCGATTGTGTTGGTTAGACCTACTGGTTACATGGAACTGCACTAGGAAGCTCCTTTTTTATTCCATGAAATTGTGAGATCTGTTTGATTTTCATCTATGGACAACATGGCTGCCAGCAAGAAAACGACTCGTAGTAAATGTTAGTAATTAGGTTCCTATGAGCATTGTATATGTGAAATAACGTATTAAAATGTAAGCATTTATTTTATAATCGACTGTTAATTCTGCTACTACAGTAATTACATATCTAATTACTAATATTTACCTCGAGGTCGTTAGTTGCTGGCAGCCATGTTTTCCATAGATAACAAGCAAACAGATTTTAAAACTTCATGGAATGTAAAATGAGCTTCATATTGGAGTTCCATGTAGCTAGTAGCCAAACAATCGATGCAGGCCGGTCTCGAGCCCAACACTTATCTCAACTAAGATATATTGGCCAGCTGAAAAAAATGGGATTGAAAGGGATATACGACAACGGATGTGGTCTAACTGTTGGTGTTCATTACTTGTCAGTCAAAACAGAAGTAGATATTTCGATTTTCATTTGACCATGCATGGGTCAACACTATTTTTTATAGCGCTCGTAGTGATAGATTTAGAGAACTACATATGACAAAGGATGTGGTCTGTATTGTTTTAACGAAACAATACGAGTATCGTCTGTCCTTATGTTCTGTTGGCGAAGTTTGAGTTTCTTTGAAGTAATTGCATTTCTAGTTGTTGATCCTTCAATGATTACAATATCTTCATCTTGTTGTCGACTCGTTCCAGATTCGTCACTCAATCTTACTACTTTCTGCTTCTTAATTTTATTACTCTACTTTTCAATATTTTGTGTAATAACCAAACGCCTCTTAAGTGTTGGCGGCATGGTCACACACTAAAGTGACAAGTCATGAGGTCTGCGTTCGATTCCTGGCTCTACCAAAAGAATTAATTCTGGTTTTAGGGCTGGAACAGGGTACACTCAGCAATTCTTAGAAGAGAAGGGTTCGATTCCCACCTCAGCGTCCCAGGAAATGGTTTTTCGTTTGATAAATGACCACGACGTCCAAGGCCCTAAAAAAACCAACAACAACCTTTTTGTTAGGCCAACGATGTCATGAAATGAAAATCAATACTCATTCATTCATTCATTCATTTCCGTGTCCGGTCAACATTTCCAAAAAACTGCAGCCGCGATGGCCTTGTTACTTCCTCTAAAAACATCTGCCATTGTTCATGGGTTGTCCAGGAGGGGGCAGATAAGTAGGTGGCTTGGGTCTTGTACAGTTCCGCATTCACAGGAGGTGTCTGCATCTGCTGGAAGAATCCCCCATTTTTGCAGGTTGGTCTTGCATCGAGGGACACCCACTCTTAAGCGGTTGAAGGACCTCCACACAGGATAAGGTAAGTCGGCGCCAGGAGCCAGATCTTCCTTTGGTGACATGTCTGTGGGCAGTGAGCTCCTCCATCTATTGAGACGAGTTGTCTCTGGTGTTCTCTCCAGCGGCAGAGTCCTAGCAAGGAAACTCTTGCGGGATCTGAGGCGAGACCTTGCTGCCTGGTGCCCATATAGTGGATGTCGATGGTCATTCTCCTGCTTTGTTCTCTCGACGTCCGCAGCAGCCCTCCGGATGTTGGGTGGAGCTATTCCAACAATAGGGTAGAGTTTGTGCACTGGTGTTGGTTTCAGGCATCAATACTAAAGAGTCCATAATAATCGTATGTTAGTGTTGCTAGGGGCGGTCTCTTTGCTCGCCTTGAACTTCTCATGTAGCGAACTAAATGTGGCTTCTCCTGAGTTTATTATATGTTTAAGTTATGCTAATCGCTGAGCTACTGCTGTTGGTCTCTAGCGAATATTAATTAATGAAACCTATAATTCCCCAGCTCTTCATCCAGCTTGTCAAGGTTCTTGACCTGCCCTAGCCCGTGCCTATAGATCATCGAGTGCTGAAGAGGAAGGGTTGTCATAAAATCAATGACCATCTCATTGTAAGAGGTGACACTGACCAGGGACCAGCCCAGTAAATCTGATCTGAAGACATCAAGAGCTAATAAATAGCAAGCCTGAAGTGGACTGGCGATTGATTTGCATACGGTGCATGGAGTTGGCAGGCCTGCAGTTAGTCTCCGATCACAGACAAGCTCTTCAGACCTACATTATTCATTGAATAGGGAGTGAAACGAGATGCTGCCTTTCCCAGCAAGAACATTCTTTTCATAGTACATGCCGTAAGAGGAAAACAATTATACGAATTTCTGCTACGAGGTAACTCGTTAAACATCAGATTTTGAGTATTTATGGGTAGGAGCAAACTATAAAAAATGAAGTACAAACATTCTCTCTCTCTTTATCCGTTATGTCGATTCCGACTCTCCGTGACCCCATGTACTAAACTACGCCAATTTCTTCTGTCCTGCACTGCCTCCCGAAGATTTTCCAAGCTGGAATTTAGTGCTTCTGTGATGCCATCCATCCATCTCATTCTTTGCCTCCCTCTTCTCCTTGTGCCTTCTGTCTTCCCCAGCATTAAGGTCTTCTCTAATGAATTATGTCTTCAAATGATGTGTCCAACGTAGCCCAGTTTTTGTTTCAGGATTAAGCCCTCCAAGGAACACACTGGTTTAATTTGCTGTAAAACGGACTGGCCTTGCCATTACTTTATCAGTTTATTTTCTGACTTAATTAGCCTTTGCTCGAGTGCAAAAAGGCCGAAATCAGAAGAATGAAAAAGACTATCGAAAATTCATGTAGCCAGCCGTTCCTTGTGGGTCCTAAACTATGTGTATGAAAAATTTGGTTGAGATTGGTGGAACGGTGCAGATTTGAATACGGAACAAACATATAATACATACCCACATATATCAGATTTTCACTTTTATATATAAGATTTAGATGAAGCTTTTTACTACTTTGCATTTACATTTGTGTGAACTTCCTAGTTTGAAGAATGCATTTAGATATTCATACTTAATGTAGAAATACCTGGAAATGTATTTTACTGTGTAGGTGCATTGTTATTGGGGCGCACACTGAGCCCTGTTGTGTACCGTCAGCAAATAAATGAATAGTCCGTCAATTACAACCAATACTGCCATTGAGGTAGGAGGATAGAAGAGTTTCCACTTGTTGAGTAGCTATGTACTGTACCCATGGTTACGTAAAATCGCTCACTCCAACAGCGTTGGGGAGTTGCAAAAAGTCAGAAGATCAGAGGTTCGAATCCCGTTGCTGACAGCGACTGTCTTGAGTGTAGCTTTTTCCCGGGTTTCTCCACACTTCCTCGAGGCAAGTGCTGGGACATTACCTTATTTCAAGTTCCGGAATTCCTATCCCATCCCTGTCCTCAATAAAGCGATACAAACTACTGCAGTCACCTCAGAAACACAAGTTATCAGACAAATCCAACATGAATTCAAATACACGGGGCGCGGATGACTATGCCCCTAAAAACGAATTAACAACAAAAGCAACAACAAAAGTTTCTACTTGCCAACCTTTACCACAGCAAGTAAGTTTCGGGACTCGTTAACAGACATCTTGTAAAAAGAGCTTGAAATTAGTTATGCCAGGAATGAATTGTTTTACTACAGGAGTAGATAACGAAAGACCAAATTCTTTACAGGTATACCCTTACTATAGCACGCAATTGTTAATCTGATAAAGAATTATCAATACGCCTAACTAAGGAACATCTTTAGTGCCTCTGGTAATATTGGTTGGTTCCTTAGTTTAGGGGCTGCGACAACGCGGTCATGTAGCCCAGTGTACTTTGGGTGTGTGTAGAATGTGTCTGATAACCGGTGTTAAATGTGATGGCTGTATTAGTGTGTGTATCTGTATTTTTTTTTAAATTCAAGTAAGGACTGCAATTTTGAATTTTTCAAATAGTTCCTACTTTTGCCGCCAAATGCCACCGCCAACGACTACTAGGCCTAGTTCAGAACTGGACTACTAGACGCCACCGCAGTCGGCTCTTGGCAAATAACGTAGAAACCTAAGAGCGTTGTTTACATTCCTAACCTATACAATTTAGCTTCACACGGGTGTAATTAGTGGAAGGTTCTTTAACATGCCATAAATCTATGACATAGGACCGACGGCTTTACTTCCCCTCCGAAGGAAGGCATACTGAGGGATTTTTAACGCTCTTAAAAAAATCCGACGGCTTCGTCCGGGTTTGAACCCGCTATCTTGGGTATATAAGCTCAGCATGCTACCGACTAAATGCGTAAATAGTGAAAGTTGTGGGATCCTTTTCGGAATAATTTGTGTTGTTAAGTTATTTTATGAGAATTTATTTATTTATCGTATGGCTTTTAGAGCGGGGAGTGTCCGAGGACATGTTCGGCTTGCCTGAGTCTGTAACTGCTTCCAACGGACACCCTAAAGGGTGAGCTACAAGTTCCGTTCAATTTCAAGTAGTTCCAACTTTCGCCACCAGATATCAATGATACCTAGTGGTGAACGTTGGAACTTTGATAGAGCGTTCTGACGAAATCTAACCTAACAATTTTGCTTTACACAAGTTTAGTCTGTGAAAGGATCTTTTACATGCCATAAATCTATGACATGGGACCGCCGGCTTTACTTCCCCTCCGAAGGAAGGCATACTGAAGGATTTTTAACGCTCTTAAAAAAAACCGACGACTTCGGCCGGGTTTGAACCCGCTATCTTGGGCACAACAGTTCAGCATGCTACCGACTACGCCACCGAAGCGTATGAGAATAATAGCCTACTAATGGAAATATGCCACGTGACTCATTTGCTCCGTACATTCTACCTACAAGTTTCCCACATACACTACTGCTGTATGGGATGTCTAATAACTGATTTACACAGGGGACACACTGGCTGGGAGATTACGTCAGAATATGAAGGGACAACAACCGGACGGCCGCTCGCTACATGTTCCTCAGCTGTCTAATGCACCCCATTGCGTTATGAAACCTCACATTTGAGAGCGTAATAGGCCCGTATGTGGTACAACAATAAGACAAATGCGGCAACATATCGACGATGGCTGGTGTATACAGCAACAACGAGTACACGGACATCATACTAATCCAAGGAGAAACTGGTCGTAATGTCGTCGAAGCTCGAGGTTTTATAACGCAATGGGGCGCATAAGACAAGAGCACTGAGGAGCATGCAGCGAGCGGCCATCTGGTAGTTACCTATTGGCATTTTGACGTTAACTGTTTGCATTAAAGGATACCCCTTAGCAATCCCGTTATTAAACCTCCCGTTCATCATTAGTAGCCTACATGCGGAACACAAAGGTAGATTGTACGAGGCAAATGAACAACCTGGTATACTGTGTAATTCTGTCATGTTTTAAACCTCCCAACCCCAGTTTAGAAATGAAATACGAAATGTAGTATAGATTTTGTTGCTCCATAAATGGAAAGTGTTTTCAAATTACATCGCACCGTATTTATTTGATGCATGGCCAAACATACCGCAGACAGAAATTGAAAAGTCAAATACGACATTGTTGTTCTATGAAACGAATATAAAAAGTTATCTTCGGTTTTAACGTTTTGGGAATTGATATGACACACAATTCACAAACACAAACACTCAGACAGACAGACAGACGTGCATTTCACCCGATTAGTTCTAACACTTCCACGTTTGCAAAATCGAAGTTTACTAACAATAAGAAACATATAGAAGATGTATATTTTAATGGAGAACCCATGGTGCTTTTAAGATCACATGAGAGTGTGAAAAACGCACATTTGAGTAACCCATACGTGAGGTTCGATTCTATTCAATGATAGGATACACGTTCTTACATTATTCCCAACGATTAATTTCTCCCAGAATCAGTGTTGTGAAAATCGAGGTTCTGGCCGATATTATAAAGAAACATGACCCACAGCGACTTAATAAGTTTAATGGAATATTCATTGAGCATTTTAAGTTCTCCGCATTGCGAATTCTTTTATTAACCACACAAGGGCAAGAAGCTCTTAGTAAAATTACATGTAAACCACGCTACACCTAATGCCATGCACTACTTTGGACTTGGAATATCCCACTCGCCCAACCTCCGATAACACACATGTAGTGAGAGCGAGAGAGAGAGAGAGAGACGTTGTTTATTTAGAGGCTAAAACATCGAGGGATCAGCCCCATATACTTGAGTGTACCATTTGCAATCTTACAAAGGAGGCAAGGGAAGTCTGGCCTCCTTCATTTTTCTGTATGAATGTATTATTGGTATTGTCATTTTTAGCCTATTTTCATTTTATGAAAAAAAAAAGGCTTATGAGATCACCTTTTGTCCGTGTGTCTGTCTGTGTGCGTGTGTGATTCGTGTGTGTGTGTCCCCTAATAAAGTCCAAACGGATGGAGCGATTTCAATGAAACACGGTAAGTTCATAGCAATATTCCGGTCGACCCCGACCGTGCCCTTCAAATTTTGTTACGTCTCACCAATCCAACATGGCGGCTGTGCGAAATATTTCACCAGCATTCAGTATCTCCGAAACTTTTACAGATATCACCCTGAAATTTTGTACGGTGATAAAGGGCACTACTAAAGGTTCACCTATGAGACCTTCCAAAACCTGGTAACTACAAAACCAACATGGCTGCCAAGCGAAGTTGAAACTTTTAAATATACTTTTCTCGCGATTTAACCATCTAAACGTAATGAAACTTGGTACAACAAATGTTTATACACATTGTTCAATTGTTTACATAACCTCGAAATGGTGGCTGTGCGAAATATTTCACTGGCATTCTATATCTCCGAAACTATTACAGATATCACCCTGAAATTTTGTACGGTGATAGAGGGCACTGCTACAAGGTTATCTATGTAACTTTCAAACACCTGTAAAGTACAAAACGAACATGGCGGCCAAGCGTAGTTGAAACATTTTAATAGACTTTTCTCGTGATTTAACCATCTGAGCGCAGTGAAATGTGGTACAGTAAATGATTATACATATTGCAATGCACTGGCATCTAATTTAGTTCATTTGTTTGCATAAGCTCAAGATGGAGGCTGTGCGAAGAATTAAAATTAAGCTCTTATTTCCTGTGTCGTAATCATGCGATCGAAGTGAAAGTTTGAATAATGATGCTACGCAATAATTTTTCTTTAATGGTACATAACTCTATGGCAATCCAAAATGGCGAGCATCCGAAATATTTTGACGGTTCTCAATATCTACTAATCTTTTACAGCAATCAAACTGAATTTTTTATGATCATAGAGGCTATGAACATAAGTTCACCTATAGGATTTTCAATAACATGATGACCACAAATCCAACATGGAGGCGACGCGAAGTATAAATATTTAAATGGACGTTTCTCGCGATTTAACCATCCGAGTGCAGTGAAACTTTTCACGTAAAATGCTTATTCAAATGTTAATCCACTGGCATCCAATTTATTCCAATTGTTTTCATAACTACAAGATGACAGCTGTGCGAAATTTTAAAATCTCGTTTTTACTTCTTGTGTCCTAATCATGCGATTGAAGTTTGAATACCACACGTATACAATAATCTTAATAGTACATAAATAAAAAACCAACCTGGCGACCATCTGAAATATCTAGACGGTTCTCAATATCTACGAATCTATCACATCAATCAAACTGAAATTTTGTATGTTGATAGAGGCAATTAACATGAGTAGGATATATGAAAATAGTTCTTCACGGAACTACTTGTTGTTAATTCAATGACCAATACTCATTCCAGTAGTAGTAGTAGTAGTAGTACCTTATTCCTTTCCACCCCTACTATTGTAACAACAAACGCCGGTGCGATAATTATACGTATTCCTAGAGTCGCGATTTGTTTGGATCTTTCTTCTTTGTCGCTCAGAAACTTCCACTTGGAGGCTAGGATAATGCAAGCCCTCCTGCCAGGCGTCTGTTGTCATGGTAACTGTGACGTCAGCCTAGCATGCAGTGGGAGGTAACGAAGAGAGGTGAATATTGAAGGCACTAGAAGGAGGCCAGAGATTTTCAGTGTCACTCGCACTCAATGCTGCACAGTGGCAGTGATCACGCCCAAAAGGGAAAGTTTACCCACAAATAGAACTGATTTAATTTGTATTAATGTGGATGTAATTAGTTCCTCTTAATTTTCAAGGAGGAATGAGTTGATATTATTATTTTTGGTTGCTGCGTGGCGCAGTGGTAACGTTCTTGCCTTCTGTTCCCAAGATTGTTGCATCGATTCTCGGCGCAGTCAGTTGGCTTTTGAGGGTGCTTAAATGTGAGGGAGCCAATTCATTAGATTTTCTGGCACGTTAAAGATCCCCTTCTGGGCAAAATTCTGGCACCTTGGCGTCTCTAAATGGCACAGTAGTTAAGAGGGAAGTTAAACAATACCATTTTATTATTATTATTATTATTTATTTAATCGATTGTTCCCCTTTAGGAGAGCGATTGAACCTGAATACATGATTTCATCTTATGGCGTTTTCCCGCTTCTCTTCCCAGAATCTCTTTATCATCTCAGAATGCTCCTTCTTCCGCTCAGCTGTCCATTTTCGTCCAGGTTTTTGTGATGGTCTATCCTCAAACTTAACATTTTTGATTTTATTCCGGCACTCAGTGCGGTCCTCGAGATTTTCTTTGTTGACATGTTGTAGGTCCCTCTGAACCTCTGTCAGCCACTCCGTGCCACACTTACCCTGTGTTATAACGTTGAGCAATTTCTTCGCCGTTCTGAAGTTTTCCATCCTGCAAATGTGTGTATAAAACTGTGCTCGGCGTTTTCTGATTACGTCCGTTATCGTGTGGATCTTTTGGTAGAGTTCGTTTTACAGTCTCTTCATCCAATTTATTATTATTATTATTTTATGCGGGGACGATTCCTTTCAACAGGTCGACGGTCGACTTCTTTCCAAATTCCCTTGCCTGAACATTCCTTAATTAGACCCAAGTTAGCGGTCGTCGGGACGATCAACCTGTCTCCATCCTCCAGTTGTATCTGCTGACCAAGTGCGTTCAGTGTCCAGACACCGTCCTTGCAACGCGACGGTAGAAGAATGATCCCTGGCTGAGTTAATGAGAGTTATTGTTAGATATTGTTGTTTTAAGGGGAAGAACTACGAGGTCATATGCCCCCGAGCCCGTGAGAGAAGCCGAGCTGGGATGATAAGCGATTTAAAAAATATGTATTATTTCTCGCATTATTGCTGTATTTAGTAAATGTTTGCACGGGTTAGAGTTTGGGCTCTGCTCTATGTTGGCTATATTGGCCTCCCTAGTAGGTCTATTTGGGGTCACAATCCACCACTCGTATAGCCTATATCGACTGGGTGAATAAATTGGTTGTACAATTTCATTCAAACTTATAGGTCATTTTTCTGAAGTTTTCGGGTCATTTTATTAGATTTTATGCAGTCATTTTATATATCACTCTTTAAACATTGTAGGTCATCAAAATCTGCGCAATTATAACAATAATAATAATGATCAAAACAATTTTAATGGAAACCATAGATCATATCATCGGTGGCTGCTCTATGATGGCTGGTATAGAGTATACCAAGAGGCACAATGATGTTGCTAAGATCTTACATCAAGAGCTAGCTATAAAATCTGGACTTCTGGATACGAGCATTGTGTACTACAATTTCCAGCCTGCCAACGTGCTTGAAAATGAGCACTATAAGATGTACTGGGATAGACCTATTTCAACCGACCAGAAAATCTTGGCCAATCGACCTGATATTTTCTATCTCAATAAAAGAATGCAAAAGGCCTACTTGATAGACGTTGCTGTACCACTTAGCCAAAATATGCAAACTACCCAAGATAATAAGACAAACAAGTACGCACAGTTGGCGGAAGAAATACGAAAACTATGGGGATTAAAATGCATGAGGATTTTGCCAGTGGTGATCTCTTCCACGGGAGTTGTTCCAAAGACGTTGGCAATGGCTTTGGAGGAACTGAAAATGAAACACCTGATTGCCAGAATACATAAGGCAGTGCTGTTGGATACGTGCCATATTGTTAGGTTATTTTTATCTCAGTAATAAGTTTACAGGGTACTTGATTAACAAATCCGTACTGTACGTGTTTGGGGAGACGAGACGGAGAATTATACAAGTAGTGGAAAGTTTTCTAAATTAGCCCATGTTAAAATTTATCGATGCTGGAAGCGAACACAAAACTGGTTTGGTTAGAGAGTGAATTAACTGAGTTAATTCGGCCAGCCAATAGCAAATTAGTAGTCGCAAGGGGACTCGGAATAAGCTTCGCTAGGATGACTAAGAACCCGAGCAGTCACGAGGACGCCCGAGTGAAAAAGAATGGGGAGAGGAACTAAGCGTGTGGCAAGAGAAAGAAGAGAGAGCCGACGCGAGACCGACACGCGACCATGACCAATGGGAAGCCGCCTATTAAAATTAACACCAACAGAGTAATTAACATATATAATTACTAGGACAAAGTTATTACATTAAACCATCATGAAGAGTATTAAATGATAATTAAGAACGATTGAATATAATTCCAGCCGAGTTCTTAAGTTATTAATGAAGAGTTTGATTAATTAATATAAGCAACCAATCAGAGCCATGGATTGAAAAGGATGCGGTTTTTGGAAAAGAGACGCGGAGAAAAGGCGAGAGGAAGCGAGGCTCTTATCAACCACGACTTCGAAGTAGAAGGACGTTACAACGAACTAGTCTCCAAGTTGAACGAAAGAGATAGAATTATTCATCGAAGGCACTCAGTAATGTGCATGTAATATTAACATAGATATTCAGCGAGGAAACAATATTAAATTTATACGACAAAGCTACAGCTTCAAGATGATAAAAATTCAAAAGTTGAGGGAGGAATTTCATGAAGATTCTACAGGCGTCGTGATGAACGCTTAAACAATTATGGGAACAACGCTATGATGGCATCAAGAACATCCGAAATGACTTAACATCAACATCTCGGGGGAGATTAACATCTCATCTCTCCCGTAATAGAAAGTTTACAATCATCAGTAATTTTACCATCTCAAATGACGATCTACAGGGAACTATGGGCGAAGAAGACTGCAAGTTATTCATGTACGAGGGCGACCAGGGAATTACCCGGTGCCGAAGAGAGAAAGGACTATCCCATCTCAATAAGAAGAGTCATCGGCGGAAGGAGGAGACAGCACGATGATGATCGAGTTTGAATCCCAGTACCTGACCGCACGAGATATTCGGAGGGAGATTTGGACAAGAATGCTGACCACCACGCAATCTTAAGCCGCTAGAAACATTCCGTTTCTAATGGGTAACCAAAGGGAGTCCACTTCATGTCAACTCTAACCCAGCACAAGGTAGACCAAGGACCAACGCTAAATATCCCACTATGTAGAATTGTAGATCTTGAATATCCGACAACTATTGTTGAATGGCATTTTTCTATAGTGTTTATTAGTTTATTGCAGTTTTCAATGTTATATTTGTAAAAACATCATGCGGATGTTTGATAGTATTTTTCGACGACTTCGGAATTTGAGGGATTTTTCATTTCGATTTTCGATTTTTGCGATATTCGAAATTTGAGGGGAGATTTTATAGTTTAATTCAGATTTTATACTCTAGCTCAGGATTTTATAGTTTGTTTAGAATTGTTATTGTAAAGTTCAAACGTGTATTAAATCGAACGATATCTATGTTTTATCAATAAATGTAATAATGGAAATGTTTTCCAAGTATGTGAAAGGAAGTATGTCAAAGAATGTAATTACGAAAGATCTATTGTAGAGATCTAGAGAAAGTCACGAACTGAGAAATAATGAAACGAATTTAATGAAGAAAGTTTGTAAGTAACGGTTTTTTGAATGTATTAGAATTTGTTGAACAGACAGTAAAGAAAGAATTTGTGAAGTATTATAATGTGGAATTAACAGATGCGAAGGAGAGCATATTTTTAAGTAAGAAATAACGTAATGATGAAATGGAAGAAATGTTACAGTCTGTTGAAAGAATTTTGAGAAATGTGAGTGAAGTAAAGAAAGAAGATTTTATTTAATGATTATCATTTTATCACATTACCTATTAAATGAGGCAGGGAGAGAACCAGTATTTTTATTATATGTTCATTAAGATTGTGATGACTGAAAGAAGATTATTGGAAAGTGTAGAGAAAGAAATGTTATGGAATTTTGCGAAGTATCTCGATGGTTGAGATTTATAATTCCCGTTGTAGACGGAGGTATTTGTTCTGAGACAATGACCAAGTGTATAGCCATTGATCTATTTTTGAGGAAATGTCTGTAGGGACAGACGCATGTATTTCATGAAAGTAAGAAGTTATAAGAGAATTCTTACGGAAGGTTAGTAATTGTGGATGTTATTGAAATAGTCTCAATAGAGTTGAAACTCCTTGAAATTCACAGGACAGTGGATCCTGGATGAAGTTAAATCTGATAGAAATTATAGTGTTTAATGGATCTTTGTTGAAGCTGAGAGTAAAGTGAGATCTATTAAATGGTTCTTATCCTAATGTTTGTAATTTATGGTAATTATTCAACGCGTGGAAATGTGTATTTTTATTAAGTATTTTTATTACTTGAACAGATAAGTTGTAGGAGGTTTATGAACTAGTCTCTACTTAATTGTATGGATTATGGAATCCCAGATGTTAACGTAAAACACGAATAAGACTAAGTAGAGTGAAGTAATATTTTTCTGAAGCCCGTTGAGATTTAGAAGTAATGTGGAAGGACAATTACATGTTGTATTGTCGGGAGAAAGGAACGAACGTGTTGTAAATATTTTATTTCTAAATAAGTAATTGACGAACTACGACGTGATTATTTTCATTGTATAGAATGTTATATTACATGTATTTCAGATAAATTCGTAAATAGATTTAGGAGTGTTTTATATTTTAAATTTAAACCTTAAAACTTTGTGTAGAGATTTTGCGCTTCTTAGAGGAAGAGATATTAATATTGGGTGCGGGAGATGAATTGTATAGAGTAATGATTAGTATTTGTAATGACGGAGATCTACGTCATGGGTAACGTCATTTATTTTTGGGATTATTTAAATTTTTAACTTATAACATTTTTCTTGTTATAAACTCCCGTCGCCTAGGGAACAGCAGTTGTTCACTGTATAGAAGCTTATTTAAGCTTACACGTAACAATTTTTACGGTTTCTTAGCAAAACAATTTGTACTTGTATATAAATTAATGACGCTTAGTCATATATTTTATTTCATGGTTTATTTTCGAGAGCATTTAATCAAAGCTCCTTGGCACGAGATGTGTATTTTTTTTAAATAAATAGACGGATTCGTGTTGACGATTTCCTGATTGTTTTTAGGAAACTGGCATTATACTTGTAGTTAGATGGTAGGGTGGAAGTTCCCGAGGGACCTAATCCGTATCCTTACGCCCGAGATTTTTATAGAGTTATTTTTCTTTATCATAAGTACTTAGATGACCCTACTGTTCTGTAGTTAGATACTGCAGCACATTCCGTTTGAGAAAATACCTGTCCCTTATTCTGAGTGTTTTCGCCAAGTGGCACCATGTCGTTTTTAGCCGGGGCGTCAAGATGCTACAATCCCAGATTATTTCCAGCTGGAGGATATTGGTGGATCATCCAGATATAAGGATACAGTACCTTGTAATTAAAACTGAGTTGTACCATAATTATGAGAAATTAAAGATAAGAACAATCAAAATAATTCTAATCATAATAATAATAATAATAATAATAATAATAATAATAATAATAACATATTTTTGCAACGAAATCATGGATTATAATGTTCATATTGCCGGTTTAATCATTTCCGAAACTCAAGTTCACATAGGCTACTGTATATTTCAGCTGAAGTTGGATTTACGGTTTCTTGACCTGTTGAAGTAAACACACACCTAACGGTTTAAGTCTTTTGACAAACGTTAGAAATACGGTCGAGCTAAGAAGCCTGTATCATACCATATTCGGTGAGGGCAAGCTGTTACAGTGAGAGTTGATTGTTACTTGCATGTTGTACGAGAGTCGGTGGGTGATAAACAAAGAAGCTAATTTCACGGTTTAACGTGATGTACTATAACTTTCATCACTCAATAACCACAAGCCATATTTCGTTAGTTATATTCTGTCTCGTGGTGTACTATAGTATCTTCCCACTCAGGTGGCTCGTGTTCAATTCCCGGCTCTGCCATGGACGATTTGAATCGCAGTAAGAGGATATGTTCACCGGTCTCCGGTAAAGTGATTCAGGCAACATGGTTTCTTGGGAGAACCTCTTGCCGTACGTAGATCAACCTTGAGCCATATTTCTTCGTTTTCTTATGCTGCACAAAGCCTCTAGATCGAACAATCAGCCTGCTAGATATTAATTAAAATATGAATTGGTAAAATAGTTTTATTCCACAAGTCAATATTATAATGGAACTAGCAACCCACCCCGGCTTCGCCCGGGAACTGTTATGAATGCATTACGTGATAGCCCTTTTCTTTTTGGATGTCAGTGAACTACGACCTACATCCGTTTTACATCTCGGCATGATGGGTTAAAATCACTGACTGGAATATTAATTATATAATCATGGAGATGAATGTGCAACGAATTCTTGTCAGACAAGAATGGCGAGGTACATGAAACACAAATCCCACTTCCGTCCAATCTTAACTTGACTGTGTATTTCGCGGGACGAAACGTTCACAGGCGAAATGGAGAAAAACCGAGTTGCACTTCCAGAGCAACTCCAAACACAACCACTCTTCTCTGAAGTCTTAACTCAACACGACTCGACATTGTGCTGCTGGCTGTATCTGGGGTAATAGGCACGCCCGCTAGTTAGGCTGTAACTTGGTGATAGTCTCGCTCCTAGCTAGCACATAAACTGTCGCCTCAGTAATTGAATGGAGATTGTTGGAAGAAATGAAAACGTAAAAACACTTATTGTGGGCGATGTATTGAAGATAAAATATGCTATCGTGGATTTTTTTTGTGCCGGCACCGTGGTGTTGGGGTAGCACGCCTGAATCTCACCCGGAGGCCCCGGGTTGGATCCCCGGCTCCGTCAGGAATTTTAAAACTGACGTGAGGGTTGGAACGGGGTGCACTCAGCCTCGTGTCTGACAGTGAGACAGTTCCCCGGTCACGAAAACCAAGATTAACGGCCGAGGGGACCCGACGTGCTGACCACGCGTCACCCGAAAATCTGCAGGCCAATTGGCTGGGCAGCGGTCGCTTGGTAGGTCTAGGCCCTTCAAGGGCTGTAGTGCCACGGGGTCAGTTAGGATTTGTTTTGTAGAACTTTACATGCTGAACAATTCTTGCACTCATAGTAGACTATATTGATATTTTAACGGTTTTCCCAGCCTAAGCTTAAAGAGCACACGGACGCCCGGTTTTTTTTCAACTTTTTCACTAAAATCGTCACTGCTTGGCTTCCTTTTATTATAAATAAATTATTTTCTTCAGAACCCTTCCTCGAGATATCCTTTACAGAATTGTGAAAACCGCATCAAAATCCATCCAGTGGTTCTCGATATTACCCGTGACATGCAAGAATCGGGGACTTTGTTTTATACTAAGTAGAGATAAATTACATACAGTAAGCATCCTCAACTAAAATCAAATTGGATTAATATTAAACTATGAGATAATCTTTGCGTTATAAATCTATAAATAAAAATCTGTCTGTGAGGTAATCAGCCCAGAGGCCCGTTGGGTCCTCAAAAAGTACCACCATACGCAGCACTATAATGATGCGTTCTAGGCAAGATGAGGAGTGAGGTAGTTTATCATTGCTTCCCTCACCGAGTCAGGACAATATATTCCTAAATATTCATATAAAGTACACTGTGTAAATAAACTTCTGAATGAGACACTGATTGTCTCGCTGAATGAGTGAGTATCCGAATGAAATGTATGTATGGAGTGAGTGAGGTTATTCAAGTGCGTACGTGGGAGAGTGAGTGAACAGGATAAAATCTTCTATGTTAATATTCTAAATCTCTACATAGTATAAAATAAAGTCCCCGATTCTTAGACGGAACGGGTAATCTCGAAAACCACTGGATGGATTTTGATGCGATTTTCACTATTCTGTAAAGGATTTCTCGAGGAAGGTTGTCGTAGAACAACATTCATTTTTGACCAAAGGAAGCCGAGCAGTAACGATTTCAGTGAATCGAGTCGAAGAAAAACCTGCTGATCGTGCGCCTTTTAAGCTTACTAAATCGTTAAAAATATCTATATACTATCAGTGTAAGGATTGTTCTGCATTAAAGTTTCTACAAAATAGTCTCCAACAGCATATCTCTATCGTTAATACATCGCCCACTGTAAGTCTTTTTACGTTTTCATTTCTTCCTACTATCACCATTCAGTGCACATTTAAATTACTAGCTTCGGAGAGAGTTTACGAGCTAGCGAGCGAGCCTATCACCCCATCTTCGGCCAGCATCAAGTTGTCGACTTGTGTCAGGTTAAGACTTCTGAGGAGAGTATTAATCCTATGTGTTTGGAGTTTCGCTGTACACCTCAGCTTTTCTGAATTGCGCCTTTTAAGCTTATGCTGGGTAAACCCTTAAAGATACTGTGTGAAGCTCGGGCGGGTTGCTACTGTGTATATCTTCGTAAAATATGTAAATATTGTAAAAACGAAATGTGGGCATAAGTTGTGCCAGTGAAACATGAAGTAAGTATGTGCGACTTGCCCTTTCTCACCAGGCGTTCCATTCTTTCTGTATACTTACTTACTTTCCGTGTCCGGGAGATACACTAAATTCTTCCTTTCCAGAACTCTGCAGCTCTTATCCCTCGGTCTGTGGCCAACATAAGGTCTTCCTGGCTGCAGGTGTCATTAAGATCTTTGCACATGAGCAGGTGTTGTGGAGTCTGGATTTCTCCACAGGCACAACGTGGATCTTCTTCATAACCCCACTTCACAAGGTTGCTACGACACTTAGGCACTCCTGTTCTCTTCCGGATTAAGGACCTCTAGGTGGTATAAGGCAAATGACTACCACTGCTCAGTTCTTCTTTACGGGTAAACCCCTCTGGTACTATTTGTTTCCAGAGTGACACACGCCGGACGTCTGGCTTGGTATGGAGGGGTACTGTTCTCTTAATAAAGCTCTTCCTGGATCTTAGGCGAGGAGTGGTCACCTTGTGGTTGAACATAGAATGTCTGGGATCTGTTTCACGCTTTTGTCTCTCTTTCTATGCTGCCACCCTGCGTCGAATAACTGGAGGTGCAATGCCAGCGAGAGGGTAGATCTTCTGCACTGGAGTAGAGGTCTCAGACATCCAGTGACAATACGTGTGGACTCGTTAAGACCTATGTCCACTTGCTTGGTATGGGCAGATGCTCCCCACACTGATGATCCGTACTCTCCTGCTGCGAAGCAAAGTTCCAATGCTGTTGAACGTAGAACCTGAGGGTTCGCTCCCCATGTTGAACCTATCAACCTCCACATTATGCTATTTCTTGAGCTGATCTTGCACTTCAATTCTCTACAATGTTTCCTGAAGCTCAGGGTACGATCAAGCTTGATTCCCAAACATTTTGTATAATTCATGGTAAATAAATAATTTTAGTAATTATAATAATTGTAATAATAATTATAATAATACTAAAAATGTGTTTAAATCCAACATCATTTTAGGCAGATATCATTTTATATTAGGAAGGTAATTCAGCGGGTACTGAAATTTGTATAGTGAATATTTTTGTTTTAGTGCTTAATTTTTATGTATAGATTGATAACTCTTAGATTATATGATGCTCATAGATTAATTTTAATCCAATTTGATTTAATCTGAGGATGGTTGTGAGCTATCCGAAACTAGTTCTGTATAAGTATTTTCAATATAATACTGACTTGGGTGGAATAGAACTATTTAACCTATTCATAGGTATTTTAATTTATATGTCAATATGGATCATTTCTATGAGGTGTGAAGCACTTCATATCAATGCTGAGAGACATGCTTAAGTACTGTGACAAGAACATTTATTTCCCGCGCAACCACGCACATTTTACCAAATGATTTTCACAGCTTTCAGCACTCTTTACCTGGGAATGGTAGAAAACAGTATCATGTGTCCTGTCTTGAATACACTTTCTCTTCCCACATATAAAGAAGGCATTAGACGTAATATTAATTTTATTAATGCAGCCAATGGCCATGTACTTTTCTTTTCAGGACGGGTCAGGGAAGGGATATTGGAAGGAAATCGGCCGTGGACCTATTGAAAGGAAACGTCCGGGCATTTGCCTGGTGGTGAAAATGGGAAACCATGAAAACCATTTTGAGGACGGACGAGGTGGGATTCGAACCCATACTATCCCGATGCCAGTGAGGCACTAGGCAGCACGTTAGCGCTTCGGCCACCGTATATAAAAATCACAAAAATAGTGATGTATCTAGTTTTGATACCAGACGACTAAGTTTTTACTTACAGTTCTGTGAGGTTTGTCACATCCTGGAAGTCGGACTCTCTTACATCACTGATGTTGTTCCCCGCTAAATCTCTGCAACAGAAAACAATACAGCCCCATCAGATATGTAATAGTAATAATGATAATACTAATAAACCCGTGCCACTTAGCCCCTGGAGGGCCTTGCCCTACCAAGCGATCGCCACTCAGCCTGGTGGCCTACAGATTGTAGGGTGGTGTTGATAATTCGTTTTAGGGCCTTGGATATCTCGGTCATCAGTCCCGTGTACTTGGGTGAGTGTTCAATATGTCTGATAATCCGTGTTTCTGTGTTGTGTGGAGTAGGATGTGTAACTAATTATTAGAGTCAGGAGTGGGGTTGGTGCATTAAGACTTGAAACAAGGTGCTTTCCTCGAATTTTCCTGGAGGGAGTACGCCCCATCGCGGACGTTGTGCACAATTTAACGTGCGCAGTCAAGTCGCAAGGAGCTAAAAATCAGCATATGGCGTTTGGCATGTAAGCATTTAGTACATCGACATGGCGTTACAGAGAGATAGCGCCATTACTATTGGCCAGTTGCAGTCCCTGTTCCTCTCTTTGCTTATTGTCAAATTCACGTTCTCTGCACCATAGTTCAATAATGTGGATTAGAAATTATTATACCGAGAAATTTAAACTTCACGCATATAGATTTGGGATACAGAATGTCATCTTCCACCCGGAAAATCAATGCCAATTTGCGAGAAAGATTGTGTGCTCATAAGCGTCCCTCGCACAGTGGAACTTGTCTAATTCAAAGCTAAAGGGTCCAACAAAAAAAAAAAAAAAAAAAAAAATCCAAACGTTGAAATGAAAATCCACAGCCTGCTTCCAGTCTCCGACCGGGTCAGGATTGGAATGAATGAAGCCCCCATCTAGCGGCGAGGATATGAACTGTGCCGGCTGCCGAGGCCTGACGCACTCCTCTGGGACAATGATTAAATGAATGACAGATGAAATGAAATGATAGTGGAGAGTGTTGCTGGAATGAAATTTTGACAGGGAAAACCGGAGTACCCGGAGAAAAACCTGTCTGCCTCCGTTTTGTCCAGCACAGATCTCACATGGAGTGACCGGGATTTGAACCACGGACCCAGCGGTGAGAGGCCGGCGTGCTGCCGCCTAAACCACGGAGGCTTACAAACGTTGAAATCTGAGAAGTTACTTATTTATTATATTTATTTAATGTCTTTATTAGTTGCGACGTTTGGGCTCATGGCCCTCTCTTACACTTAACCACGCAATATGCTACCAGTACATATGACAATACAATACAATAAATAATTATGATAAGTTACATCTTTTGGTTTGGTATTAGGTCCAATAAATGCCTGAAATTGTAAATCTTTCAATAAGTATACAGAACTGTTACGTTTAAAGGATACAATCACGATATTGAAACATACTTAATGAAGATTGCATTACTATAGGTGAAAGTAGAAAGTCCATGTGACAACTAAGTTGGAAACACCGTCACAAAGGTGTGGGGAGAGTAGTAAGTAAGATTTCCAGGAATGATTCACGTACTAGACAATTTTACCCGGAGATAACAACAACAACAACCACAACAGAGCGATAAAATATATACAATAATAATAAAAGGGGTGAAACATTACCTTCACTTTTCGAGCAGTTAATAGTGCGGGAACCTTTGCACTAAGATTCGAGTTATATATCAGTTCCAGTTAAAGAAAGCTCTCCAGTCGGTCAATACGACTTGTGCCCAATTACATTAGGTGGGAAAGGAAGTATTCATACTCTCTAATCTGAAAGATATATTACATACCCCCTTCCCCATTTTTGTACATGAAAACGTGTTATTATATTTTTTTATGTTCGACCCTGACTATTATATGTCAGAAAACTGTATCATCATGATGGTCATTATAACACTATTAGCCTACTTTCGATTTTTGTAAAAAATGAAAGTAGACTTATGAGATCAACACAGGGCGAAAAAAGTGTGTCTGTCTGTGTGTGTGTGTGTGTGTGTGAGTCTGTGTCTGTGTCTGTGTGTGTGTCTGTGTGTGTGTGTGTGTGTGTGTGTGAGTGTGTGTACTCTGAATGTCTGTCCCCCCCTATCAATTCGAACACGGTGAATGCGAATTGAACGAAATTTGGTACAAAGTAGCACTAGCAAAGGACACCTCAGTGTCATGTTTTATATCGCCGCCATCTTGACGGAAACGTAATGGCGGCCACACAAATGTTCAAAGCTTAAATCAAATTACGACTAACCTAATCATCCGATCTCTACCAAATTTTGCAAAAACATACCTTTATGGGGGGAGCATCCTTGGACCAAACTAATAGGTCATCAGCGTAATAGTTTGCGGATGGCGGCCATCTTTGTGTGAAAATCGATTCACCCTATAAATTCGAACACGGTGCAACCGAATGGAACGAAATTTGGTACAGAGGTAGTACTAACAAAAGGCATCTCAGTGTCATGATTTATATCGCCGCCATATTGACACAAACGTAATGGCGGCCACACAAATGTTCAAAGCTTAAGTTAAATTACGACTAACATAACCATCCGATCTCTACCAAACATTGCAACAACGTACCTTTATGGAGGGAGCATCCTTTGACCAATCTAATAGGTTATTAGCCTATTAGTTTGCGGATGGCGGCCATCTTTGTGTCAAAATTGATTCCCCCTATTAATTCGAACACGGTGGAACCGAATGGAACGAAATTTGGTACAGAGGTAGCACTAGCAAAGGGCACCTCAGTGTCATGTTTTATATCGCCGCCATCTTGACTGAAACGTAATGGCGGCCACACGAATGTACAAAGCTTAAATCAAATTACGATTAACCTAATCATCCGATCTCTACAAAATTTTGCAACTACATACCTTTATGGAGAGAGCATCCTTTGACCAATCTATTAGGTCATCAGCGTAATAGTTTGCGGATGGCGAACATCTTTGTGTGAAAATCGATTCCCCCTATTAATTCGAACACGGTGCAACCGAATGGAACGAAATTTGGTACAGAGGTAGTACTAACAAAAGGCACCTCAGTGTCATGTTTTATATCGCCGCCATCTTGACGGAAACGTAATGGCGGCCACACAAATGTTCAAAGCTTAAATCAAATTACGACTAACCTAATCATCCGATCTCTACCAAATTTTGCAACAACATACCTCTATGGGGGGAAGCATCCTTTGACCAAACTAATAGGTCATCAGCGTAATAGTTTGCGGATGGCGGCCATCTTTGTGTGAAAATCGATTCCCCTATTAATTCGAACACGGTGCAACCGAATGAAACGAAATTTGGTACAGAGGTAGACCTAACAAAAGGCACCTCAGTGTCATGTTTTATATCGCCGCCATCTTGACGGAAACGTAATGGCGGCCACACAAATGTTCAAAGCTTAAATCAAATGACGATTAACCTAATCATCCGATCTCTACCAAATTTTGCAACAACATACCCTTATAGAGGAAGCATCCTTTGACCAAATGAATGGGTCATTAGCCTAATAGTTTGCGGATGGCGGCCATCATTGTGTGAAAATCAATTTCCCCTATTAATTCAAACACGGTGAAACAGAATGGAACGAAATTTGGTACAGAGGTAGCACTAGCAAAGGGCATCTCAGTGTCATGTCTTATATCGCCACCATATTGACAGAAACGTAATGGCGGCCACACAAATGTTCAAAGCTTAAGTTAAATTACGACTAACATAACCATCCGATCTCTACCAAACTTTGCAACAACATACCTTTATGGAGGGAGCATCCTTTGACCAATCTAATAGGTTATTAGCCTAATAATTTGTGGATGGGGGCCATCTTTATGTCAAAATTGATTCCCCCTATTAATTCGAACACGGTGGAACCGAATGGAACAAAATTTCGTACAGAGGTAGCACTAGCAAAGGGCACCTCAGTGTCATGTTTTATATTGCCGCCATCTTGACTAAAACGTAATGGCGGCCACACGAATGTTCAAAGCTTAAATCAAATTACGATTAACCTAATCATCCGATCTCTACCAAATTTTGCAACTACATACCTTTATAGAGGAAGCATCCTTTGACCAATCTAATAGGTCATTCGCCTAATAGTTTGCGGATGGCGGCCATCTTTGTGTCAGAAACGATTCCCCTATTAATTCAAACACGGTGAAACCGAATGGAACGAAATTTGGTACAGAGATAGCACTAGCAAAGAGCATCTCAGTGTCATGATTAATATCGCCGCCATATTGACAGAAACGTAATGGCGGCCACACAAATGTTTAAAGCTTAAATCAAATTACGACTAACATAACCATCCGATCTCTACCAAACTTTGCAACAACATACCTTTATGGAGGGAGCATCCTTTGACCAATCTAATAGGTCATTAGCCTAATAGTTTACGGAAGGCGGCCATCTTTATGTCAAAATTGATCCCCCCTATTAATTCGAACACGGTGGAACCGAATGAACGAAATTTGGTACAGAGGTAGCACTAGCAAAGGGCACCTCAGTGTCATGTTTTATATGACCGCTATCTTGACGGAAACGTAATCGCGGCCACCCAAATGTTAAAAGCTAAAATGTAATTACGACCTACCTAATAATCTAGTCTCTACCAAATTTTGCAACGCCATATCTTTATGTGGGAAACATATTGTGACCAAACTGCAAGAACATCAGCCCAATAGTTTGAAGATGGTGGCCAAGTATGTGTGCAAATCGATTCCCCCTGTCAATTCAAACACGGTGAAACCTAATTGAACGAAATTTGGTACAAAGGTAGCACTAGCAAAGCACCTCATATTCATGTTTAATATCCCTATAGCACGTTGTATTTCAACAAGCTACTGCAACCAACATTCAATCATACTCCTTGAAAAGGACAAAGAGTTATAACAATACCCATGCATTTAGGAGAAAGTAGGCTATATGTTCTTTACTGAACATCTTGTTTCATTATGAAACAGTTTCTCCCACCAATCAGAGTTCAAGAAACAGTTGTTTGACCAATCAGGTGAGGATAGCAACGCATCTGCGCTGAGTTCCAAGGCCTTCTAATTTAAATTTCAATGCCTGGCCTAGTGTCATAGTGGGGCGAGCGAGAAGGCCATGGTCAAATACAAGGTATTCTGTGCGTCCCATGCGCTCTGTTCAGTACATAAAACTGGCGAAATCTCGACATATATTTATGAATATTTATGTTCGAACATAAAATAGTTATTATAATTATCGTCGAACATAAACAGTCGTATGCAACTTGCCCATAATGGTAATTAAGACACTCGCATACGCTCGTTTTATAAACATACTCGTGTCTTAATTATTGCCATTATAGGCTCGTTGCATAATGTACTAAAATGATATAGTCGACTTCGTCGTTACGTTACGGCAACGTCACGAAATGCACTGAGGTGTGTGACGTCATAGTACGATGTAGCAGCCGAGTACCAAGAAGGTAGTGCGAGAACAGAGTTTCAAGAAGGCAATGCGTGAACAATCAAGTAGGCAGTGAAGAAACAAAATAGATTCTTGAAACTCTCTTCTCGCACTGCCTTCTTGGTATTCGGCTGCTAGCATTTAAAATGCTATAAAGTCCAGTCTTTCAGACCGACTGTCTCTTTTTTGTGATAAATATGTTGTGTAAAATATTTTATGTTCGACCCTCACTATTATGTGTCAGATAACTGTATCATAATGATGGTCATTATAACACTGTTTTCCATTATGATACAGTTTCTCCAGCCAATCAGAGCTCGTTCATTGACCAATTAGGTAACGATAACTTCGCGCATGCGCTCAAAATCCAACATGTCGGACATAAACACAACATTGAACTATAATAAATTACCGACATGGAATACCCACCGTCCATATGTTCGCGTAAATAAACTGGCGAATATGAGACAAGAAATAGCACTGTACCTTAAAATCACCAACACTAATTTCTACACAGCGCATTGTCTTCAACTGACACCGGTGACAATATTACTGAGGGACGGCAGATGTAAACATATGGTTTGCATATGGCATTGCAAACACACAGAGCGCATGCGTCGGTCGTTCAAAGCTCTTGAAAGGCTGAGATATAACACCCAACGCTCGCTCTGCGATCACAAAATTCCAGTAGCTGACTCTCAACAGATATTTATGAATATATATGTTAAAACATATAATAAAGTAATAATTATCGTCGAACATAAACAGTCGTATGCAACTCGCCTATAATGGTAATTAAGACACTCGTATGGAAATTATAAAACTCGCATACGCTCGTTTTATAAAAAATACTCGTGTCTTAATTATAGCCATTATAGACTCGTTGCATAATGTACTATTATGTTCGACCCTCACTATTACGTGTCATAAAACGGTGTCATAATGATGGTCATTATAACACTTATTTTCATTATGATACAGTTTCTCCAGCCAATCAGAGCTCGTTCATTGACCAATTAGGTAACGATACCTTCGCGCATGCGCTCAAAATCCAACATGTCGGACATAAACACAACATCGAACTATAATAAATTACCGACATGGAATACGCACCGTCCATATGTTCGCGTAAATAAACTGGCGAATATGAAACAAGAAATAGCACTGTACCTTAAAATCGCCAACACTAATTTCTACACAGCGCATTCAAACGACTCCGGTGACAATATTACTGAGGGACGGCAGATGTAAACATATGGCTTGCGTATGGCATTGCAAGCACACAGCGCATGCGTCGGTCGTTCAAAGATCTTGAAGGACAGAGAGATGTCTCGCGCTCGCTCTCCGATAACAAAATTCTTGTGGCTGACTCTCAACAGATATTTAGGAATATTTATGTTAAAACATATAATAAAGTTATAATTATCGTCGAACATAAACAGTCGTATACAACTCGCCTATAATGGTAATTAAGACACTCGTATGGAAATTATAAAACTCGCATACGCTCGTTTTATAAAAAATACTCGTGTCTTAATTATAGCCATTATAGGCTCGTTGCATAATGTACTATTTCATGTTAGGGCATATACAGTAGATACTTGTTTTCCCGCCTAATGTAATTGAGCGCAATTTGTGTTGACCGACTGGAAAGCATTCTCTAATGGAACTAGGCAACACTGTAAAATGGCTTCTTCACTTCAATTTTCAGCACCCGTGTACAAAAACTTTGAATTAAGGAAGGTAAACTTCGATTTTTTTCCCATTGATCTGATAAAAAGTTCAAGGGACCGAGACAAATCTTCGTATTATCCACGTCCTATTGTATAACTAACTACCTCTACCTTCAACCCGCGATGACGTTAAATTACTTTCCTGTTAATTGCGAATGTTAGCATATCAGTGGAAGGTAATGATGATGATTATGATAATATGTGTGCCCATCAGTCGGCCCATTTGAGCTCATCATGAAGCCATTATAGTGACCATGATTCAGCACGTGAGACGTGAACATCATCGCTACGTCAGGACTTAATTGTTAATCATAACAACGGCTAGTTTCACCGGCGGCATCTTTCTTATACAGAGATTAAAGTAGAAGGAAATCGTTCCTCCGTCCTGCTCCAATACCAGATATGAATATATTCTTTTAATACACCGACTGGTAAAAACACCTGTTTTTCAAACGAATTGAAAATCAACCGACCAAGCACTGTGGTTGTGACTTGTGTTGTACACAGGACTAATGAAATGAAATTCCACAGCCTGCTTCCAGTCTCCGACCGGGTCAGGAATGGAATGAATGAAGCCCCCATCTAGCGGCGAGGATATGAATTGTGCCGGCTGCCGAGGCCTGACGCACTCCTCTGGGGCAATGATTAAATGAATGACAGATGAAATGAAATGATAGTGGAGAGTGTTGCTGGAATGAAATTGTGACAGGGAAAACCGGAGTACCCGGAGAAAAACCTGTCTGCCTCCGTTTTGTCCAGCACAGATCTCACATGGAGTGACCGGGATTTGAACCACGGACCCAGCGGTGAGAGGCCGGCGTGCTGCCGCCTAAGCCACGGAGGCTTTTTGTACACAGGACTAATATTTATTATTAATGTTTATTAATGTTGGAACAACAATGATCATGTGAACTAGCGACGGATAGTTAGTGTTTCTGCATAATTGCTGATCTGACCCTCCGTGGAGGTGTTTCTGAGGCGGAGTTTACTTGCAGTAGGATGGCACGTTCCTTTCTGCTCCTTTTTACTTTTCACTGGTAACGGCACGTGGTCCTCCAGGATTGGTCACCAATCCAATTTATGATCACGCCCAATGTTGCTTAACTTCGTAACTCTCAAAAGATCCCGCGTTTAAACATAACTAATGTATGATGCTGACTCTCCAGTAGCAATCTCGTAGTTCCGCCCCTTAAAACAACAATAACTAACTAACTACTAGCAATCTTCAGTCCGTCAACACGATAACATTGGACGGTAAATGTGTGATTATATCCGTGATTAATTAATATGTGTCCATATTGCAAAGGGAGTTAAAAAGGATTCCATGTTTTGGTCATCAAGCCAACATCATCAGATCCAGGCTACTAAATCAAATCAGATACAATTGCTTCACCAATCACTGTTAAAACCAACAATGCCAACCACAAACGGTCGTGGCCCTCCAACACTCACACACTAAGGTGAGATAGTATCTTATAAGTGCGACTAGTACTACTGTGGAATACTTTAACGTTAATCCCCAGATATAAAAAAAACTATTTATTTAAATAACTAGAAGGTTACACGATTGGAAGTCACAATGGCACCTAATTCATTACGGAATGATCGGACCTTTGTGAAAATTGCTTAAATGGATTGCTATTGTAGTTTAAACATACGGTACATAAACCTAATGAATATAGATGTATTTTTAAAGGCTTATTTTCCCAGCTCAGCTTCATCTACGGACTCTGAGAGGGATCATTCCTCTACCGTCTCAAGGCTGATGTCTGGGAGCTGAACACACTTTGCCAGCAGATACAACTGGGGATGGTGACAGACCGATCACCCAGACAACCGCTAACTTGGGTCTAATTAAGGACAGGAAGGATCCGGGAAGGGATTTTGGAGGGAAGTCGGCCGTGGACCTGTTGAATAGAACCATCCCGGCATTTGCCTGGGGGTGAAAATAGGAAACCATGGAATCCATTTTAGAACGGCCGAACCCACGCTCTTTCGATGCTAGCGAGGTACAAGAGGCCGGTTAAATCTATATCTTACTTTTCATAATTTATAGATGACGTGCAGGTCAATTCTTCATACAATTGATATTGTAATCTATTAGTCGGTCAACGCGATTAAAATTATTATTTATTAATGATAATGCAATGGGTGGCACCTATAGGATCAGACACCATATTGAGCTGCACCATCTCCAAGAGGACATAATCACACCGATGAGAAAAAGGTGACTAACCTTTTATGGTCATCTAACCCGCATGAACCCCTTCACCACGACAGGTAGAGGAAAAGCCTCCAAGAACAAATGGATCACCACATTGAAATCAGACCCGGAGCAGCTTCAAATTTCTCCCGACAGAGTACATGATCGGACCAAATTCCCTCACCTCATTCTTCAAGGGGGGATTCCCAGTATCCGTCACCCGCAGAAAGACCACAGGAACCATCAGACCGAAGTGGACAGAGGAGAGGAAGTCTGCCCATAGCCGGAAAATGAAAGCCTTCTGGGCTAAGAAGAAACAGAAGACCAATGCTAAAGCGAGCCTAGTGGTCCTTAGATGGCAAAATGTAAAAAAAAAAGAAGAAGAACATGATAGGGCAACACTGAGGAAATTGCATCAAAACTTTCTATAATAATTCCTCATACGTGTATTGTTTGTGAATGATTCGATCACTGTGAAGATTGCTAGGCTATAGAGAACGATTTCTATAATTTTAACCGACAAATTTAGGATGACGCACATGTCAATTCCTGTCATGTGAATTCAATAGATGAATTCACCTATTTTTGATGTGTAACATCTTTCCGCTCGGTTACTGGATAGTTTTGAGGGAGTGATTTTGAAAATTGGGGAGGAAGTGGATCGGAACGATCGAGCTGGCAGTGGTGGATCGAACGGAAGTATGCACTGCCCGCTTGATCGATCGAACGGAAGTGTACTAGTTGGCAGTGGTAGAAAACGGAAGTATGCACTGCCCGCTCGATCAATCGAACGGAAGCGTACTAGCTGGCAGTGGTGGAAAACGGAAGTATGCACTGCCCGCTCGATCGATCAATCCAGAAGGCAGTGGTAAGACCCAGCTGGCAGTGGTACGAGAAACAATGAGCACGCGGTGTCGGAAATTGATACCATGACGTACTCTCGGCCATGTGAAATGTATATGACTTACTGAACGGAAAACGCTCATGCGAACTCTGGTGTCAAGTGATTGAAACAAATGACATGGTGCACGTTCGAAGTCTTCGTATCAGTATTTAAATGGTAAAATGCCTTAATATCAAACATTGTAAGTAGTCGGCATTGCCGGTATTATGTTTCTGCACAATGGCTATTCAAATATTAACCCACATAACAGTAATGCAGTCATCAATATAATATAATCGTTGTGGTTATACGAGAATTGAGCAAGCCTTCGTGAACTATTACTGAATACATTCTCTTTACTCACAAGAGGGCCTATTCATAAGGCATTTTAAACTCAATTTCACGCAGGAACATTATCGAAACAAGCAAAATATAAAATAAATGAAACTTAATTCCGTTATGCAGTATTATTGGAACTTGGAAATAAGTCGCCATCTTGTGCACAATATTTGCGTAGTTAAAATAGCCATGGGGTTTAGTGCTTATGACTGTGAATCTAGAGATCTTGGGTTCGAATTCCGGACGGGGTAGATATTATTGCTACCAGATAATCATTTCATACGATATTTATCATATCAATATGACTCATTTTAACAGAATCCATATGAAATTACGTGTTGGTCTGTGAATCAAGAGGACCTGTTTATAAGGAATTTAAGGTTATGAGCGGAGTCGTGTCTATTAATCTAGTTGATCCATATCGTATTCCTTATTTAGGCTAGTGCTGGTGGAAGCTACAAATCATCTAATAAAATGAGTTCCGTATTATAAACTACAATATCTGTAAAACACTCCCTTTTACAATAGATTAATATTTGTGCCAATAATAGTATAAAATACCGGTTTATCAACAATTTCACGTGAGGTTTCTTCTGTGTCAGATGTTACACATCATATGCGACTACTGTAAGGCTCGTAATTTTTTATTCATTAGTGGATGATTCCATATCTATGAAATCTGGCATTGGCAGTCCATACCATGATATAACTTCAAAACGCACATACATTTATTGTTTCCCTTACACAAATTTTGGAGCCTTGCGTGTCAATTTCTCACACTTTAGTTCGAGAAATCCCCTGCTGAGTGATCCGAGCAGTGTAAAATCTAGCAGAATGTTTCCCTACTCTATCTAATCGTACAGGTAAATAAATGTAAATAATATAAGCCAACTGCGAATTTAGGCACATAACAACCAGACTAGCTGTGCACGGATATCATTTCAAGCTATGCTCAACAAACCACGAAGACGTACCACTTGCCAAATGAGAGATGCGTGTGCAGCTTGTGTGGGAAGCAATGTGATCTCTTATCACGTACTGAGTTGTGCAGGAAGGACAATTAGAATAATTTGGTTCTGCACAGAATGTTTTGAAATATTCCTGGACATCGTGCGTGTGAAAATAAAAGAATAAATCTATTGATCCCTTTTCACAATGTGCATGTCGGTTTCTATTGGATACAAGCTTACAAAAGAACAAGTTACTCTACAAATTGCCAATAACTCATTTCCTTTATCCCCTTTCCTTATGATATGTCTCCTTCTTCTACTACTTTCCATCTCACTAGATATTGGGTTCAACTTCTTTGTTTTCGCTGTGTATGAAGAGGGTTAAAAAGTTTTTCAATTTGCTTCTTCAGCGGTAGAACTTGAAGGTACGATCCATCATGTTGAGAGATGCTGACCGCCTGGCACTGGCTACAACCTGCTCTACCCACCAGCCAATGCTGTCTTCCAGCCGACAGCTCAGCTGTTTGCCATCTGAAAAGCGTATTAGATTAAAGACAGGTCATTAAGCCAGGTTCCGCTCTCAAAACGGTTCAACAGTACTGCTCCTGCTTTGTTCTCTTCCTAGGCCTATGTCAGGACACACATGTACGCTTTGCTTTTGAAACATACGAGGGCTGTTTTTTAAGTAAGGGCCGTTTTTTTTAGCCCGTAGTTTGTGCGCACGCCGCAACAAGCGTGCGCGCTACCTCCCGGCATCCTTTGCGAACAAGCAGGCGTCAGTTGCAGCTGTGTAGCTAACCTGTACGCTGAACTGTGCATCTTTACAATGTTCAAGATTATTGATTCGCCCACCGCGTGTGAGGTACGATCTGTGATACGTGTTTTGAGTGCAAGAAACATGTCGGCTGCAGACATTCATCGTCAGCTTCGTGAGGTGTATGGTGATAATGTAATGACGGAAGGTAAAGTGCGAAAATGGGTACGCGAGTTCAAAAGTGGCCGTAAAAATGTTCATGACGATGAACACTCAGGTCTGTGATCACAGATGACTTGGTGACTGCAATTGACACGAACATTCACGAGGACCGAAGATTCATGATAACCACTCTATCAATGGATTTTTCTCAAGTGTGAAATCTTGTTGTCAGAGCAGGCGGCAAACTTTTATGCAGAGGGATTTCAGAACTTAGTTTTAAGGTATGACAAGTGCCTAAATAAACAAGCCAACTATGTAGAAAAATAGAGGAAGTTATGTAAAACCTAAAAATAAATGGGGTTTCAAAATAAAATGTTCGGTTAATTAAAAAAACGGCCCTTACTTTAAAAAACAGACCTCGTATTAGAAGTCCTGGAGGTCCATGGAGGTCCATGGAGAAGAGAAGGGTACATGCTTCCATTGTACCTTACTTTCATAGAAATTACAAATAGGTTTATGAGATCTCTGAGAGGTATGTGTGTATGTCCGTCTATCCGGTGTGTGTATGCACCCATACCCATCAATTCCTAAATGTCTGAACCGAATCGAATAAAACTTTCCACATAGGTAGTTCGTTTTGTGTGCACCTTACATAAATATTTAACTTTTTATATTGCCACCGTCTTAGCAAAAAGAAATGGTGGCTACCGGAAATTTCACTACTGACGCCGGCTGCCGATTGAACAAATCATCGGATCTCTACTTAACTCAAGACTCACATGCACCTTATAAGGTGAGTAGGACGACTAAGTCTCAAATCTCTAGCCTATTTAATTAAAAATGGTGGCTGCACGTAATTTTAAAATACAACTTTCAATAACCTACGTTTCGATAGGCTCATAGATCATCAATACAAGAAATGACTGAACAGCGGTAATGATGAAACTTCGGAAGAAGAATGTATTGGATAAGGAATTTAGAGTTTTAAAAAATGTCGGACTGAAAATTACGCTCAACCACCATTTTGAATATATAATACATTGATTTCAATTTCAACTCACGTATCAATTACACATGCCAGAGACTCGCCAACTGCCCTCTGTACGACTGCGCAACCGAGGCTGACCGGCCAAAATCTCTGGCGTAAACTGCACAGGGCCGGTCTAATAAATGTACTGATACCGATATTGGCAAGATAGTAGCTTCGTGTGAGAGACTTGCTGAAAAAAGTCTCGTATGAAATACTTGTTAATATTATTTTTCCCAGCGAGATGTTAATAAAGACGCTCAAATTTGATCACCTTAATTGCACTAAATCCAAAAGGTTGGCACCCAACACCACGTGTAGGCTACACATTTATTCAACAAGATACTCTTTCTGCGGTTGAAAGATTATATTTTAATTTTAAAAGTTGGCAACTTTATGTACAAAAGCAGTGACAAATAAGGAAGTCTGGGTATTTCTTTTTTTATCTCTGTAACGAATTATGCAATTTACCTCAAAAGGAAAGGAAGTTGTTCCTGTCAAAGTCCTTTCACAAGTCTTAGGAAGCTTCGTGGAGGAAGATGGATAGTTTCCTTCGGAAGTTAAAAACCTTCAAAATAGAAGGAGACAGTTGATATAAACGAGATATTAAGCCGACTGTAAACTCATTTGTGGACAGCAAAAATATATTGCCTCCTGCATATTCAACTCTGTCTTTATATTTACTAATCCCGTGAACACGGCCAAAACGACTATTACTATTGTTAGACAGTGTTGTGACTTGTGAGGCTCAGTTGACAGTGTCGTTCTTCTCCTACACTTCCAGAGATGAAACAACAGGCAAAGAATAGGGGGCCAAAGATGGCTGCATCAATTTGATAGCAGATTGGTGATAAAATTACATTTAAGATGGTTTATGTTGGTATGCAAAGCCTTGAGTTCACTGTCCATTACGGAAGCACCTTTACCCACTGAGCTGTTCTGGTGATAAACATAAAATACAGAAATGGCAACGATCGTTATGCTTTTCAGTCGGTCAACATAATTGTACCCAGTTGTAAGATGTAACCCTGAAAGAAAATTACATTAGATTAATAAATGCCCTTGGATAACCAGTTTCGATCGCGAAGCGATCATAATCAGATCCATTACACTCAGGGCATTTAACTTATGTCTACATATATGTGGGCTAAGGTATTTACAATATGTACACTTATTTAGTTACAGAAGTTTATTTATTGTAAAACTAGCAGTACGGCATGCGTTGGAATACTAATCAAAGGGGCAGATGACCTCGTAGTTCCGCCCCTTAAAACAACAATAACTATCTAACGAATACCAATCAAAGAAAGAAAGAAAGAAAGAACGAAAGAAAGAAAGAAAGAAAGAAAGGAAGAAAGAATGTGTTACGAAATATGAAATGAGAGTAAATTATGATGAACTGTGTGTAAATCAACCAATCACATACAGGCATTAATTAAAGGAATTGAGCAAATTGAAACTGAAATATTGCAGTATATAAACTGCCGTCCAAAAAAAGCGTAAAACTTCATGTTTTGGTTGGAAGCTTAGTTGAATTCCACATTGTAGCATATATAATTACCATACGTTTTTCAATATTAATTGATTTGCCAGTGCTCTGTGAAAGTTACTGAATCAAGGAGAATCAACAATAAATAGCACCTGGAGGTTATTTTTAACGCAATTGTAATTCGCTGAAACAATAGTGAACGCTCCCGTGCATTTCTTATTCACTTCGCGCCAACAATGAAAATCATTAGGCCTATTTCGGATTTTAAGTCGCCTTTGCACCTTTGAAGCTGATTGATGAATATCAGAGGATTCCCTGAGAGGTTTTTGTAATATAAACAACTCCCGTCCCGTGGACTATGCGAACTCAGTAGCATTGGTGAATGATGACCGTAGTTTCCGCAATGTAGCCGAGGCGTTGAATACTTCTCCCACAAGCGTTTTACAGACTGGGAAACGTTTTGAGAACTGTATCACACTCTATGTCTTTGGAATATCTATAGAAATATTCTGTTATTCTGTAAATAACTTTTTCTCTTAAACCCAGATTAAATTTTATTATCAACTGTTGCGTTTTATTTTTTGGAGGGCAGTGTATTTCATCTAATTCAATTCTGTCTAGCGTGCGCACTTATACAACGAAAACACATTAACTGCCGCAAAATAGTTTAAATACATTCATTTTAAAACGATCGTACGCTAACACTCATTTGTTGAAACTACTCACACGCCATATGTTGTAAAATTGATTTACCAATTCAGAAACATAGGGTGAATAGCATACGGAACAAACAGACAGACAAACAAACAAACAATTACGTAATTTTCATTCTTATATAGCCTATAGAGACTTGTCAAGAATGTTAGTTTTGCGTGATTTTCGATATCCAATACAACTGGGTACAATCGTGTTGGCCGACTGAAAGCCATAACATGAACATGTCTTCCAACAAGAAATATCAACCGAAAACAACATATTACTGACGGCTGTAGCTACGCTTGCTGAGATGCAGTGAAAGACCATGGGGACAAGCTATCTCCTGAATCAGTAGACGAGTAGAATCGAACAACATCGTCGACGGTCCTTGAAATGGTTCTCCGTGGTCTTCCAACTTGAACTCCAGGCAAATGCCTGGACGGTACATTCTAATAGACCACAGTCGCTTCCTCCCAACTCTGTAACGATTTTCAATCATGTTCATCATTCCATTTCTCATCGACTCCTCTTGTCATTTATTTAGCGTATGGCTTATAGTACCTGATGTGTACGAGGACATGTTCGGTTCACCAGAGGCTGTAGCTGCTTCAAGCGGACACCCATAGGGTGAGCTACACGTTTCGTTCAATTTCAAGTAGTTCCAACTTTCGCCACCAGATATCACTGACACCTAGTGGTGACCGTTGGAACTTTGATAAAGCGTTTCAACTAAATCTAACCTAGAAATTTAGCCTCACTGAAGTTTAGTTAGTGGAAGGATCTTTCACATGCCATAAATCTATGACATGAAACCACCGGCTTTACTTCCCCTCCGAAGGAAGGCATACTGAAGGATTTTAATGCTCTTAGAAAATCCGACGACTTCGGCCGGGTTTGAACCCGAGAACTAGGGCATAGTAGTTCAGCATGCTACCAACTACGCCACCGAAGCCGCTAAAAAAGAGTCCGATTGTAAGGTAGACCATCCGGGCGTAGACCACTTCCCACATAAAAAATGCATCTCAACGCATCTCCGAAACTGCAGAAACGGGAATAAGCTGTAGGAATACATTCAGCCCAAGTTGAGAGTTAGAAGGAATTAAAAAGAATGTCTACACCTTACTATTTCATGGTTGGATGCCCTTCCTGACGCCAATCTCATGAGAGGATTTATTGAGAGATGAGATGAATGAATGTTGTTAATTCATCTTAAGGCCTTGGGTGGTTTTGACCATCATCCAAGTGTACTTGGGTGCGTGTTGAACTTTTCTGACAACCCTTATTTTTGAGGTGACTTTGTGCAGCGGTATTTATTTGGGTTGGGAATGGGGCAAGTGTGCATAGATTGGAAGGTAATATCTCAGCGTTATCTGGAGGAAGACAGAAAAATCCTGGGAAAATACTCAGGATAGCCGCTGTCGGCGTCGGGATGTGAACCTCTGACCTCCGGACTTTCTGCAGCTGCCCATCGCGGTCGTGATGAGTAGATTAACGTGTCCGCTGTGCCACGGGGTTAATGTATGAATCATGGCTAAGACCCGGAATAATATGGCCGTTGCCTATAAGAAGGAACTTTCTCGGCATTTGCTTGGAGTTAAAATCGGAAACCATGGATAACAATTTCAAGGACGGCCAACAATGGGGTTCGAACACACGACTTCCGAGTCCAGAGATAGCTTGGCCCCATGTCCTAGCGTTGCGCCTTAGTGAGCATAACTACCGTTGTCAATTGTTACAAGGATACAAATAATACGGAAAAAGGAAGATTGTAGTTTTACGTGACAGTGAATCTTGTAATTATGGACCACGGGACCTCCTTTTTATGTGGAATCCGAACCACAGGACATGGCATTTCACGTCGAAAATCTCACATGCATTGACCGGGAATCCAACCCAGTCAATTGGTGAGAGGCCAACAGCTTGACCGCTGCTCCACCACGCCCCACTACAAATAATACACTTGGTAAATAGCCTACATGAAGATTCAAATATTTGTTATCCCAAGAATACCTCCTGAATTACTGTACAGGGCGAAAACTGGTACCTATTCATACACAAGCGCACAAATTTAATCTGCCTGGAATATTGAAGTTTGTTATAGCCTTTTCAGAGCCCGTTCCTCCACTAATTACAAGATTCTTCTACATTTCAATGCCTGCCTCTGCTATCAGGAGCAAGCACCCGCAATTAAAGAGACGGGGTTTGGAATTCACATTAAACTTTAGCGTCATCTCCACCTCTGAAATCTAAACCTTTCCTTTTTTTTCTCCCTTCTTTTAAAGAAGTAAACTGAGGATATGATTAATCGACTATCGATACGCAGCCGCTGTCCCCCAGGATGAGAAATTACTAGGACAGACTCGTTCAGATGCAGTGACAGGGAAGAAAAATCCATAACCTCGCCACTCCAGACATTAGTGGAAGTTTAAAGCGAGGGAGGCTGGAGTTCAGGGCCATGGTCTTACACGGTTCAAAGGACACAATTACATCGTACAATCTTCTTTAAAGAAAGCCTTAAGACGTTCCCTTTACTTTCGTTTTCAAAGAATAAAAGGAGGAAATAAAGACATTTGCCTAAGGAGTTATATAAATCATGTTAGGATTACATCATTTAATTACCAAATCATTATTCTAAAGTTTAACAACATTATGGTGTTTGAAGCCATTTTTCAGTTTTGTCTTAGTAAAAAAAGTTTGATGCTTTTCAGTTGGTCAACACGATTGTACCCAAATGAGATGGGTTATTCCCTAATCCTGAAAAATATTACATGAGATTAATAAGTTTAATTACATGAGATTAATACGTAGCCTATTCATTTTAATTTTCAGTGGTATAGCAGAATGGAGACTGGTTTTGAATATATATTTTTTTAATATTGACTAATTTTTTATTTATTTATGTTTTTGAATTTTTGAACTGGTTACGCTAATTGTGATTGTTTTCTTTTTGTGTTTTGACTAATGTTGTTTTTTGTGTTTTTCTTTTTAGTTTTAAATTGGCTTGTTTGCCAACTCTTGATGAGTGCAGTACATTTGCATTTGTCTGTTGGCACAGGCTAGAGTAAAATATGGCTTTTCACCGATGTCTCAGTCTCACTCATGGCTGTATTTATATGGATGCTACTCAGGTATGGGTGGTGCTTACTGTCGACCAAAGTATTATGTGTACTCGAGTTTGAAGTTTGTTTGTGACGTAACCAATAGACATACATAAAATCCAATAACATCATTATTTTCGCCGTTTTATTTTACGTGAGTTCATGTAGGTTTGGAATTTTTAATTTATATTTTAATGTTTTTTATCGCAGTTGGAACACAAAAAGTGCCCGTTTTTAAGCGTGTTTCAACCATGCGTCACATTTAAGAATTATTATCTCACAAACCCTTCTTTGTATCAAATCCAAATTTTAACACAAGATACATTGGAATGTTGTATAACTGGTTTATTAATTTCAAAATTTTGCGTGTCCAAGAAACAATGTTGCTATCATTTGTCTAAGGTAACGTTTTCTCGGCTTGGGGTGGTTGGAATATGTAGTTCTTGGTCGCGTTATATTCCTTATACATCAAAAAGTTATGCTGTATGACTTTATAATACGTAAATTAATTCACTTATTTTATATTGGTTTATATTTGAACGGGGAAATACGACCTCGCCTCGCTCGGCAGTGATGGGCTCCATCTCAGCAACGCTGTACAGCCTACCCCGGAGCGGCTGGCTGGTGAATCATGCCTTATTTCCACGAACAAATACAAACCGATATAAAATAAGTGAATTAATTTACGTATTTCACAGTCATATAGCATAACTTCTTGATGTATAAGGATTACAACGCGAACAAGAGCTATATTTTCCAACCACCCCGAGCCGAGAAAAAGTTACCTTACAAAAATGATAACAACTTTGTTTCTTGGACTCATAAAATGTTGAAATTTAGAAACCAGTTATACAACATTCCAATGTATATTGTGTTAAAATTTGCATTCGATCTGATGACGGCGTTTTGAGATAATAATTCTTAAATGTGACGCATGGTTGAAACACGCTTAAAAACGGGCACATTTTGTGTTCCAACTGCGATAAAAAATATTAAAATATAAATTAAAAATTCCAAACCTACATGAACTAACGTAAAATAGAACGGCGAAAATGATGATGTTATTGGATGTTATGTAGGTCTATTGGTTACTTCACAAACAACCTTCAAACTCGAGTACACATAATACTTTGGTCGACAGTAGTCATGACATTCAGGGCACAGTCAGTGCCTGTGGATGCTGTGAAAGGTTCTACTCAAAGGGTTAGTATTTTACTGCTGTTCTGACTGAGTGAGGAAAGCAATTGCAAACTACCTCACTCCTCATCTTGCCTAGTACGCCTCAATATAGCTCTGCCTTGGGTTTTTGTGGGTATATACCCACATAACCTAACGGTGGTACTTTTTTGAGGATCCAACCAGCCTTTGGGCTGACTACCTAACAGACAGTTTTAAGTATTTTTTCGTTTTTCAGTCTTTGATCTTTTTTTTACAAATTTGACTAATTTTGATTGTTTGTTTGGGTTTTATGGATTTTGACTAATTTTGATTGTTTGTTTGGGGTTTTATGGATTTTGACTAATTTTGATTGTTTGTTTGGGGTTTTATGGATTTTGACTAATTTTGATTGTTTGTTTGGGGTTTTATGGATTTTGACTAATTTTGATTGTTTGTTTGGGGTTTTATGGATTTTGACTAATTTTGATTGTTTGTTTGGGGTTTTATGGATTTTGACTAATTTTGATTGTTTGTTTGGGATTTTATGGATTTTGACTAATTTTGATTGTTTGTTTGGGGTTTTATGGATTTTGACTAATTTTGATTGTTTGTTTGGGGTTTTATGGATTTTGACTAATTTTGATTGTTTGTTTGGGGTTTTATGGATTTTGACTAATTTTGATTGTTTGTTTGGGGCTTTATGGATTTTGACTAATTTTGATTGTTTGGGGTTTTATGGATTTTGACTAATTTTGATTTTTTGTGTTTTGGATTTTGACTAATTTTGATTTCTCATTTGACTAATTTGCGTTATATTTTAGGACTGCCCAACACTGGTGAAGATTGGACAAAATGGAGAAGTGGGGGAAGCATTAGTGTAACTTATCCCATTTTCGTCGCGGACTAACGCTACCATTCTAGGGTTAAATGAATCAACAACCATAAAAAACTGTATGCTCTTAGGGAAATTGGACACAATGAGCAAATGAGAATTGACAAATGAACCAAAATAACTTCACATTATCATTATACAGGGTTTCTCAAAAAATGTACTAACACTTTGAATGACTATAAAATGATTATTTATGAACATAGAGACACGTTTAAGGGTTTCAATTATAGAGGACACATGTACTTACAGACTCATGTTTGCAAATGTTCAAATTGATGACCGTCAGATAAAGCTGATAACGCGGAGCAATTGGCTTCGCAAACGTTACGACAAAGTTCATTTGGAATTTCGTGACATTGTCTGTCAATTTCCAATTTCGTGTTGGAATGTAGGATTTCCAGCGCAGACGTTTCATGAAGTGATGGACGCTATCTCTTGAGATGTGCGTCTCTCGAGCCGTTTGTCGCAGTGATTTCGGTGGGGATCGAGTGAGGGCTATCTGCACCTGTTCTTCTTTTCTAGAACTGGTGGATGTCCGTGGTCGTCCAGAACGTTTTTTGTTGACGTTGGGAACGGTTCCATGTGCTTCAAATTTATCTCTGATGCGTGCAATGGTCCGGTGCGTTGGTGGCGGTTTGTCGAACTTCTGGACACTGACGGTGATCAATTTGAACATTTGCGAACATGAGTCTTTAATTACTTGTCTCTTCTATAATTTAAGCCCTTAAACTTGTTTCTATGTTCATAAATAATCATTTTACAGTCATTCAAAGTGTTAGTACATTTTTTTGAGACACCATGTATTATTCCACAGCACACCCTCATCACTCTTGTGTTATTATTTGTTTCCTCACGCACCTTTGTATAACTTCAGACGAGACCTACTTATTTGGAGTTCTGTTCAGTGATAAATTCCTCTCCGACTTTAGTGGGAAGTGTGTTCACAGATGGTGACGCGCACATGAGCATTACGCAAATGTATCACGTATTGTGCCAGCTGTTTAAACTCTGCCAGGATTTCTGCTTGTCAACTCCACGCAGCAGTATTGAGAGGTACAAACAGGAAGATGCATTCACTGAAGATGGAATAATGATTTCCTGCTTGCTCACCAGCGTAACCTATACAATATAAATCACTAAATACGCAATTTAAGCCACATGTCGAGATAACCTGCTGAATACCGCTGACTGTCTTGTGTGACTATTAATGTTGGTAGGACATGATTGCACTGATGTAGGCTAGTATTTCGGATATATTAGTAATATTTATAACAGAGTATCATTATTATTATTATAATTGATATTATGTTTATTATATACACTGCGGACAGGCCAACAAGGACCACGCAAATATCACTTCTTTATAGGTCTAGTTTCCTTCTTTCTCTTCCAGAAGTCTTTCATCCTGGTCGACTGTGCAGCTCTACTTTCAGCAGTCCATTCTCCTCTGTTGAGATTTTTCTTCTCCCCGACAAGAATTTTGAGACCAATTTTTTTTTCTGTACTCTATTCGATTTAGACAATCTTCTTCAGTAATTTTGAATTTTTGAAGTTCTTATTTCATTTGTTTTACATAGCCTCCTTGTCCTTTATAGTTCCAGATTTTATCAAAAATTTGTTTGTTTAACCTTGAGCAATCCATGCGGACCATATGTCCGTAGAACTGAAGTCGCCGTTTTCTGATCATCACTTCAAGGTTGTCGATTTTACTATAAATTTCTGCATTTGATGTCAGTCTATAACCTTCCTGTGTTTTCCTGGGACCATAAATCCTTCTTAAAATTCTTCTTTCTATCTTGAGCAAATTCTCCATTCCGGTTATATTTGTAGTTTCCATGCCGTACAAGATGACTGGTCTAACAACAGTATTAAAATGTCGTAATTTTGCATTGATAGACAGGTTCTTTTTATTGTATATATTTTTTGTACAAAAATTTAATCTTTCCAATTTCCCTTTTTTGTTCTCGATTGCCAATTTATCCGTCCCATTGCTACTAATTATTTCTCCAAGATATTTAAATCGGTCAGTGACCCTGATGCTACCATAATTTGTTTTTATCATTTTCTTAGTTTATTATTATTATGTTTATTATTATAAAGCATTTTTGTGGATTGAAAAAACTGTTTGTAATCGTATATTTCCCCAGTTCAAAATCACCTACGGACTCTGCGGAGGATCATTCCTCTACCGTCGCAAGGACGTTGTCTGAGAGCTAAAAACACTTTGTCAACAGATACAACTGGGAATGGTGAAGGCGACCGCTAACTTGGTTCTAGTTAAGAAAGGGTCAAGGATAGGATTTTGTAAGGAAAATTAAATAATATGCTGAATGTAGATTTACTAGCACGTTATAAATTACCTTCTGGGAAGTATTATGGCACCCCGGTATCGCTAAAGCCAATGGGGGTGGGGGGAACGTGGCGACGCTAATATCAAGCTGCCTGCCTCTTACCGACGTGGATCAGGCTCGATTCTCGGTTAACGCCTGTGACATTTTGGAGGTGATATGTCACGTCCAGTGATTCCAATTCCTCGTTAAATAGAAAGGACGTCCCATAGCTAGACCACTAGACTAATGGTCACGAAAAAACTACAATTTCCCTTCCTCCCTCTAAAGCTACAGTATTGAAAAAGAACGTAAAACTCATTGTATTATTGTTATTATTATATTTACCGGTCACGTTGTCTGAGAGCGCTAATGCGCTACCCCTGCATCTCATTGGCATTGGAAGAGCGTGAATTCGAACCCCACATCAGCCTTCTTGAAAATGGATTTCGTGGTTTCCCATTTACACCACCAAGCAAATATCGGGACAGTTCCATTTGCGCCGGTCACTAGCCCGGCTATTCTTTGAGTACGCTCGGAGTGCGACGTATTTCCGCTTACCGGCGGAATATGTGAACTGTCGATGATTATTCCATTATTATTGTTTTTGATCAGAACTTGCATTTGTTTTGGGAATTTGGGAACTTTATCCATTGTTAAAAATAAAAATAAAAGAAGAATAGAAGAGAGCAGTGACATATTGACAGGGAATTTTATTTTGATTTCGACTTATAAAAAGATTACGAGAATAAGGTGGGCGAGACTATCCGGATGTCTGTTAGACGGTCTCGCCCGAATTACGTATGTCTTCGCATTTCGACGACCTCTGATAAAAATTTAAATGTTTGGATATGAGGGGAGGCTATGTGGTCTTGTAGGCTGGGAGTATTGGCCGATTAATGATTCACTACTAACAGTGAACTGTATGAAGGGGCTTTGATCACCTTTTCGTAGTAAACTCTGGGAGGCTTCTTATAGGTAATATAATTATGTGAGTAAAGTGTTCCTGGTTGATGAAAGTCGTTTTCTACTGCTTAGGTTCTTGTCTTTGGTGACTGCTAAGACTAAGTGGGACTTCACTTTCATTTTTCTTGTTTCTCCTTACTTATTATTTAATTTGTCCTTTTCATCTTTAATGTTTATACCCGCTTTTCAGGGATGTGTTTCCTCCTTTTGTTGCTCTCGTGTTGTTTCTAACCCTTTAGTATATTTCTCCACCCCGGCACAGAGAGAGTACTTTGGTCCCATATGGATCCCGTATTATTTATTTTATTGGTTAGAACATCTTTGCGTATTTGATATTTGGTTTTGACTTTCTACCTTCATTTGTGGAGATTGTCACCTGTGACAATGAAACCAAGATGGAGGAGGAGGGATGTCTGTCGATTCAACTTACCCGATCTTATTTAATGATTTAATAAATTATATTTCCCTTTTTCTTCCTGTCCTGTAAGATTCCCTTGGCCTGAAACTGGTATAGTTGATATTTTATTCGTTCCCAAACGTTTACTGTCTGCGTTAATGGCAGAGGTACAGATGTGATGTGGATCCGAGGAAGGATCAGTAACGGAGTCCTATATTATGGTTTGTAAACGTTATGTTATATTATATTCTCAATGTTAGTTAAAAGTCCTTTTAATTTTGAAACATATATTGTTGATATTTTCGTAGTTAGTCTTTAGTGAAAGTTTCTTTAGTGATTGGAATCTTTTATTATTAGATAACACACCTCTCTCTCTCTGTTTTTCTGCCAACACAAAAATATAAGAACCCAACGTATCTCAGCCTACTTCCACTTCCTTCTAAACTTCCTTGGGGGGTACACTTTCAACAGCTCCACGACTGACTTCCTTCAAAATCCCTTCCTTAATTAGACCTAAGTTACCGCTCACCTGGGCGATCAGTCTTTCACCATCCCCAGTTGTATCTCCTGTAAACGTGTGTTAAGCTCCCAGACACCGTCCCTGTGATGGAAGAGTAATAGTCCCTCTTAGAGTACGTAGGTGAAGCTCACCTGGGTGGATATGCGATTTTAAAAAGTATTATTGTTATTATTATTATTATTATTATCATTATTATTATATATGAGGATGATTTGATGCAGAACCAACAAAGGAGGGGCATAAACTTGATCTTACACTGTATATGACTCACAAGAGAACATAGCAATCATGAACCTCTCACTGAAACTTTGCATACATATTGTTCAGGTCCCAAAGAAAATATCTGTCAGGGTATTATCATTTAGACTTTCACGGCTCATTCAACCTGATAAATCATCTGTTGCTGATCATGCTTTAACACCTGGCTATGATGTCATGTTCCAAGTAGTGGATGTTCTTGCCCGTATAAAGCAATATCGTCCCAGAATCATCAGGGAGGCGGTTGAAATACGTAAACACCCAGATAATTTCAACCACGACACCGGCTACAATCTCAGTGAGTCCTGGCAACCTATTATCAGAACCCTCAGAAAGTAATACACTGCTGCTTTTCGTTGTCCCTAACATGGGGCTAAAATGACGTCCATCTTAGGGCTTCTTTTATAGTTTCTTTGTTGCTTTCTCTTAGCAACAATTTAGTCGCATTTCCATTTATTCCTGATGAAGAAAGTCATGGTTTCTTTCGAAACGCGTCGAGTTTGATGAAATAAAACTCGGCATAAGCCCAAAATTCTACATTATGGATAGTATCTGTCAGGGTATTTCATCTCTAAATTCATTTAGACCAACCCAAGAGGAGGCTTATTTGTGTGACGTTCAATTCGCGCGTGCGGTTCGGAGTAGCGCATGTGGATTTACACGTCTGTTTCTCACATCCTTTCTAACGAATAGTCTTTCTACGTTGCGTAGCTGCTAGCATTCTTGCCTGTCACCCCGGAGGCCTGAGTTATTTTCCCGGCTCTGCCAAGAAATTTAATTCTGGTCTGAGGCCAAGAACTGGGAACACTCAGCCTCGTGAGGATAAACTGTGAAGAGGTGGGTTCGATTCCTACCTCAGGATGGAAGTCGTTTTCCATGGTTTCCTTTCTACTCCAGGAAAATGCCGGGATGGGGCCAATCGGAAGTCCACGGCCGCTTCCTACCCAAATCCTATTTTCTATTACAAATACACACACTAGTACAGACATCACAGTGCTATTGGTTATCAGACCAATTTGACACAGTGCACGGGGCTACATGACCACGATGTCGCAAAGCTCTAAACTAATCAACAACAACAACAACTCTTTCTACGGTAAGTGGCTTACACTACATGCTGGGTAAAGTGAATTTAGTGGTGTCGTTGGTCATAGTGGATAGGAGAACTCACCGCGCACATTAACTTAGGCTGGCCCAAGTCTAAGTACTTATTAAAACACGTGCAATTTCCAGGAATAACCTTTGGAGATGAAAGCAATCTCGGACTGGCTGAGTGGCGCAGTAACGTTCTCGCCTGCTGTTCCCAAGGCTGCAGGATTGAATCAAGGCGCGGTCAGTTGGTATTTGTGGGTGCACAAATGCGATGGAGACTTGTCAATAGATTTACTGGCATGTTAAAGATCCCCTTCGGGTTAAAATTCCGGCACCCCAGCGTCTCTAAAAGCAGCAGCAGTTAAATGGAACATTTAACCAATAACATTATTATTATTATTATTATTTATTCGTTAATTCCCCATAAGGAGAGCGTTATATCACAATCAATTTTCATGTTCTATTCTGGCCCTTTCTTCCTTTTTCCCAAAAACCTCTCATATACACACTATGTTTCCTCTTTCTCTCCTCGATCCACTTCTTTCCCGGTTGTCTCTCTTTGAGAGTTTGCTCAAACTTCTGTTGTCTAAGTTTTTCTCTGTATGTGCTCCTGTCTGTCATGTCTTCTGTAGAGATGTTTAGTTTCTTGAGGTCTTCCACGGTTTCCTTTACCCAATTGGTTTTTAGTGCACTATTCGTAACTACATTAAAACTTTTCTTGATCAGTCTGTCTTCGGTCATCCTATGTATATGTATATAAAATGTTTCCCTCCTTTCACTTTTGTTTGTAATCGTCTTCGTCTGGGGGCGTGGTGGCTCAGCGGTCTAGCTGTATGCCTCTCACCAAGGCGGTCCGGGTTCGATACCCGTCAATGCATGTGAGATTTTCGAAGTGAAATGCCATGTCCTGTGGTTCGGATTCCACGTAAAAAGGAGGTCCCGTGGCTCATGATCTCAAGATTAACGGTCACGTTAAACTACAAGCTTCCTTCCTTTCCTTCGTCTTCGTCTGTTTGTACAGTTCTATTGTCGGTCTCTTTATCCATATTCCCTCTTTCTGAACTGGCCCGTAGATCGTTCTCAGAATTTTTCTCTCTTTTGTTTTTCTAATTCCTTGATTTTTGTTATTCTCTTGTTTGCTGTCGTTTCTGAAGCGTATAGGGCCTCTGGTAAGACTACTGTACGATAGTGTCGTAATTTGGCATTGATGGAAATACTTTATCATCATTATTATTATTATTATTATTATTATTATTATTATTATTATTATTATTATTGTTATTATGAAAACAATATCATCACATAAATTTTCCTAGGACTAGACATCCATGCATGTCAAGCTTCAGCAAGAATAGATGATTCGCGTTTGCGATGTTCCCTTGACAGGGACACTCATCGATATGAGAAAGGCGACGGCTACCTTATTGATAAAGTTACTGGACCATCATGCCCCATTTAAATCCTGTTATAAGTGGCAACGAGTTTTTTACAATATCAATTAGTTTTTATACAATATTGATGAGCAGCTACAATGAAAACAGTACCTATCACCTTAGACTGTATCAGACAATTATATCTAACCGTTCACGTCCGTCGATCAATATAATCAGAGTAATCATTTATTAATTGAATCTGTTGACGTACACTTCATTCAAGAGATGTTGATTAATTGAGTTACGGGGTCAATCAATAATGAATGTTGATAAATGAAGTAAGTCATTACAGTATTATGATCCCAAAAATATTCACTCGTGAGAATAAGGCCTAGTAGGTATTGACTTTTAGGTCAATAACTCGTGTGGCAGTGAAACACTCTGTTTGCAAATTATGAAAAGTGTGGTGGTGGTGATTATTATTGGTTTTATGGCCGGTGAGCCCCGGTTGCGCAGTCGTACATAGCACAGTCGACATGATTCAGGTACGTGCAATTCAGGCTGTTCTAGCCGAGCAGGTCATCAGTGAGCAGCCGAGTACTCGCCGCCTTGCGTGAGTAAACCTGCAACATGCAATACAGCTCCACTGTGGGAGTTGCCGTCACTGCACGGTGAATACATCAAGACTGGCAGGAAGCGTATGGACTTGTGTTATGACCTCCGCCCAGTGACGTATTTGCTATCACCCCCAGTCCCTCTCCAATAATGCTCTGAGCATCACTGCCGAGTACTCGCGTGTACGCATACTCAAACTCGTGGATTTGGAACTGCCTGGTGCAATTGATAAGTGAGTTGTCAGTTATGCGGAAAGCAACTCATTATGAATGCGTGAGTCGCGCCGACTGTGCTCTGTATGACTGCGCAACCGAGGCTGACCGGCCAAAAGCTGTGGCGTAACAGGAAGATTTCGTGAAAGTACATTGGTCTGAGAACTTGTAAGACAGACTGATAGTGTAGAGTTCTCGTTTTAATGAATGCGATACGTCTCAAAAGTATGAAAGGTTGTTATGAACTGTTATGTGTGGGAATTTGGAGACATTTTTAAACCTGACATCATCATTATCTAAAGGGTAAATCTTGTCGCTGCAGCCACGGCAGCTTTCTTCATCGTGACGTAGGAAGCAAAATCCAGCTGAGTGATTGTGTTGCTAAGGTATGAGAGACGCGGTCTTCGTCTCGTTTTCTTCCCTAGGATCTTGCCTTCGAAGACAATCTGGAGAAATGTGTCAGGCCGTAAGATGCAGGGGCGTATATACATTTTTTTCGGGGGGGGGGGGGGGGGGGGAGGCTGACTATCCTGGAAAATTTTGAGTATTCTCAAGGGATTGTCACCGCAAAATACCCAGAAGTATCAATCAATATCTTAGAGCATATAACTTCGTGTAATTATTTTACATAAGATTCAAAGTTTATATAGCCTATAATTATTACTGGCAATACAAAAAAGTTGTAAAATACAACACAACACACAAATAAAATTTTATAATTAATGAATTTTCTATTATGATCAATGGAGTATGAATGGCAAATATCTAAATATTTGTCAATTTGCTAAGCAGAAAGGTAAACAGTTTATTTTTTTTACAAATTGATAATTTATTTCTCAAAAGTGCCGTACTGTGGTATTCACAGTTTTGCCTCACAAGGTACCCCGTTCCAACCCTCAGACTAGAATTAAATTTCTTGGCTGAGCCGGGAATTGAATTCGGACCTCCGGGGCGGCAGCCAAGAATGCTAGGCACTACACCACGAGTTAGTATAATTTCAATCTTAGCCCAATATTGTTTATAACTTAGCCAATAAGTTAAGATTAGGGTTCAACCAAATTTTCAATTTATTATAATATGTTCTTACCAAAGCAGCTCTTTCTTAATTTGTATTGGCTTTTTTTCGGGGGTGAGGGCTGGAGCCCCCTCAGCACCCCCCCCCCCTTATATACGCCCTTGGTAAGACGTGCCCGAGACATATAGTTTTTATTTTCTCCTTAACTTCATCCAATATTTGTTCATTAGTCATTTTTCTCCTCCAACTCGTCCTCGTCAGTCTTCTTCAGAACCACATTTCAGCTGCTTCTAGTCTCGGCATTGCTTGCTTTCCCGAAGTCCATGTCTCGCATCCGTAAGCTAGCATAACTTTATTATTTTGCTACATTTGTGAGAAACCTGTAGCGGCAGAAATGCGTTCACAACTTATTCAACATCTTGCAACAAAACACGTGGAATCTGCAGTGTTACAAAATCTGACCCAATATTTTTCAAGCAACAGGAATTTTCAAATATACTTTCTAGTAACTAAGGGGGAAGGGAGTTACTTATAGTACAAATTAAGAACATATTTTAGAAACTAAATGGCGTATTTTCCACTTTTCATGTAAATAAATAAATATATATTTCTGATACGTTAAGCACATAATTGTCCGGGCACTCGTGATCAGTTTGTGGAGTTACTTATTTCACTCCAACCCAAGAGAGGCATTCCTTTCATCACGCGACGGAGTGCAACATATTTATGGATCCACATACTGTAATTCACATCTCAGTAAAATAGTTTCAACTAACGAACGGTCTATATATATATTGCCATAACTTGCGTTCTAATAAATTGTGTTCATTTATTCTGCATTAGACAAGGTAATCAGCCAAGCGTATACACGCTGTAAGAACACGCAAACAGCGGCTTAGGAGACAACATTAGGTGGAGAATGAAGTTAGTAATGTCTAATGGAATACGCAAAAAGTTATATACGCACCTTGATAACAATCAACCAAGAAATAATGTCATAATTCAAAGAGAAAACATATACTCAAGGTTCATTCAAGTTCTTTGTTGATGTACGGTATTATGAATGTATTCCTTTTCGTACGTCAAGCTTCGTTTGTATAGGAGAATACTTGACAGAATACTTCGGCAAACAATGCTGTACGTAGCAGCTCGGCTATGTTGGACAGAAAAATCGATGTCTGACATCGTACTTCTCTTGAAAGTAGGTCTTCAAATGGATTTATTGATGTCGTGTGGTTGAATTCACATACTAAGTGAACCAGGAACAGAGCGTCTCAGAAGTGTTATTCGTTGCATCATATTCGAGGGTAGAGCAACGCAGTCACTAATTACATGCTCAAAATACATTTCAGTGGTGTTTTTTTGACTCTTTAAAAGCCTAGGTATTTTCACTCAGCATGTTGGTACACAGCTGAAATTGGCTCTATCTCATTGTCCTAACAATAACGTCCCTTAACGTGCAATACCGCGTATCAGACAATTCTCTTCTTTTTAAAGAAGAAGAGAATTCCTAGATAGGCGGTATTGCAAGTTAATGAACATAACCTGGTCGTTGGAATTAGTGATTAAAATCATAATTTTCCCTTAGTATATTAATCAAAAGATTAATAACATTGATCACTGATATAACCTGATTGTGGAATTGGTGATAAAAACAAGTAGTTCCGTGTAGAACTATACAGCCTATTTTCATATATCCTACTCATGTTAATTGCCTCCATCAGCATACAAACTTTCAGTTTGATTGTTGTAATAGATTCGTAGATATTGAGAACCGTCTAAATGTTTCAGATGGTCGCCATGTTGGATTTTTATTTATGTACTATTACATGAAGATTATTGTACACGTGTGGTATTCAAACTTCAATTGCCTGATTAGGACACAAGAAGTAAAAATGAGATTTTAAAATTTCGCACAGCTGCCATCTTGTGGTTATGAAAACAACAGAAATAAATTAGATGCCAGTGGATTAACATTTGTATAAGAAATTACCGTACATAGTTTCACTGCACTCGGATGGTTAATTCGCGAGAAACGTCCATTTTAATATTTATACTTCGCGTAGCCGCCATGTTGGATTTGTGCTCACCAGGTTATTGAAAATCCTATAGTTTAAAAAATCAGTTTGATTGCTGTCAAAGATTCGTAGATACTGAGAACCGCCTAAATATTTCGGGTGGTCGCCATTTGGATTGTTACATGTATAGGCCATAGAGTTATGTACCATTAAAGGCAAATTATTGCGAAGCTTCATTATTCAAACTTTCACTTCGATCGCATGTATACGACACAAGAAATAAAACTTAATTTTAAAATTTCGCACAGCCGCCATGTTGAGGTTATGTAAACCATTAAACTAAATTAGATGTCGGTGCATTAGAATGTGTATAAATATATACTGAACCATATTTCACTGCGCTGAATGGTTAAATCGCGAGAAAATTCTATTAAAATGTTCCAACTTCACTTGGCCGCCATGTTAGTATTGCACTTTACAGGTTTTTGAAAGTTACATAGATGAACTTGTAGTTGTGCCCTATATCGCCGTACAAAATGTCAGGTAGATATCAGTAATAGTTTCGGAGATATAGAATGCCAGTGAAATATTTCGCACAGCTGCCATCTTGAGGTTATGTAAACAATTGAACTAAATTAGATGTCAGTGCATTGCAATATGTATAAATATTTGCTGTACCAAGTTTCATAGCGTTTGGATGGTTAAATAGCGAGAAAAGTCCATATAAAAGTTTCAACTTCGCTTGGCCGCCGTGTTGGCTTTCTAGTTACCAGATATTTGATAGTCTCATAGTTGAACTTCTAATAGTGCCCTTTATCACCGAACAAAAGTTCAGGGTGATATCGGTAATAGTTTCGGAGATATTGAATGCTGGTGAAATATTTAGGAAAGCCGCCATGTTGGATTGGTGAGACGTAATAAAATTTGGAGGGCACGGTCGGGGTCGGCTGAAATACTGCTATGACCTTACCGAGTTTCATTGAAATCGCTCCAGCCGTTTTGAAGTTATTAGGGGAGGTCACACACGTACCACACGCACACACACACACACATACACACACACGGGCAAAATGTGATCTCATAAGCCTATATTTTTTTAAAATGAAAATAGGCAAATAATTATTTTCCCTGAATCCTATATTAATCAATCACTTAAAACTTTGGTAGAGCACACCAAACCTGCATTCTGACAATTGGAGTGTAACAAGCCAGTTTTCAAATTTGCCGTTGTAATAAAGTAAGAGAATTGCTTACCGTGTTGACCGACTGGAAATCTATTCTGGAAACTCTGAAGAGGTGCGTGAAGATAACAATAATAATAATACAGGTAATAGTAATGTTATTGGTTTTACGTCCCTTTTAACTATTGCGGCTTTTAGAGACGCCGGAGTGCCAGAATTTTGCCCCGAAGGGATCTTCAACGTACCAAGAAAATCTATTGATACGGCTCCCTCCCATTTGCGTATCCTCGAATGCCAACTGACTTGACCAGTATTCGATCCTACAACCTTGAGCACAGAAGGCGAGAACTGTACCGGTGCGACACGCAGTTAGTCGCATGGAGCAGTGCCCGATACTAGTAAACCACTTGCTCTTGAAGAATAGGAAAAGAAAAGGCCACCCTACCTGTTTGGATGCGCCAACCAGCGTAGGTTTCATAACAACAAAATAATTATAAATTGCGGAAATATTGAGCATTGTTGGTAAATGTTCAGTATTGTTGTTACGCATATTGATGTAGGCCTATAATACAGTACTGTACATGTAACATAAATTGTATCACGGCTAATAAATTCTCTTTCTTAGTCGTTTACCCTCCAGGTTGGTGGAACCCACGGACTCAGCGAGGGAACTCACCACTACCGCCTCTACGGGCAGTGTCCTAGAGCTGGGAACATCTAATCGGAGTGGATACAACTGGTGAGGTGTGATTGGCACCTCGCCCAGGCGGCCTCACCTGCAAAGCGAACAGGGCCCTATCAGGATGGGTAGGCAAGGAAGAGGGAAGGAGGCGGCCGTGGCCTTGAAGAAGGTACTGGCCCCGTAATTGAATTATGTAGAGACCACGGTGGCTATATTTGAAATTATAAGGAGAGTTATGGCTGTCATAGTTATGACGTGGGTAGTCATGACGTAAGCACGGATGACGTAAATGTTATGCCAGCAGGCTACTTGAGCTGAGATTCTCAGTGACGTCAGCATTTAGTCGAGAATGTTCCAAGATTTACGACGCAGTCGCAGGAAACGAGGAATTCTGCTGAGGAAGAAACTATGCTATTGGAGGAGAGGCATGAACCAATCAACGATAGTTTCAAGGAAGACGGAGATTGCTGAAACTATGGTATTTTTATTACTTTTGGAATGCAGAATTGTGGAAATCCATTTGCAGTAAAAGCATTGATTTGGAATTTTGGTGAAATTTATTTTCAGTTTTTGAATTTTGAAAATCCGTCTTGTATTAACGAAGTTGGAACTTCTAGCGATGACGCAGTATCACGCTTTGGAAGGGATGGTAACGCCCCTCGAAAAGTTAATAAAAGGGCTTGCGCAGAAGAGAGGAGCCTCTTTCGTTCTCTGATCATTCTGAGATCTCATTCTCAGAGCATCGAAGTATATTTGTGAAAGTTCTTTTCTTATACATTCATTATAGTGAGACGTCGAAGTGAACAGCAGTGAAAAGAATCGTCTTTATAACGCGTGGCGAGGCCACTATATTAACGAGATCCAAGTCAAACTAGGTGAAGTTGAAACGGACCTTAGAAAGCTTCTACAAGTTTAGCTTCGAACAGTTAGCGGTCTCCGATAAGCTAATTGTATTGTGCAGTGCTACATGCAGTTATAGAGAAAAGCTGAACAATTTCGACCGATTAGTTCGAAAGATATTAGCAGTTTTATACGACTGAGAAAAGTGATTATCTCGCCACAAGAGAAGCACTTTCGTATAGCCAGAATCAACGCAACGGCTGACGCTGCGAGTGGAATAGAAAGACTTCAGATTGCTTGGTTACATAACGATACAGTATAATGGAGCAATTGAATACGGCAGTTTGTTCTTCTAACACTACAACCGAAGAGCAGATGGAAGGCTAAGGGCTTATTGCAATTGGGACATACTTCAACGGAGTAAGATAGCGACATGGAACTTCGCTAATTGCTTTTCTACACAAACGAACATGCGGTGAATACCATCTACACCCATGTTTCGTAATTAAAGGCTGAATACCATCGAACAGCCATAGAAACAATTTCATACTCTGAATATGAATAATTTCTTCGGAAATTTTTACAAAACTTCATGGCGATTGTCTACTGGAACTTCAGGGAATTTTTCAAGAGAGGTCAGGGTGGACCCGACTCACAAAGAAGATTATTGCCGGAAGGATGTCTATTCGTCTTCGAGGAGCAGAGCGATTCACGGAGAAGGAAGCAGTTCGATTCTCTGAGGGTGCTATTTCCTATTTCGAGGATGGAGCTCAACTTTAACGTGGTGAAATGGATCCATCAGCAGTCTTCTTTGGGGAATTTTCCTCTGGAACGTCAATCGGCAGATAAGGTAGTCGTGAACGTTTATTGTATTTGAGTTTACTAATGATGTTTGAGCAACCATTTTTCGCATATTTTTATCCTCATGTTTTTGCCCTATTTTCTTGTTGAGATTCTTATTCTCAGTACACCTTGATGAGTTTTGCATTTTTCGACGATTTATTAAGACATTGTTATGTCATGGGCATAGTTAACGATTTTGAATCAGTTGAGACTGATATTTAGAATTTTCAGTAATTAATATTTTTTTTTTGTAGTCACGATTTGACTGTAAGTTAATGATTTTAATGGCAGATTTAAATTCAGACAGCGTGTCACTTTATTAAAGTAATTCTACCCCAGTTTAATTACTTTGACCAATTTTCTGTCATCATCAAGAAGGAAGAACATTTAAATGATTTTAGAGCGTTAAAATCTCTTACGTTGTCGACGATCTTGGAAATACTAGTCGTTATTTGTATTGATTGCAACACAGACATTTATCGTCAGTTATGAATGAACATTGCATCATAGACACTTTTGTGAAAGAGTAACTTTAATAATGAATTATTGAATGCATTAAAGTCAAGTACATTTGTTAGGAGTTTTTCTCAATTAGAGATTTATATAACGATGTTTGCATTCCCCAGTCTAAATGGATTCTATTCGACTACTTTGCTTTTAGTCGCACTTTATTTGAAGATAGTATTTTTATACTACATTTCTTTTAAGATGTTAATCTTAAATTTTGATAGACCAGACAGGCGTATATAAGCGTATTCACTATTAAATTTGTTTGTGATTGGCAAGTTTTGACTTCAGTTCGGTTCATGAATGAAATTCACGAAAGTTAAATAAAAAAACAGTTTTGAAACAATTAATGATTATAAAAATTTTTAAGTGGAACTATGAATGTATAATCGCTAGTGCAGCGCGTGTTGAAAGTCGCTGAGATATAATGCCCTTGAATATGAAGGAAGTTCCCACAGGAATAAATGTTAAAGAATTATTTGTGGAAGTTTTGTAAGTTATGTGGAAGTTTAATACCATATAGATTGATATATGATGATTTTGGGCATAATTTTAATGCAGTTTGTGCATTAACTTGTTAGCGAAGGATTTTCCGCTGGAGTAAGATTGTCATAGTTCGTTAAAAATAAATCAAGTGATTTACTGTTATAATTAACACAAGTTTTGAAAGAATTTGAGATAAGATTTTGAATGAAGGTTGCCGTCACAAATCATTATTAAAACCTTTATTAAACCAGATTGTGACATTAACATGTATAACTAACCTTCATTGGTCGATTATATTAATCACGATTATGAAAATTACCAACCGAATGGACATGTGGTCAATGTATTTATTAAATTAATAATTTAAACAATTTAAATGTTAATATTGTAAATAATTGCTGTAAATATTTTTGAAATTAATATGAAACGAGAGTGATGTTAAAGACGTGCTTATAATATTTTTATTGTCTTTGACAAATATTATAAACAATTTCTAATTGTTATAAATAATTTATGTGATTTTGTTATAAACATTTAAGAGCTAATTAAACATTTGGATTGAAGTTAACAAGTTTAAGAAATTAACATAATGATCCAATAGGATGTGAGCAAAGTACTTGAAAGATTTGCGTAAATATAATGTGAGTTGTCTTATAGACATTTAAAAGCTTGAGAGAGCAAGCTGTATGTTACGCAACTTAGCACGTGAGAAGGGTGTGCATTTGACCAGTATGCCACAGGCTGGAGGGTAGCTCGCAGCTGGGCCAACATCTGGTTATCAGAGTGAGGTCGTACACATAAATACCATTCTCATGTTTATTAAAAGGAAACCAAATGCTCTATATATGTCACACCCTGACGTTCTTTTCCAATCCAATAGTGTTATGAATATTACGTTATTTGGAGCTCTTGGGAGCTAAATTGTTTTATATCATGTTGTATGACAATTTTTTGCAAGTCCTACTGAGGACGTAGTCAGATTGACTTGGGCTACTGATAGCCACGTTGATTTTGTTGTGTTAGTAAAATCATTCCCTTTATTAGAAATAAAGCTTTTGTACAGTTCAAAGTTCTCGTCTTCGTTCTTGGCTCATTTTTAAATGTCATGGTGGAGGTTATTGTGTGAACAGACTTTTAGTGATCCTGTTGTCAACTCAAACCCCGAGATAATTAAGAGGTAAGTAACGGTAAGTATGAACCCCCGTCTATTTTGGTGTGTTCCACAATGATTTCCTGTGTACTTCTGTGCTCTTATCTCGATAGTATCTGTCAGTGCCATTTTCATTGATGTAGCTATGCCGGTGCAATTGATAATTGGCAATCCGATTGAGGGGGCGGATATCTGACAGCCTACTATCCAGGTAAACGGGGACAGTACCATCCCGGCATTTGCCCGAAGACGAAGTGGGAAACCACGGAAAACCACTTCGAGGATGGCTGAGGTGGGAATCGAACCCCCTCTACTCATTTAGAACACCCGAGGCTGAGTAGAACCCGTTCCAGTACTCATACCACTTTTCAAATTTCGCGACAGAGTCGGGAATCGAACCCAGGACCTCCGGGGCGGCAGCTAACCATGCTGACCGCTACGCTACGGAGGCGACTACGGCTAATAAATACTTGTCTAAAACATGTTTGATGATTATTCATGTTTCTTGTACATTTAACTTACAACCCTCTTAATGAGTCCGCCTCGTTGCGTAGTAGCAACCATGCTTAGCTGTCACCGCGGAGGCCCGGGTTCGAGTCCCGGCTCTGCCAAGAAACTTAATTCTGGCCTGAGGGCTGGAACGGGGTACACTCAGCCTCGTGAGGCAAATGTGAGAAGAGGCGGGTTCGATCCCTACCTCAGCCATCCTGGATGTAGATTTCCGTGGTTTCCCCACTTCTACTCCAAGCAAATGCCGGGATAGTTCCTAACAACAACAACAACAACAACAACTCTTGTAGTGAAAGATTTACTACTACACTTATTTCAGTACAATATATAATAAGCTTTTAGATTCATATAAATGCTACATTCGATTAAGTTTATTTAAGACTTGGTCATTGAATAAATTGCTGAAGAAGGCACCAACGTAGTGCCAAAATACGTACAAGAAACATGTTTTAGACGTAAAGTATTGATTAAGCGTGATACAATTTATGTTACATTCATTAATAATTATCAATTATGAAATCTTTCAAAATAGACGAAAATTAAGACCCCTAATAAACAGACGCAATTTGTCAAAAGACCTACACGGAAGAATACAGTATAAGATGGATAGAAGAACGTCAAATTGGGCACAGTGGACGGATGAAGTGATATTGAAGAAGAAAAGGAGGAATCGTTGTGCTAAATAAGTCCTAACGCGTTCATTAGTTGGGCATAATGAATCCAATAATACAGTCGCCGGCATAAAAAGCGAAACACCACGAATATCAGGCAAACCTCAATCTTTGACCGTTACAAACCTGGTATAAATTGAATGCTGTGACTTTGCAGCGATATGGCAATGTGCCGTGATTTAATTAGCTCATTTGAAAAGTTTTAGCGCAACAATAATTATTGATAAACCTTGTTGATCGTGATAATCACAACACCAATATTAACGTTTCCCGCCTTCGGACAACAATACCCACAGACAGCTGTGCATTTTCGTGCGGCCTATTTTTGTGAACATTACAGCTTGTCTACAACAATCGTAATCATACAGTGCAACAGATCGGAGAAGAGTACGATGGAGTCCTGGTTTCAAAATTTCCAAATTCCTGTTTGTGCACTGTGGTAATTGTCTTGATCAATAATGTTTTTCAATTATTGTTCTAATTTAGGTAATTAACTTTTCATACATTGCCATATTGTTGTAATGTCATAGTATTTGATTAATACAAGATTTGAAACAGTCCAACATTGTGTTTAATCTGAAATTCGTAGTGTTTCGCTTTCTTTGCCGGTGAGTGTAATCATCATCATCATCGTCATCATCATCAAAGTGGGCAAGTTCTCTCTGCTCGCCCCCATTGCAGTGTTTCAAAAACGGCCCTGGCTCTCGAGAAAATGTTCAGACCTGCGTTTAAGTGCCTTTGAAATGCATAACCTTGACATTAGCACGGAGACCATTGCACCCAAGCTGAGAAATTGTTATTCTCACTAAGAAATATTACCCAGATCGTTAAAATGAAAAATTGCCCAGTAGTTACTTGTGAGATTTTACCGATACTTAGTGTTTGGGAAGAGATTTTAAATTTTTGTGGTGGTTATAACGAATTATCAGTGATATAAGACCAATTAAACAGCAATTTCGTTCAATAAACGTATCTTGTTAATGCTCATCACAATTTGAGGTAGGAGAGCTATAATGACGAGCAAAAGTTATGATCATTATTAAATGGTACCATGTCGCTTAATGATTAATAAGAATAACATTAGGTTGACAGATATTGCTCTGCAAAAATATTCATACGGTACTTTAAGGACGTTCCTGCCCACTAATTCGCTGATCAAAATTAACAATACATCCAATGGCCATTTATTTCATTTTCAGAACGGGACAGGAAAAGGATTTCGGAAGGAAATCGGCTGTGGAGCTATTGAAAGGAACCATCCCGGAATTTGCATGGCGGGGAAAATGATAAATCATTAAAATCATTTTTCGGACGGCTGACGTGAGATTCGAACCCACGCTGTTGTAATGCCATTGAGCCTTAGGGCTCTTGACCACCGTGGCCAGTTATTATATTTGCTTCGTGGAGATGCATATTAATCTATATTGGTACATTGGTTTAAATAATAGAAACACCTCGCGATGTAGAGGCTAGCAGATATGTCTGTCGTCGAGGAGGACTAGATTCGATTCCAGAGACTGTCAAGAAATATACAGTAATTCTGGTCTCAGGGCTGGAACGGGCCACACTAAACCTCGTGATACAGAATTGAGAAGTGGTTTACCCTCCAGGAAATAACAGTTTACGACCAATATTCAGTCAAGTGAATGATAATTGATGACAAAAGAGAAAAAAAATTATGAGCCGTACAGTAGTCGCATATGATGAGTAACATCTGACATAGAAGAAACCTCACGTGAAATTGTTGATACACCGGTATTTTATAGTATTATTGGCACAAGTATTAATCTATTGTAAAAGGTAGTGTTTTACAGATATTGTAGTTTATAATACGGAACTCATTTTATTAGATGATTTGTACCTTCCACCAGCACTAGCCTAAATAAAGAACACGATATGGATCAACTAGATTAATAGACGCGACACCGCTCATGACCTTAAATTCCTTATAAACAGGTCCTCTTGATTCACAGACCAACACGTAATTTCATATGGATTCTGTTAAAATGAGTCATAGTGATATGATAAATATCGTTTAAAATGATAATCTGGTAGCAAAAATATCTACCCCGACCAGGATTCGAACCCAAGATCTCTAGATTCACAGTCATACGCAATAACCCCACGGCTATTTCGACTACACAAATATTGTGCACAAGATGGTGCCTTATTTCCACGTTCCAATAATACTGCATTACGGAATTAAGTTTCATTTATATTTTGCTTGTTTCGATAATGTTCCTGAGTGACATCTGACCACTGCCAGCTAGGGCACATTTCCATTCGATCGATCGAGCGGGCAGTGCATACTTCCGTTGTCCACCACTGCCAGCTAGTACACTTCCGTTTGATCGATCGAGTGGGCAGTGCATACTTCCGTTATCCACCACTGCCAGCTAGTACACTTCCGTTTGATCGATCGAGTGGGCAGTTCATACTTCCGTTTGATCCACCACTGCCAGCTCGATCGTACCGATCCACTTTCGTCCCCAATTTTCAAAATCACTCCCACAAAACTATCCAGCAACCAAGCGGAAAGATGTTACACATCAAAAATACTCTTCACCCATGTTTAATTTCCATGTAATGATTTTTCAGTTGGTCAATACGTAACCAGGAGCCAATTATTATGGACGATTTATACTGTATTAGTATAATCCATTCATTTAACCTTTGAAAGGAAATAGATACAAAAATTAGTGCTTTCTCAAAAATTACCACACTACAGATCATAAATAATAAATATAATCGTATTTTAAGCTGATATAGGCATTCATGCCCAGACTTGCTGGGTAAACGTCAGATAGGGGTCACCCATAAAATAAAATTCTTACAAGAATGTGACAAAAGTGTAGGCTACGATAATTTGGGGGCAATATCTTTACGAAATATGGCCAGCTATTTCTTCGTTATTACCTGATTTGCAAAATCCAAATGAAATTTCTTTCTGGCACTTTCCATATAAGTTTTTAATAAAACAACTTCGTTTGTAGGTTGATTTGAGGAAAGAACAATATTCATCCCGTGTAGCAATTTCGCGACTTCAGAAATATATTTCCTGCTTCTGGTGCTGGACAACGGGCCTGAAAGTGGATTTTTTTTCATGCACCGAGCTGCGCAGTACATTGAACACGTGTAAGAGTTAATTTATTATGGACGTTCACATAGGGGAGATAAAGAATTGTTAGAATGTGTTACAATGGGGGAAGGAGGGTTACATTTCATGGTATTTTTGCGAACGTATTTTATGGATGACACCATATCAATAAACGCCCAACACGGCCTAGCAGCCCCAAAAGACGTTCTGAAGATTATTCTGAGTCATTCTAAATACGTAGGTTGCCCTCTTCCCAATGTTCCTCTTTGAGATGCACACTATCTGTTTAAAACGTTAATATTCAAACTATGAGGGGAGAAACATTTTATCAGCCATCGGGAAACAATATAAGTAGTGTAAATCACTCAGAGCATGTGAATAAGTTGCGCATATTAGAATGAGCCTATAAATCATCCTCAAGAGATCCGGCAAGCATGTAGAGGTCACGGAGATCTGGTCATTAGGCTGCTCCCCAGTAATTTATGAGACCAAGTTGGAGACTTGTTTTAATTATCAATTAGTGACAGCAAAAACAAGTTTCAAATTGTAAAATCGATGCACACTCTAATATTGGCTTCGTAACCTTTAGAGGTTGAAATATTTCAAGTCGCAGCTGAAATATTCGCGTGATACTTTCTGTTACTACTACATGACCTTCGTAACATATCTAGTGCTTCCAAAGACCCTTATAATGTCACTAGGTTGTTCGTCTATCTGTGGTGGTAGTGACTGTTGTTCTAAGGGGTAGAAAATCAATATTATCTCCCTCTACCTTGATGCACCGCCCCTTAAAACAAGTCAACAAAATAATCAGGATGCAGACTAGAGTGGAAGGTTTCCAGGATCAAAAAATAAGGAAATAAATAAATAAGTTATATAAATAAATATTAATAAAAATAATAAATACAAACAATTAGATATATAAAATAAATTAAATAAATAAATAAATAAAATACATTAATTTAAAAAATCATATAATAAATAAATGAGTACATAAATATAAATACATACAATAAATAAATGAAAATTATTAAAAATCTATACATTTAAATAAATAAATAAATAAATAAATAAATAAATGAACAAACACATAAAAATCAATAAAAAGTAGGCCTAAACAAAATATAATATAATTGCATACAATTAATTAAATAGAGATATATACAAATAGATGCAAATAAATAAATAAATAATTATATAAATTAAATAATTTAGTTATAAATAAATATATTAAAATATAAATATAATAATTAAGTTACGTATTTTACCCCTTAATACGCCAGTTTTTTGGGGGTGAGGTATTGAGTGAGATGAGGGTCTATGGCGAATGTTTTCTACGGTTGGATGTCCTACCAGATACAACGTTACTGAAAGTGAAATTATCGATATTACACACCGAGTTTCAAGGAAGCGGCCTAATACAAGGTAGTATTCCAGCATCAATTTAAGGTCATCCTACGATAGCCTGGCCTCTTGAACTAGTGGGGGGAAATGTCTCCCGATACTCGATATAACAGTTAATGTAAGAATTTTCTTGGATCAAAAGCAGAAGAAACCTAGGCCTCCGAAAATCATCTTGATATGGAATTTAACCGCTCAATGTAAGGCTCTAGTGACAAGTGAATTAAAAAATTACATCAGCAAGCAGAATCACTAACATTTTTGACCCTGCCCAACTGAGCATTGGATTCAAATATACGTGCATTATAGGAGTTCAGTGGAAATGTGAAAACACACTCATCCAGGCATTGGGAGAATTTGGTTTAAAGAACGGAGAGCGTCTTCATGTTTGACCTTTATTCTTAAGAATGACCGTTTTAAGGGAAGATGTTCTTTAAAGACTGCTATAATCTCGACAGATTTAGCTGTATTCATAGCTGATGATATCCATATAATCTTCTTTCCAAACTTCCAAACGATGCTGCACCCCATTAACCAGACCTGCCTTAATGCGCTAAAATGCAGCGATATAAACTGTGGTTCTGGGACAAAAAGACCGCGAGGGGATTACTCGTTTAAAGCTTACTTTGCTTCGTACTCAAATTATTACTGAACTTCTTTAGAGGAAATTCACTCCAGTAAATGTACTTAAGAAAAGTGCTTCTCAACTGGGGTCCTACCGAACTACAAAAGGGACTAAACGTAAATATTCCCAATTAAGCATAAAGAAGAGGTAGATAATAGAACTTTGAGAATGCCTAAAAGCTTTGTCAGTATAAAATCAAATCAGTTCAAATGAGTGTTTGAGAGGACAATATAGCGAATGTTTCGAAGATTAGTTTTTACAAGGATTAACAGTCGTGTACAAAATGATTGAATATATATAACTAGCTGTTACCCGCGGCTTCGCCCGCAATAACATTTGGAATCCCGTTATAACATTAGTTATATAGATGGATAAGCATGTGTCCTATAAGGCATCCAACGTTTAGAATGAAGCATTGGTCTTATGGCGCGTTACGACAGGGTTGCCACTCCATGAGAGGAGTACTTCGCGTACACTTTCCGCACATTCAGCGATTGTGCAGTGACGATGACTTGAATTAAGGTACTGTATAATAATAGTAATAGTAGGCTAACATAACACATACAACGAATTTAAATTAAATTAAATATAACGTATGCTGAATGTGACATAGAGAAAACAATTAAAATAAAATAAATAAAGTACAAGCCCAAGGAAATGTGTGAAGTTTCGACTGCAGTTAAAGTTGAAGTACGTTATTAAAGAAAATACTCCTCAATGGCTTACCTTTCATGATTTATACTTTCGTTGGGTTTGAGGTTCTTAAAATAACTGAACACATTAATTACGACCTGTTTTTCCCTCCTTCTGAGCACTTGACCACGCTTACTTTTCACAAAACTATCCATTGTTGTACGTGAAATACGTAAAATACAACACGTTAAATCTAACAGAACTGCTGCACACACACTCAAGATAGAGACAGCCGAACTACTGAAACAGATGCTCGAAGGGCTTAGTAATAAAGCTGTGAGTATCAAGCTGCACCCCGCTGTCCTTCGAAACTTCATGTTTATAATCCGCGGTCAATGAACAGCCCGGCCTGTGTAAACAATTAAACCTACACTCTGATTAAGCAGGTAGAAAACTTCCTCCAACATTCCTCTACAACTCTCAAATTGACATGACATGGTTATTTTTAAATTTAGAAAAGTTGGCAGCATACGAACTTTTTTCAATGCTGCTATGCGGTTATGAGAGAATATTCAGAAGTTTTACCTACATGAAAATTGTAATATTGCCAGTATAAAATATTTCAATAATCCATCATCAAGACGGCACATTTAACTACACGTGTGTGAAAAATAGGTATCACAAAGTCAATGCAACATGATATAAGATCGATTTTACTAAAAAGGGGACTCAGTTTATAGTTTTTTTAAATATGGATATCTAATTTTTCTAGCATTTCTATCAAGGTTACGTAGTTCTAATATAGGACAAAAAAAGATCGGCAAAACATAGTTCTACCCGAATATGCTGTTTTTTCGACAAAGAAAAATTTTCGACTGATATGGCAACAGTGGAGTGCTAGAAAATGACAGCGTCATACCTGTCTCGCGTGCAACAGAAAGAGAGAAGAATATCCCTATCTAACCAGTGCTTCATTCTAAACGTTGGATGCCCTATAGTGGAAAATAATTCTATCACCTGAAACCAAAAATGCATGGGATGAAAAAAAACATCAAAATATGTTGGTTTCGGACTCTAAAAGACGTGAAAAATATAATAAAAGTATTAACAAAAACTATTTTTTGTAATTTCATTCGAATCAATTTTATGTCAATCCTGGGACTTAGAAAATTCCGGCCAAAAAGTACAAAATCATTAATAACTCCGTAAGTATTCGTCGTATGATGAAATAGCAAGAGACAAAAAAAGATGTAATGTGCTATTGTCTACAACATAGGCCATGTATAATTTTACACACAGACATATTACGTTTCCCCCCCCCCATAATTCACCCCTCCCCATGGGCCCCTTAAATTGGATTTATGAAAAAACGGTCAAACACCTGTTTAGTTATTTTTTATGCTGATTTTTTTCGGCTGAGTTCCAAACTCCTCGCCTATGTCGTTTAAGAGATACACGCTCCGTTAGGAATCCTTCAACCCCCCACTTTTCACCCCTTTCACCTCATAATATACACCACATCGAAAAACCCTCAGACACGTGCCTTCTTATTTTTTGTGCTGAGTTTATATGCCGAGTATCACATCCCCCAATGAAACCAATCGGGAAATATTGATATTCAATGAAATGCAGGTCTACCCCCTTAACACCCCTTTAGAACCTGAATATCCAAAAATCCTTTTTAGTGGGCGTTTGCGGCCCTTGAGGAAGCTGGATACCAAATTTCATTCCAATCCGTTTGGTGGTTTCTGAGATTTCGTGATGAATGTATGAGTGAGTCAGTGGTATTTGAGCTTTATATAGTAGATGAAATAATAAGTGAACGATGAACTGCTGGGTTATATTCGTTTTCTGGATACTAGAGTGCATGTTTGTGATTGTGGACAGTTCCTAGTGTCTTTCATTCACGTTTCTTACACGAACACACACATATATTTTGAAAGTTTGCTATAATTTATCATATTGCTATTAGCCATTCAAGACGTGAGTGCCGGCGGTCGAGGTGGGATCTATTCTTCGTTTACTTGCTCTGTGCCCAACAGGTACATAATATTCCTCTTTGGTAGGCACACTATGTGTTTAGTACGTTAATATTCAAATTATGAGGGGAGAAACATTTTAACGGCCATCGGGAAACAATGTGAGTAGATTTTCTTTTTAGCGTATGGCTTTTAGTGCCGGGAGTGTCCGAGGACATGTTCGGCTCGCCAGTTTTGTAGTTGCTTCGAGACGGACACCCGATGGGTGAGCTACAAGTACCGTTGGGGAGGGAAGTTGGAATGGAAGGACAAGGAGTTGGAAGGTAGCGGCTGTGGCCTATAGTTAGGGACCAACCCCGGAAGGAAGGAAGGAAGGAAGATGGGAAACCACAGAAGACCATCTTCATGGTTGCCGGCGGGGGGATTCGAACCTCCTCGCCTCCCGGATGTGAACGACTGCCAGCAGTCATGCCGTAACGACCACGGTAACTCACCCGGTAATGTGAGTAGTGTAAATCTCTGAGCATGTGAATAAGTTGCGCATATTAGAATGAGCCTATAAATTATCCTCAAGGGATCCGGCAAGGATGTAGAGGTCACGGATATCTGGCCATTAGTTTGCTGCCCAGTAATTTATGAGGCCAAGTTGGAGACTTGTCTTAATTATCAATTAGTGACAGCAAAAATAAATTTAAAATTGTAAAATCGGTGTGCACTCTAATATTTGCTTTGCAGGTCTTAGCGGTTGAAATATTCGCGAGATGCTTACCTTTACGACTGTATGACCTTTCAAATATCTGCAGTGCATTCAAAGACTCTTATAATGTCACTAGGTTTTCGTACATCTGTGGTGTTGGTGACTGTCGTTCTAAGGGGTGGAAATCAATGTTATCTCCCATTACCTTGAAGTTCCTCCCCTCAAAACAAGTCATCAATATTATCAGGATATTTATTTATTTATTTATTTAAACCTGATGATGATGATAATTGTTGTTTTAAGGGGCCTAACATCTAGGTTATCGGCCCTTTATTTAAACCAAGTCTACTTGTTAATTGTCACTTTAACTCAGAGAGTCATATCGTGACCTACAGACAATAAACACATAGATAACATAAATTTACAGAAAAAATCTACAGACAGCAATATGTACAGATAGGCTCTCCTAGGCTTTAACAAGATTTATAGCTTAGGGAGCCATCTCCTGTACTTGAATGCTTAATTTACATGCATCTTTGTTCTGAATCTCATCCGACGCTTTCTTATTCCACATTGCCCTGATGGTATTAAAATATTTTGCCAATTGCCCTGCTTTCCCCCATTCCCTTTTTAGTAATTTAATTAAAGTGTGATACTCATTTTCATTTTCTATTCTGTTTATATCTGCTTTGTCTACAAACCTTGCTCTTATCATTTTAATTTCCTTGCATTCCCTGATCAGGTGCGCCGCACCCATAACCTTCCCACAAAACAGGCAAATGTCCTCTTTTCCTACTTCTCTCAACGCTTTGTTCTTATACACCCCCATTAACCACCAAATTATCCCTCTCATTTCTCTTTTCATTAGGCATTGAGGCTTTATGCTCATAAAGTTCCTTATTTCGCAGAACTCCGTTAAGGTTCTCCTACTGGTGCACTCTTCCCTTAGCACCTGCAACTCTACGTCATTAACCCTTCTGCACACTTTTTTACACACCCTACCTTCCTCTCTTTGTAAGTCCCTATCCCATAGATAGCCCATTCCTAATCTTTCCAGTACACTTCTTACCCCGTCCACCCAGTAGCCCTCTTGCTGATGCTTCATTTGGTGCAGGTAGGCTACCTTAAGCATTTCCCCCCCTCCACCTGCTTTTAAACGAATCCAAGACTTTATGACCCTTTTTATGATATGTTGTCTAATGCTTACATCCTCACACAACATTCTCGCTCCACAATTCGCCGTGCAACTCGGCAGCCCCAAAATTATCTTGGCAAACCTACTTACAATACTGTCCAGGGTTTTCGTTCCTTCCTCTAAACCCCATACTTCCACTCCATAGAGTGCTCTTGAAACGATGAGTGCGTTGAACACATTCTTATACACTTTGTAGTCAAGATTCGGTAACCTACGCTCTAACACTTTAACATTCGCCAATGCCGCTAGCCCTTTCGATTTTGCCCTTTTAATTTGTTCGGTCCATTTACCATTACTCGCCATTATCATCCCTAGATACTCAAGTTTTTTCACCGTCTCTAACTGAGACCCATACATGACCCACTTTTCATTCTTAGCCAGTTTAACTCCCTTTTTGCAGACCATAACTTTGGTCTTACTCGGGTTAATTTTTAAGTTCCAGTCCTCACAGTATCTCACAATCTCGTCAATACTATATTGCATATTATAGGGTGTTAGAGCAAGCAGAAGGATGTCATCAGCGAAAGCTAGGCCCGGGATATCATAATTGTCCAAGCAAGGGTTGGACCGTTGCTCAAAGCCCTTTGACTCGAAAATATCGTTGATAAATAGCAAAAAAAGCACCGGGGATAATTTGCATCCCTGTTTTAGACCTATATTAGACGTTATCTCTCCTACAATTACATCATCTTTAGTTTTAATTGCACATTTCACTTCGGAATACACATTCTCAATTGCTCCTATCATTTTATGTGACACCCCGATTTTTCCCAGTTTAGCCATGACAGCTCCCCTGCTCACTGAATCAAACGCCTTCTCCAAATCAATAGCTGTAATATACAGCTTACCTCTTTTCCTTCTTATGTACTTGTCCATCACCGTTTTAACCACCATTATATTGTCACTGGTCCTCATTCCTTTTCTGAACCCTGTCTGGAGTCTCGAGAACACCGAACAGCCCTCTGCCCATGCTATTAAACGCTTGGATAAGACCCCGGTGTACATTTTGCTCAAATTATCAAGCAAAGTTATGCCTCTATAGTTGCCTGGGTCTAGTTTGTCCCCACGCCTCTTATATATTGGACAAATTATCCCCTCCTGCCACGCCCTTGGAAATCTACCTCCGTCAAAGATTTTGTTAAAGATTTTTACCAAGCTGTCCATCATGAACCTATTGCTACTCAACTCTTGCCAAAATTCATTTGTTATCCCCGAAATAGCACCTGACTTCCCTCCTTTACTTTTTGTCATTACTTCCTTAATTTCCTCTATCGATATGACTTGGTCCAGCATAGGCAGAGTGACCCCCAGCCCCCTCGGGACGCCAAACTCATCCCTCTTCCTCCAATTATCTTCAGCATTTAACAGATTCTCATAATATGCAATCCATATTTCATCACTTATAGAGCTCCCCCCACCACTTCCGCTCCCCCTACAGTAAGACTTTATCCTGCTCCACACTTTGCTACAGTCGTTAGCTTTAGAATCCTTATTTAGTGCTGTTGCTTCCTTACCCTGCCATTCATCTTTCATTTTACTGAGCAGTTCCCTATATTCTTTCCTTAGACGACAAAATTCTACTCTCATCGTATCATCCCCTCCTCTCTTGTATAACTTCAGTGCCCTAATAACTTCGGTTTTCTTCCTTCTACAAGATTCATCGTACCATCCTTTAATTCTCCCTAATTTTCCCCTAGCCTTCACGCGCATTTTCCGCCCTGCCATCATAATTGCATTCTCAATCATACGTATTACCCCTTCAATTTCATCATTACTGATCATTAAACTTATTCCTACCTTTATCAGCTCAAAATTTTCTCCCTGGAAGTAGTTCTGGAACTCTCTGCAGTTTTCCTCCCTCCATCTGAATCTATTCACTTTTCTCTCTATAGCTTTAACTTGTGGGTTCCCTTTTGATTTTGTCACCGCTCCCTGCATGTTGACGACAATTGGTAGGTGGTGTGATTCCCCCCATTCTTCAACAGTGAACCTCTTAATTAGGGCTAGTGCTCCCCTGGAACATATTGCTAAATCTATTACACTTCCTCCAATCTCTGTTATATACGTCAGGTTACCTTCTTCATCCCCCACACAGACACCATTTAATATATATAGCTCTTCTGCACCACATAGTTCCAAAATCTTTTCTCCGTTCTTGTTACATTCCTTGTCTTTGCTGTGCCTATCACCACATACGGCCTCGGCAACCCCCTTGCTGTAAAGGGGCTTTCTGTCTGCAACCCTCGCATTGAAGTCCCCTAACAGCACAATCTCTGCCTCTTCATATATATTTTGAATTCTGTTTATTTCTATAGCTAACTCATCGAAAAAGCTTTCTCTTGCATACGGGGAATTCTCCGGAGGGTTGTAGACAAAGCCGAAACATACCGTTCCTTTCCCCCTCCCCCTAATATCTGCTTTTACCCACACTACCTCTTCCAGTTCTGAACTAATAAATTCTGATAATTCCCTCACCTCTTCTTTAATTAAAACAACAATACCCCCTGGGAACCTACCGGTGCGAGCTTTCCTAATCTTAGGTTTTGTATATATATTGAAGCCATCTAATTTAACCTCGCAACCTACAGGGAGCCAACTCTCAACAAATCCTACAATCTGCATATCTTCTATTAGGGTCAAAACTACATCGTTGCCTCTCTTATTTAAAAAACCCTCTATATTTACGCTAGCAATATTCCAGTTTAGTTATTTTTTACCCCTACCCTCCTCGCTGGCGGTAGCTTTACTTCTAGTAACTCTAGCTTTCTCTAACTCTAGTATACTACCACCTGGAGAAGAAATGACCTCCTTCTCCACATTAAACTGCTCTGCCAAGGTTTTCTTGCCCCAAAGTTCTTTTAGACTAGTAACTCGTTGTTTGCCAGTCTCACCTTTCTGCAAACCACGCACTTGTCCGGTGATCCTGGCGCTGACGTTAGTCGTTCCTGCTCGCGCCACTTCCGTGTTGGACTTGGAGGTCGCTGCTCTCTGTTGACTCATCACCGCACTTTCCTCTGACCCGACAACTGCTTCCACCTGGTTGCTAGGTCTAACTGTCTCCTGTTGTTGTTGCTTCTCCATATCCTGGAGTTGTGCCACTGTCCAAATCCGATCCCAGTTGTTGCCGCTAACCGCCAGTCTATTACCTTTTACATAAGCCTTGAGACCAGAGCTCCTTGCCTTCCTTAAATGAAACTGCAAGGTCCGTTGCTCGCTTGCCTCTTCTTTACTCATTTCTCTCCTTATCCATATCCTCTCCCCTTTCAAGTTCCTTGTGTTCGCCAGAATTCTGTGAGCCATCAGCGAAGAAACTAATGACACTTTCACGGGCCTCGTGCCCCTTCCTCGCCCTATCCTGGTCACATTGTCAATCTCTGAGACTCCAATGTTTATCCGCATGCCTTCACTAATCACTCGGAGCACCTTGGATGTTAGATCCTCGGTGCTTTCCTTGGCATCTTCCTTTATTCCGTAAATGAAGACGTTTTTCTTTCTCTCATCCAGCTTGGTCTTCCTTAATTCATTTACCTCCACCTCTAATATCTTCACCTTTTCTCTCAGGTCTTTTATCTCTCTACTATTCTCGGCCAGCCTTTCTGTCACTATTCCCATCTCTTCTCTTATACATGTCTTCATCTCCTTGAATTCCTTACATTGCTCACGAAGAATGTCCCGGACCTGGTCATTTTGTGACACTTCCTTTACAATTTCCCTTATTTTTTCCATTTCTTGCCATCCCAGCTGACCAGGCCCTGGGGTTGACTCCACTCCTCCAATTAATAGTAGCGTCGCCACAACCAGCGCTACCATCCCCATCGCCAAAACCCCCATCTGTTCAGTGACGTTGCCCACTATCACCTTCCCGACACCGAAATCGCACTTCACTCTAGCCTGCCAGCGGCCGATGACCGCCCGGTACTGCTGAATAGCGATTCCCATTCTTCCTTACACTTCACTGCACGTCTGTTCACCTTGCTTGCTTGGTTGAAAACTGATTATCAGGATATAGACTAGGGTGGAAGGGTTCTAGGATCAGAAGATCTTGGGAGTTTTAAGCAAATGAATAAATAAATATAAAATAAATATAAAACTATACAGTAGACTACAGGGCAATTGAGAACAAAAAAGGAAATTGGAAAGATTACATTTTTGTACAAAAAATATATACAGTAAAAAGAACCTGTCTATCAATGCAAAATTACGACATTTTAATACAGTTGTTAGACCAGCCATCTTGTACGGCATGGAAACTACAAATATAACCGGAATGAAGAATTTGTTCAAGATAAAAAGAAGAATTTTAAGAAGGATTTATGGTCCTAGGAAAACACAAGAAGGTTATAGACTGAGATCCAATGCAGAAATTTATAGTAAAATCGACAACCTTGAAGTGATGATCAGAAAACGGCGACTTCAGTTCTACGGACATATGATCCACATGGATTGCTCAAGGTTAAACAAACAAATTTTTGATAAAATCTGGAACTATAAATAGCAAGGAGGCTATGTAAAACAAATGAAAGAAGAACTTAAAAAATTCAAAATTACCGAAGAAGATTGTCTAAATCGAATCGAGTACAGGGAAAAAAAATTGGCCTCAAAATTCTTGTCGGGGAGAAGAAGAATCTCAACAGAGGAGAATGGACTGCTGAAAGAAGAGCTGCGCAGTCGACCAGGATGAAAGACTTCTGGAAGAGAAAGAAGGAAACAAGACCTATAAAGAAGTGATATTTGCGTGGTCCTTGTTGGCCTGTCCGCGGTGTATATATACAGTGTGGTCCACCCGCCCCTTATTATTTAGTTTTATGAAACCCAACTAACATCTCAATTCTCCCGATGGTCGATATTGCTCTGCGCTCTGACTGTGTGACAGCAGTGTAATTGGGTCATGGGTCTAGCAAAGAGAAACCGACCTTAAACTTTTCCCCGCCAAATACTATGGCCCATTCTACTAACATATGACTTACTGCTCCTTGAAATAACACACATAGTAGAAAGTTAAATCAACACCATAAACCGTGATTGAAGTCTTTGAGATGGACTTAAACGTTTGAGGTGGGACGGCTATAGTAACTACAGCACGTTTAGCGTGCAGAATTTACCATGTGCTGGTGGCTGCGAGGGTTAAAGCATGACCGTACGTGGTGGGCGCGAGCGGTAGAATGCTGCTTCGAATCCAGTAGTGGGCATACTTTTTTGAACGAAAGCCCACATTCCATTTTAGTTGGGATGTAACTACATTGCCACATTTATTGCCTTACGACGTATTTTTGTGAAGAGTACGTTGAATTTTGATGATTTATAAAGAAAATACGAACGAATTGGTACGTTATGCCACGTGACCTGTAATGGCAGAAAAATAAAAAACTGGCATGAATATTAACATGACATATCGAAGTGTTGCTCCGGAGGTCCGGGTTCGATTCCCAGCTCTGCGAAGAAATGTAATACTTGTCTGAGGGCTGAAATTGGGTACACGTAGCCTCGTGAATCAAATATGAGAATAAGTGGGTTCGATTCCCACCTCAGCCACCCTGGAAATGGTTTTCCGTGGTTTCCCACTTCTACTCCGGCCAAATTCCGGGACGGATTCTATCTTAAGGCCACGGCCGCCTCCTTCCCAATCCTTAATTGAAAATACACACATCATTACAAGACCGCAATAACTCAGGTTATCAGACAAATTCTACATACACACCCAAGTAAACGGGGCTAAATGACCGCGATGTTCTAGCCCCTCAAATGAAAGAAAACAACAACATATCGAAGGATATTCTGATCGCCAGTGCTTGCATCGAAGTATACGTATTCCTTAGAAATTCCCAAAGTATTATTAGCATACTTTCGATTTTTGCAAAAAATGAAAGTAGACTTATGAGATCTACATAGGGCCAAAAATTGTGTGTCTGTCTGTGTGTGTGTGACTGTGGGTCTGTGTGTGTGTAAGTGTGTGTACTCTGAATGTCTGCTCCCCCCCCCCCCCCCGATCAATTCGAACTCGGTGAAACCGAATTGAACGAAATTTGGTACAGAGGTAGCACTAGCATAGAATACCTCAGTGTCATGTTTTATATCGCCACCATCTTGACAGAAACGTAATGGTGGCCACCCAAATGTTCAAATCTTAAATCAAATTACGACTAACTTAATCATCTGATCTCTACCAAATATTGCAACAACATATACTTGTATGGCGAGCGTCGTTTGACTGAACTACAAGGGCATCAGCCCATTAGTTTGCAGATGACGGCCATGTATGTGTGCAAATGGATTCCCCCTATCAATTCAAACACGGTGGAACTGAATTGAACGAAATTTGGTACAGAGGTAGCTCTAGGAAAGGGCACTCCAGTGTCATGTTTTATATTGCCGCCATCTTGACGAAAACGTAATGGCGGCCATCCAAATGTTAAAAAATTGAATCAAATTACGACCAACCTAATAATCTGATCTCTACCAAATTTTGCAACAGCATACCTTTATGTGTAGAGAATCTTTTGACCACACTACAAGGTCATCAGGCCAATAATGTGCGGATAGCGGCCATGTATGTGTGCAAATTGATTCTCACTATCTTTTCAAACACGGTGAAACAGAATGGAACGAAGTTTGGTATAGAGGTAGCACTAGCAAAGGCCACCTCAGTGCCATGTTTTATATCGCCACCATCTTGACGGAAACGGAATGGCGGCCACCCAAATGTTAAAAGCCTAAATCAAATTACGACCAACCTAATCATTTGATCTCTACCAAATTTTTCAACAACATTCCTTTTTGTGTTAAGCATCTTTTGACTGAACTGCAAGGTCATCAACCCAATAGTTTGCAGATAGCGGTCATGTATGTGTGAAAATCGATTCCCCATATCAATTCAAGCACGGTGAAAGCGAATTGAATGATTTTTTTTTACAGAGGTAGCACTAGCAAAGGGCACATCATATTGATGTTCAATATCCGTATAGCATGTTGTATTTCAAGATGCTACTACAAAAATATCATTCAATTATATTCCTTGAAAAGGACAAGGAGTTATAACAATACCCATGCTTTTAGGTGAAAGTAGGCTGGCTCTATGTTCTTTACCAAACATCTTGTTTTGTTATTAAATTTTAACAAAAAAGTCATAGCATATCTTTAGGCCCGTATCACATGACACTCGCTGGCAAGGAAGCTGCTGTGATCGCTGGTACAAAATCCTGTATGATTCCGTTCTCTTCGACAGTACACCTGCTTGAATGACCGAAGTGTACCACATGCTAGCATTTTGTACGCTAAGTTGTATGAAATAAAACCGAAGGGCTGTCGTTTGAGGGCATTATGTGCAGTTCTGTCGCCTTATTAACGTAAAGCAGTCGAGAAACTTGCTTTAAGTAAAATATAAAACATGCCAGGTACTGAATGAATGCATTCCTATCAATATTTAAGATCTAACTGTAATAATTGATCATTTTACCATACGCGTTAATAAGAAGCGCAATAAAAACCTCCAGAGTGTGTTGGAAATGTGTGTAAGTGATATTGCGTCCGCTCGCTCTTTCGAAGATACTGGGTTCAAGACTATCCAACGGCAGATGTATTAAATTCTTTTAAACTATTTTATTATACCCTCCCTACCTCGTACAGCAAGATTTCAACTTGGTTTTGTTCACATTATCTACGAAGACGATAGGGAAAGTTATTTTCTTGTCTCATTTAAATGGCTATTTTCCCTAAATTTTTCTTCTTTTCTTAGTCGTTGACCCTCCAGGTTGGTGGAACCCACGGACTCAGCGAGGGAACTCACCACTGCCGCCTCTACGGGCAGTGTCCAAGAGCTGGGAACATCAAATTGGAGTGGATACAACTGGTGAGGTGTGATTGGCACCTCGCCCAGGCAGCCTCACCTGCAAAGCGAACAGGGGACTCGTGAGGGAAGGTGATGGATGGTCAGGAGGGATAGGCAAGGAAGAGGTAAAGAGGCGGCCGTGGTCTTGAAGAAGGTACTGCCCCCGTAATTGAATTATGTAGAGACCACGGTGGCTATATTTGAAATTATAATGAAAGTTATGGCTGTCATAGTTATGACGTGGGCAGTCATGACGTAAGCACGGATGACGTAAATGTTATGCCAGCAGGTTACTTGAGCTGAGATTCTCAGTGACGTCAGCATTTAGTCGAGAATGTTCCAAGATTTACGACGCAGTCGCAGGAAACGAGGAATTCTGCTGAGGAAGAAACTATGCTATTGGAGGAGAGGCATGAACCAATCAACGATAGTTTAAAGGAAGACGGAGATTGCTAAAACTATGGTATTGTTATTACTTTTGGAATGCAGAATTGTGGAAATCCATTTGCAGTAAAAGCATTGATTTGGAATTTTGGTGAAATTTATTTTCAGTTTTTGAATTTTGAAAATCCGTCATGTATTAACGAAACTGGAACTTTGAGCGATGACGCAGTATCACGCTTTGGAAGGGATGGTAACGCCCCTCGTGAAGTTAATAAAAGGGCTTGCGCAGAAGAGAGGAGCCTCCTTTCGTTCTCTGATCATTCTGAGACCTCATTCTCAGATCATCGAAGTATATTTGTGAAAGTTCTTTTCTTATACATTCATTATAGTGAGACGTCGAAGTGAACAGCAGTGAAAAGAATCGTCTTTATAACGTGTGGCGAGGCCACTATAGTAACGAGATCCATATCAAACTAGGTGAAGTTGAAACGGACCTTGGAAAGCTTCTACAAGTTTAGCTTCGAACAGTTAGCGGTCACCGATAAGCTAATTGTATTGTGCAGTGCTACATGCAGTTATAGAGAAAAGCTGAACAATTTCGACCGATTAGTTCGAAAGATATTAGCAGTTTTATACGACTGAGAAAAGTGATTATCTCGCCACAAGAGAAGCACTTTTATATAGCCAGAATCAACGCAAGGCTGACGCTGCGAGTGGAATAGAAAGACTTCAGATTGCTTGGTTACACAACGATACAGTATAATGGAGCAATTGAATACGGCAGTTTGTTCTTCTAACACTACAACCGAAGAGCAGATGGAAGGCTAAGGCGCTTATTGCAATTGGGACATACTTCAACGGAGTAAGATAGCGACATGGAACTTCGCTAATTGCTATTCCACACAAGCGAACATGCGGTGAATACCATCTACACCCATGTTTCGTAATTAAAGGCTGAATACCATCGAACAGCAATAGAAACAATTTCATACTCTGAATATGAATAATTTCTTCGGAAATTTCTACAAAACTTCATGGCGATTGTCTACTGGAACTTCAGGGAATTTTTCAAGAGAGGTCAGGGATATCCCGACGCACAAAGAAGATTATTGCCGGAAGGATGTCTATTCGTCTTCGAGGAGCAGAGCGATTCACGGAGAAGGAAGCAGTTCGATTCTCTGAGGGTGCTATTTCCTATTTCGAGGATGGAGCTCAACTATAACGTGGTGAAATGGATCCATCAGCAGTCTTCTTTGGGGAATTTTCCTCTGGAACGTCAATCGGCAGATAAGGTAGTCGTGAACGTTTATTGTATTTGAGTATATTAATGATGTTTGAGCAACCATTTTTCCCATATTTTTATCCTTATGTATTTTTGCCCTATTTTCTTGTTGAGATTCTTATTCTCAGTACACCTTGATGAGTTTTGCATTTTTCGACGATTTATTAAGACATTGTTTTGTCATGGGCATAGTTAACGATTTTGAATCAGTTGAGACTGATATTTAGATTTTTCAGTAATTAATATTTTTGTAGTCACGATTTGACTGTAAGTTAATGATTTTTATGGCAGATTTAAATTCAGACAGCGTGTCATTTTATTAAAGTAATTCTACCCCAGTTTAATTACTTTGAACAATTTTCTGTCATCATCAAGAAGGAAGAACATTTAAATGATTTTAGAGCGTTAAAATCTCTTACGTTGTCGACGATCTTGGAAATACTAGTCGTTATTTGAATTGATTGCAACACAGACATTTATCGTCAGTTATGAATGAACATTGCATTATAGACACTTTTGTGAAAGATTAACTTTAATAATGAATTTTTGAATGCATTAAAGTCAAGTACTTTTGTTAGGAGTTTTTCTCAATTAGAGATTTATAGAACGATGTTTGCATTCCCCAGTCTAATTGGATTCTATTCGACTACTTTGCAGTTTTAGTCGCACTTTATTTGAAGATAGTATTTTCATACTACAATTTTCTTTTAAGATGTTAATCTTAAATTTTGATAGACCAGACAGGCGTATATAAGCGTATTCACTATTAAATTTGTTTGTGATTGGCAAGTTTTGACTTGAGTTCGGTTCATGAATGAAATCCACGAAGGTTAAATGAAAAACAGTTTTGAAACAATTAATGATTATAAAATTTTTTAAGTGGAACTATGAATGTATAATCGCTAGTGCAGCGCGTGTTGAAAGTCGCTGAGATATAATGCCCTTGAATATGAAGGAAGTTCCCACAGGAATAAATGTTAAAGAATTATTTGTGGAAGTTTTGTAAGTTATGTGGAAGTTTAATACCATATAGATTAATATATGATGATTTTGGGCATATTTTTAATGCAGATTGTGCATTAACTTGTTAGCGAAGGATTTTCCGCTGGAGTAAGATTGTCATAGTTCGTTGAAAATAAATCAAGTGATTTACTGTTACAATTAACACGAGTTTTGAAAGAATTTGAGATAAGATTTTGAATGAAGGTTGCCGTCACAAATCATTATTAAAACCTTTATTAAACCAGATTGTGACATTAATATGTATAACTAACCTTCATTGGTCGATTATATTAATCACGATTATGAAAATTACCAACCGAATGGACATGTGGTCAATGTATTTCTGAAATTAATAATTTAAACAATTTAAATGTTAATATTGTAAATAATTGCTGTAAATATTTTTGAAAATAATGAGAAACGAGAGTGATGTTAAAGGCGTGCTTATAATATTTTTATTGTCTTTGACAAATATGATAAACAATTTCTAATTGTTATAAATAATTTATGTGATTTTGTTATAAACATTTAAGAGCTAATTAAACATTTGGATTGAAGTTAACAAGTTTAAGAAATTAACATAATGATTCAATAGGATGTGAGCAAAGTACTTGAAAGAATTGCGTAAATATTAATGTGAGTTGTCTTGTAGACAGTTAAAAGTTTGAGAGAGCAAGCTGTATGTTACGTAACAGCATGTGAGAAGGGAGTGCATTTGACCAGGATGCAACAGGTTGGAAGGTAGCTCGCAGCTGTGCCAACACCTGGTTATCAGAGTGAGGTCGTACACACTCCGGCCTTGCGACTATAAATACCATTCTCTTGTTTATTAAAAGGAAACCAAATGCTCTATATATGTCACACCCTGATGTCCTTTTCCAATCCAGTAGTGTTATGAATATTACGTTATTTGGAGCTCTTGGGAGCTAAAATGTTTTATATCATGTTGTATGATAATTTTTGCAAGTCCTACTGAGGACGTAGTCAGATTGACTTGGGCTACTGATAGCCACGTTGATTTTGTTGTGTTAGTAAAATCATACCCTTTATTAGAAATAAATCTTTTGTACAGTTCAAAGTTCTCGTCTTCGTTTTTGGCTCATTTTTAAATGTCATGGTGGAGGTTATTGTGTGAACAGACTTTTAGTGATCCTGTTGTCAACTCAAACCCCGAGATAATTAAGAGGTAAGTAACGGTAAGTATGAACCCCCGTCTATTTTGGTGTGTTCCACAATGATTTCCTGTGAACTTCTGTGCTCTTATCTCGATAGTATCTGTCAGTGCCATTTTCATTGATGTAACTGTGCCGGTGCGATCGATAATTGGCAATCCGATTGAGGGGGCGGATATCTGACAGCCTACTATCCAGGTAAACGGGGACAGAAAGATTGGCGCCGTCAACGTGTGGGGCTTGTTCAACAACAATGGATTACCAGGTTGAACAATAGAAAGATTGGCGACCCAAGAGCGTGGGGCTGAGTCAACAGAAAGATTGCCGCACCTAGAACGTTGGGGCTCGATTCAACAAAACTGGATTACCAGGTTGAACGCCAGAAAGAGTGGCAAACCTAAAACGTGAGGTTCGATTAGACTCAAATAAAGAGGTTGATTCTTTGTTAGATGTCTAGGCCAATTGTAGTATTTAAGAGTGTGATTATATAGGAATTAAATGTTGTATTGTATTAGGAAAATTACACTCAGAAAAGATCAGATCTTATACAACTTGAGAAAGGTTAAATAGGCTGGAAACTTAGAAAAATCGCCTATAATCTGGAATCTTATTTTATTTGACCGGCTTATGACATTTCAGTCATATTAAAGATAAAATTAATTATTTGGATTGTAAATGTAAATTATTGGTGTTAGGATATTTTAAAATGAGCCAGAGAAATTTGAACATGTGCTTGAGTTTGTTTCAACATGAAGTATCTTCGAAGGTTAATTATAAGGTAGTTATAAGTTAGATTTAAGACAGAAAATTGATCAAAATTATATATGGTGAAAAGTGTTGCTCAAATGTTGTTATTTTGCTCTTTTGATGTATGTCCCTACAGCAATCCATTTTGAATAATATTGTAATGGCAGATGAAAGTTTGAAGAAAATGTTAGCGGAGATGTCTGCTAATATGAAGCAGATGAATGAAAGTATAAAGGAGATGGAAGTTAGGAATACTAGTCGAATGGAGGAGAATGCTAGTAATTTGAATAGTAGTATGAAGGAGATGGAAGCTAGGAATACTAGTCGAATGGAGGAGAATGCTAGTAATTTGAAAGCTAGCATGGGTGAAAGTTTGAAAGGTATCCAAACTAGTACTGCTAATTTGGAGGATAATATGTCGCGTTTACAGATTAATACCCTAGGAATTGAGAATACTGTAAGTGACATCCGCACAAATGTGTCTGATGTTAAAAATGATGTGTCTAAGGTACAGAGAGACCTTACAATGTTAAATCTAGATGTATCTAATGTCCGAGGGGATATTTCTTGTGCTAGAGCCGAAGTTGTAGTTGTCAAAAACGATGTAGCGACTGTCCAAGACAAGGTCGAGGAAGTCCAAAAAGAAATTCAAAAAGCTAGAACTGATGTATCTAATGTTCAGGTAGACATTAATAACATTCATGCGGATATAACTGAGGTGCAAAGTGACATAACTAAGATTCAGGTAGAGGTCAACACAGTTTTCGTAGATATTACTAAAGTCCAAACTGATGTAAATAAAGTCAGGGAAGAAATCTAAAACTCAAAAACTCTTTGTACGCGTAATATAACTGCATTAGCGACTAGGTTAGTCGATGAATCAGTTAGAACAACAACGTCTTTAGCAGAGTTGAAGTATGATGTAGAGGTCATGAGAACCCAGGTATTAGACCACAATAGAGTATTAAAAGAGGATATCGAAGTAGACATAGCCGAAATGTTAACAGCAAACGTAGCGGTATGGAAAGACGAGTGGAATAAGTCAAGTGGGGAACATGTAACCCAAATTCAGGAAAGGATTGAAAGAAAACTTGCCAGTACGCAGATAGAAATCAACAATGAAGTAGTACAGATTAGGAAAGATTTAAGCGTCAGGATAAATTCGTTATCCGAAAAACAAGTTGACGATAGAACACAACTAGATCAGGATATGCAAACTTTAAAATCCACATTAGAGGAACAGATGCATAAAGTTGTCTCGGATGTAAATGAAACGACGAGTAAACTGAAAAATTTGAAGTTAGGAGAGGCTAGTTTAATGGAGAACTACAAAGAAGAGATTATCAAGAAAGTCTTAACAGAAATCACCGACAAGGATACAGAAGGCTTAGCTTGCGAGTTGAATAGGAATTATGCTAGAAGACATAACCTAGAGCCAGAAGAAAGAGACGTGACTCCTGAAGAACGTGTATCCAGATTCAGAGAGGAGGATGACGAGAGGAATATGGAACCTGAGTGGAATTATCGAGATAGTGGGAAAAACTATCCGGATTCATATCCGAGGAACGTGACGGTCATTAGGAATTTCGAAGACAAACCACAAAAATTCAGTAACACTGATAGTTTGACACCTATAGAGTATGTAAGGAATCTCAAAGATTATTTCATCGAAGCTCACATTCCCAGAGAGAGAGAGATGAAGATAGTAGAGAGATATCTGATTGGAGGACCCCTTGAATGGTTTCGCGCATTTAGATACACATTCAGTAACTTTGACGAGTTTGCAGAGGCATTAATCAAGCGATTTTGGTCTATAGAAGCGCAGAATTCGTTAAGAGCGGAGGTGTATTCAAGAAAATACTCAGGTACTCTTCCAACGAGGTACGCTGATTTCTTTACGAGTCAGTTGTCCCGCTTGAGATTTTTGCAACCCCCATTGTCCACGGAGCAACTAATAGATGCGATTTCTCGTATGCTGCCAGTTGAGGTGAGGAGACTTATAATTTCGTCCAACATCAGGGATTTATCCAGCATGGATGAATTACTGAGAAGGTTAGACTACACAAGTCCAATGCCTAACGTAGTCCAGAAAGGTCAAAGGCAGGAGTTTAAGGAAATCAATACGGTATACATGGACCAAGTCCAACAAACTGACAAGCCAGAGCAGGAGAAAACTGATAATGTAGGTCCTCACAGGAATAATCAGTTTAGAAATTACAGATCACAAGGTTACCGACCGTATCAACAGAGAAGAGGTTGGAACTACAACCGAGGAAACTACAATGGAAGAGGCAGATATTACAACAATAATGGGTATAACCGTAACTATAATAGGAATAACCAAAACCAAAATAGAAACCAGAATACTCAAAGTCAGGTTATGACACCTGATCAGTATCAGCAAAGAGAGAAGGAAAGCCAACAATACTTAAAAGAATTAAGGGATAAAGAAGCTGACAATCAAAAGAAAAGGCAGGATGTTGTAATCGATCCTGGGCCTTCTACGAGCCAGCAGAATTTTGAGGTCGGTAACACAAAAAAAAAACGCCGATTTCTCAACGTCAGTGAGAACCTGTAAATACATTGCCACACCACACCTGATTACGATTAATGAGATATACGAAGTTACCGATGAAGATTTACTAGAAGAGAGGGGTATTGTTAAAGAGGAAAGACCATGTGCCTTACCTATTATTGCTGTACGGATAGATGGACAGCAGTACAAAGCCCTGATGGATACTGGTGCTATTATTTCCATCATTTCAGAGGAATGTTATCAAAGTCTGCTAAGAGGAGAGAACATGACAGTTCTACCTGTTTCTACCGTCAAAGTGAGAGGGATATTCCAAGATAAGGCAGTGAAATGCAAGATTCAAGTGTTATTGAACTTTGAGATCAATGGAAGGAATTATGAACAGATCTTCATTGTGGTGAGCAAGATCAATTTTGATATGGTGCTTGGAATCGATTTTATATCGAAGGTCAGAGCGATTATTGACATGAAGAACAGAAGTATTAGCTTTAATGATGGGTACATAATCACAGAAGAGATAGAAGAACAGGACGTGAAAAACAGTCTGGAAATAGACCTTAGGGAAGAAATTTTGAATACAATAATTAATGAAGTGGAAAATTTAGAAGAAATACCCAGTAGAAAAACTGAAGGATTTGAAGAAATTCAGGGGGAATTTGAGGATCTGATAAAGGAATTCCAAGATATTTTCGATGAAAAGCCTGGATTGATTAAGGATTATAAGTACAAGATAAGGCTGACAGATGAAACCCCTTACCAGAAGAGAATATACCCCATTCCTGAGAAATACTATCAAGAAGTACGAGGGTTAATCAGAAAAATGGAGGTAGACGGGATATTTAGAAAACAGGCGTCGTCTTATATAAACCCCATCACAGTAGTAAAGAAAAGTAATGGTCAAATACGTCTTTGTCTCGATGCCAGGACCATCAACTTGAAGATTCTTCCAGAAAATGACAGACCACCCAAGATTAGAGATCTGCTTCGGAAATTCAAAGGAAGAGCTTGTTTCAGCGTTCTCGACTTGACGTCTTCATTTTATCAAGTTCAACTAGAAGAGGATAGTATGCAGTACACTGGATTCCTATTTGACCAGACGTCATGGGTCTTTGCCAGAATGCCTTTTGGAATGGTTAACAGTGGACCAGCACTTATTCGAGCACTTGATAGTAAGCTCACTGACGAAGTGAAAGAAAATGTAATCTGCTACATTGACGATTTAATCGTATCTTCACCCAGCGCCGAAGAACATTTAGTGCACTTGAGAAAGTTGTTCGAGAATTTAAGAGAGGCCAACATCAAGGTGAACTATGGAAAATGTCAATTCTTGAAGAAGGAGATAAATTATTTGGGGCATACTATTGATAAAGATGGATATCATCCAAACATGAAAAAAGTAGATGCGATCACGAGATTTCCAAAGCCAACTAAGGTAAAACAAGTCAGAGAATTTGTAGGTGCATGCCAATTTATTAGCAGCCACTGTCCAAGATACTCGGAAATTATGGCTCCTCTGTATGACTTACTCAAGAAGAACAACAGATGGAAATGGAGTACCGCTGCAGACGAGGCTTTTGAGAAAGCAAAAGAGATGCTCAGAAATAATGTGAAACTGGAGTACCCAGACTTTGAAAAGGTGTTCTATATTGAGTCTGATGCATCGAGAATAGGCATTAGTGCAGTCTTATACCAGAAAGACGAGGCAGGCAACAAGCACTACATTGCGTTCACTAGTCGGAAGTTGAAAAAGCACGAGGAAAACTACTTCACGACAGAGCTTGAAGCGTTAGCTTTTGTGACAGCTTTACAAGCCTGGAAGAAAATCCTGCTGGGACATAAGGTCATCATTATTACTGACCATAAAGCACTACAGTTTATGTTGCAAACTGACATGTCAAGTGATAGACTGACACGTTGGGCTTTGTTCACCCAACAGTTTAACGCTACTATCGTCCACCAGCCTGGGAAAGATAACTTACTGGCTGATGCTCTATCACGTAACCCTATTAAAAATGTGCAGATACACCATGTACAATTGGAGCAAGAAGATGAAGAAACCGTTAGGAGGTTAGCCCGAATCGGTGTGTCACAGAAGAGACACGCTCCAATAAGGAAAATGTACAGGTTCCTCAAGGGTTACATGGATAATACAGATGTTGACTATGAAGCTACACGGAGAAATTCACGACACTTTGTCTTGAGTGGAGACATCGTATGCAAGTATGCTGACTCTGCGCATACAAAACTCCGAATAGTCGTGCCACCTAAACTTGTTGTCAATTTAGTGTGGGTAGCTCATCATGCAACTGGACATGCCGGTTTAGATAAAACTCTTAATACACTTAAAGAGAGATTTATCTGGACTAACATGCGTTCCAGCATTGCCAAGGTCATTAGATCCTGTGACAAGTGTCAAAGAGCAAAGTATGCTTCTGCGTTACTAAAGGGAAAACCGAAGGCGATGATTCCTTCTAAGCCAAACGAACTTATGGCGACGGATATATTTGGCCCCTGTCCGAAGGGATACCAGGGTAACCAGTACCTGTTGGTGACCGTGGATGTTTTCTCAAAATTTGTTACAATGAGTCCCATGCAGAAAGCTAACACGAGGAACGTAGTAAGCAGACTGGAAAATGCAGTATTTCCTAAAGCTGGTATACCGGAATATCTACTGTCAGATCATGGAACACAGTTTACGTCCGTGGAATTTGCAGCGGATATGGAAAGGCTTGGCATTAAGCACTTATTTTCAAGCGTGCGTTACCCTGAATCGAATTCCTCAGAAAGATATATGGCTGAATTTTCGAAATTCTGTCGAATTTTCTGTCCAAATGATCATTCTGGTTGGGTGAGATTTGTACCCCTTATTGAGGAATGTCTGAACTCTACAGTGCAAGAGAGCACAGGAGAAGTGCCAATGCGACTTCATCTAGGAAGAAACCCAGAAAGGCCGTGGGATAATCTTTTCAACCACATACCGAGAGATCCCGACATAGGAAGACAGCAGAGGATTGACAAGGCAAAGGAACAACTCCAGAAAGCAGCAGAGAAACGATTGAAGAGAGTAGCTGGAAAACGTTTTGGTACACCCTTTCAAGTTGGAAATCTTGTATTATTACGCAGACCTGTCAAGGCTGATATGTCCAAGAAAATCTACCCCAAATTTGGATTAGTGTTCCTGGGGCCGTTTAGGATTACAAACGCTTATGGAAACAACTGTTATGAACTCTACGATGATGAGAATAATGTCGTTTACGGCAAGTTCAATGCTGGAAATTTAAAAAGATACTATCCTAGAGTAAGCCAGTAATAATTCAATTTCGTGTTCAAGAGAGTTGAGATACTTGTAACATTGAGTTTAAAAACAATTTGCAACTGTTTTTAAAGCGTGGTGGGAGGAGAATGCCCCCGTAATTGAATTATGTAGAGACCACGGTGGCTATATTTGAAATTATAATGAAAGTTATGGCTGTCATAGTTATGACGTGGGCAGTCATGACGTAAGCACGGATGACGTAAATGTTATGCCAGCAGGTTACTTGAGCTGAGATTCTCAGTGACGTCAGCATTTAGTCGAGAATGTTCCAAGATTTACGACGCAGTCGCAGGAAACGAGGAATTCTGCTGAGGAAGAAACTATGCTATTGGAGGAGAGGCATGAACCAATCAACGATAGTTTAAAGGAAGACGGAGATTGCTAAAACTATGGTATTGTTATTACTTTTGGAATGCAGAATTGTGGAAATCCATTTGCAGTAAAAGCATTGATTTGGAATTTTGGTGAAATTTATTTTCAGTTTTTGAATTTTGAAAATCCGTCATGTATTAACGAAACTGGAACTTTGAGCGATGACGCAGTATCACGCTTTGGAAGGGATGGTAACGCCCCTCGTGAAGTTAATAAAAGGGCTTGCGCAGAAGAGAGGAGCCTCCTTTCGTTCTCTGATCATTCTGAGACCTCATTCTCAGATCATCGAAGTATATTTGTGAAAGTTCTTTTCTTATACATTCATTATAGTGAGACGTCGAAGTGAACAGCAGTGAAAAGAATCGTCTTTATAACGTGTGGCGAGGCCACTATAGTAACGAGATCCATATCAAACTAGGTGAAGTTGAAACGGACCTTGGAAAGCTTCTACAAGTTTAGCTTCGAACAGTTAGCGGTCACCGATAAGCTAATTGTATTGTGCAGTGCTACATGCAGTTATAGAGAAAAGCTGAACAATTTCGACCGATTAGTTCGAAAGATATTAGCAGTTTTATACGACTGAGAAAAGTGATTATCTCGCCACAAGAGAAGCACTTTTATATAGCCAGAATCAACGCAAGGCTGACGCTGCGAGTGGAATAGAAAGACTTCAGATTGCTTGGTTACACAACGATACAGTATAATGGAGCAATTGAATACGGCAGTTTGTTCTTCTAACACTACAACCGAAGAGCAGATGGAAGGCTAAGGCGCTTATTGCAATTGGGACATACTTCAACGGAGTAAGATAGCGACATGGAACTTCGCTAATTGCTATTCCACACAAGCGAACATGCGGTGAATACCATCTACACCCATGTTTCGTAATTAAAGGCTGAATACCATCGAACAGCCATAGAAACAATTTCATACTCTGAATATGAATAATTTCTTCGGAAATTTCTACAAAACTTCATGGCGATTGTCTACTGGAACTTCAGGGAATTTTTCAAGAGAGGTCAGGGATATCCCGACGCACAAAGAAGATTATTGCCGGAAGGATGTCTATTCGTCTTCGAGGAGCAGAGCGATTCACGGAGAAGGAAGCAGTTCGATTCTCTGAGGGTGCTATTTCCTATTTCGAGGATGGAGCTCAACTTTAACGTGGTGAAATGGATCCATCAGCAGTCTTCTTTGGGGAATTTTCCTCTGGAACGTCAATCGGCAGATAAGGTAGTCGTGAACGTTTATTGTATTTGAGTATATTAATGATGTTTGAGCAACCATTTTTCCCATATTTTTATCCTTATGTATTTTTGCCCTATTTTCTTGTTGAGATTCTTATTCTCAGTACACCTTGATGAGTTTTGCATTTTTCGACGATTTATTAAGACATTGTTTTGTCATGGGCATAGTTAACGATTTTGAATCAGTTGAGACTGATATTTAGATTTTTCAGTAATTAATATTTTTGTAGTCACGATTTGACTGTAAGTTAATGATTTTTATGGCAGATTTAAATTCAGACAGCGTGTCATTTTATTAAAGTAATTCTACCCCAGTTTAATTACTTTGAACAATTTTCTGTCATCATCAAGAAGGAAGAACATTTAAATGATTTTAGAGCGTTAAAATCTCTTACGTTGTCGACGATCTTGGAAATACTAGTCGTTATTTGAATTGATTGCAACACAGACATTTATCGTCAGTTATGAATGAACATTGCATTATAGACACTTTTGTGAAAGATTAACTTTAATAATGAATTTTTGAATGCATTAAAGTCAAGTACTTTTGTTAGGAGTTTTTCTCAATTAGAGATTTATAGAACGATGTTTGCATTCCCCAGTCTAATTGGATTCTATTCGACTACTTTGCAGTTTTAGTCGCACTTTATTTGAAGATAGTATTTTCATACTACAATTTTCTTTTAAGATGTTAATCTTAAATTTTGATAGACCAGACAGGCGTATATAAGCGTATTCACTATTAAATTTGTTTGTGATTGGCAAGTTTTGACTTGAGTTCGGTTCATGAATGAAATCCACGAAGGTTAAATGAAAAACAGTTTTGAAACAATTAATGATTATAAAAATTTTTAAGTGGAACTATGAATGTATAATCGCTAGTGCAGCGCGTGTTGAAAGTCGCTGAGATATAATGCCCTTGAATATGAAGGAAGTTCCCACAGGAATAAATGTTAAAGAATTATTTGTGGAAGTTTTGTAAGTTATGTGGAAGTTTAATACCATATAGATTAATATATGATGATTTTGGGCATATTTTTAATGCAGATTGTGCATTAACTTGTTAGCGAAGGATTTTCCGCTGGAGTAAGATTGTCATAGTTAGTTGAAAATAAATCAAGTGATTTACTGTTATAATTAACACGAGTTTTGAAAGAATTTGAGATAAGATTTTGAATGAAGGTTGCCGTCACAAATCATTATTAAAACCTTTATTAAACCAGATTGTGACATTAATATGTATAACTAACCTTCATTGGTCGATTATATTAATCACGATTATGAAAATTACCAACCGAATGGACATGTGGTCAATGTATTTCTGAAATTAATAATTTAAACAATTTAAATGTTAATATTGTAAATAATTGCTGTAAATATTTTTGAAAATAATGAGAAACGAGAGTGATGTTAAAGGCGTGCTTATAATATTTTTATTGTCTTTGACAAATATGTTAAACAATTTCTAATTGTTATAAATAATTTATGTGATTTTGTTATAAACATTTAAGAGCTAATTAAACATTTGGATTGAAGTTAACAAGTTTAAGAAATTAACATAATGATTCAATAGGATGTGAGCAAAGTACTTGAAAGAATTGCGTAAATATTAATGTGAGTTGTCTTGTAGACAGTTAAAAGTTTGAGAGAGCAAGCTGTATGTTACGTAACAGCATGTGAGAAGGGAGTGCATTTGACCAGGATGCAACAGGTTGGAAGGTAGCTCGCAGCTGTGCCAACACCTGGTTATCAGAGTGAGGTCGTACACACTCCGGCCTTGCGACTATAAATACCATTCTCTTGTTTATTAAAAGGAAACCAAATGCTCTATATATGTCACACCCTGATGTCCTTTTCCAATCCAGTAGTGTTTTGAATATTACGTTATTTGGAGCTCTTGGGAGCTAAAATGTTTTATATCATGTTGTATGATAATTTTTGCAAGTCCTACTGAGGACGTAGTCAGATTGACTTGGGCTACTGATAGCCACGTTGATTTTGTTGTGTTAGTAAAATCATACCCTTTATTAGAAATAAATCTTTTGTACAGTTCAAAGTTCTCGTCTTCGTTTTTGGCTCATTTTTAAATGTCATGGTGGAGGTTATTGTGTGAACAGACTTTTAGTGATCCTGTTGTCAACTCAAACCCCGAGATAATTAAGAGGTAAGTAACGGTAAGTATGAACCCCCGTCTATTTTGGTGTGTTCCACAATGATTTCCTGTGAACTTCTGTGCTCTTATCTCGATAGTATCTGTCAGTGCCATTTTCATTGATGTAACTGTGCCGGTGCGATCGATAATTGGCAATCCGATTGAGGGGGCGGATATCTGACAGCCTACTATCCAGGTAAACGGGGACAGTACCATCCCGGCATTTGCCTGAAGACGAAGTGGGAAACCACGGAAAATCACTTCGAGGATGGCTGAGGTGGGAATCGAACCCCCTCTACTCATTTGGAACACCCGAGGCTGAGTAGACCCCGTCCCAGTCCTCATACCACTTTTAAAATTTCGTGGCAGAGCCAGAAATCGAACCCAGGACGTCCGGGATGGCAGCTAATCACGCTGTCCACTACGCAACGGAGGCGACTCTATTCGTGATAATTGGAATTTTAATAGTTCAATATTTATAATAATATGACACGTTCTGTAATTACTGCCTTGCTGCGAGGCTCAGCGGTAAGTTTCTCGCTTGCTGTGCCCAAGATTGCAGGTTCGTATCCTGGCGCAGTCAGCTGGCATTTGAGGGTGCGCAAATGCGAGGGAGCCGTGTCAGTAGATTTACTGGCACGTTGAAGATCCCCTTCGGAGCAAACTTCCGGGACCCCGGCGTATCTAAAGCCCAGAGCAGTTAAAAGGGACGTAAAACCAATAATGTTATAATTATCTGTATTTACTGTATGTTTGGGGCAGATGTCCTCGTAGTTCCGCCCCTTAAAATCTCACTAACTAACTATTATTGTAAGTGTATAGCAAACGCTTTTCGCACAGACGCCGTTGAAAGAAATTATAGTTTCGGTCTGATGTGTTTATTCGTGAGCCTACCCACATAACAAATCTATTTGTTATGTGTCGTCTGAGTGAGTCGGAGTTTTCCTTTAAACAAAGGTGGTCAAAATTTCGAACACTTGCTACATTGATATACAGGATACCTTGCTTTCGTTCTTCAGATCATTATGTCGTCGTCCAATCTGGCTGCATACCATCGGATAAGTACGGTGCTTTTGAGGACCAAATAAAAAATCACTCGTTGGAACAGATTGATATGCGTTCATAATACATACACAATAAACGACATTAAGCAAAAAAATGTACTAGTTCAAGCTTCGAACCTACTACAACGCGACTTCGTTGACGCTACTCTAACAATTCTTGATTTAGCCACCATAGCTACCGAGAACCATGGTGCAATGCTGGCACTTATTGAATCTATTCGTAGACACGTCCTGTCCAAACGTAAGAAGGTGTTATTCGGAGCTCTGATCGTTTCAATCATGCATTATATTTGAGGTCATTGAAAGAACACTGCCACTATTGATTTCTACTATATTCGCGAGGATGTACTCAACGGTAAAGTTGTACAATGGACGGAAAGGAGCAGGTACGAATGTTTTTAGGATGACTGTGATATACGCGTTAGTTGGGTTGCCTTCCTCCAAAAATAATAAGGGGCTGGTGGACCACACTGTATATATACACGGGGCACTTATGAAGTTTAGGTGGTACGGATATTTTTTCTCGAAATGTGATTTTTTACATCAATTATGGGTAAATTGAGGGTGCTGATCACTATTAGTTTTGCACCCACACCTAACACCCTTGAGGGAAGAGGGTTCGTAGAGTCTGCGTGGCTTTTGATAATGTTAAGGTTTTTTTGAAAGTTGAACTATCTTGAGCAGCAATATTGTTTCCTTGCACTCGATTTTTAGCATTTTCATGATTTTCTGTAAACAGCAAGAGTGGTACCCAGTCATAAATTCTAATTTGCGATGAATGACCCGGAATGGTACGGTATTGCGTTGCTATAAATTGTATGAAAACGTTTCTTACTTCGGATATGCGAAAAGTCATCCGTAGCGCCCTTGAATGTCGGAGTTCGATCCCTTCCCGAGTACTAAGTGGAATAATCGAATTCGTCCCTCAAGGGCGTTAGATGTGGGTGCAAAACTAATAGTATATTCGTGATCAGCACCCTCAATTTACCCATAATTGATGTAAAAAAATCACATTTCGAGAAAAAATATCTGTACCACCTAAACTCCATAAGTGCCCAATATTTATTTAGCGTATGGCTACAAACATCACTAAAAAATACTATTTACAATGATAACAAATTACAAATTAATGTCCAGACCACGAATATAGTCTATTGATCCCTCCGTCATCACCAGGAACTCTGTTGGATCGCCAGGAAAAGCTCTCAGAGGACATTCTGAAATTACATGCTGAACAGTCTGCTTTTCAGCACCACAGTCACAACATGGAGAAGCTATTTTCTTCCACTTGAACAAAGAATCGGCACACCTGCCAGTGTTGGTTCTTATACGGTTAAGAACCGACCAGATCTTGCGTGGTAAATCAAAACCAGGTGGTTTGGTCGATATACATGGTATCTTCAGTTGTTCTGTAGTAGTATTACTCTGCCATGTGTGTCTCCAGCAGTCATTGATATTAAAGCCGTTGTTAACTAGCATCCTTCCAGTTTCTAAAGGTGGATTGCGAGAACGAAGCCTTCCTTTACCGATGGTTGGGATGTCTGCATGAACAGGGAGGTTAGGATTTTTCTGTAGATGTTTGTATTCACGGACAAGTGCACTCTCCCGTCGCAGAGATGGAGGTGGTATGTGGCTAAGTATGGGTAGCCAAAACGTAGGTGTAGGTCAGATTGTACCAGTTATAAGACGCATGGTATGGTTGAGCTGAGTGTCAACAAGTCTTGTGTGAGTGCTATTCATCCAAGCAGGGGAGCAGTATTCCGCAACAGGGTAGACCAATCCCAGAGCTGAAGTACGAAGTGTTGATGCAGAGGAGCCCCATGACGTTCCACATAGCTTCTGGAGGATGTTATTCCGAGTTTTGATTTTGGCAGCTGTTCTTAATAGGTGCTGTTTGTAACTGAGCGTTCTATCAAGTGTGACCCCTAGGTATTTCGGGTTTCTGTTGTGCTTGAGTAGCCTTCCTTCAAAGTAGACCTTGAGCTCTTTGTTGGCCAATTTACTGTTTAGGTGAAACGATGAGACTTCCGTCTTATCCACACTTGGCAGCAACCTCCATTTGCGGAAATAATCACCAATAACTGACAAATCATTGGTCAATATGGACTCTGTAACTTCAAGATCACTGTGCTTCACTGCGAGTGCCCAGTCGTCGGCATACCCAAACTTTCTTGATATGGTTTCAGGCATGTCTGATATGTACAAGCTGAAGAGAAGAGGGGCGAGAACAGATCCTTGTGGCAGCCCATTATTCAGCTTCATTTGTGAACTCATCTTGTTGCCCATTAGCACTTGGAAACATCGGTTACCGAGCATTTCATTGATGAGATTGGCAATTTTTAGGCATGGAATTACTTGTAGAAGTTTTAATATGACACCTTGTCTCCAGACAGTATCATATGCAGCTGTCAAATCAATGAATACGACTGACGACTTCTCTTGATTCTGGAAGCTAGCTTCTATGAAGCTTGTTAAGGAGAGGACTTGATCTGTGCAGCTGCGGTTAGGTCTGAAACCTGCCTGTTCAACCGGTACATGTTCAAAGATCTTGTGGCACGTTCTGTTGTACACCAATCTTTCGAGGAGCTTATATAGTATACTAAGTAAAGCTATGGGTCTATAAATTTCTGGTTTGTCATTTGGTTTACCAGGTTTCAGTAAGGCTATGACTTTTGCTCGTTTCATTTCAGATGGTATGTTGCCCGTTTGTAGAATGTTTGTGTAGAACATAGCAAGCCACTTTTTCACATATTTGCCACAGTGCAAAAGGAATTCTGCATGAATACCATCAAATCCTGGGGCTTTCCCTGGTTTCATTTCTTTTATGGCAGTCGTTACTTCTTCGATGCTGAATGGTGGAGAGTATTCTGTTTCGGTTGTGCAGGCTGATTTGAGTGCCTTTAATTTCTTCTTAGCAGCAATAGTATGTGCTCTAACTTGAGGAGTTCTGGAAGTGGACACGATGTTGGCTGCAACTTGGTTGGGGGTAACAGCATCATACGTGCGGTCAAGTGGGGTAGCACCACCTAGTTTTCTGAGCAAAGACCAAGCTTTTCTACTTGATGCACGGAAGTCCATGGATTCAACAGTCTCATTCCACTTTAAACGTCTAGCTGCGTCGATGTTACTCAGCAACTCATCTGCTATGTCATGATCGTTGCTTTCACAAAATTCTTTGTATAGGTTTTCGCACTCTTCTGTCCAGCCAGGAATATATGCCTTACGGAAACCTCGTGGAATACACTTCTTTGCTGTGCTAATTACAGCTCCAACGAACCGCTGGTAGTTTGAGCTAGTTGGTGGAATCCATCCTACACATTTATCCAGATTTACTGAGAAAGTGTCCCAATCCGCCTTTTGAAAATTCCATCTGGGCCTAGGAAATGCTCTTATTAAAGGGATACAAATCCCAAATTGAAGGCAAATTGGGCGGTGTTGGCTGTGTGGGAAGTCTCCAAGGACTTTTCTTGATACTGGAAGAGGTTGACTTTTATAATCAGACGAGACAAAGCAAAGATCAGGATTGTGATCCGTTTTCCAGGCACCTGATCTGAAAGTGCTCCGATCCTTTGCATCAAAGATGAGATGAATATCATGGTCTTCGGCCCAGTTCACCAAAGCGTTTCCATTTTCATTGCTGTGCCTGTATTTCCACAGTTCATGATGACTGTTGAAGTCGCCCAGATATGTTGTAGGGTGAGTGTGAGTTCTAAGCACTTTAGAAGGCCAATTGATGCCGGGAGGTTTATAAACATTGACTATAGTCATTTCTCCTATTCTTATGACAACTTCTTGAATACCATCGGCATAGCCTACAGAGATAAGATGTGCATTTTCTATATCTTGTCTGACATATGTTGCCACACCATAAACATTATCATAAGTGGCACCGAGTAAGTCATATCCAGGTATTTTTCCTCTTGAAGTAAGTTGAGCTTCGTTTGCTGCGTGGGTTTCCTGGATTGCAACTAAATCAATTTTGTTGTCAGCTAAGATCTTATGCTGCACTTGGCATTTTGCTCTACTAATGCCTTCAATATTCAACTGACAAACTCTTACACATTGTCCTAGCTTTCTAGAGGGATAGTCCTCAGGAGGACCATTTATGGACTCATTCATGTTCTGATACGTGATGTAATATTTACCAGGAGATCACGAGGATTGTCTGGTTGCCAGTATTTTTGTTGCTCGTTTAGCACCACCCAGGGGACACGTGCAGGGTAATTAAAAGGTTAAACCTGCGGACGTGAGCAACAGCCATCCCCCAGTGCCCAATACAGTACCTAGGGGAGATCTTGGAACCAACAGGTTTAGAAAAGAAAGCACAAATAATTCGGCTATAGAAGTTGAAGAGAGCGTATGGGAGAACACGTGACATCTACAACAAAAATTTCATGTCCACACATACAAAGATGAGACACTACAAACGGTAATCAAACCACAAGCTCTGTATGCAAGTGAGACTCTAATACTTAACAGGAAGGGTGACTTGGAAAATATCCAAAAGGGAGAACGCAAGATCTTGAGGAAAATTCTTGGCCCAGAAAGAACAGAAGATGGATACAGGTTGAAATCTCGTAAAGCAACTGAGAAATGATCTAATCTTGCGGCGGACATCAGAAAACGAAGATTGAAGTTTTATGGACAATGTTCAAAGACTTCCACCGACTAGGCTTACACACAAGACCTACGCAGAAAGACTGAAGAATATACCGTGGATTCAGCAAGTCAAACAGGATTTGGAGAAGGCCCAAGTAAGAACAGTGGAAGCCTCTGACAGGAACCTATTCCGATGTAGGGTAAATGGATGGATAGCAACACCAGAGAATAACGCTCCAAAGAGACTAGGAACCAAGTGGACTGACGAAAGGAAGATGGCCAACGGGGAGAGAATGAGAACATATGGAAGATCAGAAAGGTGAATCATAAAAGTACTGCGAGATCCGTCTGGGTCCATTCGCACATACTAATAATAAAAACATAATAAATAAAAATATATAAAATAATCGTACATTATGCAACGAGTCTATAATGACAATAATTAAGACACGAGTATGTTTATAAAACGAGCGAAGCGAGTTTTTATAATTTCCATGCGAGTGTATTAATTACCATTATAGGCGAGTTGCAATACAACTGTATATGTTCGACGATAATTATTATTACTATTTTATGTTCGAAAGTAAATATTCATAAATATCTGTCGAGATTTCCAGTTTTATGTACTGAACAGAGCGCATGAGACACAGAGAATGCCTTGTATTTGACCATGGCCTCCTCAATTACCCTACTATGACACTAGGCCACGGAGTGAAATTTAAATTAGAAGGCAGTGGAACTAAGCGCAGGTGCGATGCTATCCCAATCTAATTGGTCAAACAACTGTTTCTTGAGCTCTGATTGGTGGGAGAAACTTTCATAATGAAAAATAGTGTTATAATGTGCCTCATTATAGTACAGTTTTCTGACATATAATAGTCAGGGTCGAACATAAATAAATATTATGAATTTTTGTTATAATTTATCATATTGCTATTAGCCATTGAAGATACGAGTGCTGGCGGTCGAGGTGGGAACTATTCTTCTTTTACTTGCGTCACATTGTCAGCCTACTTGATTGACAAGTAGAGTCGCACGGGTAGGATATAACTCAGCTCCAGTAGTCTGAGTCTGGCCGCGTGACTCAGCGGTAACATTCTCACCTGCTGATGCCAAGGTTTCAGGATCGAATACTGGCACAGTCAGCTGGCATTTGAAGGTTAGGAAATGCCGGGAAACCCTGTCAGCAGATATAATGAGTCGTTGCTCCCGTCCCAAATCGACTGAAGAATATACCTAAAGATGCTAACAGCACTAGTTTTTCAAATCCAACCATGGGCTGATTTTTTACGCGTGCACTTTGTATTGTGATTCGAGTTAGTTGGCACGCTGGGGATTCACACAGTATTTTTGAACTGTATTAACTCTCTGAACGTGGAATTCGAACCACAGGATGTGACTTTTCACTTAGAAAATCTTACAAACTAACTCGACCCACCTTGGTGAGAGGCAAGCAGCTTGTGTCGCGACTTATGATGGTGAGATTAATAGTCACGTAAAATTACTAGACTATCTGACTCTATGAACACTGAACTATTCGGTGCAGAATATTCCAAACTATTTAATATATTGCACGACTAGTTCTGCAGTCACGTGGCAGCTTCTTGAAGTGGCGAAGGACAACTGAGCTCTACGGTGAGCTGGCTACATCTCGCTAATCTACAGGGTCTTTCATATATAATAAGAGCGCCAAGCGGCGGCTTTGTTAACCGCGGCTGCGGTCACCTTGGCCGAGCTTTTGGCGCGCCGAGACCCCCTGCTTTAAGCGTGTGTACAATCCTATATGATGCAGCGGCCTTGCTAGCGTGTGTTCAATGCTGAAATCTTACTTTAGTTAGTTAGTTATTGTTGATGAAACCGAAACCCCTACTTGTGCTAATTTTGTGAGTGATTTATTCGGAGACCGTTCAAGATTCTCGCCAATGTCATCTAGCCCATCCTCTGTTAAAACTGTTCGTGTGCGGGCATGTTTTTTATTGAGCACCGAGCCAGTAGTGTCAAACTTATTTGCAATTACGTGAATCTTTGCTAGTGAAGGTGGCACTTCATCAGGAAATTGCTGAACAAATGCATCACGTACCCGCCGAGCCGACTCGTACTTAAAATAAGTTTTACATTAAAAAAATACGACGTTGCAATGATAACTGTCTCACCATGTTAGCACTTGAGGTTTAGACTGGCGACTAAGCACCTGCACGCTTATTGCAAGGTCCGTATGTACTATGCGTGCGCTTTCAATACTACAGCAGGGGGCCGTGGCGCGTCACAAGCTCGGCCAAGGTGACCGCAGCTTCGGTTAACAGAGCCGCCGCTAGGCGCTCTTATTTTATATGAAAGACCCTGTAGTTGCATCACGATTTTCTCAGCAGCACTGTCTGGCGGTCATGGGTCGTTCTTTGTGACATGATGTACAAGTGTAACAAGGTAGTGTGTTAATGTGGCCTATGAGTGAGAATCTTGTTCAGGAGTTATAATTGTAGGAATTTGGAACCGCCCACCACACAAAGCTTCTCAGCTGACCATAATAAGACCGCGAGCCGCAGATTAACTACCAGTTACCAGAACGCAGGGCAATACCTCGGGCTTGGATGTTTAGGAAAACCCAATTTTTAGCCTATTTTAAATTTTGAAAAAATAGGCTTATGAGATCACCTTTTGTCCGTGTGTGTGCGTGTGTGTGTGTGTGTGTGTGTGTGTGTGTGTGTGTGTGTGATTCGTGTGTGTGTCCCCCCCTAATAAAATCTAAACGGCAGGAGCGATTTCAATGAAACTCGGAAAGTTCATAGCACTATTCCCGGCGACCTCGACCGTGCCCTTCAAATTTTGTTACGACTCACCAATCCAACATGGCGGCTGTGCGAAATATTTCACCAGCATTCAATATCTCCGAAACTATTACCGATATTACCCTGACATTTTCTATGGTGATAGAGGGAACTACTATAAGTTCACTTATGTGACGTTTGAAAACCTGGTAACTACAAAACCAACATGGCGGCCAAGCGAATTTGCGACTTTTAAATAGACGTTTCTCGCGATTCGACCAACCAAACGCAATGAAACTTGGTACAGTATATGTTTATATACATTGTAATGCACCGACATCTAACTTCGTTCAATTGTTTACATAATCACAAGATGGCGGATGTGCGAAATATTTCACAGGCATTCTATATCTCTGAAACTATTAGCGGTATCTCCCTAAAATTTTGTACGGAGATAAAGGGCACTACTGGAAGTCCATCTATAAGATTTTCAAAAACCGGTTAACTACAAAACGAACATGGTGGCCAAGCGAATTTGAACATTTTAAATAGACCTTTCTCGCGATTTAATGTTCCAAGCGCACTGAAACCTGGTACAGGAAATATTTATACACATTGTAATCCACTGGTATCTAATTTAGTTCAATTGTTTACATAACCTCAAGATGGCGGCAGTGCGAATTTTAAAATTAAATTTTTATTTCTTGTGATGTAGTCATGCGATCGAAGTGAAAGTTTGAATAATGAACCTACGCAATAATTTTCCTTTAATGGTACATGACTCTATGGCCTATACATTTAACAATCCAACATGGCGACCATCCGAAATATTTAGACGATACTGAATATCTACGAATCTATTTTAGCAATCAAACTAAATTTTTTAATGTTCATAGGGGCTATGAACTTAAGTTCACCTATAGGACTTTAAATAACCTAGTGATCACAAATCCAACATGGCGGTGACGCGAATTATAAATATTCACATGGACGTTTCTCGCAATTTAACCATCCGCGTGCAGTGAAACTTGGTACAGTAAATCTTTATCCGTATGTTAATCCACTGGCATCTAATTTATTTTAATTGTTTCCATAACCTCAAGATGGCAGCTGTGAAAATTTTTTAAATCTCCTTGTTTTTTCTTGTGTCCTAATTATGCGATTGAAGTTTGAATACTACACGTTCACAATAATCTGCATGTAACAGTACATAACTCTAGGACCTACATATATAAAATCCAACATGGCGACCATCCGAAATATTTAGTCGGTTCTCAATATCTAAGAATCTATTACAGCAATCAAACTGAAATTGTGTATGTTGATAGTGGCAATTAACATTAGTAGGATACATGAAAATAGGCTATATAATTCTTCACGGAACTACTTGTTTTTCATTGCCTCTATTTTCATGGCCGTTTGGTTTCTGATGCAAATCAAGTGATTATCGTCACAATGGGTTGTATGGAACTGCGCCCAAGCTTCACTAATGACCCTGGTCACTAGCATAAACCTTTCAAAAGTGGCAGTGGAACTGCGCCCATTGAGAGCGGTCAGGTAGGTTCCCTCCCTCCACCCCTTTACCGAATTATGTTGTGTCGAGTGGTGTGAATTTGAAGTGACTAATTTCAAATTGGTTGTGTCTTGATTGCGAACAAGTCAAAAACCGTCCAGATTGCGAACAACTGAATATACTCTGTCCAGATTGCGGACAAGAGATTAGTGTTGGCCTGGGATACATAAAACAGGTACAGTTTTCATAACAGACTAATATTTAATTTTTGTTATAGCAATATTAGCATTAACTGGTACATTAAGATGTTTTCGACATCCTAACCATATTTTAAAAATATTTTTGTTCTTGCAAATGTTTAATAATCTAGTTTGAGGTAATCTTACCGTTTAGAAGATTATTATATTTTTTATTGTATAACAAAACTAGAGGGGTAGTTATTTATGGTGGATTAGAGACAGTTGTATTATTATTATTATTAGTGTAGCCTCCGTGGCTTTGCAGCAGCGCGTCGGCCTCTCACCGCTGCGTTCCGTGCTTCAAATCCTTGTCACTCCATGTGACATTTGTGCTGGGCAAAGAGGAGGCGGGACAGGGTTTTCTCCGGGTACTCCGGTTTTCCCTGTCATCTTTCATTCCAGCAACACTCTCCAATATCATTTCATCTGTCATTCATTAATCATTGTCCCTGAGGATTGCGACAGGCTTCGGAAGCTGGCACAGCGCCTATCCTCGCCGTTAGATGGGGGTCTCATTCATTCCAACCCTGACCCAGTCCAATGACTGGAAAAAGGCTGTGGATTTCATCATCATTATTATATTATTATTATTAATATTATTATTATTATTCGCCTATGTGGTGTAGTGATTAGTATGATTAGCTGCCACCCCCGGAGGCCCGTAGTACAGCTTCTTATCGGGACGGGGGACTACCTCTTATTCTCAGCAATGCAGAAGCTATTGGTGGGAGACAGTCCGTCACTTCCCCTTAAACCGACCTTGGGCTAACAGCCGACTTAACTATGGGCGCAGTTCAATCGGCCTAATTAAAAGGATCTGGAAATACCACAGATTATGGGCGCAGTTCCATATCTCCCGTCACAATATAGTGGTTTTTATTTGTCATATAAATGCATATTTCGAACATTTTTTACCATTAGGTCATATTTTGAGCATTTTTTGGTAAGAACGTCATATTTCGGTAGTTTGACGGCAGTTATAGGTGTGCAATCATTCTCAACTATTAAAAAAATCGAATTTACCCTCCAGGTTGGCGGCTCCCACGGACTCAGCAAGGGAACTCGCCTCTACCGCCCCTACGGGCAGTGTCCTAGAGCTGGGAACGACTGATCGGAGTGGATAGAACTGGGGAGGTATGACCAGCACCGCGCCCAGGTGGCCTCACCTACAAATCGAACAGGGGCCTCATGAGGGAAGGGAGATGAAGATTAGGAGGGATAGGCAAGGAAGAGGGAAGGCGGCGGCCGTGGCCTTACAGGGGGGTACCATCCCAGCATGTGCCCGAAGACGAAGTGGGAAACCACGTAAAACCACGTCGAGGATGCCTGAGGTGGGAATCAACCCCCTCTACTCAATTGGACCACCCGAGGCTGAGTAGACCCCATCCCAGTCCTCGGACAACTTTTCAAATTTCGCGGCAGAGCCGGGAATCGAACCCAGGACCTCCGGGGCGGCAGCTAACCATGATGACAGCTACTCTACGGCATCCTCAACTTACCGAACGGAAACTAGTGTTTACAGAAATAAACTGAAAATAACCACTTAAACACGTATATTCAGAAAAATCATGGGAATAAAGAATTTAGTTAACAATTTAAATTCGAAGGGATTGTGGCTTGGATTTATAATAATAAAAACGGCCATACTTAAATCAGTAATTTTCAGGTCATATTTTGTATTTCTTGAGACATATTTCGACATTTTTAAGGTAGTATTTGCTTGCATATTCGGGCTACTTTTAGGTCTTAAACATCTGAGCTCTAGTAATAACATATGCTGTTGCTATGACGTCCAGTCTCCCTCTGACAAGAGACGTGTGATGTCCCAGTGTTGTGCCAGCCAACCACATTATTCGGTGATAGAGTTTCATAAGCAAACACGTTTAACTCATTAGCTCGCTAAAGTGCTGTCAAATGTCTGCAAACACTCTCTTGATCGATGTTCACGCATGACGACATTCACTCTATTTAAAGCTATTCACTTTTTTATCAACCAATTGGCAGCACAATCTACTAATGCACCACTGGTAACATTTTATGGCACGTGAGAATGTACTCGATTGTATAAAGGAGGAATTAGTACACTATCAGTGGCGCATTCTATACGCTAGCTAGAATATCTGTAAATCATATCACATATTATTGGACTTTTATTAATGTAATTTCCTCAATGGCATTCCATGTTTTAAGTTTAAAAATCTAACAGTTGACATTAATTTGTGGCTGTTTAATTCACTTCAGCTGAATGCTGCATTCGACAGGTCTACTGCACCCTTAAACCAATTTTTTTTTGTTTAGGCTTGGGCATACAGAACAATATAACTTGTCGCTGCGGTAAGCGATACTTTGTAGTGACGGTAAGCTATACCTTGTCACGGTAGTACGCGATATCTAGTCATGGCAGTAAGTGATACCTTGTCGCAGTGGTAAGCGAAAGCGATATCTAGTCACGGTGGTAAGCGGTACTTTGTCACGACAGGACGCGATACCTTGTCGCGGCGGTAAGCCATAATATCTATGCCATACAGAGTACAACTCGGCAGTTCTATTACTGGCGATACAGTAACAGTGCTACAGCAGTATATTGAAATGCAAAACAACTATTTTGAGTCATTGTTTTAAAATTCCTCATAAAGTCAAAAAAAGTATTTAATTTCTTATTTTCCTCACGAACAAAATGTAATGTTGACTAAATTCACCTATTTACGCTGGGACTTATCTTGAAACAACCTTAGGTGAAAATTAGCAAAATATAAGAAATAAGAAAACGTTAATTTCCCTATACTACACTAGTCATGTCCAGTTCAGCCACAATTTGTCTCCATACCTTCGCTTTTCTTAATATAGTTTTGTAATTACTATGACTATTATCGTACAAAAATATGTTCCGGCAATTTCTCTATAAGCTTCTCTCTTACTTCTTCAGCCATAGCGTTCCGTTCTGTCTGCTTGGTATAAGTGGATCGCCTACCACCTTGGTCATCTAGACCAGAGGTCCTCAATGTGGGAGGGCCGGCACACTGAGTGGGGCACGGAGAGTGATAAAGGGGGGCGCCGGCTCTGATTGATATATTTATATTTCATATTCTATAACAAATATTGCTATCCTCATATCCATGAACCTATCATAGACAGGAAGCTCCCTCGACCATTCAAGACTAATAAACTCGTACTTTTGCTGTCTTATTTCACAAGAACTGACCAATAGATCCCGCCAGCAGGGATTCTGAGAAAAGGTGTAGAGTAACATTTCCCACACAGCCCCCTCTCACGCTCCACGCGCACCAATATCTCCTTACCAAACACTTACATAAAACTTTCTTTGGCTTTTCCCAATTAATTGGGGTGGCCGGAGCCAACCTGACTCATTTTGGTTTTAGCCGGGGATTTAAGGCTGGATGGCCTTCCTGACGCCACGTAATTTTTCAGGTGAAAATTCCACACAGCTGTCACCGGGATTCGAACTCTGGCCGTCCGGGTGAAAGACAAGCAGCTATGCCACTGCGCCATCACGCTCCCATGAAAATAAGCCACATGCCAATATGACCGCCACTTCCTTACAAGAATAGATTCTTCTATTTCTGCCATTGTCGACTTGAATTCAGCCAGGCCATTTTTTTTACAAAACGTTGTTGAAGAAAAAGTGTGAGAGCCCCTGATCTACACCAGATGTTCTTACCACGATGCTCTTTAAATGAAATATGGTGCTCTCGTTATACGAGCCAACAAGCTTCCATGAGATCAATTCTTCAATTCAAATTTTGTTGCACGAACCAAAATAATAATGTTTTCATTACAAGTTTTGACAGTCAGAAATGTCATCATTTTGTAAAATAGTCTTTTTAATTTACAGTAAAATAATTGGACATCCTTGTTTTATGAGTAACACGAACGATGTGCTAATTTGACTCGACTGGCCAGAATATGCCATTGTGGATACGTGGTGGAATATGGACGGTATAAAATATTTTTAATAAAATGGGAAGATATTACTAAATATTAGGCCTATTAAGTGTACCCAAGTAAAATGTGTTTAGCTACATTTAAATCCTAGCTTTGTATATCGCTAGAGGAATGCTGCAGGCTAACGAGGTGCCACGTGTGAGAGAATAGCAGGAGTTGAGAGTTATGTTTGCGATTTATCTTTGCGCATACCTGAGCAATAATTATATCGCACTTGGTCATGAGTTATGGCGGAACCCATTAGGCTGCAGGTAACACTAATCTCACGCTCCTCTATAAGCTGATAAATACTGATATTTTGTTTCGTTCTGTCACACCGCCTAAGTATGATCTACGGGAAATGGGGACCAGAAACAGGTTTAGCATCATTAGACAAATACGAATTCCAAAACAAGATCATTGCTCTTTAAGACTCTGAAGGAAAATACCTTCTATTTAATGCTCGTATCGGAAGGTGTTCGTTGATGTTTTTCTTTAGTTAGAACAGTTTCGTCCAGAAACTCCGTTCGAGTAATCAGCCCTTGCTTTCAGTCTTTCAACTAGCTGCACACTTTTCCTTCTAACCCCTTCACCCTCTATGCTTTGTCTCAGAGGAGTAGCAAGCCAGTAAGAACGAGCAGCTTGTTGTATGTGAATTTAACCTAGAAAAGGACCTCGTAAAGTAAACTACCACTTAAAATTCAAAGGACGATGCTCCATGTACGAACCATCTGCCCCTAATAATATTGATTTATGCAGCCCAACTAACGTGTCCTATCAAGAAGGTCCCTATTTCTCGTATTTTGTTTATACTTACGTAATTTAATTAAAACATTGAAAGAAAATGATGATGCTTCGTAGATAATTTCAGCTCGTAAAGAAGTCATTACTCATTATGAGCAACAAAATCACTCTTAGTTACATTTACAGGGGCAACACGGATTTTCATTCACAATAACTTAGATATTTGGGCATTTTTGGTGATAATCCTCGTCAAATTGTGTCTTATAACCGGTTTCATTATGACAAGTGTCGAAGTGATCATTTAAAATATGTTCCTGTAATGGGACCAGAAACAGCGAGCGGCCTTCTTTATTAATATGGTAACATTGATAATTCAGTCGTTCAGCTCATGGAATTAAGGAAGCAATTCAAAATATATTAGTGCAATATAATTTATTTTATTTATCGTATGACTTTTACATGCAGAAACAAGAATGAAAGATGACAGAAAGTACTATATACAATATATACATAAATACACATGACAAGAAACAGCAACATATCTATATTTTTAAGTCCAAACTATCCAGCCACAGTATCACAGAAGGTGTGGCCTGAATAAAGTCCAGTGGATCACCTTCATAGGCCCGCAGTCTGCACTCGAATGCAATGTGTTGTATAGACTGGGAAAGAGCACCGCAGTCACGCTGGGGGGACGGAACTTTGCCCCATCTGAACAAGGACTCTGCGCAGATTCCGGTATTTGTGCGGATCCTATTTAGAGCAGTCAATGCCCTCCTTGGGAGGTGAAATCCTGGAACTGGACTGTTTTTGGAAAGTAGAGGCCAAAGCAGGTGGTCAGTATTGAGAGTCCACTCTCCTTTCCATTCGTTGAATGGATTAAACTGGTTCTCAGTTAGTTCCTGTGCAAAAACAATTGGCGGATGTCTGGACTTCAGCCTGCCTCTCTGAAGATCTGGGATGTCATCGTGAATGGGAAGGTTCAAATTAGCCATGATCTTGTCATATTCTCTGAGAAGAGCGACTTTTCTCCGCAGGTGAGGTGGCATAATGTGACTGAGGACAGGAAGCCAATAAGAGGGAGTGGGTCTGATGACTCCGCTGATCTTCCGCATGGTATTGTTGAGCTGGGTATCAATCAGTTTCACATGAGGACTATTTATCCATACTGGAGCACAATATTCAGCCACAGAAAAGACAAGACTTATAGCAGAACTCCTTAGGGTTTCTGCAGAGGCTCCCCACGATGTGCCACAAAGTTTGTCGAGGATGTTGTTGCGACTTTTTATTTTAGCTGCTGTATTCTCAAGGTGTTTTCTGAAAGAAAGGGTGCGATCCAGAGTAATGCCCAAATACTTAGGAAATTTGTTGTTCCTGAGGATAGTTCCTCCAAAGGGTACTTGAATTACATTGTTTACCATTTTGTTGTTGAGATGAAAACAGGATACCTCAGTTTTAGTTAAGCTTGGCTTAAGTCTCCACTTGATGAAATACCTTTCAAGGATAGCCATGTCCTCTCCAAGCGTTTTTTCAGTTTCACTGATGCTGCTGATGACAAGAACAATTGGGAACAACAACAAAATCCTGCAATATAATTGATTCTAGCTGACTGAATACAGTTTCTATATTAATTAGTGCTAATATAAAAACAGGCCATAAACTGATTGGTCCCGACAATTGAACGTCCGTCTCGAACTTGAGTCAATAAGTGTGGTCTAATTCTTATCATATAACGGGTGAACCAACTGCCCCTATGCAGCCCAACTAACGTGTTTTATCAGGAAGGTCGATATTTCTCTGACCACATACCGTATGGCACTAATGTACAGCAAGCATACACCGCAAACGATACTGAACACTATTAATCTTCCCCTTATGTGACTACAGACCAAATTAACTTGGTAGAGTCCTAAAGTATCACTCTAGAATAAATAGTTAAATTGTAATATTTGTTCTGAACCCGTTTTCCCTTACTTTTGGTCCTTAAACTGCCTAGAAACCTACTCTCTTAAAAATAAACCCAGAAAATCTCATTCAGAACTGAAGAGGCTAGAGAGAACTTATTCTAAACTATCGTAGATCGACCAGAACACACTGATCACGTATTGAAATTCAATCACGGGAGAGAAATACAACATACTCTTTCATGATGCTTGACCAATGCTAACGACTTGAATTCCAGTTCCCAAGCTCGCTATGGGTTTTAACAATAATTCCTGTGTCGACATGTAATAATAGGTTCATGTATACCTGACATTCTTATTCAAACGTTGAATCTTCTAACCTTACATTTCTCCACTCTTTACGGATCTGAGCACGAAGCAAAGCTAACTCCAAACCGGGCATGGATGCTCACAAACCAATGGAAAATTGATTTAGGCACTGTCACTAGATGGAATGAAAACGTCAGTTCCACTCCCGACGAGCCTTGTCCCAGTAAAAACCCTCATAAAAAAGCAAATCCAACTTCATACAGGCCACGAAGACCCTGGGAGCAGTGGAAGGTAGAGGCTTCCACTCTTTGTGACATCGACACTAGATGGGATGGGGTTGTCAGCTCCATGCCCGGCCGTCTTTGCTCCCAGGAATTACCCTGGTACTCATTTCTGGTGTAGGCTGAGTGAACCCCAGGACTATTTGCGTTTCCGAAAGTGGTAGTTTTGTTTCTAAAATCCACCACCTGGATGGGGATCGAACCCACTCCCTTTCAGCTAGAACCTCAGCACATCTATTGACTGCGCTAAGAAGCCCCCCCCCCTCCCCAAAACCCCCATACCGCAATCATTTATGTTGTAGTTTCAGTGAATGGCAAAGTTGTTGGAGTTTCTGAAATTGATACGTTTGTTTCCACTTGAGAATCAAACTCACTCACTCACTTCTAGTCAGTAATTAGCGCATCTACTGACATAGAAGAGCCGGCCCCGTGGCGTTGGGGTAGCGCGCCTGCCTCTCACATAGAGGCCCCGGGTTTGATTCCCGGCTCGGTCAGGGATTTTTAGAAACTGACTTGAGGGCTAGAATGGGGTGCACTCAGCCTCGTGAGAACAATTGAGTAGCTGTCTGACAGTGAGGCAGAGCCCCGTCACCAAAACCAAGATTAACGGCCGAGGGGACCCGATGCGCTGACCACGCGTCACCCCAATATCTGCAGGCCAAACGACTGGGCAGCGGTCGCTTGGTAGGCCTAGGCCCTTCATGGGCTGTAGTGCCAGGGGTTATTATTTTATTACTGACATAGAAACGCTCTGCCGTGCATTGAAGACATTCATGAACAAACTTTTAGATTATTTCAATAAGGGAAATGGATTTCCGAAATTAGTAACAACACATAACTTACTCACTTCTCTTTAAAACTTGTATGATAAAGCCATTTAATGTTGGATCCTCCTATGCTGCAATAGACATTGGGCAAGAAAATTTCTCCACAGCTGTCTTTCTTCTGTCATGCACCTTGTAGCGTAGCAGCTAGCGTTCTTGGCTGTCACCCCGGAGGCCCGGGTTTGACTCCCGGATCTGCCAATAAATTTATTTCTGGTCTGAGGGCAACATATTCCCACTTATTGTCATGTTCTAGGTAAGTAGTTAAGTTTCTGCTGACAATATTGCTCACTCAGCCTAGTGAAGCAAATCTGACATCTCAGCCATCCTGGAAGTGAGTTTCCCTGATTTCTCACTACTACTCCAGGCAAATACTGCCATGGTTCCCCAACGTAAGACCACGGTCGCCTCCTTCCCAATCATCACCTGAATTACACACTACTACAGACACGACAGTAGCACAGGTGATCAAACAAATTCTACAGACGTCCAAGCACATGGGGCTAAATTGCCAAGTGCTTCAAATGAAAGAACAACAACTACAAAACAATGATGATGATGATGATGAAGATAATTGTTTTATGGGGACTAACATCTAGGTTATCGGCCCCTAATGGTTTGGGTGATAGTGAAAGATGAGATGAGAATGAAAACTATAACTAATACTAAACTAATACTAACTACAGACTTACATACTAAAAGAAAAAAAATAATAAACGAATAAAGGATAGGGCAAATAAAGGACAGGAAGAAAAGAAATTTCCTCAATCCTCGAAGAAAGTGGATTGAGGGACTTGGAAGGAAGGAGAGCCATGAAAGGCAGATAGGAAAGGTGGAAGAGGAGAGGGTTTACTCAAAAGTCAGTGGTTAAAGGGAAAAAACGGACCCAGCTCAGGAATCCCCCGGGATCACCAACTCCCGAACTCTCCAGACGTGAGCCCCTGAGGGTGTAGCAATATCCAGGGTGCACCAGAAGTGGTGGGGCAACACACACCCTGCCTCCTTGAGGGCCTTGGGCAGAAGGCAGGAGATATCATGTAAAGAAAAAGAAGGCTGATCCCTCTCAGAAGGAGGGTATCAGAGAAGATGAGACAAGGGCCAATTAATGCGGGAAAAGGAAGATACTCCCTAGGCCTCGGATACCCTAATACCGTCGGGGTCGGAAGAGAACAAGAGTTGGCCAAGAGAGGTCGACAGGAAAGAAGAAGGAGAGGAGTCAGAACAAGTAACTGGAAGCAATGCGGGACTCAGCTGGGTTCCCGTGGCCGCCAATCCACTTTCCAGTAGACTACAAAAACAACCTTTTCTCACTTGGATAAGCCAACAATCTTGAGATCGTTCACCGTCATGGGTTCCAGGGACGGCGACTAGGCTGTCTGGCTTCACAGGGACAACCATATCATAGGCACTACGGGCATGCTATGTTGGGGCATACGTAAAATATAACCAACTGACTGGAGTCGACATCTTACGACCACTATGTGCAGGATAGGCAGGTCAGTAGTCCTTAATTGGTCCGCCTCCCGGCCATGTGGCTAACATTCTTCTAGGTTCGACTCGTGGCTCTACCAAGAAATATAATTCTAGTCTGAGCATCAGCCTCGTGAGGCAAAACTCAAGAGAGGTGGGTATGAATCTAACCTTGACCATCCTGGAAGTGTGTTTTAATAGTTTTGCACTTCTACTCCTGGAAAATGCTGCGATAGTACTTAACATGAGGCCACGTTTGCATCCTATCTCAAATCCTACCCCCCCCCCCCTCCCCAATTACAAATACACACACTAGTACAGCCATCACAATAACACAGGTTATCAGACAGATTCCACACACACATACACACACACACACACACACAAATACACGGGGCTAAATTAGCATGAACAAACAACATTTTCTTCAATTGTAATGTATCTTAATCTCAGGATCTGTCTCAAGTAACGGCTATTGTCTTTCTGACAGTAGCCTACTAGTCATTCACCAATTAAATAAGCACAATACCGGTGGGCCGACTTGGTTTTCCTGATTTCTTTCCAAAGGGACCAACTTTACCCACATAATGCATGTTAAAAACGATCGCACCATATTTATTTATCAATCTCCGGTGAGCTATTCGTCCATCAGTCAGACCGACAAGCGGCAGAGGTTGCCGTATAAATAGTGGCGATGTCAATGTACGTATGTCGCACAACTCATTCCCACAAACTTGTAGCCATACAGAACAGGTGAAATCCCTACTGCCTAGTCCTGCCAATTAATTGATACATCTTCAGTGGGTGAATAGGTGTTACATCCAATAATATAGTAGTTAGGAAAAATAAGACTACCACACTGGGAATAAAAATACATGTGTTTAAGCTAATTACTGTTTGCACAGATTAAAACGGGGGAAACAGGGAGGGAGGGAGGAGAGGAAGGAGGAAGGGAGGGAGTTACCAGGATGATATGTTTCGTTTGTCAAGTAAACATCATCAGATACAGATTTATTTAACTGGGCATAAATACGTGTTGACCGACTGAAAATCTTTGATTTGAATGTCAACCCACCATCACTCGCGATATGAAGTTGAAAGTAACATTTATTTTTTACAGATTTTACTACAATTTGTTTGTCCTTTGATTTGAATCGATGCCCATTTAAAAATGCCTCATTCGGTCCTTTGAGTACGCCAAGATGTATTTGTGGAATTTTGGAGGAGAGGAATAAGTGGGAAATAGAGCGCGCCACGCGGTGAGTTAGTTGCTATCTCACAGCGCGAGCGGCGGGTGTGTGTAACCAATGAATATCTTTAGGAGAGGCCTAACAGCGCGACTGATCATGTCTGTGATTTTCCACAATGAACTCAATGTGAATATTGAATATTATAGTGTCGTTTTATTGGTTCCAATTGTTATTGCGGACAACATGAGTGCAAGTCAATGCCAGCATATATTTAGCTCCCATTGTTTGACTTAGATGATGATAGTGATCACAGTGAACACACTGTGTTGCTTGTATGAAGATGCTAAAAAGAATGTTTGTAACTGTAGCCTATGTGTTAAACCATAAACCAATGTACATTTTAATGACACACCAAATTTTAGTTCTGATATAGTAGGAAGGTTGATATGTTTATAGGCTATGAGTTGATACTGCTTTATTAGGAAAAAATGTTAACTTTAACCCTATGCTGTATTCAATAAAAATAATATTATAGTTATCAGTACACAATTATACCAATTAAGTGCAACAAAGGTAAAAAGAAACATGCCAAAGGAAATATTTATACGAGAAATACAGATGTTAGCTTCCACCTAGCAACGCGAGTGATCGCGTAACGTACCGATGTGCAAGTGAATCCAGGTTAATTAGGCATCACTTAATAGGGTTTCAGAGTTTTCTATTGTGACAGTCCATAACCATAAATCCATTACCTGCTGATACCTAATTGAAATTTTACTTAATATTAATAGTAAGCATTATTCTAATAATGGGCACACATATAAATCCCCACAGTTGTGTTGGACAGTTCCCGTGGATTGAAAATTAGTTGTAAGTGCTATCAAGTAGGTGGAGCCTATTACCAGAAGTAAAATGTTATCTTTCTAACAGAGTGATAAAAAATAACCGGCTTTTTCTGTGTTTATAAGCCCTCTTAAATTCAAAACGTAGTATAAACTAGAAAGAAAACAAACAGTAGATAGTTGACCACTGGAGAGGCAGGTTACTCGTTATGTATGTTGAAGATGACATGGGTGTTGTTTCAACATATTGTCACGTTCTAGGTGAGTAGTTAGTCCAGTTTCTGCTGTCAATTGCCTAACCAATGTAAGACATGGAGAACAAGTTGTCGCATTAAGTATGCTAAGTTGTAGCATGTAATGTTGGAGATCTTATTAGCTCCTCTCTCGGTCACTCATTAAGATGTCTACGAATTTCATCACGATTGAAAATAAGAAAACTATCTGTGTTAGCTTTAAGAACTCCAGTCGCCTTGGATGGAACTTCATCACATCATCTTCATCTAGTAAAATAATTGTTGTTTCGTTTGAGGGGCTTGGACATCGTGGTCATTCAGCTCCGTGTACTTGGGTGTGTGTGGTTGTTTTGTCTGATAACATGCGTTATTGTGATTGTTGTATTATTGTGCGTATTTGTGACTCAGGTGAGGATTTGGAAGAGGGCGACCATGGCCTTAAGTTAGGAGCCGTAGAAGTGGGAAACCACGGAAAACCACTTCCACGATAGCTGAGTTGGGAATCAAACCTACCTCTTCTCGGTTTTGCCTCACGGGGCTGAATGTAGCCCGTTCCAGTCCTCAAACAAGAATCAAATTTCATGGCATAGCCAGAAATCAAACCATGACCTCCGGCAATTATATGATAGAGGTAAAACAAAAATTTTCTAACAGGGGAAGTATCAGGTAAGATAGGTCGAAATCTATCTTGAAACTTTGTGGACGCAATCGTTGTACTATAAGAGGACAACGTGCGGAAAATCAGCCGCCAGATTGAACTGCAAGGCTCCGAAATCATGTGGCGAATCTCTCATATAAATCAATGTGAAGTAGCGAGTACCGTACATATTGACGGTTCAAGTACTCAAGGCCGGTTTTTTTTTTTTTTTTTTTTTTTTTTTTATTTTTTTTTTTTTTTATTTAGCGTATGGCTTTTAGTGCCGGAAGTGTCCGAGGACATGTTCGGCTCGCCAGTTTTGTAGCTGCTTCGAGACGGACACCCAATGGGTGAGCTACAAGTACCGTTGGGGACGGAAGGAGGGAAGTTGGATTGTAAGGACGAGGAGTTGGAAGGTAGCGGCTGTGGCCTATAGTTAGGGACCAACCCCGGCATTTGCCTGGAAGGAAGATGGGAAACCACAGAAGACCATCTTCAAGGTTGCCGGCGGGGGGATTCGAACCCCCTCGCCTCCCGGATGTGAGCGACTGCCATCAGTCATGCCGTAACCACCACGGCTAACTCACCCGGTACTCAAGGCCGGTGGGAAGCAGCCGCACACTCCAGTCAGCATATACGCCCCGCCCCGCTACTACTCCGAGTGCCACAGGGATGTCCAGCTCCGCCAGTCATCATGGCTGTGTACCAGGATGTCAGGTACGATTTCGGAGCCTTGCAGTTCAATCTGGCAGCTGATTTTCCGCACGTTGTCCTCTAATAGTACAACGATTGTGCCCACAAAGTTTCAAGATAGGTTTCGACCTGTCTTACCAGATACTTCCCTTGTAAGTGTTGTCAAGAGAAATAGTTCAACAAGTAAAAATTAAATTTATAAAAGATGTGAGATTCAGTAATATTTCTAAAATGTTTTCTGTCTAGATTATTTAAAAATAATACTAACATTATGATCAGTTACAAATTTTGATTAATATGAAAAATGTTCCTCCAATTTATAATAGACCTGAATTTATTATTTTTAAATATATTACACAGAAAAAATTAGAAATATTATTGAATCAAACCATTTTTTTATAAATGTAATTTTTACTTGTTGAACTACTTCTCTCGACAACACTTAGAAAATTATTGTTTTACCTCTATCATATAATGTCATTAACTGTCAACTTCATACTTGTTTCTATTTATGAATATGCGTTATACCTATACAACGCTGATGAAGGACATTCTTCTTCATATTCTTCTTCTTGTTCTTCTGCTTCTTCTTCTTCAAGTGCCTCGTCGTCCAAGAACATTGGCGATCAGTAGCATGAGCTGCTGTTTGTCCATAGCTGTTCTAAACAGTGTCACTGTATTAAGTCCGAACCACTGGCTTAAGTTCTTTAGCCAGGATATTCGTCTCCGTCCTGGACCCCTAATGCCATCAATCATTTGTTGTTGCGCATGAAGGTCATTATGGGACCGAAACCGGTACATTAGAACATGAATAATAATTTTATTTACTGGAAGTATACTTTCGTTGTGTCTCAAACTTTGTCAATACGACTCAGCAATCATTGTAGGTTTGTGCCGTGTCTTGTGTGGGGTTTCGCCTAGGACACCAAGCTGGCTCATCAGCGGGCTCTTGGTGTCCCCGCCCGGACTGGCCGTGAAAGCCAATAGGCTATACCATCTTTTTGGAAGCCTTCATAGGGAGGTTATGGCTACTTGAGCTTGTAGTTCTCGCAGTAAAGAGGCGCAGGTGTGCTTCATATAAAGGGAGGTAGCGCGCAGTTCGCTACTCCTGCGGGGGTCCGGGCGGGGACACTAAGAGCCCGCTGATGAGCCAGCTTGGTGTCCTAGGCGAAACCCTACACAAGACACGGCACAAACCTAGAAAAATTGCTGAGCTTTAATTCACTGGCCGTGAAAGCCAATAGGCTATACCATCTATTTGTCAATAAGGGTCATTTTCTAGACATGGTTATTTTGCTTCTTTTAGGCCTAATTACCAATATTATAAATTTAAATAACCCCTGGTACTTCAGCCCATGAAGGGCCTAGGTCTGCCAAGCGACCGCTGCCCAGCCATTTGGTCTGCAAATAATGGGGTGACGCGTGGTCAGCGCATCGGGTCTCCTTGGCCGTTAATCTTGGTTTTCGTGACGCTGCCTCACTGTCACACAGCTACTTAATTAATTGTCCTCACGAGGATGAGTGCACCCCGTTACACCCCTCACGCCAGTTTCTAAAATCCCTGACGGAGTCGGGGATCGAACCCGGGGCCTCCAGGTGAGAGGCCGGTGCGCTACCCAACACCAAAATTACCAATATTAACTTAGTATATGAAATTCATTCCTGTCGAATGTTTTCTTGATCTATAGGCTATAAGTAACATTTGTGTCTGAACACGTTTTGCCATCAAAAGCGTTTCAGTGCAATTGTATACACTGCAATTGCAAAACAAAATATATTAAGCTGTACCAATATGCCTTTACAGCCTACCAGTCGCTAATACATAAACACCTCCCAGTGGCTCAAGACTAGTGGGACGTTGGTTGGCGACCACGGGGCCCCAGCTGAGTTCGGCATTACTTCCACTTACTTGTGCCGGGCTCCTCTCTGTCATCTTTTCTATCGACCTCCCGTGGTCAACTCTTGTTCTTTTCCGACCCCGACGGTAATAGAGTAACCGAGGCCTAGGGAGTCTTTCACTTTCCCGCCTTAATATGCCCTTGTCACATCTTTTCTGATCCCTCATTCTTCGAGGGTTAGATCTCTTCTGTTCTCTTCATATCTCCTTTCTTCTGCTCAAGACCCTTAAGGAGGTAGGGCGTGTGTAGTCCCACCACTTCTGGTGCATCCTCGATAGTGCTACACCCTCAAGGGCTCACGGCCGGTGAGTTCGGGAGTTGGCGACCCCGAGGGATTCCTGAGATGGGTCCGGATTTCCCCCCTTTTTCCATTGCCTATGAGGCGGACCCTCTCCTCTTTCACTTTCCTATCTGCCTTTCATGGCTCTCCTTGTTTCCAAGTCCCTCAATCCTCATTTTTCGAGGGTTGAGGAGGGCATTTCTTTTCCTACTGTCCTGTATTTGTCTTATTGTCCTTTGGTTTTCCATTTCTTCTTCTAGTATGTAAGTGTGTAGTTAGTTCTAGTTATAGTTTAACTTACATTCTCATGTTTCACAATCATCAGCGTTAGATCATGGGACCAAGCTCTCTGCTGACTCGGTAGACGTGGAATTCGAGCCCCACCGTCGGCAGTCCTAGAAATGGTTTTCCGTGGTTTCCCCATTTTCAATTCCAGGCAAATGCTGGGACGGGACCTTCTGACAGGCCACGGCCGCTTCCTTCCTTATCCTTGCCAACTTTCATCCATTCATCACATCTCTCATTCCGACGTGCAGGTCGCCTACGGGTGTCGACTAGAAAGACCTGCACTCTGCATCTCAGGAGGCCACACGAAAATGAGAAACATTAGGTGCCGATAACCTAGATGTTAGGCCCCTTAAACCAAGAATTATCATCATCATCATCATCAATGCTTGCCACGGTGGGTGAGTGGTTCTACTAACCCCAAGCTTTCAGGTTCGCTCCTGGTCGTGTAAAGTGATTTTTGATGCCGGCAAAAATTACGACACCCATATCATACGATGTTGGCATGTCAAAGAACCCATTTGAATTCAGTAGGCCGAGTTCATAATGGCAAAATTAATCTCGGGAGTTTCCGCCAACACAAAGTTCCTCATTTCTCTACTAGAAAGCGCTATTGTGTTCAAGGAGCTTAGATATCTAACCTCCTTGACTTTCGTAGTGCTTCAAGGAACAACGAAATTCGACATGCAATCTACCCTCTGTGTGTCAAATAACAAAGCTTGCACCCGGCACCCGAGGCCATATGAAATTATTTATTATCATCATCAATACATTAACAGAGGTCTCACCAGCATTTTTGAAACACCATGTACTGTATACACTTACTGTATTCATAGTTCTACAATAATCGTCCCTTCCCCAATAGCCTATTTTACTTATTTCCTTTGTGCTCAAGACTAGGTCCATAATAATTCAGTTTACTGTACTCCACGATGTTTTCATGAATGTAGCCTACTCGCAGAGCAGTAAGAGAAGCATCACCCTCAGGAATGAGCCCTAATATGACCTCTATAAATTAAGTCATTCTTACAAATTAAGCTTGTGTTCTTGTTGAATTCAAATTAACTTCTTAGCGAGGTTTATGCAACAACTCAGACTGCCTGAGCTGTCGGCACAAGAATGCGACAGAAACTCCAAGAAATGTAAGTTTCTCGTTGTAACTATAACACAATATGTAAGTATGTCTACCCCCTTATTATTCCCGTTTTCCAACGGGGTCGGGGATGAGATGCGACGGAAGTCTTTGTGGCGATGGTTTTTACGGCCGGATGCCCTTCCTGACGCCAACGTCATGAGAGGAGTTAATGAGAGATGAAATGAATGATGGTGAATGAAACTGGTCAAGGATGTGGAAGGAAGCGGCCGTGGCCTGTCAGAAGGTACCGTCCCAGCATTTGCCTGGTGTTGAAAATGGGAAAACCACGGAAAACCATTTCAAGGACTTGAACCCACGCGTCTACCGAGTCAGCAGAGAGCTAGGCCCCATGACCTAATGCTGCGCTTTAGCCAGCGTAGCCACTACTGTCGGTAACTATAACACAATAGGCCTATGAAATGAAAATCCACAGCCTGCTTCCAGTCTCCGACCGGGTCAGGAATGGAATGAATGAAGCCCCCATCTAGCGGCGAGGATATCAACTGTGCCAGCTGCCAAGGCCTGACGCACTCCTCTGGGGCAATGATTAAATGAATGACAGATGAAATGAATGATAGTGGAGAGTGTTGCTGGAATGATATTTTGACAGGGAAAACCGGTGTACCCGGAGAAAAACCTGTCTGCCTCCGTTTTGTCCAGCACAGATCTCACATGGAGTGACCGGGATTTGAACCACGGACCCAGCGGTGAGAGGCCGGCACAATAGGCCTATATGGCTGATAATTTCGATGAGATTAAACGTGTAAAGCAAGCGCATGCTCTACTACATTTTAATATTTTTCAAGTGGTTAAATTCTGCTCAAGAGTAGCGAAAATGGCCCAAAATTAATTTCAGCAGATTAAAGTTTACTTCAAAAAATATGAGCTTTTATGCCCAAGATCGCGGATTGAAACCCAGCCGATGTCGTCGGATTTTAAGAACATTAAAAATCCCTCAGTATGCCTTCCTTCGGAGGAGAAGTTAAGTCGGCTGGCCCATGTCATACATTTATGGCATGTAAAAGAACCTTCCACTATCTAAACTTGTGTGAAGCAAAATTTGTAGGTTAGGTTTGATTAATGCTCTTAAGTTCCAACGTTCGACACCAGGCGCTGGTTGCGAAGTCATCTAGTAGTAGCCAAGTTCACAGCTAGGTGTCGTGGACGGTAGCATTTGGTAGCGAAAGTAGGAACTACTTAAAATTATCGTCTGCAGTCCTAACTTGAATTAAAGACAGATAACACACACTATTTCTGCCATCACAATTAACACCAGTTATCAGACACCGAAAGTACATGGGGCTACATGACCGCGTTGTCGCAGCCCCTAAACTGAGGAACCAACCAACCATTTATAAATATAAAGATGAGTTGATGCACTTAGCACAATTTATTCATAACAAGTCCCCGCGGTGTAGCCTGCTCATTAAATCGTGCACCACGGCCGCGAGAACAGCTGTAGCAAGTCCGGATATTGGACGTTCGAATCTCGGTGCTCATATAGGCTATTCTGAGTGAGGTTTTTCTACCGGTTTTTCCACACTCACTCCAGGCAAATGCCGGGATATTACCTTACTTCAAGTCCCCGGGCAACTACATGTCCATAATACTGTACGGTTACACACATACTACTACAGTCATCACATAAATAGAGGCTATCAGACAAGGTCAACAAACGCCCAACTACACGGGGCTGATGATCAAGATGTTCCAAGGCTCAAAAATGAATTAACAAAAACCCATCATAGCAAGTCATAGATATGGTAGTACAGAGAACTACAGTGATAGCCTTCTCTGTAGAACGTGTGTGCCGTGTGACAGAGAAAGCGCAGTGAGTCAACGCTAGTTGACTAGCATCTACCGTTACACAACAGCGCGTCGGTAAGCACCGGATGCGGCCATAACTCGATTACATTCCCAGCTGGCAAGATACCTTAGTTGAGAGAGCTAAGACTTGTGAAGTACTGTATCCAGGGAACATGGTGTCGGAGAGAATATATCATCGAATTTTCCTGGTGAAAAGTCATCGTCTCAGGAAGAAGCTTCCAATAAATGTGTTCGTACGTTTCAACGCTGTACGATTTTTGCTTGTGGGAGATTCTCAAATAATAGTTATACAGAAACAATCCGTGTACTATGGCGGCTCTGGAAAACGAAATAACTGCGTTGATACGAAATATCAGTGAATGTAAATTACAGCGTGTGTATCGAGTGCTGCAATGTGTGTTTAGAAAATGAGGATTTCCAGCAACTACTCTGAAATTCATATAAGTAATGATGATTAGTAAATACGTTATAAAGTGTAAATGTGTTGAACTAGTTGGGCGCTACGCTGCTGCTAGCACCAGTGCCTTACTCAACAGGTGGCTAGCCAGAGTGCCCTGGCCGTCACACGGTGCGTCCGAGGCTCCGTTCTACAGGGAGGGCTCTCACTGTATTATGAGGGAACAATGGCAGGAGGTTTCTGGAAATGCCAAGGAGAAATTAATACGTAGAACGACTAGAAATGTTTAGAAAACATTGAAGTCATTTTAAGTGTTACCTAAATTAACAATTAATTAATAATCCCCTCCCGTAGACTATAATATGTGCATCATGATTAATCACTTGTAAACGTTTTCAGGCCGGCCACGGTGGCCGAGAGCACTAACGCGCTACAATTGGGAATACAACTAGGGATGGGGACAGCTGATCGCCCAGGCGACCGCTAGATTGAGTATAATTAAGGATTTTGGAAGGAAGTCGTACGTGGACCTGTTGAAAAGAACCGTCCCAGCATTTGCCTGGTGGTGAAAATGGGAACTCGCGGAAAGCATTTTCAAGACGGCCGAGGTGGGAATCGAACCCACTCTCTCTCGATTGGCACGATTGATTGATTCATTATTTAAGGACTATAAGCGTAGGGCTAAGAAGCCCCATTTGCTGCATGCAATCCGCTCTTTTACATTAAACAGCGTTACATTAAATAATATTACAATACATTACATTAAACAACATTTGAATGTATGTCTACCCCTTATTATTCCCGTTTTCCAACAGGCTCGGAGATGAGATGCGATGAAATTGTATGTGGTGGATGGATTTTACGGCCGGATGCTCTTCCTGACGCCAACCTCATGAGAGGAGTTAATGAGAGATGAAATGAATGAAGATGAACGGAACTGGGCAAGGATATGGAAGGAAGTGGCCGTGGCCTGTCAGAAGGTACCGTCCAAGCATTTGCCTGGAGTTGAAAATGAAGAACAACGGAAAACCATTTCAAGGACGGCTGACGGTGGGGCACGAACCCACGTCTACCGAGTCCACAGAGAGTTTGGCCCCACGGTCTAGCGCTGAGCTTTAGCGAGCGTAGCTACTGCTGTCGATTCTTAAATTACATTTGAATACATAACATTAAATAAAAACCTAACTAACCCCGTGGCACTACAGCCCTTGAAGGGCCTAGGCCTACCAAGCGACCGCTGCCCAGCCAATTGGCCTGCAGATTTTGGGGTGACGCGTGGTCAGCGCGTCGGGTCCCCTCGGCCGTTAATCTTGGTTTTAAATAACAACTTAAAATAATTACCTAATAAACTGAGTATTAAATCCCATGATGCTCTTGCAGAGACACTGTAGACTACTACTACTAATAATAATATAATTAATAAGTAACCATCCAATAACACAAGGGTACGATGTCTCCTGAGTACTGAGCGATGTGAATTCTCATACGCATGCAGATTACGCTATAAAAGTTATAAATACGTGATGCGCTACATAATATAAACGATTTATTGTATTTGATTAGAAGTACGATAGTGAGGCATCTGTAGGTGAACTCTGTACATCAGTTGCTTCGGTCATGGACTGTTTCCATACGACCCAATATGTTCGCGTTGGCACTCTCAGCCACCGTAAATGGTTAATAATAATAATAATAATAATAATAATAATAATAATAATAATAGTCTACCGATAAAACTACACCAGCAAACAGGCCATAATATCGTTCTTGTGTACAAAGTGCGGAAGAAAACCCTTCTCATTGATATCGCAGTGCCCAATACCCATAATCTGGAACAAACCTGCTGTGAGAAGATCACCAAGTATCTGCCCTAAGCTGAGGAAATACGGCAAATGTGGAGATAAGAAAGTGTAGTGGTTCTGCCCATAGTCATCTATTCTATCGGCATCATCCCTAAATTATTGGCTAGCAATCTAGAAATATTGTGAATACATCCCGGTCTATACATCATCATGCAGAAGGCCGTCATCTTGGAGACCTGTTCCATTGTTCGCTCGTTCCTCAATGTGCCACCCTAAAAGAAGTTATCATACCGTCTTGCAACAAGTTGCAAACATGTTGATTTGTCCCACTTATGTGGTGAAATTAATGTCATAAAAATAACAATATTAATAATATTCTGTTATGAGAAGCTCAGAAAATATCATCGTCATCACAGACAGTATTTACAGTCACAGATAAACCAGAATTTTCTAAATTTCTCTCAGGCATATTTGCATATGCAGAAACTTATCGCGTGCCATGTACACGAATCTCAAGACGGTTTGGCTGTGAGGTTAATGATCATAGTTTATTCTGGTCAATGACATGGTGGACTGTACGGAATTCAAGGTCTCATGTACCCTTCTTAATCCATTAACCCTTTATGGGACAGTGGTCTCAATATTAACCACCTGACATAAGGAGAGTTTATGTTTTCAAAGATGCTGATAGTTAGATCATTAGGCCGAATTTTGAAGAATTTTCATGCCGTAATGTGTTGGATAAAATTAAAATAAAATAAAAACTAAAAGGTTAACAATTAATGTGTAAAAATAAAATATAAAAACAGAAATAAAAATAATAAAAATAAATTTACAATGTTATAAAAAAAATATAAAAAATAAAATAATAAACGTAACTATAAAGGAATTAAGAAAATCAATTCGAAATTAGTTAATTAATTAATTAAATTAAAATATCAAAATTGAATCTATGAAAACATAAATTGAAAATTAATAATAAGTACCGTATATAAACATTAAAATTAGACAGACAAAAAATATTATTAATAATTGAGGCAGGGAGATCAAAAATCCACTAACTCCAATTTTTGGCGAAATTGAGGTATGGGTTGGATGGGGCATTTTAGGTTGTTCCGCATGGATGGAAGGCAAGAATAGGCTACTCTTAATTCCGTCATTCGTCTGCATACGGGAGGTTGTTTTAAAATCCATGGAAATCAAAGCCCCTCTTATTCCATGGAATTAGTGTGTTCTTGCTTTCCATGCTTGATTAACCAGTAGATGGCAACACCATCGCTTAACCAGTTGAGGAGGGATTGATGGCCCAGTTCTTTTACACCTTGATACAAGGGTCGCTTTCATTTTATAGAGCAACAATATCCCACGAGAGGACCCAGTTTCTTACCAAATTACCGAGATTTTGGTCTTATTGAGAGTCACAAAAAGAAACAAGAAACTGAGGAAACACCAAGCCCGTGGTTTGACATTGTAAGAAGTTCAATTGGAAATTTGTACAGGTCAAACAAAGTATGATATGACTATCCTCAACATTTCTCCAAAATATTCAAGAGAAACCCCAAGTACTAAAGAAACTAAGCATAGTCCAACCGAGGAATTCCTCATATCAGAAAATAAAGTGATACGATATTCAGCATCCCACAAAAATAACATACATGTGAATAAAACTATGAAAGGTACAATTGGAGTCGATTTATGATCCAGAGACCCAATACAACTGCATCTTTTCCCACTCAACAAAAGTACAACTCACACTTGGCACTGAAAATAGAAGAGCAAAAGGACTTGTAAAATTTAATGAAGTTCATTTCCGAGGAAATTCGGATGTATTACACAACTCTATTTGTTGGCAGTAATAACCCTGAGTCATAGACTGAACAAGAGAGTGAAAGTGAAACACAATATCTGTACCACGAATCAGAGTGATGAAAGTACTTAGTTAATTTGTGGTTTTATTTCTGCATTTTGGAATGATTTAGATTAGAGTTCTTTTCAGATTCACGCTGTTTGAAATATAAATTTAAAATGTACAATGCTCATGTTCATAATAAAATTTCATTTCTATCGTTTCATACGGTAGTCATGATAGCCTACATTCGTAACTTTTCTGTCATATTTATTGCCTATTTCATATTTCATACACTCCGGAAGTCAAAAAAAAAACCTAACTCCACCACTATTTAATTCAGATTGTAGCCTTAAATAATATAAACACTTAGGTTATGAAGTATGTAATTGATAAAGAATATATTTTTACTTAATATGATCACATAGACCCATTAGATTTAAGATCAATGAGGTAGATAATCAGTTTTTTCTCTCTCCTGTAAAATTTGGTTTACTGGAGTTAGTGGTTTTTTGATTTCCCTGCCTCAATTATAATAAATTAAAATGTAAAAGCACATAAAAATGAAAGAGAGTTTTGCCCTATAAAGGGTTAAATTAAGTCTAGTTTGTTGCCAACAGTGCAATCAAACTTTGATTGAGCGACTGTATGCACAAAATCAAGCTTATCGGACGGAATTATCCAGTGTACAGAACAAGATGAAATGAAATGTGTTACGATCTTGATAAGGCAAGCGGTGAAATGCTGCTCGGGGTTCACTCGAGTGCTCTGACATCTCTGTTTATTTGAACAATTTGTCTGGAGAACGGAGGAGAAAGAGTCGTTTACTTCCAATTGACTGTACTATCGGATTTCTGTTCTCCTATTCGACGAGAGTCATGGATGTGGATTACTGAACATATGACGTTTCAAACAGACCACTTGACGATGCGTGAGTTAAATTGTGAATTTATGTGATCCACGTGAAATTCGCTTTGTTAAGAACGATTCATGCTCTAAAATAATCTGTCAACCTCAGTGTTGCATGTCAGGATACGCCTGGAGAAACATGAAAATAAACTGTCATCCACAGCCTGTTATAAAGTAGGAATTCAAAGGGACGAATATCATTTTGAAGATAGATAGTTAACTCTAGTCCTTGTTCACACAAGTTAACAATTCAAGTAGACCAATGGCTTGGCCATGTTAAAACACCGGGTCCTGAGTAATCTCCGAAGCTAAGAAACATTGGACGTGATGAACACTTGGATGCGTGACCTCTTTTAAGTGGACCACATGCTCTTGGTGAGGAAAAGTAGAAATGTTAATAATAATAATAATAATAATAATAATAATAATAATAATAATGCCAGCGGTGGCATGCTGTACTGTACAGTCCTTGTTTTGAGCTCCTCACATTTCCGGTTTTTATGTAAGTTTTACACGTTTATATGGTTGAATACATGAACAAAGCGACCAGCGAATTAAGCGACCATCCCGGAATATGCGAACTAAGCGGCCAAGCTACCCTGACTCATTCCCATCACATCGCCCGAAGTCATTCAACCGGGTTATTCCCAACCGGTTTATAGCTAGACCTGCCCCTACTGACATTGTATCACTCTCACCATAACTGTTCTTTCCGTCGTAACTTGAAGATCGTGTGATTTAGTTAATTAGTTGTGTCAGTGTTTTGTTGGTTTGTGCTATCAGTTTTTTTTATCAGTTTGCTATTATGGAACTTACTACAACTAACAAAGGTAAACAGTGCGCGCTCTATGACGGTTACTCTTATAACTTCAAACGACAAACTGTGGAAGGGACGATATTCTGGCGATGTTCAAAGGAGAGGTCAAAAAGGTGTCGAGGTATCATGAAAAGTGAAAATGGCGAGATCTTGGGTACGAGTGAACATCAGTGTGGCGCTCCAGATGAAGCACGGTTGGAGGTCAGGGAAACTCTTCCACAGGCGTAGAAGCAGGCCAGGGAAGAACATACGGCTGCCTCGAAAATCTACAATCAGGAATTAGGCGAACTTCACAACAAAGGGTACGAATTCGTAACAGAGATGCCAGATGAACTTTCGACAAAGAGAGTTCTATACAAACAAAGGTGCACATCTCAAGGAAATCAAGCAGAGCCAGAGAAGCGCGATGATGTGCTTCTTGACGAAGAAATTCTGAAGATGAAAGACGGCAGCAGATTCCTCCTGTCGGATGACAAATCATGTGATATAATTCTAATTTTTAGTGGAACTTTGGGAAAAGAGGGGTTGGAGTCATGTGAAGACTTTTTTTTTTATGGATGGAACCTTCAAAAGCTTCAGTAAACAATTTGCTCAGATTTACTTCATCCATGCTGACTATGGAAGCTCGACCGAGGAAAAAAATATATCCAGTGGCTTTTGCTCTTTTGCCGAATAAAAAGAAAGAAACCTACGTCAGGCTTTTTCAGCTGATACGTAAAGTTATACCTAACTGGGCACAAAGGCGAGTAAACGTAGATTTTGAAGTGGCAGCAATATTGGCTTTGAAAGAGGTTTTCGCGACAGTAGAAGTTAAGGGATGTTACTTCCATATGAAGAAGTGTCTGTGGAGAAGAGTTCAAGACCTGGGTCTTACGCGGGACTACAAAGAAAATGAGGAAATTCGTACTTTCATAAAAATGTGTGCATCGCTTGCATTTCTGAAGCCCGATGAAGTCTCCGATGGCTGGTTGGAGATCTACTCCCTGAAACCAGAAAGTGAGAAGTTAACTGCGTTCTTTGATTATTTCATTGAACATTGAATTGAAAATGAGCAAAATGACATACAGCAATGGAACTGCCACAGTAGCCGACATAGGACCACAAATGCAGTTGAAGGTTGGAACAATAAACTAAATAGTATGTTTCAAAGACCAAACCCCAGAATCAAAGAACTGATCCAGTGCTTAAATACCGAAGCTGAAAACTCAGCATGCATGTATATGAAATTACAACTGAATCTGGAAGGAAAGCGAAGAAAACTCAAATACAGAAAAGTGGATGTGGGTATTGATAAAACAATGAAGAAGTATGAAGAAACGGGTGACGTAATGGCATGTCTTCAAACCCTCTCCTACCCTCAAAAGTTGGTTTAAGTTCTCAATCATGATTTTTTTTAAGGTATGTTTATGTATCTGTAAATATTGATCTTTAAAACATTACAAAAATGTACTGACGACGCTATTTTAAAGCCGATTTTAAACACGCCTAAATAATAGAATAATAATAATAATAATAATAATAATAATAATAATAATAATGTTTTTGGCTTTACGTCCCACTAACTATTAAAATTCCGTGGTGGTCGCTTAGTTCGCTGGTCGCTAAATTCACAGAAGTGTTGACCTTCGAGGCGCAGGTAAAATTTCATGATGGTCGCTTAGTTCGCTGGTCGCTAAATTCGCTGGTCGCTTTTTTCGCGACACCATATGGTTAGTTTACGATTTCTATGGTGATTTTTAAGGACTCTTGTCGAAAACAAGTGTGTGTTACAGTGCTTGTGGATATATCAACGTCATAATCATCAAAATACAGCTGCGAAATGTTTGTTTACATTCATGTCGTGGTTGCTACATCGTTAGTTACAGTGCCAGATAACCCCAAATGCCTTCTCGAAATGGGTTATGTACGGTGTTTTGTGTGTAATTGGGATGTTTCAAGCCCATTTATTATATACATCATATAATGTGTGGAGGTAATCGGACTGTTTCTGTGTTAATATTACGAATGGTAAAGTTTACATCTGCTTAACCTACAAAATTAGGTTACACGTATTTGCTACATATATTCTTGTATGTATTCCTTCTCTGTTGGTCGTTTGCACTTAAATGACGTCTACTATTGTAATATAAGCACTATCTCTGCAAGATAATTATACCGTATATCTAATGTGTGTTGTCAGAAATCTGCAATGACAAGGTATGTGCTAACCAGAAATGACGAGATATACTAAATGGGGTAGGCAGGACTCCTGAGCCGTAGTGAAGGCAACCTGACTAGGAGATGGAAAACTCCAAAATTAAACCTACAATGGTAGCGTCGGTTCCGAAACGGGCGGCTGCCAACAGCGTCTGTATCCCATGTTAGGGACGGCTGATAACAAAACCTGGCTGTAGGTATAAAAGGCAAACCCATCAAATGCATGATGGAGAAATTAACGAGTAATGCCTCGGATGAAATGCCGCTGCCTGGGGAGCGCCAGGGCACGTTTGGAGCCGGTGCTGGACGTGACAGTATGCGAGCCGCCGGTGGTAGAGGGCTGAACAGGCAGGCCCCTACCGGGCAAGATCCCGAAATCATTTCAGCCGACAAGCGTTTGCAAGATGAGCCTGAGCAGCGAAGTGAATCATTATCTAGTACTTCACCTGCTGAAGGTGCTTCACAGGTAACTCAACCTGTGCTCACCCAGGCAGGACTGCCACGACAGCGTATTAAAAGGACAAATGTCATGAATGAAACCATAATACGCACTTATTTTAGGGTTACTGACTTCGGACAGAATTCAGTTGGTTATAGGCAACGTTTACATTCTGAATTTCTGTTGCATTACCCTGAACTAACTGTGACCGAACAGAGAGTATCTGATCAATACAGGGCTGTTCTCCGGAATAATCGTATCCCTGAAGCCAGAATGAACACCATTAAAGAAGAGGTACGGCGTGAGAAGGAAGGTGTGAACGGAGACACTCAGAACAGTGTTCCTGAAGAACTGGAGTCGGCACAAGGTGATAGCCAGAACCTTCAAGAAGTAGATCCAGTTTCCATGCAAATTATCGATCAACACCAAATTGGAAAGTTGAAGAATGAAATGATGACTACAGTCATAGAGTTTTATGGAACTGATACAAATTGCAGGCCGAAAATACCGAAAGTCAAAGGTTCAAGAAAGCTGACAAAGATACTGAGTATCATGAATCGGGATGTTTTGCCGGAACATGTTGAAGCATCTGCCAATCTGGAATCCCTTCATACTATCATTTACTGTGGTGCAGTAACTGTTGTGAGAGCTATGGGTATTGGACAACATGAACGGAAAAAGCAAATGCCATCGAGGCCAAACTGGGAAAGAAGACTTGTTGGAAGGATTGAACAGCTCAAGGCAGTTATTGCTAGAATGACAAAATATGTTCGTGGTACAAGAACAAGAAAATTACTGAGGAAAGCTGAGCATATAATGAGACAAAACACAGACCACACACAGCGAGATGTACCGAATTCAACACCTGAAGAGTGCTTAGATACCTTGAAACAAAGGCTGTATGTTTTATCCGCCAGACTTGCAAAGTATAGGGAGAGTATGAAGAGGAAGAAAGATAACTTCCTTTTCGTCAACTCAGAGAGAAGATTCTATCAGACTCTGGGTAAGATTAAGGTTTCTGCGGACAAAAACTATCCGACTAAAGAAGAAGTTCAATAATTTTGGGGCAAACAACTGTCTACACCATCTCATCATGACACTCAATCAAGTTGGGATAAGAGAAGAACAGCAAGCTTCCCAAAGATTTGAGCAAATGCAGCACGAGAAATTCACCACAAATGATATTAAGGAAGTTATCAACAACTTAGCGAATTGGAAAGCCCCTGGCCCTGACCAGATTCATAATTTTTGATATAAGAAGTTCTGGAGCATCCACAATCGACTAGGTGAGTTCATTAATGATGCCATCCTTCATCCTGATAGCTTGCCCGAATTCATCACACGTGGCATCACATATTTGCTTCCAAAATATCTTCAGAATACATGGGATCCTACAAAATATCGTCCCATCACATGTCTACCCACGTTGTATAAGATCATTACATCATGCTTGGCTAACAGGATATATGCACACTGTGAAAGAAACAACATAATTGCCGTGCAACAGAAAGGATGTAAAAAGGGTTCAAAAGGGTGCAAAGAACAACTAATAATTGACTCAGTTGTGTGTGGCCAGGCACACTTAAATCACCGAAACCTTCACATGGCGTACATCGATTATAAGAAGACCTTTGATTCTGTGCCCCATGACTGGCTAGTAGCAGTGCTGCGATTGTATAGGATCAATGAGGTATTTGTCAGTTTCTTGGAAATGGTTATGTCAGCATGGCAAACTAGACTGTGTCTCAGTACGCCACGCGGAGATATACGAACAGATGAGATATCGATTCGGAGAGGCATCTTTCAAGGAGACTCCCTTAGCCCCTTATGATTTGTCCTGGCAATGAATCCTTTATCTACCCAGCTTAACTCTACTCACTAGCTTGCCACGGTGGGTGAGTGGTTATAGTGTCGGACTACCAACCCCAAGATTGCAGGTTCGCCCCTGGCCATGGTAAGTGATTTTTGAATGGCGACACAAATCACGACACTCATGTCATACGTTGTTGGCATGTTAAAGAACCCATTTGAATTCAGTAGGCCGTATTCAACGGCAAAATTAATCTCGGGATTTTCCGCCAACACAAAGTTCCTCCATTCTCTACTTGAAAGCGCTGTAGTGTCAAGGAGTTTAGATATCTAACCTCCTTGACTTTCATAGCGTTCAATGGAACGACGAAATTCGACTTGAAAGCTACCCTCTGGGTGTCAATTAACAAAGCTTGCACCAGGCACCCGAGGCCATACGATATTATATTATTAACTCGACTCACTACGGCTTTTCTATCAAGATTGGAAAGAGAGTTGGTACTCGGCTAAATCATCTGCTGTACATGGACGACCTTAAACTCTATGCCGAAACAGAGTCGCATCTGGAAAACTTGTTGAGAATAGTTGAAGCATTCTCACGAGACATACAAATGGGATTTGGTTTGGACAAGTGTCGGACACTAAAGGTGGTGAGAGGAAAAGTACAGAAGTCCGGGTATGAGCTGGAAGATGGACAGCATATTAGGGCTATGTGTGGCAGAAGACACCTACAAATACTTAGGAGTAAAACAAGCTAAGCATATTGACCATGTGTCAACAAAGAAAGATCTGTCCTGTGAATTTGTCAAATGATTGAAACAAATCATAAAAACGCACTTGAACAGCAAAAACCTAGTGAAAGCTGTTAACACGTATGCTGTACCTGTGCTGAGCTACTCCTTTGGCATAATCAAATGGTGTAAAACGGACATCGAAGGACTTGAGCGAGAAATGAGAACGATGCTCTCAAAAGTAAGGAAACACCACCCACGATCTTCAATAGAGCGATTGACTCTACCCAGAAGCCTAGGTGGACGTGGGTTCGTTGACATTGATAATCAGATGAAACGACAGCTAGTCAGCCTTAGGGAGTACTTCTACGCAGAAGCGAGGTCATCTGTACTTCACAGAGCCATCAGTGAGGCGGACAGATCAACGCCACTGGTCTTGTGTCAGCAAGAGATTCAACACCTCCTACATACTGACCTTCAGAAGATGGAAGCATGGAAAGCAAAACCTTTGCACGGAAGACATCCAAATGAGGTGAGTCAAGCAAATGTTGATATAACTGCGTCAAACTACTGGCTCACTTCAGGACAGATCTTTCCAGAAACTGAAGGTTTTATGCTAGCAATTCAAGACCAAGTCGTCCCTACAAGGAACTACCTCAAGTTCATTGTAAAAGATCTCGCTGTACCAGATGATAAGTGCCGCTACGGATGTCAACAGTCAGAAACAATACAGCATATTACATCTGCATGTAGATATTTCCTGGCAACAGAGCACAAACAAAGGCATGATGCAGTTGCTGAAATCTTGCATCAGGAGTTGGCTGATAAGTTTCAGCTTTTGAAAGGAAAGAAAGTTCCGTACCACCAATATCAGCCAGAGTGTGTTATTTAAAACAATGAATACAAGCTGTATTGGGACCGAACTATTTTGACTGATCAATCGGTATCACACAACAGGCCGGATCTGGTGGTTGTCAACAAGAAAACCAAGCAAACTACATTGATTGATGTTGCGATTCCTAACAACAAGAATCGCCAGTCAAAACACATTGAAAAGATCAGCAAATACAGCGAGTTGGTCGACCCTATCAAAAGACAATGGCATGTAGAGCGAGTGATGACCATACCTATCATTGTCTCGAGTACGGGCGTGATCCCAAGTACCTTGCTCCAAGGCCTTAAAGAACTGGATCTGGAAACTCGGCTGTACAAACTAATGCAGAAGGCAGTAGTTCTATTAACAACCAGAATCGTTCGGAAGTTCATGGGTAGCGAAATTCTGGCTTAGAAGTTGCTGTTTCCGTAGCTATACTTTGGTTCACTGAAGCCCGTATAGTTACGTTGTAATATACCAGCATTGTGTTATATGTACTGTATAAACCGATAATAATAATAATAATAATAATAATAATAATAATAATATAGTATGGCCTCGGGTGCCGGGTGCAAGCTTTGTTATTTGACGCCCAGAGGGCAGCATGCATGTAGAATTTTGTTGTTCCTTGGAGCGCTATGAATGTCAAGGAGGTTAGATATCTAAGCTCCTTGACACTATAGCCCATTCTAGTAGAGAATGGAGGAACTTTTTTTGGCGGGAAATCCCGAGATTAATTTTGCTATGATGAACACGACCTACTGAATTCAAATGGGTTCTTTGACATGCCAAACAACGCATGACATGGGTGTCGTGATTTTTGTCGCCTTTCAAAAATCACTTACTGATGCGTCCGACCTTTGTAGACCATGTGTTATGCTATGATGTAGGCCCGGTGGACCATCTGTTTGAGGTGTGTGTATATAGATCTAGACCAGGAGAGACCACTGTTACGATCCTGCCCTTGAAGACCTAACTAGATACGGTCCGACACCGTTAATGACCGTAAGATCCATAGGCAACTACATTCACATCCGAGTCCAGAGAAATGGAAAGAGAAGGTGGAAAGTGGACTGTATTTAGCCTACTTATGGTCATTGTGGCATAATATATGCCTCATCCTTGGAGTATACATATCTGCGAGAGCTGCTAAATATGTAGTAAGGCTTGGCTTAGGAGAAGCATTTGTCTCTACTCGACTTGGGGAGCATTCGTACTACGTAAATAAAGTAGATCATGTTTATAAAAGGAAGAACTCATACCACATTTATTGTTCAATGTAACACTTCTCACCTGTACTTGGTAGTAGCAAGTACGAGAACATATGCAGTACACTAGTTGAATGCAGGCAGTCATTTGCATGTATGACGGTAGAAGGTCTTATTCAAGTAACACTGAACACATTTCTGATTCATTTGACTCACATGTATAGCTTGTTAATATTTTGCATTGAACCGTATGAATGCGTGAGAATATATTGCATTGGAGCAGGTTTTATGTTGGGCGATTCCTCTTCTGACCTAGGACGCCATGTCCATTTCTACAACAATACAACAATACGGTACTTAATAATATCACCCTGTCTCGGATCTTAGCCTAATTGTATCCCTTTCACAGCCTCCCAGATCCTCGCCACACCGGCCTGTTTGAGAACCAGGAGTGCTGCTATCTTGCGGCTAATGTTCTGATTAGCCATCTGGCCTGCACCCTTACACTCAAAAACATGAACAGCTGACTTGACCATATGTGCCGCAGGTCACACGTAGAATTGAGGGTAGAGCCATACCTTCTAGTCGTAGACACTTACCATGGCCAGGAGCGAACCTGCAAGTTTGAGGTTGGTAGACCGACACGATGACCACTCACCCACCGTGGCAAGCTAGAAACGTTAATGATGTTGTTGTGTTTCATTTTAGAGATTTGGACATCGTGGTCATTTAGTCCCGTGTACTTGAGTGGGTGTGGAATTTATCTGAGAGCCTGTTTTATTGTGGTGTCTGAGTAGTGTGCTAATTTATGTAATTCAGCTAATGATTGGGAAGGAGGCGGCTGTGGCATTAAGTTAGGAATCATCCCGGCATTTGGCTGGAGTAGAAGTGGAAAACAACGGAAATCCACGGAATACCACTTCCAGGATAGCTGGGGTGGGAATTGAACCCTCCTCTTCTCAATTTTGCCTCACGAGGTTGACTGTACCCCGTTCCAGTATTCACACTAGAATGGCATTTCTTGGCAGACCTCGGAATTGGACCTCAGGAGAGAGGTAAGAACTTGGATGGGTGACTGGTTCTTGGGGTCCACTCGTTGGTAGGGAGGGGTAAGTGGAGGGGGTAAGGAACTGCCCACCCTGTCATAAATAAACTCGGCTAACGACCGCCTCATCGGAGGTTATAACCCTGCGGGTTGATAACTTTTGATATAATAAAAGAAAGGTAAATCGATCCAGCTATGCTAAACGTTCAAGAAAGGAACACATAAACACGCTTCGCAACAACTTCCCTTATTTTTCACCATAATTTCCTTCAAAGCAGTATTTTATGGGTTTCTAAGAATGTTTTTATCACTATTAGAAAAAATGCATACACATACGTAAACAAATACACAACTTAACTTACTAATAGTTACGAAATTGGGCGCACTTAATCTCTCGCACCGTTCATGAAAAAACTAAAGCCTAGGGGGGAAAATATATTTCTCCTTAATCTTATGGATTAAGTGCACCCGACGAAGGGGTAAAGATCGATACTTTTGACCACCTCGTGGTATAGCAGCTAGCATTCTTTTCTGTAGCCCAGATGGTCTGGGATCGATTCCCGGCTCTGCTAAGTAATTAAAATTTTGGTGTGGGGGCTGGAACGGGGTACACTCAGCCTCGTGAGGCAAAACTGAGCAGAGGAGGGTTTGATCCCCACCTGAGCCATCCTGGAAGTGGTTTTCCGATCTTTCCCCCACTTTTACTCCAGACAAATGCTGGGAGGTTCTAACTTAAGCCCACGGCCACCTCCTTCCCAATCCTCACCTCAACTAGAAACAAAAACACTAGTACAGCCATCACAATAACACACGTTATCACACAAATTCCACGCACACACAAAATACACGGAGCTATATGACCGCGATGTCGCAGCCCCTAAATTAAGCAACAAATACAATAAAGATACATTTATAATGTTAGTAGTAGGATCAAAAACGGAAAATAAATCTGTTATCAGTTTGGGGGAAATAAGCTACCAACCCGGCATTACCTTGAATGTTCACAGACAGTGCAGGAAATCGAACCTTCGATGTGGAAGCTTCCCGTTCCAGTTGTCTAGTGTGACTTAACGCAGTTTATTTAGTATAAGAACAATAATAGTGTTTTGGGTCTAACGTCTCTTAACTGCTGTTATTTTAGTGACAACAATGTGACGATTTTCGGCCAGAAGGAGACTTTAAACGTACCCTACTGAATTGAGTCCTCCAATTACCAATAAAATGATCCAGAATCGATCCCACAATATTCAGTTTTAATTCCAGTACTTAAAATATTATATCACTTATCCCGACTTTCCGACAAAAAACAATCAAACAGATGGACAGTCAGGTGTCCAAAATGTGTGTGTTTGAGTCTTCAGTCATTTGACTGGTTTTATGCAGCTGTCCATGTCTCCCTGCCCTGAGACAATTGTTTTCTGTAGAAATCCTTTCCTTGCCTGAGCCAACCACTTTTTATATCGCCTTTGCATCGTCTATCACTGGTTATTTTGCTTCCTAAGCAACAGAACTCGCCTACATCCTATAGATTTTTTAAAGTCAATTTTACCCTCCAAGATGGTTTTTCCAACGGACTCAGCGAGGGATCCGACCACTACCGCCTCTACGGGCAGTGTCCTGGAGCTTGGAACATCTGTTTTGGGGGATACAGCTGGGGAGATGTGATCAGCACCTCGCCCAAGCGGCCTCACCTGCAAAGTGAACAGGGGCCTCATGAGGGATGAGAAGGGAGGGATAGGCAAGGAAGAGGGAAGGGGGCGGCCGTGGCCTTACAGTAGGTAACATCCCGGCATTTGCCCGAAGATTAAGTGGGAAACCACGGAAAACCACTCCCGGGGAATCGAACCCCTCCTACTCATTTGGACCACCCAAGGCTGAGTAGACCCCGTTCCAGTCCTCATACCACTTTTCAAATTTCGTGGCAGAGCCGGGAATCGAACCCAAGACCTCCGGGGTGGCAGCTAATCAAGCTGACCACTACGCAACGCAGGCGACTCCTTTAGATTTTCACCCGTCAAAATGTATGTAGGCCTACGTTGAAATGTGCCTAAAATACTACACACATTGATAAGGTCTTAATAAATGACTGATTGTTTGCAGATGTTATTGAGTGGTGGGAAGTCGACTTAGTCACACATGGCATTCTAACTGTTTAAAATACTTCCACCACTGACTGACCATAGAAGGATACGCTGGTGGTTTGTGCGTTCACCTGAGAGAGCATGCGCAACAGTATCTCCGCTTGTGTTATAATGAATATAAATTACTTCTTGAAAATATCTCGTACATGTGCTATAAATTACTTGCGCGGGACATAATTGTAGCCGCTCTTCATACGGAGGTGAGTTATTGTCAAGTTCCTGGTGTGCGTGCAATATTTATGTGTTGTAAAAATAAGTAGTCACTTGCGAGGCGGGAGCTTGAAGTAAGCAGTACGAGTACTTAGCACGTTAGCAGCTGTGTGTGACTCCATGGAACAACCGAATAAACCTCATTAAAATGATTATTAGAGATAAATAATATTATCGTATGACCTCGGGCGCTGGGTGAAAGATTTGTTATTTGTCGCCCAGAGGGCAGCTTGCATGTCAAATTTTGTTGTCCCTTCGAGCACTAAGAAAATCAAGGAGGTTAAATATCGAAGCTCCTTGACACTACAACGTTTTCTAGTAGAGAAAGGAGGAACTTTGGTGTTGCCGGAAAATTCCCAGATTAATTTTTCCACTATGAACTCGGCCTACTGAATTCAAATGGGTTCTTTGACATGCCAACAACGTATGACATGCTAGTCGTGATTTTTGTCGCCTTTCAAAAATCATTTACCATGGCCAGAAGTGAACCAGCAAGCTTGGGGTTGGTAGTCCGACACGATAACCACTAACCCACCGTGGCAACCTTATTATTAGAGATAAAAATACATTTTGTTAATTTATTTCACTCAAAACTTGATAATAAGGTGAACATTCATCGTCCAAAAGTAGCTAGTTCCAGCTCACGCTTCCATTTCAAGAACAAACTAAATCAGTCCACATTCTTATCAATGAAGGAAGTAATTCCAGGTCATGTTCCTCATCCAAACAGTCTACAAGTTGTTGGCAAAATGCCAAAGGGACGACTGAAGCAACGATGGACCTATATGCTACACAACGAACTCGGTCGCTTAATCTTCACCCAGATACGGCCAGATACAGAAATGTATGGAGACGGTGTATCAATGTAACGGACAGGCGGGACATACGCTGAAGCAGAAGATGAAGAAGAATAAGGAGAAGAAGTAGAAGAAGAATATATCTACATTTGTGAAGCTTATTTCCAAAAGGTACCAAATCCAAAAAGGAATATTTTACAGTAGAGAAGAAAAACGCTCAGAGTGTAAAATTTCATCTGAAAATCCCTTTGAACACATTTATTATGTTCAGATAGAATAAATGCATTGTTATACCAAGTATTTCTGTTTAGGCTTTTGCAGTTTAGGAAATATTCAAATAGAATGACGGATTTGGTACTCTTTGGCACTGACACTCTAAATACTTTCAACGGAAAAACATAAATTTCACTGCAGTCATCAAAATCTTCGAGAAAACTGATTGTATTTAGTTATTTAATAATTAGATTTAAGGCATTTACAGTGAAGGCATAGATTATTTAAATAATATTAAATAAAATTGAACAAAACAATGAAAATTATGCAACGTAACTTACCAGTGTTGAACGTTTGGAATTATGATTGTAGTTTGTGTCTAAATAACATGAATATGGTAAATAACTTGTGAACTGGACATTAGATAATATTATCCAGTACTAAAAGAAATGGTCTCTCATTGGCTACATGGATACGGTACGTATTGGCGCATTCAGGCCATAGGATTTGGTACTTAATGGCATCAAACGAGATTTTTAATGCCCTGTTTTTTATGGATTTAGGTCGTTTAGGCAATTTCTTTTCTTTCATATGATGGAGCTTCCCACCAACGTACGTTTTCTATTATAATCTCAATATCATCGATTTTTTTGGATTTGGTATCTTTTGGAAATACGTTTCTCATTTGGAGTCCATCGGAGTTCAGAAATTAAAATCTTCAACCCCAAAGACAGCAATAAACTAGGGAATTAAATTACATTTTAAACGTGAGTGGAAAGGAAAATGATAGAGAAAGTAAATTAATACCCTCAACTTTAGAAAAGTGAGGGATTAAGGACTTGGATGGAAGTAGGGCCATGAAAGGCAGGAAGGAGGTGGTCTACATTCAGAGTAAAAATATTTCGGGGCTTTGCAATATTGAGATCATGTAGCCCCGTGTACTTGGGTGTGTGTGTGAAATCTGTATCACTGTGTCACTGTGATGAATTTACTAGTAAATATATTTGCAATAGGGGTTAGGATTTGGCAGGAGGGACCTAGCCTTAATTTTGGTACCATCCTGGTATTCCCTTAAGTAGAAGTTGAACAGCTTGGAGAAACACATATACAGTCCAATTCTCAGACCAGAATTAAATTGTTTGGCAATGCCGGAAATCAAACACTGACTTCTGGGGTGACTGCCAAGAGCGCTTAGTCACTAAGCCATTAGGTGGACAATCCTTGAACCATTGAGGGTGCAGACCAGGGCGCAACTATGCGTTTTAGTTTACACACTCCTTGCTCTTTTGAGAATCTCTGACAGGGAACATTGCAGGAGTTTTTGATCCTGTGATAACAAGAAGGAAGAGAAAAACATCGAATGATGTTTTATTCCTCAAAATGAAAGAGTTGTAAAGACAAGAGCAAATTAACACACCCTCGGCCTTAGGGTTGGAACGAAACAAGAGTTGGTCAAGTAAGGTCATCAGTAAACAAAGGATAGGAGCCCTTGGGAATGAAATACCAAGTGTATACGGGACTTGATAGACGAGGGTTCGAACCCCAACGTCAGCCATTCTTGAAATGGTATTCCGTCGTTTTCCATTTTAAATTCCAGTCAAGTGCCGGGAGGGTGCCCTCCACGATCATTTCCTTCCATATGTTGCCCAATTGCATTTATCTTCATTACTTTCATCTCTAACTCCTTTCATGAGGTTGCCGTAAGGAAGGACTTCAGGTTGTAAAAACCATCCGCAACATACAAATTCATCGCAGCCCTTTTACCGTGAAAACTGATGTAATAAGGAGTAAACGTACATACATACAGTAGACGTCCCGCGGAGTAATCTAGTCCGTTAAATCGTTCAGGACGACCGTTACGAGGAGCTGCAGCAAGTCCGCAGATCGGAGGTTTCAATCCCGACGCTGACAGCGCCTATTCTGAGTGTGGTTTCTCTCCAGATTTCCCACACTCCCTCCAGGCAAATGGCTGATAACCCTAAGACTTGGGGCACCTACCCAACCCTCGACCCTAATGATAACAGCTAATAATAATATCGTAGCCTATGGTGTCGGGTGCAAGCTTTGATATTTGACGCCCTGGGGGCAGCGTACATGTCGAATTTCGTCGTTCCTTGGAGTGCTATGAAAGTCAAGGAGGTTAGATATCTAAGCTCCTTGACACTAAGGCGCTTTCTAGCGAGAAAGGGGAACTTTTGTGTTGGCGGAAAAACCCGAGATTAATTTTGCCATTATGAATACGGCCTACTGAATTCAAATGGGTTCCTTAACATGCCAACGCTTCGGTGGCGTAGTTGGTAGCATGCTGAACTGCTGTGCCCAAGATAGCGGGTTTAAACCCGGCCGAAGTCGTCGGATTTTTAAGAGCGTTAAAATCCTTCAGTATGCCTTCCTTCGGAGGGGACGTTAAGCCGGCGGTCCCATGTCATAGATTTATGGCATGCAAAAGATCCTTCCACAGACTAAACTAGTGTGGAGATAACTTTCTAGGTTATATTTCGTTGTAACGCTCTATCAAAGTTCCAACGTTCACCACTAGGTATATTTGATATCTGGTAGCGAAAGCTGGAACTACTTGAAATTGAACGGATCTTGTAGCTCACCCTAGGGATGTGCACTTGAAGCAGCTACAGCCTCTGGCGAGCCGAACATTTCCTCGGACACTCCCGGCACTAAAAGTCATGAATGAAAATCCACAGCCTGCTTCCAGTCTCCGACCGGGTCAGGAATGGAATGAATGAAGCCCCAATCTAGCGGTGAGGATATGGACTGTGCCGGCTGCCAAGGCCTGACGCACTCCTCTGGGGCAATGATTAAATGAATGACAGATGAAAGGAAATGATAGTGGAGAGTGTTGCTGGAATGAAATTTTGACAGGGAAAACCGGAGTACCCGGAGAAAAACCTGTCCGCCTCCGTTTTGTCCAGCACAGATCTCACATGGAGTGACCGGGATTTTAACCACAGACCCAGCGGTGAGAGGCCAGCGTACTGCCGCCTAAGCCACGGAGGTTCTGACTAAAAGTCATACGATAAATAAATAAATAATAACGTATGACATGAGTGTCGTGATTTTTGTCGGCATTCAAAAATCACTTACCACTGCCAGGAACGAACCTGCAAGCTTGGGGTCGGTAGCCCGACACGATAGCCACTCATCCACCGTGGCACCCATAATAACAGCGTCATACCTTACTACAGTCGCCACAGAAACACAGGTTATCAGATAAATTTAACACACACCTACGAATGCAGAGCTGATGACCAAAGATGTTCCAATCTCCTAACAACCACTATAGTACATCCCAGTAGCTGACCAATGTAACAGTGCTTCGATCTGTGAGCCTTTACCTGTATCATCATGTTGAGTGATTTCGTCCACGTCCACTCCGGCGAATTTAATTAATTTTAACAGAAATGTATTACTTGACTTACGAGGTAATGTATTCCTACAACCACTCAGTGCCTGGCACGTTTCCAACTTACATCTCACGTGTACAGAGATGAATCAACAATGTACCAATGACAAAACTAACAGATTCAACAGCTTAAGGAAATCAGCAACACACTGACACACTGTGCTTACATTTATTTTAAACATCTAATCCACCGGCACTCGGCGGATGATCGTCCAGGCGGATCAGTTTGAAGTTGTGGAAAGACGTCTATCTGAAGCTCTAGGGGAACTAAGTGATTATTATAAAGGAAACCAATTGAAACCAAACCCTTTGAAAACACAAGTCTGCTCTTTCCATCTCAAGAACAGACAGGCAAAAAGGAAACTGCATGTAACGTGGGAAGGCATGCTGTTGGATCACTGTGCGAATCCCAAATATTTAGGAATTACATTGGATCGTGCACTCACGTATGAAAACATTATCTAAACACCAAACATAAGGTATCCGCAAGAACTGCCCCCTTCGCAAATTATCTGATACCAGCTGGGGGACTCAAGCTCAAACAATAAGAACCACTGCTTTAGCACTCTGTTACTCTGCAGCAGAATATGCATGTCCTGTGTGGTATAGGTCGTGTCATACCACGGAGGTTGATACTGTATCAAATGAAACCTGTAGACTCATCACTGGCTGCCTGAGACCCACACCATGTGATAAACTGTATTGTTTAGCAGGCATTGCACCCCCAGATATCAGAAGAGAAGTTGCAGCTAAATGTGAGAGATCTAGGGTTGATGTGTCTCAAACACATCCATTGTATAGCCTTCAACCAGCCCACTCTCGACTGAAGTCCAGAAGAAGATTTCTTCACACAACTGAGTGCCTAACTGACAAACCTCAGGTTTTGAGGATTACATCTTGGTTGACCAGAAGCCCCCGCATTACTCAGTGGATGGTTCCATCTGAAAGGCTCCCAGCAGGGCATACAGAGGCTTGGACAACTTGGAAGTCTCTCAACAGATTGCGATCTGGAGTTGGCAGATCCAAGTACAACATTCATAAATTGAGTTTTTGCTGCGACCCGGTCCTTTGTGAATGCGGAGAAGAACAGGCTATGGGTCATCTGCTTCAGTGAAGTCTGTGTCCTAGGTCTGGTGAAGGCTACACCAAATGGACGTGACATGGCAAAATATTGGTCATGCATTATTTAGAACCTTGCCATTTTTTGCCCATTTTGTACATAATCTGTTATGTAATATTTTTGTTCCTGACACGAGTAAATAAACCGGCACTCTAAAATCTTGGAGCAACGGAGCCTAGTCGCCTTCCTTCGGTGCCAAGTTGGTAGGTCGACTTCAGTGAGACAAATTTCCGACTGGATCCTTGATTAATTTTCTTCGTTTGTGGCGTCTCCGTCAATCATTTCGTTCTTATCACGACGAGCAGGTCACCTAAAGGTGCCAATATGAATGACATGCGCCATGCCTCCCCGGAAGCTACACGTAAACATTACAACGTTGTACTGCCTGATTGATTGGCTGCGTGGAGTATCGGAAACATTCTTGCCTGCTATTCCCATGGTAGCAGGATCAAATCCTGGTGCAGTCAGTTTATATTTTAAGGTGCACAAATGTGAAAGAGCAGATTTACTGACACGTCAGAGATATACTTCAGGGCAAAATTCGGGCACCCTGGCGTCTCTAGAAGCCGCAGTAGTTTAAAAGGACGTAAAGCCAATAGCATTATTATTTGGTTGCCTAATTAGCAACGTTTAATGACATTCAAACAGTTAAACGGTACTAGGAATAGGATACGTAGAAAAAATAGGGGTGAAATAAATTATCATTTCTTAGAGATTTCCTGCTGGTTCAGAGTACATTTTCATGATCTATGTACGCCACTTTATGTAGATGCACCTGAACTATTTGCCTATCAGTGGCTATTGTGTGAAGCCACCGCTGCTTTGGTCTCGCACGTAAAGGTTTACCATCAACGGAAATGAAATAAATATTGTACGAGAAAGTGTCTGGCGCTGCTCGCAGTAGACCGTACCACTGTAGATGCTTTTCCTTCCCCCCCCCCCCCCCCCTACAGTAGCAACTCCCATTTGATACCAAATCACATCACACTTGCTATCGGACCATTTAGTGGTGTAGAGGCTGTCACCCCAGACGTTCGATATTTAATCACAACTCAGCCAAGAGATTTCATTCTAGTCTGATGGTTCGAAACGGGGAACATTCAGGCTCGTGAGGAAAAACTGAGATGGTAGGTTTGATTCCCACTTCAACCATCCTTAAAGTGGTTTTACGCAGTGTCCTAGTTTTATTCCAGGCAAATGCCGCGAGGGTGCTTACCAACCCTAGCGTCTATTAGAATTAAACACACCACTCCAAATACAACAATACCACAGGTTATCGGACGGCTTCTATACGCACACATTTCCTCAAAAATACTGGGCTGAAAAGACTGTGTAGTCCGAGCTACAACTTGAAACAGCACCAATAAACAACAACAACTACAACAAGGGAGAGGAAACACAATATATATACAGTAAATTTAAAAAAATATAGTTTGTCAGTTGACAGACTCAAAAAACATATTATTTATAAATACTCACTCAGAAGGCTTCTAGGTACACAAAGATCCCGAGCCGATCTCACGAATCGCCTCCACTGAACTCTGTTTTGGGCGAGTTCTTGCCAGTTGTCCTGATTCAGATGTCTACAAAGTTTGGAGATTTCATTTTTCCAGGAACTTCGTGGACTTCAGACTATCCCTTTTCCTCTTGATTCTTCTTTAAGATTTGTAAGACCATCCTATCATCTCCCCCCTCCCCTTAGTAAATAACCAGCCCATTGAAGTCTTCTGGAGTTAATGATGTTGAGTATTGGTGCATGCTGTGATAGTGAGTGTATGTCTTTATTTGGTGTCATTTTTCATTCAGCTTTGAGATGCGGAGTCAAAAAATGGTCAAAAAATTCATATTCCTGGTGTTCTTTCTGTTTTGATAAACTCCATGATTATGTACCATAAGTTAGAACTGGCCTAGTAATCGTATTGTATATTTTTAGCCTACTTTTCACATTTTGCAAAAATGAGGAAAAAGTAGACTTATGAGATAGGGCAAAGGTGTGTATGTCTGTCTGTCTGTCTGTGTGTCCCCCCCCCCTATCAACTCCTAAACGGCTGCAGCAATTGAAACAAAATTTGGTAGGAGTAAAGATCTATACCTGAATATCTCACGGCCATATTTGAAAATGATGTCAGTGCTACCAACTGCTGAAAAATCGCAATTGAAATTTGAGCTCCATGTTGGATATCTTGGAAGGTATGAATGGGAGCTATTTCAAAATTGGCACACGTATAGATAATAATATTGCAGTTTAATTTCCAGGAGACCATACATGGCAGTGTTGCCAAAATGATTATAAGCCTGCTGATAGGTCCAATTTTTAAATGCATATAACTTCTACACTATCAATTGGAATTCAACCAAATTTCGTATGTGCTTTGTGTACATAAACAGATATGACTGAGCGTATTCATAAGAGCCACCAGGGCTGCCAACTGTTAATAAATGACCTCAATTTTTTTAATCCAAATACCCATATATCAGAAAGTATGCAAGCCGACAGCTTTAAAATATGCACACGTATAGTACCTGACATTCTATATTAATTTGGAGTAACTTATATATGTCAGTGCTACCAACATGATTCTAAGCCTGCTGAGTGGTCCAACTTTAAATACATGTAACTTCCATACTATCAATTGGATTTCAACCAAATTTCGTGTGTGCTATGTGTACCATAACAGATAAGTCTATGCCGATTCTTAAGAGTAACCAAGGCTGCCAACTGTTAATAAATGCTGTCTCTATTTTTGTTACCCGAATATCAATATATCGGAAAGTATGCAAGCCAATAGCTCTAAACTTTGCACACGTATAGTACCTGGCATTCTAGATTAATTTGGAGTAACTAAAATAGGACTACGCCAGTGCTGCCAACATGATTCTAAGCCTGCTGATAGGTCCAATTTTAAAATGCATGTAACTTCTATACTAACAAATGGATTTCATTCAAAATTGACACAACAATAGATCATATTATTTCAGATTATTTCTGACCAATACACGTATGTCATTGTTGCCAACATGATTTTACGCGCGCTGTTAGATCCAATGATTAACTGCATGTAACGACCATGCTATCCATTGGACTTCAACCAAATTTTGTATTCTGTACCTTAAGAGATGGAACTAAGAATATATTTAGTCACCAGGGCTGCCAACTGTAGTTTTTATTAGGCTACATTATGCCATGTAGCATATACAGTATTTCGAACTAATTAGTAATTTCGATATTACCAACTTAATTTCGTCATTATTCTAGATAGATCCATATAGATTAATCATTGGCATGAATCTTAAATTTTAAGAAAAGTAGGCTCTTTAGTTCGTTACGGAACTTCTTGTTTCAGTTTGGTATTTCTCGTAAAAAATGGGATCCCAATAAAATAAAATAATAAATAAATGAATAAATAATAAGTATTGATATGATGTTGTTTAATACTAAGAGCTGCTTGCTCTTGTTATAGGGCCTGTGGCATCTTGGTCATCAGCCCATTGTGCTCGGGTGTGTGTTGCACTTAGTTGATAGAATAGACTGCAGCCAATTTTTGTGATTGGAGTAGTATGATGATGAAGATAATTGTTGTTTTAAGGGGCCTAACATCTAGGTTATTGGCCCCTAATGGTTTGGGTGATAGTGAAAGATGAGATGAGAATGAAAACTATAACTAATACTAACTACAAACTTATATACTAGAAGAAGAAATTGTAAACAAATAAAGGATAAGGCAAATAAAGGACAGAAAGAAGAGAAATGCCCTCAATCCTCGCAGAATAAGGATTGAGGGACTTGGAAGGAAGGAGAGCCATGAAAGGCAGATAGGAAAGGGGGAAAGAGGAGAGGGCGCGCCCCAAGGTCAGAGGAAGAAGGGGACAAAACGAACCCAACTCAGGAATCCCTCGGGGTCGCCAACTCCCTAACTCACCAGCCGTGAGCCCTTGAGGGTGTAGCACTCACTATACAGGGAGCACTAGAAGCGGTGGAGCTACACACACCCTTCCTCCTTAAGGGCCTTGAGCATATGGCAGGAGATATCATGGAAAGAAAAACAAGGCCGACTCTTCGAAGAATGAGGGATCAGAAAAGATGAGACAAGGGCCTATTAATGCGGGGAAATGAAAGACTCCCTAGACCTCGGATACCCTAATACCGTCAGAGTCGGAAAAGAACAAGAGTTGACCAAGGGTGGTCAATAGGGAAGATAACAGAGAGGAGACTGGCACAAGTAAGTAGAAGTAATGCCGAACTCAGCTGGGATCCCGTGGTCGCCAACCCAGGTCCCACTAGGCGTGGGTCCCTGGGAGATTGGAGTAGTGTGTGTAGGCTTGATGGATGGGATAGGTGCCCAGAAACTTGAAACAAGGTAATATCCCAGCATTTACCAGAAGGAAGTATGGATTATCCGGGGTAAAACCATACTCAATACTCAATATAGACGTTGTCAACGCCGGGATTTGAACCTATAATCTCCGGACTTGCTGCAGCTGGCCATCGTGCTCGTGGTGCACGGTTGAACGAGCGCGGCTATGCCGCGGGTGTAATATCAAAGATATATTTCCCACCGTACACACCGCTACACGAATATTCTACTGCCCAAAACAGGACATGCTGAAACAGAAGTAACTGATATAATTAATAGGTAAAGCATGGTTGGAACTGCTGTCAGATAACATGATATGTATCTTTTTAAATAAGTTACGAACAAATTATTTATGAACATCTGCAGCTGTTTAGGCGAGATAACTACATTGGTAAGGTAACTATTTATTGATGAAAGAGGCGTATTCTTGATTTCAATCCCCTGATAGAAGTTCATCTCCTCCCACAACACATACCTGCCAGCCGGGCTTGCATCCTCCTCAAAAAATAATGAAGTCATTATTCGCATTAGTTATTTATTGACCTTTACGTTAAACAATATCATTAGAGATAAAAGCATACATGGCTTTATCAGAAGCAGTAGTTGCACCGCCCAGGTTCCAGGCTATCTGATGGGGAACATTACTGCTCAAGAGATAGCATCTCGCAATACTTATTCAGACTTTATTTTATACCCTTAGAGTTTTGCATAAATTACAGGCTATCAAAACTCTTTATGAATTTCAAACCCTCGCTCAGCCACATTTAACGCGTTCGTGAGCTAACATGGCGTGTTCAATGTGCGACTTGTGTTCCCAAGATCGCTTATCGATCAGATAAACAGGTAATGTGGTCACGTGACAGGCTATAAGGTACTTGCAAAGTATTTTAAAAGGTTATTTAGATTTGTTTCTCGTCAAGTCATTTGCAAGTGTAATATGTATGCATTCAATAAGATATCATCAACGGTTCATTTCAAGGCCTGGTGAAAGCTTGCTCGAATTGAGAATTAAAACAAGATTCAAGCGAAATATTTGTGTCATTCTTAGCCTCAAGAATATAACACCTAAGAAATATGCGTGCGTGTTGCATATGAAAAGAAACCAGTTGTTGGGTGTTGTCCTAATACAGGAAACTTTAAGCCATTTTATTCAATGATCCCCTGTTGGAAACTACTGTACGTAAGTATTGTATATCAACCGATCAACACGTAGATGAGAGTCAAATTATCTTGGGTGCTTAATATTACTATCCTCTACGCACAATATTATATATGATACCTAAAATAATTTTTTGTTAGTTAATCCATGTTTATTAAGTAAAACATATTAAGATCGTGCATGTTTCGGTACGATAAATAATTACTTTATCAGCGACAAATAGCTTAAAACTACCTGTTACAAGATTAAAATAATGCACGTACTGTAGTAATGCTAGTATTCTCCCGAAATTGTTTATTCAAGGAAAAGAAAGAAAGGATGTCCATACATTATGCAATTAATTAATTAAGAAAAAACATGGTGTATTCAAAAAAGTTAAAACTATATAAATTGAGATTTTGCAAATAATTAATTAAGAAATATAATGCATTCAAGTTATATTTGTACTCACAAGTGCCACTGTTCCAATAACGAACTTATTACCTTATGATGAATCAAATAATTATTTAACTAAATTATATAATACCAAAATGGCTTAATTGCCACACCAGGTCTATCAAATCAAACGAGCTTCTTCGTTAATCGTCCTGGTCTATATTATGAATAGTGTTCAGAAATTTGACGATTTGCTTTAACTTTTATAGCAGAATATGCAAGAATTTCGTTCATAAGAACGTTAATTTGTGTAATGTTTATAAGCAGATATGTTTCTGAAATTTATTCTTAAATTAACTTTATTGTTGTTTGTGTTTATTTGAGTTCTTGGAACATTAAACCGATTTCGATATGATTAAAAATACAAATGATAATACAATTATTGATAATCTTAATAAGAAATTAAAGATAAATTTGAAGCCATTTTTCAGTGTTGCCTTATTTACTGTTAATATTGTGGCTTTTAGTCGGTAAACACACAAACCATTCCAATTACTGGAATATGTGAAAAATAACCCGGAATAAAATTATATATGATTAAGAGTTATATATATTGTTTCAGATTATTGAATTAGGAAAACAGCCCAACAGTAGCCTACTATGGTCAGGCTTTGAAACATTTTGTGTCGCTACAGCGAAACGTGAGTTAAGTATTAGCAAAGGTGCCCTACATAATGCAAAGGATTCCGTATGGTGGAACAACCACGCCAAGAACAGCGTAGCGGAAAAGAAACGCTTGTTTGGAATTTGGCAGAATACTGGTGCTGAAGAAGATAAAGAGAATTACAAACAGGCAAAGAAAGCTGCAAGGAAAGCCGTTGCAATTGAAAGAGAAAAAGCTGATTTTGAGTTCTACCAGTGTTTAGAATTAGCCAATAACAACGATATATATAAGGTAGCTAAGCGCAAACATAATGACTGCAAAGACTTTAAAGCCCCAAAATACATTCAAAATAAAGATGGCAATTTATTAACAGACGACAAGGACATTTGTGAAAGATGGAATGGGTATTATTACGATTTATTAAATGAAGAATTTCCCAGGCGACAAGAAGTGGAACTACCTGTGACACAAGGGCCTATTAATGAAATCACAGAAGCGGAAGTTAGGAAAGCCATCCCTAAAATGAAGAATCAAAGTAACGGGCCCAGATGAGATACCTGCTGAACTCTGGAAATGTCTTGAAGCGGATGTAGCTGAATGGCTTTCAAGGTTATTCAATGACATCTTATTTCACGAACAGATGCCAGATGCCTGGAGAAAGAGTACGTTGGTCCCGTTCTACAAAAACAAAGGAGATGTTCGATCTTGTGGAAACTTCCGTGGTATAATACTTACATCGCACACACTCAAGGTCTGGGAACGAGTCCTCTGTGAGCGCCTTCAAAATTTGATAAAGTTAGCAGATAATCAGTTTGGCTTCACTGCTCGGAAAGGAACCATTGACGCAATCCATGCAATAAGGCTGGTAATTGAAAAAGCTCGTGAAAACAAGCAGAGTTTATGTATGTTTTTTATAGATCTTGAGAAAGCCTTCGACCGAGTGCCAAGACCGTTAATATGGCAAGCATTAAGGTCGCAAAACGTTCCTGAAGTATACATAAAACTCATAATGGATATGTATAACAATGTAAAGACATGTGTCAGAAGCCCAGCTGGTTTGTCCGAAAGCTTTGATATCAAAGTGGGGGTTCATCAGGGAAGTGCTCAAAGTCCACTGTTATTCAATATTACTATAAACTACCTAACAAAACAATTTCAGAAACACTCCGTTAGGAATCCTTCAACCCCCACTTTTCACCCCTTTCACTTCATAATATGCACCACATCGAAATACCCTCAGACACGTGTCTTCTTATTTTTAATGATGAGTGTATATGCCGAGTATCACATCGCCCAATGAAACCAATCGGGAGATATTGTTATTCAATGAAATGCAGGTCTACACCCTTAACACCCCTTTAGAACCTGAATATCCAAAAATCCTTCCTTAGTACGCGTTTTTGACTTACCACGAACATATCCCCAAAATTTCATGTTTCTAACATTAATAGTTTTGGCTGGGCGATGATGAGTCAGTGAGTCATTAAGTTAGTCAGTCAGTCAGTCAGTCAGGACACTTGGTTTTATATAAGAGACTAGCTGACCCGGCAGACGTTGTCCTGCCAATCAAAGAAAGTGTTGTAACTTTGTTTCTTGAAGTGCTTTTGGATAGACAATGTTTTTTTCAATTTCTGTTAACTGCCTCTAAACTATCGTGAATTGCATTAACTAATCTAGAGACATTCGTGGGAGCGTGCAAAACAACTCTCCAAAGTTTCATCGCAATCGGATAAATGGCATATAACGCTTACGGGATTTTGTTTAAATGATTCGTGCGCTGTCACTCATTTGTTGAATCTACTCCTGCTCTACCAACTGTGAAATGGATTTACTAAGTTAGAAAGCTTCACGTAAGTGTACACAACAACTCACCAAAGTCTCATCGCAATCGATGAATAGTATATGAACGCATACAGGATTTTGTTGGAACACTTCGCGCGTCGCCACTCATTTGTTACATCTACTCGTGCGCTACCAATATTGTAAAATGGATTTACCAAGTTGAACACCTTCCCTGGCGTGTACACAACAACTCATCAAAGTTTCATCGGAATCGGATGAATGACATATTAACGCATAAGGGATTTTCTTTAAACGATTCACGTGCCGTCACTCATTTGTTGAATCTACACATACGCTACCTATTTTAAAATATATTTACTAAGCCTTAAACCTTCTCTGGAGTGTACTCAATGATTCACCAAGGTTTCATCGCAATCGGATGAATGATATATGGCCGCATACGGGACATTTTGGAAACGATTCGCACGCCGTCACTCATTTGTTGAATCTACTCGAGCGCTACGTATTAAAAACTGGATTTACTAAGACAGAAACATTTCCTGGAGTGTACACAACAATTCACCAAAGATTCATCGCAATCGGATAAATGGTATATGAACGCATACAGGACTTTGTTGAAACGATTCGCACGCCATCGCACTTTTGTTGAATGTGCTCGTGCGCTACCTATTGTAAAATGAATTTACTAAGCCAGAAACCTTTACTGAAGTGTACACAACAATTCACCAAAGTTTCATCGCAATCGGATAAATGGTAGGCCTATATGGACGCATACGGTACTTTGTTAAAAATATTCACGTGACGTCACTCATTTGTTGAATCTACTCGTGCGATGCCTATTGTAAAATGGATTTTTTAAGCCAGAAACCTTCCATAGGGTGTACACAACATCTCACCCAAGTTGCATTCCAATCGGATGAATGGTATATGAACTCATACGGGACTTTGTTGAAACGTTCGCGCGTCGTCGCTCATTTGTTGAATCTACTCGTGCGCTACCTATTGTAAAATTCGATTTACTAATCCGGAAGCCTCCCCTGGAGGGTACTCAAAATCTCACCCAAGTGTCATCACTATCGGACGAATGGTATTTGAACGCATACGGGACTTTGTTGAAACTCTTCGCACGTCGTCGCTCATTTGTTGAATCTACTCGTGCGCAACCTCCTGTGAAATGGATTACTGAGTTAGAAGCCTTCACTTAAGTGTACACAACAACTCATCAAAGTTTCATCTCCATCGATGAATGGAATATTAACTTATACGGGATTTTGTTGAGATGCTTCGCACATCGCCACTCATTTGTTGAATCTAGTCGTGCGCTACCTATTGTGAAATTTATTTACTAAGCCAGAAGCCTTCCCTGGAGTGTGCACAACATCTCACCCAAGTTTCATCGCTATCGGACGAATGGTATTTAAACGCATACGGGACCTTTTTGAAACACTTCGCCCGTTGTTGCTCATTTCTTGAATCAATTCGTGCGCTATCTATTGTAAAATGGATTTACTAAGCCAAGCACCTTTCCTGGAGCTCACTCAACATATCACCCAAATTTCATCGCAATCGGATGAATGGTATATGAACGCATACCGGACATTGTTTAAACGTTCGCGCGTCGTCGCTCATTTGTTGAATCTACTCGTGCGCTACCTATTGTAAAATGGATTTACTAATCCAGAAGCCTCCCCTGGAGGGTACACAACATCTCACCCAAGTTTCATCGCTATCGGACGAATGGTATTTGAACGCATACGGGACCTTTTTGAAACGCTTCGCGCGTCATTGCTCATTTCTTGAATCTATTCGTGCGCTGTCTATTGTAAAATGGATTTACTAAGCCAAACACCTTCCCTGGAGCTCACTCAACATATCACCCAAGTTTCATCGCAATCGGATGAATGGTATATGAACGCACGCGGGACTTTGAAACGCTCTAACGTGCAGAGACAAACAGTAGAATTCGACATCACTGCCACCTTTGGTATAAAATACAAATTTCCGACACGGGCGGAGTGTATGCAATGGCGGTAGTTCCACAGGTTGCGACCACATGGCTCTAAAGTGCAGAGACAAACCAGCCAAAGACATCAGCTTTCGCCAAGGCCAAGGCTAATGGTTTCCATGACGATTGTTTTTGACTGTATATTGAGGTTCTAAAATTGTGTGTAATTTGTGGTTCTAAAATTGTGTTCATTTCACCTACCGGGTCAGATTGTGAATCTAAACCATACATGGACCCACCCTAATATACATACCAAATTCCATCAAAATCGGTTCAGTCGTTTAGGAGGAGTTCAGTGACATACACACGTGTCGATGAATTATATATATAAAGATAGATGAGACTTTCCAAGTCGATTTGCTCGTAGAAATATGGTATATAGCTCATTCTGCGCGTATCAATGCGAGGAGCAAGGTTCGTAGTTTCCACTTCTACGAATTGGGAACCGAACCCCGCGTTTTAAGGCCCTAAAACGATCAGTTTTCGAGATATTGCCAGAAAACTATCCCCGGTCTGCGGAATTTCAGCGGTTGCCATAGTAACGTTGATCTGTTTCTTCGAGGGAACACGGTTATTTGAAAATATCTCCGAAACCGTTCATCTTAGCAACTTAAAACGTGTGTTTCGGGGTCCCTACAGGACCTCCGAGTATTGTTTCTCGTATCTGGCAGCTTGAAATGAGCTAAATCCGATCTTTGTACCGACTGTCCTTGCTCAGTGCTAAAGGGCCGAAAAAGGTCACTTAAAAATTGAATTTTCAAAGACCGTTTCTTAGTGACCCTCTACATACTCGGATCAACCAATATGCAAAATTTCAGCTTTCTAGGTCTAGTGGTTTGAGCCCTGCGTTGATGAGTCAATTTTGGATGCTCAGTGCCAAAGGGCATGATGGATGATATATAATAGATAATTGTGAAAGTCTGTGTGTGTGTGTGTCTGTGTGTTATTTTGTTACCTCTTGACACTAAAACGGCTGGACGGATTTGGTTGAAATTTGAAATGGAGACAGCTTATACCCTGGGATAACATATAGGCTACCTTTCATCCAGAAATAAATCATTGTTCCCGTGGAACTGGCAACATAACTGAAAAGTCACCAAAAATACTCAACCAGGACAACATATCGAAGTAGTCGCATAAAGACCGGACTAAGCTCATTTTATGCACCTCGATGCAAGAAACAATACTCGGTATGTCCCTGGGACACCGAAAACCACATTTTAAGGCCCTAAAACCAACAGTTTCAAAGATATTCGCAGAAAACTATCTCGCTCTGATAAACTTATGAACTAATGGTAAGTCCGTTTCCATGGCAACAGTAACTCAAGGTATGACATCCGATTTTCTATATTTCCCTGTAGGAGACAATGCTAATCCATTTATTATCTTTTTCAAGATATATATAAACAATAATAAGAACAGGGTAGCGCACCTGCCTCTCATCCGGAGGTCCCGGGTTCGATTCCCGGCTCCGTCAGAGATTTTAGACACTGACGTGAGGGCTGCAACGGGGTACACTCAGCTTCGTGAGGACAATTGAAAAGCTGTCTGATAGTGAGGCAGCGCCCCGGTCACGAAGAACAAGATTAACGGCCGAGGTGACACGATGCACTGACCACGTGTGACCACAATATCTGCAGGCCAAATGGCAGGGAAGCGGTCGCATGATAGGCCTAGGCCCTTCATTGGCTGTAGTGCCAGGGGTAAAATAAATAAATAGGGAAAGCGCCTTCTAATACCACCTTTAATTTTTAAACACTACAGTAGCGGCTACTAAATAAAGGTAGCGATATAGCTACGTTCAATTCCATAAACACTGGACTCACAAACCCCGTATAGTTAAGTACAAATATCAGTCTGGTCGTTATTTCAGTAGCAACGAAGCTCTGTGGCGGCTATTGCCGTTTCCGTAACACTTAAGGCATCCCGCCGTCACATACTTCAATGTGCACTAACAAAATTGTGAACCAGTCTATTTTACTGAAATGAATTTCTACGAGCGAGTATCCACTCCGCTATAAACACACTCACTACCTTTTCCAAAATGTACACAAGACATGATTTCTAAAGCACTCTTCTGTATGTTGAAGTACAGAGATATACCACATGGAAAGATACAATAAAATGTTGGCAAATCTGAGTTCAAGGATCTGCTGTTCAGAATAGCCTCAGTACAGGTTATGCGGCCCATGTTCGTAACATGGAATGTTTTCCTTTGACAACGCATCTACACCATTTTCGGGGGCAACGCATTTCAAAGATCTCTAAAAACACAATAATCAAGGAATTGGAGAAACATTTAAATTGGGAGCGAAGATTCAAGGAGAAATAATTTCATCTCTGAGATTTGCTGATGACATCGTCATCTTGGCCGATACGCCAGAGAATTTGAACGAGTTTTTGAATGGTATGGACTCCGTCTTGAGGAACTAATTCATGATGAAAATCAATAAATGTAAAACAAAATTATTGGAATGCAGTCGAAAGAAATCAAAAATCGCTATGCATGCCAAATTGACAGGCGAAAATCTACGGAAAGTAGGAGACTTCTGTTAATTAGGAAGCAAAATATCCAGTGATGGACGAAGCAAAGAGGATATAAAAGTAGGTTAGGTCAGGCAAGGAAAGCATTTCTACAGAAAAGGAATCTGTTGACATCGAATATACATTTAGGTATTAGGAAGTCATTTTTGAAAGCTTTTGTCTGGAGCGTGACACTATAACTAAGTGAAACTTGGACTAATGGTGCAGCAGAAAAGAGGAGAATGGAAGCGTTTGAAATGTGGTTTTACAGGAGAATGATGAAGATCAGATGGGTAGATAGGGTAACAAATGAAGAGCTACTGTATTAAGACGAGTGGGAGAGGAGAGATGTTTCTGGCGACTGCTAATGAAGAGAAGAGATAGGTTGGTAGGACACATATTAAGACACCCAGGAATAGCAGGCTTAGTTATGGATGGGAGGGTCGAGGACAAGAACTGTAGGGGTAGACCAGGGTTAAACAGATTGCCTCGGATGTAGGGTGTGGTAGCTATGTAGATATGAAACGATTAGCTCAGGAGACAGAGGCATGGAGGGCTGCGTCAAACCAGTCAAAAAACTGAAGACTCAAACAACAACAATCAGTAATTTTAATTACTTAGAGAGACATGTGAGGCAAAAGGATTGTTGGGGAATTTCAATCCCTGGGATGTAGGCCTAACACTGGAAGAGACTGCATAATGTACATCAGCGGCCAAGGTGAGAGTTATTTTACTATAGGTCTATTAATAGCGACATGTTGACGTTCAAATCATCCATAAGTGTAGCAAAATTACACCCAGAATAGATTAAGGAAAATACTTTTAATTCCCCATATTCCGATAGATTTGCCAATCCAGTGTGCAAGAGTGCAGTTCCCTCTTCAAACAATATTAGCAATTTCTATTAACAAAGCACAATGACACACACTTAATAGAAGTAGGTGTACATTTAGACAAAACCTTTTCTTCTCATGGGCAACTGTATGTGGCGTGCTCACGAGTATCCGGACAACAACATTGTTATGTCTCAGCAGAAGATGGCAAAACCAAAAGCGTAATTTTCAAATGTGTTCACATAATGTAACATCGTACCCTGCAGATTTTCACAACTCTATACATTTCCCACTTTGCTACTCATTTCAATATACTGTTCGTATCAGAAATTTTCAGAATTAGAATGGACCCACCTCTAGCCGCGATTGCTGTAATAGAATAGACCAATTATCAGCAATAAAGCATCGTCCCCATTGTCTTGATCGCGGGCGAAGCCGTGGGTACCTGCTAGTCATATATAAATCATAATCACATGTAATGTATTTCAGGTTATTTTTCACTTAGTCCAATAATTGGAATGATTGTGTAATAACCGATTGAAAGCCACAAGTTAATTGTTAACAAGAAATTGTTTGAGCCACAGTCAGCAATACAGGCAGCCCCTTTCCATTTTTGATTTCCTGGAACTATAGTAGGTCAAAATTGATGAAATAATTTATTTTAATAACACGACAAAAAAGCAATCATGAGTAATTAAAATAAATATTTTCTTCTCAATCAGTTCTCACGTCAGTTTCTAAAATCCCTGACTGGGCCAGGAACCGAACCCGGGGCCTCAGGGTGAGAGGCAGGCGCGCTTCCCCAACACCACGGGGCCAGTTTCTACGAATTTTACCACATCTGTGTTTGCAAACTCTGCTTTGAGAACATGTGTTTTTGTACAAGTTATATGGAAACATGGAAGCTCCGTCACTTGAAAACATTTCATTGACGTTTATTTCTTGAGGTGCGTAAGTTATACACTTTCACTTGTATCTTATTGCACAGTAAATGCTACTCCCTATTGGAAGCAATCCACATGAATGATTTAAACTGCCATAAAATTGACGGTAAATTTAACGATTCTACCAGAATATCTTACGACTACCAGACCATAAAATGCCTTTTCTATTTCCTTGACTATTTATGTTTTTTTAAGAATGTGTTTGCTGAAATGGGTCAAATAATGTGAACATCCAGCAACAACAGCGGCCATAAACGATTCACGTTTAATGTGCCATTACGTTTCTAATGGGCTATTAAAGCAGAGGGTAACTCTATGTATTCTGAAGAGGAACGAATGACATTGTAAATCTTGACAGTTACTGAACAAATCCATTCCTGAATTTGTGAAACCTGTTCGATTAGTTTCACTGATGTAAGAACACCAACTTTCAAGATGAAGTACATATGTGAGAGTCTCATTGAGTTTTCGATGTAACAGACATAGCCAATGTAATAAAAAGGTGGGATATGTTGCCAATTGTGATTAATTCTTTGGCTTATCCCAAATTATTGGGCTTACCGTAGCCAATCTGGCTCATTTAGGATTTGGTCGATGCTTTATCTGATGCTACTCATACTTAACTTTTGTGGTTAAATTGTCATCCCGCTGTCACCAGGATTCAAACCCTGGCCCTCCGGGTGAAAGACAATAGGCTATGCCAGTGGAGTAACTACAGGGGGTGAATAGGGGGAGCAATATTCCCAGAAGAAAAACAAATAGTTCCGTGAAGAACTATACAGCCTATTTTCATTTTTCCTACTTATGTTAATTGCCTCTATCTACATACAACATTTCAGTTTGATTACTGTAATAGATGCGTAGATATTGAGAACCGACTAAATATTTCGGAAGGTCGCCATGATGGATTTTATATATGTAGGTCCTAGAGTAATGTACTGTTACATGAAGATTATTGTGTACGTGTAGCATTCAAACTTCAATCGCATGATTAGGACACAAGGAGTAACAAGGAGATTTAAAAATTTCGCACATCTGCCATCTTGTGGTTATGGAAACAATTGAAATAAATTAGATGACAGTGGATTAACATTCGTATAAGGATTTATCGTACCAAGTTTCAATGTACTCGGATGGTCAAATTGCGAGAAACGTCCATGTGAATATTTATAATTCCCGTCGCCGCCATGTTGGATTTGTGATCACCAGGTTATTTAAAGTCCTATAGGTGAATCAGTTTGATTGCTATAATAGATTCGAAGATATTCAGAGCCGTCTAAATATTTCGGATGGTCGCCATGTTGGATTGTTAAATGTATAGGCCATAGAATCATGTACCATTAAAGGAAAAGTATTGCGTAGGTTCATTATTCAAACTTTCACATCGATCGCATGATTACGACTCAAGAAATAAAAACTTAATTTTAAAATTCGCAAAGCCGCCATCTTGAGGTTATGTAAACAATTGAACTAAATTAGAGACCAGTGTATTACAATGTGTATAAACATTTCCTGTAGCTTACCAGATTTGATTGTGTTTGGAACATTAAATCGCGAGAAAGGTCTATTTAATATTTACAAATTCGCTTGGCCGCCATGTTCGTTTTGTAGTTAACCGGTTTTTGAAAGTCTTATAGATGAACTTCCAGTAGTGCCCTTTATCACCGTACAAAATTTCAGGGTGATACCGCTAATAGTTTCAGAGACATAGAATGCCGGTGAAATATTTCGCACATCCGCCATCTTGTGGTTATGTAAACAATTGAACCAAGTTAGATGTCGGTGCATTACAATGTATATAATCATGTACTGTAACAAGTTTTATTGCGTTTGGTTGGTTAAATCGCGAGAAGCGTCTATTTGAAAGTCGGAAATTCGCGTGGCCGCCATGTTGGTTTTGTAGTTACCAGTTTTTCAAAAGTCACATAGGTGAACTTCTAGTAGTTCCCTTTATCACCATAAAAAATTCCAGAGTGATATCGAGAATAGTTTCGGAGATATTGAATGCTGGTGAAATATTTCGCACAGCCGCCATGTTGGATTGTTGAGACGTAACAAAAATTGAAGGGCACGGTCGGGGTCGTCCGGAATAGTGCTATGAATTTACCGAGTTTCATTGAAATCGCTCCATCTGTTTAGAAGTTATTAGGGGGAAACTCACACACACACACACACACACACACTCCTCACACACACACGGGCGCACACACACGAACAAAAGGTGATCTCATAAGCCTATTTTTTTCAAAATTGAAAATAGGCTAAAAAATAATAAAAATATGAAATGATAAAATTTTAAAGTAAGAATAAAACCAATCTTGGAATTGATGAGAGAAATTATCGGATTATGTAGGTTTATACTCATTAATTTGAAAGCATTTATTCTTTTCAGTCGTGAAATTTTTTTAGCTCTACCCTTAATTAACACTTAATAAATCAGCAAAATGGTCAGCTGTTCAGTTAGGCAGCGGGGTGGCAAAGAGATGGGTGTGGCACAATATTGTTCCTTTCTAAAAAATGCACCACTTCCTAGTTACCATTCTGTTAATATTCGAGTGTGAGTGTCATTTTCGAAAGTGAACAACAATATACTAAGTTTTATTGATGTTTTAAGTTAACCGTTCATATGTTCAAGAAAGTTTTTAAGGCATGCTTCTTTGTTATTACTTTTTTACATTGTTTAGAAAGACATTTATAATGAAAAGAGAAAAAATATATTCAACAGTTCAGAGAAACAATGGAATTCGCGAAAAACAGACATACCTTGAAATACTGCACTTGTATCTGAATCGCCACTGCTCTCATCCCCATCAGTTTCATTTTCACTTGATAAAACTTCCATGTCTTCAATCCTATTTTCAAATTCACTATAATCACAGTACGATTCGGCCAAATATCTTCAAATCATAGCCACATATTTATGTTACGAACCTCCTCCCATTTCACAGTTATTATTAGTTATTATAATGTTTTACGGCTTGCTAACATGTAATAAAAATTGTTACAGGTTAACATTCTGAAGTTAGCTCTTCTCAGTAAGTGAAGAAACTTATCAAGTATTTGGTTGAGAAATCACAGGTGAATAGACCAGTGCTACCAGTGCTATGAATGGTTCTTTTGCTATAATTTACATTAATTTTCTAGATTATCTAACCTCAAAACATCATCATATTGTTACCATCCAGTTCAGAATAAGTTGCCTTTTGCACGTTACAAGAATTTTAGCTATAGTCTTACCACTAAATGCTTAGTAATAGGATGCTTTTCTCTTATATATAATCCTAAATTGACTCATCAACGCAGAGCTCAAACTACTAGACCAAGAAAGCTGAAATTTTGCATGTTGGTTGATCCGAGGTTGTAGAGGCTCACTAAGAAACGGTTTTTGAAAATTCAATTTAAAAGTGAGGTTTTTCGGCCCTTTGACACTGAGCATGGACAAAAGGTACAAAGAACGGATTTAGCTCATTTCAAGCCGCCAGATACGAGAAACAATACTCGCCCGAAACACACTTTTTAAGGTCCTGAAATGAACGGTTTCAGAGATATTCCCAAAAAACTGTGTTCCTTGTGAGAAACAGATCAACGTTACTATGACAACCGCTGCAATTTCACAGACCGGGGATAGTTTTCTGGCAATATCTCGAAAACTGTTCGTTTTAGGGCCTTAAAACGCGGGATTGGGGAAACCACGAACATTGCTCCTCGCATTGCTACGCGTAAAACGAGATATATACCTTTTTTTTACGAGCAAATCGACTTTGGCAAGTCTCCTCTTATATATAGCCTAATCCAAAATTAACTCATCAGCTCAGAGCTCAAACCACTATACCAAGAAAGCTGAAATTTTGCATGTCGTTTGGTTCGAGGTTGTAGGGGCTCGCTATAAACGGTTTTTGAAAATTCAATTTGTAAGTGAGTTTTTAGGCTCTTTGGCACTGAGCATGGACAAAAGGTATAAAGACCGGATTTAGCTCATTTTAAGCCACCCGATCCGAGAAACAATACTCGGAGATCCCGTAGGGACCCCGAAACACACTTTTTAAGGTCCTAAAATGAATGGTTTCGGAGATATCCCAAAAAACTGTGTTCCCTCTGAGAAACAGATCAAAGTTGCCATGACAACCGCTGCAATTTCACAGCCCGCGGATAGTTTTCTGGCAATATCTCGAAAACCGTTCGTTTTCTACAAATCTGGTTTTGACATTTTGTTGTACCTCCGATTACGCCTCCGATTGCCTTGAAAGCATACATTTTGCGGTCGTCATTTGCACATTTCAGCACATTATTTTCGTATTTTCATACTTGTAATGTATAAAATTCACATGCTCAGTAAACTGTATACTTAAAATATTGGGGCAAATACTTCGTAAAGGTTGCAAATCGATCAGAATTTGGGAGAATGGACTGTTATTCTAATAATTTGGCAACGGTCACAGTGAAATACGATAGAAAAGGTAGGAATGCTTTTTTGAACTGAAAATGTTTAAGTGTTAATGTTGTTGAGGGGAGTTTGAAACCTTATCTTCTTATTTTCATTATTTTCTCTTCATCCACGAGAGATTGAGCGACTTCCAGGATGGTCGTGGTGGGAATCGAACACGCCTCTTCTCAGTGTTGTCTCACGAGGCTGTGTATACCCATTCCAACTCTCAGACCAGAATTAAATTTCTCGGCAGAGCCGGGAATCAAACCAGGACTTCTGAAGGGAGAGTCATGAATACTAGTTGGTGCATCTCGAGGTGGTCTGTATATTCCTTTACTCAGTATGATGTCTGTACATCAGTCTACGTTAAGAGTTGCCACTGTAATTAAACGACATGCTCAAAACAAGGGACGAAACTAACCCTATAAATTTAACCTTCAAACGTGCGCGCGAGTGGTGTTTGGACCGCACTTATAGGACATTACGTGACTGCAATTTACCGGGAATGAAAAACATAATTAACCGCATATGTATTCGTTGATTACCATCAGTGACACTAAATGACTCCGTAGTGCTCCGTATTGCGAATCCGACGGAGGTTGGTTGGTTCCTCAGTTTAGGGGCTGCGACAACGCAGTCATGTAGCCCCGTGTACTTTGGGTGTGTGTGGAATCTGTCTGATAACCGGTGTTAATTGTGATGACTCTATTAGTGTGTGTTATCTGTTTTTCAATTCAAGCAAGGACTGCAGTTATTGATTTTTTTCAAGTAGGTCCTACCTTTGCCACCAAACGCCACCGTCAACGACTACTGGTTCAGAACTTGGTTACCAGAAGCCACCGTAGTCGTCTCCTGGCGACGAACGTCGGAACCTAAGAGCGTTTGTCAAATGTTTAACCTATAATTTAGCATCACACAGGTGTAATTAGTGGATGATTCTTTAACATGCCATACATTTATGACATGGGACCGCCGGCTTTACTTCCCCTCCGAAGGAAGGCATACTGAGGAATTTTTAACGCTCTTAAAAAATCCGATGACTTCGGCCGGGTTTGAACCCGCGATCGAATCGGACGGATATCAGTTGGAAAGCGAATGCTGTCGTGAGCGCAAGTGCCAAGCGATCTGAACACCGCCACGCGCGCACTAACACTGGCGTAATATAAGTTTCTAACTTTATTTACTATTTGAATTTCTTGATATTTTTGGATGTTGTTGAATGTAGTAACGTTAATTACTTGGGAAGTTTTACCAATCATTTCAAATTCATATTTGTGAATCCCACACAAACAGGAAGACTGGTAGGTGTTAGGGTCTACATGTGATACATGCCGCAGACATGTCAGCAGAAAACATATTCAACACCGAGTTACCCTGCGAATATAGCAAGGCTACTGACGGAGACGGAATGTAGAATATATTGTTTCATACCAAGAAATGCCACTAGTTTAAGTTTTGTGATTTGAGATTTTTAGCAAAGTCGAGAAAACTGAATTATTGAAAATAAACAAACGAAATTTTATATTTCTTGTGTGCAAAAAGAGATTGTTAATTTGATTTCCCGTAAATGTTTTTCTATTTCAATCATGCGGTTAAGTGTAGTGAATGGACACGAATAATTCATTATTATATTTGAACTAGCAGAAGTACCCATTCTTCGAACGGTCTTCGGTATTAATAACCAGATGTTATCAATTGAGCTACTGTTGCAATGTTTAGGGGCTTGGAACCTGTTTGTTGGCAAAGAAAAGTTATTAGTTAAAATGTGCTCTCAAACTAAATTTACCTAACGTGTTCTTCCTGTGGTGAAAATAAAATTGAAAACTTCGTAGAAGAATCGCAATACACGTCACATACGAACTGACCCTAATCGTTGTGTCAAGTGCCCAACTAGAGGAAGACCCCTTTTATAAGTTATAAAGGCTTGTGGTGCATGAAAATTCAGTGTTTTTAGCCTCCAATGGCCCAAATTCCTAAAATCAGAAAAAACAGTCTACTATTTCTATTCAGGAATTTTTGAAAATAATGTTGATATTTGGAGATATAATAGACATTCTGTACGACATATCGCACGTGTAAGTCGTGTGAAAAAAATCTAGGGTACTCCATTTGCAACCTTACACAGAAATATAATAAATGGAGTGGCATTACTTATTCCAGAAATAGATGGAAAGTTGGATGCCACCACTTGAGATACTGTTGTCATGGTTAGTGGCTTGCATTCCTTCTTTAGTTTATTAAATGAAATTAGTTTTCTGGGAATATCTAAGAAACTGTTGGGTTTAGAGCCTTAAAATATAGTTTTCGGGGACCCTTTACGGCTCTTGAGGGGCCCCGAGTTTTGTTTCTGACCCCAAGGGTTTGAAAATGAGCTTTGTCTCTTCGTTGTACGCCAAAATAATGATAATAATTAAAATAATAATACTACTACTAATAATAATAATAATATAACAAAATAGGGATAGGGATATAATAGACCTTCCGGACCATACCCGCACGTGTAAATCGCGTTAAAAAATTCTAGATTACCCCTTGACCCTTTAAGCGCATTATATGTATTCATGAATATTTCAGCTTAATTTGGATCCGTTATAACCTTATTGCCGTTTGCAAACCTTCACAGTAATGTAATAAATGGAATTGTATTGCGTCTTACAGAAATAGATGGACCTCTGAGATTCTGTTGCCATTGTTACCGGCATGAATTCCTTCATTAATTTATTAAGTGAAATTAGTTTTTTGGGAATATCTCAAAAACTGTTGGTTTTAGGGCCTTAAAATGTAGTTTTCGGGGTCCTTTTAGGGCCCCCGAGTTTCGTTTCTCACATTGAGGGGCTGAAAATGAGCTTTGTCTCACGCTTATTTCAGCATGTATTTTAAGGGGTTAGACCCCCTGTTTTGAGAGGTACGGAGAAGAGTTACATCAATGATTAGTGTCGTGCCTCTGATGGATATCTGTATCAAATTTTACGTTAATTAACCCAGCCGTTCTCGAGTTATAAGGACACAAAAAATTGTCCACAGACAGACAGACAAAAATATATTTTTGCGCGCATCCGTCACAAAACAGTCTGCAACGGGCAAATATGTCAAATTTTCGTAGAAAAGCCGAAAAATCAGACAAACATTCATTTTATATAATAGAGAAAGGATATAATAGACCTTCCGTACAACACCCGCACGTGTAAATCGCGTGAAAAAATTCTAGAGTACCCCTTGACCCCTTAAGCGCATTGTATGTATTAATGAATATTTCAGCTTAATTTGGATCCATTATAACCTTATAGCCGTTTGCAAACCTTCACAGTAATGTAATAAATGGAATTGCATTGCGTCTTACAGAAATAGATGGACCTCTGAGATTCAGTTGCCATGGTTACCGCCATACATTCTTTCATTAATTTATTAAGTGAAATTAGTTTTCTGGAAATATCTCAAAAACTGTTGGTTTTAGGGCCTTAAAATGTGGACCCCGAGTTTCGTTTCACACATTGAGGGGCTGAAAATGAGCTTTGTTTCACCCTTCTACGCCTATTTCAGCATGTATTTTAAGCGGGTAGGGCCCCTTTTATGAGAGGTACGGAGAAGAGTTACATCAATGATTAGTGTGGTGCCTCTGATGGATATCTGTATCAAATTTTACGTTGATCCACCCAGCCGTTCTCAAGTTATAAGGACTCGTAGAAGTTGTCCACGGACACACAGACAGACAGACAGACAGACAGACAGACAAAAAATTATTTTTGCGCGCATCCGTCATAAAACAGCCTGAAACGCGCAAATATCGCAAATTTCCGTGGAAATTCAGAAAAAACAGACAAACTTTCATTTTTATATATAGAGAGATTGCAGCCAATGGCCATAGCAGGGCATTTCAATTAAACTCCCTTAGGCTCCCCAACAAGTTCTATCTCAAGTAGTTATCCAGGAACTTCATAGAGTTAACCAAATAATCTACAAATTTTGGCTACACACTACCAGTTGTAGTGGTAGGTTCTTTTACATGCCAAAAAACTATGACAAGGGCCCGCCGGCTTTACTTCCCCTCCGAAGGAAGGCATACTGAACGATTTTAACACTCTTAAAAATACGACGACTTCATCCGGGATTGAATCCGCGATCTTGGGCATAGCAGTTCAGCATGCTACTGACCACGCCATCAAAGCCGTTTTACTGATTCACTGTGTGTGTAAGACTATATTATCTGCGTAGACTGTGAAAATATCAGGAGGTCAAACTACAGTGTTATATTTTTGATTTTGACTACAGTACAGTCATTCAAATAAAGGATGTCTCATTGATAAAATACTTACTGAATATTGCACGTTATGTACTCCAAACAATTTCCAATCCGATATACCTCGTAAATACAACGAATACTGATAAACATTTACAAACTTTGCAGAGCGGTCCAAACACCGCCACGCGCGCTCGAACATGATTTCAGGAGGTGCGCTTGCTAGAGGATTAAAATGCAGTAGGCTTTTATGTTTCTTACTGAACATGTTGCTTGTTTTCTAAGATAATCAACTGCGTGAGAAATGTGTGTTCATAAGGCTCAATTAGTTGGAATTTGCGATTATATTGAGTGCCGCGAAGGAGCTGCAAACTGGTGCAAGGATAGTCATTAGCATGCACAGATGCCTTGTTTGTCTGCATGAATCTACATATTTGATAACTAACGAGAATGTATATTAGCACGCACGCAATCAGTAACGTGCAACTCTTCAGGCTACAGAGGTAATTCCATTTGAATTATTTTCTTTTCATGAGATTTCTGGAGGCCACAGATTGCCCAGTGAAGTGCTATTAAGAAAATTATCGCCTTTGTTTTATTGTAGTTGTTGTTGTTGGTTATTTAGGGGCTTTGTAACATCATGGTCATTTAGCCCCAAGTAGCCTACATGGGAGTTTGTAAAACCTGTAAAACCTGATAGCCCAACCTGTGTCACTGTGTTGTCTGGTACAATTGTGTGTATTTGTAATTGAGGTAGGTTCTGGGCAGGAAGAGGCCGTGGTCATAAGTTAGGTACCATCCCGGCATTTGCCAGGAATAGAAATGGAAAACCACGGTAAACCACTTCCAGAATGGTTGAGGTAGGAATCGAATCCTCCTCTTCTCAGTTTAGCCTCATGAGGCTGAGTGTACCCCGTTCCAGCCCTCAGAACAGAATTAAATTTCTTGGCAGAGCCAGGTATTGAACCCGGGCCTCCACGGTGACAGCCAAGAATGCTAATCACTACGCAACGAGTCAGATCTTTGTTTTACTGGTAGTTAGCATTCCGGGTTAGTTCTTCTCAATGACGGATGGTGCTCGTGTTATCCTTTAAAATGGACGTCTGATACTTAGTGTCTATTCGTCATATTACAAAGAATACAATATTTACTACTGTATTTCGATGAACAAAATACGCTCGTTTTACTCTTAACGTTGCATACATGAATAAAATGTGTATTTTATCTAACCTTTGTCCGAAAAGTTCGGTGAGTGATGTTATACCATGGAACAAGAATACTAGGAAGTGAAGCTTCGACCTTTTCGCGTTCCTCTATAGACGGCAGCACATGTGTAGGACTACGGCGGTATCTATTGTGGGTGGTGCACGATTGTGTTTTGACAGGAGTTGATCGCACCATTGCTGCCAACAGATGTAGATTGACACTAATGGTCCACTATTGTAAGAACAGCAAAAATATGATAATGATGGGTTTATATAACAATGAGAATACATGCATTAGTACATGTATGCTTATAAATCAAAAACGAAATATTGTTAAACGTGTACATTTCTTCCTAGTGCATCGTCTACTAATTGCCAGTTTCGTACTATCCAGTGACATAGTTGGCTATCATTTATGAATGGATAATCCAACGACTTGACGAAAAAGCGCAGTCATTTTATAAACAATAGAGGAGAAAACATATAATACATCATTTACACAATTATTATTCATCAAGGTATTTCAGCTAATTTAAGTAGTTTTGTATTAGGTTCATCACTCCCGAAGCGTTACCAAATAAGTTATACTTGGTTCAAAAAATATTTACCGTCAGCAATGTTGTAACGGGAGTTTAAAATATTAGCAAGTCGCTTGTCTTGTCTTGCCCGCTGGATGCCATTTCGGATACACAAGGAGGAACAGGAACAGGAAGATGAGATGTGTGTACGGATATCTCCAATCTGATGATTGGCATAGTATGCACTTGCATAAAAGACTCCTGCAATATAGCCATTTTATCTGCACTGCATCTCAATCACTGCTCTGAGATACAGGCCTACAAGTGTCACAACCACTATATTCATATTGAATTGTCTTATAAAAATGAATGTATTCATATATCTTGTTTGATATGTACAATTAATTGCCATATACTGTATAATGTGTAAATTATGGGCACTTGCCTAAAATATAAATGTATTGATATATCTCCATTTTATTTGTTTATTTCCTTCGAAACTATCACATTCATGATACAGGTGCTATTATTTGTATAACCTAATGTGTGACAACAGTTTGGTTGGATCGCTGATTATTGTCCCTGATTATGAGTATGCTGGTCGTTTGTGGAGGAAAATAAGGTGATCTATTGAAGCTTTATATATTGGGACTTGAAAAACACTCGCGGGAGAAATAAAATAATTAGGCTATGGGAACGTGATTTACATATCCACGTGACGTAGACAATTCTAAAACTAAAATATGAAAACTGTTTTCTCAAATACTTGCTAAACATTTACCTAACCTCAAAATTTAGCATACATTAGTAATTCAAATGCTTCGTCATTTTGCGGTGCGTTGCCCTACTCCCACCAGAGCGCAGTAAGGTATAACAGCTGAAGATCGAAATTAGAAAGTGATAACCAATGGCCTTATGCGAGCTTCACTTCCTAGTATTAATCTTCCATGGTTATACTGCTCACGGTAGTAAAAGTGTGCCACATTTGAATCCCGCGCCGGAGAGGTCGAGGCATTTCTGAACACGTTCCCGAGCGTTGGCGCTGTGCATGTGCTTCTCGTGTGTAAACAGCTCATTTTAGAGTGAGTGTGCAGTGCGTGCCGTCGGAACTAAACAATGGAGCAGAAAACGAACATGCTGTTCTGTTTCAAACTTGGGAGTTTATGCAACCAACCATGCACACCTGTTCGACGGGCACCGAGAAGGGTGAAATTATGCAGCCTGCCATGCACACCTGTTCGACTGGCGGCAGTGAGAAGAGTGTATGTTCCGTGGAATGGAATGGTCCAGAAAACCAACGTCACAAGTGACGAGACCTGGTGCCTGAGGTACGACCCCGAAGGGAAGAATCAAAGTATGGAGTTGCAAGGTTCAGGATCCCGAAAAGCAAGACAATGCTGCTGGTTTTCTTCGAATCTGAGGGTCTCATCCATAAAGAATTCCTTCCTGAGGGCACCACGTTAAATGCCGCTGAGTACGTGGAAATATTGACACATCTGCTTCGACGGATGAAGCAGGTACGCCAACCAAGGTAACTGGACCCTGCTCCATGTCAATGCGAGACCACACACTGCCTTCCTGGTGCAGCAGATCCAAGTCAACAGGGTAGTTGTGTCTCTCAATAACCCACCCTACTCCCCAGACCTGTCTTCTACAGACTTTTTCTTGTTCCCCAAATAGAAATCAGCCCTGAAGGGCCAGAGGTTTTCGGATATTTCGGACACCCAACGTAATGTGACGACTCAACTGAAGGCTATCCCTAAAGAAGACTATGCCAGGAGTTTCCTGGACTTGTACAGCCGTTCTCAGAAGTGCATAACCGTCCACGGGGATTACTTCGAAGGACAGTAACTGCTGTTTCAGGTAAGCCAACAATCAGTTCGTTATACACACCCATTTACCAAACTTTTCGGACCGAGGTTGTATTTTATATTTTGGGCGCTTTTCAACAGATTGCTGGAATACTGGTGTGATTAATTATTCTCTAATGTTAATCTTCTGACACATACAGTAATTCTCTGGTATAATTTTCATAGTCATGCATTTGACTTTCACCAAAGTGAATTCCTGTAACCTGTGACATAAATATACACTTGAAGACTCCATGAAAAAAAAACGGGGTAAGTCACATCCTGTATTTTTTTCAGGAGAGTGATTTTAAACTTTCAACACTAAAAAGAAATACTTAAAACACCACAATTGAGAGGTAAGTAATATAATATTTTTGCCAAATGTACATCTTATAAAGGAAGTGATGATCAGAAAACGGCGACTTCAGTTCAACGGACATATGGTCCGCATGGATTGCTCAAGGTTAAACAAACAAATTTTTGATAAAATCTTGAACTATAAAGGGCAACGAGGCTATGTAAAACAAATGAAAGAAGAACTTCAAAAATTCAAAATTACTGAAGAATATTGTCTAAATCGAATAGAGTACAGGAAAAAAAATGGCTTCAAAATTCTTGTCGGGGAGAAGAAGAATCTCAACAGAGGAGAATGGACTGCTGAAAGAGTCGACCAGGATGAAAGACTTCCGGAAGAGAAAGAAGGAAACTAGACCTATAATGAAGTGATATTTGCGTGGTCCTTGTTGGCCTGTCCGCGGTGTATATACACACATCAAAAAAAGTTTTGCATCACCTCGGTTCCCAGATCTCCGGCATATAGACGTTGACTGTGTATATTGTATCAAAGATACAGTCCCTTTGACTGTTCATAGATGTCACTAAAACTGCTCAAAGATGTAAACAACCATGCATGAGCAGAGCCTATTAGACGGAGGGGGTACGACAGCCGATCAGTTCCAGTCATTCCACCAGGACGAAGGTACGCTGCTCATGTTGTCTGTAGTTCTACCATGCCTAGAAGGTCAATACCGCAGTTCGATCGCGTCCGCATTGTTACTTTGTGTCAAGAAGGGCTCTCAACAAGGGAAGTTTCCAGGCGTCTCAGAGTGAACCAAAGCGATGTTGTTCGGACATGGAGGAGGTACAGAGATACAGGAACTGTCGATGACAGGCCTCGCTCAGGCCGCCCAAGGGCTACTACTGTAGTGGATGACCGCTACTTACGGATTGCCGCTCGGAGGAACCCTGACAGCAATGCCACCATGTTGAATAATGCGTTTCGTTCAGCCACAGGACGTCGTGTTTCAACTCAAACTGTGCGCAATAGGCTGCATGATGCGCAACTTCACTCCCGACGTCCATGGCGAGGTCCAGCTTTGAAACCCCGACACCATGCAGCGCGGTACAGATGGGCCCAACAACATGCTGAATGGACCCCACAGAATTGGCATCACGTTCTCTTCACCGATGAGTGTCGCATATGCCTTCAACCAGACAATCGTCGGAGACGTGTTTGGAGGCACCCTGGTCAGGCTGAACGTCTTAGACACACTGTCCAGCGAGTGCAGCAAGGTGGTGGTTCCCTGATGTTTTGGGGTGGCATTATGTGGGGCCGACGTACGCCACTGGTGGTCATGGAAGGCTCCGAAACGGCTTTACGATACCTGAATGACATCCTCCGGCCCATAGTGCACCCATATCGGCAGAATATTGGAGAGGCATTTGTCTTCATGGACGACAATTCTCGACCTCATCGTGCACATCTTGTGAATGCGTTCCTTCAAGATAACGACATCGCTCGACTACAGTGGCCAGCATGTTCGCCAGACATGAACCCTATCGAACATGCCTGGGATATGTTGAAAAGGGCTGTTTATGGACGTCTTGACCCACCAACCACTCTGAGAGATTTACGCCGAATTGTCGTTGAGGAGTGGGATAATTTGGACCAACAGTGTCTTGATGAACTTGTGGATAGTATGCCACGACGAATACAGGCATGCATCAATGCAAGAGGACGTGCTACTGGGTATTAGAGGTAGTGGTGTGTACTGCAATCTGGACCACAAATGCTGAAAGTCTAGCTGTATGATGGTACAACATGCAATGTGTGGGTCTCATGAGCAATAAAACGAGCTGAAATGTTGTTTGTGTTGATCTCTATTCCCTTTGTATTTAAAGGTTCCGGAACTCTTGGAACCGAGGTGATGCAAAACTTTTTTTGATGTGTGTGTATATATATATATAAGGAAGTACATGTAACACAAATAACAACTAAAGTTAAATTATGAAAAAAACTGAGAGGATATGGAACGTTCTTTCCATTTCCACAAAAATAAAAACTTCTGTATCTCGGTGACATTCCGCTTTACTTGAATGAAAATTTATTGCAGCCTAATAGCCATTGTTACATTCCTAAATATACATTACATTCATAACTAAAGTGAAACCCCTGAAATCCGAACTAATTGGGGCTGTAGCCTGTTCGGATTTCAATTTGTTCGGATTAGCCGAACATAATAACGAGCCCTCGTTACGGTATAGGACTGTACGTTGAGCTAGCGAAGAAACTTCGACAGACAATGTGACTTATACTGAAGCTGCTCTTGACATCGCATAGCGCTTCGCATAACAACGATGTCATGTTCATGCGACGCTGGCGCACGATTGCCACCGCGGAAATGTTTTCGTCGCTTCGACAATTGAAGTTAACTGATTTTCAAGTGAAATATTAAGTGATATTTTGTGTTTTCTATTGTTATTTCATTTGTATTTGCAAAGTGATTAACCAAAGGAATTACAATAACCAACTTGTCCGTTTTTCAATCCTGGATGAGATAAGTATGTAGCTTAGGCACATGTCCACTTTGCTAGAAATGCTAACTGTACTTCTTTGTTAATGTTTCAATTATTTAAAATAACGTTATATTGTAGAATATATAATTGTTTTATGACTAAAATAAGATTCTCTTTTTTTTTACTTGAAATTGTCGAAAATAACTCGTTCGGATTACCCGGGATTTCGGATTTCTGGGGTTCGGATTTGAGGGGTTTCACTGTATGCAATAACACCAAAATAATTTTATTGTCAAGATATTGTCTTTAGGTTTCTTTGCTGTATTCAGTCACTGTTTTAGTTCTCTTCTTGCACTTCTCTTTCGCTTTATTTGAAACTAGCAGTAGTGCCCGGCTTCGCCCGGTGGATTTATTTGTTTTATGGATGATAATGAATACTACTACAGAACTGGAGCACTCAAGGATAAGGATAGGAAAGCACCAACGCTTATTGCAGCTGATAACCTCAGTATACTGCACCAACACCATCGCCCTTATACAGAGGCATACTATTGTCATGATGATAACTGTTTTAAGGGGGCCTAAGAAATATTTTTGCACTAATTACTCCCCGTGACTGCAATGTATAAGCAGCTCGCAATTCTGCACCAGAACACTGGTAGGGGCGACGTGATGCAGCCCGTATTGCCAGGTAACAATAGAACGCATGTTCTTCCAACTTACTGAACAAAAATCAATCTTTAAGGTTACCTAAGAGGAGTAGCCTAATACTACATAGCCTAAACTGTTCCTCTTGAATCTGACTTATCATATACAAAAATAATTTTTCGAATCCGACTGACAGTTCCAGAGATTAGCTCGTTTAAACACACAAACAAACTCTTCAGCTTAATTATATCAGTAAAGATTAATTTCAACTAATCTGTAGTGACGATGGCTGGCCACCAGAATGCGCCATAAACTCATTTAAAAAATGGACTTACCCCGTTCTTTCGTGGAGTCTTCACTTACTACTAAAGTGGTCATAATTAACAGATACTTTTACATCATTCTAATGCGGCAGTGATGATTGTTGTGTTAAGAGGAGGAACATTGAGATCATCTCCCTCAGTATTATAGTGTAGTTATTGTAAATAATATGAGTGATACGTACATCAATTACCATAAATGAACACCTGTTACCCAAGTTCTATTGAACCTTTCACTGAAAATATTGATAAAGCTAACCAGCATTAAGACATACTTAGGCTATTCTGGTACAGAGCTTTTTGGCTTTGTATTTCTGTAGGGCCTATGAATAGCATGCTCAGTTATGGAAGGAAGGGTCGAGGACAAGAACTGTATGGGTTGACCAAGGTTAGAATATGTTGAACAGATTGCCTCGGATGTAGGGTGTGGTAGCTATGTAGAGATGAAACGATTAGCTCAGGACAGGAAGACATGGAGAGCTGCATCCAACCAATCAAAAGGCTGAAGACTCAACCAACAACAACAAGGACATATGATAGACAGCTTCTCAAGATGTGACGTCAGAGCACAAGTTTCCCAGTATTGGTGCTGTGTTTATGATACATTCTGACTAAAATTTGGCAACGTTTATTTGAATTGAATACTTACTGTCTAAAATGGCTACAATGCTTGAATATTAAGTTGCGAGTTTGAAATTCACTCATTCATTCATTCATTTACTCCATTCACTCCATCCATTAATTCATTAATTCATTCATTCATTCATTCACTCATTCATTCACTCACTCATTTATTCATTCAATCTTTCGTTCATTCAATCATTCATTCATTCATTCATTCATTCACTCATACATTGATTCATTCCTCATACATTCATTCATTCACTCATTCATTCATTCACTCACTCATTCATTCACTCACTCACTCATTCACTCACTCACTCATTTATTAATTCAAACTTTCGTTCATTCAATCATTCATTCCTTCATTCATTCATTCACTCATACATTCATTCACTCATTCACACATTCATTCATTCACTCATTCATTCACTCATTCATTCATTCATTCTCTCTCTCACTCACTCAGTCATTCATTTATGTATTCATTTATTTATGGATCCATTCCTTTATTTATTTCTGGAAGCTGGACATTTGAAATTCCTTAACCGTGTCCTTCGGTTTTGACCTTCATTGAGATATTTGGAAAACATTTTAATTCTTAATGTGATTGTGCTAGCATAGGCTGCCTTTACAACATGTACTCTTGCCAATGAGAATAAAAATGCCTCCTTATTATCTAATTTGTAAAGAAAGGGGGTGCAAAGCTGAAGTTTGGTGTTTCGAGTCCCACGTGGGTTGGACATTTTAATTCTGCAAGTGGTTTGCATTATGAGACCCCATTTGTTATACTAGTAACTGTTTACTGTAGGCACTTCATTTCTTCACAGTTCACTTGACAAATTACCTCAGATTACAGTATTTCTTTATTATGAATTTGAATGTTTACGTTCATGATTCATATAATTATTTCATACTGAGGGCAGGTTATTCTCACGTAATATTAATGTTCTAGAATGTCAGTTATTTTGTTCAAGACATGCGCACTGTTCTACATGCCTCTCTAAGGTGTGGCGTTAGTTTGATGTGATAAATGAACACTAATTGTATGACTCGCGCGATATGGTCCCGATTGCGTGAGATGAACAAAACACATACCAATAAACGCTACGCCTGTAAATTACAACGCACTGCACTTAAACACTACTTGTCTAGAAAGAAAATGTTGATACTTAAGGACATGTATGTAATTTGCTTCGTAAAAAGCTGCGCTAACTTTGGGTTTGGTGGAAAAAATCAATTTCCAATTTTTTAAAGTTTTGGGTTCTCAACATATTGAAATTTGATAGGAAGTTAACTCCGCCATAGATGGTCCCAAGCCCGATTGAGAAAGGAGGAGGGTGAATGGCTGGGTATTGGGCCACGGTGGGGACACCAATGCTGAGTAGGTGTCTCTGGTAAATACTGAGAAATGCCCTAGTTGGGAGGCTCTGCCTAGCAATACAACCAGCAAATCCCAGCCCGTAAGGGAGGGGTGAGGTCGAGTTTCCGGCGCCTTAAAACGGGATATGCTCAGATAAGGGGGAACAATCCTGACAGAAAAGTCCAGTAGTCACAGATGCTGTGAGGAGGCAGCCCCTTCACTGTGCTAGCTCGCGTAGCGGTGATTATCCACGTCGGGTGAAGCTTATCAAATTCAGAGAACAAACGGAAGAGCCGGACGAATAAACATGATACGACCCTGCGAGAAAAGGATGAGATGGGCTACATGGAATCTAACTTCTCTGACGGGAAAGGAAGTAGAAATAATGAATTCGAAGAAGAGGTCGTCCAAGGAAAGAATGGATCCAATATGTCGGAGAGGTGGCAGAGAAGAAGGGAAGGACTCTGCAGCAAACCAGGAGACTCGCAGGGAATAGGAATGAATACAGAAAGTGGCTGGTAGACCCGACGCCGAGAGGCAAAAGGGATAGGTGATGTAGAAGAAGAAGAAGAAGATAGGAAGTTTGTTTAGAGCAACAATGTTAATATTTTACCGAGATAAGAGTTTTTGAAGTTTGTCAACTTTGACAATCATTTACCCATTCTTTATTCATCTACCTTTGAAGACATTTCCTTGGCAACCATTTCTTGCAACTTTTATTATGCAAATTAGTTAGGCCTACATTACCTCATAAATCACCGATTCACTTGAAATTTTCACAGTATCTTTACATGCCTATGTGCAATAATCTGACCTAAAATAATGGATGCAGTTTTTATGTAACTTGAGAAAAAAATGCATTGCTTCCATAACAGTTTTCTTAAACATCAAAGAAAAATTTACAATAATAAGTGTGAACCAGAGAAGCCTCCGTGGCTTAGGCGGCAGCACGCCGGCCTCTCACCGCTGGGTCCGTGGTTCAAATCCCGGTCACTCCATGTGAGATCTGTGCTGGACAAAACGGAGGCAGACAGGTTTTTCTCCGGGTACTCCGGTTTTCCCTGTCATAATTTCATTCCAGCAACACTCTCCACTAACATTTCATTTCATCTGTCATTCATTTCATCATTGCCCAGAGGAGTGCGTCAGGCCTCGGCAGCCGGCACAGTTCATATCCTCGCCGCTAGATGGGGGCTTCATTCATTCCATTCCTGACCCGGTCGGAGACTGGAAGCAGGCTGTGGATTTTCATTTCAAGTGTGAACCAGAACCATGCTTGTAGGTTGGACTGAAAGCCACGAAATCGTCTACAAGTGCACTTATCTTATAAAAGGGTAAATACTGATAAATCTTCGTAAGACTCAGTAGTTTCGGTGGTACGATCATACTAAGAAACTGAACTGTATTGTTCAACAATTTAGTTAACGCTACCTTAAGTGTTGGTAGATTCATTAACAATTAGAATTTTGTAAATTATTGGCATGCGTACTACATCTGGACAGTTTATTTATTTATTTATCGTATGGCTTTTAGTACCGGGAGTCCGAGGACATGTTCGGCTTGCCAGAGTCTGTAGCTGCCTCTAGCGGACACCCATAGGTTGAGCTACAAGTTCCGTTCAATTTCAAGTAGTTCCAAATTTCGCTACCAGATGTCGATGATACCTAGTGGTGAACGTTGGAACTTTGATAGAGCGTTCCAACGAAATCTAACCTAGAAATTTAGCTTCACACAAGTTTAGTCTGTGGAAGGATCTTCTACATGCCATAAATCTATGACATGGGACCGCCGTCTTTACTTCCCCTCCGAAGGAAGGCAAACTGAAGGAGTTTAACGCTCTTAAAAAATCCGACGACTTCGACCGGGTTTGAACCCGCGATCTTGGGAACAGCAGTTCAGCATGCTACCTACTACGCCACCGAAGCCGCTACTTGTGCCATTGTGGTGGCTGTACTAGAGTGTATTTATAACCGGAGCTAGGATTACGTCAGGGATGGCCGTGGTCTTAATTTAGTCCCATCCCGTCACTTGCCTGGTGTACAAGTGGAAAACCACAGATAGACCAGTTCCCCAATGGGTGAGGAGGAATCGAACCCACTTCTTCTCAGTTGTTTAGCCCCGTAGCTAAATGGTTAGCATGCTAGACTTTTGCCATTAGAGTCCTGGGTTAGATTCCCAGTTTATTCTCCTATGGTTAATTACCATGGCTTAGGGACTCGGTGTTTGTGACGTCTGATATATCGGAAATAAAGTAATAAAGAGAAAGAAAAGTTAGACGAAAAGAGTAACGTAACGAATTTTAAAATGTAAATATATATGTACTGTATATATAAATATTTCTGCCTCACGAGGCTAAGTGTATCCCGTTCCAGCCCACAAACCACTATTGCATTTCTTGGTAGGTGATTGATATGGTATCTATTCAGTTGGTGAACACAGTATAATACCAAGTACTGGAATTACATGTGATTAAGATATATATTTATAGCCTAAATACAGTATATATACTTATATATGATGATGTCCCCTTGACGAGCAATACCTATAATCCCTTAGTTTCCTCCCTTACATTGGAAATGTAATATTTTGTTTAATCTCGATAGTTGCTGCAACATCCAAACAGCTAAATTTACAGCAGTGAAATTTGGTTTACTGACTACAGATATCACCATTAATATTCCGAATACATTACAAAGCATGGGTCTCTTAGTAAGAAATTTCCAGATATTACTGTTGGGTATTATCCTTTAAAGATACAAGTACTGCAAAATTTGGCTGAGATCTGCCTCCGATGATCAAGGATTCCGAGGCGTATAGGCCTATTATTATCATTTTATTCGTCTTCTTGTTCCGTATAGGCCAACTACGGACCACGATGTTCAACTATTTTGCTTCTAGTGGGTCTTGATGTTTGCCCAGCAGTCACGCATCCTCTGGCTGTGTTGTTCTATCATTTTATCTTATATCTTATATCTTATACATGGGCGAGGGAACGTTTCAGGCTTAGTAAATCCATTTTACAATAGGTAGCGCACAAGTGGATTCAACAAATGAGCGAAGACGCGCGAAGCGTTTCAACAAAGTCCCGTACGCGTTCATATGCCATTCGTCCGATAACGATGAAACTTGGGTGAGAAGTTGTGTACACTTCAGGGAAGGTTTCTGACTTAGTAAATCCACTTTATAATATGTAGCGCACAAGTAGATTCAACAAATGAGCGACGGTACGCGAATCGTTTAAACGAAGTCCCGTGTGCGTTCATGTACCATTCATCCGATTGCTATGACACTTTGGTGAATTGTTGTGCACACTCCAGGAAAGGTTTTTGACTTAGTAAATCCCTTTTACAATAGGTAGTGCACGAGTAGATTCAACAAATGAGTAACGGTGCGCGTATCGTTTAAAAAAATACGTATGCGTCCATATACCATTCATGCGATTGCAATGAAATTTGGTGAAATGTTGTTTCCACTCCCGCCAAGTTTTCTGATTTAGTAAATCCATTTTACAATTGGTAGCGACAGAGCGTGAATCGTTTCAACCAAGTGTCGTATGCCTTCATATACCATTCATCCGATTGTGATAAAACTTTGGTGAGTTTAGTACAGTCCTGCGATGGTGTATGAATTAGTAAATCCGTTTTTCAATTTGTGGCGCACAAGTAGATTCAACAAATGAGTGACGGCCCGCGAATCGCTTAAACAAAATCCCGTATGCGTTCAAATGCCATTCATCCGATCTCGATGACACTTTGATGAGTTGTTGTGTACACGCCAGGGGAGGTTTTCGAATTAGTAAATCCATTTACAATAGGTAGCGTACGTGTATATTCTACAAATGGGTGACGGCGCTCGAATTGTTTCAACAAAGTCCCGTATACGTTCATATGCCATTCATTTCATTGCGATGAAATTTTGTGGAGTTGTTGAGCACGCTCCCATGATTTTTTTGAGATAGTAAATCAATTTTCAGTAGTTTAGAGGTGGTTAACGGAAAAATAAAAATATATTGGGAATCCAAAAGCACTTCAACAAACAAAGTTACAACGCCAACACTTTCTTTGATTGGCATTGCAACGCATGCAGAGTACAGCTAGTTATTAATATTATTATTATCCCTAGGAATGAGAACATCCATGCTAATGTCTTCATTTTCCTACATATCTCTTCTAAATCAGTACAGGACCATTTAATTATTCCAAATGAATATGTCATTATTATTATTATTATTATTATTATTATTATTATTATTATTATTATTATTATTATAAGGAAACATTTGACGTAATTCATAGTAATGGCTCATATTGGTACCTTTGTTGCCTTCTTAACCATATAAACCTAGATTTCTCACGCACTTAAAATAACACTTTCGAAGAAATTCGAATTTAGTAACTTTTTAGGGGATTTTTGTTGACACTAGGATTTTATGTTGGTAGAAATAATTTTTAAAATATACAATGACACTTTGAGACGTTAGAAGAAAAATAAATAATTTAAAACTATATATATCTTTAGGGGCTTTTAGGCCAGTTATTAGGCGCGTTTTGGCGTTCCGTTTGGTATACTTTGGTTAATACAAACGCTAACCAGACCGATTTGGCGAGCTTTGGTTTTAACTCGGGTATAGTTTGCTTTTAACCAGGCTCTTGAAATCAGTAACCAAGCTACTACTGCGGTTACTGAAATGTTAATCACTTTAGAAGCGCCAATTCAAACATAATCTGAAACTACTATTGAAAGTACGAGATATGAAATCATATTTGAACTTGAATCACTCAGCACGCAACAAATGAAATCATATAACATCAAATTCTTAGTGGTTTTTGCAATTTTATACTTGACGATTTCGAAATAGAGCTGTTGTGACGTTACTTGGTCAGTTGATATACGGCCTACGTTATTTTAAGGATTATGGTGGCTCTTTTATTACCGTATGTAGCGCGCTACGAATCTCATCAGTTGTTGCTGTTGGTTATTTTTATAAACTGCAACATCGCGATCATATAGCCCCTCGTATTCTTGGATGTGTGTGGAATTTGGATCATAACATATGTCATTGTGATGGCTGTACTAGAGTGTGTTTTAATTTATAACTTGGGGGTAGGATTAGGAAGGAGGTGGCAGTGGCTATCCCAGCATTTGTCTTGAGTAGAAATGGGAATCCACAGAAAATCCCACTTCCAGGATGGTCAAGGTAGGAATCGAACCCTCTTCTCCTCAGTTTAACCGCACGAGGCTGAATGAGCCCCGTTCCAGCCCCCACACCACAATTCAAATTTATTGACACAGCCGGGAATATAACCCCAGTAGGAAATAAAGAGCGGTTCTGGGACAGGGGCTAATGGGCAAGATGGCCGCCGCGCGCAACCAGCCCTATGTTATTCTTATGGAGGGGACATTCAGAGCTGGGCCAGGGGCTAATGGGCAAAATGGCCGCCACGCTGTCACAGGGGGAGTTCGACCGTGTAGTCGATAAATGGAATATTTATTATTATTTTTTTATTATTGTTAGGTAATTATTGATTGATAGCTTGCCACGGTGGGTGAGTGGTTATCGTGTCGGACTACCAACCCCAAGCTTGCAGGTTCGCTCTTGGTCGTGGTAAGTGATTTTTGAAAGGCGGCAAAAATTAAGACACGCATGTCATACGATGTTGGCATGTAAAAGAACGCAGGGAGAGGTCGGCTATGCAGTTGCTAAATGGAATATTTATTATTATTATTTATTATTATTATTATTATTAGGTAATCTTGCATTGATTATGTACAATCAAGACCAGCCTTATATTGTCCACTTTTTGGTGTAGTGGATAGCATTCTTGGCTGTTACTGTGGGGGCTCGGGTTCGAGTCCTGGCTCTGTCAAGAAATTTAATTCTAGGCTGAGGGTTGGAATGGGGTACACTCAACCTTGTGAGGCAAAACTGACAGGAGCTGTTTTTTGATTCATACCGCAGCCATTCTGCCTAACCCAACTTTACCTAACCTAACCTAACCTTACCTAACCTAACCAGATCACACCTTACCTAACCTAACCTAACCTAACTTCAAAGTCAGAATGTACAATACATTTTTTTATACCCTCATAAATTAGATATAGAGAATGTCCACTAAGATTTAGATCATCGAGCACACTTTTCTGACATATATCATTAAAACGTGTCGAAACGAATGTCTGATAATTTTCACTAACACATAATACAAGTTCACCATACATTGTGTCCACTTTTTGAATGTTAATGATACGGAAAAGAGTATGCATTGATAATTCAGTGAGCTTTTTTCTCTCTAATCAGTAGTTCTGACCCCCCCACCCCCATAGCATTCAGAATATTTATTGCAGTAGCCTATAAAGAAACAAAAAAAATCATATCTATTACAGTTTAGCTATAAGTGACCAGAACCACTATAACATTTTATTCTAATAAGGAGATTTCCATAATGATAAGAAAAAAACTTACCATAATGATGGATTGTGTGTAAGTCAACGTCTTTCGCTGCTTGATGCCACTACTAAACTGATACTCATACAACGGACAAGTGAGTTCATGTTTCGCTGACGTAATCGTATGTTCCCACGCACTTCCTGTGTGTTGCACGCGCCATACTGGCTAAATTTGAAACTAGATGAGATGATTTGCTGACGTAATCGTATGTTCCCCCGCACGCACACGCAGGCCCCTGTGGACGGGTCCTTGTGGACGAGTCCCTGTGGACGGGTCCCTGTGAACGGGTCATTGTTGACGGGTCCTTGTGGACGAGCCCCTGTGGACGGGTCCTTTTTGACTAATCCCTTTAGACCGGTTCCTTTTGACTGGTTCATAACCCCTAATGCTATAATGAAATTAAACGTTGTTGCACATGATACGCAAGCAAAGAGCCGATCGCTACTATGAATTAACATGTTTGTTTTTGTTTTGTTTTTACGCATGTGCACTTGGGTTTTTTGTAAGAGGGCGGGCTTTTTGAATACAGATTTATAGATAATTTTTTTTAAATTACCAAAAGATCCAAAACTAATAGGTTATTAGCTTTTTAACATTTCATGAACCAATAAGGCTATGGGACTTGTATTAGAGGTCGTTGGACTTGAGGTGACATTTTGTTTTTGAATGTTTTTTTTGTTTTGTTAAAAGGGCCTAACTACACTTTTGTTAATATCTCGCTAACTAATAATCAGAGAGGGTCAAGTAAGGTGTCATGGGACTCAGGATGGTCAACCCTTTCCCATGGCCAATGTATTTACCAAAAATACCCAATACATCAAGGTCATTGACCTGAGATTTTATAAACTAATAATCGGGTACGAACATGTGAGATGTTTACCATGTGTGATGAAACATAGCTAGGTAGAGAAAGAACTAGTGTAGGCTACATGTATGGTGACTGACAAGTCTTTTACCATTGAAACTTGTTTTCAGATCAAACTGCAGTATAGAGAGAGTATAGGTTTCAGGTATGGGTTAATAAATGAGAAACGGTGTACGCAAACTCTGATTTATCAAGAATGAAGAGTAGACTATCTTTATTTGATTGGTTAAAGAGGATAGCTAAAACACAAAAATGGTCAGTGGTTACCGAGACAAAATGATCGCTACACACAACAAGCTTTAAATACTTGAGGCTAATAATCAATACACACACACTCGCTTGTTCTAAACTAAACTGTGTTGCTGTCAGTGCTCAGACAGTAGGCTGATGACGAAATGCATTGCTAACAGGAATGTAATCATTTTCGGTTGTCTAATGTTACCAGCTATCCATTTATTTATTTTTGTGTTGCAGTGGTTAACACTTTTAGCTCTTGTATTGGTAGTCTCAACTCGATTTCCAGGTCTGAGGCCTAGAACGAGTCGAACTAAGAAACAAGGGCATGGTGGTGCAGTGGTTAAGCTGTTAGCCTTTCACTAGAGGGTTCGATTTCAGGTTAATATGCATGTCATAAACATATTAAACAAAACAAAACAGAGATAACGTTTAAAACTGTTTACATTTGTGACTTTTCAAATTATTACTTGGATTACAAATACAAAGGTGAACTGGGTTTGATACACAGTTAATGCTGTCTATCACACACTCGACTGTAAGAAAGCCAAAAGAGCAAAAAGGCTTAGGTAGAGCAGTGGTAAAATTGCTATATGTAGAGAACTACCTGGCAAAGCTATATCGCATAAACAGTGCAGGATCCAGCAATCAAATTTGTATCTTGTGGAACAGAGAAATGCACTTACGTGAGAAAATGCAAGTGCATGTGTAATATGACCTAACACACAAGTGTTCACCTGTGCACGTGCACAATAAGGGCTAACAAGTCACATTCTGTTTAGTTCGTACGTAACGTTAGGTTAGGGCTAATGCACACACTCTAGTACACGAGGCACATACCATTTGTGAGCAGGTCAAGGGATCTAACTTGGTGGATGGATGTGTTCTAACGAGTCATTTGTAGTTGAAAGAGAATAATACTTGTTCTTAAGATGATAAAACTGAGGAGATGGTATGTACAGTAAGACGTCTTGTTATTTCCTGTGTAATATTACAGACATGGCAGAGAGCACACAGTTCTGTTGCTATGACTACGCTGCAGTAATTTGAAACCCTACGTGTTCATTAAGACAATGGGTGATGATTATACAAAGTTAGCAGTCATTGGATATTACACAGGTGTTCCTTCCGGTGTCATGTTGCTGACATGGCAGAGAGCGCACAGTTCTATTGCTACGACTAACGCTGCAGTAATTTGAAACCCAAGGTGTTGATCAAGACAATGGATGATGATTATGCAAAGTCAGCAGTAATTGGATACCACACATCAACATTGACTAAATAATAAACGTGTTGTCATAACCAGCAGAAACCTCAATTTAAGATTTTAGATTTTACATTTTAAATTTAAGATTTTTTGATTTTAGATTTTACTTTTTTACATTTTCCTAAAAGAGTAAACAACAAGGTCACATACCTAACCTCATTAAACCTAACTTTACCAAACCTAACTTAAGCTAATCCAAAGGCTAATGCACATACCCAAAGCATATAAGGTACATGCAACTATCCTTATGCTAGTCTTACAGGTTACTGTACAACATGATAACTACCCAAACGGATTTTTTTTTTCATTTTGTTGTTTACACATATGTCATTTTTCCAATTTCCCATTTTCAGTTTTTTTATGTCAGTTTTAAGTTTTTCAATTTCATAATAAGGAAACATGGATTTTGCATTTTGTTGTTTACACATTTATTAATTTCACAATTTCCCATTTACAGTTCTTAAAATGACAGTTTAAAGTTTTTCAATTTCATGATATAGAAACATGGATTTTCCAATTTGTTGTTTTCACATTTATCAATTTACCAAATTCCCATTTACAGTTTTTAAAATTTCAGTTTAATGTTGTTGTTTTTTTTTCTATTTGTAAATATGGAAACATGGATTTTTCCAATTTGTGTTTTACATGCTCATTTTGCATTAGGAGTGGAGAGAGGTGGGTAGTAATTAAAAATGTGCAAGCAGTATCCATTGTTGACAGGTCATTGTTGACGAGTCCTTTTCATACAACAGAAAAGTGAGTTCATGTTTCGCATGCATTACCTAAAATGCAATACCATGCAAGTGTTTAACATTTTACAACTAACCTGGTAGTATGATTTGCACACTACAAAGGTTATATCTGTTCTGGTAATAGAATTATTTTGCGTTGGCTTTTTTTATTTAATATGTACAGTTTAAAGTGATAGAAAAGTGGTAGACAAGTGGTAGACAATTGGTAACAAAGTGGTAGCTAAGTGGTAGAAAAGTGGTAGCAAAGTGGTAGAAAAGTGGTATCAAACTAGGAAAGTGGTAGCAAAGTGGTAGAAAAAATATTACATGTATTGTTAAGAAATAGTTTAAGCGGTTACATGGATTCATTACACAATAATTTTAGCATGACAAAGCTCATTTTCTATATCCAATAGTTCTTCCTCATATTTAGTATGACCAGTTTACACATTTATCAATTTCACAATTTCCCATTCACAGTTCTTAAAATGTTAGTTTAAAGGTTTTCAATTTCATGATATAGAAACATGGATTTTCCAATTTGTTGTTTTCACATTTATCAATTTACCAAATTCCCATTTACAGTTTTTAAAATTTCAGTTTAATGTTGTTGTTTTTTTTTCTATTTGTTAATATGGAAACATGGATTTTTCCAATTTGTGTTTTACATGCTCATTTTGCATTAGGAGTGGAGAGAGGTGGGTAGTAATTAAAAATGTGCAAGCAGTGTCCATTGTTGACAGGTCATTGTTAACGAGTCCTTTTCATACAACAGAAAAGTGAGTTCATGTTTCGCATGCATTACCTAAAATGCAATACCATGCAAGTGTTTAACATTTTACAACTAACCTGTTAGTATGATTTGCACACTACAAAGGTTATATCTGTTCTGGTAATAGAATTATTTTGCGTTGGCTTTTTTTATTTAATATGTACAGTTTAAAGTGATAGAAAAGTGGTAGACAAGTGGTAGACAATTGGTAACAAAGTGGTAGAAAAGTGGTAGCAAAGTGGTAGAAAAGTGGTAGCAAAGTGGTAGAAAAGTGGTATCAAACTAGGAAAGTGGTAGCAAAGTGGTAGAAAAAATATTACATGTATTGTTAAGAAATAGTTTAAGCGGTTACATGGATTCATTACACAATAATTTTAGCATGACAAAGCTCATTTTCTATATCCAATAGTTCTTCCTCATATTTAGTATGACCAGTTTACACATTTATCAATTTCACAATTTCCCATTCACAGTTCTTAAAATGTTAGTTTAAAGGTTTTCAATTTCATGATATAGAAACATGGATTTTCCAATTTGTTGTTTTCACATTTATCAATTTACCAAATTCCCATTTACAGTTTTTAAAATTTCAGTTTAATGTTGTTGTTTTTTTCTATTTGTCAATATGGAAACATGGATTTTTCCAATTTGTGTTTTACATGTTCATTTTGCATTAGGAGTGGAGAGAGGTGGGTAGTAATTAAAAATGTGCAAGCAGTGTCCATTGTTGACAGGTCATTGTTGACGAGTCCTTTTTATACAACAGACAAGTGAGTTCATGTTTCACATGCATTACCTAAAATGTAATACCATGCGAGTGTTTAACATTTTACAAATTAGCTTATGTGTTAGTTTATGTGTGGGGTCTTATGTTGGGCATTTTGTGTTGGCTTATTTAACAAGTTATTTTGTCAATGCATTTAGTGGATTTTTCTCTTGGTTTTGGAATGTATATCAGTCCATTTTATTACAACATAATGCTTACTGCCATGTTTGTAAGCAACAACAACACACTAAACTTTCAATAAAATCTAAAGTACTCTAAAGTACTCTCAACTCGTACTCTTACCTCTATCCCATGCCAAGTCAAGAACTTTTTTTTTTCAAAAAAAGGTGAATGGGGGAAAGTAGACTATATATTGAACCCTTCAGAATAGCAGTGTTTTATGTAAGAATCTTAGATCAAGGGGTCGCGTTCAGTTCATAGTGTGGTGTTTACGTCCGCCAAACTACGTGCTTTTCTGAGGCAAGGGTTATAGGATGAAAACTATAACTAAGAAAGAAAGGAGACAAAACGTAAAATAATAACTAGATTTAATAACTAATTTGTGCATAAAAGAATAAAACAAACAAAAATAAACAAATTCCTCCCTGAAATTTCCCCTGACAGGAATATTTATCACTTTGAGGAGTCAGACAGATCTCCCCTTTTCTAATAAAATGTGGATCCAAGTTCCACTATCTTGCATGTGAATTTATGTTCGCGTGGTGACTATCTACGGGAAATGAGTACTTGGATGATCATTCGTTCACAACGGGTTAACAGCCACGGTGCTCGCGAACAATCACCTCGTAAATCAACTTTTATGGCTATGGGCATAACATTAATAAAAATCCTTAAATCTAACTCTGACACACATATTACAACTCTACTATTTACAGGCATCTCTCTGAGACCCTAATTAGTGTGGTGACACACTTATCCAAATGAGCTGCCACCATGGCCAGATACTCAACAACAAGGAAAAACAGCGCCGCACGTGACTCACGGGCCACTGACATGTACAATAAACAAAGAATAAACCAACAACAACAAACAACCTGAGTGGTTAAGATTACTTTATATTAACAAAACTGCATGTTAAGGAAAAGCTTCGAAGGTAATCGTGTTTCGTAGGCAACTCCCATTTATTTAAACAATTTTACCATTGATCAGTTTCTCACATTTATATTTATTTTCAAGTAATTGGGAGCCAGACCTGCACTCCACTAATGAGCTCTGCTTGCGAAACTCAGTCAGCCCTTGTGACAACAACTCACCCCTTTCCACAATACCAGTCATGTCCCCCATCCAGTGTATATAAATAGCCGACCCGCTGAACTGTTATCTCAAGGAATCAACAGCCGCTAACATCTCCTCCCACTCAACATATGGTCAGACAATAATCACATATCCATAATTGTCCTCGCGAGGATACAATATGAATCTGGTACCAAGCTGACAGAAATCAGTCTCTGCTGAAGTTCCCGCCTGTAATACCACAACAATATACTCACAGTACACACATCTGGGACTGACATAACGCCTTTTCACATGGGTCTGCTGAATTAGAGCTCGCAAACATTTAACACAATATTTAAAACCTACGATAGAGCTGAGTACTCTTCGTCACAAATTACATTGCTCCAAAGGCAATAATCACACTGAATCTGATCAATAATAATTCTCAATAACATTTTTTTACCCTCCAATCTACTATATAATTAGATTAATTCAGTCCTACTTCTGAAACACGACATATCTCCGAGAGACGTTTTTAACCGCACTTCGTAACCTAGGCGAACACGGCCGTTCACATAGATACGTTAGTTAACACAACACAAAGAAAAGAACCTTCCATTAACTACCATTGTGCGAGCTGCTTCCAAACAAAAGTGTGTCAGATCAAAACAAAATATACTACATTAAATCACACAAGCAAAGTATTTACAAAAATATGTCCCATAAACCATAAGTTAATTTAATAAATAATAAAATATTATTTGTACTCATCTCGTGTTGTAGTCACCCGTCAAAGAACATCAGACGCCATTCCCCAACTGGATGTTTCTTTATCTCATAGCAGCCATCTGGACGGACTGTTGAGACTTCCACACTTCTTCTGCATTCATCGATGTCATCCTTGAGCTGATACAAAAATTAAGTTAATATACACTTTATGTCTGACTATTAAATTCGCTTGTTCAGGTACTAAATTCCCTGTCACTGTTCGTTGGCGAATTATTGACGCTACTGTCCCTATAACTATAGTACTATGACTATCTATCACTGAATTTACCACTTTTCAATGAATCTCCTGTGTCCTCGACACAAAAATACAAGTCTACGTTCGTAGACGCACAGAATAATAATAATGTCTCCTAGACACACGGAATGAAAGTCTATCTCTTCAGACGAACAGAATCAAAGTCCTGTGTTCTCGACACGCGGAATAAAAGTCATGTCTCCTAGACACACGGAATGAAAGTCATCTCTTGTGTCCTCAACACACAGAATAAAAAGTCAATGTCTTGGCTCTTCGACACACTTATAAATGAACTGGCCCTTGGGTCTAGATGGAGGGGGATTTTATGTAAAAATTTCTCGAAATAATTGTGGTACAGGAATGAAATACATATCACTGAACTCGTAATATTGCACAGGTCAAGAATATGCCCATTAATCCTAGAATCGATCGTAGAGATTTTGTCTAGGCGATTTCCCGCGTGAATGCTAGCCACCGCGTACCCCAGCCGGAGTTGGCGCGCAAGTAGGCATTCTCTTCTCATTGGTTCTCCATTTTCTGATAATTTGGCGGTTTCTAGTAGATCTTGGCGTCTTGGGAGTGTCTATTTTCTTCATCAGCCATTCACGTTACTGCATCATATTTCTTCTAGGCGCGAATATCACAATGAACATACCAGAACCATGTCTCACCGCGCGTCGCTTCTAAAATTGAGGTAGCCACACCTGTCCCTGTGATACATAGCTAAGCTATTTCTTTTCATAGCTCAAGTACTTAGCCTTTTGTTAAACTGATGCAGGTATGTCCCTACTGTCTCCAACAAATGCTTGAAATTTCCTCTTCACTGTCTGGCTACTTTCATGATGCTGGTTGAAATATTTATTAATTGAAGAAATAAAAGTAGAATCATTTAACCAACATAGGGTAAAGGGTTCACAACTCTCCCACTCACAAAATTTCGAACTTAGGAATAAAGTCGACAATTTTACAATACTTCCGTAGGCCAATTTGTTTTATTTCCAGAATCACCCCCTTTTCTTACTTGGTCTAGGCGCTCCTGTCTTCAATGGCATTTACTCGTTTTCATATCCTGCTTGTCTCTTCCCCTTCCAATCTTGCGTGACGCTCGATGCCTGCGGCAACACCTTACTTGCCTCGTTAATGTTTGTCAACAACAAGTCTACTTCCTCGTTCATCACGTGCCGTAGTCAATTGCTCCCCGTTGACTTTGTTGATAGTAGGACGTCCGTATATTCAAACAGCGTCATTATTTCGGCGCTACCATGGTTCACTTCGACGATATTTCTTTAGGTTGGCAGCGTTGTAAACTGACATTGTTCCTGTGCTCAATTCTTTCACTCTGTAAGCATTATTTCCAAGGTTTCTTACGATGGAATAGGGTCCTATGAATTTTTCGCAGAACTTACTAAAGATTTTCTTTTCTGGGTCCGATATAGCAGGTCGTTTTACCAAAACGAGCTGGTTGACTTCAAGATCACCGTGGAACCTCTTATTTCTTACTCGCCGTAATCTGCGGTCTGCTTGCTTCCTCATGTATTCTCTCGTTCTTTCAATTCTCAAGTCTGGTGCTATCATGGGATCTTGTGGACAGTTAATGATGCTTTTCCACGTTCTTACTGGATACTCGTTCTTGTGTAGGACCATAGGGATTTGTCCTGTTGACTCGTGCCTGGTAGAATTCATGCATGTCTCTACGTCCTTAATTTTATCGACCCATTTGTGGTGTTCGTTCGGAATGAAGATTCTCAAATATGCAATTACAGATTTAATTACTCTCTCGCTTGGATTAGCTTGGGCATGTCGAATACTGCTTAAAACATGTTTTATACCCATGTCTTCCATTCCTTTCTTGAATTCGGCGCTTGTGAAATAACTGCCGTGATCTGATAATATAAACTCTGGTTTTCCAAGGGTTGGAATCACTCTATTACGAATGCGACTGAGTACCTGCTTCGATGTTGTTTTCTGAATAGGGCATAGTACTACAAACTTAGAAAATACATCAATGCACACTAGCAAATGACGGCAACCTCTCCTTCCCTTCGGAATTGAACCAAGACAGTCCATCGCCAGTAGCTCACATGGTTTTTGAGGTAGCAATGGTCTAGGATATTGCCTCCAATGCCCAAGAATTTACATCTCTTCCGGTAGTGATTTCATCCATATGCAATCCCACGTTTTTGAGCTGGTCATATTCTCTAAAACTGACTGTATTCTTGTGTAAATCTGTCACTGCTTGATAGTCACAAATGATATTTGCACCAAGAATTATATTGAAATTCATCTTTGCCATGATAATGAATGTTTGCCCAAAAGTATGTTCCAATATGTTCAGCTCTAAGTATGCCTGACGTTTACAAGTAACGGTGCGTTCAGGAATAACACCCCTCACTTTGAGCTGTGGTACCGGAATTACAGGAATATTCTGAGTCCGTCCCAACTCTCGAACCAAGGCCTCCGATACTAGACTGATCTGTGACCCTGTATCCAATAAACATCTTATATTAATTCCACCAATCCTTGCGTAAATAATGGGTAATTGCCTAATTTCATCGTTCCGTGGTTTCACCGTCTCCTCCAGGCAATCTTCTGGTAAAGCAATCCATTCTTGTATGTTCGCTACTATCCATCCATCTTCAACTTCCGACTGTTGTGTTTGGAGACTGTCTCCTTGATCCAAAATTAACATTTTTTTTAGCTCCATTTCGACTCCCATCATCCTTCTGTCGCTCATGTCCTTGATATTCCTCTTGTCTCAGTAGACTTCCAGCTTCCTCAGTATGTGTATCTGGGTTCTTTCTGTTCCCAATGGCCTTTTCCCATCTTCTTAGTTCTCCGCCTTGATTAGCGTGTAACTCCTCTAAGTAATTTTGTGATTGAGCGTGCCTATCATCCCAGTCATCTCGATAGTTACGTTGATCTCCTTGATTTTGATCTCTCCTTCCTTTCCATCGTTGATTGGCATTGTAATCACCGTATCTTCCATAAGGCCTGTCATTCCTTCGATTATCACGCCATTGTTGATATCCTCTCTGTTGGTATCTATTGTTGCCCTGGTATCTATTGTTGTAGTAATTTTCGTTACGCTGATATGGTCTGTTTTCCCCTTCTTCCTGGTTTCGCCTAGGTGTGGAGGTGCTCGTATTAGTACCCTGCGTTTTAGTATTTCCCAGTTTTGTCTTTACGACCTCTGTAGTGTTGACTAATTCCAGTTGTCTTCCTCCTCTAAAATGACTATGAGATGTGGTCTCATCTATTTGCCGTAATATCTGCTCTGCATGTAGGGCCGTACTGACGTTTGCTGCGACTAGCACTTGCTGTACATTAACTGGCATTTGCCTTGCTATTGTCATCACCAAATCTGATTCGTTTAATGGGTAATCCAGATCGCGAAATTTTAGCATTTGCATGTTAAAGAAATCTGAGTATTTTGTCTGCTGGGTATTTTAGTATTTTCTAGAGTAAAGCTCCATTCTTAAACTCTGTTGTATGGCGGGAGACCAGTATTTGCGCAGAAACGCTAAGTTAAAGTCTGACATGGTTCCAAATGTGTATTTGAAACTTAAAAACCAGGTGAGAACATTCCCTGATAAAAATCTCTCCATCATTCTCAATCTACGTGCCTCAGGTACCCCAGTGTCATTAAAATGGTCTTCAATCTCTTTGATAAAGGCCTTAGGTGTTACCCCTGAATTTTCGGTGTATTTCTGCGGTTTGTAGTCATTTGAGCGAATTACTTGAATAAGTTGTGTGGGCTGATGACCGTCCTGTGGTGTCGAGCTTCTATCTACGTTCTTACGAAATCCTTCCGTGTTTGTTGTTAATGGGCTCTCTGCTTGATTCTGACTTCCTGCTATGCTGGGTTGGGGACTATGTGAGTCATCCTGCTTGTCTTTCAATGCTCCCGTTTTAAATATAGATGATTGTTCTAATGAGCGGAGTTCGGCTTTAATGATCCTGTCTGTCTGCTCTTTAAGTCTATTTTTACCTCTTGCTCCAAAGCTTGAATAAGCGTGTGGTTTTCGCCTACTGTTTTGATAATGGTGGATCTTTCCTCTCTAGAATCAATATTCATTTTCTTCCAATCTTTCCTGATCTGTTCTTTAATCGTGCTTATTTTTTCTTCAATTTGGCTCTTATTTTCATCCTGATTATTTTCTATCTGGCTCAGCCTTTCGTCTAATGTACTCTTAAATTGTTCTTGTTCCGTTTCTAAGCTTTTCCACTGTTCCGCTGATTTTATCTCTAGGCGGTCCATATCTTTAATTATGCCTGATATGTTCTCATCTACTGCTGATATTTGTTGTTGAATGACCCTGCCACTTTTCTCCATCTCCTTAAATCGTCCTTCCAACTTATCTTGGGCTATTTTGACCTCGCTTGTATTCAATGTGCATGCTATTTCAATCTGCTCTAATTTAGCTAACACTGTTTCATCGAGAATGCTGAGTTTTTTATCAAAAATATTCTCCATTTTTTCAATCTGCTCTAATTGTTTCTCATTATTTTTGCTTACATCAAGGGCCAGTAATATCATCTGTTGGTTTGTGTGCTCTTTCATTTCTGCGGTTAACGAAGCTAATTGGTTCGTGTTTTTATTACTTTGCGCCTCTAACTGTGAATTTATAGTGTCATTAATTTCACTCTTTAATAACCTAGCTTGTTCCGCCTGATATTCATTTTGTTCAATTCTACTGTTATTTAACTGTGTCCGCAATGATTCACTTTGTTCTAAGAGTTTAGCATTTAGCGATTCACTTTGTTCTGACAGTTTAGTACTTAGCGATTCACTCTGCTCAGATAATTTGTTTATAGATTGACTCTGTTCGGATAATTTAGTGTTTATTTGTTCGGATAACTTCGTGTTCAGCGATTCACTCTGTTCTAACATGCTAGTGTTTATTTGTTCAGATAATTTTGTATTCAACGCTTCACTTTGCTCTGCTAATTTAGTATCCAACAATTCCTGAGTTCTCCTCGCCGCACTTTCAATGATCTCCTGGATCTGCGCCACCGTTGCCATGTTTTACAATATATATGAGACATATGGTAAATGGCCTACGCCAATGCCCTTTGACACGCACATAAATCCAATGCACATTTAATTTCTTTATTCTACTCAGTTCATTTATTTTTACCTTTAACCCCATTAGTTGATTGCATCTCTGAGTAGTTCTAGTTTTACTCAATTTAATTTTAACCCCAAGCACATATTTAGTCATTAAACAGTTATCCTGATCTGATATTAACACTGACTAATTAACAAAGTATTAATTGTCATTTTAGGCTACCGCCTCCTAATATTTCCATGAGTTTGACTTTCTACACAAATCTAGTTTTAACTTTATCATTGGGCGCCCGGTATTACATCTTAATTTTACTTTAATTTAAAAGACAACAACGTGAACCGTATTTTACTTTGCAAACTCCTGATTTTAATTTATCTTTCACACATTTGGCGGTATCCACTTCGCCTCAACTACTTTTAATAAAATACCACTTCCCGGTGATTAAATACTGTCATATCTGCCTGCACTTGCGGCATGCCTGTTTTACTCAAATACGCCACTATTGACATGTGTAATCTCCCCGTTACACCACACTGAATAGCCCCACCGTTGGCCGCCAGTTTTCACCTATGAACCCTTCAGAATAGCAGTGTTTTATGTAAGAATCTTAGATCAAGGGGTCGCGTTCAGTTCATAGTGTGGTGTTTACGTCCGCCAAACTACGTGCTTTTCTGAGGCAAGGGTTATAGGATGAAAACTATAACTAAGAAAGAAAGGAGACAAAACGTAAAATAATAACTAGATTTAATAACTAATTTGTGCATAAAAGAATAAAACAAACAAAAATAAACAAATTCCTCCCTGAAATTTCCCCTGACAGGAATATTTATCACTTTGAGGAGTCAGACAGATCTCCCCTTTTCTAATAAAATGTGGATCCAAGTTCCACTATCTTGCATGTGAATTTATGTTCGCGTGGTGACTATCTACGGGAAATGAGTACTTGGATGATCATTCGTTCACAACGGGTTAACAGCCACGGTGCTCGCGAACAATCACCTCGTAAATCAACTTTTATGGCTATGGGCATAACATTAATAAAAATCCTTAAATCTAACTCTGACACACATATTACAACTCTACTATTTACAGGCATCTCTCTGAGACCCTAATTAGTGTGGTGACACACTTATCCAAATGAGCTGCCACCATGGCCAGATACTCAACAACAAGGAAAAACAGCGCCGCACGTGACTCACGGGCCACTGACATGTACAATAAACAAAGAATAAACCAACAACAACAAACAACCTGAGTGGTTAAGATTACTTTATATTAACAAAACTGCATGTTAAGGAAACGCTTCGAAGGTAATCGTGTTTCGTAGGCAACTCCCATTTATTTAAACAATTTTACCATTGATCAGTTTCTCACATTTATATTTATTTTCAAGTAATTGGGAGCCAGACCTGCACTCCACTAATGAGCTCTGCTTGCGAAACTCAGTCAGCCTTTGTGACAACAACTCACCCCTTTCCACAATACCAGTCATGTCCCCCATCCAGTGTATATAAATAGCCGACCCGCTGAACTGTTATCTCAAGGAATCAACAGCCGCTAACATCTCCTCCCACTCAACATATGGTCAGACAATAATCACATATCCATAATTGTCCTCGCGAGGATACAATATGAATCTGGTACCAAGCTGACAGAAATCAGTCTCTGCTGAAGTTCCCGCCTGTAATACCACAACAATATACTCACAGTACACACATCTGGGACTGACATAACGCCTTTTCACATGGGTCTGCTGAATTAGAGCTCGCAAACATTTAACACAATATTTAAAACCTACGATAGAGCTGAGTACTCTTCGTCACAAATTACATTGCTCCAAAGGCAATAATCACACTGAATCTGATCAATAATAATTCTCAATAACATTTTTTTACCCTCCAATCTACTATATAATTAGATTAATTCAGTCCTACTTCTGAAACACGACATATCTCCGAGAGACGTTTTTAACCGCACTTCGTAACCTAGGCGAACACAGCCGTTCACATAGATACGTTAGTTAACACAACACAAAGAAAAGAACCTTCCATTAACTACCATTGTGCGAGCTGCTTCCAAACAAAAGTGTGTCAGATCAAAACAAAATATACTACATTAAATCACACAAGCAAAGTATTTACAAAAATATGTCCCATAAACCATAAGTTAATTTAATAAATAATAAAATATTATTTGTACTCATCTCGTGTTGTAGTCACCCGTCAAAGAACATCAGACGCCATTCCCCAACTGGATGTTTCTTTATCTCATAGCAGCCATCTGGACGGACTGTTGAGACTTCCACACTTCTTCTGCATTCATCGATGTCATCCTTGAGCTGATACAAAAATTAAGTTAATATACACTTTATGTCTGACTATTAAATTCGCTTGTTCAGGTACTAAATTCCCTGTCACTGTTCGTTGGCGAATTATTGACGCTACTGTCCCTATAACTATAGTACTATGACTATCTATCACTGAATTTACCACTTTTCAATGAATCTCCTGTGTCCTCGACACAAAAATACAAGTCTACGTTCGTAGACGCACAGAATAATAATAATGTCTCCTAGACACACGGAATGAAAGTCTATCTCTTCAGACGAACAGAATCAAAGTCCTGTGTTCTCGACACGCGGAATAAAAGTCATGTCTCCTAGACACACGGAATGAAAGTCATCTCTTGTGTCCTCAACACACAGAATAAAAAGTCAATGTCTTGGCTCTTCGACACACTTATAAATGAACTGGCCCTTGGGTCTAGATGGAGGGGGATTTTATGTAAAAATTTCTCGAAATAATTGTGGTACAGGAATGAAATACATATCACTGAACTCGTAATATTGCACAGGTCAAGAATATGCCCATTAATCCTAGAATCGATCGTAGAGATTTTGTCTAGGCGATTTCCCGCGTGAATGCTAGCCACCGCGTACCCCAGCCGGAGTTGGCGCGCAAGTAGGCATTCTCTTCTCATTGGTTCTCCATTTTCTGATAATTTGGCGGTTTCTAGTAGATCTTGGCGTCTTGGGAGTGTCTATTTTCTTCATCAGCCATTCACGTTACTGCATCATATTTCTTCTAGGCGCGAATATCACAATGAACATACCAGAACCATGTCTCACCGCGCGTCGCTTCTAAAATTGAGGTAGCCACACCTGTCCCTGTGATACATAGCTAAGCTATTTCTTTTCATAGCTCAAGTACTTAGCCTTTTGTTAAACTGATGCAGGTATGTCCCTACTGTCTCCAACAAATGCTTGAAATTTCCTCTTCACTGTCTGGCTACTTTCATGATGCTGGTTGAAATATTTATTAATTGAAGAAATAAAAGTAGAATCATTTAACCAACATAGGGTAAAGGGTTCAATGTTTAAACTAAAAAATCATATAAAGTCATATGTTAACTCTAACACCTACGTTTATCCCATTCTTAGTCGAAAAATATTATATTTTTCAATTTTTTCAAAAAAATAATTGGAAAGTAGGCTATATTCTTGAAAACTAATCATTCTATAAAGTCATATATAGACTCAACCAATGGCTTTTATATCCTTAATCGTTAGAACAAAATATGGAATTTTTGACATTTTTTCCAAAAATGTTCATTTTTTTAAAATGGACTATATTTTGGAAACTAGGAATTTTACAAAAAAGTGTTTGACATAAATGACAGGTATTTACCCCCTCTACCCACAAACCAAGTCCCAGATCTCTGGGACAAAATCCAAAAATGTTTAATTGTGAAAGTAGGCGATATTTTGAAAACGTATCATTCTAAAAAGTCATATATAGACTCAAACAAATGTTCTTTAAGTTATTTAACGTTAAAACAAAACTTAACATTTTTTCATTTTTCCGAAAAAGTCCAATTTTCAAAATTGTCTATATTTTGGAAACTAAGAATTTTACAAAAATGTTCGTTTAACGTAAATGAAAGGTCTTTCTTTACCCCCTCTACCCAAAAAATAAATTTGAGGACCCTAGGACAAAAACTGTGCAGTAGTGTGTTTTGGCCGGTTCCGCAGCCTCCTCCTCCCCTCCTCCAAGATGGCGGCCGTAGCTTAACTTAACCTAGCCTAACCTAACAAGATGGCGGCCGTAGCTTAACTTAACCTAGCCTAACCTAACAAGATGGCGGCCGTAGCTTAACTTAACCTAGCCTTGTTGGCGGGTCCCCTTTGACATAATTTGGATAAAATGCAAGGGCCAGTCCATAGGGATCAGTCCAAAGGACCCGCCCACAGGGACCCGTCAACAAGGACCCGTCCTCCGGGGCCCGTAAAAAAATTACTCCCTTCAAAAAGGACCCGTCCAAAGTGTACGTGCGGGGAACATACGATTACGTCAGCAAAACATCTCATCTAGAGTTTTAAATTTAGCCACTATGACGCGCTCAACACAGGAAGTGCGTGGAAACATACGATTACGTCAGCGAAACATGAACTCACTTGTCTGTTGTAAGAGTATCACTTTAGTAGTGACATCAAGCAGCAAAAGACGTTTTCTTACACTCAATCCATCATTATGGTAAGCTCTTTTTTTCTTATCATCATGGAAAGCTCTTAGAATAAAATGATATATATATAGTGGTTCTGGTCACTTATAGCTAAACTGTAATAGACATTTTTTTTTGTTTCTTTATAGGCTACTACAATAAACATTCTCAATGCTATGGGGCAGAACTGCGGATTAGAGAGAAAAAAGCTCACTGAATTACCAATGCATACTCCATTCCGTATCATCAACATTCAAAAAGTGGACACAATGTATGGTGAACGTGTACTATGTGTTAGTGAAAATTTTCAGACATTCCTTCCTACACGTTTTAATGATATGTCAGAAAGTGTGCTTGAGGATCTAAATCATGGTGGACATTCTCTATATTTCATTTATGAGGTTATAAAAAACAATAGATGTATTGTACGTTTTAACGAATTAAAAAACTCTTATGCTGAATAATAATTAATACTGTTTTTATTTCTTACTACCCCCACCCCAGTAGTTTTTAAGAGTTCTACAAACACCCTCCTCCTCCACATTCCTCCACACATTTTGGAACTTTTTGATCACTCCTCGTAGGGTTAGGTTAGATTGAGTGAAGCTACGGCAGCCATTTTGGAACTTTATGATAACACCTCATAGGATTGGGTTAGGTTAAGTTAACCTACAGCCGCCATTTTAGAACTTTTTGATCACACCTCGTAGGTTTAGGTTAAGTTAGGTTAGGTTAAGTAAAGCTACGGCCGCCATTTGGAACGTTTTGATCACACCTTGTAGGTTAGGTTAGGTTAGGCTAGGCTAGGCTAGGTTTGGTTAAGTTGCAGCCACATTTTTGGAACTTTTTAATCACATCTCGTAGGTCAGGTTAGGCTAGGTTAAGTTAAGCTACGGCCGCCATCTTGTTAGGTTAGGCTAGGTTAAGTTAAGCTACGGCCGCCATCTTGTTAGGTTAGGCTAGGTTAAGTTAGGCTACGACCGCCATCTTGGAGGAGGGGTGGAGGAGGAGGCTGCGGAACCGGCCAAAACACACTACTGCACAGTTTTTGTCTTAGGGTCCTCAAATTTATTTTTTGGGTAGAGGGGGTAAAGACCTTTCATTTACGTTAAACGAACATTTTTGTAAAATTCTTAGTTTCCAAAATATAGACAATTTTGAAAATTGGACTTTTTTCGGAAAAATGAAAAAAATGTTAAGTTTTGTTTTAACGTTAAATAACTTAAAGAACATTTGTTTGAGTCTATATATGACTTTTTAGAATGATACGTTTTCAAAATATCGCCTACTTTCACAATTAAACATTTTTGGATTTTGTCCCAGAGATCTGGGACTTGGTTTGTGGGTAGAGGGGGTAAATACCTGTCATTTATGTCAAACACTTTTTTGGAAAATTCCTAGTTTCCAAAATATAGTCCATTTTAAAAAAATGAACATTTTTGGAAAAAATGTCAAAAATTCCATATTTTGTTCTAACGATTAAGGATATAAAAGCCATTGGTTGAGTCTATATATGACTTTATAGAATGATTAGTTTTCAAAAATATAGCCTACTTTCCAATTATTTTTTAGAAAAAAATAAAAAAATATAATATTTTTCGACTAAGAATGGGATAAACGTAGGTGTTAGAGTTAACATATGACTTTATATGATTTTTTAGTTTAAACATATAGTCTACTTTCCCCCATTCACCTTTTTTTAGAAAAAAAAAAGTTCTTGACTTGGCATGGGATAGAGGTAAGAGTACGAGTTGAGAGTACTTTAGAGTACTTTAGATTTTATTGAAATTTTAGTGTGTTGTTGTTGCTTACAAACATGGCAGTAAGCATTATGTTGTAATAAAATGGACTGATATACATTCCAAAACCAAGAGAAAAATCCACTAAATGCATTGACAAAATAACTTGTTAAATAAGCCAACACAAAATGCCCAACATAAGACCCCACACATAAACTAACACATAAGCTAATTTGTAAAATGTTAAACACTCGCATGGTATTACATTTTAGGTAATGCATGTGAAACATGAACTCACTTGTCTGTTGTATAAAAAGGACTCGTCAACAATGACCTGTCAACAATGGACACTGCTTGCACATTTTTAATTACTACCCACCTCTCTCCACTCCTAATGCAAAATGAACATGTAAAACACAAATTGGAAAAATCCATGTTTCCATATTGACAAATAGAAAAAAACAACAACATTAAACTGAAATTTTAAAAACTGTAAATGGGAATTTGGTAAATTGATAAATGTGAAAACAACAAATTGGAAAATCCATATTTCTATATCATGAAATTGAAAACCTTTAAACTAACATTTTAAGAACTGTGAATGGGAAATTGTGAAATTGATAAATGTGTAAACTGGTCATACTAAATATGAGGAAGAACTATTGGATATAGAAAATGAGCTTTGTCATGCTAAAATTATTGTGTAATGAATCCATGTAACCGCTTAAACTATTTCTTAACAATACATGTAATATTTTTTCTACCACTTTGCTACCACTTTCCTAGTTTGATACCACTTTTCTACCACTTTGCTACCACTTTTCTACCACTTTGCTACCACTTTTCTACCACTTTGTTACCAATTGTCTACCACTTGTCTACCACTTTTCTATCACTTTAAACTGTACATATTAAATAAAAAAAGCCAACGCAAAATAATTCTATTACCAGAACAGATATAACCTTTGTAGTGTGCAAATCATACTAACAGGTTAGTTGTAAAATGTTAAACACTTGCATGGTATTGCATTTTAGGTAATGCATGCGAAACATGAACTCACTTTTCTGTTGTATGAAAAGGACTCGTCAACAATGACCTGTCAACAATGGATACTGCTTGCACATTTTTAATTACTACCCACCTCTCTCCACTCCTAATGCAAAATGAGCATGTAAAACACAAATTGGAAAAATCCATGTTTCCATATTTACAAATAGAAAAAAAAACAACAACATTAAACTGAAATTTTAAAAACTGTAAATGGGAATTTGGTAAATTGATAAATGTGAAAACAACAAATTGGAAAATCCATGTTTCTATATCATGAAATTGAAAAACTTTAAACTGTCATTTTAAGAACTGTAAATGGGAAATTGTGAAATTAATAAATGTGTAAACAACAAAATGCAAAATCCATGTTTCCTTATTATGAAATTGAAAAACTTAAAACTGACATAAAAAAACTGAAAATGGGAAATTGGAAAAATGACATATGTGTAAACAACAAAATGAAAAAAAAATCCGTTTGGGTAGTTATCATGTTGTACAGTAACCTGTAAGACTAGCATAAGGATAGTTGCATGTACCTTATATGCTTTGGGTATGTGCATTAGCCTTTGGATTAGCTTAAGTTAGGTTTGGTAAAGTTAGGTTTAATGAGGTTAGGTATGTGACCTTGTTGTTTACTCTTTTAGGAAAATGTAAAAAAGTAAAATCTAAAATCAAAAAATCTTAAATTTAAAATGTAAAATCTAAAATCTTAAATTGAGGTTTCTGCTGGTTATGACAACACGTTTATTATTTAGTCAATGTTGATGTGTGGTATCCAATTACTGCTGACTTTGCATAATCATCATCCATTGTCTTGATCAACACCTTGGGTTTCAAATTACTGCAGCGTTAGTCGTAGCAATAGAACTGTGCGCTCTCTGCCATGTCAGCAACATGACACCGGAAGGAACACCTGTGTAATATCCAATGACTGCTAACTTTGTATAATCATCACCCATTGTCTTAATGAACACGTAGGGTTTCAAATTACTGCAGCGTAGTCATAGCAACAGAACTGTGTGCTCTCTGCCATGTCTGTAATATTACACAGGAAATAACAAGACGTCTTACTGTACATACCATCTCCTCAGTTTTATCATCTTAAGAACAAGTATTATTCTCTTTCAACTACAAATGACTCGTTAGAACACATCCATCCACCAAGTTAGATCCCTTGACCTGCTCACAAATGGTATGTGCCTCGTGTACTAGAGTGTGTGCATTAGCCCTAACCTAACGTTACGTACGAACTAAACAGAATGTGACTTGTTAGCCCTTATTGTGCACGTGCACAGGTGAACACTTGTGTGTTAGGTCATATTACACATGCACTTGCATTTTCTCACGTAAGTGCATTTCTCTGTTCCACAAGATACAAATTTGATTGCTGGATCCTGCACTGTTTATGCGATATAGCTTTGCCAGGTAGTTCTCTACATATAGCAATTTTACCACTGCTCTACCTAAGCCTTTTTGCTCTTTTGGCTTTCTTACAGTCGAGTGTGTGATAGACAGCATTAACTGTGTATCAAACCCAGTTCACCTTTGTATTTGTAATCCAAGTAATAATTTGAAAAGTCACAAATGTAAACAGTTTTAAACGTTATCTCTGTTTTGTTTTGTTTAATATGTTTATGACATGCATATTAACCTGAAATCGAACCCTCTAGTGAAAGGCTAACAGCTTAACCACTGCACCACCATGCCCTTGTTTCTTAGTTCGACTCGTTCTAGGCCTCAGACCTGGAAATCGAGTTGAGACTACCAATACAAGAGCTAAAAGTGTTAACCACTGCAACACAAAAATAAATAAATGGATAGCTGGTAACATTAGACAACCGAAAATGATTACATTTCTGTTAGCAATGCATTTCGTCATCAGCCTACTGTCTGAGCACTGACAGCAACACAGTTTAGTTTAGAACAAGCGAGTGTGTGTGTATTGATTATTAGCCTCAAGTATTTAAAGCTTGTTGTGTGTAGCGATCATTTTGTCTCGGTAACCACTGACCATTTTTGTGTTTTAGCTATCCTCTTTAACCAATCAAATAAAGATAGTCTTCTCTTCATTCTTGATAAATCAGAGTTTGCGTACACCGTTTCTCATTTATTAACCCATACCTGAAACCTATACTCTCTCTATACTGCAGTTTGATCTGAAAACAAGTTTCAATGGTAAAAGACTTGTCAGTCACCATACATGTAGCCTACACTAATTCTTTCTCTACCTAGCTATGTTTCATCACACATGGTAAACATCTCACATGTTCGTACCCGATTATTAGTTTATAAAATCTCAGGTCAATGACCTTGATGTATTGGGTATTTTTGGTAAATACATTGGCCATGGGAAAGGGTTGACCATCCTGAGTCCCATGACACCTCACTTGACCCTCTCTGATTATTAGTTAGCGAGATATTAACAAAAGTGTAGTTAGGCCCTTTTAACAAAACAAAAAAAAAACATTCAAAAACAAAATGTCACCTCAAGTCCAACGACCTCTAATACAAGTCCCATAGCCTTATTGGTTCATGAAATGTTAAAAAGCTAATAACCTATTAGTTTTGGATCTTTTGGTAATTTAAAAAAAATTATCTATAAATCTGTATTCAAAAAGCCCGCCCTCTTACAAAAAACCCAAGTGCACATGCGTAAAAGCAAAACAAAAACAAACATGTTAATTCATAGTAGCGATCGGCTCTTTGCTTGCGTATCATGTGCAACAACGTTTAATTTCATTATAGCATTAGGGGTTATGAACCAGTCAAAAGGAACCGGTCTAAAGGGATTAGTCAAAAAGGACCCGTCCACAGGGGCTCGTCCACAAGGACCCGTCAACAATGACCCGTTCACAGGGACCCGTCCACAGGGACTCGTCCACAAGGACCCGTCCACAGGGGCCTGCGTGTGCGTGCGGGGGAACATACGATTACGTCAGCAAATTATCTCATCTAGTTTCAAATTTAGCCAGTACGGCGCGTGCAACACACAGGAAGTGCGTTGGAACATACGATTACGTCAGCGAAACATGAACTCACTTGTCCGTTGTATGAGTATCAGTTTAGTAGTGGCATCAAGCAGCGAAAGACGTTGACTTACACACAATCCATCATTATGGTAAGTTTTTTTCTTATCATTATGGAAATCTCCTTATTAGAATAAAATGTTATAGTGGTTCTGGTCACTTATAGCTAAACTGTAATAGATATGATTTTTTTTTGTTTCTTTATAGGCTACTGCAATAAATATTCTCAATGCTATGGGGGTGGGGGTCAGAACTACTGATTAGAGAGAAAAAAGCTCACTGAATTATCAATGCATACTCTTTTCCGTATCATTAACATTCAAAAGGAAGATTGTAGTTTTACGTGACCGTGAATCTTGTGATTATGAGCCACGGGACCTCCTTTTTACGTGGAATCCGAACCACAGGACATGGCATTTCACTTCGAAAATCTCACATGCATTGACCGGGAATCGAACCCAGACCGCCTTGGTGAGAGGTCATTAACATTCAAAAAGTGGACACAATGTATGGTGAACTTGTATTATGTGTTAGTGAAAATTATCAGACATTCGTTTCGACACGTTTTAATGATATATGTCAGAAAAGTGTGCTCGATGATCTAAATCTTAGTGGACATTCTCTATATCTAATTTATGAGGGTATAAAAAATGTATTGTACATTCTGACTTTGAAGTTAGGTTAGGTTAGGTTAGGTAAGGTGTGATCTGGTTAGGTTAGGTAAGGTTAGGTTAGGTTAGGTAAAGTTGGGTTAGGCAGAATGGCTGCGGTATGAATCAAAAAACAGCTCCTGTCAGTTTTGCCTCACAAGGTTGAGTGTACCCCATTCCAACCCTCAGCCTAGAATTAAATTTCTTGACAGAGCCAGGACTCGAACCCGAGCCCCCACAGTAACAGCCAAGAATGCTATCCACTACACCAAAAAGTGGACAATATAAGGCTGGTCTTGATTGTACATAATCAATGCAAGATTACCTAATAATAATAATAATAATAAATAATAATAATAAATATTCCATTTAGCAACTGCATAGCCGACCTCTCCCTGCGTTCTTTTACATGCCAACATCGTATGACATGCGTGTCTTAATTTTTGCCGCCTTTCAAAAATCACTTACCACGACCAAGAGCGAACCTGCAAGCTTGGGATTGGTAGTCCGACACGATAACCACTCACCCACCGTGGCAAGCTATCAATCAATAATTACCTAACAATAATAAAAAAAAAAAAAAAAAAATTCCATTTATCGACTACACGGTCGAACTCCCCCTGTGACAGCGTGGCGGCCATTTTGCCCATTAGCCCCTGGCCCAGCTCTGAATGTCCCCTCCATAAGAATAACATAGGGCTGGTTGCGCGCGGCGGCCATCTTGCCCATTAGCCCCTGTCCCAGAACCGCTCTTTATTTCCTACTAACCCCGTACCTCCGCTAGCCGCTACACCATCTGTTCATCATAGAACGTCAGTTGATGCGATCGGTTATGGTCCCCATTGAGCCGTCTTTTGCCAAGTACCAAACCAAATTCAAGTTTTTTCTTGACTACCATTTCTCCCCTGTATGATCACACTAACTGTGACTATGGAACATTTCGTGAGTCATCCTAAAATGAATAGGCTATAAAAATCAGTGTCACTCTACACCGCTATCCAGTATTCGCTCATCAGTAAAGGTCTTAAGTTCCTGTTCTCTGTACGCATTTAAAGCCGTTCCGATATTTTTAAAATGATTTTCGCCCTTTATACTGTATATTGTAGGAAACACATCTGGTCGACATCATCATCATTATTTATTCACCACATCAATTCCAATACCGTACATCTTTCGTCGCCATTATATTGTAACTTTTCTTAACCTATTTTGTTTTGGCGAGTGTAACCGCAAACTGTAACCAAACCTAACCCAGGTTAAAACCAGATGGAGCGCCAAAACACGCCTATTGTTGTTTTAAGGGGTGGAACAGCGAGGCCATTTTCCCCTTTAATATCTCGCGACCAATAGGCGTACCGACCTTCAATAATAATAACTAAGTTGTTCCTATAGATACATGGAGATACCTCTACTGAAATAGGATGCATAGACCTAGATGACAAACACTTGTTGCCATGGTAACCGCCAGATATCCGTGTCGGGAATTTGTCCACACTTATCACAGATAGACTCCAGCCCTGAAATCTATCTATGTTAAAATGAAATTTATCATCAAATATCACAATAACTTCGTCGCGGATTCCCTTAAAACACTCAAATATACAAAATTAACCATAATATCATGGCCGACATCATGATCCGGGTACCTCTACTACGCGATCTGAAAGTTCACGAGATCAGCAGGACTCTTTGTACAAGTGCGGTGAAGCTTATATTTGACAAGCGTGTCAGTATATAGGGACTAACATCAAAGAGCATGCAATAAATATGTATCCAAACCGAGGGAGGTGAGCGTATGACACGCGTTTAACTGGTTGTCACGCGAGCACGATTTGGACAACACACTAAGCTCGAGGAAGAAATCAGTTGGATTAAATAAAGTGGTCAAGAGTTGGCCTAAACAACAGCAACAACAGCAACTAATCATAATAATAATGATAATAGGTTCATTATCAAGGATGCATCTGGGTAAGTTGACCATTGCAGATACGGTTGCCCAACATCTGAGACTGTTCAGCATATTATATCGGGTTAGCTTGCCACGGTGGGTGAGTGGATAGCGTGTCGGTCTACTAACCCCAAGATTGCAGGTTCGCTCCTGGCCGTGGTAAGTGATTTTTGAAAGGCGGCAAAAATACGACATGCATGCCATACGATGTTGGCATGTCAAATGTCAAATAACCCATTTGAATTCAGTAGGCCGTGTTCATAATGGCAAAATTAATCTCGGGAGTTTCCGCCAACACAAAGTTCCTCATTTCTCTACTAGAAAGCGCTATAGTGTTCAAGGAGCTTAGATATCTAACCACCTTGACTTTCATAGTGCTTCAAGGAACAACGAAATTCGACATGCAAGCTACCCTCTGGGTGTCAAATAACAAAGCTTGCACCCACCACCCGAGGTCATACGATATTATATTATCATTATTATATCAGGTTGTCGCCATTTTGCAGGGACAGAATATAGGAAGAGACATGATTTTGTTGCCAAGATAGTACATCAAGAACTGGCTATATATATTCAACTGCTGAGCCAAGATAAAGTGCCGTACTATAAAATATGCTCCTGAAAGTATACTGGAAAATGACAGCTTTACGTTGTACTGGGATCGTACTGTATTGACAGACCAGTCAGCTGTGCACAAGAGACCTGATTTGGTTCTTGTTGACAAATGCATGAAGCACACCACCTTCATAGATGTGGCGATCCCAAACAGTGGCAACATGCTAACAAAGCATGTTGAAAAGCTGTCAAAATACACAGAGCTTTCAGAACTGATAAGGAAGCAATGGCGCATGGCACAAGTCAGGACAGTTCCTATTATCATTTCCAGCAATGGCGTGATTCCCAACTACTTAAAGGAATCGCTCACAGAGTTGAAATTAGACCCAGGCCTTTTCATACTGATGCAGAAAACAGTCATACTTTCTACGTGTCACGTAGTAAGGCTGTTCTTGGGCAATCAGGCCTGAAGAAGTGAGGGAAAAGTATAAAGCTACTACTCAATGCAGTCACCAAGAATTTGCTCCTTATGATATGTACAGTATCTGGGATTGTAAATGTTTTCTTTCCAGCAAATGCTGAGAATGTGTAAGCGCATGCGCAAAATAAATAAATAAATAAATAAATAAATAAATAAATAAATAAATAAATAAATAAATAAATAAATAATAATCATAGTAATAATAATAATGAGTTTGCGTCTTCAGTCTTTTGACTGGTTTGATGCAAATCCCTGTTCTGAGATAATCGTTTCACATCTACATAGCTAGGCCTACCACACTTCACATCCGATGCAATCTGCGTAAAATATTCTAACCTTGGTTTGCCCCTACAGTTCTTGTCCTCAACCCATCCGTCAATAACTAAGTTTGCTATTCCTGAGTGTGTTAGTACTGTACGTGTCCTTCCAACCTATTTCTTCTCTTCATTAGCAGTCGCCAAAAACATATCTCCTCTCCCATTCGTCTTAATACCTCTTCATTTGTTACTCTATCTACATCCATCTTTCTCCTGTAACACCACATTTCAAATTTTTCTATTCTCCTCTTTCTGCTGCGCCATCAGTACAAGATTTACTTCCATAGAGCACCACGCTCCAAACAAAGGCTTTAAAAATGACTTTCTAATACCTAAATCTATATTTTATGTCAAAAGATTTATATTCTGTAGAAATGCTTTCCTTTCCTGAGCCAACCTACTTTTTATATCCTCTTTGCTTCGTCCATCACTGGTTATTTTACTTCTTAAATAACAGAAGTCTTCTACTTCATTTAGCATTTCATCTGCCAATTTGACATCAATTTAATAATAACTTTCTTCGTCTTTTCCCAATTAATTGGGGTCGCCGGAGCCAACCAGACTCATCTTGAATTTGGCCAGGGATTTAAGGCCGGATGCCCTTCCTGACGCCACGTGATTATTCAGGCAAAAATTCCGGCCCACTGTCACCGGGATTCAAACCCCGGCCGTCCGGGTGAAAGACGAGCAGCTAAGCCACTGCGCCAACACACTCCCCAATTTAATAATAATAATAATAATAATAATAATAATAATATAATAATACCCATACAGGGTACATGTGGCTGATAATAATAATAATAATAATATTGTATGGCCTCGGGTGCCAGGTGCAAGCTTTGTAATTTGACACCCAGAGGGTAGCTTGCATGTCGAATTTCGTTGTTCCTTGAATCAATATGAAAGTCAAGGAGGTTAGATATCTAAGCTCCTTGAATACTATAGCGCTTTCTAGTAGAGAAATGAGAAACTTTGTGTTGGCGGAAACTCCCGAGATTAATTTTGCCATTATGAACACGGCCTACTGAATTCAAATGGGTTCTTTGACATGCCAATATCGTATGACATACGTGTCGTAATTTTTGCCGCCTTTCAAAAATCACTTACCACGGCCAGGGGCGAACCTGCAATCTTGGGGTTAGTAGACCGACACGCTATCCACTCACCCACCGTGGCAAGCTGTGTGGCTGATATTTAATTAGAATAGATTAGAATTTCCTCAGTTCCAAATCTAGGATTGCCAGAGATTTGGGGAGAGAATGCTATTTTATTGCAACCATAACCCGACACATGTGATTAATAATAATTGCTGGATTATTTAATACATATTGTTTTCCCTAACTAAATGTGAAACGAGAAACATTTTGCGAGCTGACATTGTACAGTTTGGGTGGCCATGGCTTTTTTTGTGGCCTACAAAATCCCGATTTCTTCTGCCGTGAATTGAACCCACGATAGGGGATATATGAGGATAGGAATATTCAGAACACACTCAAGATCTGGAAGCGCATTGATCCAGCGAGGACAAGAATGAAGAAGGTGATGTCTTGAGGAGAAGTTGTTAGCTCCCAATATAAGCCTGGAACTTGTCCTGGCCATTACTGGAACCACGTTATGGACCATCATCGCCCTCTGCCGACAGTAACAATGGAAATCATAAATATAAAAACCTGACCAGTTGAGCGTGACGTTTATGTTTGAGAAGAGCGAGGAGAAGTGTGGTTCTCCGTGATAACTATTCAATGGCACATACTGTATGGCATCCAGTCAGCACGAGGCCATTACTGGGGAATGAGAGGCTAAACTCTCTCAGATATTCAACAGCAATACAGTGCATCCAATAGAAAGTTGAAGGTGACTATTAGGCCCATACGAGGCAAATGGCAACGAAGAGACTACCTGGATGAATAATTGTAATTATAAGGTGCGTTCAAAAACTAACGAGCCGAAGGCATAATTACAGAAACCAGTACCTGTATGTTAGAAGTATTGGCCCTGGCTGTTGAGGAACTTGTCCCACTGTGACACGAGGCTGTGAATGGCTGTCTCATAAAATTCCCTGGGCTGCGATGTGAACCAGTTCCGCACGTACAGCTGGACGTCGGCGTCCGAGGTGAATCGTTGGCCCCGCAGAGCCCTTTCCAGGGGACCAAACATAGCGTAATCACAGGGAGAGAGGTCTGAACTGTATGGAGGGTGGCCGAGAACCTCCCATTTGAATTTCTGCAGGAGTGCCGCGACTGTGTTGGCCGTATGAGGTCGTGCATTGTTGTGGAGCGACCACGGCGGCTATGGCGTTCACTGTCACTCGGCGGTCCTGGGTAATGAGTGCATCAACCAGCTGAACGTTGTCATCGGTAATGCAGAGGGGTGCCCCAGACCGGGCATCATCGGCTAACGACACCCGTCCTTCCCTGAAGCGTTTGTGCCACGCCTTGACCCTTGCAAGGGACATGCAGTGTTCGCCGTACACTTGTGACATTCGGCGATGAATGTCCGTTCCCCCTACTCCTTCCGCTGTCAGAAACCGAACAACATCTCTTTGCTCTTCGATTGACGCCTCCATGTCACTGTTTGCAATGTGACTGGCAGCGTTGGACGATTGATGCATGCTGCTGCTCGCTTTGTATCGTCACGTGACGTGCACGCGTGCCCTCTAGCGACGGGCTGTGACCTTCCACGCTCTGGTCGGACCCACACCTCGTTACACACGCCACGATTAGCCGATATAGTCACCGGTTTGCGTTTTCCAGCCTCCGGCTCGTTACTTTTTGAACGCACCTTATATTTATTTATTTACTTATTTAGCGTATGGCTTTTAGTGTCGGGAGTGACCGAGGACATGTTCGGCTCGCCAGAGGCTGTAGCTGCTTCAAGCGGACACCAATGGGGTGAGCTACAAGTTCCGTTCAATTTCAAGTAGTTCCAAGTGTTGTAATAGAAATTAGGGACTACTTTTCGATTAGTAATAGAGTAGTTGTTTCATTTCAGATTGGGTATCGTGGCCATTTAGACCCTTGTACTTAGTGTGTGTGTGTGTGTGTGTGTGTGTGTGTGTGTGTGTGTGTATGTGTGTGAATAGGTACCCGGTAGGGTGAACGGTCACATAACATAAAGTTCTCACAAAAGGATGATTATGTTTTCACCCTGTGGGCTGGAAATTACCAACTTGTTTCACAGTTGGTTCCCTGAGTGAATTAAGAATATATATATATATGGTGTTGCAGCCAGTGTTATAAAATTCCAGGAAGTTCTGCGTTAATTTAATTGTGTGTTAGAAGCAGAAATGTTTATAAAGAGCATCTCGTCGTGTGGAATGGAGTACACGAGCTGGAAGAATGTGCTGTCTGCACCACGCTGAGTTCAACTTCCTTGCTGCGTGTCTCAGCTTCTAAAATATCTCAACTATCTACTGTGTGTTATCTGCATGCATAGTGCGTATCACGAGATGGTCCGGGAGCATATTTCGAGAGGTTTGTACCCAGAGCATGGCAATCATGAGAGTAGTCTCTCTATCCTCTTTCCGGGTCATAAATTAATAGCTTAAGTGTAGAGGATATGATACTGATCACTTGACTATCGAAACTGGTCATCCAAGTGCATTTATTAATCTCAAGTAAATGTTTTTCAGAATTAGGGAAACACCCATTACAACTGGGTAAAATCGTGTTGACTGACTGAAAAACATTAGATTTTTAGCATATGTAGATTTAGGTACAGATCTTCTAACGTGTGCACACTTTTATTCCATAAATTCTATCTTCAAAAAGGACGGGTATGATCAGCATTTACTCGAGAAAAAAATAATGCTGCCATTAATGTCACGAGTGATTTAAGTCATCTGTGCACCTTAATGACAGATTAATACTTTGAAGGTGTGCTCTGCTACATAATTACTAGCCTTCTGATATTGACACGGGATAGGCTACTTCAATGTTCTTTTAAGTGCCTTAGTACGCTTAGCGCCACAAGCTTGTTTCTACAGTCAGTTGTTAACTACCTGTAACCACTGGCTGAACAAGAGGTGTGTGTGTCTGTTGCGATACGCACAATATTTCAGATTTTAGTACTGTACGTAATATTTTTTAAACCAGCAGACATTTCGCATACATTAGCTGAAGAGTTGATCAATGAAGCGCGATAATGTTAGCCTAAAATATTTGAGAATCTGCACTGGGCAGCTTTGAATCATCCCCTTGTAGTTAAGATCTTTCACCTAGCAGTTATCATTCCTCCGAACCCCTAAGCGTGATTTGCAAATTGATTTCCATTTCAACTGTCGTTCTGGAAGAGTTATGGTAAATACTCTGCAATTACAGAAAGGTACACAGATCATCGTTCGCAACCGACTACGTACTCCTTCAGCAATTCTTTATGAAGATAGGATTTCTTATACATTTGCCAATTTGATGAATGCGATGTTTTGATAATAGTAAAAGACATATAAGAATGCATTTGTGTTACGTTTGACGTATAATAATTCAATAAAAAGCTTTGTTTAAAAATCTTGATTACATTTGATCAACATTTCAAATACTTTATTGCAACTTTTAGTTTGTTCTATAACGAAAAATTTTCCATGCGTATCTCTTTATACGACGGCTGTTCAAATGAAAAGGTACGAAACGATACTGTGGGTACAATTTATTCGTTATTCAAAAGTAATCCCCACAGGTCTGTGTACAGGTGTCCCCTTGCTTCACTAGCTGCAGGATTCCCTGTTCCCAGAAGCCTTGTGGTTGTGACAGGAGCCAATCCTGTACGGTGTTCTTTAGTTCGTCGTCCGATTGGAAACGTTTTCCCTTGAGACGAACCATTAACAGTGACGTGTATTGTGCGACACACCGTAGCCAGCGCAAGTCCATCAAGAACTAACGGCCTTGACTGCTCACGAAGGGAGTGATTCTGCTCCATGACAACGCTCGCCCACACGTCTCTAACATCACACAAGGTATATTGGCCACGTTCAAGTGGGAGCAACTTCAGCATCCGCCCTACAACCGGACTTGTCACCCTGCGACTTCCATCTGTTTGGTCCGTTAAAAGCATATCAAGGGAACACATTTCCAATCAGACGACTAACTAAAGGACACCGTACAGGATTGGCTCCTGTCACAACCACAAGACTTCTGGGAACAGGGAGCCCTGCGGCTAGTGAAGCAATGGGCACAGGCCTGTGGTGATTACTTTTGAATAGCAAATAAATTGTACACACAGCATCGTTCCTTTTCATTTGAACACACCTCGCGCAAAAACAATTTTTGAAGCGCTGATGATAGTACATTTTGTTTCTTCTCTCCTTCCCAAAGTCTCGTTGTTACTTAACGAAGCCCCTCGGCGTGGCACGGTGTGGCGTCTCGAGACCACTCACAGTAATAAAGAGCGTTTAACAAGAAGTGGCTTGCCCACTTGGCGAGCGTGCACTGGCGCGTGTAATACCTCCACCTGACTCGCTTGTTAGCACACTTCTTTTCTCTAAATACAGGAAAGTCAAGACCTGGTATTTTTATTCAACCTTAACCAAACGACAGGTAGATTGTTAACTGGTTTCTAAAGAAAACGGATTTTGTAATTTATTTGTTGAAAATGTGACCACAGACGGGATTTGAACCTGAATCCTCTGCAGTCTGAACAGGTACGTTAAACCCTTGCACCACCTCGGACCACGCCACAACCGTGTTACGAAGAAAAATAGATGCTATGAAATTCCTTTTCAAAATTATAAACAATTCAATTGATGATTCCGAATTCCTCTTCTCTTAAATTTCCATGTACCACGCATCAATTCTAGGAACAATATCACATTTGAAATTAAAAGAACCAGGATATCTGCCCACAAAAATTCACCGTTGAACAAACTATGTGATATTTTCAACAGCGCTGCTCAAAGAAATAATGCCATAGATTTTAGTACTTCCTCGACAGTTTTTTTTTTTTGGATGGAATTCCTAACCACTCTCCAGAAATAATGTATCATGGCTTGCAAATTGTAAATCATGAATTATTACCACTGAGTCATTCTACCTAGCCAACCTTGTATTATTTTGTACTATACTGTTTTAATTGTACACATCATCATCATCATCATCATCATCAAGTTTCCACTCCAGTTTTCCGAGTGTGGTTTACGAGTGATCTCCATTTTGGTCGATTCATGTACCACCGCTCCTTCAAGACTTCATCCCAGTTGATTCCCTTGGATGTGATATCTTCTTTCTCTTGGTCCAGCCATCTCCTCCTAGATCTTCCAACAGGCCTCTTTTCAGTAATCTCAGTATGTAACCATTGTTTTGCAATTCTTCCTTCTGTCATACGTTTGACGTGACCAAACTATCGCAAACGTGCCCTAGTAATGGTCTCCTTCAGGGACTGATTTATTCCAGCTTGTTCTCTTATCCTCTCATTTCTTACTTTGTCTTTCTTGTTTTTTTGAAGCATGCTTCTTTTAATTAGTTTTATGTAGTTACTGTTTAGTTTAAGTTATTATAAGTTTTAAGATAACATACTTTGTAATCTTAAAGCCACTGTAATTGTGATGGAAATCATGTTGTGCGCAAATAAATAAATAAATAAATACATATTTACGTCTTAGGTGGAGAGGGATAGTAATGTTATTGGTTTTACGTCCCTTTTTAAAATGCGTATATGTTTATTGTTCCCTCACTTTCCTGGTTAACGAGCGGCGACTCAAACAAAAGGCAGTAACACGCGCCGACAATAGCCATTGTTCACTACTGACCAATAGCTGACGGTTGTTGACCAATAGAATGCTTCCTCTATCACTCCACGCGGACACTTAAGTCCCACCCTGGTGGCTAGCTTGTGTCTCCGACAGGTATCAGTGTCCAATGTTGCACATCTGCACATAGTTCTGTCCAGTCTCGCTGCTTGCCCTCAGTGGCTACTGTGGATATTTGACAACGCTGTGCCTTACGCTGGGCCAGCCTTGGCCCCAGGTGCCATGGAATGTAAACATACCGCCCAGCTAGATTTCAAAGGCGAGCTGCACGTTAACCAGTAAAGTGAGGCAACTATGCCATGTTGGTTTGGTCGATCCGTATTTATTGTACTATTGGTAATTATTTGTATTATTTAATCCAGCTTGTCAATACTATAAATATGATATTTCTTCTTATTATTATTATTACTGTTATTATTATTATTATTATTATTATTTAAACGACCATGTTCCGATATTCAATGATATATTCTTTAGCGTTTAACATTCATAGATTTTTGCAATAATAAAATAAAATAAAAAATGAATATCTTTACAATAATTTGATTAAAATAAAAGATCCACACATAAATAAATTTTAAGCACTAGAAGCACATTCTATCGGAACTCCAGTTTGGAAATAAAATCTTCTAAGTGATTGACGGAGCTATTCGAACAACTACAACGAGAATAAGCCAGCAAATAAGGTTGTGACTTTGGCAGATCTCGAAGGTAGGATTTTCAATTCCCTATATCACTAAACAGATGGTATGTTGACTGAGTTTTAATTCACTGGCCGTGAAAGCCAATATACCATCTTTTCGGAAGCCTTCAAATGGAGGTGAAAGGCTGCTTGAACTTTTAGTTCTCTCATAAGAAGGGTGGTAGCGCGCAATTCGCTACTCCTGTGGGGGTCCGGGCACGGACTCCTAGAGCCCGCTGATGAGCCAGATTGGTGTTCCCAGGTGAAACCCCTCACAAGACACAGCATAAACCTAGAAAAATTGCTGAGTCCCTATATCACTGTTTTACATTTTCACCACGATCCATCAAAACTCCAGTTTGTAAACATCTTCTAGTGCATTTTAAAAAATTTATATGTCGAACTTTTATTTTAATCAACTATTGTAAGGATAACCATTTGCTTTTCTTAATGTTAAACTCAATTAATGTTTAACGCTGATGAAGATCTCATTGAATATCGAGACCCGTTCGTTTAAATAATAAACATGATATTTATAGTCTAATATTGACGAGGCGTATAAATTAATACAAATAATTTACGTCCCTTTTAACTACTGAAGCATTTAGAGACGCCATTTGCCGGAGGCTGACGCTCGAATGATTCCTAACTAATGATCACGGCCGCCCCCTTCCCAATCCTTACCTCTATTGCAAATATACACACTACTACGGCACCATAATAATACAGGTTATGAGATAACTTCTACACACCCAAGTACACGGAGCTAAAAGACCACGATGTCCAAGCCGCTCAAATAATACAACAGGATCTCCATTGCCAGTCAAACATTAGTAATTCAGGTAAGGACTGCAGACGATCAATTTCAAGTAGTTCCTACCAAATACTAGCGTCAACGACACCTAGCTGTCAACTTGGCTGCCAGATGCCACCGCTACCCGTTACCTGATGGCGAACGTTGAAACATAGTAGAGCGTTAATCAAATCTAAAATACAAATTTAAATTTCACGCAATTGTAGTTAGTGGAAGGTTCTTGTACATGCCATAAATCTAGGACATGGGCCCACCGGCTTTACTTCCCCTCTGAAGGAAGGCATACTGAGGGATTTTTAACGCTCTTAAAAATCCGACGACTTCGGTCGGGTTTGAACCCGCGATTTTGGGCATAGAAGCTCAGCATGCTACCAACCACGTTACCAAAGCCACTTAGAATAAAAATTAATTTTTGTTAAAACTTAATTCTTGAACAACACTTAACGAAGAAAAAAAAATGGCAGCAAACTACTGCACTGTGCCTTGTGCATTCACCTTCCTGCAATTAGAAGCTGGTTGCTCTTGCCAAGTCGTGCACTCAAGACTTGATGACTGTGCTGACGTGAAACAAGACAAGAGAGCAAATTGCCTTTTCTCTGCGGATAATTGCAGGAAGCTACAAATCACACTAATAAGAAGAGTCTTCATTATTATCAAAATTACGCTGAGTCTTCTGTATTGTTCTGATCTCCGTCACAGCCATTAACAATAATTGAATTGTCGAGACTTGGGCTAATATTCGTGACAAGTATAACATCTTAATTCTCATGATTGCGATGGCATCAGACGATCAACAAAGACTAGCACAATCACCTAATAGTAATTGTCAAATTAGTCAGCATTTGGCACAGCTAACAGTGGCTATTACTGAGATCAAGTTGATCGGCTATTGTGCAGCTAAGCAAAGAACAAAAGCACATTTGCCGTCTCGTAATCCTGTATGACAAACCTCTTCTGTCTTTCTTGCTGCCTCTTTTGTTATGAACCCACTGCGTTATAAGGAATGCATTGTGCGGAATTCCTGCTAAACATTTTATATTCTTTTCTGTAATCTCAATTCATTGCGCTTTCAGAAAGGTTCGGTCTCATTTCAATGGCAACTTATGATACGTATTCCCTGAATAACTTGTCTGTTTCTTTGCTCAAGCATTCCACCATCCACATAGCTCCATTCATATAATTCATTGACGATGGTCCTTAGCAGTAACTTTTTACAAATAAACAAGTTACAATTACCGGCACCGCAACTGTGTAGTAACGAATTTACAGTTACAGATTCTTTGTGACAAACATACCGGCATTAAAATTACCGTCACTGTAGCTTATAGTAACGAAGTTACAGCTACAGACACTTTGTAGTAAACGCAATGGCGATTCAATTAGTCTACAATTACTGTATAGTAGCAAAGTTACAGCTACAAACACTTTATGGGAAACGTAATGGCGTTCCAATTAGTCTGCCATTACTGTATAGTAGGAAAGTTACAGCTACAAACTCTTTATGGGAAACGTAATGGCGTTCCAATTAGTCTGCCATTACTGTATAGTAACAAAGTTACAGCTACAAACTCTTTATGGGAAACGTAATGGCGTTCCAATTAGTCTGCCATTACTGTATAGTAACAAAGTTACAGCTACAAACACTTTATGGGAAACGTAATGGCGTTACAATTAGTCTGCCATTACTGTATAGTAACAAAGTTACAGCTACAAACTCTTTATGGGAAACGTAATGGCGTTCCAATTAGTCTGCCATTACTGTATAGTAACAAAGTTACAGCTACAAACACATTGTGAGAAACATAATGGCGTTACAATTAGTCTACCATTACTGTATAGTAACAAAGTTACAGCTACAGACACTTTGTGAGAAACGTAATGGCGTTAGAATTAGTCTGCCATTACTGTATAGTAACGAAGTTACAGCTACAGACACTTTGTGAGAAACGTAATGGCGTTAGAATTAGTCTACCATTACTGTATAGTAACTAAGCTACAGCTACAGACACGTAACGGCTTTATAATTAAACTCGGAGAAAAAACACTCAGCATAACCGATGTAAACCCCAGATTTTGACTTTCGATCTCCGGACTAGCTGCAGTTCTCTATCGCAGTCGTGGTCCGAGTTGTAACGCGTAAGGCTGCGCCGGGGGGTATAGAATATTTCAACATCGCACATGCCATACCATCGTTGAATAGAGAAACTATCATATTGTATTGTATACCGCCACAATGCTGTTCAGAATAAAAGCTACAGAAAGTAACCACTCCAGGCTTGGTGTTGATTGAGCCGGGGTCACGTATAATATGAACAAATACAACTCTTATGCCATGGTTCTCACCTGCTGGCTGACCCGCGCCCAAAACCTACATCCAACATTACACTATTATCTGATGCAACTCTTCATGGTAGCTGTCCGCTGCCATTGTTCCTGCAGTTCCCGGTTCGAATCTGGGTCTATACTGGGCGTGAGTGCATTGTTTGTCCATTCAGCTGCCTACATTCACTAGGATTCCACACTCAGCTGCCGTATGTTATGCTAAATAGTGAAATAAAAGTTTGGAAGAGTGGATTATATATTTTATTTTTTTACAAATACGTCAAGAACGACATTGTGTAATGTTATTGACCTGGAGATAACGATCCACTAAGGATTGTCTTCAACTACATCCAGCTTTCACCTCCGGACTTCAAAGACACTAATTGTGTGGTGCTGTGGTAATCAAGGAGCAATTTGTAACTCAATGGCACTTGTCACTTGGCCAGCCGTCTGAGACATACTGTACATTGGAAAATGCTAATGTGAGCTAGAAAGATACGTTTAATGGGCACAACAAGCAAATTCTTTCAGAGTCTGAGGCTAAGGCCAGTCCAAACTCGTATCTCTACAAGGACCAATATGACAAAGTTAGCTTTGCGTACTGTACTCACCTTTGACACTTTCATAGAACAACATATACACAAGTAGTTACCTAATCTCAACACAACACTAAAACACTGCTGGACTTGGACAGCAACAGTGTAGACCAGGCGTTCTCAACCTGATAATCGCGAGCACCACGGTGCTCTTTAAGTGAAATTTGGTGCTCTAATCGTATAAGTAAATAAGTAATTCCGTGAAGAACTATACAGCCTATTTTCATATATCCTACTTATGTTAATTGCCTCTATCTACATACAAAATTTCAGTTTGAAGGTTGTGATAGATTCGTAGATATTGAGAACCGTCTAAATATTCCAGATGGTCGCCAGGTTCAATTTTGATTTATGTACTATTATATGAAGATTATTGTGTACGTGTGGTATTCAAACTTCAATCGCATCATTAGAACACAAGAAGTAAAAACGAGATTTTAAAATTTCGCACAGCTGCCATCTTTTGGTTATGAAAACAATTGAAATAAAATAAATGGCAGTAGATTAACATTTGTATAATCATTTAACGTGCAAAATTTCACTGCACTCGGATGGTTAAATCGCGAGAAACGTCCATTTAAATATATATAATTCGCGTCGCCACCATGTTGAATTTGTGATCACCAGGTTACTGAATGTCCTATAGGTGAACTTATGTTCATAGCTTCCATGAACATAAAAAAAGTTCAGTTCGATTGCTGTAAAAGATTCGTAGATATTGAGAACTGTCTAAATATTTCGGATGCTCGCCATTTTGGATTGATATATGTGTAGGCCATAGAGTTATGTATCATTAAAGGAAAATTATTGCGTAGCTTCATTATTCAAACTTTCACGTCGATCGCATGACTACGACACAAGAAATAAAAACCTTAATTTTAAAATTTCGCACTGCTGCCATCTTGAGGTTATGTAAACAATTGAACTAAATTAGATGCCAGTGCATTACAATATGTATAATCACTTTCTGTACTACATTTCACTGCGCTCAGAGAGTTAAATCTCGAGATAAGTCTATTTAAATGTTTAAAATTCGCTTGGCCGCCATGTTCATTTTGTACTTTATAGGTTTATGAAAGTTACATAGCTTAACTTGTACCAGTGCCCTTTATCACCGTACAAAATTTAAGGGTGATACTGTAAAAATTTCGAAGATATAGAATGCCAGTGAAATATTTCGCACAGCCACCATTTTGAGGTTATGTAAACAATTGAACTAACTTAGACGCCAGTGCATTACAATGTGTATAAACATTTGCTGTACCAAGTTTCATTACGCTTGGATGGTTAAATCGCGAGAAATGTCTACTTGAAAGTCTCAAAGTCGCTTGACCGCCATCTTGGTTTTGTAGTTACCAGGTTTTGAAAATCTCATAGGAGAACTTCTAGTAGTGTCCTTTGTCACCCTACACAATTTTAGGGTGATATCGGTAATAGTTTCGGAGATACTGAATGCTTGTGAAATAATTTGCACAGCCGCCATGTTGGATTGGTGAGAGACACTAAAGTTTGAAGGGCTTGGTTGGGGTCGGCAAGAATGGTGTTATGATCTTACCGAGTTTCATTGAAATCGCTCCAGCCGTTTAAAAGTTATTAGACACACACACACACACACACACACACATGCACACACAGACACACGGACAAAAGGTGATCTCATAAGCCTATTTTTTTATAAAATGAAAATAGGCTAAAAAGTGCACGCGAGCACAAGCTCTCCTGAGATCCATTCTTCAATTGAAATTCTTTGGCACGAACCAGAATAATAGTGTTTTCATTACAAGTTTTGATAGTAAGAAATTGATTTATTTTGTGAAATACTGTAGTATATTAATTGATCTACAGTAATTAAGTCGGTTTCGGTGGCGTAGTTGGTAGCATGCTGAGCTTCTATGCCCAAGGTCACGGGTTCAAACCCGACCGAAGTCGTCGGATTTTTCAAGAGCGTTAAAAATCTCTCAAGATGCCTTCCTTCAGAGGGGAAGTAAAGCCAGCGGTCCCATGTCATAGATTTATGGCATGATAAAGAACCTTCCACTAATTACACTTGTGTGAAGCTAAATTATAGGTTAGATTTGACTAACGCTCTTAGGTTCCAATGTTCTTCGCCAGGAGCCGACTGCGGTGGCATCTAGTAACCAAGTTCAGAACTAGTTGGTCGTTGACGGTAGCGTTTGGTAGCAAAAGTTGGAACTACTTGAAAGTCGAATGTCTGCAGTCCTTACTTGAATTAAAAACAGATAACACACACTAATACAGCCATCACAATTAACATCGGTTATCAGACAGATTCTACACACACCCTAAGTACACGGGGCTACATGACCACGTTGTCGCAGCCCCTAAACTGGGGAAACAACCACCAACCAATCTACAGTAAAATAAATAATTGGACATCCTTGTTTCATGAGTAAAATGAAAGATGCCGATTCGATTCTATTGTCCCCATGAAAATGTATCTTATCTATAACCAAATATTCTTGCTAAATTCATCATTTTTAGCCTATTTTCAATTTAAAAAAAATAGGCTTATGAGATCACCTTTTGTCCGTGTGTGTGTGTGTGTGTGTGTGTGTGTGTGTCCCCTAATAAAATCTAAACGGCTAGAGCGATTTTCATGGAACTCGGTAAGTTCATAGCACTATTCCGGGCGACCCAGACCGTGCCCTTCAAATTTTGTTCACCAGCATTCAATATCTCTGAAACTATTCCCGATATCACCCTGGATTTTTTACGGTGATAAAGGGTACTAATAGAAGTTCACCTAGGTGACCTTTCAAAAACTGATAACTACAAATCCAACATGGCAGCCACGCGAATTTGTGACGTTTAAATAGACGTTTCTCGCGATTTAACATACCAAACGCAATGAAACTTGGTACATTATATGTTCATACACATTGTAATGCACCGACATCTAACTTCGTTCAATTCTTTACATAACCACAAAATGGCAGATGTGCGAAATATTTCACCGGTGTTCTATATCTCTGAAACTATTAGTGGTATCACCTTGAAATTTTGTACAGAGATAAAGGGCACTACTGGAAGTTTATCTATAAGGCTTTCAAAAACCGGTTAACTACAAAATGACATGGCGGCCAAGCGAATTTGAAAATTTTAAATAGACCTTTCTCGCGATTTAATGTTCCAAACGCAATGAAATCTTATATAGAGAATGTATATTGTACCCTTTTAGCAAGAAATATGCCAATCACAGTATACCAGCGTAGCTCAATTCGGAATTTTCGGGGCAGCGGTAAGTTCCCCCATTCTGTGACTCACATATTTTGGATTAATTAGAGGATACACTTGCAAAAATAACAACAAAATCAACTCCTATTTAAACACATTTAATTAATAAAATTAATGGCGCTACAAACACTTTAACAATTTAATTACTGACCCATAATCATCTACTTGTTCCAAATGAACAAGGAATCACAAATATAATAAAACAAATATTGGATTTAAACATATGGTTTCCACATAAACCAACAATTCCTACTTAGTCTTACTTCCATAAAGCATCACTGTAAGTTTTATATAACTCCGAGCTCTTTTGGCTCCATACTTTACATAATAATGGTGTCATTCTTGTACACCTCAAATACTATCCTTTATATCTTCTTAATTCTCAAAAACAAATTTATAATTACATTTAAAATTTATGTTAATTATCTAACTCCATATTTTTGGGCATGTCCACACATTCAGTTGTTATCATCTCTCTTTATTTCACAAATATATTAAGGTAATCAGGAAATCAATTGTGTACTCCAGAGCGTGAAGATACTTGACACAGTCAAAAAACTATAGTTACTCCCGAAACTTAGTTGCCTTCAATTAACTCGTGGAATCCTACGTCTATCCAACACTACAATAGGGATTGTTATTTATCTCTTATATTTTATAAGACCATTATCATATAAGAAACTACGATCTGAACAGAAAAACGAAAATATCAATCTACAAGGACCTCGGTTCAACGCCCGGGTCGTTAACAACTTTAAACACTCCTGGTGTATTCATTTCTCTTTACAACATCTTACGAGACGGTTTCTGGCCACTATCACTCTAAGAAAGCTAGACCCTTCTACTTGGGCGCGATTTATGACACGGAGGGTGACGGCGACTCCCTGTCTAACCCACGTTAGTAGCTTATTTCCAAGGCTTTCAAAACAAACCTTCACATTATATTCAGTTCTGGGGAGAGACCGGCTTTTACATGTACCGTACTCATTCAAACAACTATTCTTTGGTTCATAGACCACTTTCGTAACCTTGGCATTTATTAATTATGAGAGGGTCCTCATTGATTGGGAAGATTAATACACATTCGACGACGAAGAATTAAGGGGCTTTTATCATAAGAAGATTCTGCGTTCGAATCTCTTCACCTGCCTCGGGAAACATTCCCTTACAGAGGACTTATACACACTGCGATTTAAAGTCGGCCGTGGCCCATATGACATACGCTCAATAATACCATATATTAGCTCCCTTTCAAATACATACACAATGCCTCGTGATACTACGTCACAAATAGAGGACTTATACAATTATCAATTCACTGCAATCAACTACCCTCCATAAGTAATTTACCAAGTATTTTAACCTCTACGCGTTCCTAGCGTGACATTTTAATATTATTTGCGCTCTTTTGCGCTATGCATTATTTTAAGCCAAATTGTCTTCCCAAGAACTGATAAATCTCATTAGTAACAATTCACATTATTTTAATTCTTATATTAATCTTTTCCGTTGCCGATAAATCGCTCCCTTTTAAAATATTCCCTTGAACATCATATCTTACACATACATTAAGGCTTGAACGCTCTTATGTTCACATCAATTTATATGATCTTTCTATAATATTTCCATACATAGTTATTATTATTATCTTTATTCTTTACACAAGCTCAAAAGCTATTTCTTTCATATCTCAACTTTACTTTATTTAAATATCTTTCATGATAATTACTGATATTTCGCTTGCTCTTATGACATTTGTTAAATACATTAACATTTTATTCACTTATTTCCTCTACGGGATTTATTCTTTACATAATCATTTATAATTTCTCAAATTTTCTATTATTGTTCAGACCGCGTTCTTGTTTATTCAGTATTTATTTCTTAAAACACATCCCTTTTACTCAAAAACTCCGGTGGATTTGTACACAGTCAATTCCTGACACAAAAATAGAATGAAATTCAGTACTCACATGTTTTTAAGATCGTCCCATGATCTTTATTCTTGTGCGGTGCTTCATTTTGGGCCCACTTTGAACTTTTTACTCCATATTAAAGGAATTCATCTTATGTATAAACACTACTTGACATATATTTAAGACACTTAACATTGACGACATTTTTATACACTGATGTGTCCCTTTTGAACACATAATAAACACTAAAAATATTATTAACACACAATCTTGATAAATTTTACACTTCACAATTCTTGATCACTAGACCGTATTTCTGAGCCTATCACACGTGACCTTCTTAATTCCCGTTTCCAAGGGTGAAATTTATTCGATGTCGGCTTCCTATCCTGCAGAATACGAAAGTCTCGAAACATCTACTGTTCCCTGGAATCCAAATTCTTCTACTCCTATCCTGGATGACCGGCTATTTATCTAGCTTGAACGGCTTCTTTGTAGATCTGTTTATCGATCCTAGCGAAAGTCTATTCGGATCGAGGTTTCCTCAATGACCTATAGATTCAGTTTATAGCAGCTAGTACTTCTCGAGTCTAGTACTTTTAGAATAGTTCGCCTACTTTCTGGAGATAATGTTTATAGTCTCCTATCTTCTTTATTTGATCGGTTCTAGCACTCCTACGTTTCTGATGTACGTTCCGAACCTTATTCTGTTCTTCCCCTTTTGGGTTCTTTAATTTAAATAACAGTTTATCTTTCTGGTAAGGTACTTCCGTACGTTATGATCTATTCGTTCGTCTGTTTAACGACCTATCGCCTTTAAGTCCGACGTTCACGGCCTGCTCTGACTATGTCTTACGAACTTTCACTATAACTTGTATACAGTCGGGCCTAAATCCTGTAACTAGGATTTTTCTAATATTTCACTACGGCGATACTTTAAATTTTCTTCTTGACCACTCCTTATGGAGGCAAGCAAGTCGTTAATGCTGCGACGCCTATGGCTATCGGATATTACTTCTGCGGTGTAACACGGCGTTTCTCCCCTCAAGGAGTACTAGTAACCTTCCTCGATGTGACGCAGAGTTACGCCCCACACGGCTGTCTGAATACTGATGTGCTGTTATGTAGTCTTACGCCCCTCACGGGCTGTCGGAACTGCGTGCGTAGTAACACCCTCACGGGTTGTCAGAATAACTGCCTTCGGTGTTTGATGTAGCCTAGTGACGTGCCCTCAGGCCGTTTGAAACTGCATGTGCTGATGATCCAGCGTTACGTCCCCCTGGACGGACTTGTACTGCGTGATGCGTGATTAAACCCCTCACGGGCTGTTCGAGACTGCATTCAATGATGATCGTGACACAGTGTCATGCCCGCAGGCTGACAATAACTGCATGATTGGCTTGGTGAAGCCCGAAGCTTTATACTATTTCACTACAAAAAAATAAGACTCTAGCCTTTTCTGTGGTCAACTTCTAAAATAATGGTGCCACAAATATAAAAATTATACCTTCCGAAAGCTCGTCTTCTCAATGTCAAATAATCTCATTGCACCTAAGAATCGATCGTGCAATTCGGAGATATTAATTAATTTCTCGTCCTCAGATGTGTGGGTGTTGCATTTCTTTTGCTTTCTCCCCTCCACACAGGCATTGGTAATTCCCCAATGACGTCGTCTTGCGTTGGCAGTTTATTCCTGCGCAATTATTAAATGGTTTTTCTTTACTGAAAAATCTCTCATTCAAAATGATTCACTGTACTGTACTTGTTTACTCATTATTATACTTGTAAACGGGTTAAATTTAATTATTCCTCTTCTGGCGCATAAGCGGTGTTGTCATTTTCTAGCAACATCAACTCGAATTCCGATTCAGGCCTCCTTGTCTAATCGTTGGAAATTTCCACTCGGTTATTAATACTCGTGACTCGCTCCCTTCAGAATGTCAAGAGGGATGATATCATCCTCTTGAACACCTGGTCCTCGTTAGTTGCACAACCTTATACTGGCCTCCTAGCTTGATCTTTCTTTAAGATACATTAGAAACTGTACGTTTCTTTGATTTCTTCCTCAAATGCATGGATTCGCACTCCTTGGACCCTATAGCATATGGGTTCATCTCACCCTTCCTTAGGATAAATAAAATTTCGAAAAATTTTTGAGGAAATTTATTTTAATTAATTTTATCTTCATTCTTTGATCGAATCCATCATAACGTCATCCGTATTTACTGTTGTTTTATTTCCTTAAAGTTCCTTCCACTAATTGTGTAGGTTGGGTATGCTCTGTCTTTACCCTTTCTTTCTCCTTTATTACATTAAAATTTTCTTTTTCAAAAAATCAATTACTTCTTTAAAGTTCCTTTCCTCTATGGTCTGTGTTTAGGTTGGGTCTTCAAAAGTTCCCATTCATTCATTTATTCCCCTAGTGGACGTCTACACTCAGGGCCGTAAATTTCTTGTCACGTTCGGTGTTTACAACTCTCCCCTCGTCTGGCGTGCACTTCTCCAGACTCGAGTCAACAGTTGGTTTCCTTTCTCCTTTTCATAAGACTGACTTCAAGTCGGTCTGTTCTCTATTCATCACATATTGTCAACCTAATGACCATATGTTAATTACCTTGCGGGTGCAATTAGCTTTACCCGTAACTTAATTCATTATAGTTCTCAGACTTCAAGTCTGTTACACTTCATTCGATTTTTAAGAGCTCAGTCTGACCTCACCTGACTCTTTCTGGTTTTCTTCCCCCTTCCTTATCTCTCTTTGAGATGGTATTTCAACAAATATTATACTTATTTCTCTTATTCTTTGACGGTTGCAAATGGCTTTACCCGTTTGTTCCAATGGGATAATCCCTTTCCTTCACCTCGTATCGAGATGGCATTTCCAAAGAGTATTTCTTTTTTCGACTCTTCCAGTTCTTTAGGTCTTTCAGATCTCCTTCTTTTCTCTTCTTCTTATCGCTCCCTTTCTTTTTACGGAGCTTCCAACTGAAGTATGCCTGGGCATCCTCTTTCTCCAAGGCTTCGTATGTTATTCCACCTCCTTTCATTGTTCCCATGGGGTATCCATTTCCTGGTACACCAACTACCAATGGCGGTTTTCCTCTGTCTTGATTTTCTTCAGAGACGTCTCCTCTCATTTTTTCATTGTTTCCAACAATCTCATCCTTTTCCTTTAGGTTTTCTTGGCTCTTGTTTGGACCTCTTTCCAGTCCTCTTTTCTGTCGTTGGCATTCCTGACATTTTATCATTAATTCAAGGATCTGGGCTTTCAATTTTTCTTCTTCTTCGTCTAATTGTTTCCTATCTTTCTTATCCTGAATTTCTCTTGGGTTTTCTTTTTCACTTTCCTTCGTCAAATCTTGAACCTCTGTTTCCATCGGTGCTTCGTTGATATTTTCTATATTTGTTTCTTCTAATTTCTCTGTTTCTTCAGGAATTATCATTTCCGTTTCTTCAACTATCAATTCCTTTGTTATCTCCTGTTCCGAGATTACTTCTTGCTCTTCCAGCTCAACCTCTTCATCAAAATGAGTCTCTTCCGTTTGGAGCTCATTTTCATTTTGGCTGTCCTCCTGGTCTGGACTTACTATTTCCTCTTGAATTTCCATTGGTTTCTCTGGAAGGATTTCCAAGTTTTCTTCAGTTTCCACTGGAGTCCTTATAATTTCTACTTCTTGTTTCTCTTCTTTAATATCAATTTCGGGCTTTTCTGGCACCGTGACTTCTTTTTCTTCTTCAATTTCAGCTTGTTTTTCAACTTCCATCTGGACAGCTGTTTCATTTATGACTGGGATAGCCATTTCTTTTGCCTGACAGTTCTGCGCCAACATGTATTCCTCATATTTCTTCTGAGCAGCCTCTACTATTTCTGTATATTCTGGAATCTTGACTTTCCTCAATTCAGCTAACTCCTGAATGCTTATTATTCCTGATTCGTTATACATGCTCATTCTGAAATAATGCATCTTATCCCATTCTTCTTTCATATAATCCTTTTGTTCCTTAACATATTTCAGCCTTTCGTGCTCTTTATAATCGGTCTTCCACCAAATCTTATCCCATTCTGTTCTCCTATCCCATACCTGCTCCATTATCTCACTTATTTCCTTCCTGAAACTTCTTATCTGTTCCCACGGAGCTATTTCAATTTTCCCTTCTTTCTCCATGCGTTTCGCAAATTCCTTCTTCGTTTCTCTGAATGACCTTTTCATCTCAGGAATTTCTTTGTGTAGTTCTTCCAACTCCTGTTTGGGTCTCTTGCATTTATTTTTACATGCCCTTTCACGGAGCCTGGTTATTTTCGTTATTTCCTCGAAAATACTTTTTGTTTGTTCCATAATTTTCTCTCTCTCCTTTGAGTCAGTACAACTCAAACCCCAAAGTGCCTGCCTCATTTCTTCGTACTCATTATCTATTTTATCTATTTGACGTATAAATTTTCTTACTTCATCCCAAGTCGCCATTTCTACCTTTTCCTGATCCTGAACGTCAGTACTATCGCTCTTTTCCCCTTCGTTTTCTGAGACTACCTGAACCTGCATTTCTACGTGAGACTTCGAATTACCTTCCTCATTATCATTATCTGTATTAATTACATTTTCCCTTGGAATCGGTGTACAATTTTCGTTTTCCTTTTCGAGCTCTGAAAGCTCAACATTTACCCTATTGTCTGCAGACATGTTACCTTCTCTTCGTGTAACTATGTCTCCAGGTGCACGCATGCTTTCTACAGAAACATTTATATTTTCATTATTTGGGTACTCTTTCTCACCTGTAGTTTTACCTTTATCTGGGCTCTCGGCCCTTACATTCTCAGAGAGCCTCCGCCTCTCTTCACTTAACAACATCATATTAAAATACAGTGGGCCACTAATGCCACCACACTAGTACATGTTTGAGAGATGATACTCTGAATCAGTGTGTCCCAATTTTTTTAAAAACTTACTTTGGTACGGGTATTCACTTACAACGTACCCTTTTGATACTTTTATTCAATATCATAAACCTTTATGGAAGTATTTAAAATTCAAATTTCGAAAAACCATTTTTTTTTTCAAAAAATGAAAATTTTGATTTTTCGAGAAAACTCGGGTTTTCCCTAGGAAAACTCAGCCCTGCGTACTGGGCGCCATGTTAAATATGTTTGCTAGGGGGTTGATAATATAATATACAGGGCTGCTCGGTATGAGTTTCTAGGGACCCATGCGGTCAGTTAAGATTTTATGTTGTAGCTACACCTATCATTACTTTAATTTACATGAAATGACCGTCTTAAGTGTTCCTCTAGTTATTAATCCAGCACATTAATTATATGACCCCCATGTACCCTTTTAGCAAGAAATATGCCAATCACAGTATACCAGCGTAGCTCAATTCGGAATTTTCGGGGCAGCGGTAAGTTCCCCCACTCTGTGACTCACATATTTTGGATTAATTAGAGGATACACTTGCAAAAATAACAACAAAATCAACTCCTATTTAAACACATTTAATTAATAAAATTAATGGCGCTACAAACACTTTAACAATTTAATTACTGACCCATAATCATCTACTTGTTCCAAATGAACAAGGAATCACAAATATAATAAAACAAATATTGGATTTAAACATATGGTTTCCACACAAACCAACAATTCCTACTTAGTCTTACTTCCATAAAGCATCACTGTAAGTTTTATATAACTCCGAGCTCTTTTGGCTCCATACTTTACATAATAATGGTGTCATTCTTGTACACCTCAAATACTATCCTTTATATCTTCTTAATTCTCAAAAACAAATTTATAATTACATTTAAAATTTATGTTAATTATCTAACTCCATATTTTTGGGCATGTCCACACATTCAGTTGTTATCATCTCTCTTTATTTCACAAATATATTAAGGTAATCAGGAAATCAATTGTGTACTCCAGAGCGTGAAGATACTTGACACAGTCAAAAAACTATAGTTACTCCCGAAACTTAGTTGCCTTCAATTAACTCGTGGAATCCTACGTCTATCCAACACTACAATAGGGATTGTTATTTATCTCTTATATTTTATAAGACCATTATCATATAAGAAACTACGATCTGAACAGACAAACGAAAATATCAATCTACAAGGACCTCGGTTCAACGCCCGGGTCGTTAACAACTTTAAACACTCCTGGTGTATTCATTTCTCTTTACAACATCTTACGAGACGGTTTCTGGCCACTATCATTCTAAGAAAGCTAGACCCTTCTACTTGGGCGCGATTTATGACACGGAGGGTGACGGCGACTCCCTGTCTAACCCACGTTAGTAGCTTATTTCCAAGGCTTTCAAAACAAACCTTCACATTATATTCAGTTCTGGGGAGAGACCGGCTTTTACATGTACCGTACTCATTCAAACAACTATTCTTTGGTTCATAGACCACTTTCGTAACCTTGGCATTTATTAATTATGAGAGGGTCCTCATTGATTGGGAAGATTAATACACATTCGACGACGAAGAATTAAGGGGCTTTTATCATAAGAAGATTCTGCGTTCGAATCTCTTCACCTGCCTCGGGAAACATTCCCTTACAGAGGACTTATACACACTGCGATTTAAAGTCGGCCGTGGCCCATATGACATACGCTCAATAATACCATATATTAGCTCCCTTTCAAATACATACACAATGCCTCGTGATACTACGTCACAAATAGAGGACTTATACAATTATCAATTCACTGCAATCAACTACCCTCCATAAGTAATTTACCAAGTATTTTAACCTCTACGCGTTCCTAGCGTGACATTTTAATATTATTTGCGCTCTTTTGCGCTATGCATTATTTTAAGCCAAATTGTCTTCCCAAGAACTGATAAATCTCATTAGTAACAATTCACATTATTTTAATTCTTATATTAATCTTTTCCGTTGCCGATAAATCGCTCCCTTTTAAAATATTCCCTTGAACATCATATCTTACACATACATTAAGGCTTGAACGCTCTTATGTTCACATCAATTTATATGATCTTTCTATAATATTTCCATACATAGTTATTATTATTATCTTTATTCTTTACACAAGCTCAAAAGCTATTTCTTTCATATCTCAACTTTACTTTATTTAAATATCTTTCATGATAATTACTGATATTTCGCTTGCTCTTATGACATTTGTTAAATACATTAACATTTTATTCACTTATTTCCTCTACGGGATTTATTCTTTACATAATCATTTATAATTTCTCAAATTTTCTATTATTGTTCAGACCGCGTTCTTGTTTATTCAGTATTTATTTCTTAAAACACATCCCTTTTACTCAAAAACTCCGGTGGATTTGTACACAGTCAATTCCTGACACAAAAATAGAATGAAATTCAGTACTCACATGTTTTTAAGATCGTCCCATGATCTTTATTCTTGTGCGGTGCTTCATTTTGGGCCCACTTTGAACTTTTTACTCCATATTAAAGGAATTCATCTTATGTATAAACACTACTTGACATATATTTAAGACACTTAACATTGACGACATTTTTATACACTGATGTGTCCCTTTTGAACACATAATAAACACTAAAAATATTATTAACACACAATCTTGATAAATTTTACACTTCACAATTCTTGAACACTAGGCCGTATTTCTGAGCCTATCACACGTGACCTTCTTAATTCCCGTTTCCAAGGGTGAAATTTATTCGATGTCGGCTTCCTATCCTGCAGAATACGAAAGTCTCGAAACATCTACTGTTCCCTGGAATCCAAATTCTTCTACTCCTATCCTGGATGACCGGCTATTTATCTAGCTTGAACGGCTTCTTTGTAGATCTGTTTATCGATCCTAGTGAAAGTCTATTCGGATCGAGGTTTCCTCAATGACCTATAGATTCAGTTTATAGCAGCTAGTACTTCTCGAGTCTAGTACTTTTAGAATAGTTCGCCTACTTTCTGGAGATAATGTTTATAGTCTCCTATCTTCTTTATTTGATCGGTTCTAGCACTCCTACGTTTCTGATGTACGTTCCGAACCTTATTCTGTTCTTCCCCTTTTGGGTTCTTTAATTTAAATAACAGTTTATCTTTCTGGTAAGGTACTTCCGTACGTTATGATCTATTCGTTCGTCTGTTTAACGACCTATCGCCTTTAAGTCCGACGTTCACGGCCTGCTCTGACTATGTCTTACGAACTTTCACTATAACTTGTATACAGTCGGGCCTAAATCCTGTAACTAGGATTTTCCTAATATTTCACTACGGCGATACTTTAAATTTTCTTCTTGACCACTCCTTATGGAGGCAAGCAAGTCGTTAATGCTGCGACGCCTATGGCTATCGGATATTACTTCTGCGGTGTAACACGGCGTTTCTCCCCTCAAGGAGTACTAGTAACCTTCCTCGATGTGACGCAGAGTTACGCCCCACACGGCTGTCTGAATACTGATGTGCTGTTATGTAGTCTTACGCCCCTCACGGGCTGTCGGAACTGCGTGCGTAGTAACACCCTCACGGGTTGTCAGAATAACTGCCTTCGGTGTTTGATGTAGCCTAGTGACGTGCCCTCAGGCCGTTTGAAACTGCATGTGCTGATGATCCAGCGTTACGTCCCCCTGGACGGACTTGTACTGCGTGATGCGTGATTAAACCCCTCACGGGCTGTTCGAGACTGCATTCAATGATGATCGTGACACAGTGTCATGCCCGCAGGCTGACAATAACTGCATGATTGGCTTGGTGAAGCCCGAAGCTTTATACTATTTCACTACAAAAAAATAAGACTCTAGCCTTTTCTGTGGTCAACTTCTAAAATAATGGTGCCACAAATATAAAAATTATACCTTCCGAAAGCTCGTCTTCTCAATGTCAAATAATCTCATTGCACCTAAGAATCGATCGTGCAATTCGGAGATATTAATTAATTTCTCGTCCTCAGATGTGTGGGTGTTGCATTTCTTTTGCTTTCTCCCCTCCACACAGGCATTGGTAATTCCCCAATGACGTCGTCTTGCGTTGGCAGTTTATTCCTGCGCAATTATTAAATGGTTTTTCTTTACTGAAAAATCTCTCATTCAAAATGATTCACTGTACTGTACTTGTTTACTCATTATTATACTTGTAAACGGGTTAAATTTAATTATTCCTCTTCTGGCGCATAAGCGGTGTTGTCATTTTCTAGCAACATCAGCTCGAATTCCGATTCAGGCCTCCTTGTCTAATCGTTGGAAATTTCCACTCGGTTATTAATACTCGTGACTCGCTCCCTTCAGAATGTCAAGAGGGATGATATCATCCTCTTGAACACCTGGTCCTCGTTAGTTGCACAACCTTATACTGGCCTCCTAGCTTGATCTTTCTTTAAGATACATTAGAAACTGTACGTTTCTTTGATTTCTTCCTCAAATGCATGGATTCGCACTCCTTGGACCCTATAGCATATGGGTTCAATATACACATTGTAATGCACTGGTATCTAATTTAGTTCAATAGTTTACATAACCTCAAAATGGCGGCTGTGCGAATTTTAAAATTAAGTTTTCATTTCTTGTGTCGTAATCATGCGATCGAAGTGAAAGTTTGAAAAATGAACCTACGCAAATATTTTCCTTTAATGGTACATGACTCTATAGCCTATACATTTAACAATCCAACATGGCGACCCTCCGAAATATTTAGACGGCTCTGAATATCTACGAATCTATTATAGCAATCAAACTGAATTTTTTTATGTTCATAGGGGCTATGAACTTAAGTTCACCTATAGGACTATAGATAACCTGGTGATCCCAAATCCAACATGGCGGCGACGCGAAGTATAAATATTCACATGGGCGTTTCTCGCAATTTAACCATCCGAGTGCAGTGAAACTTGGTACTGTAAATTCTTATACGAATGTTAATCCACTGGCATCTTATTTGTTTCAATTGTTTCCCTAACCACAACATGGCAGCTGTGCGAAATTTTAGAATCTCCTTGTTACTTCTTGTGTCCTAACCATGCGATTGAAGTTTGAATGCTACACGTACACAATAATCTTCATGTAACAGTACATAACTCTAGGACCTACATATATAAAATCCAACATGGCGACCATCCGAAATATTTAGTCGGTTCTCAATATCTACGAATCTATTACAGCAATCAAACTGAAATTTTGTATGTTGATAGTGGCAGTTAACATAAGTAGGATATATGAAAATAGGCTGTATAGTTCTTCACGGAACTACTTGTTAGTCTCAGTGATTTGAATCTTTTCACTTCACGATTTGCCTGACTGGCGGTGAAAATTGAAGAAATAGAAGCCATTTTCAGTGTTGCCTAGATATATTAAAGAAAGCTTTCCAGTCGGTCAACACAAAAATAAAAAATTACAGTCAGTCTGAGAAACTAGACTTTATATTATTTCAAATGACGCATGCTACAAATCCTACACATTTTAGAAAGGCTCAGGACGGCGTCTCGCTTCGCTCGAAGCCCCAGGACTCTTTCATCAGACTCCATTACCCATTAACTTAGGCTTCCCGCGCGGGGAACGGATAGCGGGAGGTGCACTCTGCTGCATGACGTCACGGACTCACCGTCTCCGTATCGCATAACGCCAGACCCCAGGAGTAAACTCAGACTCGATGCATATGCACTGAACAACATGATGACGTCATACACGCCGTAACCGTAACGCATAACGGTAGACCAAAGCATAACGATGAAGTCGACAAGACCATTTGAAATGATAAAAACGGCTTCTATCACTTCCACATCCTGTAGAATATTCTTCCGTGTAGGTTTATTGGCAAATCTTTGTTTGTTTATTAGGGTTCTAAAAGCGGCTCCGGTGGCGTAGTAGGTAGCATGCTGAGCTTCTATGCCCAAGATCGCGGGTTCAAATCCGCCGAAGTCGTCGGATTTTTAAGAGTGTTAAAAATCCCTCAGTATGCCTTCCTTCGGAGGGGAAGTAAAGCCGGCGGTCCCATGTCATAGATTTATGACATGTTAAAGAACCTTCCACTAATTACACCTGTATGAAGCTATATTGTGTAGGTTAGGAATGTAAACAACGCTCTTAGGTTCCTACGTTCGTTGCCAAGAGCGACTGCGGTGACGTCTGATAGCTAAGTTCTGAATTAGTAGTCGTTGACGGTGGCGTTTGGCGGCAAAAGTAGGAACTACTTGAAAATGTTTCGTTTGCAGTCCTTACTTGAATTAAAACAGATGCACACACTAATACAGTCATCACAATTAACACCGGTTATCAGACAGATTCTACACACACCCAAAGTACACGGGGCTACATGACCGCGTTGTCGCAGTCTCTAAACTTAAGAACCAACCAACCAGGGTTCTAAATTTTAGTCTATTGTGAAGTATATAAGGCAAAAACATTATCCATATTGGAAAAAGCTTAATACTACGTATTAACTTGAATAACTAATTACAATTGTTTGAAACCTGTTAATACTAATATGTTTACTTCTTTATAGGAACATGTTTACGGCCCTTCAGTGGGGTCTCTTTAGCTTGATAATTAGACATTACGTGTGGGTATGTGAACAGAATTACAATATAAATTAACACAAATTTTGAATGGACGTCCTTACATTTTAAATTAAGAAATATATTCTTGAACTCAAATCCAAAAACTAAAAATAGAAATATTGTTCAATATGAAATTTCTGTATCTCAATTTCCTAGAAATCTTAAATGAACTGTGTCATGTAGTGGTCCTGTTAAAGTCTGTTATAATGGTTTACTATTTGAAACCCGTCAAAACATGACGGACAATGAACAAAATATTTACTGAAGAAGTTTCCTATATAAGTTACATTCTTTGTACGATTACTTTTTGGCACTATCGCAACTTTAAGGGTGTCAAAAGATTGCACCCTCGACATTGCAACATACTGCTGGCACAAATCTCACATCGAGTGACCGGGATTTCAAACACGGACCCAGCGGTGAGAGAGCGGCTTGCTGCCGCTTAAGCCACGGAGGCTTCCCCAATAGATAAAATAAGGTATAAAAATGATATATTGTCGTAATAAATGAGATGTTACCGGTGCAGCAGTGACAATTCAAATTGAAATCAACTTCTAATGACTCCCAGAAATGTATGTGAATCATAAATAATATATTTTCAATAACCTGTCTTGTGAAAATTGTGAAAAAGGAAGAGTAGCCTACCTTCTCTCAACAATTAATGAATCTTCCTCTCCTTTTTAATTCTTATAAATAACTGTCACATTAAAACGCGGAGGGCATCCACCATGTCTGTCATAATCAAGCTGATTCTGCGCATGTGCAAGTTCCAATAATTTTGCATTTTTAGCCTATTTTCAATTTTGTAAAAATAGGCTTATGAGATCACCTTTTGTCCGTGTGTGTGTGCGTGTGTGTGTGCGTGTGTGTGTGTGTGTGTGATTCGTGTGTGTGTGTGTCCCCGTAATAAAATCTAAACGGCTGGAGCGATTTCAATGAAACTCGGTATGTTCATAGCACTATTCCCGGCGACCTGGACCGTGCCCTTCAAATTTTGTTACGTCTCACCAATGCAAAATGGCGGCTGTGCGAAATATTTCACTAGCATTCAATATCTCCGAAACTATTACCGATATCGCCCTGAAATTGTGTACGGTGATAAAGAGTACTACTAGAAGTTCACCTATGAGATTGTCAAAAACCTGGTGACTACAAAACCAACATGGCGGTCAAGCGAAATTGAGACTTTTAAATAGACTTTCCTCGCGATTTAACTATCCACACGTAATGAAACTTGGTACAGCAAATGTTTATACACATTGTAATGCACTGGAGTCTAATTTAGTTCAATTGTTTACATAAATTCAAAATGGCGGCTGTGCGAAATATTTCACTGACATTCTATATCTCCGAAACTATTACCGATATCACCCTGCAATTTAGTACGGTGATAAAGGGTACTGATACAAGTTTACCTATGTATATTTCATAAACTTGTAAAGTAGAAAACGAACATGGCGACCAAGCGAATTTGAGACTTTTAAATAGACTTTTCTCACGATTTAACCATCCAAACGTAATGAAACTAGGTACAGCAAGTGTTTATACACATAGTAATGCACTGGAGTCTAATTTAGTTCAATTGTTTACATAACCTCAAAATGGCGGCTGTGCGAAATATTTCACTGACATTCTATATCTCCGAAACTATTACAGATATTACCCTGCAATTTTGTGCGGTGATAAAGGGTACTAGTACAAGTTTATCTATGTATATTTCATAAACTTGTAAAGTAAAAAACGAACATGGCGACCAAGCGAATTTGAAATATTTTAATAGACTTTTCTCGTGATTTAACTCTCTGAGCGCAGTGAAATGTGGTACAGTAAATGATTTTGCAGATTGTAATGCACTGCCATCTAATTTAAATCAATTGTTTACATAACCTCAATATGGCGGCTGTGCGAAATTTTAAAATTAAGTTTTTATTTCTTGTGTCGTAATCATGCGATCGAAGTCAAAGTTTGAATAATGAACCTAGGCAATAATTGTCCTTGAATGGTACATAATTCTATGGCCTATACATATAACAATCCTAAATGGCGAGCTTCCGAAATATTTAGACGGTTATCAGTATCTATGAATCTTTTACAGCAACCAAACTGAATTTGTTTATGTTCATAGAGACTATGAACATATGTTCACCTATAGGACTTTCATTAACCTGGTGAGCACAAATCCAACATGGCGGCGACGCGAAGTATAAATATGTAAATGGACGATTCTCGCGAATTAACTATCCGAGTGCTGTGAAACGTTGCACGTTAAATGCTTATACAAATGTTGATCCACTGGCATCTAATTTATTTCAATTGTTTGCATAATCACAAGATGGCTGCTGTGCGTAATTTTAAAATCTCGTTTTTACTTCTTGTGTTCTAATCATGCGATTGAAGTTTGAATACCACACGTACACAATAATCTTAATGTAATAGTACAAAAATAAAAATCCAACCTGGCGACAATCTGAAATATTTAGACGGTTCTCAATATCTACGAATCTGTTACAGCAATTAAACTGAAATTTTGTATGTTGTTAGAAGAAATTAACATGAGTAGGATATATGAAAATAGGCTGTATAATTCTTTACGGAACTACTTGTTGTGTATAAATTTAAAATATATGGTAACATATTTGTTTACTATAAAGACACTCTGCAAATATACAGTACAGACCAAGGGCTTTCGTCAGAGTGCATTACGCAATCAATCGGTTCAGGCGTTATGTCAATCTCGCGGGAACAAAAATCAGCTTAGTGTTTTAAATATACAGATATCGAAGTCTATTTTTAGCCTACTTTCGATTTTTGCAAAAAATGAAAGTAGACTTATGAGATCAACACAGGGCGAAAAAAGTGTGTGTGTATGTGTGTGTGTGAGTCTGTGTGTGTGTGTGTATGTGTGTGTGTGAGTCTGTGTGTGTGTGTGTATGTGTGTGTGTGAGTCTGTGTGTGTGTGTGTGTGTGTGTGTGTGTCTGTGTGTGTGTGAGTGTGTGTACTCTGAATGTCTGTCCCCCCCTATCAATTCGAACACGGTGAATGCGAATTGAACGAAATTTGGTACAAAGGTAGCACTAGCAAAGGGCACCTCAGTGTCATGTTTTATATCGCCGCCATCTTTACTAAAACTGAATGGCGGCCACTCAAACGTTCAAAACGTAAAATCAAATAACGACTAACCAAATCATCCGATCTCTATCAAATTTGGTAACAACATACCTTCGTATAGGATGCGTCTTGTGACCAAACTACAAGGTCGTCCGCTATGCCATTTCAGGATGGCGGCCGTGCAAATTATGCAAACTTTATAATCCATATCATGGGACCCACCAGTTCCGATTATCGAGCCGAGAATCGTTTTAACTGTTCTAAAGGAAGAGGCACGTTCGAAATTAAAAGTTTATTTTGTAATACTATAGTGCAGACGTGATTTTAAAAAGCTGAGCCGATTCAGTAATAAGACAAGATGGCAGCGGATATCTTGTGCCTGACTTATATTTCACTAATTTGAGTATTGCATGCAATATACCGTACTGATACAAAATAAATAAACGTTGTATGAAATGCTTTATATATAAATAATATACTCCAGTGATGAAATCGTTTAGTATAAATCATTATTTGCTAACAAGTTCTATGTAAGTCATTTTATATAGAACGATATTCGTTGACACAATTAGCTCAGTGGTGTTGGTCACTAGTCGTGGCCGAGTGAGGTGCGTGTGAGCGCGCTGTGTGACCGCATTGGAAGAGTGTACGTTTCCTAATACCGGTGCTTCCGATAGTTCCACGGGTGAACTGACCTTCCGTGTGTCATTCGGACAATACTTTTTCAAGTAGTGTTCCAGATAGGACAGCAAAACCAGAAAACCCAGAAAACCCCGCTGAAAATCATGTCCGGATACCAGAGGAAAAACACCGTACGCTGCCAATGGGACAGGCAGAGTTCTCGCGCCACACCAGGAGAAATTCACCGCTGGATTAGCGATACTCTCCGGTTTGACTGTCGACCAAGTAGAAGCCACCAGTTAAATGCGCAAGAAAAAACCATGTACATCAAGGTAATCAGCATATCTACTTATCAGAAATTGTTAAATACTTTTGCAGATCCTATTAAATTTCAGTATGACTCAGGCGAAATGACTAATGTTAAGCTCTCCACAGCGGATTCCAATTTTACCACAGTGCGTATATTTAATGTCCCACTTGAAGTTCCCCCTGAAATTTTCAAATCCGTCCTTTCGAAATATGGCACTGTGAGTGAAGTCAGGAAAGAACAATGGTCTTCTGCTTATCAGTTCCCGGTGTATAATGGAATACGCGCAGTCACTATGGAAATCAAACAAGATATCCCCTCCACTGAGACCTTTGGTGGCCATTCTGGCTACATATCTTATAATGGACAGAAACAGGCCTGTTTAATTTGCAATGTTAACACACATCTACGTATCAACTGCCCACAGAAAATGATTCCCCTCGGTATAACTCCTACACAACAACGACGTGTCCAATACTCGGAAGTTGTGACACAGCAAACGTCACATGAAAACATGCTTATTGATCAGTCAGCTGGGACAACACCAGAAGTGGCCTCGGATACACATGACGCAGAACTGGTACCTTACACTGACCAGCTCAGCGAGCCACAGAGTGCCCCTGTGCTATCGGCAACCTGTATCGCAGCCTTAGAACCAATTATGCCGTCACTACAGGCTGCCACAGAAATTTTGTCTTCACTGCCCCCACCTTCTCTGGTACCTACCGACTCACTTAAGCAGGTTGATCGGGGATCCGAGAACGTATCTAAGAAGATTAAAACAAATGCCTCGATTGCCGTACCAGCCCAGAAGAATCAAACTGGCTCTACAAACGTTCCCGCAGCTGTGAAAAAGAAACAAAATCTTCATTCTACGTCATCTAGGGACCCACGAACGCTCTCAAACGCTGACAGCCGGCCTATGAATGGCAGTCATAAGGAACTATCTCAAACTAATTTGACATAGTGCACCAGGATAATTCTCACCTGTGTCTTCTTTCGAGTCCACCTTCCAGTATGTCTAGCACAGCTTTTATACTTCTCCTAATGGCGCAATTTTTCACTGTGGCCACTGTGAATATCAATGTAATAGAATGCCCTCTGAAATTTCAACTGTTGGAGAGATTCCTTCGAGATGCAGACATTGACATTGCCTTCATTCAAGAAGTTGCTATACCGTGTTTACCCATATCTGCCTTCTACAAACAATACATCAATACCGGTAATGCGAATAGAGGGACCGGATTCCTCATAAGACATGATATCCCACTCGAAGGTGTGCTATGTCATCCATCAGGACGCATAATATCTGGACACATAAACAATACCACCCTGATAAATGTATATGCCCCATCCGGTTCCAATAAACGTGTGGAACGGAAAATGTTCTTTCAACAGAGTATACTGCCTCATCTGCACGACGTTAAGGAAAAACTTATTCTTGCAGGGGATTTCAATTGTATTCAACGCCCAGAGGATTCCACTAGTCCATACCGAGGTGTCAACCCGGCTCTCAGGACCCTTCTTACCTCCCTACACCTCATTGATGCTGTGGATAGTTTAAGGGTGCCCCTGCCCCATTACACCTGTATAAGTCACAACTCCTCATCACGAATTGACCGCATCTACTTTTCACAGGAACTTATCCAGCCTAGACGATATGAAGTGATACCTGCCAGTTTCACTAACCATCATGCTGTCGTATGTACAATCTCTTACCCCCATCCCATATTTCACATAGGAAGAGGTTATTGGAAACTGAATTGCTCGCTGTTACTGGAGGAGGAATGCCAAGATATTTTCAGACAACACTGGACTCGATGGGTCCAACAAAAATGCAAATTTCGCGACTGCGCAGACCTGTGGGATATTTTGGTTAAACCAGGGATCCGCCGCGTCTTTAAGAACATATCCTACCAACGAGGTCGGGAAAGACGGGATACAGTTGAATTTTACTATCGAGTTCTTCGCCAGCTCCAGCAAAGATCTGATGCTGGGGAGCGTATATATGACTAGATTCGGGAAGTTAAAACCAAGCTCCTGTCTCTACAGCAACGAACGCTCGCTCATATAAACGTGGCTTTAAAAGATCGTACAGTGCTCCCAGACGAAAGTGCAAGTGTATACCATATCGCCAAAGGACAACGTGAGCGGCAACGTAAATATATCCACCGCCTCCGCACCAGTACTGGAAGTGTCGTCACCTCCCCTGACGCTATACGTAGTGAAATATCACTATTTTATCAACGGTTCTACGCTCAGGCTCCAATTGATCCACAGCAGGTGACCCTATTGCTTTCATCTTGCAGTACCCATCTATCTCCGGACAACAAAACTCGGCTCAGCGCGGATATTACGGATGAAGAGATTCACTCTGTGGTTAAGCACCTCCCAAACAACCGCTCACCTGGCATTGATGGACTGCCATATGAAATGTATAAACACTTCTGGCCTCTCATTGGCAAAGAATTTTGTCATGTCCTGCGTACCATTCTCCAACGTCGTGCTCTCTGTCAATCACATCACGAGGGTACCATAGTCCTCATACCAAAAACATCCTCTCCCATGGCAGTTGGTGACTTCCGACCAGTTACTCTGCTCTGCAGTGATTATAAAGTCCTTACCAAAGTACTTGCATGCCGATTGAAGACTGTTCTACATGATATCATTGGTGATGAACAATGTTGCAGTATTCCTGGAAGAACTCTGTTAACAAACTTAGCGATACTACGGGACCTACACCTAAAAGCCGAAATGCTCCCCACTGAGCCAATGGGTTTTCTCACCTTGGATCTTGATAAAGCTTTCGATCGCATCAGTCATGAATACTTGTACATGGTCTTGCAGCACTTTGAATTTCCTGCAATCCTTATTGACTACATTCGTATGATAAATTGTAATGCTACGTCTCGAGTGCTCGTCAATGGTTTTCTTTCCCCTCTGATTCCAATACAACGATCAGTTAGGCAAGGATGTCCCCTCTCCATACTACTTTTTGTCATTGGCCTTGAACCGTTCATTCGGACTACCCAGGTGAAGCTACAGGGTTACAAACTGTCCACACATGTTTTTGGCATGTGCGCCTATGCTGATGACGTATCCATATTGATCCGCAATAATGAAGACATCTCCCACATCGATAGCGTCCTTCAGCTCTACCATATCGCCTCTGGAGCACAATCGAACCCCCAGAAAACTGCTTTGCTTCCGCTCAATAATAACTCAGTGATTACCCAACAGCCCTCGTTCCGGATAGTAAATGAGGTGAAAATTCTTGGCATTACCTGGAAGCAATCGCTTCTGGACACGGTGCAAGCAAACTGGACTAAGGTCATTGCCAAAGTTAGGGGAGTGCTGATCCAATTTGGTCAAAGAAACCTCAATATAGTGCAACGGGTCATAGTCCTCAACGTGTTTGCGCTCTCTAAAATATGGTATGTCGCACAACTTTTCCCACTTCCCAAAATGTTCGAGAGCCAATTGGCAAAATATACAGGTTGGTTTCTATGGCAAGGATTTTTGTTCCGAGTACAACGGGAACAGTTGTATCTCCCATCCCGGCAAGGCGGGCTAGGGCTAACTGCTCATGGCATGAAATGCCGTGCACTCCTCTGCAAGAACGATATCACCATTCTTTCCCAACATGACACTTTTAAGAAAGCGCTATACAAAGATATTCGAAACACAGCCCGTGGTTGTGAGAGAGCTTTGCCGAAGATATTTAGGGACCATCAACAGCAGCTTCTGGAAACTGTTCGCCAAATGCCTTCAGGGACTGTTCCAACGACGAAAAGTATTTATAACATGTTGCGGCAAGTGGTACACTCCAAACCGCGAATCGAGGCCACCACCCTCTACGTCCATTGGCCCACTGTTTGGAAAAATGTTGGGGCTATGACCATTTCTTCTGCTGTACACTCCCGGGTTTTTATCTTCCTCAACGATCTCATCCCAACCGCTCTACGGCGATATACCATCCGTCTTGAAGCTTACCCATGGTGTACTATATGTGGTCAAACTGATACGGCGATACACCGCTTCACATCATGCACGCGAGTTGCCTCCACGTGACTGTGGTGTAAGGGAAAAGTATGTCAACTATTAAATGTGCCCACGGATGACCTTGTTGACAGGAAGTTGATTCGCTTGTCGGTGACCGCCTTCCCCCAAATTAAACAGACTGCCATTGTGTGGATAATGGGCCAATATGTACACTTCGTGATGGACAATGATCAACATTTCTCGTTCCTGGATCTCAGGTATCACCTGCAGAAAGAGCGTTGGAAGCTTAGTGACAGTGGACAATTGTACGATAAATATGGACACTATCTGGATTTTCTTGTGATGTAATAGTATGGTATTTATCATATCTGAAAATTCTGTAATTCTGTAAAGAGCTAATAAAAAAAAAGTTTTAGAGCGTTAGCCTATCGCTCAAATGCCTATGGTTCAAACCCGATCAGAGCTAGGTTTTTTGCTTGAAATGTTATATGTTTATTGTTTTGTAATGACTCAGATGTTTTAAAATTAAGCGTTATATTGTGCATATTATGGTGTAAAATATATATTTAATTAAAACATAATTCGCCAGCAGATTTACTCGAGACATCTAGCTGCCAAAAAGGTAACTGCACGCTGACCTACTTATTAACTTCCAGATTTTATTGAAAAGTTTCTTCTTCTGGCCGCTAGAATGCACTCACTCTGTTAGGATTATATTGTTCGATATTTCACCACTAGATGTCACGACTAGTCTACGTGGGGCTCCATTGATTACTATACCATTGGCATTCTATGCGCATCGAATTTGAAGAATGACAAGATGATACTACGATACATTTTTACTTTTTATTTTAAAGGGTTTGTAACAGCCTATTGTGCGTTATTTGAAAATGTTAATTGAAGTAAAGAACAAAACGATTTCACATAGTATCTGAACTCTACCGTTGGTGCTAGTTCAGGATAATAATTAATACTTTTATTTCAGCCAAATAGCAATCGAAAATATCCACATAGTTGGTATACACACGTCTCTGTAAGGTCATGGAAAGATTTGTTAATTCAATTAGGGTTGTGAAAGTCATACGCAGCCAGACGTGTAAAGACATGCCTCAACTCAAAGTTGGATGTTGCCCGCGTCAGGCCGATTATGTAATAATAATAATAATAAGAATGTTATTGGTTTTACGTCCCTTTTAACTACTGCTGCTTTTAGAGACGCCGGGGTGCCAGAATTTTGCCAGTAAATCTACTAACACGGCTCCCTCGCATTTGTGCACCCTCAAATGCCAGCTGACTGCGCCAGGATACGAACCTGAAACATACGGTCCAGCAAGCGAGAACGTTACCGCTGAGCCACGCCGCCAGTCCGGTCGATTATGTCTCCAGATCCATAACATTCTTTAGATACTTCTTATCTTTCTTTCTTTCTTTCTTTCTTTCTTTCTTTCTTTCTTTCTTTCTTCAATGATGGTAGCAGTTTTTATCTAGGTTGTGGCGTTTGGTAGAGGTAAATCGTTTCTAAGGTCTTCAACAAAGAATAGTTCTATTATACTCTGATAATAACAACGAGTTATAACTATACTCATACATTTAGGAGAAAGTAGGCTATATGTTCTTTACTGAACATCTTGTTGCTTTTTGGATTTGAGTTCATGAATATATTTCTTAATTTAAATTGTAAGGACGTCCATTTCAAAATTTATGTTAATTCATATTGTAATTCTGTTCACAAACACCTAATGTCTAATTAAAAAGCTGAAGAAGGCCCCACCGAAGGGCCGAAAACATGTTTCTATGAAGATGTACACAAGAACCTCGTTTATCCGGATCATCGAAAAAATCCGGAAACTAAAAAAACAAATACATGTTATATAAATTATTAATATGAGTTGTAATACCTTTTTTCAGTTGTACACAAAATTATAAGAACTCTTTTCTTACATTTACGACTCTGTTTTATGCACTAAAATAATGTATGAGTTTTTTCTGTTTTACAATTGTATAGCGTTTGCGAGCAGCACGATGGCGAAGACGGTTTACTAACATCAGTTCTCAATTCCAGGCGAATGCCCGGACGGTACCTTTGATAGACCGTGGCCGAATTACTCCCAATTCCTGTCCTTAACAATCCTTGGCGGAAAAGACGTTCAAGATGAGTCGACCTCGTAAAAGAAATACTGTACAGTAAAAATATGTTTTAATTATTTTCCATCCAGATAAACTGGAGATCCGGATTAATGAGGCCTGGATACACGAGGTTCTTGTGTAAACATATTATAAGGTGCGTTCAAAAAGTAAAGAGCCGGAGGCAGAATTACAGAAATCAGGACCTGTATGTTAGGCACTTGTCCCACTGTGACACGAGGCGGTGAATGGCTGTCTCATAAAATTCCCTGGGCTGCGATGTGAACCAGTTCCGCACGTACAGCTGGATGTCGGCGTCCGAGGTGAATCGTTGGCCCCACAGAGCCCTTTTCAGGGGACCAAACATGGCCTAATCACAGGGAGAGAAGTCTGGACTGTATGGAGGGTGGCCGAGAACCTCCCATTTGAATTTCAGCAGGAGTGCCGCGATTGTGTTGGCCTTATGAGGTTGTGCATTGTCGTGGAGCGACCACGGCGGCTATGGCGTTCACTGTCACTCGGCGGTCCTGGGCAATGAGTGCATCAATCAGCTGGACGTTGTCATAGGTAATGCAGGGGGTGCCCCAGACCGGGCATCATCGTCTAACGACACCCGTCCTTCCCTGAAGCGCTTGCAAGGGACATGCAGTGTTCGCCGTACACTTGTGACATTCGGCGATAAATGTCCGTTCCCCCTACTCCTTCCGCTGTCAGAAACCGAACAACACCTCTTTGCTCTTCGGTTGACGCCTCCATGTCACTGTTTGCAATGCGACTGGCAGCGTTGGACGATTGATGCATGCTGCTGCTCGTTTTGTATCGTCACGTGACGTGCACGCGTGCCCTGTAGCGACGGGCTGTGACCTTCCACGCTCTGGTCGGAACCACACCTCGTTACACACGCCACGATTAGCCGATGTAGACACCGGTTTGTGCATTCCAGCCTCCGGCTCGTTACTTTTTGAACGCACCTTATTGTATTAACAGGTGTTCAAACGAATTTAATTAGTTATTTTGAATTATTTCTACGATGATAGTCTACCAATTCCATGTAGGTCTTGTGTTACTGCATTTCTACCAGTCGATTGTCGTAGTTTGTCAAAGTTAGTGCTAGGTTTAAAATAGTTTTGTTAGCCTATTGTCATCCATTCTGTATATTTGACCATAATATTCGAGTCTCCTTTTCTGATGGAATCTGCGATTGTTTCAATATTTCGATAGATTTCATGTGGCTTCTATATCATCCAATCTCCGTTTTCACATTTTGATCCTAAGATTTTTCTAAGGATAGTTTTCTCTTGTTTCCTGATGTTTTTGACTTGAGATTTTATCTATAAGTTATATATATATATTACGCTAAGGTGTATGTTTCACAAAACTAAAGCTCCTAAACCAGAGGGAGTGTGGTTTGTACCAAAATCTTCCAAATCGTCTCAATAGTAGAGGGAAAATCTAGCATTTCTTGAAAATTCAACGGAAATATATTTATTTGTTAATAAAGTGCTTTTAAACAAACAAACAAGACGATAGCCCCTGTGCAGCCCGTATAGCACTAGTGTCAGGCGGGTAGTCTGTACACATGGGGCGCACACAACCCATTATGCGAGAGTACTCGCACGGGCCCGCTAGTTATTATTTTTATTAGTCAAAATCATAACTGATGAAAATGTTTTCAGGCCCTTTTGACCAACAACTAAATTTTCCAACGTTTCACTAGATACAGCGTCCGGCATCTTCATGGGCTTTTCTGCCTTTGGCAGTTGGTAGTAAACATCATTGTTATGGTTTAAATCCCTTTTAACCACTGCCGCTTTACAGATGCCATAGGCAAATAAAATAGTAGTGATTTGAAAAGGAAGCTTGTAGTTGTACGCGACCATTAATCTTGAAATAATGTGCCACTGGACCTCCTTTTTACATGGCATACGAACCACTGGACATGGCATTTCACTCCAAAAAATCTGACATGCATTGACCGGATATCGAACCCGGTCTACCTTGGTGAGAGGCAAACAGCTTGACGGCTGCGTCACGACGCTCCCCAGTAATGATTTGTATTCTGAAGCGTGGAGTCTGGTAATGTAACGAATTGAAGTGAAATTTTGAAGTATTCTGGATTGGCGTGTATTAGATTGTATGTTGAATACTGGAACCGTGCAAGATCAGCAAGCAAAGGCGTAATGGTGAAGCTGCGTTGTTTTCACTAAAGTGGGCCGAACATGATTGTTGGTTATTGCATGTATGATTTCCTGAGGTTCGGAATCCACGCAAAAATTGGGCTCTGCGACGTCTGTCTGTTAGGTAGTCAGCCCGAAGGCTGGTTGGATCCTCAAAAAGTACCGCCGTTACGTTATGTGAGTAGATACCCACAAGAACCCCAGGCAGCGCTATTTTGAGGCGTTCTAGGCAAGAAGAGGAGTGAGGAAGTTTGCCATTGCTTTCCTCACTGAGTCAGAACAGTAGTCCTAACCCTATGAGTAGAACCTTTCACAGCACTCACAGGCACTGACTGTGCCCTGAATGCCATTACTACTCTGTGACTTATAATCGCGAAATTAACGTAAAACTACTGGCTTGAGCTTTTTCAAACTATGTCAGAGTTTTGGTTCGGTTGAGCCAATTCTATGTGTGCTACTAGCGGCTTCGGTGGCGTAGTCGGTAGCATGCTGAACTGCTGTGCCCAAGATAGCGGGTTCAAACCCGGCCGAAATCGTCGGATTTTTTAAGAGCGTTAAAAATCCTTCAGTATGCCTTCCTTTGGAGGGGAAGTAAAGCCGTCGGTCCCATGTCATAGATTTATGGCATGTAAAAGATCCTTTCACAGACTAAACTTGTGTAAAGCAAAATTTGTTAGGTTAGATTTCGTCAGAACGCTCTATCAAAGTTCCAACGTTCACCACTAGGTATCATTGATATCTGGTGGCGAAAGTTGGAACTACTTGAAATTGAACGGAACTTGTAGCTCACCCTTTAGGGTATCCGCTGGAAGCAGCTACAGACTCAGGCGAGCCGAACATGTCCTCGGACACTCCCGGCACTAAAAGCCATACGATAAATAAATAAATAAATAAATAAATAAATTTGTGAGCTACTAATGACTCTCGGAAACTATCTCACAAGAATCTCTCAACCTCGTTGCGTAGCCGTGCGTATTTAATCTCTCTCGACGACTGTGATGGGGAGCTGGAACAACATAGCAGATTCGAATCTCGGCACTGACAGTGGCACCCCCACGACGTAGCCATGCTCGTTAAATCGTGCACAACGTCCACGTAGGCAGCTGCAGCAAGTCCGGAGATAAGAGGTTCAAATCCAGACGCTGATAGCAGCTATCCGGAGTGTGCTTTTCCCCCCAAGTTTTCCCACACCCCCTCCACGCAAATGCCGGGATAGTACCTTACTTCAAGGCCTGGGCCACCTACCCTCATCCTTGTTCCTACTACAGCTTAACACACTTCTACAGTCGTCACAGGAATACAAGTTATCAGACAAGCTCAACACTCACACAACTACAAGGGGCTGATGACCAATATGTCCCAATCCCCTTAAATGAATTGACAATAACAACAACAACTGACAGTGGCTATCCTGAGTGAACTTTCGCCTTGGGTTCTTCCACACTTTCTCCGGCCAAATACCGGAATAGTACCTTATTTCACCTACTCCATTCCGGAACCTGATAATTACAGCTACTCATTTTACTACAGACACCATAGAAACACAGGTTATCAGAAATATTCAACACCCACACGGGCTGATAACCAATCCCCTAACAAGAACAACAAGAATGTCTCAGCAGTACGTGGCAGGTGCTGGTTGCATGAGCACATTCCAGTCTTGCAGCAGTGCGGAATTAATCAGCGGCTGGACATATGTTTAGCTAAATTAGCTACGACAAAGATGAATTATTTAATTTACTTCATCAACAATCCCCTGACCTCACACCACGTGCATTAATTAAGGTGATCAAGGTTTTGTCCTTTCCATTTCCACAACACTCAGCGCATTTTGCCTTTCGGCTCCGAAGTTAGATTTATAATGATGACAAGTACTGCTATTGTTTAACCAAATGAAACAAGACAATGATGCCTTGTTCAATTTATATGTAAAACGTTTACAATTTCTTCTTTGCACTCGAACCTATCCATCACAAGATACCGACGAGATTGTCACTTCTTTGTACGAAGTTTGATTCTAGTGTACTTTTCGTTACAGGGGTCTAGGATTATGTACTGAGACTCCGGTCCCAATTAATAATATAAATAATAATAATAATCGTTACGTATTTTAAGGGAGCCTCCGTGGCTTAGGTGGCAGCACGCTGGCCACTCACCGCTGGGTCGTGGTTCAAATCCCGGTCACTCCATGTGAGAGTTGTGCTGGACAAAGCGGTGGCAGACAAGTTTTTCTCCGGGTAATCCGGTTTTCCCTGTCACAATTTCTTTCCAGCAACACTGTCTACTATCATTTCATTTAATCTGTCATTCATTTAATCATTGACCCAGGGGAGTGCGACAGGCTTCGACACCGGCACAGTTCATATCCTCGCCGCTGGATGGGGGCTTCATTCATTCCATTCCTGATCCGGTCGTTCGACTGGAAGCAGAATGTGGATTTTCATTTTCACCTATTTTAAGGATAAGAACACCAAGCCAGCCTGGTTCGAAGAGGTAGAAAGTGACCTACAGGAGATGGAGATTACCTGTGAAGATATTCAAGAACGCAACCCTCTCAGGAAGAAACTAAACGACCACCAGGGTTTTAAAGAAAGGGACGGGGAAGATGTGGACGTAAGATAGAAAAGAGCAACACTGACAACCTATGAAGGAGCACTGGGCAAAGACCAAAGTCCAGAGAAGACAGTTGAAATGGCGTGGTCCTTACTAGGCCAATACGATTAACGAAGAATAATAATAATATTATTTTTTGTTTATTGAGGAAGAGAAATGCATTTACGCACGTAGTGTCATATTCCTGAGTGTCAGACTACCAACTAAAACTCCCGCCATTGGGTCACCCTCCAAACTACGGGAATTACGTTTTCACTACACATACAAGAACGAACAGCAGCTGCAGCAAAAGCAATATATGACATACCCAAATTACAACTACTGTCAGTTTCAACAGCAATGGCACTATTCAAGATCAAAGTCATGCCGACGGCCACCTATGGAATACAACTAATCTGGAACTACCTGACGGTCGGAAATCTAAGAAAGCTGGAAAGCGTTAAATCTAGCTTCCTCAAAAGAGTGTTATCCATCTCAAAATTCACAAGAAATAGTTATGCTTATATCCTTGTGCTGGAAACCCTCTTCGTAGATGACATAAAACACTGCTTTAGTTTATCGGAGACACAAGCATATGCAACCTTCATCGAAGAGAGGAGCAGCAAAGCAAGACAGATACCGGAGGGGATTAGAGAAACAGACGCAATGACATCAGACTGCTGGAAAGGACAAAACTTCCAACTCCGACACCTGTACACACGATTTGCAGTACACGGCTTTCATGAAAAGATTTGCACAGAAAGCACCTACCATGATCCTAAGGACAGCTGCATCTGTAAGCTATGTAATGAACGGTGCCCGAAATATCACCTACAGGAGTGTAAAAATAGGACTGTATCACTAATTGAGCTATCGAAAGATTGGTGAAATCACGACATTGCAACTTTTCATTTTTATTTTCTTCTCTCAGTACACATTGTGTTTAATAAATATAATATTAAAAACTCCCGCCATTACTTCTGAACACTAGCATGGAACCGTTATCCCATTACTTCAGGCTAGAGGCATTTTATCTTTGCCCGTAGGACATTCTTCCGTTGTGAATTATCTTCAGTGGCGATCCAGATCTGTCTTCTTTGTTCGGAGGATATTTTCAACAGAACTTGCTACCAGCTTCCAATTTTCTTCATCATCGCATCACCGCAACAATATTGTCAGGAGATATCTCTACCTCAATGTGCTCTTAAAGAGTCCGTCTATTTTGGTCCCAGCGTCCACAAGAGAAGAAGGTGTGATTAGCATTAACTAGTTCATTAATAAGGTAGCTGATGAAATCTGGTGAATCCACCTTCCCCATCTTCTTGAGATAGGAACAGAAGTATCCATGCCCAGTAAAGAACTGAGTGATATAATAACCAACCTCACCATGTTTCCTTTCTGTCCAAATCTGCACCTGAGGAATCATTCTCCTTGGTCTCCTTGCTCCCATTTGATCTGCCAATTATGAATGGTTGGTACTCTTGCTGTTTGCCTACCTTAGATTTCCTCCAGTAGATGTCATAATAATAATAATAATAATAATAATAATAATAATAATAATAATAATAATAATAATAATAATAATAATAATAATAATAATAATAATAATAATAATAATAATAATAATAATGTTATTGGTTTTACACCCCTTTTAACTACTGTACCTACTGTGACTTTCAGAGACGCCGGAGTGCCAGAATTTTGCCCGTCAGGGGATCTTTAACGTGTCAGTAAATCCACTGACACGGTTCCCTCACATTTGCGCATCCTCAAATGCCAACTGCCTGCGCCGGGATTCAATCTTGCAAACTTGGGTACAGCAGACGAGAACGTTAGCGCTGCGCCATGCAGCCAGTCCGGTCCAAATGAGCCTGGGTCGACTTCCGACACACTACCAAGAAACTGAATTGGGGTGAGAGTTGATACGAAATATACTCTACCTTATGTATAAAGATAGCTTTGGGGCATTGGTCTCGCTGTTCTGCCTTGAAGCTTCAATAACTAACTAACTAACTAACTAAAGATAGCTGTGAAGCCATTTTTCATTGTTGCCTTATTGACAATTCATATTATAACTTTCAGTCGGTAACTCATGCTTTACGTGGTTACTCCCCTTCCATTACAGGTAGTTAAGTCAGACGATGCTGTGGAATTCACACTATCCTTGCCGCGAATTATCCGTCCACAATCACTAAGAAGGGTAATATATACTTGGACTAAATCTGATTTTCCCCTCATGAGAGACCTTCTATCGATGTGTCCATGGTATTTGATGGATAATTCTCCCTCTGTTGATGAGGCTTTAAGTCTGTTTTACGACCTCCTCAAAGCAGTTATCAAGGATTCAGTGCCCGCTCGCACAATCAATACTCGGAAGTATCCAGTTTGGTACGATACAGAGGTAATCAACAAGTTGAAAGAAAAAGAGAGAGTCAGAAAAAGGTTCAAGAAATCGGGCTTTTGGTGTGACTATGTTCAATTTTCGGTGATACGGGGGGAATATAAGAGACTCCAGAACAGAAAATACAAAGACTATGTGATCTCAGTTGAATCAAAATTAACCACCAATCCAAAGCATTTTTGGAATTTTGTAAACAATAAAAGAAAATCTTCACGTTTACCATCCACTATGTTTCAGAATGGAATCGAAATCCAGGACAAGAAAACTATTCTTAATAAATTTGCAGAGGGCTTCAAGAAGTATCACTCTCCTGCGAGGCCGTGTCACTCGTCTGTCCCAATCGTGTGTAATCAGGGATTGATGTCGATCCGGACTACGCCCTTTGAAGTGTGTGAGATTCTGTCATCATTGGATACTGCAAAATCGTTTGGGGCTGATGAGCTACCAGGTCTTGTACTTAGAGAATGTGCTCCTCAGTTGGCGATACCTCTCAGTGCAATTTTAAATATATATTTTAAATCTGGATGCTTTCCGTGTGAGTGGAAGAAGGGATACGTAATTCCAGTATTCAAAAAGGGTGACAAAAGGGTATTTGACAACTATAGGCCAGTCGTCCTGCTATCCCTTCTATCAAAGGTGGCGGAGAAGATTGTGTACAATAGAATATACAGGTCAGTCGGCCAGTACATTAATGTTGCTCAGCATGGATTCGTGCAGAAGCGCTCGACTGTTTCGAACCTGGCAGTGTACGTCAACTTCATATCAAATGCCTTGGACAGGAGTCAACAAGTAGATGCCATATACACAGATTTTTCCAAAGCCTTTGATTCCGTACAATATGAGGCATTATTAATCAAATTGTCGGCGTATGGAATAGGCGGCAGCGTTTTAGAGTGGATTAAAAGCTATCTCACTGAAAGAATTTGCTTTGTTAAATCCGATGGTCAAACTTCAAATCCATACTTTCCAACTTCTGGTGTTCCTCAGGGTTCCATCCTGGGGCCACTTTTATTTGTAATCTTTATTAATGATTTAACTGGGGTCTTCAAGAATAGTAACTGCCTTCTATACGCTGATGATTTGTAACTGTTTCGAGTAATAGACCACGAGTCAGACTGTGACTTGCTTCAATTAGACCTACATCTACTAACAGATTGGTGTACTAAGTGGTTACTTGACCTTAATATATCAAAATGCAATGTGATAACATTTTCTAGGAAGTTGGCGCCTGTCATGAGGAATTATAGTATAAGTAACTCTGTATTAGTGCGTGTGAATGAAGTAAACGACCTAGGTATAACAATTACCAACGATGACGGGCTGTCATTTCTAAAACATGTAGATAAGGTGACAAGTAAGGGGTTCAGATTACTAGGTTTTCTGAAGAGAAATTGTAGTGAATTCGCCAATATAGGTTCTCTCAAAATTTTATTTTTAGCATATGTAAGGTCGACTGTTGAATACTGTTGTGAGGTATGGCTGCCTTCTCAGCAATATGCTATTCAGCGGTTAGAGAGAGTGCAGGTGAGATTCATGAAGTGGATCAGCTGTAGGTATATGGGCATTCGACTCTCTACATTGGATTATGAGACCTTCTGTGGAACCATGGGTATGCGGTCTTTGAGGTCTCGCCGCATGTGTGCCAACGCCATGTTTCTATATAAGTGTCTGACCAATAGAATCGACTGTGCGCCCCTTTTGTGTTTGATTCCGCATCATATTCCAGGCCGCAATACAAGGCAAAGACTCACTTTCCAGATCCAGAAGTGTAGAACTGTATCCCATGCCAATTCCTGGTTATTGATGGCGTTGCGCTCTCTAAACCATCTTGATAGCGCTATAGATATATTTTACTCGAAGCCTACGGAAATTCGTAGATCATTGTTGAACTCAAGATCGTAGGTGTTTGTTGTATATATAGTGTGTAATAATTGTTATTTTAATTTAAGTGTATAGAGAACTTAGTTTATAAGCTTGAATCAATGTTTGTTTCTAGGTTAGTTAAATAGTTGCTTTTAAGTAAATTTAATGTTTATTATGTTTTATTATATCATCTGTAATTGGGTGCCTATCCTGTTGATGGTAAATAAATCTATCTACAGGCAAATGCTGGAATTGTTCCTAACTTAAGGCTACGGCCGTTTCCATCCAAATCCTCTCCTCAGTTATAAATACCCAAGAATAGTAAATACATAATAATAACACAGGTTAGCAGACAAATTGTACACACATGCAAATACATGAGGCTGAAATGGTTTTGTGATATAAGAGATTTTGAAAAATTCAGCAGCCTACTATAGTATTTAGAAAAAATCTGATATTAATAATGCATGGAAATCGACGAGCTCAATCATCATGCGAATTTAGTGAACTTTCTCTTTTTCAACACAGCTTTGGAGTGAGGTAGTTTGGCATTGCTTTCCTCACTGAGTCACTACAGCCGTACTAACCCTATGAGTAGAACCTTTCACAGCATTCACAGGCACTGACTGTGCCCTGAATGTCATTACTAATCACCACCCATACCTCAGTAGCCTCCATATAATCACAGCTTTTTTTTGCGTATGGCTTTTAGTGCCGGGAGTGTCCGAGGACATGTTCGGCTCGCCAGTTTGTAGCTGCTTCTAGGCGGACACCCAATGGGTGAGCTACAAGTACCGTCGCGTGTGGAGTGTTGTCTGGGGGAGGAAAGTTTGAATGTAAGGACGAGGAGTTGGAAGATAGCGGTTGTGGCCTATAGTTCAGAACCAACCCCGGCATTTGCCTGGAAGGAAGATGGGAAACCACAGAAGACCATCTTCAAGGTTGCCGGCGGGAGGATTCAAACCTCATCGCCTCCCAGATGTGAGCGACTGCCAGCAGCCATGTTTAACGACCACGGCTAACTCACCCGGTATCACAGCCATGAATGAGACTGATACATCGGCGAAGAGTACCATTTTATTTTACCCTGTGCCATCAAACAGATAAGTACAGTATTCATAAAGATATGGTAAACAGATGGTCCGCCTCGTTGCGTTGTGGATAGCATTCTTGGCTGTCACCTCGGAGATCCGGGTTCGATTCTGGGCAATGCCAAGAAATTTAATTCTGGTCTGAGGGCTGGAACGAGATACACTCAACCTCGTGAAGTAAAACTGAGAAGAGGCAGTTTAGATTCCCATTTCAGCCATCCTGGAAGTGATTTACCGTGGTTTTCCACGTCTACTCCAGGCAAATGCCGGGATGGTTCCTAACCTACTTCCACGACCACCTCTTACAAATCCTCATCTTCATTACAACTACACACACTATTACAGCCATCACAATAACACAGGTTATCAGACAAAATTCCACAATCACTCAAGTATACTGGGCTAAATGACCACTATGCCCAAGCTCCTCAAATTAAGCAACAACAACAACTATAAGCAGATGGAATTTAGTAATACATCGTCATCAGAATTTCTTAGTCGTGGATGTAAACATTGGTCAACCCTGTATTAGGTCCATTATTTCCCTTATCTTGCATCCATTACCAGGGTTCTAAAAATCTCTATATTGAGCAATGTCAAAAAACTGGGAAAATTCAAATCAATTTCTTGAGTGTAGAACTTCCATCGTGATTACCGCGCCACTCAGTATTTGACCGATCAATTATTTATACATTTTTATTAGAACCTTACGAACTAAGAATTTCTTCTGATGGACCAAGTCCAACTTCCTAAATCGTTCCCACCCATGCCACGCGTTCAGTGTTGCGCGAGAATGTGTCTGTCAGATAAGGAACTAGGAGAAAAAGTGCAGACAGGCTATTGGACGAGAGTGATCGAACTAATTGGAAGTGGTCTCAGCTGTAACCCGGGAAAGGTAGACTGTATATCACTCGGAACACCGCCTGACACCGAAAGACAGTCATTAACAATTCTCGCTACTCGCATGCAATGAGCCTGGAACAAGTCCAAGCTTTATTTATGTTCTGTAAAGGTTTTCTCACGCTGGCCTAATTTCAAACGTCATTTTCTGACTTTACATTACACAATCACCTGGGAGAGCTCCAAATATCAAAAACACACGGTAGTACAGTAATTAGTAGGCTGCGTTGATTGATTCTACGCAAGGCCAGTGGTTCCAATCTTGTTGTGTATAACTTGTACAACTACGGTGACTATTCAGAACTGGACATTTCAAGAGATTTTCCTTATGACCTCCACAGAATTACTAATATGACACTTCGTGCAAAGTTGCTACACATCTCATGATTACCACCACTACAAATTAACTCGGGGAAAAAAAGTTACAGTCAGTCTGAAAGACTAGACTTTATATCATTTCAAATGACGCATGCTACAACTGCCTTCTCGCTTCGCTCGAAGCCGCAGGACTCTTTCAACAGACTCCATTACCCATTAACTTAGGCTTCCCGCGTGGCTACATGACGTCACGCACTCGCCGTCCATTACCCATTAACTTAGGCTTCCCGCGCGGATGCATGACGTCACGCGGTCGCCATCTCCGTAATGCATAACGTTAGACTCAAGCTTCCCGCGTGGCTGCATGACGTCACGCACTCGCCGTCCATTACCCATTAACTTAGGCTTCCCGCGCGGCTGCATGACGTCACGCGGTCGCCATCTCCGTAATGCATAACGTTAGACTCAAGCTTCCCGCGTGGCTGCATGACGTCACGCACTCGCCGTCCATTACCCATTAACGTAGGCTTCCCGCGCGTCTGCATGACGTCACGCGGTCGCTGTCTCCGTAACGCATAACGTTAGACTCTAGCATAACGATGAAATCTACAAGATCATTTGAAATGATAATAGTTCCTGAAAGAAAGTGGCGAAACTGTTGATGTCACGGACACTAGTGTTTCTACGTCTGATGTTACACTACAAGACCTACGGAGAGACTACAATTCGGACACTTCGAAATGGATTAATCGCAAGGTTCCGAGAGAAACTGTTCATGAAATATATGACTTCCTCTTACGCACTTCTGATGTGAGAACTGGCGAAAAGCCGAGGATTAGTTGTGGCTTTGAATAGTAGCTTCCTATTCAATCAGAATAATCTTAAATGGAAGTGCCGAAATTGGGATGCCGTCCAGACAATCCATTTTCCCTAGAATAAGTGTGATAACTGGGGGCTATGTTGTTGATGATTCCTTAGGGGCCCTGCGACATCTCGGTCATGTAGCCCAGTGCACATTGGATGTGTGTACATTTTGTCTGATAACCTGTGTCACTGTTATGTATGAATTAGTGTGTGTATTTGTAATTAAGGTACGATTTAGCTAGGAAGCATTAAGTTAGGTACCATCCTGGCATTTGCATCAAGTAGAGGTGGGGAAACCACGGAAAAACCACATCCAGGAAGGCTGACTCGAACCCGTCTCTTCTCAGTTTTGCCTCACGAGGCTGAGTATACCCCGTTCCTTCCCTCAGACAAGAATTAAATTTCTTGGCAAAGCCAGGATTCGAACTCGGAACTCCGGGACGACAGCCAAGCATGCTAGCCACTACACCATGACGTGGTCACGTAGAATTGATTTCTACATAAGCAGGAATCATTTTACTGTGAAAATAAAGAAGATTAGATTTCCACAACATCCGCCCTCTAATAATAACCATTGTATTACAGAAAAGAACGTTATTTACTTTACTTTGAAATATTGCATGTGTAGAAGTAGCCACCCTCTTGATGACCGAGCTGCAGCAGAAGTAATACAGTGAGAGCGCTCCCTGTAGAACGGAGCCTCGGACGCACCGTGTGACGGCCAGGGCACTCTGGCTAGCCACCATTGGAGCAAGGCACTGGCTCTAGCAGCAGCGAAGCGCCCAACTAGTTCAACAAATTTACACTTTTTAACGTATTTAGTAATCATCATTACTTAAATGAATTTCAAAGTAGTTCTGGAAATGCCGTCTTTCATTTTCCTAACACACATTGCACCAACGTAGGATGTTTTGGTACTACTACAGTGAAACCCCTCAAATGCGAATTAATTTGGGCTGTAGCCTGTTCGGATTTCAGTTTGTTCGGATTAGCCGAAAAATATCCATAACGTAATAACCAGCTCTCTTTTTTTTTTGTCGTGTGACCTCCTGAGAGGCCGAGTGCAGGTCTTTCTAGTCGACGCCCGTGGGCGACCTGCGCGTCGGGATGAGAGACGGAATGGATGAAGATGAATGAATGAAACTGGGCAAGGATGTGGAAGGAAGCGGCAAGGAAGCGGCCGTGGCCTGTCAGAAGGCACCGTCCCAGCATTTGCCTGGTGTTGAAATTGGGAAACCACGGAAAACCATTTCAAGGACGGCTGACGGTGGGGCTCGAACCCACGCGTCTACCGAGTCAGCAGAGAGCTTGGCCCCATGGCCTATCGCTGCACTTTAGCCAGCGTAGCCACTACTGTCGGTACCAGCTTTCATTACGGTATAGGACTGACAATGTGACTTATACTGAAGCTGCATCTGCTCTTGACATCGTATTGTGCTTCGTAGGACAACAGCCACGCCAAACGACGCCGTGTTCATGCGACGCTGGCGTGCAATTGCCTCTGCGGGAAGGTTTACGTCACTTCAACAATTGAAGAAAACTGATTTCAAGTGAAAATGAAAATCCACAGCCTGCTTCCAGTCTACTGACCGGGTTTGGGAATGGAATGAATGAAAGCCCCCGTCTAGCGGCGAGGATATGAACTGTGCCGGCTGCCGAAGCCTGCTGTACTCCCCTGGGGCAATGATTAAATGAATGACAGATGAAATGAAATGATAGTAGAGAGTGCTGCTGGAATGAAATTGTGACAGGGTAAACCGGAGTACCCGGAGAAAAACCTGTCTGCCTCAGCTTTGTCCAGTACAGATCTCACATGGAGTGACCGGGATTTGAACCACGGACCCAGCGATGAGAGGCCGGCGTGCTGCCGCCTAAGCCACGGAGGCTCAAAACTGATTTCAAGTGAAAGATTAAATTATATTTTGTATATTTCTATTGTTATTTCATTGTTTTGGCAAAGTGATTAACCTAAGGAATTTCAATAACCAACTTTTTCCATTTTTCAATCCTGAATGAGATAAGTATGTAGCCTAGGCACATTTACACATTGTTAGTTATGCTAACTGTTCTTCATTGTTCATTTTTCAACTAATTTTGTAAAATAAGGTTTTAATGTACAATATATAATTGTTTTATGACTAAATAAATACGTTTATCGTTTTTGAGTGTGTTTTTCAAACATAAAATTGTCAAAAAAGAACTCGTTCGGATTTCCCGGAATTTCGGATTTCCGGAGTTCGGATTTGAGGGGTTTGAATGTACTTACTTGACGCGATCAGGCCCAGGGGACCGCGCGCTGCTACAAGGATTCTCCTCCACTGGATACTGTTTGATGCTCTCTGTTGTCAGTCATCCTCTATTCCAATCTGTCGCAGGTTTTCACGGATTCCGTCCTTCCATAGTTTCCTTGGCCTACCCAGTGGTCTTTTTCCATGAGGAACAAAATTGAGCAGCTTCAGAGGCCATCGGCATGTGTCCATCCTAGTGTCAAGGCCTGCCCATGCCAGACGTTTGCTTCTCATTAGTTCTACGATGTTTGGGGTCTTATACATGGCATTCAGCTCTCGATTGTACCGGATACGCCATTCACCAGTGTCCTCATCTTGAACGGGACCAAAAATCTTTCCCAAAACTTTCCGCTCAAAAACAAGGAGATTATTCAAATCCTTTTTCCGAGTACTCCAAGTCCCGCTTCCATACAGCACTACATGCTGAATTAGTGTCTTGTATAGTTGGAGTTTGAACTTTCTCGATAGGCTGCGGGACAAGAAGATGACTGAAACTGTAGTAGGAGCGGTTTCCACCTAAGATTCTCGCTTTAATCTAATAATGCCTAGGTACCGGTACTTAAAATCGTGAATTCTCCGGTAGGATTTTGTCCCAACTATCAATGGCTCCCATGTTTTGGTACACTCGCTGTAATTTATCCTCACTGATATTTCGTATCGGCGCGGTTATTTCGTTCTCGAGAACCTCCAGAGTACGCGGAATGTTTCAGTGGGCCTATACCTTTTGTTGGAGGTTCCCCACAAGTAACAAGTAGTTCCGTGACGAACTAAAGAGCCTTACTGTTCTTAAAATTTAAGATTCTTGCCATCTATATAGGCCTATATAGAATAATGACGAAATCAAGTTGGTAATACTAACATTTCTAAGTACTGCAGTTTGAAATGCACCTGAAATAGTGTAGCCTAATAGAGTATGTTACTACAGTTGGCAGCCCTGGTGAGTCTGAATATATTAATGTTAATAACATTTCAGATTAATTTTCAGAAGTCCATATATGCCAGTGTTGCCATATTTGAAATTGCCGTTAGTGCTACCAACTGCTGAAAAATCGAAATTGAAATGTGAGCTCTTTGTTGGATATCTTAGAAGTTATGCATGCGAACTATTCCAAAATTGGCCGTGATATATTAATTTTGCAAAATTTGGTTTCGATAGCTGCAGCAGTTTAGGAAATGATAGAGGGGGGCACACAGAGAGACAGACAGACAGACAGACAGACAGACAGAAGGACAGACAGACACACATTTTCCCGGATCGATATCAAAAGTCTACTTTTTCCTCATTTTTGCAAAATGAGAAAAATAGGCAAAAAATCGCACGGCGCTGAAACGTACGAACACATTCACCGGAAGAGAAGTTTTCACTAGGAAAATCAATGTTTTGTTCTATACCTAACCATGTTCACTGGATACAATTTAAGTCTTAACTCTTTTAACTAAGATATCTTGCCAGCTGGGAATGTAATCAAGCTATGACCGCATGCGGTGCTTCCCGACGCGCTGTTGTGTAACGGTAGATGCTAGACAATAATTGGCGTTATCTCGACGCGCTTTTTCCGTCACATTGCGCAGGCGCGAAGCTCCGTTCTATAGGGATGGCTCTCACTGTATAATCAAACAGGAGCACAGGAACAAATTATGTCATCCCTAATGAAGTGATGCGACACCAGACATGCTGATAGGTGTACAAACTAGACCGACTACGATGATGAATGTGCTGGAAGGCTCTCCAATTCTCCAGCGACTTGTTAAGCTCCAGGGAGTCTCGGACATCTCTCGGGCAGATTACGATGTGTTCCTAAATGCAGCTGTGACAGCGAGTGTTGTAACCATTCATCACGAGCTCATTGAGGCCTCTCTCTTATTCAGGCAGGTAGCAAATGTCATCAGTGGTATCGCTAACCTGCCTGCTATATTAGGAGCCGCCGTATAATACACGGGGTCAATGTGGTTCAAAGTTATTTCGTTGGCAAAGAGGGGAACAAACTATGGACTCCGGAGTTGAAGAATTTGATATTTCTAGCTACGTGTTTCAAATACATCGACAAGAGTACTGCTCGGGTCTAAGCTGCGTGAACCTGAGAGGAATATACATCGCGGGCTATGAGAAGTGGTGTTGACGAGTGATGAGGTTTCTCGGTCCGTGCAGACCAAATACATTGGTCGGTGACTCACTTACTCATTCGTAACACCACAGTGGTTTGCGCAACGGTCCTATGTTAGCATTATTGAAATAGAAAGAAATACCGGATATCACGGCGGGCTGTTGACAGACACTTCTCCTCTCGCCTGACCCTTCCCTGCTCTTTCCCATCACCCCGCAAGTTCACAGAGCTTGGACCCGAGCAGTAGCTCAGGAGACAACGGGATTCAAATTCCATTATGCATCTGTATCATCGATATGGTAATCCATTGTAACTCTGGGAACTTACTGGACATGCATCTTCTTCTTATATCTGGTTGGCTGAGTAATGCAGTGGCAACGTTCTCGCCTGATGTTCCCCACGATGTAGGATTGAGTTCTAGCGCTGTCAGCTGGCATTTGAGGATGCGTAAATGCAAGGCAAATGCGTCTCTAAAAGCCGCAGTTGTTAAAAGGGACGTAGGACCAATAGCTCTATCATTTCTTTTACACGTTATGGCCATCTGTGGAGCGCGACAGATACTGTATTTTGCTACTGATGTTTTCCTCTTCTCTCAAATTCTCTTCATCTGGGCACAAAAAAATCTTCCTACGTTCTTCCGTCCATGGTTTCTTGTTCCTAGAAGTAATTTACTCAGAGAAATTATGATTAATGATTAATGATTAATATTCTGGACTGGAATCAATCTTGTAAAATGTCCTCCGTAATGCCAATTTCTTGAAAGTCTTTTTCTATTTCACTAAACCAGTTGTACTTGACTTTCATTGAGAGAGCAAGATTGAGAATCCTTTTGGTGAGCCTCTCACTGTTTATTCTGAGATTGTGGACATAGAACTTCAATCGCCTTTTTCTGAAGGTGTCAGTGATCTTTTCAAGATGGTGATAAATCTACTGAGACTTCCTTTCCATCCAGATTCCTTCTGAGCAGACTGGACCAAGGATTTTCCTCAATATTTTCCCGTCTTGTTTCTCTATGTCTTTAATGAGTGATCTGCCTTCAATGATCAAGGTTTCCGAGGCGTACGAGTGGTGCTTCAGGTTTGATTACTGTGGTGTAGGTTAATTTCTAAAATTTGCATTCTGATTTTCATTCATCATCATCATCATCATCGTCATTTCCCCTTTTCCAGCTGACACTGGGTGGAGGCAAATATGGTTCCTCTCCACTTTGTTCTGTCGTTCCAACACTCCTCTTCGACACGGTGTTCCAATCTAGGTTCCGTTTACTAATGCTATTCTTCACCGAGTCCATCAAAAGCATTATTGGTCTCCCTCGTCCTCTCTTCCCTGTCATCCGTCGTTCCAGTGCTCGTCTTGGTAGCCTTTCTTCATTCATCCGTTTGACATGTCCAGGCCATCTCAATCTGTTTTGCTCCAGTTTGTAATTTAGTTTCTGTACTCCCAGTTCTTTCCGTATATCTTCATTTCTCACTCTGCCTCTCCTCGTTTTCTGGACCATACTTCTCAGGAATCTCATCTCAGCTGCCTGTACTCTGCTCTCATCCCTCTTAGTCATTGTCCAAGTTTCTGCTGCATATGTCATTATAGGAACATAATATGCTTTGTACATAACTTCTTTAGCCTTAATTGGTATTTCCTAGTCCCATACTAGTCCCCATGCCTGTTGGTAGAAAGCACTCCCGAGTTGTATTCTTCTGCTAATTTCGAAATCTAGTCTTCCAACTTTAGTCAGTTCACTTCCCAAGTATTTGAAGTGTTTCACCACTTGCAATTCCTTATCTCCTACTTTCATTAATCCTTTTCCTTCTTTCTTACCTCTACTTACCACCACTGTTTTACTCTTCTCCACATTTATCTTCAATCCCTATTGCTCAATCTTTTCATTTATTACGTCTAACTGTTCTTGTACCTCCATCTCATCATCGCCACAGATCACAACATCGTCTGCAAACAACATTACCTTCATCTTTGCCCTACTGTAGTCTTTCATTCCTGCCTTCATGATGTCACCCATCACCATTAAGAACAATAATGGTGACAACACAGTTCCTTGCTTTAGTCCAGTGACAATTTTAAACCATTCCGATGTCCCGACTCTAGTCTTCACACTACTGTAGTGTACCCGGATCGTTCACACGTCCGTGACATTGTTGACATTATTATTTTGGAAAGAAGAGTTATTAGTTGAAGAGATTGAAGGAATGGATGGTTTGAATAACGCGCGGAGGAGACTCAAGAGTGCTGAGGGAAGTATGCATCGCAGGTGCGAGTGACGTGAGTTTATGACGTGGAGCCCGCATACGTCACGAGAAATATTTTTCTGGAATTACATTTAGGAGAAGAGATGGACGCTAGCAAATTAGCACACTTTACTGGCAATTACAAGAGAAAGAATTTGAGCTATCAAGCGTTAAAATCGGTCCAGTAGAAGCCGAGATACGAGATGGAAAGTTCTGGAACAATTTCTCGCTGGACTATATAAAGGCCACGATTCTGAACATAGTCACATCATTACAACGGAGCATTTGCTTACGTGCGGAACTACGTAACGTGAAGTGACAGTATACACGCCGAGATTCTGACGGTCGGAGGACATAGTCGCCGTACCAGTGGTCAGCACGACTTAGTTTTTGTTCGAGTGAACAAACTTAACTTTTGGCAGCGAATGCACTTAGAATATCCACTGACTTTCAGGTCACATATTCTACAGTCAGGTGATGGTAGTGTCGAAACCATTCACAGAAGTTAGCCTACAGAACGATGTATTTCTTGTGGGGACTATACACCAGGCACTTCAAATTTCGTCAGGAGAAGTTTCATTTCATCAATTCGTTTATGTAGCTAATAGGTGTTCCTATCTTAGCGTGCAAACGAAATCGCATTATTTGAATATGAGATTTATTCTCAAATCTACAGGAGTACTGTACCAGTCTATGACTGAGCAACCTTTCGTCATGTTACACGGTACTGGTGATAGCGGGAGTTATTTCGAACGAGCGACTGCGAATATCAATATGCGCCGCTAAAACTACTCGTAGGATTGGTAGGACATGGAGACGAACGAGGTATATGGATATGGCAGATGGCCATGGGATGACACTGTTGGAATAGTGTCCACCGCAGGACACGCCCTTCCTCTACATCAAGAATGAAGTAAGACAACTATTCATGTACTATCCACTAACCTGTAGTATTAGAGAATTCCATATTTTTGAACAGTCACGGTCAGAAATCAACACATATTTTTCACCGTAGCTAGATTTTCGATTGTATTTGTCTGGATGACAAATGGAACTGCTGTCTGACAATTTATTTTTCGATCTACGATTTTTGTCAGGACAGGCATTAGTTCATGTTCCGACATGAAATATTTCGATTATTCCAAGGGATAGAAGTATCTTTTTAAATTCTTATTATGAGATCAGAAGTAATTGCGGCTTGGATGATTTAAATAATTTGATTTACATGATAATAATAATAATAATAATCAAGTGTGAAGTGAATAAGTTAATAATATTATAAATAATAACGATGCTATTTAAAGTTATAAATAATTAGGGAGTGATAATACCGAAAATTATGAACTAAATTAAATTAATTGTTAATTGTTTATTGTGATTAAATAATTAATGCATTAAATAAAAATAATAGGAGATGTTAATAATAATCATTTACAGATGAGATTTAAATATTTATTTATTAAAGGAATAGGGCGATAATAATCATTTATGACATTGATGATGCCATATTTTTTTTGAAATAATAATAATAATAATTTGTGGATGAATTTAATTAGTTGGAAGGACTTAAATTAAATAACTTTGTTTATTTTTAATAAAAGTTTGGAAGTTTAAATACATTTAAATGAGTTTATGGACGAAGAGAATGAAGTAGTAAGATTTTTGAGCTCAGAATTATTTTTTCCAAAAGCACTTAAATATATATATTCAGATGAAAGGAAAGGAACGGCAGGTATTTAATGTATCAAGTTAGGGAGAATTTATGTAAATGGGAGGCAAAGAGATATTGACCAGAATTTATTTTATTGGTAAAATAACACTGAAGAACACAATCTAGTAATTGACAGAATATTACAAGAAAAAAAATATATGATTAAAAAAATGATGTTGTGTGCAGAATATTTTGGTAATGATTTTAGTGTGCGTTTGGCGACACTTAAAGCTGTGGAGACCTTGGGGGTCATCCAAGTGGGTTTTGTTCCCGTAGTTGTGGGCACACAAAGATGTGTGTATGTTCGAAAGAGCCGGCGGGCTAGATTTGTAAAAGAAGGGTTAGGCAATGTGGATCGCCCCATATTCTTGTCAGATTTCACTATTCTGTTAATCCAAATATTTATATTTTTTTTCTGGATCAACTCGAAGTTCCGATGGTATGCCTAAATAAATAATTGAAGAACATGAATTTAGATTTGTTGAACCTGACCGAGATAAAAAAAAGATGAAAAGTGCAAATGAATTAAAATAAATAATTAATGAATTTTTATTTTGGAATAATAATAATAACAGTGGAAATGAGCAAATAAAATATTCATCATGTGAGAGGTTGAGAATACTTGTTATAAATAAAGTGAAGGGAAATTTTGAAATTAATTAATTAATTAATAACAATAATATTTTTTTAATTAAATTTTTTGTGAGATTATATGAAAATTTTGGTGATAGAAAATTTTTGATAACATAAAATTTTGGTGAAGAGTTAAATGATTTAATCCGCTGATGGTGGATAGCAATAATTTATATTGTTTACAACAATTTTTGTGTAATGTTAATAAAATATGAAAATAATTTAAATTTTTTGTGACATTTAAACAAATGAAAGTGAGGAAAGAAAGTTAAATTTTCAAAATATTATGAAAAGTTTTTGAACAAATTTCGTTTTTTGGAAATTGGAAATCTGTATGAACAAAATCTTTATGACTTTATGTCAGTCGAGTATTGATATTGTTATGAAACAACGAATCAGTGATATGATAATTTTTCCAAATAAGTCTAATTTTGGAATAACACCGAATGAATCAAGTGACTATTTTTTTTTTTTGAGAAATGTTTTGCTACGACTATTTGAAAAATCAAATGCAATCTTTCGAAAAGTGAACTACGAACATGTAAATATTAGGGATCACTCAGAACTCTTTATTGAACAGTGATTACCAGTGTAAATATTCTTTTGAATTATTTTTTTTGGATATCAGAATGGACTAATTAATTTTCTGATTATCACATCTGCGACATTCTAGTAATATTTTAGGGACTGTTGATTTCTCATGTGTGATTTGTTTTATCTTTGTTGAGGTTTTTGCCATTCGAATCATATTTTTTATCTATAAATAAATTGAGATTTTAAGGAATGTGCTAGTTCAAAAATAATTTCTCACCTTACCTTACTTGTGAATTACCGAGATCAGGGATGCCAGATTAGACCCAAGTATTCACCTAGATAGACCCTGAGATATATTCTCTCGTGCTAATCTGATGTCGGTATTTTACAAAATGTGGTCGTTGGATCTCGGTCCAAACGGGCACAGTAGCAATCCATGTACATTCCTGTCATCATGTATCTCAGTTCCTTGCCTATCCCCCTATTTGTTAAGCTTTCCCGAACTTTTGTTCTAGGGATGCTATCATAGGCCTTTTCTAGATCAATAGAAGTCATTACCATATCCTTCCCATATTCCCAACTCGTTTCATTGTTCTGTTTCAGAATGAAAATGGGTTTCACTGATGACCTGCCCCCTCTAAATCCAAACTGCTCCTTTTCTATTTGGTTTTATACCTGTACTCTAATTCTTTTTTCTAGGATTCTTTCCATTACTTTGGCAACATGCGAGAAGATGGTGATTCCTCGGTAGTTACCACACACCTTCCTGTCTCCTTTCTTGAATATTGGCAATATTATTCCCTTTTTCCAGTCTTCAGGAACTTTCTTCTCTCTCCACACACTCCTGAGAAGTCTGTATGTCCACTGCAGTCCCACTGGTCCTGCCGCCTTGATCATTTCTATTGCCACTTCGTCGATTCCCACAGCTTTCCCCATCTTCATCTTCCAAACTGCCCATTCCACTTCTGCCATGGTAATGTCTGGTTCTTCTTCTATTTTTTCCTCCCCCGTTTTTGCTGTTTGCGTAACTTCTCCGCATGTCTGGCGTCTCACATTCAACAGCTCGCTGTAATATTCTTTCCATCTGTCCGTTATCTCTTCTGGTTTTGTCAATATTTCACCTTCTTTGTTTTTCATGAAGCCAGTGTTCACCTTTTCATTACTTCTACTTTTTAAAATTCCAAACAGCAATTTCTTTCCACAATTTAAATCCTCCCTTATTTCCTGAGTGAATTCTTCCCAGCTTTTCTTCTTTTCCTCTGCCATTACATTCTTGCAGTCCTGTTTGCTTCTATATATTTTGCTCTACTTTCTTCAGTCTTTTTTGTTTTCCATTCCTTCCAAGTTTTCTTCTCCCGTACCTTTTCTTTCACTTTATCATTCCACCATTATTATTGTTAATATTATTATTATCATTAGGTTATCAGCACTTTCGTTCCTATTCTCTGTCCAGCCCAAGGCCAGACACCAGTCAGCGGCTGGAAGTAATCAGAAGTGACATGATACTGCGAGTCAATGATATCTCTCTTTGTGCAAGAGTATGTTGCGTTAGATTTCAGCACAATGGCCACTGTGGGTGAAGGTATGAATTATTTTCGATTAATCTTTGTCTCTTATCTACTTAATTCTTAAACTTCCTGAAAGTGACAATAGGATATCAGAGTGAGTACGATATGCTGAAGATATTTGTATGTGTGTGTCAGTAATTCAGCCTATTAATTTCAATGAGACGGCTGTAGAATATCTCATGTCCAGCTTGTCTGTTACAAGGAGCTTCGCAATATCGATTTGTTGTCTGTTTAACTCTGTTATGGAATCATTAAGCCATTTGAAGTATAATTACAAATATATTTTAGTTCCAAAATGCAGTTAATTTCTATCGGAGCGGGTACACACAGAGACGTTGTCGACAACCTATAATAACTATATACCACCAGAAATAACTTGATACTATTCTTTAAAAGGGTTAACATGATTTATGGAGTTTGTCCGTTTCATATGCACTATTAAAGAGCACTGTACAAGTGATTTCAAAAAATGTTGATGGATCCTCTGATGGTCAAAATAGCTAAATCAGAGTGTGTATAGTTGGGAATGGCCACGCTCTTAATGAACTAACTGCGAATGTTAAAATAATTCCTCTAGCACTGATAAAATGTCCCTCAACCCTTATATTTTATTATAGATGCCCTATGCTTGTTTGAAGTTGTTAACTTCATATATGGTTCGTTACTCTGCATCGACCTGTCTTGGTTGACTGGTGTCGACTTCACATCTAATGTGGGGTCCAAGGCATAAATTAAGCCGAGTTATTTTCTCCGTAATTATCAACTGATTATATTCTCTGGTTATGAATATATGACGTAGGTATTTCTGGTAATTAACCAAACAGACCAATAAGGAAAAAACGGACACTCTGTTACGTTCTTGAGAATACTATGCCTATAAATCTTACGTTATATACAGGGTCTTTCATATAAAGTAAGAACGGCAAGCGGCAGATTTGTTATCCGCTGCTGTGGTGACCTTGGCCGAGCTTGTGGCGCGAAGTGGGCCCCTGCTGTAGTATTGAAAGCCCGCGCATAGTACATACTTGACCTTGCAATAAGCCAGCAGGTGTTCACTCGCCAGTCTGTTAACATGGCGAGACAGGTATCATCGCAACATCGTATTTTTTGTATGTAAAACTTATTTTAACAATATTTAACAAATTCTCATACATTGAAGGAACTGAAAGGAAACATTACAATGGCAGAACTCACCCATGTCAGCCAGAATGTGGTTACCAGATACAATGCCAGTATAACCCAGGAAGGATGACATTTCCAGCATCTTTTATAAGGTAACATTTCATATAGGATTGTACACACGCTTAAAGCAGGGGGCCATGGTGCGCCACAAGCTTGGACAAGGCCACCGCAGCAGCGGATAACCAAACCGCCGCTTGCCGTTCTTACTTTATATGAAATACTCTGTACTTTCTGAGACCCAGTATAACCAACTATAAATAGATTCAGCTACTTACTGCTGCCTGTTAATCACACGGGACATGTACTCACCTGAAAATAAAAAGAAAGGAAACTCCTTAGTTCAGGGCAAGAAAACAGCAATGTTAACTTAGACTTTTTTTTTTATCGAGACTCAGAATATTGGCAAGAACTCCAAGAACTGAATTTGTATGCCGGCATTAATGAGCTACTTGGTCGTGTTGTGTGCATGGAGTACAAGGGATATACCTTCTTGATGGTATACAGAGCGTGGCTATGTATTAAACTTGTTTATAACATGACCAAACAGCCTAAAGACTATTGCATCAAAAGCAAGAATTGTTGCCTTAAATATCACAGACTGGTAAACTTGATTCAAAATAGTCCCTTTTTAGAAGACAGATGAATAATGATAGTCTAATAATGGTTGATGGTTCCAAGAATGTGAGAAAGACCTGATGCAAATTGGTATTGCAGATAGGAAAATTTAAACAGATTTGAATTTCGACAAATGGTTAAAAACTATGAGAGTTTTAAAGTGGAATCTGAGCCCAGCAGACGGAGCGGGCCTCTACCAGATGCACGACGACACTCATCGATGAACTCAGGAAATACTGTGAGGATGTCAAGGTTGATAGAAGAACAGCATCTAGACACACATAAAATTGATTGTTAATATGCTGTCCACATAGGCTGAATTCTAATGTAAAATAATAATAATATTTGGCCAACCAGGGGACCTTTAACGTGCCAGTAACTGGTCCTTTGTATTTAAGCACACTCAAGAGCCAACTGATTGCGGCGGCATTCGACCCCACGAATTATGCCATAGTGGACGAAAACTCCGCCACTTCACCTCGCAGTCAGCAAAGTTAGAGACAAGGGAGTAATCAGCTTCACTTGCTTTGCCCTGGCCAATGTTGTCTGGTAACCTGTGATATTGTAGTACCTTTTATGGAGTGCGTATCTCTAAAAATAAGTAAGGTACCACTCAAGAAATGTTTCGCAGTGTGTGTGTGGGGAAACTCAGAGAAAATTTCAATCAGGATGGCCACTGAAAGTTACCGTAGCACGTATTCCAACCACTTAGCCTTCTCATCACACTTTTGATATGTTTATTTGATGACTTTGATGTAGTCTATAGGATACAGCAATGTGCGATTGCGAGCGGTGTGGTTTCCCAAGCAAGCTGTATTAGTTTGCCCAACCTATCAATGCACTTAAGAATAACTATTCGCTCTCGACCGATGGATTGTTATTAATATTAGTATTGGTGATGTTGATAATTGTTGTTTTAAGGGGCCTAACATGTTGGTTATCGGACCCTAATGGTTTGGGTGATAGTGAAAATGAAAGATGATCAAATGAAACCTACAACTAAACGAACTACTGACTTACAAACTAGAAGAGGAAATGGGAAACAGAAAGGAGAAGAATGTAAATAAAAGACAGGAGGAAAGGAAATGTCCTCAACCCCCTGAGAAAGAGAATTAAGACTTCGAAGGAAGGAGAGCCGAGAAAGGCAGAGAGAAAAGGGAAATAGTAGAGGGCCCACCCCAAAGGCAATTGGAAAAGTGGGGGACTTGACCCTGCCTTGGGGTCGCCAAATCCTGAGCTCACCAGCCGTGAGCACTATCCAGGGTGCACCATAAGTGGTGGGGCTTCACACACCCTGCCTCCTTTAGGGCTTTCACCATAAGTTAGAAACCATCCCAGTATTAGTCTGTAGTAGAAGTGGGAAACCACTTCGAGGTCAGCAGACGTGGGAATCCAACCCATCTCTTCCCTGTTTTTAGCCTATTTTCAATTTTGAAAAAATAGGCTTATGAGATCACCTTTTGTCCGTCTGTGTGTGCGTGTGTGTGTTTCTGAGGAGTGTGTGTGTGTCCCTAATAACTTCTAAATGGCTGGAGCGATTTCAATGAAACTCGGTAAGTTCATAGCACTATTCCAGACGACCCCGATCGTGACCTACAAATTTTTTTACGTCTCACCAATCCAATATAGCGGCTGTGCGAAATATTTCACCAGCATTCAATATCTCCGAAACTATTCCCGATATCACCCTGGATTTTTACGGTGATAAAGGGAACTACTAGAAGTTCACCTTTGTGACTTTTGAAAAACTGGTAACTAAAAAACCAACATGGCGGCCACGCGAATTTGCGACTTTTAAATAGACGTTTCTCGCGATTTTACCAACCAAACGCAATAAAACTTGGTACAGTATATGTTTATACACATTGTAATGCACCGACATCTAACTTAGTTCAATTGTTTACATAACCACAAGATGGTGGATGTGCGAAATATTTCACCGGCATTCTATATCTCTGAAACTATTAGCGGTATCACCCTGAAATTTTGTACGGAGATGAAGCGCACTACTGGAAGTTCATCTATAAGACTTTCAAAAACCGGTTAACTACAAAACGAACATGGCGGCTAAGCGAATTAGATTTTTTTTTAAATAGACCTTTCTCGCGATTTAATGTTCCAAACGCAATGAAATCAGGTACAGGAAATGTTTATACACATTGTAATGCACTGGTATATAATTTAGTTCAATTGTTTACATAACCTCAAGATGGCGGCTGTGAGAATTTTAAAATTAAGTTTTTATTTCTTGTGTCGTAATCATGCGATCGAAGTTTGAATGCTACACGTACACAATAATCTTCATGTAACAGTACATCACTCTAGAATCTACATATATAAAATCCAACAGAGCGACCATATTTAGTCGTTTCTCAATATCTACGAATCTATTTCAGCAATCAAATTTAAATTTTGTATGTTGATAGTGACAGTTAACATACTGTAAGTAGGATACATGAAAATAGGCTGTATAGTTCTTCACGGAACTACTTGTTCATTATAAGGCCGAGTGTGCCCCATTCGAACCTTGTCAGAACCGGGAATCGAATACAGGACCTTTGATTTGATCACAGGAGCCAGCCCCGTCGTACAAGGAGCCCAGTTTATTACTTTATTTCGCCTATTATCACTGGAAAATTCACACGATGTGGTGACCCTGGCCCAATGGCTTAGCTTTAGTGTGTTAACACACTGGATTCCATGAGGTTTCCTAAGTTGAGGAACATTGGGAGTGTTCATAAGTTGAATAGCTTACAGCTCATGGGTACCATTTGCTGTAGGTTGGTGAAGGGAAGGAGAAGCGTAAAAGTTTGGCTACCCTAACGCAAATAAATTCTGACTCGGGACACCTCCCCAAAGGATCAGACTTGCCTATAACGAAGAAAATCCATCTACTCAATAACTCAGTTTCACAATGATTGGTCTGGCTGCGGTAACGTTTTTGCCTGGTGTGCCCAAGGTTGCAGGAGTGAATCCTGGCGCAGTCAGCTGGGAGCGCAAATACGAGGTAGCCGTATCAGTAGGTATAATGGCACGTTAAAGATCTCCTTCGGGGCAAAATTCCGGCACCCCGGTGGCGTCTCCAAAAGCCATAGTAGTTGATAGGGACGTTTTTTTTTAGCGTATGGCTTTTAGTGCCGGGAGTGTCCGAGGACATGTTCGGCTCGCCAGTTTTGTAGCTGCTGCGAGACGGACACCCAATGGGTGAGCTACAAGTACCGTTGGGGAGGAAAGTTGGAAGGGAGGGTCGAGGAGTTGGAAGGTAGCGGCTATGGCCTATAGTTAAGGACCAACCCCGGCATTTGCCTGGAAGGAAGGTGGGAAACCACAGAAGACCATCTTCAAGGTTGCCGGCGGGGGGATTCGAACCTCCTCGCCTCCCGGATGTGAGCGACTGCCAACAGTCATGCCGCAACGACCTCGGCTAACTCACCCGGTTAATAGGGACGTAAAACCAATCATATTATTTATTACACTGTCAGAAGGAGTATCCCAACACCATGAAATACGGAATGTAGAGTACGAAAATCTTGGCAATATATTTGGTGAGGTAACATAATTGATCAAAGGTACAATATACAGGTTAATGTCCGCGCGATAAAAGTCATCGTAAACGTGCGATGCTGGTCCATTAATAACTGGTATCACCAGACTGTGAATGCAGGCATACAAACGTGCATGCATTGTGTCGTACAGGTGCCGGATGTCAGCTTGTGGGATGGAGTTCCATGCCTGTTGCACGTGGTCGGTCAATACAGGGACGTTTAATGCTGGTTGTGGAAGACGCGTGAGTTGGCATTCAATGATGTCCCATACGTGCTCGAATGAGGAAATATTGGGGGATCGATCAGGTGAAGGCAGCATGTCGACACTCTATAGAGCACGTTGGGTTACAACAGAGGCATGGGGGCGTGCGTTATCCTGTTGGACAACACCCCGGGGAATGCTGTTCATGAATGGCAGCACAACAGGTCGACTCACCAGACGGACGTACATATCTGCAGTCAGGGTGCGTGGGATAACCACGACAGTGCTCCTGCTGTCATAGGAAATTGCTCCCCAGACCAGAACGCCTGGTGTACTGTAGGTCCAGTGTGTCGACGCCGCTGACAGGTGGAATGCAGAAGCTCACCTGGCCTCCTTCTAACCAACGCATGGCCATCACTGGTACCAAGGCAGAAGCAGCTTTCGTCGGAAAACACAGCGGACCTCCACTCCATCCTCCAATGAGCTCTCGTTCACACCACTGAAGTCGCAGAAGGCGGTGGTTTGGGGCAAGTAGAATGCACGCCGCAGGACGTCTGGCTCGGAGCTGTCTTTCAAGTAACCGATTTCGAACAGTTCGTTGCGTCACTGTGTTGCCAACTGCCACTCGAATTGCTGCTGCAGACGCCGTCCGATGCACCAAAGTCATACGCCGAATACGGCAGTTCTCCCTCCCTGTGGTGCCACGGGGACGTCCGGAGCACGGTCTTCTTGCACTCTCGTGACCACTGCTGCCAGCACGCATCCAAAATTGAGACATTCCTACCAAGTTGTTCTGAAATAGGAAAATCCGCCTTCACGTAGCCCTATTACACAGCTTCGTTGGCACGCTGTGAGCTATTGATACTGGCATTCATCGTCTTAAATGCATTCTTGACCTACTCCAGTCACTCCGTCCAATCTCACAGGTTACTAACGCTCTCACAGGACTGGACAGGACCCAAGCAAGCGAAACCGGCGAAGCCCGTTTCGTTGCGTGAATTTATAGCCAATCGGCCCTAAGGCCTTGAGTGCAAGACAAATAGTTTCGACCGACTACAATTACATGCGGGGGGTTTGGGTGATTACCGTGAGTCAGGTTGGCCAGAAAAGCAAACCTGATGTGCAACGTCATGGGGCCACTACTAGCGCCACGTCAATGTGGTTTGCGGGAAATTTGAATCAACGTAATCTTTCAGATGTATAAACACGCGTACCAACGTTCGCTAATTTAGCACAACATTTTCTTGGTGTAGGGATATATTTTTCCGCCAGTGTATTATCCCAGTGTATTATCACAATAGTTGTCTTGTTTGTTTTTGTTTTACTTACATTTTTTCAACCAGTTCCTTGTGCATAATTATTTGCTATTGCTTCGTAGTGTTGTTGCTTCATTTAGGATCTTGGTTATCTACATCGTGAGTCCCGTGGGCTTGTGTGTGTAGTATTCGTCCTGTGTTATTGCTGTGCTTGTAGTAGTGCACTTGTTAATTAGCTTAGGATTGGGAATGGGTCTGCCGTGACATTCAGTTAGGAAGGATCGTGCCATTCGCTTGGTGTAGAAGTGTTAACCATGGTACACTATTCCTAGAATGGCTGAGGTGGGAATAGAACCCACGCTGTACTCAGTTTTCCTCACGAGGTTGAGTGAACACCATTTCAGCTCTCAGACCAGAATTAAATATTTGTTTTGGTAGATTAGGGCTTTGAACTCCAATCTCAGGGATTGCAGCCAACAAAGCTACTCATGACACCAACAGTTGATCTAGCCACTGTCAAAGTAATCATTCATCTTGTATTTAAGTACTGAACAAGAACGGTTGGTTAGTTGATTCCTCAGTTTAGGGTCTGCGACAACGCGATCATGTAGCCCTGTGTACTTTGGGTGTGTGTAGAATCTGTCTGATAACCGGTGTTAATAATGTATTGAAAATGAAAATCCACAGCCTGCTTCCAGTCTCCGACCGGGTCAGGAATAGAATGAATGAAGCCCCCCATCTAGCGGCGAGGATATGAACTGTGCCGGCTGCCGAGGCTTGACGCACTCCTCTGGGGGCAATGATTAAAAGAATGACAGATGAAATGTAATGATAGTGGAGAGTGTTGCTGGAATGAAATTTTGACAGGGAAAACCGGAGAAAAACCTGTCTGCCTCCGTTTTGTCCAGCACAGATCTCACATGGAGTGACCGGGATTTGAACCACGGACCCAGTGGTGAGAGGCCGGCGTGCTGCCGCCTTAGCCACGGAGACTTTGCGTTAATAATGTATTAATTATCACACTTATGTTGATGGCTGTATTAGTGTGTGTTATTTGTAATTCAGGTAAGGACTGCAGACGATCAATTTCAAGTAGTTCCTACTTTTGCTACCAAATGATACCGTCAACGACACCTAGCTGCGAACTTGGCTACTAGATACCACCACAAATGGCACCTGGTGAGGAACGTTGGATTTTAATAGAGCGATAATTAAATCTATCCTACAAATTTAGCTTTACGCAATTGAAGTTAGTGGAAGGTTCTCCTAAATGGCATACATTTGTGATACGGGCCCACTGGCTTCACTTCCTCTCCGAAGGAATGCTTACTGAGGGATGTTTGACGCTCTTAAATATCCGACGACTTCGGCTGGGTTTGAACCCGCGATCTTGGGCATAGAAGCTCAGCATGCTACCAACTACGACACCAAAGCCACTAGCGAAAAGTTGTGTGAATTGTACCTGCCATGGCTGTTAACAATTTACGAAACGCTCAATGGAAATCAACCATAACTTTAAATCAATAATTAAAGAAAGAAAGAAAGAAATCACAAGTCCTTGCACATAATATTCGAATTTTATATTCGATTAATTTTACTTTATGTTCGACGATGTCGAAACGTAAGCATTATGTGTCAGAAACTGTATCATAATGAGGCTCATTATAACACTATTTTTCATTATGAAACAGTTTATCCCACCAATCAGAGCTCAAGAAACAGTTGTGTGACCAATTAGGTAAGGATACTTTCGCGCATGCGCTCAAAATCCAACATATTTCTGTGTTGGCAAGCAAAGTGAATGGTCTCTGCTTTCGGAGTGCCTTGACACGCATGCGCTCTATTCAGTCAGCAAAGCCAGCGCACCCTATTCACTAACTGAATTAACTGAATCCCACAGATATTTATGAATATTTACGTTAAAACATATAATAAAGTTATAATTATCGTCGAACATAAACAGTCGTATGCAACTCGCCTATAATGGTAATTAAGACACTCGTATGGAAATTATAAAACTCACATACGATCGTTTTATAAACATACTCGTGTCTTAATTATTGGCATTATATGCTCGTTGCATAATGTAATATTCTGTAAATAATATTTAGCCTACTGTTTCATAATGACTCAAAACCTTTAATAATGCTTCTGCTGAAAGAGAAATACACATTTTTGACTTGTGGTGGTGTTTCACCAGGGGTTGCGATATGTTGTCCATGTGACCTGGCCAACACGTATGTAAATTTTCATCGAGATCGGGAGATTGAGCTTTGCGATGTTCCCATGTAAGCTGTCTCTAATGCACAATAGCCAGGCCATCAGCCGCGATGGAGAAGCGTGGGTGGGTTAAAAGGTAGGGAAAGCGTGAACTTAAAGTGGCTCGTGAGATTTACTCGTGCATTGTTTAACCTGCCCCTGTGGGCAGCACCACCTCTTAAACATCCCCTGCGAGGTGTTCATAAATACCAGGCTTACATCTAATGTAAAGATGCTAATAACGGACTACCTCGCTGTTTTTCCAAACAAGGAACATTGAACCAAGCGCGCAGTTATGTAAGTATAGTGGTTAGAATTTATACACAACAGGCGTATTATTTACGTGATCTTGAAACCCTGGTACACAATAGCAAGTCAGATAATAAGTTCTCAGAAATCTGCCCATAAAGAAGTCGTAACATTTTTATTTTGCTATCATGGTAATGTAAGGTTAGTTAACATATTTTGTGCAATGCAGGGTTTGGTCGCTGCTAATGTCTCACAGCATTAAGACTATTATTTATCCCCTGGAACATATGAATTAATATAAATTACATTAACGTCTTAAATATAGAGCTAGACATTTCCTGCCCAGTGATTTATGGGCAGCGAGATCTTGAAGACAATAGGAGTCAAATGTACAGTAATGATATGGTAGACATATGACCTGTAATTATAGCATGACTACATATGATATTGCGATTTACCTACACTACTCATGCAAGGGAGATCGCTTTCTGTCTCTGTCTCTCGAGTCTGCTGATATTGAATGACATCTTATGAAAATAAATAATTTTCCAGTCATGGAAAGATATATATTTGACCCAAGGTATTTAAGACAATTTTGATGATTTCCTTCCGTATTCACTTACAAAAATGACCGAAATTGAACCATCAATATTAAGCCAAAATAAGGAGTTGCACCATCCCACAAACCACAATGTAGGGGATAGTCAGCTTAATACACAATATTAAGGGATTGATGAGAAAGGGTTTCAAAATTCTTCTTCTTCTTGCCATGCCATATTCTATCGAAGGTTGGCGGAAATCATGTCTATTCTAGTATTGGAGTCCGCCACACGGAAAAGGGTCGTTGTGTTCATTTCATATCAGTCCCTGAGGTTCTTCGGCCACGAGATTCTCCTTCAATGAGGTCTCCGCTGTCCTGAGATCTTCCCCTGAATCACCAACTGTAGGATCCTGAATTTTTAATTCCGCATCACGTGTCTGAAATATTCGAGTTTAATTAAAATAGAAATTAAATTACTACATATTTGTGACATAAATTCAGTCCTTTAAACCTCATTGGCATGGGTTGTCTAAATAATCTAATACTTAAAATAACGCCTTCGAAGAAATTTGATTTCAGTAACTTTATAGGGATTTTTGGTTGATACTAGTGGTACTTGGGCTAAATCTGCGGTACCTTGACTAAATTCGCAATACGATGATAGATAGTCTAATAACGTGTTTCACTACTACCGTATAAATGCATCACCAAAATACACCCTCTGTCTGAAAAGTTCGGTGAATGGGTCTATATTAGGAACGGATTATTGGCTTACCTGTAACAGCCGTAACTATCCTTCGAAGTAATCCCCGTGGATGGTTATGCACTTCTTAGAACGGCTATACAAGTCCTGGCATAGTCTTCCTCAGGGATAGCCTTCAGTTGGGTCGTCACATTACGTTGGATGTCCGAAATGTCCGAAAACCTCTGGCCCTTCAGGCGACCCTGGACCCCGATACTCCATACGTTGACGCTTACCTTCGAGGTCGTACCTCAGGCAACAGGTCTCGTCATCGTCACCCGTGACGATGGTTTTCAGGACCATTCCACTCCATGTTAGGTTTCATAAATTCACCCCTCTCACTGCCGCCCATCTATGAGGTGTGCAAGGCAGGTTGCATAAATTCACGCTTCTCTCTTGCTTTCAATTTCGAGTTTTGACGACCCAAACTGAAGGCTATTCCTAAAGAAGGCTATGCCAGGAATTTCCAGGACAGAGGGTGTACATGAGATTTTATCACAAACAAAATACAACATAGTTTTCACTATTTTACCACCAGGTGGTAGCATTTGTCGATTCGAAATTCATAGCCAAGGGAAATTAAACAGCAGACGCAACACAACTGGTGAGATGAACTCGTCTCTTACGCTGGGGTATCTCTGCAGATAAAGTATATTTCAAGTACTGCAGAGTTACCAAAGTCTCCCCTACTGGTGAAAACTCTCACCGTGTTTATCATTTGTTTCCTCCAAGTCCTAAAGGAAAAAGTCATATAGGCTATATGTGACTTCATACTTTCGAATAGCTGTGTTATTTCCCAGAAAGTTAGCACACATTGACTCGAATGAAACCTATGCATATTAGCCTACTTTCGATTTTTGCAAAAAATGAAAGTAGACTTATGAGATCAACACAGGGCGAAAAATTGAGTGTCTGTATGTGTGTGTGTGTCTGTGAGTGTGTGTACTCAAAATGTCTGTCCCTCCCTATCAATTCGAACACGGTGAAACTGAATTGAACGAAATTTGGTACAGAGGTTGCACTAGCAAAGGGCACCTCAGTGTGATGTTTTATATCGCCGCCATCTTGACGGAAACGTAATGGCGGCAACCCAAATGTTCAAAGCTTAAATCAAATTACGACTAACCTAATCTTCCGATCTCTACCAAATTTTGCAACAACATACCTTTATGGAGGAAGCATCCTTTGACAAATCTAATAGGTCATTAGCCTAATAGTTTGCGAATGGCGGCCATCTTTGTGTCAAAATCGATTACCCCTATTAATTCGAACACGGTGAAACCGAATGGAATGAAATTTGGTACAGAGGTAGCACTAGCAAAGGGCACCTCAGTGTCATGTTTTATATCGCCGCCATCTTGACGGAAACGTAATGGCGGCCACACAAATATTCAAAGCTTAAATCAAATTACGATTAACCTAATCATCCGATCTCTACCAAATTTTGCATCAACATACCATTATGGAGGGAGCATCCTTTGACCAAACTAATAGGTCATTAGCCTAATATTTTGCGGATGGCGGCCATCTTTGTGTGAAAATCGATTCCCCCTATTAATTCGAACACGGTGCAACCGAATGGAACGAAATTTGGTACAGAGGTAGCACTAGCAAAGGGCATCTCAGTGTCATGTTTTATATTACCGCCATATTGACAGAAACGTAATGGCGGCCACACAAATGTTCAAAGCTTAAGTTAAATTACGACTAACATAACCATCTGATCTCTACCAAACTTTGCAACAACATACCTTTATGGAGGAAGCATCCTTTGACAAATCTAATAGGTCATTCGCCTAATAGTTTGCGGATGGCGGCTATCTTTGTGTCAAAATCGATTACCCCTATTAATTCGAACACGGTGAAACCGAATGGAATGAAATTTGGTACAGAGGTAGCACTAGCAAAGGGCACCTCAGTGTCATGTTTTATATCGCCGCCATCTTGACGGAAACGTAATGGCGGCCACACAAATATTCAAAGCTTAAATCAAATTACGATTAACCTAATCATCCGATCTCTACCAAATTTTGCATCAACATACCATTATGGAGGGAGCATCCTTTGACCAAACTAATAGGTCATTAGCCTAATATTTTGCGGATGGCGGCCATCTTTGTGTGAAAATCGATTTCCCCTATTAATTCGAACAAGGTGAAACCTAATGGAACGAAATTTGGTACAGAGGTAGCACTAGAAATGGCCACCTCAGTGTCATGTTTTATATCACCACCATCTTGACGGAAACGTAATCGCGGCCACCCAAATGTTAAAGGCTAAAATGTAATTACAACCAACCTAATAATCTAGTCTCTACCAAATTTCGCAACAACAAATCTTTATGTGGGAAGCATATTCTGACCAAACTGCTAGATCATCAGCCCAATAGTTTGCAGATGGTGGCCAAGTATGTGTGCAAATCGATTCCCCCTATCAATTCAAACACGGTGAAACCGAATTGAACGAAATTTGGTACAGAGGTAGCACTAGCAAAAGGCACCTCAGTGTCATGTTTTATATCGCCGCCATCTTGACGGAAACGGAATGACGGCCACCCAAATGTTAAAAGCTTAAATCAAATTTCGACCATCCTAATAATTTGATCTCTACCGGATTTTGCAACAACATGCCTTTTTGTGGAAAGCATCTTATGACTGACTACAAGGTCATCAGCCCAATAGTTTGCAAATAGCGGCCATGTATGTGTGCAAATCCATTCCCCAGATCAATTCAAACACGGTGAAACCGAATTGAATGTTTTTTTTTACAGAGGTAGCACTAGCAAAGGGCACCTCATATTCATGTTTAATATCCCTATAGCACGTTGTATTTCAACAAGCTACTACAACCAACATTCAATTATACTCCTTGAAAAGGACAAAGAGTTATAACAATACCCTTGCATTTAGGAGAAAGTAGGCTCTATGTTCTTTATTGAACATCATGTTTTTTCAGTGATATCACTTTCAAGAATTCTGAAGCTTGAAAATGCTCTGTATTTTGGGAGCCAATACAGACTCCCTCTTTCCTCTTTTCATCACCGTATTTTGGAAATTTTGTTTTCAAGCATGCAGAAACTTCCACTCCTATGTCCAGTGGTTTCATAAATTCTTCAATAACCCCATTTCAATACATAAGGGTGAGAGAAGTGCATATTTAGGATTTACTAACGTCTCATATTGCACACTGAAAACTTTCCTTCGTAACAAAGGATACAATTTAATTCTGAAGAAGCGGTATTCGATGGAGGAAACTTGAAGTCATAATACGAGGGCTGTTCTTTTTTTCAACCTCCGATGGGCTGTATAAAAATAACAGATTGACATACTGTACCCGATACCCAGTTTAGGCTATCGGCTACGCCAGCAGACATTAAGCTGTAGTTGAGGTTTTAGGAAGAATTAAGAAAAGATAGCGCACCGATCGCGTCAAGAAGAATGTGAAGATGACGTAGGAGGTCTAGAATCAAGGAGGCATTGATATCTGTGAGAAGATGGAATTATGGATAGAGATGTGAAGCTTTATTGAGATATTTATGGAATTATAATAATTAAACATCTTAGAAGAGGATATATAACATGCATTATATGTGGAAATAATTTTATGGAAGTAAGTTATTTTATAACGGAACAGCCGAGATGATACGGGTTCGAGACTATGACCGTGACGTGAGAGCACTGTGGTGGGGGACTATACCACGTGTCCGCCCCAAGCACATAAGCGTGAAGACAGTGTCAGCACAGCCAGTAGAGCTCAGTCAGACGAGCAGGTAAGAGCAGCTCTATAGCGCAAGTGAGACGCACCGTGAAGGTCACGTAACATACAGAAACTGTCACGGCAAGAGTGTAGGCGACAGTTCCTGCATCACCGAGCAGCGAAGGCCAGGCGGGTCATTGATCCAGGCGGGCTGGCCGAGGAAGCAATTACAGACGGCCGGGATATATCAGAACCGAACTGCAAGCAGTTGAATACTTTATTATAAGCTTCATTTCAACACAGTTTGAACATTGCTTTTACGAATAACCTTATAACTATGCTGTTCTATAACACATTCAAAGCGACTTTAACTATTTCAATTATACGGAATGTTGTTAGCATAGGCACAGATGAACATTATATCGTGCATTTATAAGATTTATATCTTATGCAGTTTTCATGAATTACCTAATACAGATAACTACAGGGTGTTTCGTAATCTTGAACACTCTCAAGTAAAATTTTATTTTACGGAAGTGGAACATAGCAGTCATTTGAGATTGAACTTGCAATACTCAAACTGAACATTTAACGGAACAGTGGCGTATCTTAGAAGAGGAGTAGGGGGTCCGCTGTTTCCATGAACTTTTTCGAGAAGGAGTTGGACAATATCCGCTATGGGTAATCCGAAGTTCAACATGTCCGAGTAGACGCAAATAGAGACAAGATGGCACCGCAGAGCGATGGATTCGATTCCTGACGAGAGGAGTCCACCAGCTGATTCACTTGGGATTTCGAAGGCAATCGTCATTTCATGGATGAAATGATATTCACGCCGATCTTTCGAGAAATTCTTTATGTAGGGAAAATCGACGATCTTGGAAATTTATTACAGCTGATTATGAAAGGTACTGTAAGAGTCATAACTACCTGATACGATTATTTTCATGAATACTGGGCACACATGTATATTTTTCTAATAGGAGTGATATGATTATTAAGACATGGTTTGAATTTATATACCTCGAATTTGCTAGAATATGGAGTGACCATATGATATGGCAGGCATCATTATTCGATATTCTCACCATTGATTGACTTTATTAAGCAGATGTTTGGTCCTTAAGACATTTTTCCAGCTAGGATATTTTTCATGAATAGTTTTTTTGTGTAACGAGTATCTCGAACTTGTGATCTGCAATTGATTATCAAAAATTACTTCGTCAGTTCATTGCATACTAGCGAGTGTGTATTATTCATCAGTAGGGATTTTTTCCATTGGATTGTTTGGAGATATTAAGAAGTTATTCACTTTAGTGAATGAACATCGCTTTTATATGACAACTAGAAACTTGTTGATTCCTATCTGATACATTCACTCATATAGTCTACGAGGTGGGGTCCTTCGTATTTATACGATTGTATGGTGGCTACTCACCTTACCCATCGTTTAGGGAACTATCATCCAAGTCGACGGGGCGAGGTCTTTCGTATTTATACGACTGTACGGTGGTTACACATCTTACTCGCCATTGAGGGACTCATTTTTATCATCCGAATGTACACGAGATGTAAGTGAATCAAACAAGGAACTACTAGTCACATATCAGTCGAAATTTTGTTAAATAAAGTAACGATAAATGTCAACAGGATTGCATTTAGTAATTCTTGTTTGCCAATCCAATATTTTGTTGCTATACTCTTTTGAGAGTAATTTCAGTTTAACATCTGTTACAGCTGATGTTTTGATGATTTTTATAATTGTGTTTGATACCTTTGAGAAGGATTTAAAGTAATTGAATCTTATAAGATTAATCATTAATGGTCAAGATTTACTTTAAGGCAGATCAGTATTGCAGATTTTGATATGAGAGATTATAGCACATTGGTGTTTTTCTGCGATGTGAGTTATGAAAATTGTAAGAGAATTTATGCTATTTGAAAGCAGATATTAAATTACTGAAGTAATATTTTTCCAATTGTTTAAGAAGTTGTCTAGATGTGATCAGAGTAATTACAGTTATTGGAGATTGTGTGCGTTGATAATTTGAAGCCAGTTATATATTTTTTGTAGATCATGCAACATGGTTAAGTGAAGTTTGTGATAGGCATTTTGTGGAAGTTGCCATGTGATAGTTGCAACGTTGATAATGTATTTTGAAGCAGACATGAGGTCGTCGTACCCAGTCTAGCGTAATTGTTGAGATTCATGCTGTATGTGCTGAATATTTGTGGAGTTTTGTGGAATAATTCTTGTATTCAAATGTGATATTTGAAGTATTGAAGAAATGTAATGTCGTTGTGGATAGTTTGATCCAACGTGATGTCGTGGAGACAATAATATTTTTGGCATGATAAATTAAATACGAGATATAACTTGGAAGTAAAAAAAACTGTAAGACAACGTTCTATAAACCATATTAAACAATTTGTTAGGAAATTAAACAAATAAATAAAGTTGATAATACAAGATTTTCTGAAAATAATAATTAATGAAATAATAATCTGAGATTTAAGCATATTAACGATCTGACCTAATGAAATAAAAATCAGAATGACTAGATGAAATAATAAAATCTAAATAACCAGATGATTGAAATTTAAATAAGTTGATAAATTAAATTTTTGAATAAATCGATGAATTAAATAAATGGATGAATTAAAGATTGGATAAATAAACTGATTGAAATATATTAATAGACGATTGTAATGATGATGAATAACTAAATTAGAAGGTGATAATTAATTAAAGAAGCTGATGATTAATGAATTTATATGGAATTAAATAAATGTAATTGAGAAATAATTGGAAGGAATTGCAACTTGAATTGAGAATTTAAATGATGTAATGGTGATGAATTAAGGATTCTGACAGAAATATGTAGAATTTTGAAGTGAGAATTAATGTGAGAAATATTTAATTTTGATGATGACGATAATGATGACAAATAAGCTATGAATTTTCTGTAATTCACAGATAAGTGATTGTTAATGACGATGTAAATAGTGTAAATTAATTATTCAATGTTTAGGAACATTTGATTAACATGTTCAACATTCAAATTATACCATGCAAACCATAATTTACGTGATATTTAATATGTGTGATTATTATATGTGTATGTTTAGACAGATTAATAACCTTTTTTAAATCCACATTGATGTTAAATTAAAGAGAAATTAGGTCTCAGGTTTCACAAATGTCAGTGACGAAAGACATAGTGCTACAGTGATCCTGAGAACCCAAGAGAACTTTAGAGATTTTTCTTGTTATGTGGATAAAAATAGTTTTGGATTAGAAAAGAGATGGTTCGATTTTTGGACAATGACAATTTAACTTTGGCATTCGACCATACTCTTAGGTAGGATTTATATTTAAAATGTCTGTCTGACTATCAAAGTAAAATAAATTTGTTTTTATCTTAGTTGTGATCTGATGATGGTGTGATGTTCCTTTTTCTTTCCTTGTCTTGAGTAAGGCTTATCCGGAAAGGAAGTGGTTTGCTAGGAATTCAGTTGATGGCGCCCATTTATATTTGCATTATTTCTATTAAACTTATGCCCGTAACGACCCTAGAGATACTTTGTCTCGTGATACCCACTGCTTTTTCGATAACTCAGCTGAATTTCCGACACATTCCTTATTTGACTAGAGGTTCATTTAACTCCGCTCTGTCCCGGAACTCCAGGAATGCGATGTTATAGCAGATGGGTCATCGCATCCCCAGGACGAACGGGCACAGAGAGAGAGGGAGAATTGGCGCCCAACGTGGGGATTTTCGATTTTGTTTATTCTATGGAATCACATCAGATTTAGATTACTGAGAGATTGATCTCCAGTTCATTTAAGTGTGTTACAAAATTTATTAAACTTAGTCAGACAATGTACTTGTGTGCCCAATCCAGTGTTCATGTTAATCGTATTAGTAATATCATGTTAATTATAAGACATTTTTTCCTATACCCAAGTGAATGCAGGAATTGAGACATTGTGATGTGTTGTTGTCTAACGTCTCTATATTAAACCTATATTGAAAATATAATTATGTTGCCGGAAGATTTAGCTAAGGTGTTAGGAGAGTTTCAGACGGGTATGTCTGGTATTGCAGAAACTATTTCTAAGATGGAAACGGAAGTTAAAGAACAAATTAATAATTCAGAAGCTAGATTAGAAGCTAAATGTAAAGAGAATGTACAAGCATTACAGGCTAATAGCGAAGGCAATCTGAACGACAGTTTAAAGTCATTAGAGACTAGGTTACAGACTAGTACTGAAGAAAATTTAAAATTATTGCAGTCAACTAATGAAGATAATTTAAAATCATTAGAGACTAGGTTACAGTCAAATAGCAAAGATGAGTTGATGTTATTAGAGACTAGGCTACAGTCAAATAGCGAAGACAATTTTAAGTCATTAGAAGAAAGATTACAGTCAAATACTGAAAGTCATTTAAAAGCTAGTGAAGCTAACTTGAAAGATAACTTCAAATCATTGGAAGAGAAATTACAGTCTCGTAGTGAAGAAACTAACACTGAATTAGAAAATAAGTTAACTAGATTAGAGAATAGTTTAACGTTAAAGAATAATGGGATGCTGAAAACTTTACAATTAGACATAATTGCAGTAAACATGAAAGGAGAGGAAAATGTTCAAATATTAAGAAAAAATATTATTGACTTAGAAAGTAGAGGAGAAGAAAATATTTTTACTTTAAGAACAGACGTTATGTCCATACAGAAAGACATTAAATCAGATGTATCGAAGTTGAGATTCGACATCGATGGTTTAGTGGCAGATGTAGGAAAAATTCAAGATTGGTCTACCGAAGTATCTTTCGAGACTAAGATTAAAGGTCTAGAAACGAATCTAGGTAACGAGATTAAAGATTTAAAGACAGTAATTGGGACCATTAAAGAGGAAGTCTTAGGAGAGGTCAATTCTAATTTAAAATCATTAGAAAATCAATTGCAGAAAGATATTAGGAAGATAGACGACGATATAGAGCAAAAGGTTAATGAAAACTTAGCTTTATTTAAAAATAGAGTCGGAGCAATCGTGGAAGAACGGTATAGTGAGGTCGATGCCGAAGCGAAAGAGAAACGTGAAGGGTTAGATGAAAAATTAATCGCAGGTATGGCAAATTTAGAAGCGAGGTTTACGGAAAACAAGGAAGCGATGAAGATAGATTCAACTCTATTTAGAACAGATGTTGATCTGTTAAAAGAACAAGTCGCGTCAGTAAAGAACACGTGCGAGGGAAAAATTGACAAGTTAAGAATCGACTTAGACGAGAGTAACAAGACGCAGGATGTTACATCGTTAGATGAACTGAAAACTCAGGTCAAGACCGTGGAGAAATTAGCAGAAGACAGGATGACTAAACTAGAATCCATGTTTAACAGTTTCACCAGTCAGAATATCACATCAGGGGAAACATTGATAAATCAAACAGCGATAGACCGCAGTATGACGAATCAGGAAGCGAGCATGGGAGAAGACCGTCAAATGCAACCGAATGTGACATTCGAAAGGGCTAGTTCAACCCCTCAGGATAATCCAAGTTCGAATAGGAGTACGTTGGGTCCAAGCGAACGATACTCAGGTCCAGTCACCATTATTAGGAACCTGGATGACAAGCCGAGAAAGTTTTCGGGAAATACAGGAGTCACACTAGTCGAATTTCTGCGAGATATTCGAGACTATATGGCGGAACACAGGGTAGCCAAAGAAAGAGAGCTAAGGATAGTCGAACGCGCCTTAGATGGATCTGCACTTACGTGGTTTAGAGCGTTCAGAAGCAATTTTGCGAACATGGAGCAATTTGCCATGGCTTTCTTGAGGAGATTCTGGAGTGCCGAGGATCAACTTAACGTAAGAGCGGAGATGTACTCAAAACGCTATTCTACGTCACATCCGACGCATTATGCCAACTATTTCACGTCACAGCTGGCTAAATTACAGTTCCTTATTCCTCCATTGCCAGAAGAAGAGCTTTTGCAAGCTATAGCGAGACAGTTACCGATTGAGGTACAGCGATCACTGATAGCGTCGGGAGCCAATACACTGGAACACTATGACGACATTTTGCGGCGATTGGATTATACAAGCGCACAAGTCACGCCTAGAAGTAACAGAAACGTCAACAGAAACACGCAAGAAGTGAATGCGGTAGTCGTAGACAATGCAGCTCAAACGGACAGAAGGGATTCCTGGGAAAACCGACGGAACGAAGGGAATCGAGGAAACATCCGTAACGCTCGAGGAAATGATCGATATAGAGGACCATATGAGAGGCCATACGATCAAGAAGCGAGAGATAGCCGATATAGGAATTATAACCGGGATTCCAGATATCAAGACAGGAATCGATATAACAATAGATATCGGGGCAGGAATAACTGGAGCCAAGGTCAACAGTATAATGGGAACGACAGGCAGGATGGCCGAAGAGACGATCCTAACGACAGACGGGATAATCGTGGACATGAGAGGTCGAGACAAGAAGATAGACAGCCTAATGCACCACTCGAAGAGACAGTGAGAGATGTCAATCGAGCAAGCACGAGTGAAGAAAGAAGAAATAAACGTCAGAATAACACGGAATCAAGATGTTAATCATTGGAAGTCAATCATCATTATTGAGAGTCAGAAAGAACCATCATGCTGAGTAAGGGAATTGTAGAGCTATCGTGTACATGTATTATATATAGAATGCCTGAGAGTGTATTTTTTTTCTCAATCCTGATAAAAAAAAAGGAGATGTACGGGAGAGATGTACCCGATACCTAGTTTAGGCTATCGGCTACGCCAGCAGACATTAATCTGTAGTTGAGGTTTTAGGAAGAATTAAGAAAAGATAGCGCACCGATCGCGTCAAGAAGAATGTGAAGATGACGTAGGAGGTCTAGAATCAAGGAGGCATTGATATCTGTGAGAAGATGGAATTATGGATAGAGATGTGAAGCTTTATTGAGATATTTATGGAATTATAATAATTAAACATCTTAGAAGAGGATATATAACATGCATTATATGTGGAAATAATTTTATGGAAGTAAGTTATTTTATAACGGAACAGCCGAGATGATACGGGTTCGAGACTATGACCGTGACGTGAGAGCACTGTGGTGGGGGACTATACCACGTGTCCACCCCAAGCACATAAGCGTGAAGACAGTGTCAGCACAGCCAGTAGAGCTCAGTCAGACGAGCAGGTAAGAGCAGCTCTATAGCGCAAGTGAGACGCACCGTGAAGGTCACGTAACATACAGAAACTGTCACGGCAAGAGTGTAGGCGACAGTTCCTGCATCACCGAGCAGCGAAGGCCAGGCGGGTCATTGATCCAGGCGGGCTGGCCGAGGAAGCAATTACAGACGGCCGGGATATATCAGAACCGAACTGCAAGCAGTTGAATACTTTATTATAAGCTTCATTTCAACACAGTTTGAACATTGCTTTTACGAATAACCTTATAACTATGCTGTTCTATAACACATTCAAAGCGACTTTAACTATTTCAATTATACGGAATGTTGTTAGCATAGGCACAGATGAACATTATATCGTGCATTTATAAGATTTATATCTTATGCAGTTTTCATGAATTACCTAATACAGATAACTACAGGGTGTTTCGTAATCTTGAACACTCTCAAGTAAAATTTTATTTTACGGAAGTGGAACATAGCAGTCATTTGAGATTGAACTTGCAATACTCAAACTGAACATTTAACGGAACAGTGGCGTATCTTAGAAGAGGAGTAGGGGGTCCGCTGTTTCCATGAACTTTTTCGAGAAGGAGTTGGACAATATCCGCTATGGGTAATCCGAAGTTCAACATGTCCGAGTAGACGCAAATAGAGACAAGATGGCACCGCAGAGCGATGGATTCGATTCCTTACGAGAGGAGTCCACCAGCTGATTCACTTGGGATTTCGAAGGCAATCGTCATTTCATGGATGAAATGATATTCACGCCGATCTTTCGAGAAATTCTTTATGTAGGGAAAATCGACGATCTTGGAAATTTATTACAGCTGATTATGAAAGGTACTGTAAGAGTCATGACTACCTGATACGATTATTTTCATGAATACTGGGCACACATGTATATTTTTCTAATAGGAGTGATATGATTATTAAGACATGGTTTGAATTTATATACCTCGAATTTGCTAGAATATGGAGTGACCATATGATATGGCAGGCATCATTATTCGATATTCTCACCATTGATTGACTTTATTAAGCAGATGTTTGGTCTTTAAGACATTTTTCCAGCTAGGATATTTTTCATGAATAGTTTTTTTGTGTAACGAGTATCTCGAACTTGTGATCTGCAATTGATTATCAAAAATTACTTCGTCAGTTCATTGCATACTAGCGAGTGTGTATTATTCATCAGTAGGGATTTTTTCCATTGGATTGTTTGGAGATATTAAGAAGTTATTCACTTTAGTGAATGAACATCGCTTTTATATGACAACTAGAAACTTGTTGATTCCTATCTGATACATTCACTCATATAGTCTACGAGGTGGGGTCCTTCGTATTTATACGATTGTATGGTGGCTACTCACCTTACCCATCGTTTAGGGAACTATCATCCAAGTCGACGGGGCGAGGTCTTTCGTATTTATACGACTGTACGGTGGTTACACATCTTACTCGCCATTGAGGGACTCATTTTTATCATCCGAATGTACACGAGATGTAAGTGAATCAAACAAGGAACTACTAGTCACATATCAGTCGAAATTTTGTTAAATAAAGTAACGATAAATGTCAACAGGATTGCATTTAGTAATTCTTGTTTGCCAATCCAATATTTTGTTGCTATACTCTTTTGAGAGTAATTTCAGTTTAACATCTGTTACAGCTGATGTTTTGATGATTTTTATAATTGTGTTTGATACCTTTGAGAAGGATTTAAAGTAATTGAATCTTATAAGATTAATCATTAATGGTCAAGATTTACTTTAAGGCAGATCAGTATTGCAGATTTTGATATGAGAGATTATAGCACATTGGTGTTTTTCTGCGATGTGAGTTATGAAAATTGTAAGAGAATTTATGCTATTTGAAAGCAGATATTAAATTACTGAAGTAATATTTTTCCAATTGTTTAAGAAGTTGTCTAGATGTGATCAGAGTAATTACAGTTATTGGAGATTGTGTGCGTTGATAATTTGAAGCCAGTTATATATTTTTTGTAGATCATGCAACATGGTTAAGTGAAGTTTGTGATAGGCATTTTGTGGAAGTTGCCATGTGATAGTTGCAACGTTGATAATGTATTTTGAAGCAGACATGAGGTCGTCGTACCCAGTCTAGCGTAATTGTTGAGATTCATGCTGTATGTGCTGAATATTTGTGGAGTTTTGTGGAATAATTCTTGTATTCAAATGTGATATTTGAAGTATTGAAGAAATGTAATGTCGTTGTGGATAGTTTGATCCAACGTGATGTCGTGGAGACAATAATATTTTTGGCATGATAAATTAAATACGAGATATAACTTGGAAGTAAAAAAAACTGTAAGACAACGTTCTATAAACCATATTAAACAATTTGTTAGGAAATTAAACAAATAAATAAAGTTGATAATACAAGATTTTCTGAAAATAATAATTAATGAAATAATAATCTGAGATTTAAGCATATTAACGATCTGACCTAATGAAATAAAAATCAGAATGACTAGATGAAATAATAAAATCTAAATAACCAGATGATTGAAATTTAAATAAGTTGATAAATTAAATTTTTGAATAAATCGATGAATTAAATAAATGGATGAATTAAAGATTGGATAAATAAACTGATTGAAATATATTAATAGACGATTGTAATGATGATGAATAACTAAATTAGAAGGTGATAATTAATTAAAGAAGCTGATGATTAATGAATTTATATGGAATTAAATAAATGTAATTGAGAAATAATTGGAAGGAATTGCAACTTGAATTGAGAATTTAAATGATGTAATGGTGATGAATTAAGGATTCTGACAGAAATATGTAGAATTTTGAAGTGAGAATTAATGTGAGAAATATTTAATTTTGATGATGACGATAATGATGACAAATAAGCTATGAATTATTGTCATTTAGACTTTCACGGCCCGTGTTATTATTCATAATGTTGAATTTTGGGCTTATGCCGTGTTTTATTATACTAAAATTCGACGCGTTTCGAAAGACATGGTTTCTTTCGAAACGCGTCGAATTTTAGTATAATAAAACACGGCATAAGCCCAAAATTCAACATTATGAATAAGCTATGAATTTTCTGTAATTCACAGATAAGTGATTGTTAATGACGATGTAAATAGTGTAAATTAATTATTCAATGTTTAGGAACATTTGATTAACATGTTCAACATTCAAATTATACCATGCAAACCATAATTTACGTGATATTTAATATGTGTGATTATTATATGTGTATGTTTAGACAGATTAATAACCTTTTTTAAATCCACATTGACGTTAAATTAAAGATAAATTAGGTCTCAGGTTTCATAAATGTCAGTGACGAAAGACATAGTGCTACAGTGATCCTGAGAACCCAAGAGAACTTTAGAGATTTTTCTTGTTATGTGGATAAAAATAGTTTTGGATTAGAAAAGAGATGGTTCGATTTTTGGACAATGACAATTTAACTTTGGCATTCGACCATACTCTTAGGTAGGATTTATATTTAAAATGTCTGTCTGACTATCAAAGTAAAATAAATTTGTTTTTATCTTAGTTGTGATCTGATGATGGTGTGATGTTCCTTTTTCTTTCCTTGTCTTGAGTAAGGCTTATCCGGAAAGGAAGTGGTTTGCTAGGAATTCAGTTGATGGCGCCCATTTATATTTGCATTATTTCTATTAAACTTATGCCCGTAACGACCCTAGAGATACTTTGTCTCGTGATACCCACTGCTTTTTCGATAACTCAGCTGAATTTCCGACACATTCCTTATTTGACTAGAGGTTCATTTAACTCCGCTCTGTCCCGGAACTCCAGGAATGCGATGTTATAGCAGATGGGTCATCGCATCCCCAGGACGAACGGGCACAATACCAAACTTATTTTATTACTAATGTTTGCTTGTTTTGTACTTATGTTTCAACATAATCGTCAAAACGATTGAAACATTTGTTGTATCGTTACACCAGCTTTCCAATGCCCTCTACAAAGGTTTCTTCCGCCACTGAGGTGGGTACGTCTGGAGAGTCTCCTGAAGTTTTTCATTTTTGGAGAGACGTTGCCGCCCAGCCATACCTTCAATTCTCGAGAAAGGTGAAAATCATTCACGAGCGCACTGTGCCAACGTTACGATAGACTTTCTCAAAGAATTCAAGTGGGAAGTTTTCGACCATCCGCCATTTAGTCCATGCCGGCACTAAATGAGTTCAACGTTTTTCGAGAATTGAAGGTATGGTTGGGCGGCAACGCCTAGCCAAAAAGGAAAAACTTCAGGAGACTGTCCAGATGTACCCACCTCAGTGGCGGCAGAAACCTTTGCAGAGGGCATTGGAAAGCTGGTGTAACGATACAACAAATTTTTCAATCGTTTTGACGATTATGTTGAAACATAAGTACAAAACAAGCAAATATTTAGTAATAAAATCAGTTTGGTATGTCAATCTGTTATTTTTATACAGCCCATCGGAGGTTGAAAAAAAGAACAGTCCTCGTATATGAATTAACCATTAATTAGTCATGGCCACATATTTTTTCAGTGTGTTGCACAGTGTTATCTGCATATAGTATACGAGATACTAGTATATATTTAAATCAGGTTGGTATTGCAAAGAAAAAAAACTGAACCACCGATTATTTCCATCAGATCCTACTTCGTATATGCCTTTATCTATCTTTTCATCATAAAGACTTCAGAAATATTTGGAATACAATAATTAAGTTCCACAATATACGTATATTTTCATTGTATCTCGGAAACACACAACCTGGAAATGTAAACCTTATACAAACACAAATGTTTCTGTTTTTTCAATTTCCAACGAAAATAAAAAGTAATAATAAAAATACAATTTATGGTATTTTTTAGCCTATTTTCATTTTATGTAAAAAAATAGGCTTATGAGATCACCTTTTGTCCGTGTGTGGGTGTGTGAGTCGTTTGTATGTCCTCCCCCCAAATGACTTCTAAACGGCTCGAGCGATTTCAATAAAACTCGGTAAGATCATAGCACCATTTTGGCCGACCCCGAGCGTTCCCTTCAAATTTTATTGTGCGAAATATTTCACCAGCATTCAGTATCTCCGAAACTATTACCGATATCACCCTGAAATTTTGTACGGTGATAAAGGGCACTACCAAAAGTTTACCTATGAGACTTTCGAAAATCTGGTAACTACAAAACCAACATGGCGGCCAAGAGAAGATGAGACTTTTAAATAGACTTTTCTCGCGATTTAACTATCTAAACGTAATGAAACTTGATACAGCAAATGTTTATGCACATTGTAATGCACTGGCGTCTAATTTAGTTCAATTGTTTATATAGCCTCAAAATGGCGGCTGTGCGAAATATTTCACTGGCATTGTATATCTACGAAACTATTTCAGACATCACCGTGAAATTTTGTACGGTGATAAAGGGCACTACTAAAAGTTTATTTATGTAACTTTCAAAAACCTGAAAAGTATAAAACGAATATGGCGGCCAAGCAAAGTTGAAACATTGTAATAGACTTTTCTCATGATTTAACCATCTGAATGCAGTGAAATGTGGTACAGTAAATGATTATACATATTGTAATGCAGTGGCATCTAATTTAGTTCAATTGTATTCATAACCTCCAGATGGCGGCTGTGCGAAATTTTAAAATTAAGTTTTTATTTCTTGTGTCGTAATCATTGGATCGAAGTGAAAGTTTGAATAATTAAGCTACGCAATGATTTTCCTTCAATGGTACATAACTCTATGGCCTATACATATAACAATCCAAAATGGCGAGCATCCGAAATACCTTGACGGTTCTCAATATCTACGAATCTTTTACAGCAATCAAACTGATTTTTTATGTTCATAGAGGCTATGAACATAAGTTCACTTATAGGACTTTCAGTAACCTGGTGAGCACAAATCCAACATGGCGGCGACGCGAAGTATAAATATTTAAAAGGACGTTTCTCGCGATTTAACCATCCGAGTGCAGTGAAACTTTGCACGTTAAATGCTTATACAAATGTTAATCCACTGGAATCTAATTTATTTCAATTGTTTTCATAACCACAAGATGGCAGCTGTGCGAAATTTTAAAATCTCGTTTTTACCTCCTGTGTCCTAATCGTGCGATTGAAGTTTGAATACCACAAGTACACAATAATCTTCATGTAATAGTACATAAATCAAAATCCAACCAGGCGACCGTCTGAAATATTTAGAAAATTCTCAATATCTACGAATCTATCACAACAATCAAACTGAAATTTTGTATGTTGATAGACATTAACATGAGTAGGATATATGATAATAGGCTGTATAGTTCTTCACGGAACTACTTGTTTAGTAAAGGTTGCCCCTTCTTCACTCTGCCTTAGCAACGTTTGCAGCCTTCTTTGGCATTATTCAGATCCATGACACACTGCGCCATGCTTGCGATCAGTACATTGACGTCATCTTGAGGAAGGACATCCCATTCTGTAAGGGCAACTTCGATATGGTCAGGGAGTGTCTGTGGAGGTTGATGACAATCAAAAACTGCTGTGTTCAATCCATCCCATGCATGCACAATGCAGTTAATGGCCAGTTTATGAGCTGGCCAATTCATATGATTGATACCCGCCACAGTCATGAAGTTCCTAGCTGATGCACTTGAATTTGGGTGAGCATTGTTGTCAACGAAAGTAAATTCCGAATCATTATTCATCCCAAAAGATTTCCACAAATGGTCGAAGTATACCAATGGGCAATTAAAGTCCTTCGGCGTACGATGTACGATGATCATACATAATTCCAGCTCAAAACATAACACCATCCCCTCCAAATGTAGGCACCTCTTGAACATGTTGGTGTTTTCTAGCACGCCATTTACGTCGCCTCATGCTTTGTCGTCGTGTATCTGACCATGGGATATCGGTGTTTCATCTATAAACATAACATGGTGCCATTCATCCAACTCCCAATTAAGATGTTTTTCACTCGATGATGATACTCTAGTGCAACATGTCGCATCGGTCGAAAGGACCCTGATTGGCCACTATGCAACCGATTGCGTACTGTTCGTGCTGATACACAGTCATTGGTTGCCCTCAGGAAGTCATCTTATTATTGGTAACTTGCCACGGTGGGTGAGTGGATAGCGTGTCGGTCTACTAACCCCAAGATTGCAGGTTCGCCCCTGGCCGTGGTAAGTGATTTTTGAAAGGCGGCAAAAATACGATACGCATGTCATACGATGTTGGCATGTCAAAGAACCCATTTGTATTCAGTAGGCCGAGTTCTTAATGGCAAAATTAATCTCGGGAGTTTCCGCCAACACAAAGTTCCTCATTTCTCTACTAGAAAGCGCTATAATGTTCAAGGAGCTTAGATATCTATTATCTAACCTCCTTGACTTTCATAGTGATTCAAGGAACGACGAAATTCGACATGCAAGCTACCCTCTGGGTGTCAAATTACAAAGCTTGCACCAGGCACCCGAGGCCATACGATATTATTATTATTATTATTATTATTATTGGTGAGCAGTCGAAGAAGGTCTCCTCTGCGCTGATCTTGTTGTGGCATTGTCACCCTCAGTCGGTCAGTCACACTGCACTTGGGTAATCATCAAGCCTTGTACCACGGCCTATGGCTTGGCGAGCGTACTCACAGACTTGATGTCTGTTGCGGCCTTTCGTGCTATGTCGTATTCCAAACTCAAGCCGTTTTCATGGAGCGGAACGGCTCGTGGCTTGGTAAATCTCGAGTGGCCACTAGTCTAGAAGAGTCACCAAAGCTAGTAGGTACAGTGTTCAGTGGCTTGCACAATTATTTAAACCCAGTCGCAGTCCTAGTCCCAGTTCCCGTACTGGTTTCTAACTCCAACGCCAGCTTCCTGTAAGTCGCCATCAAATTTTCTTTCTTCTTTTTCAGCCCTTCTCACTTCCAAGCATCATATATCTTGTTTCTACAGAGTGTTACAAAAGTCCCATTACCCCCCCCCCCCCCCTCTACATTGCTTACGTCAGTGAAAAATGTTATTTCAACAGCAGGGAGCTGATGAGAGGAGGGTGTACCAACAGATAACCACCGTTTACTCCAGGTTATCTGTGTGAACACCGTCATTTTCCCGACACAAAATTATTCGCCTCCAGGTGCGATGTGAAATTCGCCGCAGCATTGCTGACGTGATAGAGGAAAATGCATTCCGAACAGCGTCTATGAGTTCCTCAATTGTCTGATAACGATTCTGGGCGACTTTCTGTTTGATGTATCCCCATAATGCATTATCACACGATGTTAGATCCGGACTTCAAGGGGGCCATTTCAGAGGTGCCAGTAATGCAGGTGATCCTCTTCCAATCAATCTGTCTCTGAACACATCGTTAAGGTATTCCCTTACACTTATTGCAAAATGCGCTGGCACTCCATCTTGTTGCAACCAGATACGACCAAGAAGTCCCAAACGTTTCAATTCCGGTAAAAACCAGTCACGTAGCATGGAGAGATATGTTCCTTGATTTACTGGTATGGCAGCATGAGTTTCGGGATTTTCAAAGAAATAGGGACCAATCAGATGCGTGGCACACATTGCAGCCCATATCATGACGTGGGGCGGGTTCATTTCCAATTCCTCAAACAAGTGCGGGTTCTCCTTACTCCAGAAATAAACATGTCTATCTTTGGCACTGCGGTATACGGCACATTCGTCTGAGAACATAACTTTTCCACGTTTGAGAATTGTGTCTAACACCTCCAGTAACTGCGCACAGGCGTCACGTTGATTCTCCAAGTCTTGGTCACTCAGTTCATTCCCAAACGAGGGTCTGAACGGTTTTAGACTTAAGTCTGTTCGCATATTTCGCCGTAAAGTCATTAATGGAATGTTCAGTTCCCGTGATCGCTTGCGTAGCGACTTTTTCGGTGAACGTTCCACTGATGCTGCAACTTCCGCTCATGTGTCTGCTCTCCTTCTTGGTCTTCCAGAGCGTGATCTGTCTTTTACGGAACCAGTTTCAAACAGCTTCTTCTCCCAACGTAATATTGTTTGTTTCGGTGGTGCAGTCATATTAAATCTAATGGTGAAATCATGTCGGATCTCTCTCAGTGTTTTCTCAGTGTAAGGTCGCTCATGAACCCAGGTACTCATGACGATTCGTTGTTCCAGGGTGTAATTGGATTCATCAGACATTCTGTTCAGCAATCAATATCACCTACAACAAGAAAAAGCAATAAGTACACAGTTAGATGGGGGGGGGGGGTAATGGGACTTTTGGAACAGTCTGTATATTTGCGGGTTCCAGATTTGTACAGATTTAAAAGCTCCATAATCACTACACTGGACCACTCCATAGTTATCAGTAATCAAGCGCTAAAAGAGTTCAGAAAACTGAATAAACCAGCACAAACCACTGCAACTAACTGCAACAAACCACATCAGATCGTGGGAACGGGTGCTCGAGCTGTACTGAGGCTTGTCATCCGTAGAGCCCTAGGCCTTTGATGTCGGATGGAGGTACCGACAATACATTGGAGAAGACGAGTGACCTTGAGCCAACCCGAGTAATAACGAGTCTCTGCGTTCCCACGGCGTGAGGTCTGGCCAACTTCAGACCAGGCTTGCCAAGCCACAGGCCATGAGAACAAGGCTTTACGATGAGCGATGCTGCTGCTTGTGTATCTCCGCACTGATTGCCACTATTCTGGTTGCGTACAATGCGCATTACACATGAAACATAAACATGTGCTGACGCTCGTGCTACACTATACAGGGTGTATTTGATATGATGGAAGTCCTTTACACTGGTGATAGAAGATGGTATTCTAAGCAAATATCTTCATGAAATTAAGTCGGATCTTAATTAGTGTAGGTGGAATTAAATCACAAAAATCGTCGGTCAATGTCTTGGAAACGGGCTTTCACTTCGTTCCCTTCAGCAGCAGAGCTGACTTCTCCCCGTCACCCTCCCCTCCTACGCTGAGGAATGTTGACCAGAGTCTGCAGTTGAGTGACCTCCTCGCCTTGTCTGCCAATGACATTGAAATACACAAACCGAGCCTATGAACAGCTGATTCACACCTTCATGGGGAGTGGCTACATGACTAGTGATGGTGGATCTGTCTAGGATTTTGCCAGCTTCATGGACTATGCATAGAAAATAGAAATCCTAAAGATTTGGTAAATTAATTTAAGGAAATGTTGGTCTATCTTTGTGTGAAGATAGTGCAACAACTCTAATAAACATATTAATAATACTAATAATGGTAATAATAGGCTTTTAGACACACTAACAGACTGGCTGCGTGGCTCAGCTGTAACGTTCTCGCTTGCTGGGCCCTAGGTTGCAGGTTCGTATCCTGGCGCAGTCAGCTGGCATTTGAGGGTGCGCAAATGCGAGGGAGCCGTGTCAGTACATTTACTGGCACGTTAAAAATCCCCTTCGGGGCAAAATTCCGGCACCCCGGCGTCTCTAAAAGCCACAGTAGTTAAAAGGGACGTAAAACCAATAACATTATTATTAGACACACTAACTTCTTTTATGTTTCTTTTTGGTATGTCGAGTTGCCAGACTTTAATGTACGTAGGATTTCTTGTATGTGCCATGAAATCCATGGAGATGATCGTATTAGATCCCATTCATTTACTACATGACTGAACGTAGATCGCACCCTCGGGAAGGTTAGCACTCTACCACCAGAAGTACACATGCTGACTCTTATTATTATTAGACTATTATTATTATTATTATTATTAGACTATTATTATTATTATTATTATTATTATTATAACACTGTATTATAACAATGTATTTGTATTTTATTTTCATTTTCGTGTATTTTCATATGTATTTACATTGTTGATGGACCAATAAATCAACCCTCCCCCCCCTCTCCAGTTAATGGCCACCCGAGGGCTGGAGATGGGATGGGACAATTCACAATATGAACATGTGGTACCGAACTAGTATTAAATCTTGGAAGTAGTTTTCCATGGGTTCCCACTTCTACCCCAGGCAAATGTCGGGATTGTTCCTAACTTAAGGCCACGGCCGCCTTCTTCTCAATAATCATAACCGCTGGCAGTGCAGCCCATGAAGAGCCTAGGCCTACCAAGCGACCGCTGTCCAGCCATTTGGCCTGCAGATATTAGGGTGACGCGTGGTCAGTGCATCGGGTCCCCTCGGCCATTAATCTTGATTTTCCTGACTCGGGCACTGCCTCACTGTCAGACAGCTACTCAATTGCCCCCACGAGGCTTAGTGCACTGCGTTCCAGCCCTCACGTCAGTTTCTAATATCCCTGATGGAGCCAGTATCGAACCCTGGGCCTCCAGGTGAGAGGCAGTTGCACTGCCCCAACACCACAGGGCCGGCGCCTTCTTCCGAATCCTCACCTGAATTACAAATACCCACATTACTACAGAAACCACAAAACACAGGTTATCTCACAAATTCTACCCACACCCAGCTACATGGGGCTAAATGACCAAAATCGCCAATCCTCTCAAACAAAACATCAAGTATTTTACTTCCGTCCTAAATGCCTAGTTCTGAACAGACTACGGGATGTCGGAATTTTGTCACACTGCATTTCATTAAGTGAATGTTTTTAGTATTTTCAGAAACTAGTCAGCAGAAGGTCCGACACGGACGCCAATGATACATCAGGGCTGAGTATCGAAATTATTTTATACATGAACATCAATCAATGAATTCCACACTTACAAAGTAGGCTACACAATACTACCGGTCCTAACGTCCCAAGCCATTGCGTGCGTTGTCAACAACAACAACAACAACAACAACAACAACAACAACAACGGCAATGCACATTTTCTTACGAGACGGTAGAGCTCATCCTCATAACAGCTGATAGCCTACCACCCCTCAAGTCAACCGGTAAGGTCAATGCTCCGATTACGTAACAACTTCCCCTTCGCGCGTCGTCTCTCCTGGCTCCGCCTCGTTTACCCCAGCCTGCCGCACCACTTTCTGCCTGATTAGTTTCTGAAATAACTAAAAACATTGACTTTTTAATGATTAATTATCAATTTCAAGATAGGTGACAATTTTTTTACCTAGGAAGCTTAGAATAGTCTCTTCTATCACCAGTGTAACGGACTTCCATCATATCAAATACACCCTGTATAACCTACACTAACACCAGTAGTCTCCACTTGGTATGGCATATCCATCCCCCAAGGGTCAACACAGACCATTCCATAGATATACTTTAACAAGTGCTACCAACGTACTATAAACAAGCAATAACAATAAATGTGTATACATTGCTCTCTAACACTTACGACAGAACTACCCACGTTCAACCCCCTATCATGCCTAATCCTACAATATTCCAAACTTTTCTGAGATGTTGACCTTCCATGTTTAAATGAACATACGAAGTGGTGTATGTATACCCTCCTCATGAATGGTTGCCACCTGCAAAGGATTTAAAGTGTACAGATACAATATTGTATACAAATGACTTTGAAACTTGTAGAAAATGACTAAATGAAAATTATGAATTATATCCGTCCATCGATTTTGGCGTCTTCCACACTCACTAGATCGTCGCTAGTTGCTGGTGGTCAGCCATAGTATGGTTCATCAAGCTCGTTCTCCTAGCCGTCCTTCAACAATGTCATCCATTTACCTACTTTCATATTACTCACTCCCTTGTGGTCGTAACATCACAAATCTGGAGATAAATATCTTCCAGTGGCATGTTCCTTGCTGCCAGAATAACTGATCATATCTCACAGACGGCGAGCCAACATTGCAGTTAAACAGGGAAGCAAAATTCCATGCGCATGCGAAATTCTACCAATACGTAACATTAGCAAATGATCTTGCATTAAATTACATTTCATAATTACCCATAAAAATTCGTAAGTGCTGTACACGCACATTGTGCATTCAAAGTAAAAAGTAAATGGTATTCTGCCCGAAGGCAGGTCCGAGCCTCTAAAGAGGCTACCCCCAGCCCGAGTTTACTTGCGGTAGGGTGGCCAGGGCCTTTCCGCTTCTTCTTATGTCAGCAAACAGCGCGCAGTACCTAGAACTGGCATACCATCCAAGTTCCGACCACGCCCAATGCTGCTTGACTGCGGAGTTCTCATGGGATCCGGTGTTTCAACATGGCCAGGCTGCAGAATATTATTTAGGCTCAGTCCGGCTCCATGGCTAAATGGTTAGCGCGCTAGACTTTGGCCCGAAGTGCCCCGGGTTCGATTCCCGGTCGAGCCATCAGGGATTTTAATCCCCTGGGGTTAAGTCCCGTTGCTCGGGAACTGGGTGTATGTGACGTCTTCATCATCACTTCATCCTCATTACGACGCACAGGTTGCCCGCGGGCGTCAACTAGGAAGACCTGCACTCGGCCTCTCCGGAGGTCACACGATCATCATGATCATTTAGGCTCAGAACCCTTCCCCCGAAAGGGAGGATGAGGAAGTACAGACGCTGGTAGTGAGCGCTTGCATTTAGTGGCTTCTATCCTAAATCCTCGTCAAAAAGGACTAGTGAAAAGTAAGACCTTGACCTCCCCCCCCCCCCCCTTTGAACCTTTTAATCCTTAAAAATCCTTCAGCACTATGTCTATCTTATTCGAAATTCGATGTACGACTTCATACCATTCTCGTGTTAGAAGAATAAAATACCTATTGACTTAATGCCATCGTATATTCTTAGGTTCAGTACAAGATTGGAGAGAGTAGATAAAATACAGTAGCCTAAGACTGGTTTACCTGGACAGTCCCACAGAAGCTGTCTTTCCTTTTATACCAGAATATTTCTTTCTTTATTACTCATTAGGCGTAGTTTAATAAACCCACAAAGTGAACGTGGGTGTATTCAGCCTCTCCCTCCATTTCTATATTGTCTCTCGGCAGAGGGAGGTGCACACGTCATGCTGTCTTGGCTCAAATTAAAGACGAAGCAACATTTAATTGAAAAATAGCGGGACACTCCGTAATGGTCTGAGATCGTGGGTGGTAATGTTTACTCTCCACATCAAAGGTGGTGAAACTATTCGTGTGTAACTCGACTGCTAAATTTACAATAATAATAATAATAATAATAATAATAATAATAATAATAATAATAATAATAATAATAATAATAATAATAAAGTGTTTGCTGAATCAGAACAAGAAACTATTAACCAAATTGATCAGTTAAAAGAAACGGCGAAAAAAGCGGGCTTACAGATTTCGTTGGTAAAAACAGAGATGATGACAAGTGATCAGAAATACACTAAGAAAATGATAAAAACAAATTATGGGAGCATCAGGGTCACTGACCGATTTAAATATCTTGGAGAAATAATTAGTAGCAATGGGACGGATACATTGGCAATTGAGAACAAAAAAGGGAAATTGGAAAGATTAAATTTATGTACAAAAAATATATACAATAAAAAGAACCTGTCTATCAATGCAAAATTACGACATTTTAATACAGTTGTTAGACCAGTCATCTTGTACGGCATGGAAACTACAAATATAACCGGAATGGAGAATTTACTCAAGATAGAAAGAAGAATTTTAAGAAGGATTTATGGTCCTAGGAAAACACAGGAAGGTTATAGACTGAGATCCAATGCAGAAATTTATAGTAAAATCGACAACCTTGAAGTGATGATCAGTAAACGGCGACTTCAGTTCTACGGACATATGGTCCGCATGGATTGCTCAAGGTTAAACAAACAAATTTTTGATAAAATCTGGAACTATAAAGGGCAAGGAGGCTATGTAAAACAAATGAAAGAAGAACTTCAAAAATTCAAAATTACTGAAGAAGATTGTCTAAATCGAATAGAGTATAGAAAGAAAATTTTTGGCCTCAAAATTCTTGTCGGGGAGAAGAAGAATCTCAACAGAGGAGAATGGACTGCTGAAAGAAGAGCTGCGCAGTCGACCAGGATGAAAGACTTCTGGAAGAGAAAGAAGGAAACTAGACCTATAAAGAACTGATATTTGCTTGGTCCTTGTTGACCTGTCCACAGTGCATATAATAAAGTGATTAAACCAGAAGTACTGTACGCAGCAGAAACCCTAAACATGCATTTCAGAGACCAGATGGAGAAACTCGAACTAAAGAAAAGGAACCTTTTAAGAAAAAAACATAGGACCAAAATGTCAGGATGATAATTCGATAATATACATCAATAATGAGACTCTCCACAAGGTAATTGAAAAACTCGCAGATATTATGCGAAAGAGGAGGACAAATTTTTACGGTCATCTTTTCAGAATGAACTCTAATAGATTAACGAAACAAATCTTTGATATCTTCCGTAACCGCAACACAAAACCCACATGGTTTAAAGAAACTGAAAAGAGACCTAGTAGAATTAAAATTTACAGAAAATTCACTAATTGAAAAGCTAAAATAAATATTAAACATGAAAATATAAGGTTCCATGACAAATCTTCACTAAAATCCAAACCCATCATCTCGGAAGAAGAGAGGAAAAGAAAATCAGAAAGAATGAAGCGATACTGGGCACTAGGGAAAGAACAACACACAGATAAATGATTGATCCAACTTCCCCCAAAGAGGGTGAAACGAACGAAGAATAAAGACTATAATAATGGTATATTGGCTTTCATGGCCGGTGAATTAAAACTCAGCAATTCTTCTAGGTTTGTGCCGTGTCTTGTGTGGGGTTTCGCCTAGGACACCAAGCTGGCTCATCGGCGGGCTCTTGGTGTCCCCGCCGTGAAAGCCAATATACCATCTTTATGGAAGCCTTCATAGGGAGGTAAAGGCTGATTGAGCTTTTAGTTCTCGCAGTCAAGTGGTGCAGTTGCACCTAATATAAAGGGAGGTGGCGCTCAGTTCGTCACTCCTGTGGGGGTCCGGGCGGGGACACCAAGAGCCCGCCGATGAGCCAGCTTGGTGTCCTAGGCGAAACCCCACACAAGACACGTCACAAACCTAGAAGAATTGCTGAGTTTTACAATAATAATTGTGTGTTAGGAATCAAGCCCATCTCTTCTCAATTCTGCATTACGGGGATGAGTGAACCCGGTTCCAGCCCTCAGAGCAGGATTTGATTTCTTGACAGAGCTGGTAATCGAACATGGACCTCCGCACTGACAGTCAAGAATGCTTGTCACTACGTTACGAGGTGGACTTTTAGAAGTAGGAAATCGTGGGTTGAACTAATTCTGGATTGACTGAGAAGGGAATCAAAACCACCTTTTCCTACCCATCAGTAGGCTATAATATGGCTGAATGAACCCTGAGTAACCAGGATTAAACTTGGAAACCTTGGTGAGAAGAGTGTCAACATGAACTCCTAGCCCACAAATGGTGGTTTTAGTTAAATGTAAGACAGGGTCACGAGTTGAAACATGACCGCAAGTTAACCCCACACAAACATGGAATGCAGTGTTGGGAAGTAACCAGTTACTTTTAACGCCATCACTAGTAGACTCACAGTTACTTTTGATGTGTAACATCTTTCCACTCGGTTGCTAGATATTTTTTGTGGGAGTGATTTTGGAAAAGAAACGGAAATGATGAAACGGAAAATTGTAAAGGAAACAATGAGCGCGTGTGGTGGCGGAGGTTGGTACCACGACGTACTGTAGGCCATATGGCTATGTGGAATCAATATCGCATACGGATTACTTCAAGGTTTGGAGGACCCATTAAAGATATTCCTACAATAAATCATCTTCAAGTTGTCGTTCTTTGGTGTGAAAATATTCATTATATCATATTTGCTGAAAACAATTATGATTCATTAAATCTTCATACATTTGCTGTATTCTTATTTAATGTAAGCACTCGAGGTACTGTCGGCCATGTGCCTTTGTGGAATCTATATTGCATACGGTTTACTTCAAAGTTTCGAGCACCCATTAAAGATATTCCTACAATAAATCATCTTCAAGTTGTCGTTCTTTGGTGTCAAAATATTCATTATATCATATTTGCTGAAAACAATTATGATTCATTAAATCTTCATACATTTGCTGTATTCTTATTTAATGTAAGCACTCGAGGTACTGTCGGCCATGTGGCTTTGTGGAACCTATATCACATACGGTTTACTTCAAGATTTGGAGGCCCCATTAAAGATATTCCTACAATAAATGATCTTCAAGTTGTCGTTCTTTGGTGTGAAAATATTCATTATATCATATTTGCAGAAAACTGGAGTTTTACAAGCAGTTATATCAATGACCAACAGAATTCACTGTTAACCAGGGATAACATGGCACATGTTACACAACATCATATGCGACTACTGTAAGACTCGTAATTTTTGTTGTGTAACATCTTTCCACTCGGTTGCTGGATATTTTTGTGATTTTGAAAAATGGGACGGATTACTTTGTAACTGCAGAGTATCAAGAAGGCAGTGCGAAAGTAGAAATATCAAGTAGGCAGTGAAGAAAGAAAAGTCAGTTACTGGCAGGAGAGTGATGTAACAGCAGAGTATCAAGAAGGTGGTGCGAGAGTAGAAATATCAAGAAGGCAGTGAAGAAAAAAAAGAGAGTCTTGGAATTGTTGTGTATTATAAGAGTGTAAAAATAAAGAGATTTTTTGTGTGTTGATGAATGTCACGGATAATAAAAATGGTAACAACTTCAAGGTAGGATAACATGTCAGATGTTACACATTATATGCGACTACTGTAAGGCTCGTATCTTTTTATTTTACAGTAACGAGAGAGTAACGAAGAGTACTATTTAAAATAAATAATTGTAACGTCGAGACTAACAGACTTTTTATGGTAACGAGAGGATAACGAAGTTGTTATTTAAAATAAATAGCTGTGACGCCATTACTAGTAGACTAACAGTTACTTTTTACGGTAACGAGAGAGTAACAAAGTCATTAAACAAGGTCATTAATACTTTTGACAAGTTACTGCAACTTCGTTACTATTTATGGCCAATAACGGTGACGGTAGGCTAATGAAGTTACTTTTGAAAAGAAACTTATCCAACCCTGATGATATATCATTGCCGTTCTATAAGAGACAACCAATAGCAGATATGCGTGACAGAATATATCTAGGGCACAACCATGACATCCAAGTAACTGATTAGGGATTATTTCTGCTCATAATGCACGCTATGATCATTTTCAACTAAAACGAAGTTATTTTTAGTTTGCTCCAGGGCATTGCCGTGTGTGGTCCGAGTCTTCAGCAGCCACGACAGAATTCCATTAGCATTATCCACGAGGCAGAATCGTAACTTCGATCAATTCCCAAAACGTTTTCCGACAAGAATTCTATGCATTTAAAAACATCACGTCCTGAAGTACTGTAAATGCACATACATAGTGCATATAAAGTATTCATTCCCAGGAGGAAGCAACTGTGCCTGCGGCTTCACCTTCATACGGCAGTACTCGACGCATTCCCAGTGGATGCAAATTTTAAATGTGTACGTAATATCGGTGCGTTCACCCTTGAATCGGCTATTATGCCCTGTTATGAGAAACAGCCGTATCTCTATTTGCATATTAGCAAGAAAGTACCCTTTGTATACCTAAGTGTATACAAAATGGCATTTTCTTTGAGATATATGACTTTTTAGCTTGCCACGGCAGTTTTGTAAAAACGCACTAAACAGGGCGCCAGGGCATGTTCTCCGCAGTGCCTACACACTGCTGCGAGAGATTACGTCACCAGTTACGTTGGCAGCATGGCTGTCGCTTGTATCAATACAAACAAACAGTAAACTTTGTACTCACCTCAGCCATTCATAACATACTGTTGCACTCTTCCAATAATCTTACTATACGCACTGACGATTTCGACAGCCCACAGCCCACACATGTGGCCTTCACCCTATCAAGGACACTGTGCTGCCAACTAAACTGATGACGCAACCTCTCGCAGCTGCACGGAGCCACTGCGGAGAACATTTCCTGGCGCCCTGATGATAACGATTGTCCCTTCATGAGCATCAACATTGTTCAACTCCAGTGATTAGGACGATTTTGAGAACGGTAAGCACTACAAGGCCTACCACTATTACCACTGACTTGTTAAAATAAGAAACTAGATAAAATTGGGACTCTGGATCGTATATAAATAAATCAATGATTAAATAAACAATAAATCAATAAAAACAGACAGACAAATAAACAAATACATCAATAAATATAAATAAATAATTGAATACGAGTTATTAATTTTCAATAAATAATATAAAACGTAGGTAAATGAATAAATAAATAATGAAATGGAATATACAGGAAGAGAAGAATATCTTTCTATAACCACTTGACTCGTATGAAACCCGAGAGAATCGCCAATCGGATATTTACCTATTTTCTTAACAAGAAAACCAAGGCCCCCTGGCTTTGTGAGGTAGACAAGGATTTGCAAGAAGTAGGGATCACCCACGCAAGCATTATGGAACGTGATCTTTTGAAGGAAAATTTTGGAGCACACCGCCAATTCCAAGAAAAAGCTAAATTAAAAACCGGCAAGAAGTGGTCTGAAGAAAGGAAGGAGTTTCACAGGCAGTGAATGCGTAAACACTGGGCTAAGATCAAGGCCTAATGACGGAAACAGTTGAAATGACGTGGTCCATAGTTGGCCTAAACGAAGAAAGAAGAAGAAATGGAATATACACGGATGAATAAATTGATAAGTAAATAAATAGATAAATAATGGTTAATATATTATATAAATAATTAAATCATAAATACTGTATAAAAATAAATAAATAGGCAAATACATCAAGAGATAAAAGGAAGGAAGATTGTAGTTTGGTTGGTTGGTTCCTCAGTTTAGGGGCTGCGACAACGCGGTCATGTAGCCCCGTGTACTTTGGGTGTGTGTAGAATCTGTCTGATAACCGGTTTTAATTGTGATGGCTGTATTAGTGTGTGTATCTGCTTTTTAATTTAAGTAAAGACTGCAACTTAGAATTTTTCAAATAGATCCCACTTTTGCCGCCAAACGCCACCATCAATGACTACTAGGCCTAGTTCAGAACTTAGCTACTAGACGCCACCGCAGTCGGCTCTTGGCAACGAACGTAGTAACCTAAGAACGTTGTTTACATTCTTAACCTATCCAATTTAGCTTCACACAGGTGTAATTAGTGGAAGGTTCTTTAACATGCCATTAATCTATGACATGGGACCGTCGGCTTTACTTCCCCTTCGAAGGAAGACATACTGAGGGATTTTAACGCTCTTAAAAATCCGACGGCTTCGGCCGGGAAGATTGTAGTTTTATGTGAGCCATGGGAACTCCTTTTTACGTGGAATCTGAATCGCAGGACATGGCATTTCACTTCGAAAATCTCACATGCATTGACCGGGAATAGAACCCGTCCACCATGGTGAGAGGCCAAGAGATAAAAGATACGTAAATAAACAAATGAATAACTAAATAAATAGATAAATAAACAATAAACCGAAAATACATAAATAAGTTTATATATAAATAGACAATGTATAAACAGAAACGAACGTTAGAAATTAGTTCCGTGAAGAACTAAACAGCCTATTTTCATATCCTACTTATGGTAATAATAATTGCCTCTATCAACATACAAAATTTCATTTTCATGGCTGTAATAGATACGTGGATATTGAGTACCGTCTAAATATTTCGGATGGTCGCTCTGTTGATATTTTATATGTGTAGGCCATAGAGTCATGTACTATTAGGTGACGATTATTGTACAGGTTCATTATGCAAACGTTGACTTTGATCGCATGAATAGAACACAAGAAATATAAACTAAATTTTAAATATCCGCACAGGCGCCATCCCTAAGATGTAATAACAATTGAACTAAATTAGATGTCAGTGCATTACAATGTGTATAAACATTTCACTGCGCTCGGATGATTAAAACGCGAAAAAAGTATATTTAAATGTTTCAACTTCTCTTAGCTGCCATGTTTGTTTTGTACTTAACAGGTGTTTAAAAGTCACATGAGTGAACTTCTAGTATTGCACTTTTTCACCGTACAAAATGTCAGGGTGATATCGGTAGTAGTTTCAGAGTTATAGAATGCCGTGGAGTATTTCGCACAGCCATCATTTTGGATTGGTGTGACGTAATAAAATGTAAAGTGCATGGTCGGGGTCGGAAAAAATAGTACTATGTCCTTACCGTGTTTCATTGAAATCGCTCCAGCCGTTTAGATTTCATTAGGGGGAAACACACACACATATACGCACAACGGGCAAAAGGTGATCTCATATACCTATTCTTTCATACACGAAAATAGGCTAAAAATACTTGTCAGTAAATAAATGAGTAAATCAATTGGGAACATAAACAAATGATCAATGAATAAGATGATAAATACATAAGACAAAGTAATAGGTTAATAAGTAAATAGACAGATCAGTAATTAAATAAATAGAAATTTGAATTAATAGATATTAAGTAGGCAAATTCATTAAATGGGTAAATGAATAATCAGATAAATAGGCATTTAATGACAAAAGGGATAGGAAGGTTAAAAAATGGAATGACTATAAAGATAAATAGATTGATAACTTAATATAACACAGTAACATAACGAGAGCTGCAGAATTTACCTTGAGAAAATGGAGGCTCGCTATTTATTCAAGTTGGCCATTTGTATTACACCTTGTATTCCAGAAAGAGAAGGGATGGGATGGGATAGGATGGGATGGTAAGAGATGGGATGGGATGAAGTAGGAAGGGAAGGATGGATGGGATGGGATGGGTTGGGATTGGATTGGATTGGATTGGATTTTAAGGGAAGGGATGGGATGGGATAAGATGGGAAAGGGAGGGAAGGAATGGGTGGGAGAGGATGGGATGGGATGGGAAGGGATGGGAAGGGAAGGGAAGGGATGAGAAAGGGAGGGAAGGGATGGGTGGGATAGGATGGGAAGGGATGAGATGGAATGGGATGGGATGGGAAGGGAAGGGAAGGGATGGGATGGGATGGGAAGGGAAGGGATGAGAAAGGGAGGGAAGGGATGGGTGGGATAGGATTGGAAGGGATGAGATGGAATGGAATGGGATGGGATGGAAAGGGTTTGGATGGGATGGGATGGGATGGGATGGGATGGGATGGGAAAGGGAGGGAAGGTATGGGTGGGATAGGATGGGAAGGGATGGGATGGAATGGGATGGTGTGGGAAGAAAATATACATATAACGACACAGATAAAAAGATTTAGTATGCAATACACATACATGCAGGAAAAAATAAGTGAAGGTAGGAGAGGAACGGCGCCAAGGACTATACAAAACAGTCGGAAGAATAATGACAAGAAATTAAACAATCCAATGTTTATTATCAGAATGCTAATCTTGATAATTACCAAGATTATTGAAAACAATTTGGACGATCGTAAGGAACATTCCTGAAAATGAAAAACATATTTGGTAGTACAAAGTCAGTTCGCACTACAAACAAGATGTTCCGTTAGAACTAAACAGCTTAACCGTAAGAAATTAATCAAGAGTAGCCTCTTCGCGGCGCAGTGGCTAGCATTTTTGGCTGTCACCCCGAAGATCCGTGTTCTATTCCCAGCTCTGCCGAGAATTTTATCCTGGCCTGAGGGCTGGAACGGAGTACACTCAGCCTCGTGAGGCAAATCTGAGAAGAGGTGGGTTTGAATCCCACCCCAGCCATCCCGTAAGTTGTATTTCGTGGTTTCCCAGTTTTACTCCAGGCAAATGCCGGAATGGTTCCCAAATAAAAGGACACGGCCACCTCCTTACAAATCCTCACCTGAATTACAAATATATGCACTACTACCGACACCAAAGTAACACAGGTTATATGTATAATTACACACACACACCCTAATACACGTGGCTGAATGACCACGATGTCCAAGCCCCTCAAATGAAACGACAACAACATAATTTTTAAGAAACTGTCAACAGCTGATGCGTTCAGTAAATATTGCAATACGTAGGAAAATGGGGGATATTTTACATTGTGAGGAAATACGAAGCTGCTGAATGTCCGAGAGCTACGCAACGCTGGAAGCAGACAGAATGTGGTGTGAACATGAATGAAGGAGTGGCACAATTGAATAAATGACCGCAGATTGAACTGCAGGGAGGCGACCAGCCTAAGAATGGATGGCAGGGAACTAGAGACTGTGAAAGGAGGGTATTAGAGGAGAACGGCAAGATAATAAATTTAAGTCTCCAGATTACCAGAGCTCTGTTTGTGAGGATATTTCGATGTGAATACCTGTTGATCAGTCCCATCTAATGTTGTTGATGTTTCATTTAACAGCTTTGTGACATTGGTTTTGCTCATTCATTATTTTATTTATTTTCGATTAGGAGTGTGTCCCCCAGTGGCAAATTGGGTATAGCCTACATAAGAAATAAACCATCATACACACCGGTAACAATTCAATAACAATTAAACTGGAGTATTTACACAAATCGTCAGTCTTTTCTTAAACATACCTGCAGTATACTGTATGTTTGAGGAAGGGTTATAAGATTGCGGCAGGTAGAGAGTTCCAGTTGTCAATGGCTCGGTTTACGAAAGAATATTCACCATAATCTGTACGTTGTTGTCGAGCCATAACTTTGAAAGAATGATCACTCCTACTCTTGTAAGTGAGCTTTCCCTTACGTTTGCTAAGCTCACCCCATGCTGGTTGATTTGTATACGTGTTGTACATAGTGCAGAGTCTAGATTTCATCCTCCAAGCCTCCAATAATTCCCATAATTACTTATGTATGTGTGTAATATATCTGATAACCTGTTTTTGTGAAGGCTCTACTGGTGATTGTAATTGCAATTATGGTTAGGATTGGGAAGGAGGCGTCCGTGGCCTTCAAGTAAGCACCTAATGTTATTGTTATTTGTTTTACGTCCCTTTTAACAACTCTGGCATTTAGAGACGTTAAAAATTAAGTAGGCTACCGAGAAAGGCTAAATCACAGAAAACCACATAGGGGCATATGACCTCGTAGTTACGCCCCTTAAAACAACTATCACTAACTAATAACTAACGGAAAACAACTTCTAGGATGGTTGAAGTAGGAACCATACCCAGCATTCTCAGTTCTGCCTCGCAAGGCTGAGTAAACCTCGTTCCAGCACTCGGACGAGATGTATGTACATTTCTTGACAGGGAGGAGAATTGAACCTATATCTCTGCGGTGACAGCCAAGAATGCTAGTCACTACGCCACAAGCTTGCCACGGTGGGTGAGTGGTTATCGTGTCGGACTACCAACCCCAAGCTTGCAGGTTTGCTCTTGGCCGTGGTAAGCATTTTTTTTTGAAAGGCGACAAAAATCACGTCATGCATGTCACACGTTGAGGGCATGTTAAAGAACCCATTTGAATTCCGTAGGCCATGTTCATAATGGCAAAATTAATCTCGGGATTTTCCGCCAACACAAAGTTCCTCCATTCTCTACTAGAAAATGCTATAGTGTCAAGGAGCTTCGATATCTAACCTCCTTGACTTTCATAACATTCCAAGGAACGACAAAATTCGACATCCGAGCTGCCCTCTGGGTGCCAAATAGCAAAGCTTGCACCCAGCACCCAAGGCCATACGATAGTATTATTATTACTATTATTACGCCACCAGGTGAATAAGACGTGGTAATCAAATATGAAATTGAATGATTCAAGGCGTTCCGAAGGTTTGAGTGGGAAAAGGTAGCACGCTAACCATTTAGGAACGAGTAGAAGGGGTCCTGTAGAGGGGAATGCAGATTGCTCGTTTCCCAGCCTGCTCATGAGTAAGCATGGGAGCTCGTACTCACTTGTGTGGATTTTGCACAGGTCTGGTCTAAGGTACGTTTCACGAATTGACTGGGTAGCTCATGCTTGGAAATCTGAGGTTTAGACCCCGGCATTCCTCATTTGTCCAACATTCACTCTTGGCTAATCCCAGCACCTACCTTAACATCAGACCGAAAAAATAGATTACTTTTACACAGTCATCATAATTAAACAGTCTATGTGTCAAACTCCACACGACTCCACATAAATACTCGCGGCTGATTGCCACCATGTACCAAGCCCATCAATAAAAGCAACCCCTTGGCGTAGCCGTGCTCGTTAAATCACTCACCGCGACCATGAAGGGGAGCTGCCGCAAGTCCGGAGATCGGTGGTTCATATCCTGGTGCTGGCAGTGGATAGTGTGAATGTCGATTCCGCATTCCCTCCAGCCTAATACCGGGATAGTACTTTATTTGAAGCCCCGGGGCACCTTTCCCATTCCCTACCCTAACAATTACATTTACACACACTACTCACCACAGACACATAGGTTATCAGGCAAATCGAACACACACCTAAGCACACGGGGTTGATTACCAAGGTGTCTCAACCCCTTAAAAAATTGATGTTGTTAATTATTTTAAGGGCTTTGCGACATCGTGGTCATGTAGCCCAGTATACTTGGGTGTGTTGAATCTGTCTGGTAACCTGTGGCAATGCGATGTCTGTAATAGTGTGTGTATTTGTAATCGAGGTAGGATTTGGGTAGGAAGTAACCGTGGCCATAAGTTAGGTACCATCCCGGCATTTGCCTGGAGTAGAGGTGGGAAACCACGGAAAAACACTTTCAGGATGGCAGAGGTAGGTATCGAATACGCTTCTTCTCAGGTTTGTCGCACGAATCTGAGTGAACCCCGTTCCAGCCCTTTATCCATAATTAAATTTCTTGGCAGAGCCAATAATAGAACTCAGGCCTCCACGGTGACAGCCAAGAATGCTACCCACAATAAAAACAAATTAACGAGAACTGTTAGTGGAATTTCGATTAAGCGGGAGAAATTGTACGAGTTGGCAGCATTGAGCTGCAATTGTTTGTGTACACTGTGTTGATTACTTAATAAGAGCAGTCCTGGCAGTGGTCGTCCCCTCCCGCTACACAAGTGAGCAGTCAGGAGGGGCCTATAACTAGGGTGATGTCGGCACGACCTAAATAATGGGCACGTTCTCAAATTCATCGCTCCAATGTGCGGAGCATTACATGGATACTCAGTCCTCGTCTGTCTGATGTCTTCTCTGAATTCCCGTTCCAATATGAACTGAATCCAGGTGAGAGACTGCCCTAGGCAGCTGGTGGTTTAGAAATCTGTGGTTCAAACTCCAGCACTGTCTGTTTTCCCTGTGTTCTAAACTCAAGATATAATCCGGTGTGGTAATTTCTTTCAAATTCAGGGTCATCCATCTCAACCTTAGACTAAAGTAATTACAGCACCAAGTAAAACCTCAACGCAACATCTTCCATGATCATAATATAAATCATTAACACCATAATACTGTATTATTTAAATAAGTAATTTCCCAGCAAGGTGAATTTATGAAGCAATACTCCCCGTCAAAGGCTCATAAAGCATACACCAATAGGACTATACGTTCCTCCAAATTAGAAATGCTAACTAACACAGTACAAGTACGTCGTTTTCACAACAATGGCAGTTCTTCTTCAAATCGAGTTAATATTGGACAAATTTTTGACATTAAATAATGAAAATTTGTATCAAATCTGGTTTTATTATTTTTAAGTATTTTAGACAGAAAACAATTTTAGATATATTATTGAATCTCACCTCCTTTATTGTATGTTTCATTTTTACCTGTTGAATCATTTCAGGTTGCAGAATCGAATCCTGGCTGAGGATGTGCAATCGCAATTATGGCAGTATTCAAGTTTCCTAGCCATTCCCATTTGACCGGGTGCGCTTGGAGAGGGCTGTTCAGATTACGCGTGGCGAGAATGAAAAATTGGCCTTTAATAATTGAAGATGTCCAGAATACAGTAACATACACCATATTACGATGATCTAAACTTGGCAGCAAACATATGTTTCATTGCGGGGCGAACATAGACAGGTAGGAATGTTGAGGAATGGGCTAGGAGAAGAGAGGGTTTCGTTGGAATAGATCACGAGACCACACAGGAAATTCCTTCTATTTCAGTGCAGGCAGTGGCGAGAGAACCCGCACGAGACCAGGCCACACATCGCTTAATTAGCTAAGTACACAATCCACTCCAACCTGACAATTTAATTACAATCGTGTTGACCGACCGAAAATGCATAAAACTTCGATTACCAAGGCAACACTGAAAAAATGGCTTCCAACACAATGATATTAATTGATACAAACATTGGGTCTGCATTACTTTTGAAGAGTTCAAATCTAAATTTTGTGTTTATCCAATGTGTCTGTTATTCCTTTAGTTTGACAGTTTTTAGATAACTAAATATATTTAGCTTCAATGAGACTCTCACACAACCAACAAATCTGGTCTGTGACCTTTCATTTTATTTACACACATCAAAAAAAGTTTTGCATCACCTCGGTTCCAAGAGTTCCGGAACCTTTAAATACAAAGGGAATAGAGATCAACACAAACAACATTTCAGCTCTTTTTATTGCTCATGAGACCCACACATTGCATGTTGTACCATCATACAGCTAGACTTTCAGCATTTGTGGTCCAGATTGCAGTACACACCACTACCTCTAATACCCAGTAGCACGTCCTCTTGCATTGATGCATGCCTGTATTCGCCGTGGCATACTATCCACAAGTTCATCAAGACACTGTTGGTCCAAATTGTCCCACTCCTCAACGACAATTCGGCGTAAATCTCTCAGAGTGGTTGGTGGGTCAAGACGTCCATAAACAGCCCTTTTCAACATATCCCAGGCATGTTCGATAGGGTTCATGTCTGGCGAACATGCTGGCCACTGTAGTCGAGCGATGTCGTTATCTTGAAGGAACGCATTCACAAGATGTGCACGATGAGGTCGAGAATTGTCGTCCATGAAGACAAATGCCTCTCCAATATTCTGCCGATATGGTTGCACTATGGGTCGGAGGATGTCATTCAGGTATCGTAAAGCCGTTTCGGGGCCTTCCATGACCACCAGTGGCGTACGTCGGCCCCACATAATGCCACCCCAAAACATCAGGGAACCACCACCTTGCTGCACTCGCTGGACAGTGTGTCTAAGACGTTCAGCCTGACCAGGGTGCCTCCAAACACGTCTCCGACGATTGTCTGGTTGAAGGCATATGCGACACTCATCGGTGAAGAGAACGTGATGCCAATTCTGTGGGGTCCATTCAGCATGTTGTTGGGCCCATCTGTACCGCGCTGCATGGTGTCGGGGTTGCAAAGCTGGACCTCGCCATGGACGTCGGGAGTGAAGTTGCGCATCATGCAGCCTATTGCGCACAGTTTGAGTTGAAACACGACGTCCTGTGGCTGAACGAAACGCATTATTCAACATGGTGGCATTGCTGTCAGGGTTCCTCCGAGCGGCAATCCGTAAGTAGCGGTCATCCACTACAGTAGTAGCCCTTGGGCGGCCTGAGCGAGGCCTGTCATCGACAGTTCCTGTATCTCTGTACCTCCTCCATGTCCGAACAACATCGCTTTGGTTCACTCTGAGACGCCTGGAAACTTCCCTTGTTGAGAGCCCTTCTTGACACAAAGTAACAATGCGGACGCGATCGAACTGCGGTATTGACCTTCTAGGCATGGTAGAACTACAGACAACATGAGCAGCGTACCTTCGTCCTGGTGGAATGACTGGAACTGATCGGCTGTCGTACCCCCTCCGTCTAATAGGCCCTGCTCATGCATGGTTGTTTACATCTTTGAGCAGTTTTAGTGACATCTATGAACAGTCAAAGGGACTGTATCTTTGATACAATATGCACAGTCAACGTCTATATGCCGGAGATCTGGGAACCGAGGTGATGCAAACCTTTTTTTGATGTGTGTATTTGTGTGGATCTCAGTGTTACAACTAAGGTAGTGAGCCTTAGAGTTTGCTGCAAGACGATTTCTGGTAGTTTTTAAAATCATCCTCCTTTATCCAGGTTGGAACTGGCAACAGCAACTAGTGAGCTACTCGATCCACCCACTAGTTAGTATCCTTCTTCTTGGTTTGTAGAGGCCCCTTGGACCTCGTGTTTCCTAACTCTGGCGAGCTTTCTTCTTAGCCCAGTATTCCTTCAGCTTTGCACTATGGGTTGCTTTGCTTTCCTTTCCTGAGTCCACGTCACTCCCACTCCAGGACCCAGTGTTTAAGTTGGCAATGACTAGAGAGTGTAGAATGTTCTGATCAGCATTCTAAATTTATCCCTGTTGAATATATCCTTAAGATCAATTTCTAAAAATTCGAGGTCTTTTCGAACTAGTCTCGTCCATTTTGCATTTGTCCCCTTCCCTCTAGAAATGATGTTGAAGATTCATGAGGTCAGTCTTGTCGTCCATTCTGACTGTGACCGTAGAAGATAAGTTTCCTCTTTCTCATGGCTCATGTTATACCCTCTAAATGTTGGTAAAGCTCATTGTAATGCCTGATTCTGTATTCACCTCCCTTTTTAATGTGACCCATGAATTATTATTTATTACTATTATTACATTACATTACAATACATTATGCGAACCGGCCTAAACTAAGGACCACGCAAATATAATTTCATTTCCTTCTCATAGTTATTTCTACCTTTCTCTTCCTCCACACTTCCTTCATTCTTTCAGAGTGTTGTGCCTTTCTCTCTGCTGTCTATCTTCCTCCCCTGCGTTCTCTCTTTTCTCGCACAAGAACCTTTATGATAGAAAGTATTTCCCTGAATTGTGTACTGTCTCGACAGTCGTCATCTGTAATTCCTAGCCTCCGGAGTTCTTCCTTCATCTTCTTGGTGTAACCCCTTTGGCTCTTCAGATCGTATATGTTGTCAAAAATTTGTTTATTTATTATTATTATTATTGTACTAGCAGAAGTACCCATTCTTCGAACGGTGTTCGTTGTTAACACCAGGCATTATCCATTGAGCTACTGTCGCAATGGTTAGCGGTTTGTCATTCCTTCAAGTTTATCAGAACGAAGTTAGTTTACCGGGAATATCACATACACTGTTAATTTAAGGCACTTAAAATGTAGTTTTCGGAGACCCTTTATAGATTCCCGAATTTTGGGTCTCACATTGAGAAGCGCAACATATGCTTTGGTCGTCCTTCTGGGATAATTTTTATATTTCGCCTATTTTAGCATATATTGAGAATTTTTTCTCTATATCCACCCTTCGACTGTATGAAAAGTACGGTGAAGAGTTTTATAAATGATTGGTGTATTGACTCTCATGGTTACCATACCTAATTTTACGATGCACCAAGCATCCGAACACGAGGTATAGGCGTACATAAAGATACACAGAAAGACCGACAGACAATTCTATTGTCTACAACATATTACCCAGATATCCAAATATGGGTATATCTACCACACAGTATCAAATAAAATCATCCTTACGATGAACCCGTATGTCGACAAAAAAAAATTAGTTAAAATGTGCTCTCAGACAAAATTCACCTAACGTGAAATACAATTGGAAGCCTTGTAGACGAAACGCAATACACGCCACATAAAAACTGACCCTCTACGTTGTGCTAGGTGCCCATACACAGGAAGACCCCTTTCATAAATTATAAAGGCTTGTGGTGCAAGAAAATTCAGGTTCTTTAGCCTCAAATTGCCCAAATTCCTAAAAGCCGCAAAAAATGCTGGTTCAATTCAGGAATTTTTGAAAATAATGTTGCTGTTTGGAGATATAATAGACCTTCTGTACTATATGTCGAATGTGAAAATTGCATGAAAAAATTCTAGGTTACCCCTTCACCCCCTTAATTGCATTGATGAATTATACGGTCTACGTTAGTTCCGTGATAACCTTATATTACAGAAATGTAATAAATAGAGTGACATTGCTTCTTACAGAAATAGAAGGAAAGTTGTATGCCACCCCTTGAGATAATGTTCTCATGGTTACCGATTTGCATTCCTTCATTAGTTTGTTAAATTAAATTAGTTTTCTGGGAATATTTCAGAAACTGTTGGATTTAGAGCCTTATAATGTAGTTTTCGAGGACCCTTTAGGGCCCCCGAGTTTTGTTGCTGGCACCGAGGGGATTTATCTCGTCGTTGTACGCCATAATATAATACTAATAATAATATAATATAGGGAGAAATTATAACACCTATTTTTTTTTTAATTCATCCAATGGCCATGTACTTTTCTTTTCAGGACGGGTCAGGGAAGGGATATTATCAGAGAAAGAAGCATTCAAATCACGCATGAGCAAAATGGAAATGGCCTGCCATTTAACTAAGGACATCTTCAACGCAAAACTGAAACATTACTGCAGTGTCATCCGTCCGGAGGTCTTGCATGCTTCTGAATGCCTCACGATGAACAAAAAAGGCTTGGTCGAGAAACTGGAGGCCAAAGAAAGAAAAATTTTGAGAATGATATTGGGGTCCATCAAAGACAATGGGGAATACAGAAGACGGCATAACCATGACCTATATACTCATGTAGAGAAGATAAGCAACGTCATCCGGAAGAGAAGGTTACAATTTTTTGGGCATGTGAAACGAATGAGCCCAGCGAGACTGACCAACCGCAACATAACTTACTTTCAGGAGAGGAAAACAAAATGGGACTGGTTCATTGAACTGGATAAAGATCTGAAAGAAGTGGGGATTACACCAACAGACATTCAGGAGCGCGCCCAACTCAAAAGGAAACTTCAAGCTTGTAAAAGTTCCAAGAAAAACCGAAGCTGAAAACGGGAAAGATTTGGACCCAGGAACGGAAGTAAGTCCACCGAGAACGAATGCGGGCGTACAGGGCAAACATCAAAGCCAGTAGGAGACGGTTGGAATGACGCGGTCTATAGATGGCCTATACGAAATGAAAGAATGAATGAATAATATGGGGATAGGAATATAATAGACCTGCCGTACCACACCCGCAGGTGTAAATCGCGTGAAAAAATCTAGAGTACCCCTTGATCCCCTTAAGCGCATTATACGTATTGATGAATTTTACGGCTTAATTTGGTTCCGTGATAACCTTCTAGCTGTTTGCAAACTTTCACACTAATGTAATTAATGGAATTGCATTGCGTATTACAGCAATGAGAATCCGTTGGCATGGTTACTGGCTTGTATTCGTTCATTAGTTTATTAAATTAAATTAGTTTTCTGGGAATATCTCAAAAACGGTTGGTCTTCGGTCCTTAAAATGTGGTTTTCGGGGACCCGAGTTTGGTCTCTCACATTGAGGGGCTGAAAATGAGTTTTGTCTCGTCCTTCTACGCCTATTTCAGCATGTATTTTAAGGGGGTGGGCCCCTTTTATGAGAGGTACGGAGAAGAGTTACATCAATGATTAGTGTCGTGCCTCTGATGGATACCTGTACCAAATTTTACGTTGATACACCCAGCCGTTCTCGAGTTATAAGGGAACAAATTTGTCCACAGACAAACAAACAAACAAACAAACAAACAAACAGACAGTCAGACAAAAATTTATTTTCACGCGCATCGATCATAAAACAGTCTGAAACGCGTAAACAACTCAAATTTCCGTAGAAATTCAGAGAAAAACACACAAATTTTCATTTTTATATAGAGAGAGATATACTGCACCGCTCGGTGTTGACCGTGTTTTATTGCACAGATTTTGTTTTTACTCGCTAACCGTTGGAAATATACGAAAAGTGATAAGAAGCTTTCGGATAGAAAATTAAATTTTAAGCTCATGTATACCATCAAAAGTTTGCTATTGCTTAGCGTTCTATTTTTATTTGAAAAGGAAATACGAAATTTTGAAACCAAAGGGTGTAGTGACGTCACAAATGTCGGTTTTACTCGCTAACTGTTGGAGATACACGAAAAGTGATAAGGACCTTTCGGATAGGAAATTAAATTTCAAAGCTCGTATGTGCCATCAAAAGTTTGCTATTTCCTACCGTTCTCTTTTTATTTGATATGGAAATATGAAATTTTGAAACCAAAGGGTCTAGTGACGTCACTAAAATGGTCGCCATTTCTTAATAGTGCTAAATTTCGAAATCAAAAGTATCCTATATGTAAACCTGGTAAATCAGCTACATCCATGCAAAATTTCATTTAAATCGGACCAGTGGTTCTAGCGTTATTGAGTAACACTCAGACAGGCAGACAGACAGACAGACAGAAAGACAGACACACACCATCTCATTAGCCTACTTTCGATTTTTGCAAAAAATGAAAGTAGACTTATGAGATCAACACAGGGCGAAAAAAGTGTGTCTGTCTGTGTGTGTGTATGTGTGTGTGTGTGAGAGTCTGTGTGTGTGTGTGTGTGTGTGTGTGTCTGTGTGTGTGTGTATGTGTGTGAGTGTGTGTACTCTGAATGTCTGTCCCCCCGTATCAATTCGAACACGGTGAAACCGAATTGAACGAAATTTGGTACAGAGGTAGAACAAGCAAAGGGCACCTCAGTGTCATGTTTTATATCACCGCCATCTTTACTAAAACTGAATGGCGGCCACTCAAACGTTCAAAACGTAAAATCAAATAACGACTAACCAAATCATCCGATCTCTACCAAATTTGGTTACAACATACCTTCGTATAGGATGCGTCTTGTGACCAAACTACAAGGTCGTCAGCCATACCATTTCAGGATGGCGGCCGTGCGAATTATGCAAACTTTATAATCCATATCATGGGACTCACCAGTTCCGATTATCGAGCCGAGAATCGTTTTAACTGTTCTAAAGGAAGAGGCACGTTCGAAATTAAAAGTTTATTTTGTAATACTATAGTGCAGACGTGATTTTAAAAAGCTGAGCCGATTCAGTAATAAGACAAGATGGCAGCGGATATCTTGTGCCTGACTTATATTTCACTAATTTGAGTATTGCATGCAATATATCGTACTGATACAAAATAAATAAACTTTGTATGAAATGCTTTATATATAAATAATATACTCCAGTGATGAAATCGCTTAGTATAAATCATTATTTGCTAACAAGTTCTATGTAAGTCATTTTATATAGAACGATATTCGTTGACACAATTAGCTCAGTGGTAGAGCGTTAGCCTATCGGTCAAATGCCTGTGGTTCAAACCCGGTCAGAGCTAGGTTTTTTGCTTGAAATGTTATATGTTTATTGTTTTGTAATGACTCAGACGTTTTAAAATTACGCGTTATATTGTGCATATTATGGTGTAAAATATATATTTATTAATTAAAACATAATTCGCCAGCAGATTTACTCGAGACATCTAGCTGCCAAAAAGGTAACTGCACGCCGACCTACTTATTAACTTCCAGATTTTATTGAAAAGTTTCTTCTTCTGGCCGCTAGAATGCACTCGCTCTGTTAGGATTATATTGTTCGATATTTCACCACTGGAGGTCACGACTAGTCTACGTGGGGCTCCATTGATTACTATACCATTGGCATTCTATTCGCTTCGAATTTGAAGAATGACAAGATGATACTACGATACATTTTTACTTTTTATTTTAAAGGGTTTGTAACAGCCTATTTTGCGTTACTTGAAAATGTTATTTGAAGTAAAGAACAAAACGATTTCACATAGTAACTGAATTCAAGCTGTTGGTGTTAGTTCAGGTTATTAATTACTACTTTTATTTCAGGCAAATAGCAATCGAAAATATCCACATAGTTTGTATACACACGTCTCTGTAGGGTCAAAGAAAGATTTGTTAATTCAATTAGGGTTGTGAAAGCCATGCACAACCAGACGTGTAGAGACATGCCTCAACTCAAAGTTGGATGTTGCCCACGGCAGGTCGTATATGTAATAAATAATAATAATAATAATAATAATAATAATAATAATAATAATAATAATAATAATAATGTTATTGGTTTTACATCCCTTTTAACTACTGCTGCTTTTAGAGACACCGGGGTGCCGGAATTTTGCCCCGAAGGGGATCTTTAACGTGCCAGTAAATGTACTGACACGGCTCCCTCGCATTTGTGCATCCTCAAATGCCAGCTGACTGCGCCAGGATACGAACCTGCAACCTAGGGCCCAGCAAGCGAGAACGTTACCGCTGAGCCACGCAGCCAGTCCGGTCGATTATGTCTCCAGATCCATAACATTCTTGAGATACTTCTTATCTTTCTTTCTTCAATGATGGTAGCAGTTTTTATCTAGGTTGTGGCGTTTGGTAGAGGTAAATCGTTTCTAAGGTCTTCAACAAAGAATAGTTCTATTATTCTATTTGATAATAACGAGTTATAACTATACTCATACATTTAGGAGAAAGTAGGCTATATGTTCTTTACTGAACATCTTGTTTTTATACACACATCAAAGAAAAGTTTTGCATCACCTCGGTTCCAAGAGTTCCGGAACCTTTAAATACAAAGGGAATAGAGATCAACACAAACAACATTTCAGCTCGTTTTATTGCTCATGAGACCCACACATTGCATGTTGTACCAGCATACAGCTAGACTTGCAGCATTTGTGGTCCAGATTGCAGTACACACCACTACCTCTAATACCCAGTAGCACGTCCTCTTGCATTGATGCATGCCTGTATTCGTCGTGGCATACTATCCACAAGTTCATCAAGACACTGTTGGTCCAAATTGTCCCACTCCTCAACGACAATTCGGCGTAAATCTCTCAGAGTGGTTGGTGGGTCAAGACGTCCATAAACAGCCCTTTTCAACATATCCCAGGCATGTTCGATAGGGTTCATGTCTGGCGAACATGCTGGCCACTGTAGTCGAGCGATGTCGTTATCTTGAAGGAACGCATTCACAGGATGTGCACGATGAGGTCGAGAATTGTCGTCCATGAAGACAAATGCCTCTCCAATATTCTGCCGATATGGGTGCACTATGGGTCGGAGAATGTCATTCTGGTATCGTAAAGCCGTTTCGGAGCCTTCCATGACCACCAGTGGCGTACGTCGGCCCCACATAATGCCACCCCAAAACATCAGGGAACCACCACCTTGCTGCACTCGCTGGACAGTGTGTCTAAGACGTTCAGCCTGACCAGGGTGCCTCCAAACACGTCTCCGACGATTGTCTGGTTGAAGGCATATGCGACACTCATCGGTGAAGAGAACGTGATGCCAATTTTGTGGGGGCCATTCAGCATGTTGTTCGGCCCATCTGTACCGCGCTGCATGGTGTCGGGGTTGCAAAGCTGGACCTCGCCATGGACGTCGGGAGTGAAGTTGCGCATCATGCAGCCTATTGCGCACAGTTTGAGTTGAAACACGACGTCCTGTGGCTGAACGAAACGCATTATTCAACATGGTGGCATTGCTGTCAGGGTTCCTCCGAGCGGCAATCCGTAAGTAGCGGTCATCCACTACAGTATTAGCCCTTGGGCGGCCTGAGCGAGGCCTGTCATCGACAGTTCCTGTATCTCTGTACCTCCTCCATGTCCGAACAACATCGCTTTGGTTCACTCTGAGACGCCTGGAAACTTCCCTTGTTGAGAGCCCTTCTTGACACAAAGTAACAATGCGGACGCGATCGATCTGCGGTATTGACCTTCTAGGCATGGTAGAACTACAGACAACATGAGCAGCGTACCTTCGTCCTGGTGGAATGACTGGAACTGATCGGCTGTCGTACCCCCTCCGTCTAGTAGGCCCTGCTCATGCATGGTTGTTTACATCTTTGAGCAGTTTTAGTGACATCTATGAACAGTCAAAGGGACTGTATCTTTGATACAATATACACAGTCAACGTCTATATGCCGGAGATCTGGGAACCGAGGTGATGCAAAACTTTTTTTGATGTGTGTATATTAGTAGTAGCAGAAGTACCCGTTCATCGAACGGTGTTCGGTGTTAACACCAGACATTATCAATTGAGCTACTGTTGCAATGGTTAGCGGTTTGTCATTCCTTCATAAGTTTATCAGATCGAAGTTATTTTTCTGGGAATATCACACACACTGTTAATTTAAGGGCCTTAAAATGTGGTTTTCGGCGAGCCTTTATAGACTCCCGAATTTAGTGTCTCAGTTTGAGAAGCGCAACATATGCTTTGGTCGTCCTTCTAGGATAATTTTTATATTTCGCCTATTTTAGCATGTATTTTGAGAAGTTTTTCCGTATATCCACCCTTCTACTGTATGAAAAGTACGGTGAAGAGTTTTATAAATAATTGGTGTATTGACTCTCATGGTTACCATACCTAAATTTACGATGCACCAAGCATCCGACCACGATTTATAGGCGTACATAAAGAGACACAGAAAGACAGACAGACAATTCTATTGTCTACAACATATTACCCAGATATCCAAATATGGGTATATCTACCACACAGTATCAAACAAAATCATCCTTACGATGAACCCGTATGTCGACAAAAAAAAAAAAAAAACAGATTAGTTAAAATGTGCTCTCAAACTAAATTCATGTAACGTGTACTTCATGACGTGAAATAGAATTGAAAACCATATAGACGAAACGCAATACACGTCACATAAAAACTGCCCCTCTACGTTGTGTTAGGTCCCCATACACAGAAAGACCTCTTCCATAAATTATAAAGGCTTGTGGTGCATGAAAATTCAGGTTATTTTGCCTCAAATGGCCCAAATTCCTAAAAGCTGCAAAAAAGCTGATTCAATTCAGGAATTTTTGAAAATAATGTTGCTGTTTGGATATATAATAGACCTTCTGTACTATATGTCGAACGTGAAAATTGCATGAGCAAATTCTAGGTACCCCTTGACCCCCTTAATTGCATTACTGAATAATATAGTCTACGTTGGTCCCGTGATAACCTTATAGCCTTTTGCAAACTTTCACAGAAATGTAATAAATGGAGTGACATTGCTTCATACAGAAATAGATGTCAAGTTGGAGGCCACCCCTTGAGATAATATTGTCATGGTTACCGATTTGCATTCCTTCATTAGTTTGTTAAATTAAATTAAATTAGTTTTCTGGGAATATTTCAGAAACTGTTGGATTTAGAGCTTTATAATGTACTTTTCGAGGACCCTTTAGGGCCCCCGAGTTTTGTTTCTGGCACAGAGGGGCTTTGTCTCGTCGTTCTACGCCATAATATAATACTAATAATAATGATATAATATAGGGATATGAATATAGTAGACCTGCCGTACCACACCCGCAGATGTAAATCGCGTGAAAAAATTCTAGAGTACCCCTTGACCCCCTTAAGTGCATTATATGTATTGATGAATTTTACGGCCCAATTTGGTTCCGTGATAACCTTCTAGCCTTTGAAAACTTTCACACTAATGTAATTAATGGAATTGCATTGCGTCTTACAGCAATAGATGGACCTCTGAGAATCTGTTGCCATGGTTACCGGCTTTTATTTGTTCATTAGTTTATGAAATGAAATTAGTTTTCTGGGAATATCTAAAAAACGGTTGGTTTTAGGGCCTTAAAATGTCTCTCACATTGAGGGGCTGAAAATGATCTTAGTCTTGCCCTTCTACGCCTATTTCAGCATGTATTTTAAGGGGGTAGGCCTCCTTTTATGAGAGGTAGGGAGAAGAGTTACATCAATGATTAGTGTCGTTCCTCTGATGGATAACTGTACCAAATTTTACGTTGATACACCCAGCTGTTCTCGAGTTATAAAGGAACAAAGTTGTCCACAGACAAACAAACAAACAGACAGACAAAACATTATTTTCCCGCGCATCCATCATAAAACAGTTTGAAACGCGTAAACAACTCAAATTTCCGTAGAAATTCAGAAACTTTCATTTTTATATTACAGAGATATACCGCACCCCTCGGTGTTGACCAGGTTTTATTGCACAAATTAAGGTTTTACTCGCTAAGCGTTGGAGATACACGAAAAGCGATAAGGACCTTTTGGATAGCAAATTAAATGATAAATCTTGTGTATGCATCAAAAGTTTGACATTTCTTAGCGTTCTCTTTTTATTTGAAATGGAAATATGAAATTTTGAAACCAATGGGTGTAGTGACGTCACAGATGTGGGATTTACTCGCTAACCGTTGGAGATACACGAAAAGTGATAAGGACCCTTCGGATAGGAAATTAAATTTTAAAGCCCGTATATGCCAAGAAGAGTTTTCTATTTCCTAGCGTTCTCTTTTTATTCGATATGGAAATATGAAATTTTGAAACCAAAGGGTGTAGTGACGTCACTAAAATGGTCGCCATATTTTAATAGTGCAAAATTTCGAAATAAGAAGTATCCTATATGTAAACATGGTAAATCAGCTTCATCCATGCAACATTTCATTTAAATCGGACCAATGGTTCTTGCGTTATTGAGTAACACACAGATAGACAGACAGACAGACAGACAGACACACACCATCTCATTTTTAGCCTATTTTCAATTTTGAAAAAATAGGCTTATGAGATCTCCTTTTGTCCGTGTGTGTGTGCGTGTGTGTGTCTGTGTGTCTGTGTGTGTGAGGTGTGTGTGTGTGTCCCCCTAATAAAATCTAAACGGCTGGAGCGATTTCAATGAAACTCGGTAAGTTCATAGCACTATGCCCGGCGACCTCGACCGTGCCCTTCAAATTTTGTTACGTCTCACCAATCCATCATGGTGGCTGTGCGAAATATTTCACTAGCATTCAAGATCTCCGAAACTATTGCCGATATCGCCCTGAAATTGTGTACGGTGATAAAGGGCACTACTGAAAGTTCACCTATGAGATTTTCAAAAGCCTGGTGACTACAAAACCAACATGGCGGTCAAGCGAAGTTGAGACTTTTAAATAGACTTTTCTCGCGATTTAACTATCCAAATGTAATGAAACTTGGTACAGCAAATGTTTATACACATTGTAATGCATTGGAGTATGATTAATTCAATTGTTTACATAACTTCAAAATGGCGGCTGTGCGAAATATTTCACTGACATTCTATATCTCCGAAACTATTACAGATATCACCCTGCAATATTGCACGGTGATAAAGGGTACTGATACAAGTTTACCTATGTATATTTCATAAACCTGTAAAGTACAAAACTGAACATGGCGACCAAGCGAATTTGAAATATTTTAATAGACTTTTCTAGTGATTTAACTCTCTGAGCGCAGTGAAATGTGGTACAGTAAATGATTTTGCAGATTGTAATGCACTGCCATCTAATTTAATTCAATTGTTTACATAACCTCAAGATGGTGGCTGTGCGAAATTTTAAACTTAAGTTTTTATTTCTTGTGTCGTAATCATGCGATCGAAGTGAAAGTTTGAATAATGAACCTAGGCAATAATTGTCATTGAATGGTACCTAACTCTATGGCCTATACATATAACAATCCTAAATGGCGAGCTTCCGAAATATTTAGACGGTTCTCAATATCTATGAATCTTTTACAGCAACCAAACTGAATATGTTAATGATCATAGAGGCTATGAACATATGTTCACCTATAGGACATTCAGTAACCTGGGGAGCACAAATCCAACATGGCGGTGACACGAAGTATAAATATTTAAATGGACGTTTCTCGCGAATTAACTATCCGAGTGCCGTGAAACGTTGCACATTGAATGCTTATACAAATGTTGATCCACTGGCATCTAATTTATTTCAATTGTTTGCATAATCACAAGATGGCTGCTGTGCGTAATTTTAAAATCTCGATTTTACGTCTTGTGTTCTAATCTTGCGATTTAAGTTCGAATACCACACCTACACAGTAATCTTAATGTAATAGTACAAAAATAAAAATCCAACCTGGCGACCATCTGAAATATTTAGACGGTTCTCAATTTCTACGAATCTGTTACAACAATTAAACTGAAATTTTGTATGTTGATAGAGGCAATTGACATGAGCAGGATGTATGAACATAGGCTGTATAGTTCTTCACGGAACTACTTGTTATATATTAGTATGATGATTATTATTATAAATACAGTAAAACCCCTCAAATCCGAACGCCAGAAATCCGAAATCCCGGGTAATCCGAACGAGTTATTTTCGACAATTTCAAATTTGAAAAAAAAAGAGAAATTTATTTTAGTCATAAAACAATTATATTCTACAATAGAACGTTATTTAAAATAATTAGTTGAAAAATGAACAAAGAAGTACAGTTAGCATACCTAACAAAGTGTAAATGTGCCTAAGCTACATACTTATCTCATCCAGGATTGAAAAACGGAAAAGTTGGTTATTGTATTCCTTAGGTTAATCACTTTGCAAAAATAAATGAAATGACAATAGAAACACACAAAATATCACTTAATCTTTCACTTGAAATCAGTTATCTTCAATTGTCGAAGCGACGAAAACATTTCCGCGGTGGCAATCGTGCGCCAGCGTCGAATGAACAAGACATCGTTTGGCGTGACTACTGCGTGTTGTTCTACGAAGTGCAATGCGATGTCAAGAGCAGATGCAGCTTCAGTATGTCACCTGGTCTGTCGAAGTTTCTTCTTCCTCACTGTCGCTAGCTCAACGTACTGTCCTATACTGTAACGAGGGCTAGTTATTATGTTATGGATATTTTCGGCTAATCCGAACAAATTGAAATCTGAACAGGCTACAGCCCCAATTAGTTCGGATTTCAGGGGTTTCACTGTAGTATATTTTTAGCCTACTTTTCACATTTTGCAAAAATGAGGAAAAAGTAGACTTATGAGATCGATCCGGGAAAATGTGTGTGTGTCTGTCTGTCTGTCTGTCCTTCTGTCTGTCTGTCTGTCTGTCTGTCTGTCTGGCTGTGTGTGTGTCCCCCCTATCACCTCCTAAACGGCTGCAGCTATCAACACCAAATTTGGTAAGAGTAAAGATCTATACTTGAATATCTCACGACCATATTTGAAATTGACGTCAGTGCTACCAACTGCTGAAAAATCGCAATTGAAATTTCAGCTCTATGTCGGATATCTCAGAAGTTATGCAGGCGAACTATTCCAAAATTGGAACACGTATAGATAATAACATTCCAGATTAATTTTCTGAAGTTCATACATGCCAGTGTTGCCAATATGATTCTAAGCCTGCCGGTAGGTCCAATTTCTGAATGCATGTAACTTCTATATCATCGATTGGATTTCAACCAAATTTCGTATGTACTATGTGTACCTCAACACATATGACTGTGCATATTCTAAACAGCCACCAGGGCTGCCAACTATTAATAAATGCTCTCATTATGTTTCAACCCTAATGTCAATATATCAGGAAGTATTCAAGCCAACAGCTCTAAACTTTGCACACGTATAGTACCTGATATTCTACCCAAGTTCGGTGTAACTTATATACATCAGTGCTGCCAACACGATTCTAAGCCTGCTGATAGGTCAAGTTTTTAAATGCATATAACTTCTATACTAACAAATGGATTTCAACCAAATTTCGTATGCTCTTTGTGTACCATAACAGTTATGAGTATGCTTATTCGTAGGAAGCAGCAGGGCTGCCAACTGTTAATAAATGTTCTCTCGATTTGATTAACCCTAATGTCAATATATCAGAAAGTATGCAAGCCAACAGCTCTAAACTTTGCACACTTATAGTACCTAATATTCTACCCAAGTTCGGTGTAACTTATATACTTCAGTGCTACCAACACGATTTTAGGCCTACTGATAGGTCAAGTTTTTAAATGCATATAACTTCTATAATAACAAATGCATTTCAACCAAATTTCTTATGTGCTTTGTGTACCATAACAGTTATGATTATGCGTATTCGTAGGAACCATCAGGGCTGCCAACTGTTAATAAATGTTCTCTCTATTTGTTTTTTAATCCTAATATCAATATATCAGAAATATATGCAAGCCTTCAGCTCTAAACTTTGCACACGTATAGTACCTGACTATCTAGATTAATTTGGAGTATCTAATATACCTCAGTGCTGCCAACATGATTCTAAGCTTTCTGATAGTTTCAATTTTAATTAAATGTAACTTCTATACTAACAATTATTACCAATTGGCACTAGGCTATAATAGATCGTATTATTTCAGATTAATTCTGAGCATCACATACATGACATTGTTCCCAACACGATTTTACGCGCACTGATAAATCCAATATCAAGCAGCATGTAACGTCCGAATTATCCATTAGTCTTCAACCAAATTTTGTATGTGCATTCTATACCTTAAGAGAGGGAGCTCAGAATATATTCAGAGTCACCAGGGCTGCCAACTGTAGTAAGTTACTGTATTGGGCTACATTATTTTAGGTGTATTTCAAACTGCAGTACTCAGAAATGTTGGTATTAGGAACTTGATATCGTTATTATTGCAGATAGGTCTATATAGATTGGCATGAATCTTACATTTTAAGAAAAGTAGGCTGTTTAGTTCGTCACGGAACTACTTGTTATATTCGTTATGTCCATCTAAGGAGTGCGATTGAACATATCTAGCTGATCTTGCTTTCTTGTATTCCCAAAATCACCTTATCTTCTCGCTTATTATTATTATTATTATTATTATTAGTAGTAGTAGTATTATCTGTTCCTGTTTTGTCAACGTTAGTAGCTGAGAACGGTATTTAAGCCACTGTATTCTCCAGTTGGTGGTAAACTTTCCTAGCTCATCAACGATAGTAGATATTCAACACGGTAAAGCCATTGATTAGCAGAGCTGTGCGAGACATCTCACGTTTCATATTTTGACTGTTGAAGAAGTATGTCCACTGAATTATTCATTAGGAAGGAACCCAAAAAGTTCCTGTATTACGAGGAAAGGTGTGGATAATAAGTATCCTGACAGCATTGACTTGCAGATCCCTGTTCGCTGCCACAAACAAGCCACGGAAACAATTCTTTAGAGGAAAAATGACGTATGTCACAAATGACAAAAGCTTTATGCATTCTCTCCTTTAAAGAGAAGATTAATGGGCTCGTTTTCCACCATCACTAATTGCATTTAGCCACGTGCACACCGGCTGCGCCAAAGAGAGAGAGAGAGGAAATGGAATTATTATAAGCTGGCAAAGATATGAGAAAGTTGTTCAGCAGGCTTTGGAGTAATCGTTATTTTAATTTCTTCTACCATCATGTAGAATATAATATTATTTGGTTTAAAAGCCTGCGGGAAAATCTATGAATTTTATTTTCTAACCTACCTCAATATTGCAAATATAATCGATAAAATTCAAACAAAATAAGATGGCAACAACACTTGAGAATAGGTTCAAAAGACGCAAGCTTCGAAGAGATGAAATTCATTTCCCATACATTGAAATTGTTATAAAAGTAAATGTTAATTTTCCAGATGTTTACTTTATGTGTAATTACAGTATGGTTATCAGAGACACTCCACACAGTCAGTACGGCGCTGTTATAGCCCTACTGGTGTAGTTAAAAGGGACGTAAGGAACTAAGATTGGGAAAGAATTGACCATGATCATGAGAAGTGGAAGACAATCTCTGGGTTGGTAACTACCGTAGAATGTCATATAACTCTTGCAACGATACCTCAAAAACGTTTGTAGTCATTATCTTCACGGTGGAGGTTAGAAAGCTGAAAACGGGCACGCTTAAGTAGAGCCTACTATTTACTATCGATACGTGATACAATTTCAGATTGATTGCTGTCATAGGTTCAAAGAATATGGGTACTGGTGAAATGTTTCACGTCGCTGCCATGTTAAAAGGGAAGGAAGCTTTTAGTTTTATGTGACCGTTAATCATGAGATCATGAGCCACGTGAAATCAAACTTCGAATATCTCACATACATTGACTGGGAATCGAACGCAGTCCGCCTTGGTGAGAGGCCAACAGCTTGACCACTGCACTCGCTGCCATGTTGGATTGGTGACGGTAATGAAAATATGAAAGACACGTCCCAACAACATTTATTTAGATCGATCAATTCGATAAAAAAGTTATTTTGGGAAGACGGACACACACACAATGGACAAAATTCATCTCATAATCCTGTATCGTGAAAATAGGTTAATATAACATTGTGAGGTTTTAAGTCATTTTTCAGTGTTGCCTAAGTAAACAAAAGTCAGGGGTATATTCTATTACATGCCAAGACACTGGGTGTCAAGCAAATTACATTGGACAGAGCGGAAGACGAGTAGATACACGTTATAATGAACATAGGAATGCGATAAGATACGGAACACATTCACCCGTATGCGAACATATGTGTGACACGGGGCACAGCTTTACTAAAATCGAGACTGACCTAAAAATAATTCATCACGAATCGAAAGGCAGAGCTTTCGACATAAAGGAAGCAATCGAGATTCAGCTAGCCAAACGAAACAATCCCAACAACTAAATGAACACACTTTTATGGAGAGTTCACCCCTTTTCACTCTACTAAAAAACACACCCTGTCGGAAACAAGACACAACTTAGCGATACAGCCAAGTTAGATAAAAAAGGGGGGGGGGGGATAGCGGTGGTTATAGGTAAATGTTATCTGGATCAGGTGTACTATGTACTTTTTTCTGCAATAAACCTAGGCCGGTATGCGCGGCAGTATTAAAGGTGCCGGGACGCCTTCAATAGACCGTGTACCGCTTAGTTGAATGGCTTTTTAGTCCACGCGTGGCGAAGACAGTTCCACGGTCTTTAATAGTTGTAGATCTTCCTGTATTCAATAACATACATTCTTATCTAGACTTGGCAACGTCACACAAATAAACATTGCACTGATCTCAGAAACCACATAGGAACAAAAGGGGGGTGAAAGGGAAAAAACAGCTTCGTCCAGTTAACACCCGGGTTAGTCGACCAAAACTGGTGCCATAGTGATCACGAAACTGCTCGAAGTTCCAGTAAGGAAGACAAACCGGATAAGTATCAGCCTGTATTATTACAGTATAACCATAGTTGATTTTGTATAACCATATAATCACCCCAAACAGACAAACTCCAGATTTTTATCACCATTTTAGCGTTTTACATAACATTAGATATACTACAATCAGAATACACCGACAGTTGCATTACTAATACTGCAACTAAATAATAGCCTAAGCGTAATGGATCTGATGATGATCGCTTGACGATCGAAACTGGTCATCCTAGTGTATTTATTAATCTCATGTAATTTATTTCAGGACTAGGGCACAACCCAGCTCTTTTTAGGGTGCATTCGTGTTGACCGACTGAAAAGCACCAAACTTTTGTTTAGGTTAATATAATGAAAAACGTACAGACAAGCGTGAATTATTGGCTGATGTGCTAACCTATGCTGACATACCTGGCTGAGAGCCCTTTGAGACAATCCTATTCTACTGTAATAATATACGATACATTAATTAGGACAATATTGCCTCAAAGCACTGAAGTGGAAAGTGAGCAATATGAGGCTCAAATAAAACAGTGTAATTACATTTAAAGTGGCGCTTGATACTTTTATTGTGCGTCAGTGCAAGGCGGACAGGCAGGACGAAGTAATCAATGGGGGAGAGTCTGTGGGTCCCACAGGAAATTATATAGCCACTGAGAGTCGGATGAGGAGCAATAGGAAGCCGGAATATTCCAATATCACTTGTCAACGGTAACTAAAGGAAAAGGAGGGTCTCTTTTCTATAAACAGAAGCATTTGTTTCCTGAAACCAACAGGCTTCTCATTGACAAATCACAGTACTTAGCTATCGAATAGGTTGATCAGGCAACACAAGTTTGTTTATTCATGCAATATGAGCTCAGTAATGACTTGATATCTAAATACAGTACTATAATTGGCTAATTTTAACCCTTACAAATTTATTTATTTATTTATTTATTCATTCATCGTATGGCTTTAATGCCGGGAGTGTCCGAGGACATGTTCGGCTCGCCAGACACTGTAGCTGCTTCAAGCGGACACCCATAGGGTGAGCTACAAGTTCCGTTCAATTTCAAGAAGTTCCAACATTCGCTACCAGATGTCACTGATACCTAGTGGTGAACGTTGGAACTTTGATAGAGCGCTTCTAAGAAATCCAACCTAGAAAGTTAGCTTCACACAAGCTTAGTCAGTAGAAGGATCAATTACAAGCCATAAATTTACGACATGGGACCGCCAGCTTTACTTCCCCTCCGAAGGGAGGCATACGGAAGGATTTTGACGCTCTTAAAAATCCGTCGACTTCAGCCGGGTTTGAACCCGCTATCTTGGGCACAGCAGTTCAGTATGCTACCAACTACGCCACCAAAGCCTTACAAAGAAATTGATGCACAAGTCAGAAATTGATATAATAATAATGATAATAATAATGCCGGCCCCGTGGTGTTGGGGTAGCACACCTGTCTCTCATCCGGAGACCCGGACTCGATTTCGGGCTCCATCAGGGATTTTTGAAGCTCACGTGAGGGCTGGAACGGGATGAACTCAGCCTCATGAGAACAATATTGAGTAGGTTTCTGACAGTGAGACAGCGCCCCGGTCACGGAGACCAGGATTAACGGCCGAAGGGATCCGACGCGCTGACCACTCGTCACCCCATAATCTGCAGGCCAAATGGCTTGGTAGGCCTAGGCCCTTCATAGGCTGTAGCGCCACGGGATTTGGGGATAATAATAATCATACTAATTTAAAAAAAAAACTGGTAAGAACATGCAGTCTTAGATGTATGAGTATATTTATAATTCTTTGCTCTTATCAAGGAGTATAATAACAATGTTCTTAGGATGAACGTCAAAAGATTTGCTCGCACCCCCGGTGCAAGACTGCCACAAGTCAAAAAGGACACTTTTCCAGGAGAAGCATGTAAAGATTTTGAGCAAATAGGAAAAATATCAATATTTACATAATTAAAGTGAAAGTAACGTATTACTAACTTCTAACATTGTCTAGTTCTTTCGTGGATTATAACTGTGTGTTTTAATTAAATATAATAACAATTTTAAGTTATGGCAGTTTTACGGGACACCGACTTGATCATAGGCATTTATAAGTACCACATACTTCAAAATTCATGTTTTTTGACTTGTGGAAGTCTTGCACCGGGGTATATAAGGCTCCCCATTTACTAAGTTTCGTTGCAATTCCACTTTTGCTTCCAGAGGAATTGATTGGACCATTACCAAAAGTAAGCTCATTCACCATATAAATTGTATGGAAACGTTAATCTTGCGACTTCTGCACAGAAAGCCTCTTATATGACACTACATATTTGCTGCATTGTAACTGTATTTAACATAGGATTGGCGATATCTTTGTATTATATGTTCAAAATGGCAGCTACTTGCTGTATGCAGTGTGTTAGACTTACGACTAACGCAGCGAGGTATATTATCTGTTTTTCCCCTCTTCCAAAGTTTCGTGTTAATTGCGCAATTGGATCCTGAGTTATTGATTTCGAAGTTTTAAGAGTATGCTTAGCCACCATCTTGAATATATGGCGGGGGTGTTCTTTTGTCCTGGATATTCAAAGCCCATATACGGTTCTATATGACAGATATCGCATCTCAAAAATATAGGCCTATAGATTTATTTGTTTGTATATTTAATCATTTCAAGATTGCCGATGCACACTATTTTCAGTGAATTATCACTATGAATAATAGTAGCGAGACCGACAGCAGTAGCTTCGCTGGCTGAAGCGCAGCGTTAGGCCATGGGGCCAAGCTCTCTGCTGACTTGGTAGATGCGTGGGTTCGAGCCCCACCGTCGGCCGTCCTTGAAATGGTTTTCCGTGGTTTCCCATTTTCAACACCGGGCCAATGCTGGGACGGTACCTTCTGGCAGGCCACGGCCGCTTCCTTTCACATGCTTGCCCTGTTTCAATCATCTTCATCCATTCCATCTCTCATCCCGACGCGCAGGTCGCCCACGGGCGTCGACTAGAAAGACCTGCACTCGGCCTCTCGGGAGGCCACACGACCAAAAAAAGGAATGGTAGCGAGGTCTTGTGTATATTACTCTTCTCTCCCCAAATTTCGCATTAATTCTGCTATTACATCGGTCGTTAAATATATTCAAGTCTTAAGAATATGCCCAGTCACCATCGTGAACGTATAGAGTTGCTGTTCTTCTGACTTGGTCATAAGAGACACTTCTACTTTACTGCTAATTTTCGTTGCTGTGCCTTAAAAATGCATTGAGTTATTCATTATCATATTCTATATTTTCAAGATCGTCGGTGCGCGTTGCATTCAGTGCAATATTCTTATGGCTTATATTAGCAAGGTCTCTTATATGGTAACTTTCTTCTTTCCGAGTTTCGTTTCAATTGCGGAATTACATTCTGAACGTTTCACTATTGCGATTTAATACTATGCCCATCCGCCACCTTGCAAATTTAAAGTCGCTGTTATTTTGCATTGGCCCTACGATATTCCATATAGCCTAAGTTTCCAAGTTATCAATAACTAGCAGTAGTGCCCGGCTTCGCCCGGTGGATTTATTTGTTTTATGGATGATAATGAATACTACTACAGAACTGGCACATGATACTTAACTAACAGAAACCAATATTTTAAAAATATATATTTTTGTGGTGGTTGGGGTGGTGGTTGTTGTGGGGGTGATAACTAGTACAGTATAATGGACGTAACATTCAGGTCAATTTCCCGTAATGATAATTATGAATAGGGAAATAGCTATTTACTAACTACAGCACTGACACATGTAATTTACAAACAAATTTACAAAAAAAAAATATAAAGAACAGGCAGTGAAACAAAAGACACTGCCTAGGGCCTATATCTCATTGGCTGTTAGAAATGTAGAGACCAATAGTGTCGTCTTTTGTCGGATAGCGCCGTAGGAAAATAATCAGAACTCTTTGGCAAACTTCGGCTGCCCCGAGCTACTGAGGTAGCAATAGTATCATTTATCGCCACAAAGCACTTAACGATAAGTTTCAGAATAAATGAAGGTAAATTTGAAAGCATCAACGCTTATTGTAGCTGATAACCTCAATGTAATGCACCAACACCATTGCACTTATACAGAGGCATAATATTTTCATGATGATAACTGTTTAAAGGGACCTAAGAAATCTTTTTGCACTAATTATCCCCCGTGACTGCAATTTATAAACAGCGCAAGATGCAACTATTTTCGCAATTCTGCACCAGAACACTGGTAGGGGTGACGTGATGCAGCCCGAACTGCCCGTCAACAACAGACTTATTAAAATACTCTTACAGTTACACTACTACGCACATGAATGGTTCTAGGGCCTTAATACGTGGTTTTCAAGTTCATTTTGTCTGTTATTCTAAATGGAGGGAATGGGGAGCGTTGTCCAAAATATCAAGTGAACAGTGTTACCAGCAGGGTTTCAAAGTGTATGTAAAATTTGGTGCAATTAAGAGAAACGGTGTAGATTTGTGATGAAGGGTCTAAATGCAGGGAATAGAGGGGTCTGTCCAAAATTTCATGCAGTCAGTGTTACTCGCAGGGTTCCAAAGGGTAAGTATACAAATTGCAGTTCAGATCGGTGAAACGGTATAGATGTGTAACAAAGGGCCTAAATGCAGGGAATGGAGGGGTCTGTCCAAAATTGCATGCAGTCAGTGTTACTCGCAGAGTTCCAAAGGGTAAGTATACAAATTGCCTTTCAGATCGGTGAAACGGTATAGATGTGTGCCAAAGGGCCTAAATGCAGGGAATGGAGTGGTCTGTCCGAAATTTCATGTAAACAGTGTTACTCGTAGGGTTCCAAAGGGTAAGTATACAACTTTTGGTTCAGATTGGTGAAAGGGTGTAGATTTGTGCCAAAGGGCCAAAATGCAGGTAATGGACTGGTCTGTCATAAATTTCATGTAGGCAGTGTTACTCGCAGGGTTCCAAAGGGTAAGTATACAAATTTTGGTTCAGATCGGTGAAACGGTGTAGATTTGTGTCCAAGGGCCTAAATGCAGGGAATGGAGTGTTCTGTCCGAAATTTCATGCAGACTGTGTTACTCGCAGGGTTCCAAAGGGTAAGTATACAAATTTTGGTTCTGATCGGTGAAACGGTGTAGATTTGTGCCAAAGGGCCTAAATGCAAGGAATGGAGTGGTCTGTCCAAATTTTCCTGTAAACAGTGTTACTCGCAGGGTTCCAAAGGGTAAGTATAAACATTTTGGTTCAGATCGGTGGCAAGGTGTAGATTTGTTCCAAAGGGCCTAAATGCAGAGAATAGACTGGTCTGTCATAAATTTCACTTAGTGTCATTCGCAGGGTTCTAAAGGGTAAGTATACAAATGTTGGTTCAGATAGGTGAAACGGTGTACGTATCACTAACCATAACGCCAGCGCATGCGGATGGAGCTGTTCGGGAGCACTTGTTCTACCGACTTACTGAACAAAAATCAATCTTGAAGGTCACCTGAGAGGTGTAGCCTAATGCTACATAGCCTCAAGTATTCCTCTTGAATCAGGCTATCATATAAAAAAGAATTTTTCGAATCGGACTGGTAGTTCCAGAGATTAGCGCGTTTAAACACATAAACACACAAACACGCAAACACGCTAACACACGAACTCTTCAGCTTTATTATAGTAGTATAGATTCTCATTATTTTATTTCTGAAATATGGAAAGTTATTTGTTAATAAAATATTACTTTTCAGGATGGCCACTGCGTGCTGTATTCAGTGTAATAAACTTTCACTATCGCTTCTAACGCCCCATATATAATACAGCAGAATGACGACAAGAAGGATTAAGAATGATCTGATGATCTGAGAGAACACAAGAAATCGCGCGCACAAGGGGCAACAGAATAATGACAAAGAGGGTTAAGAAGGCGGTGAACATGATCTGAGAGCACCCAATAGATCGCGCACATTAGAGGCATCAGAATAATGAAAGGCGAGTTAAGGTGGTGAACATTATCTGAGAGCAACTAGGAGTTCGTGCACCATAGCGGTAACAAAATGGCGACACGGTGGTAAAGAAGGCAATGCTCATTTATCAGAGAACAAGCACCCAGGAGGTCGCGCGCCCTGGCGGCTAGCGCATATGGTAGACCTGGTCCTGACCCGGCCAAGTAACCACTTTCTCCTGTGGCCTACTTGTCTCAGCACTAGCACAGCCAGTCGCTCTCGCACAGTGGTCGGCTATGTTTTTGGACATTTTCGTTAAAACATTATGTTTTGTTTAACCAGCTAGAAAAAATAATATTACGAGACATATTATTAATAGTAAAAAAATAAAAAATAAAATTAAGAATTAAGAAATGATGCTCTCCTTCCTTAGTGGTATGTCAAATATTATTTACTTTATTTATTGGCTAGTAGTATATTGGTCATCAGTCCAGTGTGCTTGTGAGTGTTAATATTTGATGGCCTCTGTTGTTGAGTGTTACTGTGACTAATATAATCTAGGATTGTGATAGTCACTACTGGATTTGAAGGAATATTCCGGCATTTGGTCGGTTAGGATTGGATGATAGGGTAATTGCCTTAAATTGAGTGAATTGGACTGAGCATTCTGTCGGAAACAGTGGAGAACAACTTGTAAGATGGCCGAGAGCAATTTGAAGCCCATTTCTCTTCCTAAGTATCACATGGTATTTCAAGCCTTTCTAGCCATTATACCAAGATGTTTATCCTCAATGACAAGGCCGGAATTCTAATACAGGTCATTTCAGTGTAGTGTATAGCTACTACTCCCGGCTCCGTCAGGGATTTTGGAAACTGACGTGAAGGCTGGAACAGGGTGCACACAGCCTCGTGAGGACAATTGAGGAGCTGTCTGACAGTGAGGCAGCGCCCCGATCACGGAAACCAAGACTAACTGCCGATGGGGCCCGATGCACTGATCACGCGTTACCCAAATATCTGCAGCCAAATGGCTGGGCAGTGGTCGCTTGGCGGGCCTAGGCCCTTCACGGGCTGTAGTGCCAGGGGTTATTTATTATTAATTGTGAAGCTACTACACTACCCCTAGAACACGATGGTGGCTGGTCTAATCCCTATATATATAAAAATGAAAGTATGTCTGTTTTGTTTCTGAATTTCCACGGAAATTTGAGTTATTAACGCGTTTCAGACTGGGTTATGGCGGTTCCGCGCAAAAACAAAATTTTTGTCCGTCTGTCTGTCTGTCTTTCTGTGTGCAACTTTGCACGCGCATCACTCGAAAACGGCTGAGTGGATCAACGTAAAATTTGGTACAGATGTCCAGTCCATCAGAGGCACAAAAGTAATCATTGATGTAACTCTTCTCCGTACCTCTCATAAAAGAGGGCCTACCCCCCTTAAAATTCATGCTGAAATGGGCGTAGAAAGACGAGACAAAGCTCATTTTCAGCGTCTCAATGTGAGAAACAAAACTCGGTGGCCCTACGGGACCCGAAAACCACATTTTAAGGTCCTAAAACCAACAGTTTTGAGATATTCCCAGAAAACCACTTTCATTTAATAAACCAATGAAAGAATGCAACCCGGTAACCATGGCGACACAATCTCAGGAATCCATCTATTTCTGCAAGACGCAATGCCATTCCATTTATTACATTACTGTGAACGTTCGCAAACGACTATAAGGTTATCACGGAACCACCTTAAGCTGTAAAATTCATCAAATATATATAATGCACTTAAGGGGGTCAAGGGATGCTCTTGAATTTTTTCACGCGATTTACACGTTCGGGTGTGGAACCGAAGGTCTATCATATCCCTATCCCTATATTATTAAATTATTAGTATGATTATTATTATATTATGGCGTACAAAGATGAGACAAAACTCATTTTCAGCCCCTCGGTGGCTCGAAGGCTACTACGATTTAAGGCTCTAAAACCACGTTTCTGAGATATTCCCAGAAAACTAATTTCATTTAATAAACTAATAAATAGATGACGAGTAGGCTACAGAAGAACACCAAATCAGGAGCTATATAGTGTACCCGATTGTCACCATGTGGACCATGTGTTCGTATCCCAACTAGCTCACGGTCTTTCGAGGTATGGGACGTTCCTGCCCACAATACGACCACATGCTCAGGATTTGAGTCTACCAGGTAACTACTCTACAGGAAATACACAACATTCCTAAAAATAAAACATTTACTGGTCTAAAATCATGGCTATACAACAAATACAAATCAAAGGACAAATTACATTTAATTCCCACAAATAAAATAGGGTTATTCTGTGAGCTTTCTTCTACATAATAGTGCTACACTGCACTCAAACCTACTTCTAACATCCTGTCAATAATAGTTCAGATTACAAGGTTTCCATAGTGTTCATCATGTGACACAATTTTAGTTAATGGGAGTATCTTAATACAAAAATCACATGTCACATAAAAATTATATTACTAAGACATTATTCCGTCTCTTACGGCATTTACTTTAACTAGCAAAACTTCATTATATTCTGAATTTACTAACAAATATTTGTTGTGTCGTGCGAATCATCTTCCTTCTTTCCATCCCTATGAACGATCTAGGACAGTGGTACATGCTCCTTAAAAAAATAAACATGGACAGAATATTTTATAGTTTCACCATATAACGATTTTTCTGGGTCTTGTCGGGCTTACCATAGTTACAACTGTGTCATGTTCTGGGAAAAACACATACCCGTATGCATAAATTAGCATGAACTGGCAAAATGCATTTTAAAGAAGATGCCTACATTATTTTGGTTCAGCTTTCCTCCTCAGAGGATAACTTCACCAAATATTATCTGATTTCTATGATCCAACAACCTATGTGACTTGCCACACACCATTCAATTCAATTGGCATCATTATAATACTCATATCTTAATTGCATATTTAAATACCGAGATTCCTCAGTGTCCTACTGTGACTGTAAATGACAAGGGATCGGTCGACCGACCTTTCTCCCCCTCAGCAGGTCATAAAATTCGTTCCAGCTGGCTAACCAAGATGGCCGCCACGGAAATGGTCCACACTACCTCTCTCTCTCTATCGTCAAGGTCAAACTTGTTTACAATTATATAACAGTACAGATACGCTAGGCGTGATTCCTAAGTAATTGAGTCATTTAATTAATTAACACCTATCTTTATAGTGTATTTGGGCTCAAACTGGCTCCTTAATAAACATTCATGGCTGGGGTGGAATTCTAGTGATAGCCTTGCCGTTCTATGGTGGTTATGTGGCTTTAAGACGCGCATCATAGTGAAACCCCACGGTTTTCACCAGCAGCTGTCAGTAATAATATCAGGAAATCTGCGTTCCTAGACGACGAATATGATCCTACCTATCAGGGTAGACCATTGGTACAAATGCTCACTGCGTCTCGACGGACGTCAATAGTGGCCATAATTCATGCAAGCGTTGGAAATAGACAGGATCTATCCAAATCGCTGCGTATAATACAGTATGCACAAAGGCGATACTCCTCGAAGATTCAGCCAACTCTTCACCTAACGCGCAAGCTATACTAGTCAAACCCCGCGATTATCTTACGTAAATCACTGGATTCTACGTTAATCTGCACGCTATACATGCGGCTCCAAACAATCTTTCACATAGATGACTCCATTATTAAGGCACCTGCGTTCTCCCCGTCATACTACTTAAGCCAAAGCTTTACATAGCTCCTAACATAAATGTATAAATTTACTGGCTTACTTTAATTTAATGGTCCTCAAACATAATCCTAAGGATTGACCATATCAAATCAAATATTCATTCAAATTTTCACTGACACTGAAAAAGCTCTCGTATTTCACTATATTCCACGTTACATTTTTACTGTTTACCAAATTACAGTATCTTTAAATTAGACATGACACTATTTGAACATTATTTAGGCCACATTTGCCCATTACTTTATTGTTGCCGACCCCAGTTTATTATTATTATTCATTTACCGTTACCGTTAGATTCATCACTATTTTTGACCTAAAGGGTCCTAAACAAATCACCTTCCAAGCCATACTTTATTCAAGACGAGTGGTGAAAACTCGTTCAGTAAGTGACTATTACATATTTTAATCTCAAAGTGATAAATCGTTACATGGTGAACCATTCAGTTATAAGGATATAATTGCATGTGTACTCACTTTTTCCTTCTTGCTGGAAAATGCCAGCTCTTCAGCCTGAGCGCTACCATGACGTTTGGTTTAACCCATCATGATATCCTTAACACAACACTGAGATTCGCACACTTGCCACATGATACACATATTTTTATAAGTGGCCTTTACCACTGCTATACACTGAATATTAACCATTAGACACATGAACACTTTAAATCATTATTTCACAATTTATTTACACTTCATCCACGACTTCACATGTTGATCCTTAATCCGGACTTCTCCTACGCTTGATCTCAGAGATGCGATGCAATTATGACAACCGCTGGTCTACGTGAAATCTAGTAGCGTTTTACGGATGTTCGATCCTCGTTCCCTGCAATCACGTTCAGCTCACTATCCTGGTTAGGTGGCAATGACTTCCACGCTCCCATCACTGTAGTGATCCTGATGATAATGTCATACAATTCTGACAATACCTCCCGGTATAAGAACTGTTCGAAAACATTATAAGTTCCTTTCGCTGTAGCGAATTTATATCTGCGTCAGATAATAGATAAATATCTGTGTTAATTTACTTTCGACGCACTTCATGATTATTTATGAAGCTTATAACTTGCTTCCATTGACTTCAACGGCGGAGCGTTGATATTTTAATACTTGGCGTGCTTACTGCAGAGCGAATGTAGACAAAAGACTTCTAACTCTCAACTGCTGTAGGTCAACTAACTTCTGACTGCTTCCGACTGCTTTCAACTGACTGCTTTCAACTGACGCTTGGCGCGGGCTGCTCTCCCTTATAAAGGTTTCTTGCACAAAATAGTTCACGGGACATGTGAGAGCGACTCCCTTCTTGAAATAATCCCTCTTCAGCCGAAATGACATCTGCATCTTGTTTACTTAGGTGTGGAGGTTTCAAAAACATTCGCGTGCCGGCGATCGCTTCGGCCAATTAATTACAATTAATTGCCTTAGTTCAGCGCGTTATGACGCCACGGTGGGGGTTCCCCGCTGGCTGGTTACAATATCCCTGCTCTTGAGCGTGAGTTAGGTTGTAATGCGGTCATTTGGAGATATAGGCATTAATTTAGGTGAAAAACCACTCCTAAATTACTTCTCCGTGAATATATTCATCTGTGTGTATATTTCAATGCATTACAATGTTCCATTTAGCTGGAATTAATTAATTTCCTTGTGCATGCGGTCCCGCCATCGCTTGCCCCGTTGTCAAGTAGTGGATACCCGGGTCATTAATTTTGAGCTGTCTCTCCGCTCCAGACGTAAGTAGTGCGGTCGGCGCCTAGGCTACTCCACCCACTCGCTAAGGGTCATTTGTAAACTGCCAAACTCGCCCTCTCTCGTTTTCGTATGCTCTGAAAACGTATATTTCCTTTGCATTTGGCTACAATTCCTCCTTTTAAATTGCTATGATTTTCACGTATAAATCGTGAAATCACGCTAGACTAATATATGTCAGTATACCTCTCATTGCTCTGTGGGTTCCCTATAATTGCTCCCCCTTAGAGACCAATGGTTCGACCCTAGGCATAACCATGTGCCTGGTCTTCTCTGATGAGACCTGAGTTCGATGCCAGACTGCCGTGACTAATTGGGCACAATAGATACACGGAGAAAATCACAGATGTGGCCAGGAAGAGACGTCTAGCTTTCTACGAACATTTCTCAAGGATGAACCCAACAAGACTAACCAACCGGCTTCTCAACTACTGGGAGAATAGAAAGAGCGTGACACCGTGGCTAACAGAAGTTAACAAGGACATCCAAGAACAGAAGATAATGGAAAGTGATATTAGAAGCCGATCACATCTCAGATGATACTTAAACAGAAAAGTTTTCAGGACAGACCACCCTGTAAGAAAACTGGTATCTGCTGGACAAAAGAGAGAAAGGAGAAACATAGCCAGAAAATGCGCGAATATTGGGCAAATATCAAGTCCCTCGCCAAGGTGAAAAGTTCAACGTCGTGTTCCTTAGCTGGCCCATCCGAAAGGAGAAGAACAAGAAGAAAATAATGAAGTAACGCAAGCCGGTAACCATGACAACAGTATCTCAAGAGGTGACATCCAACTTTCCATCTATTTCTGTAAGAAGCTATGCCACTCAATTTATTAAATTTCTGTGAACGTTTTTAAATGGCTATAAGGTTATCATGGAAACACACATAGACTGTAAAATTCACCAATGCGCTTAAGGGGGTCAAGGGGTACCCTATGATCACTTTCGTGATGTTTATAGTGCGTTTTTCTTTTGTGCCGCATTTGTCAGTTAAATGCTTTTGAGACCACCGAACGAAAACATATGTACTTATTCATTTCTGTTAACATTATAATGTTTATTACTAGTGTTTAATCTCTCTCTATATATATATCTAAGACTCTTACCTCAGCGTGTTAATAGGTCATGCGCCTCCAGCTTACGCTCGCATACTGAAAAGGGTGTCGACTTGCTTGCTGCCTTCCTGTATGACTGACGTCACAGCTTGCCCTGGCCAATCATCGCCCGCCAGCCTGGCTTCCAGACGTTTCTATGATGTTATTATTTAAGTGGCGGCGTTTTGCTCTCCATCAGCATTCCTTCTTCAAACCTTCTACGGTCTTCTTCAACTAGCGAGAGGCATTCGTGCCTTCCGCCCTTCTCCGGGGCCTTCTAAACTTCAGGCCTAATCTGCATTTATGAGTGAAACTACCAGGAAACGCAACAGCAGAGAGCTTCAGCACTGAGAAAGTGCATTCTACGTTTTTACTCCAAACCGCAAGAAGCTGCATCAAATCGCAGTTCTAAATGCCATGTTATTTGGCATTCAAGAAATAACATCAAAACCTAACGATGTTAGCCAATGTACAGCGCTGGTCGCCCTGGCGAAGTTATTTTCCTGATGCTGGACATTTCAAATTCTACTACCAAAAAATCTAGTGTTGGCCACGGCAGTCTCCGTCAGCATGCTTCTAGTCATCGCCACTAAAGATAAGTTTGTGCCTTTATTATTATTATCTTAATCATCTTCGTTTTAAGTGTTTGCTAGCAAGTGCAAGAATATTAAATTTGTGTGTGCATCAAGCAGAATGAACTTTTGAATAATAGCACATGGCTGTGCCAACCTAAATAAAATTAATGAACATTTGAAACTGCCCCAGGCGGGCCAGCATAACTAATTTTTTAATTAAGGCTTTATTAATGTGTTTGCAAGTTTCACCCTAAAAAATAAAAGTATTGTATTTACTCTCAATGTTCAGTCTAGTATTGAAAGAACCAGGCCGCATTTCCTTAGCCCAATCCTTTCAGTCTAATCTTCTCTTAAGGAAGTTATTTTGTCCAGGCCTTAAGCCTGATGCTGTCCTCCCGTTTATGTTGATGAATCTGGGCTGTTCTCCACATAACCATTTTGGTGCCTATAACCGGGATGCTTGTAAACATTCTGTTTAACCAAATCTTCAAATTTCTTAATGATAGAACTAATTCAAAATTTAAATGCCATACTGAACATTGAGTGTGTTAATATTTTAAAAATTGTGTTTTCTAATCTACTTCGAAAGTTTCAGCTCGAGTGTATATGGTTGGCACTGAGAAGGGAGACAAACAGCAGGCCCGTATTTCACCGCAGGGGAAGCCGCACTCTCTTTTCTGGCAGACTGTCAACTTCTTCTGAAGCAAGGTGTACCAGCTCACAGTATAGTCGTGAGTACACAACAAACTTTCATAATGCCGATTGACGAGAAACTCATTAATGCCAGAGCTTCTGTCAAAGGCAAGTTAACGCGTTTTCGCACTTTTCTAGATGAGCTCCCGGAAAAAGAACGTAATAGTGACATAATTTCTCAAAGACTGAAAGGTTATGAACAGGCCTTTGAGAAATATGATGAGATCCAAAGTAATATTGAGACCAAGGATCCCGATCAGCAAAGTGACCGCTGTGAGGTTGAAAATCTATATTATAAGGGGTTCGCAGACGCGAAGCAGCTTTTAAGAAGTTTAACATTGCAGGAAAAGCAGGAGAAAATTCCTTCAGAATCTTCTTCTTTTCCTTCCCGTGTTATATTACCGAAAATAGAATTACCTAAATTTACCGGAGATGAAGCTACATGGGAACCATTTTTTGAATTATTCAATTCATTGATTCACGAAAACGATTCTCTTCCTTCAATACAGAAGTTTCATTATTTGCGTTTGTCCTTGCAAGGCAACGCACTTAAACTCATCCAAGAGCTTACGTTGACAAATGAAAATTATGAAGTAGCTTTGGCACTTCTCAGAGATCGGTTTGGGAACACTCGTTTAAAAACTCAACGTCACATACAGGGTTTATTCAATTTACCTAATGTTCAAGCTGATAATCTTGCCTCGCTTCGTAATCTGATCGATGCTGCGGAACTTCATATTCGTGCGCTTGCAAATTTGGACCAACCAGTTGACCATTGGGATCTATTTTTGATTCATCTTATTTCTGTTAAATTAGACACTAAAACTTTAAAAGATTGGGAAGCAGATCTGTCGCAACATTCATTGTGTACCTATGAAGCTATTATTAAATTCTTAAAGGCGAAATGCCAAATTCTCTCTGCTGTAGCCAGCCAAAAGAGTAGCTCTACCTTCAAACCTCCCTCTAATAGTAAGGACATCAGCCCCACTCAGAGAGTACTAAGGTCACATGCCTTTTCTACCAATATTCGGTCTTCCAATCAAGTACAAGCTTGTGTTTTGTGTCAACAACCACATAACTTGTACCAATGCGCTCAATTCAAATCTTTATCTGTGGATGAAAGACGCAAATTAATTACCACCCACAAGCACTGCTTTAATTGCCTATCAGCGACACATATGATAAGCAATTGTCATTCTGAACGGTTATGTTTTCACTGTAAAGCAAAGCATCATACTTTCCTGCATAGGCATGAAAGATTGCGGTCATCAGCAACCAATAGTTCATCCGCTAAATCTAATTCTGAGACTTCGCCTAATAACGCTCAGTCTTTTACTCAAAGCTCTGTTTCGTTCAGTAAAACTCAAGTTTTATTGTCCACTGTCCAAATTCTAGTGAAGAATGTTCACGGAAAATGGGTTTCTGTAAGGGGATTGTTAGATAATGCTGCAACTAACAATTTTATCAGTGAATCGCTAGTTCGCAAATTAGGTCTACAAATATGCCCTACTTCTATAGAAGTTACAGGAATTAATGGTTCCAAATCGCAATCTCTGAGTTATGCTAAAGTGGATGTAAAAGATTCCAATAATCTTGGCATTCATTTAAATTTAGATTTTTTAATTATAAATTCCATAGGTAATGACACCCCCATTACTTCCTTTCAAGTCCAGGGTTGGAATATTCCGCATCATTTGCAACTTGCAGATCCGAATTTCAACAGAGCTTCATCTGTAGAAATTCTTTTAAGTGCCAGCATTTTTTGGCAATGTTTACATCCGGAAAAGGTTAAAGTTGCCCGTGATGTTTTCTTTCGTAGAACTGATTTTGGTTGGATTGCCACTGGGCAAATATACCGCAACCCCGTTCAACAAAAATCTCATTGTTATTTTGTTGGTGCTGATTTAAATCAAGAATTAATTAAGTTCTGGGACATTGAGGATATTCAAGCCACCCCACCTCATTCTCTCAATAATGAGATCTGTGAAACACACTACGTAGAAACCACTGTTCGCACTACTGAAGGCAGATTCGTGGTTACTCTTCCTCGCATTTTTAACCCCCCTGTTATCACAGAATCACATTGCAGAGCTCTCAAAGCTTTATTCGCAATTGAAAATCGCTTTAAAAAAGATGCTCTCTTAAAAACTCAGTATACTTCCTTTATGGAAGAATACGAATCAGCGAATCACATGGAAGTAGTTCCAAAATCTGAAGAAATTAGTAATCCTCCTAAAGAAATAGTATATCTTAATCATCATCCGGTTTGGAAAAATTCTTCCACCCGAGAACAGATAAGAGTGGTTTTTAATGGGTCATCTCCAGATGCTAATGGTGTTTCTCTCAATGACACTCTGCATTCTGGACCCGCTATTCAGACAGATCTTACTTCAGTTTTACTTAACTTTCGTCTATTCCCCATTGCTGTCCTTGCTGACATCAAGCAAATGTATAGGCAAATTCTAGTAAATTCAGAACAACGTGATTTGCAAAGAATTTTGTGGCGAGACGACAATGCAAAACCTATAAAAATATTTCGTTTAAGAACAGTGACATACGGTCTTAAGCCGTCTGCCTTTCTCGCAATACGATCTCTTCACATGTTGGCCGAACAAGATGGTCATCTTTTTCATCCTCTAGCTTCTGAAGTTTTGAAAACTGCATTTTATGTAGATGATTTTCTGTATTCTTTTCCTAGTATCTCTGACGCACTTCTTGTTTGTGAGGATTTAAACTCTCTTCTTTCTGGCGGTGGGTTTACCCTTCATAAGTGGAACTCGAACTCAACCGAATTTTTATCTAACTTTTCACAAGTAATTCCTGTTGACAAATGTGTTGCGCTTCCTACTGAGGAATCAGCTATTAAAACCTTGGGTGTTTTTTGGTCTCCTTCTTCAGATACCTTTTCCTATCAGGTACACTTATCTGAGTTTCACCCTCGAACGAAAAGGCAATTATTATCAGAAATAGCAAAAGTTTTTGATCCATTGCAGTACATTGCTCCGGTGGTTATTACTGCAAAAATTTTCTTGCAAAAACTTTGGTTATTGAAAATTGGTTGGGATGAACAGGTACCCTCCCCCCTTTTGGATGAGTGGTTGAAATACCGCAAGAGTTTGTTAGATCTTTCTCAAATTTCTATTCCTCGCACTTTAATTTCGGACCTTTCATGTCAGTATTTCGATTTGCACATATTTGCAGATAGTTCTGAAAAGGCATACGGTTGCTGCGCCTACTTAGTAGGCCGCTCTTCCAATACTTTACCCGGATTTTCCAATTTAATTTGCGCAAAATCAAAGGTAGCCCCACTCAAATCCATATCTTTGCCTAGATTGGAATTATGTTCTGCTGTAATGGCTGTGGAATTAGCCAGTAAATTAAAAATCAGTTTAAATTTGAAATTTTCGAGCACATGGTTTTGGAGTGATTCTTCCATCGTGTTAGCTTGGCTTTCAAAACCTTCTTCACATTAGACCACTTTTGTGGCTAATCGCGTGTCTAAAATACAAGAGTTGTCTCATTTTGACCAATGGAATCATGTTCCGGGAAAAGAAAACCCCGCTGATATAATTTCACGTGGCTGCTTGCCCAAGAAATTAATTTCTCTTAAATTATACTGGAATGGTCCGGCGTGGCTCAGTCAGGATTTCTCTTGTTGGCCTCGTTCATCTAATCCACTCGCAGAAGATGTTCCTGATGCTCGCATTGTTACCGCTTCCCTTTTTCTAACTTCTATTGCTACTAGTCTTTTTCAGCGTTACTCTTCATTTAATAAATTAATTCGTGTGGTAGCATATTTATTTCGATGGAAATTTCTTGTTCTTGATCAGCCTTTGAAACCGCAACCCTTTCTCACTAAAATGGAATTGGAATTTGCTACTCGTAGAATCTTGTTTCTCATGCAACAAGAAGTATTCTTTCTTGAGTATCAGACGCTTTTAAGCAAAAAAACTTTACCAAAGTCTAGTAGGCTGTTACCTCTCACCCCTTTTTTGGACCAAGATGGATTAATAAGAGTGGGGGGTAGGCTAGAATATTCTAGTTACTCAGATGAGAAAAAACATCCCATTATTCTCCCTTCTAGACATCCTATTACTACTCTTATCGTAAAGAAATTTCATTATCAGAATTTGCACGCTGGCACCCGCACTTTGCTTTGTTTAATTCGGGAGAAATATTGGCTCATTAACGGTGTTCATGAAGTTTCTTCTGTTATTCGGAAATGTATACCTTGTTTCAAATCTAAGCCCCCGCCAATCACGCAAATTATGGGAAACTTGCCATATTTTCGTTCCGAACCTAGTAAGCCTTTCGCCCTAACGGGTATCGATTATGCCGGTCCTTATGTCTATCAAGTTAATTCCCCTTTATCTAAGCGAAAGTTGTTAGGTAAACTTTATATTTCTTTATTTGTGTGCATGGTGACAGGAGCCATTCACCTTGAGTTGGTTACAAGTGCTTCTACTCCTTATTTTATAGCAGCCTTTTCTAGATTTGCCGCTAGAAGGGGTGTTCCCTCCGAGGTTTTTTCAGATAACGCAAACATTTTTGTTAGTACTTTTGATCTTTGGAAAACTGCGCTTACCTCCCCTTCTGCTAAGGAACAGTTTTCTAATTTTTCGCATGCTAAGGGATTCAAATGGCATTTCACTCCCCCATACGCCCCCCATCATGGTGGTCGTTGGGAATCTTGCATAAAGCTCACGAAGAGACAGCTGAAGAAAACCCTTGGTTCAGCCATCCTTTCCTATGAGGAATTCAATTCTTTAATTATTCAGGTTGAGGGTATTGTAAATTCTAGGCCGCTCACGCCTTTGTCTAATGATCCTAAGGATCTTCTTCCCTTAACACCTGGTCATTTTTTAATAGGCTGTTCTTTAGCTTCTACGCCTCCTTTGCTGAGTCGACGCTGTGATCTCGGGTTGCCTATTTTCTGGAGAAAGTTAGACTCTTTGCGAAACTCCTTTTGGCGCCGTTGGAAGCTGGAGTATCTCGGCTCACTTAACAGAAGAGAGAAGTGGCGGCTTTCCCAGCCTGATGTGCGAGTGGGAGATATGGTTCTTTTGCGAGATCCAAGTCCCCCTCTCGTATGGAATATTGGTAGGGTAACTCACTGCCATTTGGGTCGTGATAATCATGTGAGAGTTGTAGATGTTCTCACTAGTAAGGGTGTCTATACGAGACCAATTTCTATGGTTGCTATCTTGCCTGTTGAGGCTTAGTGTCATCTTCTTTATTGTTGTTCACGTTTTTGTAACTGATTCTTTGATTGTTTTCTTTCGGGGGTCTCGGAGCATGATCACTTTCGTGATGTTTATAGTGCGTTTTTCTTTTGTGCCGCATTTGTCAGTTAAATGCTTTTGAGACCACCGAACGAAAACATATGTACTTATTCATTTCTGTTAACATTATAATGTTTATTACTAGTGTTTAATCTCTCTCTATATATATATCTAAGACTCTTACCTCAGCGTGTTAATAGGTCATGCGCCTCCAGCTTACGCTCGCATACTGAAAAGGGTGTCGACTTGCTTGCTGCCTTCCTGTATGACTGACGTCACAACTTGCCCTGGCCAATCATCGCCCGCCAGCCTGGCTTCCAGACGTTTCTATGATGTTATTATTTAAGTGGCGGCGTTTTGCTCTCCATCAGCATTCCTTCTTCAAACCTTCTACGGTCTTCTTCAACTAGCGAGAGGCATTCGTGCCTTCCGCCCTTCTCCGGGGCCTTCTAAACTTCAGGCCTAATCTGCATTTATGAGTGAAACTACCAGGAAACGCAACAGCAGAGAGCTTCAGCACTGAGAAAGTGCATTCTACGTTTTTACTCCAAACCGCAAGAAGCTGCATCAAATCGCAGTTCTAAATGCCATGTTATTTGGCATTCAAGAAATAACATCAAAACCTAACGATGTTAGCCAATGTACAGCGCTGGTCGCCCTGGCGAAGTTATTTTCCTGATGCTGGACATTTCAATTTCTACTACCAAAAAATCTAGTGTTGGCCACGGCAGTCTCCGTCAGCATGCTTCTAGTCATCGCCACTAAAGATAAGTTTGTGCCTTTATTATTATTATCTTAATCATCTTCGTTTTAAGTGTTTGCTAGCAAGTGCAAGAATATTAAATTTGTGTGTGCATCAAGCAGAATGAACTTTTGAATAATAGCACATGGCTGTGCCAACCTAAATAAAATTAATGAACATTTGAAACTGCCCCAGGCGGGCCAGCATAACTAATTTTTTAATTAAGGCTTTATTAATGTGTTTGCAAGTTTCACCCTAAAAAATAAAAGTATTGTATTTACTCTCAATGTTCAGTCTAGTATTGAAAGAACCAGGCCGCATTTCCTTAGCCCAATCCTTTCAGTCTAATCTTCTCTTAAGGAAGTTATTTTGTCCAGGCCTTAAGCCTGATGCTGTCCTCCCGTTTATGTTGATGAATCTGGGCTGTTCTCCACATAACCACCCTAGAATGTTTAAACGCGACTTACACGTGCGATATGTTGTACAGAAGGTCTAGTATATCACCAAAAGCAATATTATTTAAAAATTCCTGAATTGAAATAGTGTATTTTGCAGCTTTTGGAGGCTAAAAAGCCCTGAATTTTCATGCACCACAAGCATTTATATTTATCTTCCTGGGGATGGGGACTTTCCACAACGGTGAGGTTTAGTTTTTATTTGATATATATATATATATATATATATATATATATATATTGCGTTTCGTCAACTAGGTTTTTAATATTATTTTCATATCAGGAAGTACACGTTAGGTGAATTTCGTTTGAGAGCACAGTTTAACTAATCATATCTTTGTCGACAAACGGGTTCATCGTAAAGATTATTTTGTTTGATAGTGTGTGGTTGATATATCTTTATGTTTATGTACGCCTATAATTCACGTTCGGGTATTGTAACCATGAGTCAATACACCAATCATTTATAAGACTCTTCACCGTACTTCTCATAGAAGGGTTGGTATAGGGAAAAGCTTTTCAAAATACATGCTAAAATAGGCGAAACAATAATTCTAGAAAGACGACCAAAGCATATGTTGCGCTTCTCAATGTGTGACACTAAACTAGGGAGTCTATAAAGGGTCTCCGAAAACCACATTTTAAGGCCCTTAAATTAACAGTGTATGTGATATTCCCAGATAACTAACTTCGTTCTGATAAACTTATGAAGAAATTACATGCCCCTAACCATTGCAACAGTAGCTCAATTGATAACGTCTGGTTAATAATACCGAAGACCGTTCGAAGAGTAACTTCTGCTAGTTATCAATAATTGTAACATGCTACAAATGACCCTAATGGAAACTACCTAGGTGCATCCTTCGATACGCAAAGAGTGACTCAGTGGCTGAATGTATTTACCCATATAACTCACTTCCTAGACAATGTTGATAATAATAATAATAATAATAACTTTTATTATTATTATTTTTCCTTACCCCCACATTAAAAGCCAAGAACAACTGGATAATCGTAATTGAAAATGACCTTCAAGAAATCAATATAACAGACGAAAACATTTTTTTTTGGTCGTGTGGCCTCCTCAGAGGCCGAGTGCAGGTCTTTCTATTCGACGCCCGTGGGCGACCTGCGCATCGGGATGAGAGATGGAATGGATGAAGATGAATGAAACTGGGCAAGGATGTGGAAGGAAGCGGCCGTGGCCTACCAGAAGGTACCGTCCCAGCATTTGCCTGGTGTTGAAAATGGGGAAACCACGGAAAACCATTCAAGGACGGCCGACGGTGTGGTTCGAACCCACGCGTCTACCGAGTCAGCAGAGAGCTTGGTCCCATGACCTAACGCTGCGCTTTAACCAGCGGAGCCACTGCTGGCGGTACGAAAACATTAACGGTTACAGTAGTCTTCATATCGCATACAAGTATATTTTACTCTGAAACAAAGTCGTTTGAAGTTAAGAAAAGAACATAAATATCCTGAAAATCCGATGGGATATTTGGTGTTCGTACAGTGTGACTTCTGCTGTTATATTGATGATGATGATGATGATAGTAATAGCAATAATAATAATAATAATAAAAAGACACGGATAGTCAGTCTGAAAGACTGGACTTTATATCATTTTAAATGCTAGCAGCCGAGTATGAAGAAGGCAGTGCGACAACAAAGTTTCAAGATTCTATTTTGTTTCTTCACTGCCTACTTGATTGTTCTCGCACTGCCATCTTGAAACTCTGTTCTCGCACTGCCTTCTTGATACTCGGCTGCTACATTGTACTATGACGTCACACAACTCAGTACATTCTAAGTACATTTCGTCCCGTCACCGTAACGTAACGCCAGACCTCAGCGTAACGACGAAGATCATTTAAAATGATACAAATACAGTAGGCATAATAACAATAATAATAGTGCTGAGGATGTGAGGTGAATGGAGGAGCACAACATTCGTATTTTGAAACCATGAGAACGGAAGGAAGGAAGGAAGCTTGTAGTTTAACGTGACCGTTAATCTTGAGATCATGAGCCACGGGAGCTCCTTTTTACGTGGAATCCGAACCACAGGACATGGCATTTCACTTCGGAAATCTCACATGCATTGACCGGGAATCGAACCCGGACCACCTTGGTGAGAGGCATACAGCTAGACCGCTGAGCCACCACGCCCCCCCCCCCCCCCCCATGAGAACGGTGGAATGAACCACAACTAAAGTATTGTGTGTTTAACTGTCTGATCCGTCAAGTGGTGGATGCGATTATGGCCGATTCATATGGTATTGAGGAGTCAGACTAACAGATTACTGAATGTGAATTAACAACGCCATTTTTCCAGGGAATAGAGAACAAAAAACTTTATTTTAAAAGTTGAAAAATAAAGAAATACAGAAAGAAAATCAAGCGTCGATGATATGTCACTGCCCAGGAAGAAGTAAAATATTCGCTAAATACGTAATTGTATGTAACATTCACAGTGAATAAATATTTACGATCCAATAACATCAAAATACAGATAAATTTCAAGTGGATTGTCTTGCTTCTTAATTTACTTGTTTCGAATGTTGACCGATTTTCATGGCACCGTAAACACGAACCCCTAAATACACACTACATATCGCACAAATATATAGCCAACCAGAATGAAGTCATAACCATTTTTAAGGACACATTTATCCATTTATCCATTTAATGATGGAAAACGAGGGGAACAAAGGCAATCAAGTGATAAGAAGTGAAGTCAACAGACTTAAAATTCATGCGCTCCATCACAAAGTGTGCAGCACAAGCTTGTATTATACAGTCTATGACAGGCTGTTCCAAATCCACGAGTTCGAGTATGCGTACACGCGAGTACTCAGCAGTAATGCTCGGAGCACGGTTGGAGAGGGACTGGGGGTGATAGCCAAAACGTCACTGGGCGAAGGTCATAGTACAAGTCGATGCGCTTCCACCGCTTAGTAACGGCCGCCCCTACAGCAAAGCTGTATTGCATATTGCAGGTTTACTCACACAAGGCGGCGAGTACTCAGTTGCTCACGGGCGAGTTGCTCGGCTGGAACAGCCTGGTCTATGAAGAGTGCGTGTGCTAACTGTGTAATGCAGAATGCCCAAAATACCATATCCTATCATGCAAAACAAGAACACCAAATCAATCATGAAACTATAGAAGACTAAATCAAACAATTTATTTCTGGCGTTTCTACTTTATTAACTTAGCAAAGTACAATACTTTACACTTTGATTTAATTGATGTTTGGTCATTTGACTGCACTAAAATTGTATTTAATAAGTAATAAAATAATAACTTATGAGTGGATATCTCATTTAACTACTAGGAACAAAGATTCAAATACCGATAGCTGAGCTAAAACCCAACATCCTAGACCAAGATCATCAAATAAACTTAACGACATGAGTAACCATTACACCTTACCGAAAGCTCAATTTAGAACATCCCATGAACCTTTACTTCACCAAGGTTAGTCTCAATCAAAATCTAGCGGTCACAATCGAGTAACCCATTACTTCAATTGCCATCCAAAGCAAAAAGCTTCCCTAGAACTAACAAAACCGGAAGGTTAAATTGAACTATCTAGGAACAGAGGGGAAATTTGAGGTTTATATTCATAGATACATTAATACTGCCCCAAACTTACAAAAATGGTTTCTCATATGCCTATATTTCAGATGATGAAAATAGACTAAAAATAAATTAAATGCAAATATTTCGAAAACAAAAAAGCGTCAATAGTTTGGTCATTCTATGTCCGTAAAAAAATGACTGCAGTTAGTTAAACTGATAAAGAAATGTATCGCTAATGTTATGCCAAATCTTTGATATGGACGTGAATGTTATATTGTTGTACAGATTCTCTAGTTCCATTAGGATGTGCTTCATATATTGGACTAGTTCTGAAGACCATTATATTTGAACAAGACTACCATGTTCTAAGCTTCGGTAGATGGTGATGGGAGTAACGCCTTATATGTAAAGCCCTTGCACGTATGCGGGTACCCGCGGATATTGGCAAACTTTTTAGCCATGCGGATATAGTTTGCGTGGCTGTGCGGATAGCGGATACGCTGCGGATAATGTTTGGGGAAAATTTGCGGATAGTTTTTAGAATGTAATCCGAACTTGTTGAATTTCATTACTAAGACCCGGATGTTTATGACGTATCATATTTTTCCGTTATGTTTTTCTTTTCATGACAAATGTAAGATGATTAACGCTAATCTCATTCAAATTAGGCCATTTTTTGTCGTGTGGCCTCCCGAGAGGCCGAGTGCAGGTCTTTCTAGTCGACGCCCGTGGGTGACCTGCGCGTAGGGATGAGAGATGGAATGGATGAAGATGAATGAAACTGGGCAAGGATGTGGAAGGAAGCAGCCGTGGCCTGTCAGAAGGTACCGTCCCTGCATTTGCCTGGTGTTGAAAATGGGAAAGCACAGAAAAAAAAATTCAAGGACAGCCGACGGTGGGGCTCGAACCCACGCGTCTACCGAGTCAACAGAGAGCTTGGCCCCATGAACTAACGCTGCGCTTTATCCAGCGTAGCCACTGCTGTCGGCCATTAAGAACAATTAACACTCCGAACTGAAAAGGGTTGCAATTCTGACTGTATAACATTCATTTTAAACATGGAACTTGACATACATAGCCGAAGGGAACGACTTTCTCCTCGAAACTAAATGTGTTGCTTTAATATTTTATCAAATTGAAAATATTATTGTAGTGCCAGTAGATTCGGATAACAACCGTGTGGATGCGGGGTGGATGTGGATAACAACCGTGAGGATGCGGGGTGGATGTGGATAACAGTCGTGCGGATGCGGGGTGGATGTGGATAACAGTCGTGCGGATGCGGGGTGGATGTGGATAACAGTCGTGCGGATGCGGGGTGGATGTGGATAACAGTCGTGCGGATGTGGGGCGGATGCGGATAACAGTCGTGCGGATGTGGGGTGGATGCGGATAACAGTCGTGCGGATGTGGGGTGGATGCGGATAACAGTCGTGCGGATGTGGGGCGGATGCGGATAACAGTCGTGCGGATGTGGGGTGGATGTGGATAACAGTCGTGCGGATGCGGGGTGGATGTGGATAACAGTCGTGCGGATGTGGGGCGGATGCGGATAACAGTCGTGCGGATGTGGGGTGGATGCGGATAACAGTCGTGCGGATGTGGGGTGGATGCGGATAACAGTCGTGCGGATGTGGGGCGGATGCGGATAACAGTCGTGCGGATGTGGGGCGGATGCGGATAACAACCGTGCGGATGCGGGGTGGATGCGGATAACATTTTGTTTATCTGCGCAGGACTCTACTTATATGCTAGTACGGTTTCAGATATGAAAGTCAAGTCCAAAAATGTGCTTTCCTAGTATTCTGTGACCTATCATGCCAAGTTCATGCAATGTTAATAATGTTTCTGTCACTTTTTTAGCGTATGGCTTTTAGTGCCGGGAGTGTCCGAGGACATGTTCGGCTCGCCAGTTTTGTAGCTGCTTCGAGACGGACACCCAATGGGTGAGCTACAAGTACCGTTGGGGAGGAAAGTGGGAATGAAAGGTCGAGGAGTTGGAAGGTAGCGGCTGTGGCCTATAGTTAGGGACCAACCCCGGCATTTGCCTGGAAGGAAGATGGGAAACCACAGAAGACCATCTTTAAGGTTGCCCGCGGGGGGATTCGAATCTCCTCGCCTCCCGGATGTGAGCGACTGCCAGCAGTCATGCCGTAACGACCTCGGCTAACTCACCCGGTGTTTGTGTCACTGTCAACATCACATGAGCTGAATGATGTAGGTGGGATAGATCACAGGATAGGCTATACGGAATGAATATATAAGGTGCGTTCAAAAAGTAACGAGCCGGAGGCTGTAATGCGCAAACCGGTGACGACATCGGCTAATCGTGGCGTGTGTAACGAGGTGTGGTTCCGACCAGAGCGTGGAAGCTCACAGCCCGTCGCTAAAGGGCACGCGTGCACGCCACGTGACGATACAAAGCGAGCAGCAGCATGCATCAATCGTACAACCAAGACCAAGACAGTAGGCCATTCGACATGCTTCCTGGTGTGGTTGAAGACTGTCGGGCACCCCTTGGACACACACTTTCCGCAAGTGCAGTCGTTCCTTCATGATGGTGTGCACACTTCCGACGGTCAATCTGACCACGGCGGCTATGGCGTTCACTGTCACTCGGCGGTCCTGGGCAATGAGTGCATCAACCAGCTGGACGTTGTCATCCGTAATGCAGGGGGGTGCCCCAGACCGGGCATCATCGGCTAACGACACCTGTCCTTTCCTGAAGCGCTTGTGCCATGCCTTGACCCTTGCAAGGGACATGCAGTGTTCGCCGTACACTTGTGACATTCGGTGATGAATGTCCGTTCCCCCTACTCCTTTCGCTGTCAGAAATCGAACAACACCTCTTTGCTCTTCGTTTGACGCCTCCATCTCATTGTTTGCAATGCGTCTGGCAGCGTTGGATGATTCATGCATGCTGCTGGTCGCTTTTTATCGTCACGTGACGTGCACGCGTGCCCTCTAGCGACGGGCTGTGACCTCCCACGCTCTGGTCGGAACCACACCTCGTTACACACGTCACGATTAGCCGATGTCGTCACCGGTTTGCGCATTACAGCCTCCGGCTCGTTACGTTTTGAACGCACCTTATACTCGGACAAGGTATTAAAATCCATGACTGCACGGTTATTTTGTTGTTTGGGAATCATTGTAGCACAAGACAAAAGGTGTAGCACAGAGATTAAGAGGATTGCTTTAGCTAAACAAGAAACAGCTTCTGATAAACACGAATTTGGACTAGTTTAGTAAAAAGGAATTTTGACAAAATGTTAGTGTGGTTGTTGTTGTTATAGGGATATGAGACATGAGTTCTAGTGAATGAAGGTGTAAAACTACTGAAAGCAATTGAAATGTCGATATGGAGGAGGATGCTGAAAGTATGTTTGATGGAGAAAAAGTCTATCGAAGGGTGCTTAAGGAAGTAGATGTAAGAGGAAAATCTCCACTATTCAAAAGAGGAAATGTAAATTCCTTGTCACACACTGCGCCATAACGAATTTCTTACGACTCATTTGGAGGTAAATGTTCTGGGAAAGGAGGGTAGAAAAAGACCGAGAAACAAATATCTGGATTTCGTGATAGACAGGTTGGATTTCAAGAAATATATTGATTTGATACGCTCAGCAGAGGAGAGATGAGCCTTGCCTTTAGGATATGATGACTAAAGTACCATTGAATGGTAATTTTCAGATGGTCAACATGAATATATGCCCAATTAAATTGTATGGAATATTAGTTACTGTATCTGAAAATAGCCTAGACCCATCTATGTGCGATCAAATGTAATTTTCACAGATTAAATGGAGAAAAGTTGAAAGGATGTCAGATTTCGTTCGTAAAGCCTACATCATGAGATAAAATTCACTTAAGGGGGAACATGTAGCGTAAGAAACCAAAACAATAACTATTTTTATATTACAACCGTGCCTGGCATTGATCTTGTACAACAATTATATACATTTCCAAGGGGAATACACACATCTTGCTATTAGAAGCAAAGTTTTAAAATTTGAAAATTAAATCGTAACTATGTTAATCAATTTTTCAAAATCTGGACTTTGCTTTGTGCTGGTCTTCACCGTTTCTCTGATATCTCTCAAGTTTGTAGGAATTTTTGGACTTTGTTTTCTTAAACTGGTTGTTAAACCTTCAGCTACAAAATGCAATTCACTCGTAAACACATTCTTAATTAATTAATTAAGCATAATTATTTAATTTTCGTTTCGAGCAAACTCTTTCTTTTTACGTTTCATAGAAAGACGAATTAAAGCCACAAAAGTCTGAGGGAGATTCATTTTGTAGCTGAAGGTTTGACACCCACATTCAGAAAAGAAAAGTCTTAACATTCCTATAAATTTGGAATATATGAGGGAAGCGGTGAAGATCAGCACAAAGCAAGAACCAAATTTTCAAAAAGGACAAAATAGTTACGATTTGAATTTTGAAAATGTAAAGCTTTGCTTCGAATAGCAAGATGTGTGTATTTCCTTGGACATGTATATAGTTGTTGTACAAGCAAAAAATATGTTCAATGCCATGAGGACCTTATTCACCAGCCGAGAACTCAAACTTCAGCTCAGAGTTCGAATGTTACGTTGCTGTGTTTTTCCTGTCCTTTTGAATGGTTTCGAAGATTGGACGCTCAGCCCATTACTGGAGAAGCAGATTAAATCTTTTGAGATGTACTTATACAGAAGAATACTCCGAATATCTTGGGTAGATAGGAAAACAAATGAAGAAGTCCTCAACATCTTGAACAAGAAGAAAGAGCTTCTCACAACCATCAAGGAGCGTAAGCTCAGCTACCTCGGACACATCATGAGAGGTGAACGATATGAACTTCTCCGGCTGATCATTCAAGGGAAGATTGATGGGAAAGGATCTGTGGGAAGACGAAGAAATTCCTGGATGAAAGACTTGCGGCGGTGGTATGGACATACGTCGATAGAAATCTTCCGTGCTGCCGTTTCGCGTGTAATGATAATCAATTGGATCGCCAACCTTCGGAGGGAGACGGCGTCATAAGAAGAAGAAGACGAGATCAATGACAGACATAGTTATAATATTAACATCCTTATTGCTTTGGCTCCTTAAGCTGTATATTCTCCATTAATCGAACAAAAATACAAGTCTAACTTGCTGTATGAAACACTTAAAACCCACAATGCTAATCAAGAACGGTCGTGGCTGAAAATAGCAGCAAAGCTTTCTGTACAGTATATACAGCGTTAGCACAATTGATTTAAGTGACTTCATGTACATGTACTCATATTATTGAAAGTATATAGATTACAGGATTGACCCATATACCAATTAAAAGAGAAAATCATCAAGTTTTTTTAGTCTGCTTGCTACAAATGCTTGATGTGCTCTCTTCACGCCACACGGCAAATATCGATACGGTAGTCCAACTACGACCACACACGCTGGTCAATTTTACTTACAGCTGCATAGATCCGTTTCCTCAGTTCAACAGGATTATCTGGCATGGGTGGTACATAAACCTCATCTTTGACAAACCCCTATGGAAAGAAATCACACGGGATCAGATCAGGCAAATGGGGAGGCCAGCGCATAGGACACTGATCTGCACCTGTCACAAGATGACAATAATCGACGCTATCAGTTTTTCTCTTGTTGAACTGAGGAATCGGATCCATGCGGCTGTAACTACGAGTAAAATTGACCAGGATATGCTCCAGTGTGTGTGGTCGGAGTTGGACTACCGTATTGATATTTGCCGTGTGGTGCGAGGACACGTCGAGAAATTGTAGCAAGCAGACTCAAAAATCTTGACGAGTTTCTTTTTTAATTGGTATGTGTCAATGCTTTAAGCTATATACTTTCAATAATGCATGTACATGAAGTCACTTAAATAATGTGTGCTTACCCTGTACATATTCTGGTTCCTGCATCAGAATTAGAATTGAAGAATAGATCTCAAGGGAGAAGCCTCCGTGGCTTAGGCGGCAGCACGCTGGCCTCTCACCGCTGGGTCCGTGGTTCAAATCCCGGTCACTCCATGTGAGATCTGTGCTGGACAAAACGGAGGTAGACAGATTTTTCTCCGGGTACTCCGGTTTTCCCTGTCAAAATTTCATTCCAGCAACACTCTCCACTATCATTTCATTTCATCTGTCATTCATTTAATCATTTCCCCAGAGGAGTGCGTCAGGCCTCGGCAGCCGGCACAGTTCATATCCTCGCCGCTAGATGGGGGCTTCATTCATTCCATTCCTGACCCGGTCGGAGACTGGAAGCAGGCTGTGGATTTTCATTTTCATCTCAAGGGAACTGGTGCTCGCGACCACTTTTTGGCTCGTATGATGAGAGGACCAAGTATCATTTAAAGAGCACCGTGTTGCGAACGCCTGTCATAAACTAATGCTGTACTGAAAGAAGATAAAATATCCCCCTCCCTGTTCCAGATAAATTTTCCTGCAGCCATAGCCTTCAGTTTAGTACCATGCAAGCATTTTCCTGCAGTAAAAGTAAGGAACCACGGAAGACAACTTCTTGGATAGATGAGGTGAGAATGGAACACACCTCTTTTGATTTCTGCAGCTTCTTACCTTGTAGATGTATCATAGTAAGGTAATAAAACAGTATGTACTATAAATGACGAAGATATGTTGTTAATATGCTCATAAATTATCGGTATAGAAGAACATTTATTGGAATATAAATGGCAATACCGCCTGCAAGTTATGCGCATTAAAAGAGAAAGTATCTTGACGGAACAAATAGTTGCAAAGACCGTGCCAGCAAAAATATCGCTCACTCACCTTCAACTGGAGCAAAAACACATTTTATATGGAAAGAGGATACGCTTCTCGTATTCAATAGGTGACGTTAAATCAGCTCCCGCATAAAATGCGAACAGTTAAATAATAACGGCCATGCCCAGAGAAACACTCGTCAAGTTGTTTTTGCTCCAACATCCATTTGTAATACTCATATTGATGATTGATGGCGCTTAATGAATGGGCGAGACACGGCAGAGGGGGCCACGTGGAGCGTGACGTCACGTGTTGCCATGGTAACGGGGGCTGGGCCTGTATCTGTCAGTGTAACGAGCGATATCTGCCTGCACCGCACCGCCAGCGCATAACTCTACCGGAGTGACACGTGTTACGATGCGCACCACATCGCAACATTAGTGTTGCTAACTGAGAATCAGCAATTTATACATTCCTAAATGCTATCATAGTTTAGACTTTATTTTTTTCTCTCTTTAATCGATTTTACACTCCATGTTGGTGTTTCCCATGGACTCAGCGAGGGAACTCACCACTACCGCCTCTACGGGCAGTGTCCTAGAGCTGGGAACATCTGGTCAGAGTGGATACAACTGAAGGGGTGTGATCAGCACCTCGCCCATGCGGCCTCACCTGCAAAGCGAACAGGGGCCTTATGAGGGATGGGAAGGGAGGGGAAGATGGGATGGATAAGCAAGGAAGCGGGAAGGAGGCGGTCGTGGCCTTACAGGAGGTATCATCCCGGGATTTTCCCGAAGACGAAGTGGAAAACCACGGAAAACCACTTCGAGGATGGCTGAGGTGGGAATCGAACCCCCTCTACTCATTAGGGCCACCCGAGGCTGAGGAGACCCCGTTCCAGTCCTCATACCACTTTTCAAATTTCGTGGCAGAGCCGAGAATCGAACCCAGCTAACCATGCTGACCGCTACGCTACGGAGGCGACCATAGTTTAAACGCTAAGGCGAAATCAAAAATCGTTAAGTCCCAATTATATAAAATAATATAAAGTAGTCTAGTATAAAAGGAAGCTATTATTTATTTAAGTCACCGTTAATCTCGCGATCAAGAGCAACGGGACCTCCTTTTTACGTGGAATCCGAACCACAGGACATGGCTTTTCACATCAAAAAACCTCGCATGTGTTGATTGGGAATCAAAACCGGTCTACCTTTGTGAGACTACATCTAGCGACTAATTGTTGGTAACACTGCTGTACGTCCCTTAATAAACATTTATTTATTTACGTATTTATTTATTAATTATTTACTTATCGAGAATGAGATAACGTCTTAACCGATTGACTTCGTAATGCATTCTAACGAGAGCTCTTGGCATGTAGATTTGCAGTGTGTCTTTAAAATCATGGAGGAAAGAATAAGAGGAGATGCCCTGAGCTCGTTTGAGTGAAGCCAAGCGCTGCAACCAAAGTGGGCGTAACCTTAACTCGTATTCGGTGTTCTGTGACTTGCATCAGGCATTGTGCATGGCTAAACCTTATTTTGGCCCTGGTTTTTATCGCGCTCCGGTTATGCAACTTTGGAAACGTAATAACAGTAGTGATAAGTTATTTAAAAAAACTCTTCAATTCTAATCTCAGCATGTGTAGGCCTACCCTATATACCAAAAAAATAAAAATCATTCCTCTGCAAATCCCAAATTATTAAACGGTTGTCGGTCAATAATTACGGTAGGCCTACGTAATTAATCAATTCGAGGTAAATCGTCAAGTTTCTACCCCCACAAAGAAAATACCGTACGATACCGAAACGTATAGGCTATACCCTATTTTTGTGCAAATATGCGTCCTTATTTAATTGTTCTGTTTATTAATTTTGAGGTTCGTATTCTTGAATATCAAAATGTGTACGACCAATGAGTGAAAGTGGCTGTGCTCGAAATTAGGCCTAAAAACTGATGAATGCCCGAACACCAATAAGAACATAAAATTCAATTTGGTGTAAATACCGTAATTAGTTCGGCATCATTAATTCCCAAGATGTTCCTTCTTTGGTATAACTCACATCTTCAGACACCTGTATTCAATTTAATCCGTGTTTCAGCGTATTATTACGTTTTGCCGCGTCTTCCTTACAAAACTGGCCTCGCAAAGGTGCTCTAGTATTTATATTTAAATTGGCTTTTAAAACGATAACGCAGCTTATTTGTGCCAAGTACCGTGAAGTACAGAGTGTATTCTGCCTATTCAAGAAAAAATCTTGACTCGTCATTGCAGTTTTATGTCACTACAATCCATTACTAGTTGGAGTGGTTTACGGCTTTAAGCATAGGGACAGCCATTTTCTTGCAACCAAAGTGGGCGAGCCGTTTTGCTTCAACAGCTTGCGCTAGGCAGCGCAGCGAAGGCATCTCCTTCCTTTCTTTCCTCCATGTTTAAAATAAACAAATATGTTACAGAATATTTTTAAATTAATAAACAAAAATTCAGAAATCTTGCCTATCACGCAAGCGCACAATCGCCTTGCCTCATGACAGTCAAGCGGTTACAAGTCCACCTCGTTTTAATTTCATAGTGTTGTTGTTTGAGTCTTCAGTCTTTTGACTGGTTTGATGCAGCTCTCCATGCCTCCCTGTCCTGAGCTAATCGTTTCATCTCTACATAGCTCCGACACCCTACATCGGAGGCAATCTGTTTAACATATTCTAACCTTGGTCTACCCCTACAGTTTTTGTCCTCGACCCTTCCTTCCATAACTAAGCTTGCTATTCCTGGGTGTCTTAGTATGTGTCCTACCAACCTATCTCTTCTCTTCATTAGCAGTCGCCAGAAACATCTCTCCTCTCCCACTCGTCTTAATACCTCTTTGTTTGTAACCCTATCTACCCATCTGATCTTCATCATTCTCCTGTAACACCACATTTCAAATGCTTCAATTCTCCTCTTTTCTGCTGCACCAATAGTCCAAGTTTCACTTCCATAGAGCGCCACGCTCCAGACAAAGGCTTTCAAAAATTACTTCCTAATACCTAAATCTATATTCGATGTCAGCAGATTCCTTTTTTGTAGAAATGCTTCTTTGCCTGAGCCAACCTACTTTTAATATCCTCTTTGCTTCGTCCATCACTGGTTATTCTGCTTCCTAAGTAACAGAAGTATCCTACTTCCTTCAGCTTTTCACCTGCCAATTTGATCTCCATAGAGGTTTCTGATTTATTTCGGCTGCATTCCAGTATTTTTGTTTTACATTTATTAATTTTCATCATGAATTCTTTCTGTAAGACGGAGTCCATACCATTCAAAAACTCATTCAAATCCTCAGGCTTGTCGGCCAAGATGACTATGTCATCAGCAAATCTCAGAGTTGAAATTATTTCTCCTTGAATCTTCACCCCCACTTTAAATTTTTCCCTAATTTCCTTCATTCATAGTTATGTATAAGAATTATAATGGAAGGGAACATCGTTTATGATATTTCCATAATATACACTGGAATATAATTATACCAGACAGGAAATGTTAAAAAACGTTAACTAACATCAAATTTTGAGTGTGCATGATGTTTAACTAACTTAATATTGCGCGCTATTTCCAGTGGTTGGGTAGCTCAGGTGGTAGCACTGTAGTCCCTTAATTTATGCATCGCCCAATGTGAGGGGTTCGAATCCCCCCTCCGGCATGTTTTTTTAATTTCCGTATTTTCTTTTCTTGCAATAGCTATTATATTGTCAAAACATATTTAACTTTTGGCATTCCCGTAAACTAAGGAATTCTGCGTTCCCATCTCAATTTAAAACGCTATGGTAATTTCATTGAAACGCTTTATAAGTTCCAACATTCGACAGATTACATTTGCAGTACCGGTAGGCTATTTATCTTTATTGCTACAGAAGTTTTGGCATATTGTTGCACATGGGATAACTGTTAAGCCGACTGTGAATCAAGAATTTTACGAATTCCAACACATTAGAATCCAGCCGCCTGGGCGACTTACTTCCGAGTGTCTTCAAATCGCGCCATGTGCTACGGTAGCCTACTCATTTGTTTTCCTCAGTTCTTTCTTTGCCTTATAAACATTCAAGGCATGTCCAAAATGTTGTTATATGAAATTCCACTAATGAACTGTACCTTTACCAGTTATACGGCAATAATATACAGTAGGCCTACGTTGAAATTCTGATATTACAAATGTAGGCCTATTTTTGATTCCATTGTTTTCCAAATTAACTTCTATGTTTCAGTAGCAGATGCCACTGCAGTCGAATGTTGGAACCGCCTTTTGTATTGCGTTTCCGATCTTTCTGCTATATAGTCTTTGGTGATCAATCCAGGTCAGTCGTTGTCTGTCGAGAATACATATCGCTGCTTCTACGAATTGTTAAACCTTTCATTATATATACTATAACTACCGTATGGCATACTAGTAAGTGGCTACGCAGAATTACTGGGCCGGTTTGTCTCGATAATTCATTGCCAGTTTTAAGAGTGGGCTTCCCTGTGTAAATACGACCTTTGACACGCACAGGAAATATAATTATAAAACTGACTCCATTATTAAGGTGACTGGCGAAGTGGTTCTATGCTCCTCTTCATAATTTACTGTCATGGATATCCGAAGAATTGTACCAATAACAGGTGACGGAAATTGCTTATTTAGAGCAGTTTCGTACTGTTTATATCGAAACGAAGAACGTCATAGTGAGTTGCGTTTGCAAACTGTTTCAAAAATTGTTGCTGACTGGAATATTTATAAGGATTTTATTATTGGCGATGAGTCTTATCGCCCTCCCCTCAACAACCAACTTGAGTATGCAAATCGTATGTCTCTGAACGGTGAATATGCTTGTCATGTTGAACTCCATTGCATAAGCCAATTGTTTAATTATTATTTGTTTAGAGTGCATAACAATGAGACTAACCACGTTGTAGATTATGGCAATGGAAGTGCTATTTGTAATTTATTGTTCAGCGGCTCCGTTGATGCAGGGCACTATAGTGTGATCTAATACGACATTAATTTGGGGATAAATCCTACTGTAAATAGACGCATTCGACGAAAAAGAACATTAACCGGTCGTGTGGAAACTACAAATAGACGCAAAACAATGAAAAATCGGAGAAAAGGCGAAACCACTTTTAATATACAATATAAATCTGCCATTTCAGAAACAATGCCAGATATTATGCCGAACAGCGTTGGGTCCTTGACGAACGAATGTAAACATTGTTCTGCATTCTTCTTCTCTTGCGAAAAAACTACGCTTGGTTACTTTGGCCTTTGCTGTTGCAATGGTAAAATTGATCTGCGGGAATATAAAATACTTGACAGGCTTAAACCATTTTTCACTGGTAATGATGATACCTCAAGGAACTTCAGAGAGAATATTCGGCAGTACAACAATTCTATGTCCTTCGTTTCCTTTGGTACCAATGTAACCGTACCACCTGAACACGGTCCATATTGTTTTAAAATTTCAGGAATTGTACATCATCGCATTTCTTCCATATATTCCAAAAATATAAGCGACAGTTGTTACGGCCAGTTATATATATTAGACTGCTCAGAAGCTAATCAAATCAGACTAGCAAATCGAACGAATTCTTGCATCAGGAAGGGTACACTTCATATTCTAAATAATATTTTGCAAGAGAATAACCCTTACATTCAACTGTATAAGACAATGCATTCAAAAATATGCAAAGAAAATGAACTGGCTTTAAGAGAAAAACGTCAACCGTTAGATTAGGTCATGCGCTTTTACCATGAACCTCGAGAAGATCCTAGACGTTACAATAACCCATCCTCCTCAGAGATTGCAGCTATTTTTGAAATACCAGACGGTGCTCCGGCTTCACACCGCCACATAGCCGTATTTTCCAATCAGGGAGTTTTAAAGGAAATTGATGTTGACAGTATGCATTGTGATCCATTAACTTACGTTTTAATCTGGCCTTGCGGAGAAACAGGGTGGCATATTTCACTGCCAACAGGAGGGAAACGTAAGACGAACGTTAGGTAAAATATGACAATGCGTGAATATATTTTGTATAGGCTGTCGATTCGAGGTTTTCCTCCCGCAGGAGGTTTCAACCCTTTACTTAATGCAGGTAAACTTACCCAACAATTAATAGTTGACTATTATTGTCGAATAGAAGGAGATAGACTAAAATATATCCGCAATCAACAAACGAAATTTCGTGTCGATACCTACGTTGGTCTTGCTGATGCTTTACACTTTAGAACTGAAAATGAAAGTTTAAGAGCTGGTCGCATAGTTATTTTGCCTTCTACTTTTATTGCTAGTCCCCGAAATATGTTGCAAAATTATCAGGATGCAATGGCAATTGTGAGAAAATTTGACAAGCCAGACCTCTTCATAACTTTCACTTGCAACCCATCATGGCCTGAAATTACTACTAGCCTCCAACCTTATGAAAATGCAAACAATAGACCTGATGTCGTTGTTCGCGTTTTTCATGCGAAAGTGAAAGAACTCTTGCGTTTAATAAATCAAAAGCAAATTTTCGGCGAGTTACACACTTTCATATACACGGTTGAGTTCCAGAAGCGAGGTTTACCTCATATACACTTACTGGTTTGTCTTCGAGACAGTTGTAAATTACGAGAAATCTATGATATTGATATGACAGTTTCTGCAGAAATACCAGATCCTTCCAATACAACATTGCACACCGTAGTAAAGGCACACATGGCACATGGACTTTGCGGCCTTCTGAATCCCAATTCAATTTGCATGAAGGATGGAAGATGTAAGAGGGGTTTTCCAAAAGACTTTGTTCCAGAAACTAAAGAGAATGTGAACGGCTATCCACTTTACCGTACGCGACAGAATGGAAGAACATACTAAACGAGTACAAGGCACCAATGTTGAAATCGACAATCGCTTCATTGTTCCATACAATCGATATCTTTTGATGTACTTTCAGGCCCAAATTAACGTCGAAATCTGTGCATGTGTACACAGCATCAAATACATACATAAATATGTTTATAAGGGGCACGATTGCGCTAACTTGAAAATCACGGCAAACGATGGAATGTTAAATCATGACGAAGTTTCTACGTATTTGAATGCTAGATATGTTGGGTCAAGTGAGGCTGCATACAGGATTTTTGGTTACAACATGCACGAACAGTCCCACATTGTTGCCCGGTTACCTGTCCATTTACCAGACCAACAAGATGTATTTTTTCATGCCGATGATGCTCCCAAAGCATTAATACGGGCTCAGTTAAAAAGTACACAACTCACTGCATGGTTTCAGCTGAACCAAAATCCAACAACTAGGAGTGCATATATTTATCCTGAAACACCCCTTCATTATGTATGGGATAAATGCAAATGCATTTGGAATAAACAACTTAGATTCGAAAAGGTAATAGGTCGGATGTACAATGGTTCTCCATCTGAATCAGAAAGATACCATCTGCGCTTACTTTTACTTCATATAGTAGGTACCACAAGCTTTGAGGATCTCCGGACATACCAAAGTGTTACCTGCCCAACATATAAGGATATGGCAATTAAGCTTGGTTTGCTTATCGATGATTCAGAATGGCAACGCTGTTTGATGGAAGCATCGGTTTTCCAAATGCCCTTTCAACTGAGACAGTTATTCGCCTACATATGCATATTTCATCAACCTTGCAATGCCAGTCACTTATGGGACATGTACAAAAACTCTCTCTGTGAAGATTATTTAAAGTCTGAAGACGAAAATACAGCTTATCAACTATCTCTCAGAGATATTAATAAAACTCTGCAATTGCATGGTTTCTCTCCCCCAACATTCAACTTTCCTGTTGGTACTGACACACACTCCAACGATCAAACTACTAATGAGCCAGTGTTCCCTTTTGATTTGACTGACCTGATGTCCTTAGCAAACCAGGAACAACTTTCAATTATTAATTAAATCACTAGCGTTCTTCCAAATAGCAACACAACTGTCACGAACGCATTCTTTATTGACGGTGCTGGGGGCACAGGAAAAACATTTATTTACCGATGCTTAATACGAAAGTTCTGCAGTTTAGGACTTCATGTTATATCAGTAGCATGGACCGGAATAGCCGCTGGTTTGCTACCCAACGGTCGAACAGTACACAGTAAATTCAAAATTCCTCTAAATTTAAAAGAGAGTTCAGTGTCTGGATTAAAATTAAAGTCCAAAGCAGCTGACGATATTCGATTAGCACGGCTCATAATATGGGATGAAGCCCCAATGGCAAATATTCATTCATTAATGTGTGTGAATTGTCTTCTAAAAGAATTTATGGGTAATGACATTCCATTTGGTGGGAAAATTACTGTTCTTGGAGGAGACTTTAGGCAGGTTTTGCCTGTTGTGCCGCACGCTTCTCGCCAAACAATTATTCAAAACTGTATTAAATACTCTCCTCTCTGGCCCTTCTTCAAAATACGCTGCTTACATAAAAACATGCAGTTGAAACCAGAAGAAATTGAATTTTCTGATATTTTGTTACAAATTGGTAACGGTGACTACCCCTCTGTAGATGGTGAGGAATCAAATGTTATTGAACTACCACCCAGAATGTTAGTGCTTGATGACATCGTGACTGAGATTTACGGTGAAACATTCATTTCTACGGAAGATATAATCAATTTCTCGAAAGTATGCATTCTAACACCAAGAAATGAACACTGTAATGAAATTAATTTGAAAGTCATCGAACTTATACCCGATAGTTCAGAAACATACACCAGCGTTAACAGATTAATTACTGAAGATGAAAGCCAGCTACTTCAATTTCCTATAGAATTCTTGAATTCCTTGGAATTAAGTGGTTTGCTTCCACATATTAACTCTAAAAGTTGGAGCCATAGTTATGCTTCTCAGAAATCTGAACGTTTCCCAAGGGCTCCTGAACGGAACCAGATTATTTCTAAGGAATATGTATGAAAATTGCTTGGATTTGGAAATAATTAGTGGAGATAAAATTGGGCAGAGAGCTCTAATCACTCGAGTTGATTTAACACCATCCGACAAAACCCTTCCATTTTCTTTTAAGAGACGTCAATTTCCAATTCGCTTGGCATTCTGTATCACAATCAATAAAGCTCAAGGGGAAACTCTAGAACGTGTAGGTCACTATTTGCCTCATCAAGTTTTCAGTCATGGGCAGTTATATGTTGCAAAGTCGATCTTTCTCTGTAATCATACAAAGAATGCATATAAGAAAATCCTTCCGTAAATATTTTCCCAATGACCGTCATGTTTTGACGGGTCTCAACTAGTTATTATTTTATTCTTTTATTTGTTATTTATTTAATTACTAGCTTAAGTACGCGTGCTTCCCTACTGGTCATAAATAAATTGAAATGTGAAGGTGACAGTAAAAACAGGGGATAGGCGAGGTGCTACGCGGAGGGGCAGTTAGGATGGAACATTTTGTCCAGCTACACCGCTTGGCGTTCACCGTGTTTTATAGCACAAAATTAGGTTTCACTCGCTAACAGTTGGAGATAGAGGAAAAGTGATCAGGACCATTCGGATAGATATTTAAATTTTAAACCTAGTATATGCCATCAAAAGTTTGCTATTTCTTAGCGTTCTCTTTTTTTTTTTTTTTTTTGAAATTGAAATATGCAAGTTTGAAACCAAAGAGTGTAGTGACGTCACTAAAAATGTTCGCCATCTTTAAAAAGTGTAAAGTATTGAAATCAAAAGTATCCTATATATTAACCAGGTATATCAGCTACTTCCATGTAAAAGTTCATGTAAATCGGAACAGTGGTTCGTTGGTGATTGAGTAATACACAGACACACAGACACATACCATCTCACTTCTATATATTAGTATAGATGTAGTTGGTTTTTTTTTCATGTACGAAAAACGAACGAAATTATTTTGTAAGTACTGTAATTTGAATGTACCCATGTTTAAGTACAACAGGAGCCTGATCATGGCTTCTGATGATTACTATGATAATTATTGGTGACGTCAGTTACCTGTAGGTTTGCTCTGGTACTGTATCTGTTGAGGGCAGCGGAGGAGGTAATGTTCTGCACAAATCATTCACTTTTATAGTCATCCTTTTGACGTATTGAGTGTACAGGGAGCTGCCGTAGTACCTCTAAACTGAACCCAACGTCCTAAGTAGGAAAGAGGACGTGTTCGTGGCGTGATTAATCATTTTAGGTTACTGTTTCAGTTTGGTTGCTACACATTATTCTGGTTCTGTTAGTCTTAGTCAAGTATTTTCACAGTTACTGTATTCCTGACTTGTAATACAAAAGATAGCCGGTACTGGTTAACACTGTCAACAATTAAAACAATGCAGCATAAGAACATTAGGATTAATAAAAGATAAACATCAACATATCAGTAGTAGAACACACCTTAACGGAGAGTATAACACTACAATACAATATATTGCGCGTGATACCTTCCGTCATAAGGTAAAGATTCAAAATCTCCCGTGACAGCAGCGGCATCAAGAGTATGAAATTAGACCCAAAATGTCACATTTAGACGACCACGTGGATTAGTGGCTAACATTCTCGGCTGTCACCTTGGAGGTCCGAATTAGAATCCCGGCTCTACTAAGAAATTTTAATTCTGGTCTGAGAGCTGGACCTCTGCGCCTCCCGTGGCAAAACTTGGAAGATGTTTTCCGTTGTTTCCCAGTTCTACTCGAAACAAATACCGGGATAGGTTCTAACTGAAGGGAACAGCAACCTCCTGTTTAATCGTCACCTGAATTACAAATACACACACTACTCCAGCACGGTAACACAGGTTATCAGAAAAAAAATCATACACACTTATGGGGCTACATGGTCATGATGTCGCCAAGCCTCTAAATCAATCAACAATAACAGAATCATTTAAGCTCATTTAATCTTAATACTAAGTTTCGTGATGATATATATAGCCGTTGTTACGTTAGGTCGCGTGCAAGGCTAGCCGATGTACTTGTTTTTATTATTATTTTAATTCCCTACATCGACCCCTGTTAATAAAATTTAAAAAAACTACGTTTTCAGATCTTTATGGCGTTCAGATTCCTAATGTTCTTATCGTGGTTTGGATAGAAAATGGAGGCCCATGGCCGGGTGTTTACGTCTTGAGCTACTGTAATCATGGAGAAAATGGAGTGGCATGGCCCCTTACAGAGACAGGTGGAAACCTGGTGATCACTTCATGAGGTAGTGTTGCCGTTGAGAAAATTGAGTGGCATGTCCTCTTACCGAGATAGAATGAAGCTTGGTGGACCCGTCTTCTGCTACTGTTGCCATAGAGATGGCCAACCTTGCCATTCCTTCATAAGTTAATTTTCTGACTTTATTAACCATTGCTCGAGTGCAAATAGGCCGATATCAGAAGAATGAGAAAGACTATAGAAAATTCATGTAGCCTGCGGTTTCTTCTGGGTCCTGAACTATGTGTATGCAAAATTTGGTTGAGATTGATGGAACGGTGCAGATTTCTATACGGAACAAATATACATACCCTCATACAGACTTTCACTTTTATATATTAGACTAGCAGTAGTGCCCGGCTCCGCCTGGTGGATTTATATGTTTTATGGATGATAATGTATAATACTACAGAACTGGCACATTATACATAAACTAACAGAAAAAATGTAAAAATATAACTTTTTGAGGTGGTAGTGGGAATGATACGTAGTACGGTACAATGGACGTAACATTCACGTCATTTTCCCGTAATGATAATGATAATAATGAATAGGGAAACGGCTATTTACTAACTACAGTGCTGACACAATACATGTAATTTACAAACGAATTGAAAAATATGATTAGAAAGGGGATTAAGTGAAATAAAAGACACTGACTAGGGCCTATATCTCATTGGCTGTTAGAAAAGTAGTGACCAATAGTGTCGTTTGTTGTCGCATAGCGCTGTAGGAAAATAATCAGAGCACTTTGGAAAACTTTGGCTGTCCCGAGCTCCTGAGGTAACAACAGTGGATAAGGATCGGTATAAATGAAAGTAAATTTGAAAGCACCAACGCTTATTGCAGCTGGTCTACACCTCAATGTACTGCACCAACACCATCGCACTTATACAGAGGCATAATATTTTCATGGTGATAACTGTTTTCAGGGGCCTAAGAAATCTTTTTGTACTAATTCCTCCACGTGACTGCAATTTATAAGCAGCGCAAGATGCAACCATTTTCGCAATTCTGCTCCCGAACACGGGTAGGGGCGGCGTGATGCAGCCCGCTTTGTCAGTCAACAAGAGACTTATTAAGATTTTCTTACAGTTACACTACTACGTAGGCTACATGAATAGTTCTAGGACCTTAAAACGTTTTTCTCAAGTTCCTTTTGTCTGTTATTCTAAATATAGAGAATGGAGAGGGTTGTCCAAAATATCAAATGGACATTGTTACCAGCAGGGTTTCAAACGGTATGTAAAATTCGTTGTAATTAGACGAAACGGTTTAGATTTGTGCCAAAGGGCTTAAATGCAGGAAAGGGAGTGGTCTGTCCGAAATTTCAAGTAGACATTGTTACTTGTCGGGTTCCAAAGTGTAAATACATAACGTTTGGTTCAGATCGGTGAAACAGTGTAGATTTGTGCCAAAGGGCCTAAATGCAGGAAATGGAGTGGCCTGTCCGAAATTTCATGTAAACAGTGCTACTCGCAGAGTTCCAAAGGGTTCAGATCGGTGAAACGGTGTAGATTTGTGCCAAAGGGTCTAAATGCAGGGAATGGAGTGATCTGTCGAAATTTCATGTAAACAGTGTTACTCAGCGGCTTCGGTGGTGTAGTTGGTAGCATGCTGAGCTTCTATGCCCAAGATCGCGGGTTCAAACCCGGCCGAAGCCGTCGGATTTTTTAAGAGCGTTAAAATCCCTCAGTATGCCTTCCTTCGGAGGGGAAGTAAAGCCGGCGGTCCCATGTCATAGATTTATGGCATGTTAAAGAACCTTCCACTAATTGCACCTGTGTGAAGCTAAAGTGGATAGGTTAAGAATGTAAACAACGCTCTTAGGTTTCTACGTTCGTTGCCAAGAGCCGACTGCGGTGGTGTCTAGTAGCTAAGTTCTGAAATTGGCCTAGTAGTCGTTGATGGTGGCGCTTGGCGGCAAAAGTAGGAACTATTTGAAAAATTCTAAGTTGCAGTACTTAAATTAAAAAACTGATAACACACACTAATACAGTCATCACAATTAACATCGGTTATCAGATAGATTCTACACACACCCAAAGTACACGGGGCTACATGACCGCGATGTCGCAGCCCCTAAACTTAAGAACCAACCAACAGTATTACTCGCAGGGTTCCAAAGAGTAAGTATACACATTTTGGTTCAGATCGGTGAAACGGTGTAGTTTTTTGCAAAAGGTCCTAAATGCAGGGAATGGAGTGGTCTGTCCGAAATTTAATGTAGACAGTGTTACTCGCCGGGTTCCAAAGGGTAAGTATACAAATTTTGGTTCTGATCGGTGTATAAATAACAGACAGACAAACCAACATTGAGTTATATATATATAGATTTACATGCTAGTGCAACAATCACAATAACGCAGGTTATCACAAAAATTCTACACACACACCCATGTACACGGGGCAACATTACCACGATGTCTAAGCCCCGCAAATGAAATATTAACTGTGGATACGATTGCATAGAGAATACTACAGTCCTATAAATCCTTGAGCAACACTGAAAAATTGCTTCAAATACCATATCCTATCTCCAATGTACACATACAAGTGCAACAATCACAATAACGCAGGTTATCACAAACATTCTACACACACACACACACACACATGTACACGAGGCAACATGACCACGATGTCTAAGCCCCGCAAATGAAATAACAACTGTCTACACATGAAAACTGCAAAATGGTGATAGGAGAATGTAGGAATGTTTGCCACTATGTTTCTCTGACAGGATAGCATTACATCGGTCAGTTCTCCCGTATCCTTTAGGACATTTTACCGGACTATCATGATACAGAGTAAATAGTTGTTGCCTAGTGACATCCTGTCCATCAATGGTGCGGCGTTGACTATCATGATACAGTGTTAGTCGTTGTCGCCTACCGACAATATGACCGTCAAGTTATTATATAGGTGAAACAGTGTAAATTTGTGCAAAAAAACCTAATGCAGGGAACGTAGTGGTCTGTCCGAAATTTTAAGTGGACAGTGTTACCCGCTGGGTTCCAAAAGGTAAGTATACAAATGTTGGTTCAAATCGGTGAAACGGTGTAGATTTTTATAAATAACAAACACACAGACAGACAACCCAACATTGAGTTTTATTTATATAGATTTAGTGAACCGACAGCGGTACCTACGCCTAATAACGCGCAGCGCTAGGCCATGGGGCCAAGCTATCGGCGGACTCGGTAGACGTGGTTTCGAGCCCCACCGTCGGCCGTTCTTGAAATGGTTTTCCGTGGTTTCCCCATTTTCAACTCCAGGCAAATACTGGGACGGTACCATCTGACAGGCCATGACCGTCTCCTCCCACATCCTTTCCCAGTTCCATTCATATTCATTCATTTAATCCTTACCGGGTGAGTTAGCCGTGGTCGTTACGGCATGACTGCTGGCAGTCGCTCACATCCGGGAGGCGAGGAGGTTCGAATCCCCCGCCAGCAACCTTGAAGATGGTCTTCTGTGGCTTCCCATCTTCCTTCCAGGCAAATGCCGGGGTTGGTCCCTAACTATAGGCCACAGCCGCTACCTTCCAACTCCTCGTCCTTACATCTCCACTTCCCTCCCCAACGGTACTTGTAGCTCACCCATTGGGTGTACGTCTCGAAGCAGCTACAAAACTGGCGAGCCGAACATGTCCTCGGACACTCCCGGCACTAAAAGCCATACGCTAAAAAAAATCCTTCATTAACTCCACTTCTGAGGACACATATACACCATAATTTCATCGCATCTCATCCTCAACCCCGTTGAAAACGAGAATAATAAGGGGTAGACATACAATTATATATTTATTGACATGTATCCGTTTCAAGCCAACTCATGACAATGCTGAATTTTAGCTTTCGTGTCTGTTTGTCTCAAGATCACGAAGGAATAGTTTGATACCTTTAGACCTTACGTCATATTTAGATGTTGTTATGCTTAATTCAGTTTAGAGGCTTGGAACTTCATGGTTATCAGCTTCGTGTACTTCGCTGTGCGTTGTATTTATCTGATAACCTAAATTTCTCTGGTGATTGTAGGATGCGTAATTGTAATTATTACCGTCTAATAATGGGGTAGGTGCACCAGGATTTGAAGTAAGGAATTATCTCGACATAAGACGGGAGGGAGTATAGGAAACCCTTAAAAAAGGACCATACTCAAAATGGTTGCTGTCAGTACCTGGAAGTAACCACTGGTCTTTGAGCTTCCTGTAGCACTCCCTCGCAGCCGTGGTATTCGACTTATAGCTACCCAGCAGTGTAGATACTGTATTGTATTTATAGTCGACTCATCCAGAATTAGGTTTCAAGATAATCTACACGTGATTTCAAAATCATTTAAAGGAGTGTTGGTTTCGAAAAAGGTCTACCGAGTGTCATTATGCCGGCACCTTGTACGACACTTTTACTGTGTTCTTTACGTTTAAAAAAAACACTGATAGTCAGTCTCAAAGACTTCACTTTATATCATTTTAAATGCTACAAATGCTGCTTGAACTCAAAGTCCGTTAGCAAAAAAAAAAAAAAGCAAGTGAAAACAGGTCAAAGGAGGTAGCTGGATTTTTTAAGAGCGTTAAAAATCCCTCAGTATGCCTTCCTTCGGAGGGGAAGTAAAGCCGGGGGTCCCATGGCATAGATTTATGGCATGTTAAAGAACCTTTCACTAATTACACCTGTGTGAAGCTAAATTTTATAGGTTAAGAAAGTAAACAACGCTCTCTCAGGTTACTACGTTCGTTGCCAAGAGCCGACTGCGGTGACGTCTGGTAGCTAAGTTCTGAACTAGTAGTCGTTGACGGTGGTGTTTGGCGGCAAAAGTAGGAACTACTTGAAAATTGATCGTCTGCAGTCCTTACTTGAATTAAAACAGATACACACACTAATACAGTCATCACAATTAACACCGGTTATCAGACAGATTCTACACCCACCCAAAGTACACGGGGCTACATGACCGCGTTGTCGCAGCCCCTAAACTTAAGAACCAACCAACCAACTAGGTAAATTACCCATAACGATAAGAATGATAATGAAAATGCATACATGCATTTCTAACTTTTTAAAAATAGAGAAATGGCCTCATGACGTAACTCCTCTTAGAGCGCTAAGACTTTACTCAGCAGATAAGAAAACTGCTTTTGTTCTAAGAGTCTAAGAGGGAAGAGTGATTAGTCTGAGTTAATATTTCTATTAGGTCTGCTGTTACATATAACAGAATAGATTTAAAACACAATCACATTCCGCACACTTCGACACAATAACGGAAATTTATAACTGCGGCATGACTTATCGATTATTATGGACTATTAATGACCTTTTACATACACACAGTGAACAACAGACCAAAATTAAACCATGGTGAATGTGGGAATACATAGCTCGGTGCACAGCTGATCAATGGGTTCTGGTACACGTGTATCACATCAAATCTATCACGCAAGTGTAGTAAATATGAACTTTCGTGCTGTATGTGTGTTTGAACACATGGCGGCTTTCTGCGATGATTTAGACCCAACATCTTTTTAATTTTCGGCTCACTGCCAGAGTGTCAACTAATGTTTCAATTCCTCGTCCTATTTTATAATCTAATATGTCTTAGGTGCTTCGCAGAGTTCACTGCACTATGACATCTATGATGATCTATAATATGACCAACGTCCAGTTTCGTCGCTAAGTAGGTAGGACCCCAGGGACGAAGGAAGGGCTTCGGGTTGATTCCCGGTTGGTTATTTCCCATGGCTCGGAATCTGGGTGTTTCTGACGTCTTCATCATTCATTTCATCGTCATTTTGACGGCAGAGGTTGCCTACGCGCGTCAACTTAAAAAGACTTGCACCAATTGTCTACAGAGGTTACAGGCCAGTATTATTATTATTATTATTATTATTATTAATGGTATTATTACTTACAACACTTTCACTATACTGAAGGATAAAGATGGCTATTCCATCGGCTTGTATTGCATTATGGTGATGAGTTCTTAGGTTGCTAAGTTGAGGGACAAACGGACTTTGGAGCAGATCTATAGAATAACTTGATTACTGCATACTGATATGAAAATAGGATGGAAAATCAGCGTATCAAGGTTAGCCCTAAGTGACTTTTGTATGATGCCAGTGGAAGTGACTATAATAGATAAAATCATCGTACATTTCTTCTCCTTCATTTGACGGTACCTATTCACTTTCTCAACATGTGTGTTCGATATTTTGCGAGTTGAAGGTCGCAATATCGATGAGAAGAACTTTATTGTTCAATTTATAAACGAGAATGTTATCTAGTCTGTTTGCTGGTATAGTTTTATCTGACCTCACTGACCTGTCACACAGCAGTTTGCGTGTGTCGCTCTTCAAAACAGGTTTGAGAATATAGAGATAATTGTGTAGGACCTTCTTGGGAAAACGATGCCCTTATACCAGGTGCAAGTGAATTATGTTGTCTACTTCAAGTAATGAGCAATGGGAATTGCTTGACAACCCTCTCTGATATGCTGAATGGTTTCTGATTCACTATGACATAACCTACATTTATCATCTGGCATGCCTGACGTATTTTAGGTAGTAATCACTTGATCCTGAATCGCAACCATGAACCTTTCAGCCTCAAGGAACAGATCCGCTTGGCTCAACCAGCTGATCGACCCATTTACAACGACATATTCCTGGATGAGATCATACGGTTGACGAGCTTGCAGTTCTATCTGTGTCCATCGTTGAAACTTGATGATGGTATGCTCTTCCGGTGTAGCTAACTGCACATCCCATATATGAAGAAAGCCCAAAGGTGTCTGATAATCTTCTTGAGGCGTTCACTGTACGATGTAAACGTTTGATTCTTAAGGTTCTTGTGATCGATTCCTGTTGATTTTTGGAGGCCGAGGCATTTGCAACTCTCATTGTATTCCATGGGCTGATGAGATAACGATTTCCAATTTCAAATACTCGGGCTTATAACTTTCCCTGCTGAACGGTAAAAGTATGACACTTATTCAACCCAAAGGACATGCCAATGTCATCAGAAAAGGAAGTTGTGATAGCAATTAGATTGTCTATGTATGCTATCCATGAATATCAAATGAGAGAGATGGGGATTTTTTGTACCCGAGTTCTTAATTGGAAAGGCTTTTCAACAGCGATGGCAAAGGGTTCAGCACGTGGCAAAACTTTGAAAAATTCTTCTTTTGATCGGAATTAACACTCAATCGAAGTATCTCCATGTTTCACACACACGTAGGTTCCCCATTATGCCATCAATTGCTACTGTGTAGTAGTTATGACAGGACCAACCTTGTATATCTTGAGGACTCTGTTTAACCAGGAGTGTGGATCAGAGTCAAAAGATTTCCTATAAACAATGTAGGTCATTCAAAGATTTCGCTGACACTTGTTGGGTATTCTAACGAATGAAACAAATGGAACCTTACGTTGGTTTTATTCATATAGGCTACTTCATACCATCTTGTTAGTCTGGAGTAGTTAGTGATATTTTCTCAAAGTCTCTGGTGTCAGTGGTGTCACCAGGAACGTGATGAAGGTTGCTCCATAATCACTGCCTCGGTTACCAGCTGTTCTTTGCATATGTCAGACTTTATCATACATTCCTCCTGCTCTTAGGCCAATATGTGACACTCCAGGTGCTTGTAGACATGTGCAATCCATGATGTAAGTAGCACATAAATAAGTTCTCCAGATCTTCCTCTCGGGGAGTAGTGCCTAGTTCTCCTTTAGTTTCTTCAATATTTCTCAAGAAGAGTTTCTTATTTGTTGCAGGTAAGGAATGTTGCTGCTTTCACTGATTGGTATGGGGCAGATGACCTCCTTTCCGCCCCTTAATGCAGCAATCATCATCATCATCATCATCATCATCATCATCACTGGTTGGAATCTTTGTATCTATGAAAACTATGCAATTTTGCTTCAAGTTGTTGTTTCACAATGTCTAAGATTTCAACCGACTTCTTGTACAGTGTATTGTAGTTGTTATTTATCATCTTCCCAACGCCATGATGAACTGCAAAATTGCTGCACTTCGAAGTGTCTCCGGCAAAAGCTATTATGCCCGTTGCTGTGCATGCAACGAGATAAACAACTTTCATCACGTTCCTGGTGACACCACTGACACCAGAGACTTTGAGAAAATATCACTAACTACTCCAGACTAACAAGATAGTATGGAGTATATGAAGAAAAACAAACATCTTAAGGTTCCATTTGATTCATTCGCTAGAATATCCAACAAGTGTCAGATTTGAGCACGATTGGAGCTACACTCTCAATTTTCTTAACAATGTGTACAATTCAATTCATTGTTGCAACCAAAAATGTCCATACGTGGGATAGCTTGATAATATGGCTATTGAAATATTTAATTCCCCACTAATCAATTATAAATTTTTAATTTTCCGTTTCACTATTGTCTTCGAAAATTCCTTGGCAGACTGAACTTTTTAGAAGGTCAGATATCCGTATGAGATTTCTTTCATTTTACTACGATGCATTACAACTTAAGTTCCATCATTCATGCATTCCATTCTATTCCAATGTTCTCCACAGTTTGATTAAGATATCGATTGAAAATAAGCCATGATATATTATGAGTTGATATCAAGTGGTTCATAAATTCCTTTTGTTCCGTGATATGTCCCGTATTTAAAATCTCATATATATTCTGATTTTATAACCATTATAATTCACGCCACTATATTATACAGACCATAGTATTGGAAAAGGAACTGTTACACCATATGCTGGAGACTAGTAGCACACAAAACAGAACAAAAAAGAACTTCTGCATTATCGATTCTGATATAAAACTTCACCATTATCCCACATCAGCCATAAAATACATTTTAAACACATATCTGCATGGAAATGATGACACGAACCTCCCTTCCGCCGACAAAAACTTGGGAGCCAGCTTCGGTCGTATGCGGAGTTCTCTCTGGTCTGTTTTTGACACAAATGCCTGTGGAAGTAGGACGGAGCATCGCGGGGAGAAAGAGAGAGAGAGAGAGATTAGTAAATTATGTTAAACCAGCCGTTAGGAACATTACAATCTGATGTGAAACTGTTTAATGTAGGAAGTTAAATTACTTTACGATGTAGCCAACTTGATTATTATACAAGAGGACTCACGAAAGACGTTGGTATATAATTTCTGGTCAAATATTTGAGGTACTTAAAAGAAATGCATGTAATTAGTTAATTAGTTAACATAGGTATTCTTTTATGTTCGACCCTGACTATTATATGTGAGAAAACTGTTTCATAATGATGGTCATTATAACACTATTTTTCATTATGAAACAGTTTCTCCTACCAATCCGAGCTCAAGAATCGGTTGTTTGACCAATCAATTGAGGATAGCAACGCATCTGCGCTGAGTTCCAAGGCCTTCTAATTTAAATTTCACTGCCTGGCCTAGTGTCATCGTGGGGCAATCGAGGAGGCCATGGTCAAATCAAGGCATTCTCTGCGTCCCATGCGCTCTGTTCAGTACATAAAACTGGCGAAATCTCGACAGATATTTATGAATATTTATATTCGAACATAAAATAGTTATAATAATTATCGTCGAACATAAACAGTCGTATGCAACTCGCCTAAAATGGTAATTAATTATTGCCACTATAGGCTCGTTGCATAATATACTTGTATGTCTACCCCTTATTATTCCCGTTTTCCAACGGGGTCGGGGATGAGATGCGATGGAAGTCTTTGTGGCGATGGTTTTTACGGCCGGATGCCCTTCCTGACGCCAACCTCATGAGAGGAGTTAATGAGAGATGAAATGAATGCTGGTGAATGAAACTGGGCAAGGATGTGGAAGGAAGCGGCCGTGGCCTGTCAGAAGGTACCGTCCCAGCATTTGCCTGGTGTTGAAAATGGGGAAACCACGGAAAACCATTTCAAGGACGGCCGATGGAGGGGCTCGAACCCACGCGTCTACCGAGTCAGCAGAGAGCTTGGCCCCATGACCTAATGCTGTACGTTAGCCAGCGTAGCCACTACTGTCGGGTTCGTTGCATAATATACTGATATACAATAATTATGGCATAATGTACAGTCGTTCAAACAAAGAATGAGTGCACTCTTTGTACTTTTTGGTCAAGTCCCAACAATGAGTTTACACCAGAACCTCTACAATGGTATCAGCAGTGGTGAAGCTACATTCATGCAACTTGGTGTTCTAAAGTTCATACCTTATAGGTTTTTGTAGGTTAACTACAGTCGTCGCGTTTTTCGCTCAGCAAAGATATCAATGATGCGTTCTGTGAAGATGTCATCGCTGGAAAGATAGTTCACCAAACTCTTCTCAATAGCCTGAGTACTCAAATTGCTCAGTCCAGAATCTGATATGGAGTTCCTTAAAAATGTCTCATCAATCCTTCCATTAGTATTTTCAAGATAATTTTCGAATTTTTTAATTGTCTTATTCGATAGTATGTCCTCTCTAGTTTCCAGAAATATATAGTTTATACTAGTTTTATTGTTGTTTAGCTCATTTATATTCACTTTAATGATCGGTGAGCACGCTTTTCAGCTGCTGTCACTTTGACGCATAGGTGCAGCAGATAAAGCACACATTATTCTGGCTTTGAAACAGTCTACTCCTGAACTGAAACAATGTAAGAGATACTCTCGGGTCGGAGAATGCAGAAGATTGACCTAAAATCCAAAGCAAAGGCAGTTTTTAGGAGTTAAAATGTAAGACACTTTACTCTAAATGTGTACCTCAACTTTAAGTTACGATTTTTCTCACTTCATTTCTTTCGATATTTGTCTTGACTTGGGCAGTTAAAATGTCCACTTAGAATGCAGATAATAATTTCATTTAAAAATTAAAATATTGAAAAATAATGGAGCTATGTTGTAAAGCAGAATGAAGCTGTTAAATTGAAATTAGGGGTTGCGCCCCTCACAATTAATTTATTTTTTCAATCAAAATAAAGTAAATTGTAAAATAAAGCTAATATATTTGCCTCAATCAATGATACAAAAACGATTCTGCTATACAACATTCTGAACATACAGCAGATCAATTTGCGACAACAATGACTCAATTAAGTTGAGAAAAAGCAAAGATATCGCGTCCTAAAAATGCACGTTATTTTTGTCACTAATCTTTGAAAAAGACCCCCCAAATTTATTTAATTTTTCTTTTTAGGCAAAAATCCACTAGTTTATATTCTCGGAATCAGTGATATCAATTTCAAGAAAATAAGATAACTTGTAATGAAATGTCTACTGTAGTGTCGATGAGTACCTCATCTCTCTTTAATGCACTCATACTTCGTTCACTTGAAGCAGTAGAAACAGGAAAGGTAAGAATCAGTCTTATTAGGCGCACTGTGTTTTGATATATTTGTTCCTAGGCCGTTGTTCAAATAATATTCTCTTCATAGGACAACGAAGAAAATGGTCTTGATTTTAAATAAACTATTAAAATACTACACTGATCCATGTTTTAATACTCACAAACGAACATGCAGGCGCTGAAATACCGCCCGCCTCACGATTGCACTGCCTGGAGCCTAGGCTCTTACTCACGCAATCAGCCCTTCTATACTGACAGAGACTTGAGCCTGCTTCAAAGGAGACTCACTGGCTGCTCAGTCCCACGCTGAGTAGCTGGCGTCCTTTCCACCGTGGTTACAGAGAATAATACGAAAAAGTAGATTTAATTTCCCTATGCCAATGAAAAATAGGAACATTTAAATGTGCATGTTCTTTGAGAATGAAATGGGTATTCTAAGTTTCAAAGATTCCCCTCCAGCTTCGGCATTGGGTATCAGGGATGTATATACTTGTACCCCCACCCGATGGCACGGACTTACGCCATAGGCCGATCAGGGGTTCTGCAAGATTTTGTACCTGGGTCGTTATGTGTCCTTACCGATAGCTTCTGATAGAGATTACGGACATCAAATTGGCAGGTTGAAAACTAAAGGAAGTAGGAGACTTCTGTTACTTAGGAAGAAAAATAACCAGTGATGGACAAAACAAAGAGGGTATAAAGAGTAGGTTAGCTCAAGGAAGGAAAGCATTTCTACAGAAAAGGAATCTGTTGACATCGAATATAGATTTAGGTATTAGGAAGTCATTTTTGAAAGCCTTTGTCTGGAGGGTGGCGCTCTATGGAAGTGAAGCTTGGAGTATTGGTGCAGCAGAAAAGAGGAGAATTGAAGCATTTGAAATGTGGTGTTACAGGAGAATGATGAAGATCAGATGGGTAGATAGGGTTACAAACGAAGAGGTATTAAGACTAGTGGGAGAGGAGAGATGTTTCTGGCAACTGCTAAAGAAGAGAAGAGATAGGTTGGTAGGACACAAACCAAGACACCCAGGAATAGCAAGCTTAGTTATGGAAGGAAGGATCGAGGGCAAGAACTGTAGGGGTAGACCAAGGTTAGAATATGTTAAAGAGATTGCCTCAGATGTAGGGTGTGGTAGCTATCTAGAGATGAAACGATTAGCTCAGGACAGGGAGGGATGGACAGCTGCATCAAACCAGGCAAAAGAATGACGACTCAAACAACAACTGCTATACAAGGCGATGAATGGGAGTGAAACGTGATTACGGAAATTTAGAACAGTGAAAAATTGCCATTTCATGTTTGTGAAACTGCATCTATTCTACCTACTACACTGGGGCAGATGACCTCGCTGTTCCTCCCCTTTAAACCACAATAACTACCTAACAACCTACCTAATACACATTATTGTGATTTCAATGCCATTATCAGTAATTACGCCTATGCCAGAACCTCTACAATGGTATCAGAGATTTTATGTAGAGTACAGTACCTAGGTATACAGTATATACCAATTATTTTTTATCTTTTATCTTTCTTTAGCAGAATAATGTGTAAGGTGGACATTATTAATTCACGGGTGCTGGTCAAACAAGGATCCTCAGCCTATCTGTAGCTAAACTCACCCTGGGTGTGGGTAGAATTCGTCTAATAACTTGTGTTATTGTGGTATCTGTGGTAGTGTGTGCATTTGTTGCTGAGGCTAGGGTTAGGGGACGACGCGACGGTGGCAGTGGCCGTAAGTTAGTAGCCATCCCGGCATTTGACTGGACCTCTAGATTAGTTGGAGGGAATCGAACCCACCTCTTCTTAGTGTTTGCCTCACGAGGTTAAGTGTACTCCGTTCCAACCAGATTATTTATTTATTTATTTATTTATTTATTTATTTATCGTATGGCTTTTAGTGCCGGGAGTGTCCGAGGATATGTTCGGCTCGCCTGAGTCTGTAGCTGCTTCCAGCGGATACCCTAAAGGGTGAGCTACAAGTTCCGTTCAATTTCAAGTAGTTCCAACTTTCGCCACCAGATATCAATGATACCTAGTGGCGAACGTTGGAACTTCGATAGAGCGTTCTGACGAAATCTAACCTAACAAATTTTGCTTTACACAAGTTTAGGCTGTGAAAGGATCTTTTACATGCCATAAATCTATGACATGGGACCGCCGGCTTTACTTCCCCTCCGAAGGAAGGCATACTGAAGGATTTTTAACGCTCTTAAAAAATCCGACGACTTCGGCCGGGTTTGAACCCGCTATCTTGGGCAAAGCAGTTCAGCATGCTACCGACTACGCCACCGAAGCCGCTTCCAACCAGATGACTAATTTTTTTCTCTTCCGTTCCTACTGGTGTGTGCCAGCTGCAAGGCGGTCTTGAAACTGAGGTTTTGCTCGGCTGCTGGCCGGTTCGAATCTGACCACGGGCATGGATGATTTTTTTTTTACTTTAATAAAAACCATTTTATTTCTATAATTTAATAAATACACAGCAAGCCTAACAAGTCAAACAATGCAAGTTAAAATAAGTGATTTTGGAGCCGGCTGCATGGCTTAAAATAAGGTCTAAAGCCAATAATTAGAAAATACTCTTGCTGGCTGATAGTTCATCTCTTAACAGCGGTTTAACGTTTATTGTTTACACTCCAACCATTCTTTTTATCAGTATCTAATTCTAAGCAGAATAATGTACAAGGTGGATATTAATACTGTAAATCCTGAGTGCTTGCCAAACAAGGCCCTGCAGCCAAGCCGTAGCTAAACTCACTTCTGTCAACAGTCTCACGAGTGCTATTTCTCTTGTCTTAGATCACAAACACGTTAACGATGGGTACGGAAATCGGGTTTTAATTAGTTTTTACCCAAAAAAAAAACAACTCAAAAGAATATAATGGGCCGTGAAAACTTGATCAACATAGTAAAAAATTTGGTTTCTGATGTATAATCTTAGATGACTGGGACTAAGTAGGCCACAGGCTAGCACACTTTGTAAATCACACTGAATATTGAGGCGCGAGATCACCAAGGGTGTGGCTGTGTAATTATGTGTTCCCTACATTAGTGGTGTGCTGCTTTATTCTAGGAGACGGGAGGATGAAGAGGAATTTGAGAGGCGGCGCGGAGGGCTTCCGGTAATGATCGTATGTTACGAGGAGGGAAGGAAGTTAGGGACGGCGAGGAAGATCATTTGCATGCATAAATAGTTGACCGTCTCGTATAGCGACACGAGAAGTGCCGATAATGACTGTTATAATGAAGAAGTAGTAAGATAAACATGTCTCAAGTGCAGTTAGGAATTAAGTGCCGTTTTATCCTTAATGTGTGTATTAAACCACAATGGTAGCGAGCAGCACTGAAGTGACCAAGTCCTGCGGGTCAGTACACGACTCAGTCTTCAATTTGAAGTGGAATATTCTATATTGGTAAGGATTGTTGTTATTTCATTTAGGCGCTTGGACATCGTGGTCATCATCCTCGTTTACTTGGGCATGTGTAGCTTTTTTGTGATAGACTGTATCGTTGTGGCATATATGTAATAGTAATAGAGGCTCAGATTGCGAAGGAGAAGTCCGTGGCCATACGCTAGGAACCATTCCTTCTATTTCCTGAAGTAGAAGTGGGGAACCACGGAAAGCCACCTCTCGGGTGGCTGTGCTGAGAATCAAATCCAGTTTTGCCTGAAGGGGTTGATTGTACACCATTCGAACCCTCAGACCAGAATTGAATTTCTTGACAGAGCTAGGAATTGAACCTCCATTTCAGGGGAGATAGACAAGACTGCTAATCACTAAACCAAGAGGTGGTCTGAAGTGGAATATCTTCGTACCCAAGTATAAATAAAATAAAAAGATCGTTCACAGAACATTGGTTTGTAATTTTAAGAAGGAAAGGAAGATTGTAGTTTTACGTGCCAATAAATCTTGCGATTATGAGCCACGGTACCTCATCTTTTCACCGTATAGCCATATCATATCCAAGTGTGTTTATTAGTCTCATGTATTTCTTTAAGGTTAGGGATTAACCCAAGACAATTGGGTACAATCGTGTTGACTGACTGAAAACCATCAAATTTCGATTACTAAGGCAACACTGGAAACGGCTTCAAACACCATAAAATAAATTCACAGTATGAAAAGGTATTGACTAGGCGGAACCATATAACTTTGTTGTTATCACTTTATTACATTGAGTATAGTCAAAACTTCTGAACACATTAGGTAGATATTTCTACAAGGTCACAAATGTATGTTGACTAAATTTGAACTTAAGATCACAGTCTATATTCGAACCCAAATCTCCTGCTATCAGGGGGTGTGTGTTTAGCTACTTACACATTAATTCAGCCACGCCTCCACACGGTAATTTGGATGACACTATTTTTGTTCTAATAATTATTCCACTTCAGAAACTGACGTTATATTCTTAGGCCTTTGTATGTCTTCCTTTTCGTCTGCAGTTCTTGGTTTAAATGTCGTAAGTATTATACAGTAATGAATACGTATCAAGAAAAGGTATAGCTCCACCTGATTATGACGGAATTATTGAACAGAGTAGGATGTAGGTAACACCAAATTACTTGGGAATTTTAAACTTGTTGAATTTCAAAATTATACTTTTTCTCCCAAAACCATGCTGCTGTGACGTAATTCTGTGTGTTGTTCATAGTATCTCGAAGAGAATCCTGTTTAAGTTTGTGATCTTCCATTGTGCATAATGGTTCCCAGACATGCCACTTCAGTCAAGAGAAACCTTTCCCAACTGGGAGTTACTTGTTTCTCGCAGTAGCCAGTGACCTCGCATTTAGATGGAAGATAACAAGACAAGAGTCCCTTCGTATCAGATTAAATGTCATTTAAGTAGGGGGAAGGGAATACTGTTCAGCATGGAGCCATCAGAATGGCGCGCTATTCTTGTTTTATCATCAGCTTAACTGAAGACATGCCCTCCAGTCATCTGTCGCTAATTCTGCCTAGAAAGATTGTAGATGTACTTGACTGTTAATCTCGCAAACACGAGCCACGGGACCCAATTTATACGTGGAATCCAAACCACAGGACATGACATTTCACTTCAAAAATCTAATCTGTGTTAGCCAGGAAACGAAGTCGGCCCGGGCGTGCCAAGGTGAAAAGCAAGCAGCTTGACCGCTGTGCCATCACGCGCCAAAATTCTGCCTAGATACACGATATATAGGTCTATTTAATTTCATGTATCGAATTCATGGTTGTCACCATGAAGGCCCGGGTTCGATTTCCGGCTCTGCAAAAAGAAATTGATCCGAGGGCTGGAATGGGGTACACTCAGCCTCGTCAGGCAACAGTGAGAAGAGGAGGGTTCTATTCCTACCTCAGCCTCCCTGGAAATGGGTTTCCCACTTCTACTCCGGACAAATGCCGGAATGAATCCTTACTTTAGGCCACGGCCTCCTTCTCAATCCTCATCGGAATTAGCAATACACACAATAATACAGCGATCACAATAACACAGGTTATCAGACAAATTCAACACACACACACACCCAAGTAAACGGGACTACATGATTACGATGTCGCAAATCAACTAAATCAATAAACAACAACAATATATAATTAATTCATTCATTCATTCATTGTAATTTATTTGTAATTCTCCTTTTCCACTGAGCTCACATTAAACAAGATATTCAGTAAAGAAATATAGCCCACTTTCTCCTAAATGAATGGGTATTGTTATAACTCTTTGTCCTTTTCAAGGAGTATAATTGAATGTTGGTTGTAGTAGCTTGTTGAAATACAACGTGTTATACAGATATTAAACACGAATATGAGGTGTCCTTTGCTAGTGCTACCTCTGTACCAAATTTCATTCAATTCGGTTTCACCGTGTTTGAATTGATATGGTGAATCGATTTGCACACATACATGGCCGCTATCTGCAAGCTATTGGGCCGATGACCTTATTGTTTGGTCAAAGGATGCTTACCACATAAAGGTATATTGTTGCAAAATTTAGTACAGATCAGATGATTAGGTTGATCGTAATTTAATTTAAGCTTTTAACATTTAGGTGGCCGCCATTACGTTTCCGTCAAGATGGCGGCGATATAAAACATGACACTGACGTGCCCTTTGCTAGTGCTACCTCTGTACCAAATTTCGTTCAATTCGGTGTCACCGTGTTTAAATAGATAGGGTGAATCGATTTGCACACATACATGGCCGCCATCCACAAATTATTGGGCTGATGACCTTGTAGTTTGGTCAAAAGGTTCTTCATACATAAAGGTATAATGTTGCAGAAATTGGTAGAGATCAGATGATTAGGTTTGTCGTAATTTGATTTAAACTTTTAATATTTGGGTGGCCGCCATTACGTTTTCGTCAAGATGGCGGCGATATAAAACATGACACTGAGGTGCCCTTTGCTATTGCTACTTCTGTACCAAATTTCGTTCAATTCGGTTTCACCATGTTTGAATTGATAGGGGGAGGGAGCAGACATTCAGAGTCACACACACACACACACAGACTCACACACACGGACAGACACACAATTTTTCGCCCTGTGTTGATCTCATAAGTCTACTTTCATTTTTTGCAAAAATCGAAAGTAGGCTAAAAAGACAGGATACAACTATAGGCAATATTCATAACATGCTAAGAAGAGAGAAAATATGTGGACACATCAAAAAAATTAGCATATTTCCATGGAGCACAGTAGGGATGAAAGTGAGGACGGAATTATTTACCAAGCAGTATCCACACCTGCTCTACACAATTGAGATCGGGAGCATAGGCAGGCCATTCCATTCTGTGAATACCGTTCTCCTGAATTCCTGAATTCTCCTGTGCGGCCGAGCGTTATCGTCCACGAAAGTGAAATTTGGGCCGAAATTGTCAGCATAGCCTTTCACTACAGGAGCTAGGATAGTATCCCTGTAACGTATGCCTGTCATTCGCCCTATGATGTACACAAGAGGGGTTCGGAGACCATACATGTTGGCACCCAATAGGCTACAAAACACCAGCTCCACCCTGTTGGTATCGGTCTCAGGTGTATTGGTCGTGCATATGTTCAACGGGTCGTCTCCACACTCACACAGATCTATCCTCTTGGCCAGCAATACGCAAAACTTGTTTTGATGAGTGTATAAAGAACGCTACACTTGAAAATCATAATTCAAGCAATAAAATGCATAAAACTGGATTAGAGATTACTGACTACCAATATATATGAAACAGTAAAAAGTGATAATGCTTGTTAAACATCGAGTTCTAAATGAAATTGTTGTTGATTTTTAGGGCCATTGCGACTTCGTGGTCATGTATCCTCGTATACTTTGGCTTGTATGTGGAATCTGTCTGATAACTTGCGTCCCTGAAGAGCGAGTAGATTGTATGTTATTTACTTAACATTGTATTCTTAAATAGGCTACTGTTTCGTCAACGATATCAAATTTACAGTTTCATTAGTCTACATTGCGGAAGCGGGAGGATTATATTTATATAAGACTAACATTCTTCGAACGGTCTTCGGTATTAATAACCAGACGTTATCAATTGAGCAACTGTTGCTATTGTTAGGGGCTTGGAACCTATTTGGCGACAAAGAAAAAGGCTTAGTTAAAATGTGCTCTCAAACTAAATTCACCTAACGTGTTCTTCCTGACGTGAAAATAAAATTGAAAACCACGTAGACGAACGCAATACACGTCACATACAAACTGACTCTAACCGTTGTGTCAAGTGCCCAAACACAGGAAGACCCTTTTAATAAATTATAAAGGCTTATTAGTGCATGAAAATGCAGGTTTTTTTTAGCCTCCAATGGCCTAAATTCCTAAAAGCAGCAAAAAATTTCAAATCAGGAATTTTTGAAAATTATGTTGCTGTTTGGAGATATATAGACCTTCTTTACGAGATATCGCAGGTGTAAGATGTGGGAAAAAACTAGGGTACTCCTTGAACTCCTTAAGCGCATTGACGAATTTTACAGTATTAGTTGGTTCCGTGATAACCTTACAGCCATTTGCAAACTTTCACAGAAATGTAATAAATGGAGTGGCATTACTTCTTGCAGAAATAGATTGAAAGTTGGATGTCACCTCTTGAGATACCGTTGTCATGGTTACTGGTTTGCATTCCTTCATTCGTTTATTAAATGAAAGTAGTTTTCTGGGAATATCTAAAGAACTGTTTTAGAGCCTTAAAATGTAGTTTTCGGGGACCCATTACTGCTCGTTAGGGGCCCCGAGTTTTGTTTCTGTCACCAAGGCGTTGATATAATAATAATGATAATACTATTAATATAACAATATAGGGATAGGGATATAATAGACCTTCCGTAACATACCCGCACGTGAAAATGACGTGAAAAAATTCTAGAGTACCCCTTATATACGTATTGATGAATTTTACAGCTTAAGTTGGTTCAGTGATAACCTTATCGCCGTTTTCGAACGTTCACAGTAATGTAATAAATGGAATGGCATTGCGTCTTACAGAAACAGATGGACTCCTGAGATTGTGTTGCCATGGTTAACGGCTTGCATTATTTCATTAGTTTATTAAATGAAATTAGTTTTCTGGGAATATCTCAAAATCTGTTGGTTTTAGGGCCTTAAAATGTGGTTTTAGGGCCCCCAGTTTCGTTTCTCATTTTGAGGGGCTGAAAATGATCTTTGTCTCACCCTTCTACGCCTATTTTAGCATGTATTTTAAGGGGGTAGGCCCCCTTTTTTGATAGGTACGGAGAAGAGTTACATCAATGATTAGTGTCGTGCCTCTGATGGATAACTGTATCAAATTTTACGTTGATCCACCCAGTCGTTCTCGAGTTATAAGGACACAAAAATTGTCCACAGACAGACAAAAAAATATATATTTGGGTGCATCCGTCATAAAACAGTCTGAAACGCGCAAATATCGCAAATTTTCGTGGAAATTCAGAAAAAACAGACAAAGCCCAGGAATTTTAGGTTTTAACCTTGAAAAACCGACAGTAGTGGCTACGCTGGCTAAAGCGCGGCGTTAGGTCATGGGGCCAAGCTCTCTGCTGACTCGGTAGACGCGTGGGTTCGAGCCCCACCGTCGGCTGTCCTTGAAATGGTTTTCCGTGGTTTCCCCATTTTCAACACCAGGCAAATGCTGGGACAGTACCTTCTGACAGGCTACGGCCGCTTCCTTCCACATCCTTGCCCACTTTCATCCATTCATCTCATCTCTCATCCCGACGCGCAGGTCGCCCACGGGCGTCGACTAGAAAGACCTACACTCGGCCTCACAGGAGGCTACACGAAAAAAAAAAAAAACCTTGAAAATTTTTTAGTAAAGCTGAAAATTGGTACAATTGTCCTACTTGATGTTCTTAACAACATATTAAAAGTCCCCGGTCTTCCCGTGTCGGCTTCCTGTATTTCCAGCCGTTTGATCTCCTGGAATGCTGGAGAAGTAGGTGGTGTCGCTGGAATGCGCATTGTAAGCGAACGATTTGGCTTACAGTGCGCTAACATGGCTTAAATTAAAGGAGAAAAAATAAGCTATAAGTTAATTCATGGGTTGGCATGTTAGCGATCCTTCCGGTCTAACAGGATACGAAAAATGCCGCGAAAATAAAAAAGTGCCACGTTTTTCTTTTTTGACGTTTGTTGGCAAACTATCACGAATATCGCAGACAAGTCTTTTATAAAAGTTGTTGGCGACAAAATAAGCTATCATTTGATGTATTTATAATCGATGTCCGAGTATTAGTTGCCGAGCTATAGCTGTGTAAACAAAAGATTGTTACGTCATTCTCTTCTCCGTCTGCGCTACACACACACTGAGACCGGGAGGTGCTCCGATTTTGCATTGTTACATCCGACAGGAGCTTCCTTTATGGTAAATGAAGTGCTTCCCCTCTTTTCAAAATATTTCATGCTTAAACCCAACCCTGCCAAAAAAAAAAATGATTTTTTTTCAATTTTTTTGAGTGTTTTTAATGAAAAGCACCCTTTTTGTACATCTGCTCCTAATAGTGAAAATAATTCAATTTCTCATTTTGAGTCCACCCCCGCCCCCCATCGACATCTCTTCATTCTATAAGGTGTTCTCAATGCGGTTTTTTTACGTGCATTATTGAGCTAGGTAAACAAAATTAATGTTTTAATATGTAAAATATGTAACCATTTGTGACTTGGCGATCATAAATTATTATTTTAATGCCATTTTTAGGAGAGCAAATATCGTAACTAAAAAGTAGTGCGAATATCGGAGTAGATAGTTCTGCTTAAATCTAATACAGTTTATAATGTATTATTTATCAAATAATTCAAATAATTTTTGTTAGAAACAAATTTGTAAACAAAAGAGAATGTTGAATTTTATCACAGCAAAGTAAAATGGTGTAACAACATACTGAAAATAATATATACCTGCAAATATGTACGCAGTGAATGCTGTCGGAATGCATCGGACGTTGGCGGCAAAGTGGCAAAATCGAACGAAGCAGTAACTGTCTGTCTTGCGATTTATTTATTTATTTATTTATCGTATGGCTTTTAGTGCCGGGAGTGTCCGAGGACATGTTCGGCTCGCCTGAGTCTGTAGCTGCTTCCAGCGGATACCCTAAAGGGTGAGCTACTATTTCCGTTCAATTTCAAGTAGTTCCAACTTTCGCCACCAGATATCAATGATACCTAGTGGTGAACGTTGGAACTTTGATAGAGCGTTCTGACGAAATCTAACCTAACAAATTTTGCTTTACACAAGTTTAGTCTGTGAAAGGATCTTTTACATGCCATAAATCTATGACATGGGACCGCCGGCTTTACTTCCCCTCCGAAGGAAGGCATACTGAAGGATTTTTAACGCTCTTAAAAAATCCGACGACTTCGGCCGGGTTTGAACCCACTATCTTGGGCACAGCAGTTCAGCATGCTACCGACTACGCCACCGAAGCCGCTTGTCTTGCGATAGTCCTTCAATACAGATGCACACGAAGCTCGTTTAGAGAATTGGAGCCCTTTCCGTTGAACAACTCCAGAACAAATTTTTCTCCAGCTATCTTGATATCTTTCATGGATTCGGCAGGCTGATTGAAAACTTCGACAGTTTTCCGAAGATCTTCGTTGTTTTTGAGAATTCCCCATGGACGCTTCTTCCCTTTGCTAAAAATAGCCGAAGTTGTGTCACATCCGCTCACGGCAAGTGCAAATAGCACACAACTTTTCATCTCGCCGATATCTTCCTGAATGTTTGTGATAGGGAAAATCTTTCCAAGAGATTTTGAGTTTCCAGGACTGTAAAAATGGATGTTGTTGTTCACTCTTGCTTTTGCCAACAACATGCATAGGACATCAATGCCTGACGCTATAACAGTAACAGCATAATCTTCGGCATCTCGAGACAACGCTACGTCGACAATTAGCGTATAATATGCGTCCCCTGTCGCCTGACGAACAGCAACTCCAGCATTTCTAAGCTCCTTTGTCAACGCAGAGATGAACCGTCCCTTGTTTTTGGTGTTACTTAGAAAGTCTGCCTGAGAAGTGGAAACTATTGTGTTGGAATCGAAGACGATGTCTATGGACGTCCGCTTCCCCGCACGGCGTGCCTGCTCCTGGTTCTTCGTGCTTGGAGTCTGATCGTATTTGCCAAACACAATGGTAACGTTTGAAGGATAGTGCTTGCTTATATACAACTTGTAGGACTGGATTATGTCACCAAAAGTTGCAGGTCTTGGCCATACAACGGTATGCAAAAGCAGACCTTCATCAACGACGACTTTGCGTTGTTCTTCAAAATCTTTGGGGGCTTCTGAAGATTTAAAAAGGTGATGAAGTGCTGACTTGGCTGTTTTTCTCAATAAGGATGAATCGAAGAGAGCTGGAGGCGTCGGTGCAAGCTCGTACTTCAAGAACTCCACGATATCCGCTTCCGATTTCATCACACATATGATTCGCATGAAAAGGTAGTGCGGGTTGACCGGGACGATGTCATCACGAATATTTTAGTTGGCACCCAACAACTGACAAAGGGACTACGCGGCTTTTTCTTGCGAGCTTGAGACCCTCAAAACTTTTCCCCACCATTTGTTGTATTGCTTCTTCACCAACTTCTCGAGCCTTGTCGCAGTTGATGATGTTGTCTGCAACTACGCCAGTGGAAAGCGATTGAAGACTTTCTTTATTTAAATCCCACGGAGAGCGATCTTCTACCCACGAGCGAAACACTTCTGCATGGCGGTTCTCCAGCTTCCGCCGCGAGTCTCTCAACTCAACGTGCTGTTCCGAGGATTTCGTTTCTATACCAGACACATTTTCTACAGCTTCACAGATCGGGATGCACAGTGGAAACGCCGAGACAAAGTGAGCCAGCACGCTATCATCCACTCCTCGTCCTCTTGTTAAACCTTCACGTGATTTCATAGGCCGCATAAGATCCTGTTCTATGGCCATATCTGACAATATTCCAGCCCAAAAATCATGCGAGCGTTGGATGGAAAAGTACCCGTCCTTCGAGAAGTTGATGTACTCGTCCATGGGCATCTTCTGACCTAACTTAAGCAGGCTGACTTAGCGTAGTAAATATGCCCTTCAGCGTGTAGGTATGGCAACATTTTCGATACCCAGTACAAATGGAGATTCCAATTTGATGTTCTTTCTGTCCGAATAAACAGCCGAACGATTTCCACTTGCCTGTAGTACTCCCCCCACAGCTTCGCTGTCCGGCTAGCTGCTGACAGCGTCTTCATCCTGTTTTCCATGTACTCCATGACCCGAGTTACAACTTGATCTTCGCATACTTCTTGCGGTGTTAGTTTTCCTTCTAAAACCTTTTAAAACACAAACAACGCCCATCGGATCGTCGAGTGGCTTATTACACAAAATGCAGTCTTCAAAACTCATTTTATGACAACACAATAAATAATACTTATACGGCATAACACACATCGGCCAACGACCTACTGTTTAAAATTTAGAAACAAGAGAAAACAAGAAGCTCCGCCAATTCGACGCATCAATGCTGCGGGCGAACGCGTCAGTTGGCCGCTGAGAAACAACGCAAACACGGACTGATTCAGGTCGCGCGCCATTGTTTAAATCTCTGTAGCTCGGCAACTATTACTTGCACATCAATTATGAATGCCGGTACATCAAATGAAAGTTTATTTTGTCGCCAACAACTTTTATAGAAGACTTGACTGCGATATCCATGGTAGTTTGCCAACAAACGTCAAAAAAGAAAAACGTGCACTTTTTTTTTTAATTTCACGGCATTTTTTCGTTTCCTGTTAGACCGGAAGTATCGCTAACATGCCAACCCATGAATTAACTTATAGCTTATTTTTTCTCCTTTAATTTAAGCCATGTTAGCGCACTGTAAGCCAAATCGTTCGCTTACAATGCGCATTCCAGCGACACCACCTACTTCTCCAGCATTCCAGGAGTTCAAACGGCTGGAAATCCAGGAAGCCGACACGGAAAGACCAGGGACTTTTAACATGTTGTTAACAACATCAAATAGGACAACTGTACCAATTTTCAGCTTTACTAATTTTTTTTCAAGGTTTTGACCGTTTTTTGACTAAAATTCCTGGGCTACAGTAGTTAATTGAAGTTAGCATCATTTGCATAGTAGGATAGTGTCAATGTCCTTTCTTTACACTCAATGATGTGGTACGTATTACATGGTCCTCCGCAAATAGTTCACTGGCATTTGTCGGTGGGGCTGTGATATCCCTTGATTGAGCATATCCGGTGGTGTAGTCGGTGGGCTGCCACTCTCGTGTAGTCTATAGGTGACGTGGCTGGTAGTTGGCTTTCTTCCATTTGTTGTTTGTCATTGCTGGGGTGTTTAGGAGCACTTTGTTTATTTCTTTCGCTTTCTGTCGCCTGTCTTCCAGGAATTTTATGCTTCGTGGTGATGGTTCTAGACTATCGGCTTCCATCAGGTCTTCTATGAAGAAGGTTGTGTCTGCCAGAATATACGTTATAGGATTAGCGACGAGGAAGTGAGGGAGTGAATGAGTGGATGAACGAGGGCTTTTGTTTGTAAATAGCGAGAACCACACGTTGTAATAAATTAGATCACACCAATTTACCACACAAAAAGGGTATTATGTAGTATAACATGAATTTTAACTGAGTGTGCACAGCAAGAAGCCAACATTGCTTAATTTATAAATGTGTAATGAACATGTTTAATACATGAATGTCTTTCTTTTACAAAGTCTATTACCATTTAAAAAGTGTACTCTCTTCATTCCGTGAGAATGTAGTGTGACTGGTATGCGGTTTGTTCTTTATGAACGCACTCTTGAGCGTTTTATAGACTTGAAGAGAGGACGCTTTCCATTGGAGCTGGGCCAGGCTGCATGCCCTCCAGCATGCGTTAGACATACCATACTCCATTCGTCAGATGTAATCTAGTTGTTAAGTTACTATCAATTGTCGAAACAAATGGAATAGCAATGTCCAAGGAGGTGACAAGGTAGTTATTTGTGAAATTATTATTGCTTGTATTGTTATTTCGGCCCCATGGGGTTTGAGTAGCATGCCTGTCCCAGAGGCCCCGGATTTGGTTCCCGGCTCCGTCAAGAAGTTTATAAGCGGACGCAAGTTTTGTAATTTTCATACGAGTGTCTTAATTACCATTATAGGCGTGTTGCATACAACTGTTTATGTTCGACAATAATTATTATAACTATTATATGTTCGAACATAAATATTCATAAATATCTGTCGAGATTTCACCAGTTTTATGTACTGAACAGAGCGCTTGGGACGCAGAGAATACCTTGTATTTGACCATGGCCTCCTCGATTACCCAACTATGACACTAGGCCTTGGAACTCAGAGCAGGTGTGATGCTATCCTTACCTAATTGGTCAAACAACTGTTTCTTGAGCTCTGATTGGTGGGAGAAACTATCCCATAATGAAAACTTGTACTATAATGAGACTCGTTATCGTACAGTTTTCTGACATATAATATTTACATTTCGACATCTTCGAACATAAACCTAGATTAACGGCGCTGACAGTGCGTCATCCTACAATGTGCAGGCCAGATGGCAGGGCAGCGGTCGCTTGGTAGGCCTAGGCCTTTCATGGGCTGTAGCACCACGGGGGAGAGGGGTGCATTGTAATGCAAGAATTTTTGTTGTTAATTCCACGGGCATGACACATTTTATTAATCAGCCCCATGTACTTAAAATTCTGTTGGATTTGATTGTCGTCGATGATAATTGTTATTTTTAAGGGCCTAACATCTAGGTTATCTGGCCCTAATTTTTTGGGTGATAGTGAAAATTAAAGATGGTAACAACTGAACAACTATATACGTACTGTACTGGGAAAAGAAAAGGACAAAAAAATTACAGTCATTCTGAAAGATTAGACGTTATATCATTTCAAATGACGCATGCTACAAATGCTACACATGTTAGAAAGGCTTAGGAGGGCTTCTCTCTTCGTTCGAAGCCCCAGGACTCTTGCAACAGACTCCATTACCCATTAACTTAGGCTTCCAGCGCGGGCACCTCTTTAAGGGTCACTCTGTATTTGAGTCTGACATCTTTTACAACTCTTTAAGGGTCACCCATTATTTGAATCTGATATCTTGCAAAACTCTTTAAGGGTCGCCCTGTGTTTGAATTGAATCTAACATACTGTACACCTCGTTAAGTGTCACCCTGTGTTTTGCTCTGACATCCTGCACACCTCTTTAGGAGGCACCCTGTATTCTTATCTGGCATCTTGTATATCTCTTTAGAAGTCAGCCTGTATTCTTGTGTGACACCTTGTACACCTCTTTAGGAGTCATCCTGTATTCTTGTCTGACATCTTGTGCACCTCTTTAGGAGTCACCCTGTATTCTTCCCTGCCATCTTGTACACCTCTTTAAGAGTCACCCTGTATTCTTATCTGGCATCTTGTACACATCTTTAGGAGTCACCCAGTATTCTTTCCGCTTCGCTCGAAGCCCCAGGTCGCTCGACGCCCTAGGACTCTTTCAACAGACTCCATTAACCATTAACTCCATTAACTTGGGCTTCCCGCGTGGCTGCATGACGTCACGCACTCGCCGTCCATTACCCATTAACTTCGGTTTCCCACGCGGCTACATGACGTCACCGTCTCCGTCTCCGTAACGCATAACTTTTGACTCAAGCATAACGATGAAGTCGACAAGATCATTTGAAATGATATAATGAGATATAAAAAAAAGAGACAAGGATAAGAAATGCCTTCATCCTTCGAAGAATGAGGAGCGGAACCCAGAACAACTTTCCCATTTGGGGAATTAATAACATTGAGACTCCCGACCAGAATGTGGTCTCAGGTCTCGAGCTAGTTGATTCGGTCCGCAACAGCTTTTTAAATTTCCAGCTTGGAGTGTGGTGTTGAGTAGTGGGATGTGTGTAATACGGAATAATTCATAGTGTACTCTCAGTTTAATTCTAATTAACTAATATAGATGTTTAGAATGTTGTTGTGTTAAGTAGGGCCTTCCTATTCAGTGTAAATCTACAGGCTTGATTTTTTAAAGAACATGGCATACATTTTCACTTAAAACAATGCATACATAAGTAAGTTTGTTAAACTAAATAAAAAACTGCCAAACGATTAAAAATTCTTCAATTAATGCTATTTGTATAGAACAGATATTACTAAGCTATAATTAAATGTTATGTTGTCGTTGAAATCTCAAAATGATTAAGTATTATTTTACAATGAGGACTGAGGGGAACGGAAATAGGTAGAGACATAAAAGGCAGATAGAAAAGGTAATGAGGAGAGGGTCCGCCCCAAAGGTACTGGGAAAAGTGGTGAAACCGGACCCAGATCAGGATTCTCTCGGGTTCGGCTTCCTTGGTCTCGATAACAGATGTTCTTCGTGATTTAAATGTACTGAATAACTATTGTCTCAGAGAGAGTGATTTAGTAACCAACTTCCACTTAAAGCCCCAAACCCTCATAAAACCACCCCCTGCTGGGTGTGAAACACTCGATTCCTCTTAAATATAGCCTAATACGCCTATCAATATAATACTTCATGAAACATCATATTTCGACCCAGTAATGGAATCTTCTTCAGCTTTTATATAAGGCAAAATCTATTCTAATTAAAACTTACGTTCGACGATGTCGATATGTAAATATTATATGCCAGAAAACTGTATCATAATAGTGGTCATTAAAGTACTACTTTTCATTATAACACAGTTTTTCGAACCAATCACAGCTCAATATTTTCATTGATTGACCAATTAGGCAAGGATAGCTTCTCCCATACACTCAAAATCCAACATGTCCTGGGTTCGATTCTCGGCTCTGCCAATAAATGTGATTCTTGTCCGTGGGTTGAATGGGGGCACACTCAGCCTCATGAGGCAAATTTGAGAAGATGTGGGTTTGATTCCCTCTTTGACCATCCCAGAAGTGGTTTTCCATTGTATCCCACTTCTACTCCAGACAAATGCTGGGACAGTTCTTAACGTAAGGTTACGGTCACTCCCTTTCATTCCTGTCCTCAGTTACAAGAACACACACACCACTACATACAACACAATAACATAGGTTATCATACAAATGTTACACACACCCAAAAGTACACGGGGCTGGATTGACCACACTGTCTAAGTCCGTAAACGAATCAAGAACAGCGATTGGAGTAGCGGTGGAGTACTCGCGTCAAATTCTTAAGTTTGCGGGTTCAATCCGGGTCAAAATGGGTGGTTTCTCGTGATTCGAAAAAATCGTGAGGAATCATGTTGTTAACACGCTGTAGGCAGCATGTAAAATAATATTTGATTACGCATTTGACATATGGTATCCTCGGAAAAAATAAATCTGGGCGATGTATTTATTTTTGCATCTGTGAGAGCTCTCTGGTAGCAAAGTTGAATGTCAAATATTTGCGGCGAAGACAACCGGCGACAATGTTGCCATCTATTGAATGGTTGTCACTTTGTGGGAGCATAGAGCTTACGATTGGAAGAGCACAGTAAGTAGCTCAATTGGCCAAATACGTACAACTTACGTAATTCCTTACAAGATGATATATCCACAAAATAGGCTATTATACTTCTCATCTAATGAAATGAAATGAAATGTTCAGTGTGCTTATACTCGTAGGAGTACTTACTGCAGGTCTTTCGAGTCGATTCCCGTGTACGAACTGCGTGTCGTCATTAGGATGAAATAACGATGACTACCTCACAAACAGCCATTTCCGGAGCTAACGGAATTAACTCTAGGAGATTAAAATCCCCATAATCCACCGGTGATCGAGCTTTGGAGCCGGACGTCTGGTTTAATCAAAGTGAACTTTAATGCGACAAGCATCTTCCACCCGTCCAAGTCCATCTCTCGCCCCACCTTGGAAATGGCTTGCCATGGTTTAGGATTTGCACCAGAAGATTAAGTCCAAAACTTTCGGAAACATCTGGAAACTGCCAAGATGTTGGTTGACAACAGTTTTACCATCCGAAAATGCTGGAGGAATACATGGCAGACCTATGCTACTACGGCACAACTCCAGATGTCGTGTGTATCGTCCAAACCACCTGGATTTGACTTGCGACGTAGGACCTGGTTCGGTGCTTTAATCATATAAGAACCAACAATGGCCGATGTGTCGATTGTTTGCACAAGTGGAATAGAGTACCCTCTATGGGTTGTGATTGTTGCGCCTAAAAACAGATTGTTTGCCATATAGTTCAGGAGTGAGCTCTGAGAGCTTTCGCTGGCGATCCAACGATCCTTGTGATGAAGGAAAGATCTCTAGACTACATTCGTGGCCTGGATATTAGTTTTCTAAGCCAACTGTAATAATTTATAATTTAGTAAAGTAACCATACGCTAAATAAATCAAGTCCAAAAATGAAAAAAATTGTGGCATACATTATTAGAATAATAGCTTTATTTTGGTCAGTGGAAAGACATCTATTAGAAGTAATTTTTACAAAACCTTCTTACCCCTCAACCGCGTGTTTTTCCCCACACATTGCCAAACTTTCAAAAATTGCCTTATACTGTATCTTCATTACCATCTGTCGTAACAAAGGAAATTACTCTACGCATCTTCATTGCCAGCATGCTAATGTGCCTACCTCAGGAGCATAGACCGGATTCGAACCATCAAATATTATTTTCTAAGCCCTCTTCTGGTCTCCACCACTGGGCTCAGAAACTTTGATAGTTCCCTTGGCAACGGTAATCGATATTAAAAGTTAATGTTATGGTATTCCATTAAGTGGTTTCCATTATCTTGCCTGGAGAATTTCACTTCAGAATGAATTATACACCCTTTAATGTCATAATCTGCATCTTAGGAAAAATTTAAATGAGACGCATTTAAGCATTCCTCGGGGTAAAAATAAAGATACGTAATAAGTTCCATATGAATGAATCCAGGTGTCCACTTAACATTCTAGCCTGGAGTTACTTAGCTTGAAAGTTATTAGGTAACAGTAACATACGTTTAGAGTCTGTGGTTCTTAGCGTTTGCTATATATGCGAAATTTGCAGAAAAAACGTCACATATCCTCATGTTCTATGACCCCCAACCTCCTTGTGGTGTAGCTAGCGCTCTTGGCTGTCAACCAGGAGGTCCGGGTTCGATTCCCGGCTCAACCAAGAAATTTTCATTCTGGTATGAAGGCTGTAACGGGGTACACTCAGCCTCGGAGGCAAAACTGGGAAGAGGTGGGTTATATTCCTACCTTAGCCATCCTTTTCCATAGTTTTCCCCACTTCAAATCCAAGCAAATGCTGGGATGGTTCCTAGCTTAAGACCACGGCCGCCTCCTTCCCAATCATATCCCCAATTTACAAATACACACACTGGTACAGCCATCACAATAACAGGGTTATCACACAAATTCCACACACACACACAAATACAAGCGGCTATATGACTACGTTGGCCCAGCCTTAAATTAAGCAATAACAACTCTATGAATGGATTTTAGCGGTATTTAACTAGCAATAAATTGAAAAAAGTATACAGTATACAAAATTATTCTAAATAAATATGATGTTCTTGTAAATACACAAATTCTAATTCAAATACTTGAATTATTTATTTGTTAGCTAAATTTAAGTTTCTTTGGGTAGATTATGGTTCGACGTTTCATTGCAAAACGAGATGTTCGGGAAAGAACATAATATAGCCTACTTTCTCCTAAATGTATGGGTATAGTTATAACTCTCTGTCCATATCATCTCCTAATTTCTTCCTATTTGAAGTGCAAATTGGCACACAGGATTTGAACAGTGGCGTTCAAACCATAGTTTATAATTTACCCCAGCATTTTGCAATTTCATCAGCAAACCCACCAAACACCGACTACTTACAATAATTGAAACTTCGTTGCTCTAATAAGGCCAATCTACAATGCGCAGTCGGCAGTCCGTAGTTGGTAGTCCTCGGTCGGCAGTCGCGATCGACTCCGTGTATACTATAGGCACCATACACAACATGAAGTTGCAGTTGATAGCTGGCAGTTGGCAGTCGCGAATTTTATCCTTGACTGCCAACTACCCGACTGCAGCAATGTAATAGCCAATCAGAGCAGATCAGAAACTGACGTCACGTTGTTGTTCTGTGTCGTATACGAATGATATAGGACTAAGTGAAGTAACTTCGCAACCCGTTAATTTATAGGCTAATCTTAAATACACGGTATAACAAAATAATCCATCTCCAAATCATCCATATTGCAAGTTTTGAGGTTATCAACAACGCCTCTGTGCACAAGGAATAAACGAATGTTACTGTATTATTACTCCTAGCAGTCGTTAAGACTGGGTTCACTAACTGGCCGGTATAGAGCGCTGCTCGAATCTATAGTTTCTGCATAGTACAACTGAAGGCTGGTAGATGTCACTCCGGTGGAGAATGTCGTTTTTTTAATATATAATTTCCATTGCAAAAAGCACCATATAACGCTTTATTTTATAACGTCTCAGTACTCAAGAAACAATGAATATAAAAAAAATCAAGCAAAAAAGTTCTACTCTGATAGGATTTGAACCCCGGCCAGCCACATGAGAGACGGGAGCTCTAACCACACAGCCAATCGTACACTCATAACTCACGCGTTATCGATCAAATACATATAACGTACTGTATTAGCAAATAATCACTTGGACTGAAGATTTCTTCACTGGAGTGTATTTCAAACCGAGTTCATTTCATATTAAGTTCATATGATTTTTATCAGTAGGTTATATTGCATGCAACATACTGAAATTAGTAAAATGTAGGTCAGAACGAGAGATCAGCTGCCATCTTGTCAAATAGCCGAGACGATTCATATTTTTAAAGTCACTTCCAGATTATAATATTACAATATAAACTTTTAATTTCGAACGAACCACGTCGCTTAGAACAGATTAAACGATTCTTGGTTTGATGTGCACAAGGAATAAACGAATGTTACTATATTATTACTCCTAGCAGTCGTTAAGACTGGGTTCACTAACTGGCCGGTATAGAGCGCTGCTCGAATCTATAGTTTCTGCATAGTACAACTGAAGGATGGTAGATGTCACTCCGGTGGAGAATGTCGTTCTTTTTAATATATAATTTCCATTGCAAAACGCACCATATAACGCTTTATTTTATAACGTCTCAGTACTCAAGAAACAATAAATATAAAAAAATCAAGCAAAAAAGTTCTACTCTGATTGGATTTGAACCCCGGCCAGCCACATGAGAGACGGGAGCTCTAACCACACAGCCAATCGTACACTCATAATTCACGCGTTATCGATTAAATACATATAACGTACTGTATTAGCAAATAATCACTTGGACTGAAGATTTCTTCACTGGAGTATATTTCAAACCGAGTTCATTTCATATTAAGTTCATATAATTTTTATCAGTAGGTTATATTGCATGCAACATACTGAAATTAGTAAAATATAGGTCAGAACGAGAGATCAGCTGCCATCTTGTCAAATAGCCGAGACGATTCAGATTTTTAAAGTCACTTCTAGATTATAATATTACAATATAAACTTTTAATTTCGAACGAACCACGTCGCTTAGAACAGATTAAACGATTCTTGGTTCGATAATCGGAACTGGTGGGTCCCATGTTATGGATTATAAATTTTGCATAATTCACACGGCCGCCATCCTGAAATGGTACGTTTGATGACCTTGTAGTTTGGGCACAAGACGCGTCCCATATGAAGGTAGGTTGTTACCAAATTTGGTAAAGATCCGATGATTAGTTTGGTCGTAATGCATTATTAAGTTTTGACCATTCGATTGGCCGCCATTACCTTTTGGTAAAGATGGCGGTAATATAAAACATGACACTGAGGTGCCCTTTGCCAGTGCTACCTCTGTACCAAATTTCGTTCAATTCGGTTTAACCGTGTTCGAATTGATAGGGGGGGACAGACATTCAGAGTACACACACTCACACACACACACACACACACAGACTCACACACATACACACACACACACAGACAGACACACTTTTTTTCGCCCTGTAGTGATCTCATAAGTCTACTTTCATTTTTTGCAAAAATCGAAAGTAGGCTAAAAAATGCAAGAGGGCAGCTTGCATGTCAAATCTTGTCGTTCCTTGGCACGCTATGAAAGTCAAGGAAGTTAGATATCTAAGCTCCTTGACACTATAGCGCTTTCTAGTGGAGAAAGGAGGAACTTTGTGTTGGCGGAAAATTCCGAGATCAATTTTGCCACTATGAACACAGTCTACTGAATTAAAATGGGTTCATTAACATGCCAACAACGAATGTCATGCGTGCCGTGATTTATGTCGCCTATCAAAAATCACTTACCAGTGGGATAGAGAAAGAGAAAGTCAATATAGGCTCGAAATAAATTTTATAGATCTGCTGATACGCCAGACACGTCAGCTGTCAGTCAGAACGGTTGCGTCCTCTTACAGTCAATAATTTATTTCGACATGAAAGATTAATGGTATATTTATGAACCATACAGTTTCTAAAACTAGAAGTAATTTCCTACAAAATGGAATTTTAAAAAAATAGTGAAATTTCAGAAAAATAATGTATATGGCCACCTTAACATTCAAAGTTCCTAAGATAAACGCATTGGATGAGCAAAAATGGTCATCCTTCACGCTTACGTTGCTATACCCTTACACCCTGTATTTACAATTTCCATGATAAATGCACAGCTGACGTTCGATTGTATTTTTAATACCACTCCCACGAAATGTGTTCCTTCTCTTGTCTCTTTGAGACGGTCCCCTTGTTGGTTAGAAGTTTCAGTAGCTGCGGTCTCACTTGTCGAGATCACGCCGGGAGTTAATGAGAGTTACGGTGGTGTGTTTAACTTCAAAGGAGCTGTATGTTTTACAGCCAACGGGGGGCAACCCTATAATCAGAGGTGAAGGAGGACAAGAGTAATGAATTGAACACTATGTAGCCCGTTGCGGTTTGGCTGCTATTGAGCGTAATGCATGCCTTCATATGTGTTGAGACCACAGACGCGTCAGCTACGCGGCGTGCCAGCAATTTATTATGTTCCACCACAGTTTGATTATGATCGCTTTAACATTAATTATACAGAACTGATAAACCTCACGATACATCTCTATCAATACTAGTTAAATGTCGGTTGGTGATGATTCCACTAGACGGCACAGTATGTTTATTACTTGCATAACATGGATCTGTAGTGTTATCATTGATTCATTTGCAAAATGGGGGCAATGTGGTCACCAGCCTCGCAACCCTTTCTAGACCACTATCATCATTAAAATAATTTACGTGATATTGTTATAAAATTGAGGTGCCATCTGTTACCGACCTATGGTTGTGCCATGTACTACCCTGCCAGGGAATTGTTACCGCTAGACGTGGAGCGGGGCTGTGGTGTATACATTACGTCAACTCGCTATGTTATGGCTGCCGCGGGCGGGTGTGGAGTAAGAGGGGGAACGCGTGTACAGTCATACAATGAGAACACACTGCAAGACGCACGACCCACCACGAACCATGCACACACACGACATGCGATGAGGTTTCGCTGGCGAAGACTGCACGTCTATCGCATGCGTGTGGCTGGGCGGAGCGCATTAGTTCCGATTTCCACTACCGGTAACAATTCGCTGGTAGGGTAGTAAGTACTAACCCGAGTGTGTAAGGAAATTAATTCTTGCGTAAATCATTAGGAAAGGTGCCACGGGACCATAAGGCGTAGTTATCAATATTTGGATGGACTATTATTATCATTATCTTGTCCTCCTTCAGCCCTGATAGGTTGGCTGTAAAAGATGCGGTTCCTTTCAACAGGTCCACGGCCGATTTCCTTCCCAAATCCTTTCTCTGGCCCGTCCTGTGAATAAAATAAAATGGCCATTCGGTGCATTAATAGAATTATTATTATCATCTTCATCTCGTTAATACGTATGATCTACTGGGTTACCACTACTAGTCTACCACCATTACTACTACTTGTATATGTAATTGACTACTATTCATATACTGTGTCAGTAAGAAAAGGGAAATTAATTGCATGTAATAGCAAAATTTATGTTTTTTTTTTGTTAAGGAAACTTGGATGTGAGAAGTGACAGAAAAGTGCAGCTTCCTTTTTACAGTGTATATCAGAAAGCATTTCAGATATTTCCTTAAAACGTTCCTGATATGTAAGCGACACTTCTCCAATTATATTTGGAGGGTTTCAGTTTGGTGTACCTTGTGGTTGAAGAAACAGTAGAAATTTCATAGAAAGGCTTAAATATTTTTTAAAATAATTGTTATTTACTTTCTCAGAAACGGCTACTCAATCGTTCAAGAGATTTCACACACATATTGTTGAAACAGATTTCGATCCCCTGTAGTAAAACAGCTGGTTTGTTTAGAACGGAGGGAAACAATGTTTTTCTCAATCATAATTTAATTCTTACGTTTTCAGTAAAACGGTTAGTAGTTGACGGTCTGGTTTTCAACAACCAATGAAGACATCTGTGTATATTTACTACCAAACATAGAAAAACTAGGTTTAAAGCATCATACCATATTTCATCTAGATCGATCCAATATGTCTTTTAGAAAATGGCACCTAAAATGACAATTATTTCAAACGAATATTTAAGTCTTTCTATAAAAGATAATACTCTTTATTTGACAACCACAAGCTATAGCACACTTAAGCCCTTTAAATATGATTTCAGAAGTGTTATTTTTATTTCAGGAAAGTTTTAAGACAATATCTGAAGTACTTTGTGATACACACTGTCAAATATAAAAGGCTGCACTTTTCTGTCGCTTCTCACTTCCCGGTTCCGTTAAGTTTGTAACATAGTAATGGCAGTATTAGTTGTATTAAGGGGGTAAGAAGAGCTATTATAATATAATTGCTTTATGGTATTATTTAATATTTTTGACTTATTATAATCATTTGTCTATAATTGTTATGAGATGATTGAATATATTTGTGACTAATAGGTAGCGGCACTGTGTTAAAAACGTCAAAGGCATGGCAAGGTGAGAGATTGGATTGTCTAAAAGTTTTTTTTTTTCAAAATATAAATTGTAATTACGAGTATAATTGGCACGTGCTGACATGAGTAAGCTTGGCACGACCAAAAATTGTACACATTGGCATAAATACTACTACTACTATTACTAACTTACTACTACTATGCATACTTTTTAATGAAATTTTCCCGGACGTTTAACGTTTATTTACCCGCATATGTCCATAGTTAACCTTTAATCATAATATCTTTGCAACATGTACATTTGGACTAACGAACCATACCTGACACAAATGAGAATCCTCGGAAAACTTGATTGTATATTTGTATCCATTAGTCTGAGTCTTAGCGCCCGTAGCTTCGTTGGGCAGTATCCATTTTCACGTAAATGATTGAAATAATAACTATTGGGGTGTATCATTTATTTTTATATAAACTAAAAATTGAAGCTATCATGATATTTTGAAATTAAATATTGGGCTATTTAAGACTTAATTCGTTTACCTCCTGCTGTTGGCTGTCACCCCCAAAGTACGGATTGGATTCCCGTCTCTGCCAAGAAATTTCATTCTGGTCCGAGGGCTGGAATGTGGTACACTCAACCTCGTGGGATGAAACTGAGAACAGATGAGTTTGATTCCTACCTCAGTCATCCTGGAAGAGGTTTTTCGTAGTTGCTTACTTCTATTCCAGGCAAATACTGGTATGGTTCCTAACTTAAGGCCATGGCCGCCTCCTTCCCAATCCCCACTTTACTTACAAATAAATACACTACTGGAGCCATCATAATAACACAAGTTATCAGACAAATTCTAAATACACCTATGTACATGGCCTAAATGACCACGATATCCAAGCCCCTCAATTAAACCAACAATAACCAGACTTAATTCTAAACTAGTTTGTTTAGTTTTAAAGGATTAATTTGAGTGGGTCCGAATCTTATACTACTGTGCATTGAACTGACACAAATAGGCTGAACAATTCTTTGAAATAGCCGAATGTATTAGATGAGATTATAATAGAATACCCTCTGTTCCGAATCTCGGACAGCCAGAGATTGGGACGATAGTATTGATTATTGCAACCATCACTTGAAACATGTGCTAATTAATTACATCCTAAATCAAAAAACGTGTTGAGTAAGTCTTAAAACGTAAAAGAAATAATAAAAAATTGAATCAAAATCACATCAATTGAAAAATTATGTCAAAATAACCCACAAATAATTTAACTGCTATTAAAATGTCTTGAACAATTAAGACATAGTGTGTTGTGTCCTGATTGCGGTCATTCCAGATTGCGTTCACCTCATTAGCAGTCCAGATTGCGGTCACTTTTATTTTAGGGAAGAACTATAAACATTCCAGCGTCCAGATTGCGGTCACTTTTCTTGGGAGACCGGTCCTTGGTTATTTGGTTCTTCCCGACAGACTCATACCTCCCGTAAGTTTTCTGGATAACAAGGGGAAACTGATATTTCACTGCCTAACCAAAGAATACAGTTCAGTGTTGAGCTGAGCACACCCCATAAACCTTCGCTTAAAAAAATCAAGTCCCCTCCCAATCTGACAGCACCTCGTAAAGCAATGATTATAACATTTTCAGTCTTAAGAATAGAAACGTTTCAGGATCGGAATCAACGACCTTCACTTTCAACAAAATTGTTGTAACGGGAAAGTTTATACTTACAGGGTATACTTTTTAATTTCTGCCCCTCCTCTCCCATTTGAGGCGCGAGATATCTATTTTTATAATAGGTACTGTATATCGTGAAAAACAATATTTTCATTACCTTGAAAAAATTAATTCTTGACTGTCACCGCGGAGGCCTAGGTTCGATTACCGGCTCTGCAAAGAAATTTAATTCTGCTCTGAGGAACGGGATACACTCAGCCTCGTGAAGCAAAACTGAGAAGAGGTAACACAGGGGAGTTACAACCGGACCGGTCTCCCAAGAAAGGTGATCGCAATCTGGACGCTTGAATGTTTATAGCTCTTCCCTAAAAAGGAAGTGACCGCAATCTGGACTACTAATGAGGTGAACGCAATCTGGAATGACCGCAATCAGAAAGACACCCCTTAGTGATACCTGTTAGTATAAGGATATAGTGGTACAGAAATAGTTACAGTAGAATAGCCGGCCACCGAACACACGAAATGCCGTACCAGAAAGGCAAGAAATCTACCTATCGTAATATTATCGGGAGCAAGGTTTGGTTTGATACATATTCGCGGCCTTAGGAACCTATTTTCAGACCAATTTGTCCGGAGTTTCAAAGGTAAGGAGGCATTAGTAGATTAAATACCTATCTTACGGATCAACATCTTACCACATAAGGTTGTCTAGTAGCACTAGATTTGACATCACACGCCGCAACATAAGGAGCAAGTCCCTTCACAAGCACCGAAAATGCTGATCCCGCTCCCTTTGCAACCTATTAATATACACATACCGACAGTAGTGGCTACGCTGGCTAAAGTGCAGTGTTAGGTCATGAGGCCAAGCTCTCTGCTGACTCGGTAGACGCGTGGGTTCGAGCCCCACCGTCGGCCGTCCTTGAAATGGTTTTCCGTGGTTTCCCATTTTCAACACCAGGCAAATGCTGGGACGGTACCTTCTGACAGGCCATGGCCGCTTCCTTCCACATCCTTCTCCAATTTCATTCACCTTAATCAATTCCATCCCTCATCCCGACGCGCAGGTCGCCCACGGGCGTCGAATAGAAAGACCTGCACTAGGTCTCTGAGGAGACCACACGAAAAAAAAAAAAATACCGGTATATATATATATATACACATCAAAATAAGTTTTGCGTAACACTTGTTTGCCATGATGCAGAGAGTATGTGGGATTGTTGGCGAGGTTATAACAAAACAGACGGCATTTTATTAATTCATGCAGACTTCATACATGTCTGTCTGTTAGGTAGTCAGCCCGAATGCTGGTTGGATCCTCAAAAAGCACCGCCATTAGGTTATGTGGGAAGATACCCACAAAACCCCAAGGCAACGCTATATTGAGGCGTACTAGGCAAGAAGAGGAGTGAGGTAGTTTGCCATTGCTTTCCTCACTGAGTCAGTACAGCAGTACTAACCCTATGAGTAGAACCGTTGACAGCATGCACAGGCACTGACTGTGCCCTGAATGTCATTAGTAAGCACCACCCATACCTCAGTAGCTTCCATATAATCACAGCCATAAGTGAGACTGAGATATCGGTGAAAAGCCACATTTTACTCTAGCCTGTGCCAACAGACAAATGCAAATGTACTGCATTCATCAAGAGATGGCAAACAGGACCTTTTATACATGGGTGAAAAGAAAATTACAAACAGAAAGACATGGCCTGTTAAACAGGGACTGATATGCGTTGTTATCTTACCATCCTGTGACGTTTCAATAAGGAACATGGCCACCACGGTCGTCCAGCAGGGCTCTTACTCGCCGTAGCATACAACATATCAAGTTGTCCAGGTCCTCTTGAGGCAGACGGTCCCACTCTTCGACCACGGCCTCCATGATCTCTTGGCGGGTTATGAAAGGACGTGGATGCTGAGCTAAAGCACGCTTCAGCATATCTCAGACATGTTCAATACAGATCATGTCCGGCGACATCGCAGGCCATTTCATTTGTGCAATGGCGGACTCCTGGAGGGAGTTTTGTACCACCACCATTCTATGTGGTAAGTATATGCAAAACTTCTTTTTATGTGTATAATTTTATTAATCCAGTCAATGATCATTTATTTAATTTGCAGAACTGGTTAGAGAAGGGATTTTTGGAAAGAAATCTGCCAAGGTCCTATTGTAACGAACCGTGCTGTTATTTGCCTGGTGGCGAACATGGGAAACCACCACAGGATGGCTGAGGTGGGATTCGAACCCACGCTGGTGGTTGGGATTCGTGCCAGCGAGGCACACGTTAGCGCATTACCGCTCTCAGCAACATATTTGAAACAAGTGTAGTACCTCGAACGCACCCTCTCTTCCACTCTGGTCGTGTCTTCTTCCTTGGGTATTGTTTGATTATTAGTTTATTGATGAGACCGCGAACTTCAATTCGAGTCAATATAGACCTTACTCGTACATCAATGAGTAATTATTTAAAAGGTTGGCTTTCAATTAGTTGATTTATTTTGCATTGATAATGGCCATCTCAATAAGTAGGCTAAGCAAAGATCGGATTCAGGCACAGCGCGGCATAACATCCCAAAATTACACTCGATAATTAAAACCCATTGCTACATTATATCTACCCCGCGCAATTGCTTATTAAATGATACGATAAACAGTCCAATTATTGAGGTAACCTTTATAACTAACACGCACAGGTGGAGTCGCTAATCTTGTTTATATCACCTGTGGACACGTTAATTGGGCTCAAATTGATGGAGAGAATGATCACAGCTCGAAAGAATTCTGTCATCTGACGTAAAGCGAGTGATACAAGTTGACTTACAGTCGATAATTTGCCCCCTCAAGAATACATTACTACCTTATAAAGTTTAGTGGCTGCCCACTGATACTGCCGTATATAGTTTAGGACCTGGGTCTAATAACTCAGGCGCTAAGGAAATTAATGTTGAGGCAGGTAATAGTACGTGATCAAAATATCATTTCAAGGAAACCTGGATAAAACTTAAACAGCAGTATTGAATTACAAATTGCGAATTAAGCTCAGAAAGTTTTAATTCAATATACTTCTACTAAAGATTTCCAAGCTGCTTCAGTTTCTACGCCACATGAATATTCTTGTTGTAATATAACGGCCAGCCAAGTGAAAGTGAAACATCACGGAAATTCTCTTTTATTTAGCGTATGAAATAATATCACGTCAATTAAATATTTACAGAATTTCAATCTGAAATATGTACTGTACATATATTTTACAATTTGCCACAATATTTTGCAATTCGGAAACAATAATCTCAAATTACAAAAAAAAAAAAAAAAAAAAATACAAACATATGAATCATGAATATAATCTATTGATCCCTCCATCAGCAATCGGAAATTGTGTGGATCGCCAAGGAGAAGATTGTCGAGGACATTTCTGATATATAACAGAAGCAGTTTTCTTGACGGCACCGTAATCACTAGAGACGGGAATTTGCCTATTTGCCTATTTTATTCCTGTGTTTAGAAACGTAGGCTTTCGAGATATAAATTCGTTTTAGGTTCTTTTAGGCTAGATTTCGTTGGTTGTATTGTGCCTATAAATGCCTATTTCAAGGGTTTGTGCCTATTTGGAGTATAATTGCCTATTTGATGCCTTTTGACTGTATTTTAAAATGCATTATATTGCAGCTGGTGTGCTCGACAGAATTATATTCTAATTTCTCAAAATGTGTTTACCCCACGGACAAGAATGGGAATTCTCGAAAGTCACCAGAAATAGTGCCTGGGTTCTCGAAATTAAGCCTCCAAACTTAACAACCCTTCGTTTTGTATTTCGCTTTTCTTTATATTGAAAATTTACCCGTTAGTATGTGTGTGAATTAATATCATAAACTTTATGCTGATTGAATAACAAAAGAACTAACTTAGTACCATGTTTTCGCGTTTTTTCAATCTCGATATTAAGCCTCCAAAGTTAAAAACCCTTCGTTTCAGGTATCGTCCCCTTCAAACGCCGCGTTAGGTTGGCGCTGCAACCTAACAGTGAATTAATATACAGTATATCCTGTACGCGTCTGATTGTTGAATGGGTAGGCAGTTAAAAGCAGCCAGGAGGGATGAGATCCAGCTGGCAGTGAAAATAAAGCGGCGATCAGTGCGTTGGTGCTGTAACCTATCTTGTGTTGAATGGACAGGCAGTTTAAAGCAGCCAGGAGGGATGCGATCCAGCTGGGAGTGAAAATGCAGCCGCGATCAGTGCGTTGGTGCTGTAACCTATCTTGTGTTGAATGGACAGGCAGTTTAAAGCAGCCAGGAGGGATGCGATCCAGCTGGGAGTGAAATTGCAGCCGCGATCAGTGCGTTGGTGCTGTAACCTATCTTGTGTTGAATGGACAGGCAGTTGAAAGCAGCCAGGAGGGATGTGATCCAGCTGGCAGTGAAAATGCCGCGGCGATCAGTGCGTTGGTGCTGTAACCTATCTTGTGTTGAATGGACAGGCAGTTTAAAGCAGCCAAGAGGGATGCGATCCAGCTGGGAGTGAATATGCAGCCACGATCAGTGCGTTGGTGCTGTAACCTATCTTGTGTTGAATGGACAGGCAGTTTAAAGCAGCCAGGAGGGATGTGATCCAGCTGGCAGTGAAAATGCAGCCGCGATCAGTGCGTTGGTGCTGTCACCTATCTTGTGTTGAATGGACAGGCAGTTTAAAGCAGCCAGGAGGGATGCGATCCACCTGGGAGTGAAAATGCAGCCGCGATCAGTGCGTTGGTGCTGTAACCTATCTTGTGTTGAATGGACAGGCAGTTTAAAGCAGCCAAGAGGGATGCGATCCAGCTGGGAGTGAAAATGCAGCCACGATCAGTGCGTTGGTGCTGTAACCTATCTTGTGTTGAATGGACAGGCAGTTTAAAGCAGCCAGGAGGGATGTGATCCAGCTGGCAGTGAAAATGCAGCCGCGATCAGTGCGTTGGTGCTGTCACCTATCTTGTGTTGAATGGACAGGCAGTTTAAAGCAGCCAGGAGGGATGCGATCCACCTGGGAGTGAAAATGCAGCCGCGATCAAAGCGTTGGTGCTGTAACCTATCTTGTGTTGAATGGACAGTCAGTTTAAAGCAGCCAGGAGGGATGCGGTCCAGCTGGGAGTGAAAATGCAGCGGCGATCAGTGCGTTGGTGCTGTAACCTATCTTGTGTTGAATGGACAGGCAGTTTAAAGCAGCCAGGAGGGATGCGATCCAGCTGGGAGTGAAAATGCAGCCGCGATCAGTGCGTTGGTGCTGTAACCTATCTTGTGTTGAATGGACAGGCAGTTTAAATCAGCCAGGAGGGATGCGTTCCAGCTGGGAGTGAAAATGCAGCGGCGATCAGTGCGTTGGTGCTGTAACCTATCTTGTGTTGAATGGACAGACAGTTTAAAGCAGCCTAAAGTGATGCGATCAAGCTGGCAGTGGGTGTAGCATGGACTCTTACCAAGATATATGGAAACTTGGTGGTCCCGTCTCCAGCTACTGTTGCTATGGAGATGGCCGGCCTTGCTATTACTTCATCAGTTTATTTTCTGCTTTTATTAGCCTTTTCTTGAGTGCAAAAAGGCCTAAATCAGAAGAATATGAAAGACTGTCGAAAATTCATGTAGCCAGCGTCCTTCAGGGTCCTACACTATGTGTATGCAAAATTTGGTTGAGATTGGTGGAACGGTGTGGATTTGTATACAGAATAAATCCACCACCCACCCACTCACCCACATACATACATACATACTTTCACTTCTATATATAAGATAAGTATGTTATTAAATTATAAGTTGCTTATTGTTAATTCTTTTTATAGTAATTAAATATGTTATTAAATTACAAGAATTTTTTCATGCCTATTTTGTTGCCTATTTTACACGTTAGTGCCTATTTACATGCATATTTTGGCTATTTTAAGAGCCTATATGCCTGCCTATTTTAACTGTTTTTAGTGCCTATAATTCTCGTCTCTAGTAATCACAGCATGGAAAAGCATCACAGTATCTTAGTTAATACACATACCGCACATCTCATACTCAACTCTTGAGTAACGAACAAATAGTTGCTCTTACATTTTACCCATACATTGTTGCAATTAAAAATAATTAATGTATAAATGAGTGTACTGTAATTCATAAGTAAATATTGTATTTCATAAATACAGTATTACGTCAATAGAACTTGTTGTTCTACTTGGTGTCGTTTTGGCTTTCTACGAATCATCCTATTTCAAGTGTATTTTCTTCCATTTATGGAAAAATCGGCACACCTGCTACTGTTGATCCTTATACGGTTAAAAACCAACCAGACCTTGCGTGGCTGTTTAAACTCAAGTGGTTTTGTTGGCATGCACGGCATCAAGTTGTTCTGATGTAGCGTTCATCTGTACACCGAATCTTGAAAGGGGCTTTATACACTAAGATATCTTAAAAATGTAGCTCTTATCCTTTTCTAAGATCATCTGGTAGAACACATCTTCCTCTTTTCTCTACCAATTTTCATGTGAATAGTACCGACAGCAGTGGCTACGCTGGCTAAAGTGCAGCGTTAGGTCATGGGGCCAAGCTCTCTGCTGACTCGGTAGACGCGTGGGTTCGAGTCCCACTGTCGGCCGACCTTGAAATGGTTTTCCGTGGTTTCCCATTTTCAACACCAGGCAAATAATGGGACGGTACCTTCTGACAGGCCACGGCCGCTTCCTTCCACATCCTTGCCCAGTTTCATTCATCTTCATCCATTCCATCTCTCATCCCGACGCGCAGGTCGCCCACGGACGTCGACTAGAAAGACCTGCACTCGGCCTCTCAGGAGGTCACATGACAAAAAAAAAAAAATGTGAATAGTCCTGATAGGTTTTGAGATATTTGTGTTAAATGTTCTTTAACAAGAAAGGAATCAACTGTCTGGTCTCCTAGAGGGATAAGTTAATTCAAGTTTATGGAAAATAATTGTTCAACAGCATTTTTAAGTGAATGGCAGGTTTACAATTAATTTATTTCTCATAGTTTTACTTGCACAACGTTAAAAAGAACGGCAATTATTTAAAATGAAATTCAGTGTATGGCTAGGAAGGCTGATTTTCATCAATCAATGTGATATTAAGCATTAGTACTTCATTTTCATCTGGACAACTTAAACAATTCATCTCTTTGAAGTTGAATATAAAGACTAATTAAAGCACTAATGGTCGGAGTGAGATTCAATTTATTTTGTTGTTGGTTCATTTGAGGGGTTTAGATATCAACCCCATGTAGTCGGGTGTATATTGAACGTGTCTGATAACCTGTGTTTCTGTGATGACTAGTCGTGAGTGTAACTGTATTAGGGAGCGGGATGGGTTTGGTGCCCCAGGGCTTGAAATAAGGTACTATCCTGGCAATTGCCTGGAGGAGTGTAGAAAACCCCAGGGAGAAACCACACTCAGGAGAGCGGGTGTCAGCGCCAGGATATGAACCTGCGATCTCCAGACTTGCTGCAGCTGCCCGGCGGGGGTGACGCATGATTAACGAGCACGGTACTCTCAGCAACATTGCTCCACCACATCTGAGACGACAAGAAGCAGTGATCCATGAATGGGAAAATATTAATAGCTTAAAGATTTCCCAAAGGCTACCTGTACAGAAAATAGTACTCAGTCCAACCAATAGGAAACCATTCTGGACAGCTCGTGAGATGGAACCACTCAGGATAGAAGATGTGTGGAAGGAAACATGGAAAAGCAACGCCAGTATACGTCATCATGGCCTCGAAGACCCCACACATATATCAGCAACCGCCTACTAGTGTCAACTAAACAGAATCCGGTTGGACACGAAGAACGGTTGGTTAGTTGGTTCCTCAGTTTAGGGGCTGTGACAACGCGGTCATGTAGTCTCGTGTACTTTGGGCGTGTGTAGAATCTGTCTGATAACCGATGTTAATAATTTAGCATCACACAAGTGTAATTAGTGGAAGTTTTTTTTACATGCCATAAATCTATGACGTGGGACCGCCGGCTATACTTCCCCTCCGAATGAAGGCATAGGCCTACTGAAGGATTTTTAACGCTCTTAAAAAATCCGATGACTTCGGCCGGGTTTGAACCCGCGATCTTAGGCATAGAAGCTCAGCAGGCTACCATCTACGTCACCGAAGCCGCTCACGGAACAACTAAGTACTTCATGCACAAATGGGGACTCTCACACTCCCCATTGTGTGACTGTGAAGCTTCAGAGCAGACCATAGACCACCTAGTAGAGGAATGTTCCAAGATACGTTTCAGTGGCAACTGGAAGGATGTCATCAATGCCTCTCCAACAGCATTGGAATGGATACTCACTCGGCATCACTCTTTACGACCAGAGCTCTTATATATTCCTTATATAATTTATTTTATATACATTGTTGCAATATATCCATGCGATAAATAATAAACGAGCACGGTTACGCCGCGGGGTAAGATTTTATTTTATCTGGACGTTGAACAATCACAATAAAACAGAAAAGTTAAAGCATTCCTGTAAACACGGGAGATATGAGGGGAAGCTGCGAAGGCAACTCAAAGTAAAGACAAGTTTCGAAAATAAAGGTAGTTTTGTCTAGATTATTTACAAGTTGTTTTTTGCTAGGAAAGCTGAGTTCTCTCGAAAATATGCATAATTGTTGTACAAGATATGAAACGGGCAGAGTCATAACATTAATATGGTTATTATTTTGGTTCTCTAAGCTGTATCTCCGCAGTTAAAGAACTTGCATGCATACAATATGCTAACTTGGGGAAAAAGAACCCAGTAAGTTCAAGAATATTTTGCTCGAGAAGACCACACTTTGAAAGAAGTTGGAAGTTGATGCCGCCCACATAAATCTACTGAAGCGCAAAGCTGAATAGGTGTGAGTGCGTGGCATTGAAAAGAACATCTAAAGAGATACGAAAGGAGACTTTACTTCAGTCCGTGAATTCAATCAAAAGGACTTCCTTTGCTCCTGCAAATGGAATGCGCTGTATAAAGGGGAATATTTCTCTCACGAGCTATATTTCTTGAATATTTGTCAACACCTACGGTGATATCGAATGTCTTTATTCAAATAATGATATATTGCATGAGGTAACATTTCTGAAGGTAGGTGACTTTATTCCTTGAATTTTGTGGTGTTCCAGTGCTCACCAACGAGTGGCTGCTTGCAATAATAATAATAATAATAATAATAATAATAATAATAATAATAGGCCCGGTAATTAAACACCAACAAATCTTATATTCTTTTAGTTTTTTCCAAGTACATTGAGCGGTTTCAACCTGGTAGACTTTTTGGTACCTATGTATGATGGACATACCGGTAGTTTTAAGGGAGTGATTAGATCCTTTATCCAAGAGCCTTTCGACGTACACAAAGTTATGGGTGAATTATACGTTTGCTGATGAGCCCAATTTCGTACACCTGGAATAACTAACTTCTTAGTTCATTTTGGGGGTTTGCGACATAATGGTAATTTAGCCCCGTGTATTTGGATGTGTGTGTATATGCACTGAAGAAAATGGAAATTGCAACACCATGAAGGCATTGGTCGTTTGTGTTGATTTTCAAGATATGGAACGATGCCATGCAGGTATGTAAACGATCAAAGTTTCAGACCCATTGGATTGTTGCTACAGGTCTCCCCACGTGATTGGTCGCGGAGGAATCGACTCCAGTATACGGACTCTGGTGTAGCGTAGTTGACTTGCAGTCTGTGCAGTGAAGTGTTCCCCGTCAAACATGCATCAACGACAGAGAAGAGCACGCTATCAACAACTGTCGCCGTTTGAGAGGGTTCGGATAATTGGGCTGTGTGAGGCTGGATTATTGCTAAGGACTGTCGCTACACGTGTTGGCCAACAGGCATCTACGGTACAACGTGTATGGCAGCAGTGGTCAAATGAAGGTACCCACACTCGTAGACCTGGCACAGGCCCAGCGTGACAGACAACTGTGAGAGAGGATCGCGCATCATTCGGATGGTCCGGATGGAACCCCATGCCACAGCAACGCAAATTCGAGCAGCTGTGGCACCCCACGTTACACAACAAACAGTTGGTAATCGCCTGCGTGCAGCTGGCTTACGATCCCGTGTCCCTGCAGAAGCAGCTGTGGCACCCCACGTTACACAACAAACAGTTGGTAATCGCCTGCGTGCAGCTGGCTTACGATCCCATGTCCCTGCAGAAGGTTTTCCGTTGACCCCACAACAGCGACGTGTAAGGCTGGCCTGGTGTCGAGAACGATCGACGTGGGTCGACGAATGGCATAGGGTCGTCTTTAGTGATGAATCGCGCTTCTGTCTTGCCCGCAGTGATCGCCGGAATCGTGTGCGCTGACGTACCGGGGAGAGGGGCCACCCAGACCTTATTGTTGAGAGGCACACAGGGCCAACACCAAGCATGTGAAATCACAATTAGTGCTTGTTGAGGGCACTATGACTGCTCGACAGTACGTTGATAGGGTATTCAATCCAGAGGTTGTCCCTATGATGGCGAACATTGCTAATGGGATGTTTCAGCAGGACAATGCCCGGGTTCACACTGCACGCATCTCCAGAGAAGCTCTCCACGACATCACAACCTTAGAATGGCCCGCCAGATCCCCGGATCTCAGTCCTATTGAGTATGTGTGGGACATGATGGGTCGACAACTGGCCAACCGTCCTCAGCCACCCACAACTCTGGAACAACTGACACGTACAGTGCAGCAAGCATGGGCCACAATTCCTCAGGAAGCGATCCGGGGCCTTATTGACTCCATGCCTCGACGAATTCATCAATGTATTGCAGCTCGTGGTGGGCACATCTTGTATTGATTGTTGTCCAAACTTGCGGTCAGAGGGACCTGAAAGTGTAATCATCGAATCACAACCGAACACTCGTCCTGCATGTTCAATTGCAGCAATGTAGCACCACTCCTTTTGGGTGTTGCAATTTCCATTTTCTTCAGTGTAGAATTTGTCTGATAACCTGTGTTATTGTGGTGTCTGTAGTAGTTGTTGTTGTTGTTGTAGTAGTAGTACTAGTAGTAGTAGTAGTAGTAGTAGTAGTAGTAGTAGAATAACTAACTAACTCTGGGGGGATGGTGGCGCAGAGGAGAAGCTGTTTGCCTCTCGTCAAAGTAGACCGGGTTCAATTCCCGATCAATGAATGCGAGATATTTAAGTGAAATGTCCTGTGGTCGGATTCCACGTAAAAAAGACGGTCCCTTGGCTCTTGATTGTACGATTATCAGTCTCGTTACACTAAAAGCATCCTAAACTAAATAATCCAGTGAATAGAGGTCTGTTACCTTACAAACGGTCCGGTAGTTCTAAATTGTATATATGTTGTCTATTACGGCTAGTAGGTGTTTAAAATGTAAAATGCACAATTTCCTCCCCTCCGCGCCCACCGCCATATTGGAAAAATCGCAAAAATCGGCACTTTCTTGATATTTTCGCCTATATCTCCGTTTCGGTGCGTTTTAGTGAAAATAGAGTTCTAGTCAATGTTGTAGACAATTAAATTTCCTACAAGTTACGTTCAATATTTTGTCTCTAGAACTTATGGTTACGGAAATATTTACTTTTTAAACAATAAAAAATCACATTTTTCGGATAGTTTGCCAAAATTCTAACTTTAGAACGCTGAAATTCAGTTATGGCCTATTCTAGAAAAACAAGTATCACAATATAATTTGTAAAGAATTTAATTACCTACAAAATACATGTAATTCTTTAGCCAACCATATGAAGTGTGGGTAAGTATAAAAATTAAAACAATGGGTATATTGCTTTTTTTTGCTCTTGTGACTCCACATTTAATCTAAAGAAAATGCACAAACTATTTTCCAGCTATGGATTGAATTTTTAGTTAATACCAACCATACTTGAGCTTCTTACATGTAACAGCGCAATTATAATGAGGCAGGTACTATATTTCACTTAAATATCCACTGGTGAGAGGAGATGTTCAATTCCAAACAATCCACCAACACAGCAAGTACATTTTTAAAGATTCATTTATTTAAACAAAATAAGATCAAAATATAGCAAGAATCTTACAAAAATCAGTAGTGAATAAACTAAGAACATAAAAGAAAACTGATTTACTGGTGCTTTGCTCGTTTTGTAGGGGGTGAGTGAATGAAGTCGGAGTCTTCATTGTCCTCCTCAAATAGTGAAGTTATTAGATCGGCGTCGTCTTCGTCGTCGATGGTGACTTCCTCCCTGTTATTATTCATCTCTACTACATACTTTGCAAAGGGCGGAACAACTTAGGCCCGCCTTTCTACAGCCACACGCCCCCATACAGCCAGTTGTGCATCTGCATGAGATGGTGTTAAGCAGGTTTGGGGGAGCAGCGTCTCTAATCATCCTGATAGGCTCCAGTCTTCCAGCTTTTCTGTATCAGCCCAAATCAATAGGGTCCTTGTCAATCCCCATCCACTGCATGACCTGGTGATATGTCCTCAGGAAGTGTAAATGTGCTGCGTCAGTAGTTGGAAGTAGTTTAGCCAGGTTGAGTTTAATGGCACTAGTCTTCAATTTGCTATAGCGAAGGGAGTTCAACGACTGTTCTCCACTGCCACCATACAGGGAATCAAGATTTTCTCCCCTGCTGCTGAAATTTCTTGGGGACTGGCAGCAGGGTCCTCGAACCTCTTAGCCTGCTCCAGCAATGATGGGTCTTTCGTAAAAAGTTGGCAGAATTTATTCTTTCCAAACCCAAAAATGTTTGAAGTGGTGTCACAGCCCTATATTGCGTGCAGGAGCAAGATACAGCCTTTGGAGTTGTACTTGTAGGAGGAGGCAGAGTAGATTGCTTCTGGATGTTTTCCCCTCGCTGGTTTTTTGAGGTAAACATTATTTACTGCAGGTGTTGTGCCAGTCAGCATACAAGTAGGTCAATGTCTTCCCCGACAATGATAACGGCGTCGTATGTGGGGAGAGGTGTTTATCTGTGGCAACTATCAGCCTTTCAGCATCTTCGGAAGCTTGGTCTGTAGATATGTTTGACGCTTGCAATTCACTGGAGAGCAGCTTCACAAACCGGTCCTTGTTCCCCTCATTGGCCAGGAACTTATCCTGACGTGTGGTGTTAACAGTTGCTTTGTTAAACACCACGTCTGGTGATGAGTTTGCCTTGTACCTTCTTGCTCGTTCTGCAGTCTTGGTCCCTTGATGAGAAGGATATGTAATGTATCCATCAAAAATCACCATCACATCGGTGCCATAATGACGTAGAACGTACTTGACGTAACCCTGGCAAATTCCTCCAATGGTCAAAATGCTGTTCCATACAACTTTGTGCAGAAGGTACCCTCCATCAATAACGACCATGGAACGTTGAGGTAGTTGGAAGTCTTGTTGAAGTGGCGAGAAAGCTGTGTATAATAATGATTTCGTCCCTTTACGCATACCGTCCTCATTAAACAAAGACTTAGGGAATGGTGCCAGTTCATACGATAGGTAGTTCTGCAGATCTTCTTCTGATTGTTTCGCTAAACACATGCGGTTAAACAGTTTGAGTGGGTCAACAGATAACTTCTTGTCTCCCACCTTCATTGAGTTTTTATCGAACATCAGTGTGATCATTTTGTCTTTTTTCTTAAAAGACGCCTCTCCGAATGTGTTTCCAACTATTTTTGCTACCCCTGCACCTCCTACCACTTGAGCTTGGTGACAATTAACCTGGTCACTTCCAACTACGCCAGAGTTAATGTTGATGATTAGATCAGTTTCGGGGAAGGGTGGGTGTTTGGATAGCCAATCAAATAGAATCCCCACATCATGAGCGTCACGACTCATTCTAGTAGGCCTCATTTCCACGTGCTGCTCAGAGGACGTTTATGTTACGTTGCTGTACTTCTCGATTTCATGAGCAATATTTTTCAGGCAGGTCATCCCAAGAGTCCACTTCAACAGAGTGCTCTCAGTCATGCCCCTTCCGATTAATCATCCCCCTATTTTCATATCCTTCATTAGCATTTGTTCGATTGCCATGTCGGTCCAAATACCGGACCAGAACTTGTCTGATCTTCGAACAGTGAAATGACCCTCCATTGTGAACTTCTTAAACTCAGTGGGGTCCATTTTTTCTTCCATCACAGCATTGCTTGCAGGTATAAATGCGCAGTTTTTGCATAAAACCAGTGGCCTGCAGCATGGAAAAAGGGAGCATTTTCTTGACACTGTTCAGATGAAGTTGAAATTCACCCATTCGTTCTGCTTGAATGTACTGCTTTACAAGGGTTACAACTGCACCCAGAGTTTGGCAGTTGGTTAAAACTGACATACCCTAAATCATCCCAAGTACCTGGTTTTACCACACTCTCCAGGCCATAACTGAATTTCAGCGTTCCAAAGTTAGAATTTTGACAAAATATCCGAAAAATGTGATTTTTTATTGTTTAACAAAACTAATATTTCCGTAACCATAAGTCCTATAAACAAAATATCAAACGTAAATTATAGGAAATTTTATTGTCTACAACATTGAATAGAACTCTTTTTTCGCTAAAACGCACCGAAACGGAGATAAGATGCCAGAATCTCAAGAAAAGGCCGATTATTAGCAATTTTTCCTATATGGCGGCGGGCGCGGAGGGAGGGAAATTGCGCATTTTCCATTTTAAATACCTACTAACCATCCAAGATAACATATACAAAATTTAGAACTACCGGACCGTTTGTAAGGTAACCCCCCATTTTTGCTCTATTCACTGGACTAAAATATATAAAATAAATAATAATAATAATATCGTATGGCATCAGGTGCCGGGTGCAAACTTTCTTATTTGACACCCAGAGGGCAGCTTGCACGTCGAATTTTGTTGCTCCTTGAAGCACTATGAAAGTCAAGGAGGTTAGAAATCTAAGGTCGTTGACACAATAGCGCTTTCTAGTAGAGAAATGAGGAACTTTGTGTTGGCGGAAAATCCCGAGATTAATTTTGCCACTATGAAACACGGCCTACTGAATTCAAATGGGTTCTTTGAAATGCCAACATCGTATGACATGCATGTCGTAATTTTTGCCGCATTTCCAAAATCACTTACCACGGCCAGGAGCGAACCTGCAAGCTTGTGGTTGGTAATCCGACACGATAACCACTCATCCACGTTGGCAAGCTATACAATGAATAAATATTACCTGGCACCATTGTAAAGGCTCTCGTGTAAAGCCAACGTTGGGAGCTGGTTAGATCAGTTAACCGAAGTGTGGTAATTCATTTCGATGAGTTTGTTTACAAGTTTGTTTCTGCTAGAAAATATATCTGTGTTCCCTCGGAAAAGTGAACAATAGTTGTACACTATATGAAACAAGCAGAGTCCTAAAATTAATATGGTTATTCTTTTGGGTCTCTAAACTGAATCTCCCAAGTGAAAGAACTTGCATGCACACAAGATGCTAACTTGGGAAAAAGGAGCACAGGAAGTTAAATAATTTTTTGTTTGAGAAGACCACACTTTGAAAGAAGTTGGAAGTTGATGCATACACGATAACAGCCCCCGCAATAAGACAGAATAATATCAAGACGATTTGACTCATGCATTTTGAGAAAGATTTCTGCAATGCCAATGGCGTTGAATACACAATGCTGATGGACTGTCAACGGGAAAGGGATCTTCCCCAACCCGAGATACCACTGATTTAACATTGTTTTGTTTGTGATAGTTGAAATATAGTAGTATTAGTAGAGAAATAAAAATGGAGGAGAATGAGAATGAGGAGAAGAAAGAAGAACAGGAAGGGAGAGGAAGAAAATAAAATGTAGGGGTAAGAGCGAAGTAATAGGAGCAGAAAGAGGAAGAGAAGGAATGTGCAGATTAGAGGAGGTGGGAAATTAGGAGAATGTGGAGGCATTTAGAGAATCTGTCTGATATTTGACGTCCTGTGTTGTAGCCATCCTATTTGGTTGTTTACCAGGTTTGGGGCTTTGAAATGTCGCTGCAAATAATGCCCATAACGTTTGTCAACATCTCATCAAACCTCTGTCTTTGCTTGTGTATTCAATAAATGAGTTTCACTTCAACAACATAGCCTGAATTATTTTACATTCGTTCGAAAACATCCTGCGTTTATCATCAAACCGCGCAGTAAACATTAGGCCTAACTAATTTGTATAAATAGACTGCTCGCTTGAAGCTTATACGGCCGCCAGGCACACAGAACCTTCAGTTCATAGAGTAGATCAATTACACTGGACATGTTTGCTCAAGCCAATGCTATGTCGACAGTGCCGAAATGGCTATAACAGCAAACACGACACAATGAATCTCTCAAATTCTAGATTCACTGTTCTATAGTTATTAGGAATATAATATTAATAATCAGACTGAAGTACCTGTTCATACGACTGAGAAGTTAGCTCTGCTGTGGCTTTGTGGTAGTGGGGATTGTTTTAGCGGGAATAACATCAAGGTCATCTTCTCTGCTGCTATTTTATTAGAGAACACAGTTTATTCAATCACAGGTCTCTTAAATACAAACTGAATGTGTCCATATTCGATCCCAGAAGCCAAGCATCTCAGTCATATGTGTAACCCAAGTGCCCATTGCTACGTTATACTGTTAAATATATGGTAGTACCACTCCAGGACGTGACCTAGGAACCAGTGCAGAATACTCCACTGTGCTTTCTCAAGTAATTCGTTCAAAGTTTCCAAATCTCAAAGGGGATATCGAAGATAGTGAAACTCGGAAATTTTGTTTCGTAACATTGCACCATGGCGTAATTCCCAGTCCTACCACGAGGATCAAGAACGTGAATTCGTTGATCATGCTGTAACTTTAAATATATCCTTGCCAGATCACAAAGAAAACATATGTGATGGAAATTATATCTTCATTTTCATGCATTTAAATGAGCGAGTGAAACGTTGAATTCTTGGACAGATGAGCAGCCCAGGTTCCCAAGTTCTGTACTACCGTAACTTTTCTCAGCAAATAGCGGACGTCGCAGAGGTTCACACATGGTACAGTAACTGTGTTAAAGTTGTTCGGTGTGACAACCACCACGGTCCCCTTATCCGGAGAATTTTGTGTTCAACGCTGTTCGCATCGTGGTGTAGTGGTTGGCATTATTGGTCACCACTTCGAAGTTCAGGGTTTCGTTCTCGGCTCTGCCAAGAAATTCAATTCTGGTTTGAGGTAATGGAGCCGGCCCCGTGGTGCTGGGGTAGCATGCCTGCTTCTCGCTCGGAGGGCCCGGGTTCGATTCCCGGCTCCATCAGGGATTTTAGAAACTGACGTGAGGGCTGGAACGGGTTGCACTCAGCTTCGTGAGGACAATTGAGTAGCTGTCTGACAGAGAGGCAGCGGCCCGATCACGAAAACCAAGATTAATGACCGAGAGGATATGCGCTGATCACGCGTCACCCCAATATCTGCAGGCCAAATGGTTGGGCAGCGGTAGCTTGGTAGGCCTAGGCCCTTCATGGGCCGTGGGTAGATTATTGGCTGAGGAATAACCTAACCACCAAGGGAAGATGATAAAGAAAAGGAGGTGGGTTTCGGACTGGAGAAAAAGGATAGAAAAATAGGAGGAGAGTCCCACAAAAGTTATGAATTTAACTTTAAATGCACTTAGAGGCGGTTGCCACTGCAAATCCGTTCTCTGATACCTAAAGTGGGTAAGGACCTGGTCGAAGCTGACGGGAACCGCAGCTAGGACTTGGGCGGTTTGCCAGAGAAAGGCTTTAGCGTATTCCCTCTCAAGCATGCATATGCCTACTATGGGGAAGGGTGATGGTCTGGCAAGACTGAGAGTAAAAGATTTATTGTATGTCTGTTCAAAGAAATTCGTTTTTGCAAAGTAATTCGAAGAATGCCAATAATTTGAATCAAGTTTGGTATTTCCAGTTTTCGAAGTTATAGAGTTCCTGAAAAAGCGACCAAGTGCTTCCAGGAAGGATAGTGATTAAAAATTATACCTTGGGGAGTAATTTTGGTAAGTGAACCAATGGTTGCATTTGGAAATGGCTAAGCTTTTACTCAGCAAGGAGCCGGCTAAACGTTTAGACAAAGAGAAACAATTATCTTTTGGAAAACCAACCATAAGTTTTCGGAGAGGATCTCCACAAGCAGGTAGCTGGCGTAGCGAGCTTTACTTGCCTTACTGGCCAGTTAGAATTCGCTATTAAAGCTAAGAGAAACTTTAACAAGATTACCACTAAGAGTTCTTGCTCAAATGCAACGAGTGGTGAAAGCCCTATCAATAGATTTAATGGCATTGAGTAGGGAGAGCCAAGGAAGACAGGATCTTGCCTAACCGTTGTATTAGAGAAATGATAAATCCAAAAACAAATATTTAATTTATTTAACAAGGCAAAAGAGTCAAATAAATTTGACAAGTATATAGTTTCAATTTTTAGTAACAATTTGGGGTCGCAGACCTCCTAACATTTAAAGTTTGCTCCAGGCAATTAACAATTCTTTAGGTTTCAAACCTTATATATGTACTAAAATCTTTGTAAGATTTAAAAAAGACAAATGAAGTGATTAAAGTTTAAACATTAAATTGAGTACAAGGAGTGTACTTTAAGAAATTTCCAGGTAACTATTTTAGAAAAAGTTACAACTTCGAAAATAACAAAAAAAGAAAGCGGGTAGAATGAAGGAGAAGTTCTTATAACTTCTTATATTTATACAGAATTACTGTTGGTTATTATACAAATAAGGGCAGGTCACTTACTGTGAAACCTGATGAGAAAGTAAAAAGGAAGGTTCTCGACCTCCTATGTTTAAGTAGGAATCACGAGCCAAATGGGGCAGTTTCCCTTTCGTGAGACCTAGATATAACTCACTCATGAGTTGAGAGAATTGTTTTCCCTGATTATAGGGTAGAAACAATGTAAGCTTGAACCATGTATAAAACACGTAGTTATGCAGAAATTAATTAATGATAAACAAGCAAAATGGAAGGGCACTTCGTTAGAGTGACACCTCATAGAAAATGATCTAGAGTTACAATTTTATTAATATGGTTTGTTAGTAGAAGGTTTAGGAAAGATCAATTGGGATTTAGGATCAATGTTCATGGCCTTATTTAATGTAAACGGACGATCGCGACGCGGTAGAAAAGTTGAACAAGCACTAGTTATCACTATAGTCTTTTGAATAGATGAAAAATTCACTGTAGTAACACGAAAGTTTATGGCAAAGAAAGTTATTGCAATGATGAAAAAGGACTGGTTGCACTAGATAGGCGAAAGTCTATTGCTTGAGAAAGTTGTGGATTACAATTAAATGCGCCATAGAACATTCCAACGGTGGAAGAAAATTCGCTATTGAGCTTTAATTCAGAAGTGAGATTCTTCAATTTTAAATAGTATTCTCACAAGTGAGTGAAAAATACATGACGGCAGGACTTGTAGATAAAGTACAGGATCTGGAAGGTTCCAGAACGATCTTAATAGAAGAATGGGGCCAAAGTTAATCCAGCGGAGGAACTAGCTTGGTGATTTATAGACAACGGGTATTAGATAATATCCCACGTGGTGAGAAGATTTCTCATTTAAATAGCTTAAGAAAAGCTACTTTCTATTAAGGTTGGCTTAGACAGACAAAAGCTCAACATGGCAAATCCCGCGAAGAATGATTTCCGCCCCAAATAAGTAATCTCACGCTGTCTATAAAATGATCAATAAAAGCATGTAGATAATAAAACTGATGAAGATGAGGTTAAAACCTTAAGTCTGTACTTATCTTGGTTGCATATCGAAGGTGAAGTTCCCTTTGACGGATACCTAATGTGCCAACATGGCGTAGAGAGTAGAGAGTGCCTCTTGGTTTGAAGAGACTGGCTCTAGTTGAGCCTTGACTGACCGAGTCAACTGCCGACTTACAAGTGAGACTCACTCAGCGAAGCGCGGAGGGTCCAAGAAAGGGAAAAGAGTGGGGGTAGGAGACAAAAGGAATACATATCAGAATAGAAAACTTATCAAAAATAAATGTTCTTCTTGATGAATGGTCTTCAAAGAGTTGATAGCAGGCGATACTAGCACAGCATGGTGGGTGAAAAGGTAGACGAAATTCTCTTGATCACGGAGATAATAGCTGGCGATGGCAACGAGATCTGGTGGCCAGATGGAAAAGGAAGTCCTCTTGCACCAGGAAGAATTGAGGAGCTTCAGAGATTCGCTGCTAGATGACGCTAGGTGGGTCATGGAAGATATATATCTAGAACAGACTCACAATGACATAAGAGACATGACCACCAAAGAGAAACTAGGAGATCACTGTTGGTGTTTGACAAAGAGGAAGGAATGAACATGCAAAGAGCATTAAAAATTATATTCTCTCGTAACGTGTATTCCAAGAATACACCAGGCCGCAGTGTCAGGGGTTATTATTGAGTTTTTTTTAGCGTATGGCTTTTAGTGCCGGGAGTGTCCGAGGACATGTTCGGCTCGCCAATTTTGTAGCTGCTTCGAGACGGACACCCAATGGGTGAGCTACAAGTACCGTTGGGGAGGAAAGTTGGAAGGGAAGGGCGAGGAGTTGGAAGGTAGCGGCTGTGGCCTATAGTGAGGGACCAACCCCGGCATTTGCCTGGAAGGAAGATGGGAAACCACAGAAGACCATCTTCAAGGTTGCCGGCGAGGGGATTCGAACCTCCTCGCCTCCCGGATGTGAGCGACTGCTATTAGTCATGCCGTAACCACCACGGCTAACTCACCCGGTATTATTGAGGTAATGCAATGGTATAGTTGAAATGCAAATTCTGCAAGTGGTATATTTCGTCCGGAGGTCATGGTTAGTTTAGTGAAGTGCCTCCGAACTTGCAGTCAGTCGTAGATGGAAGACCTTTGTTGTACAATAGTTTCCGGTAGAATACCTACCCGTGGAATAATTGTGGTAGGAGCATCCTGCAATCTGATTGGTTTGCCCGCTGATGATGTCAGCGGATACAAATCACCCATCCTCCAATGTTGTGAATCTGAATCCATATCAATTGGGCGCTTCGCGAACAGATACAAATAGCACACATATTTGTCTGGTACCATCCATCTTGCTCGTATTTAGGTTGTTTACCGGAAAAGGTGCTATCCTTTTCCTACCTAAACGCATTGATACTCCAGTTATGATGGATTCTTCTATATGAGTAAACGTTTCATTGCTCCTGAGTATCGAAATAGGAAACACAGCATAACGGTTTGAGGGTTAAATGCTCGTCACTGTACAGTCAAACATGGAATTTTTCAGCCCGTTCACCTTCTGTGTTGGCGAGTATAAGTTTCACATTACTAGAGAAGGTGGAGTTATTTGTTGCTTTAGGCGGCTAAATATCGAGGTCATCTGTCTATATTAGAGATGAAAATTATAAGCATCTCCAATAACCTACTCACCGACGGCAGTTGTGGTATGTGCGGTGGTCATATCGGGTGTCAGTGAGATGGTTCTCTTTCTACTAACATGGCATTTTCTGCCGTATGCGTCTTAGTTATTGCACTGCAGATTTTGAACGTTTCCAAAGAACAAAAGCAACTGCACAAAGACGTCCTAGAATTACTTAACCTATACAATCACCACGGCGAGACTCACCGCTCCACTGAACCCAGCAATCTTCTCGGATGGACCCAATACTCACCTGAAACAATAGATACATTAATATTGTTATTCTTAACAGTATACATACACTACAGTATAATTAAAGTCTCCAAATCTGCCGCTAGACCACACAAGACAATGACTTTAAATAATTTGTTTCCACATTTAAGTTGTCGTGGAATTATCGAATCTGTTTAATTGCCTTAAACGGGTATTTGGATACTGTGAGTTATAAATCTATAAGAATCATATCGAAATATAGTGGAAAAGATACCCAAGAATTTTGATGCAAAAGATACTGCACATTTTACCTTTTATCTTGTTATATCAAACAATAAATTAAGAATGTTTGTCTTGAACCCGTGACTGGTCATGTAGGCATTCTGGCTGAATTTTCCTGTCACCTGAATTAGGAGACCTAATTTCACGTGTCTACAGCTGCTTACTACACCACACGTTGCATGCAGTCATCTCTGAAGACCACTTGAAACATGCTGTGAACACGACGTCATGAACCATTCACACACGGCCAGCGTCGTGAGTCATCAAACAGCAGTTTTTTAAATAAAGACTTCATGGTGCAGTAGTAAGAGTGCTTGCATCTCATCAATGATTACTGGGATCGATTCCCGGATAGTGCATGTATGATTTCCAGGTGATATATCACGATCAATGGCTCAGTTTCCTCCAAAAAGAAGGTCCCTTGGCTTATGATCGCAAGATTAATCAGGTAATACAACCTACCTTCCTTCCTTCCTTCCTTCCTTCCTTCCTTCAAGTTTTTATTTCTATATGGTTCACTGTTTGTCTCTCTTCACCCCCTGTGAACGTCCCACTCTTCTCTCAATGTTTCTTCTAAGCAGAGTGTTCTTCCATAAATTCGTTGGGAAGGGTCGGTGTAAACGACCTGAAGAAATTCGTACCAGAACACAACATTTATTTACAAACATACACTGTGATGGGCGTGGCGGCCAAAGCCCTTCAATTCTGCCCTTTGATAACATTACTGTCGAGAATTGTTTGTATTACTAGATTTTTGCTATGGTAATGAAGAAATATTAATACGAGTGGGAGAGGAGAGATGTTTATGGTGACTGCTAATGAAGAGAAGAGATAAGTTGGTAGGACACATACTAAAACACCCAGGAATAGGAAACTTAGTTATGGAACAAGAGGAGAAGAACTGTGGGGCTAGACCACGGTTATAATATGTCAACAAGATTAGCTCAGGACAGGGAGGTATGGAGAGCGGCATCAAACCAGCCAACAGACTGAAGACTAAAAATCACACACATATATAGATACATATGACCGTTCGCGTGGATAAACCTGAATATTCTGTTACTTCATTCAAATGCTGGCCTTTGGCGCAGCCAAAGCCAATCATCCCTATTTGTCACTCCCTGACGTTTGCTTTGATCTCAACAATACACACAGTGAAAACAGACACTGCATTGCACAGTTCCATCTGCATAAGATATGAAGTAGGTCCTACATTGCACATGTATTTACTGTATCCTGTTCTTCCTCACCCAATGCTACGGGTGTGCCCCTCTGGATACGACTACCTTCATCACGCCATGTGACAGATGTTTTGTCCTGGGAGTTTCCAATTACAGTAATACCTGAGATAATTAACTTCGTTACAACTTATTATTTATGAGATTTTAGCGTCCTAGACACAGCACGAGCATGAGCAGGAAGTCTTAAACAGTTGTAATACGTTATTCATAAAAAGCTTAGCTTTTAAGCAAGTTAAGTGACAGAGCGAGTCCAGGCCAAGAAACTCTTAACCCAGATATTACAAGTTTCTGACAATAATACTTGGGAATAAGCAAAAGAAACTTCTGTCTGAAGGACATTTTAAAACTTTTTAATGGAGTGCATATATACTTCTTGCTTTCGTTTTATTTATTTTCATAAGAAAGTCCTTCTTGTGGGTGTAATCCAAACGAATGTTTATTTACTAACATCTAGAATGATACTTGTAACCATATCTCTTACGTGTGACGAAATTATCGACTTACAGAAGAATATACAACTACTATGCTTACACCTCGGAAGATACAGAGGTGTGGAAATTAAAATCTGTCTGATAACCGGTGTTAATTGTGATGGCTGTATTAGAGAGTGTTATCTGTGATTCAGGTAAGATATGCAGACGATCTATTTCAAGGTTTAGTTCCTTTTTTTCGCTACCAAATGCTACCGTCCACGACACCTAGCTGCGAACTTGATTACTAGATGTCATCACAAGCATCACCCGGCGGGGAACGTTAGAACTATTATAGCGTTAATCAAATTTAACCTACAAATTTTAGCATCCCACAAGTGTAGTTAGTGGAAGGTTCTTTTACATGCCATAACTCAATGACATGGCCCGCCGGCTTTACTTTCCCTCCGAAGGAAATCATAATGAGGGATTTTAACGCTCTTAAAAGATCCGATGACTTCGGCTGGGTTTGACCCCGCTATCTTGGGCATAGAAGCTCAGCGTGCTACCAACTACGCCACCGAAGCCACTGTACGATTACTAACCAACTTTTAAATATATTATTTTTAACGAAACTAGAAGACCCGTGCTGCTCCGCAGCATTCACTTCAACAATCCTACAGCACTTCTGTCCATATGACATTTGCATGTCTTCATGCTAGTGACCTGAACAGACATTTACGGTACCGTCGCTTTTGGGTTAATGATGAAGTAGACTTATGAGATCAAATGTTTGGGTGTCTGCCTGTCCTCTGTGTGTGTGTCCCACTATTTACCCTGCGTAAGCTTAAAAGGCGCACCGAAAAAGGCCGAGGTGAACAGCTAACTCTAAACACATAAGCTATACTCTTCTCTGAAGAATTAATTCGACACGACTCGGCCGTTTGATGCTGGCTGAAGCTAGGGTGATAGGTCACTCGCAAGCTCGTAAACTCACTCTGAAGTTAGTAATTTAAATTTCCACTGAATGGAGATTGCTGGAAGAAATAAAAACGTAAAACACTTACAGTGGTCGATGTGGGAGCTATCGCGGACTTTCTTGAAGAACTTTTCATGCTGAACAATTCTCAGAAAATATCGATTTTTTTTAAAGACACATGGACGTTAGGTTTTTATTCAACTCAATTCACTGAAATCGTAAATGATCGGCTTCTTTTGGTCATAAATAAATGTTTTTGTACCTAATCCTTCATCGAGAAATACTTTACAGAATGGTGAAAACCGCATCAAAATCCATCAAGTTGCTCTCGAGATTACCTGTTACATCCAAGAATTGGGAACTTTGTTTTATACTAAGTAGATAGAGATATCCACACAATTTAAGGCTACAGCGGAGCAATTTGGTGTTCTGTCTACTTATGATACCAATGGTATAAATTTAAAATAAAATATTCTCCTATATTTGAATTTAGATATGTAACTCTTGGGTAACATATAGAGGTGTGCAAATTAATTGAATTAAATAAATAATTTTAATTAGTCGTAATTACTTTTATTCAAAATCTTTTTATTGACCAACTTCTTTTGTTGTCCTACTTAGTAGTTTCCTCTCCCGTGGAATTACACCTTTTCCCATAAGGAATTGCGTCTGGAAACTTTCAGATTATTGGATTCCGAGGGATATGTGAGCTGGGTCCATTTTCAATTTTTCATTGACTTTAGAATTCAAGTCAGGTGATTTCAATGCATAGTTCATGAATCTTTGAATAGTTCAATAGCGTTCATCAGTTAAAATACCCCAAATCCCTCCGCTCTAAATTAACACGTAGAGTGAAGTAATAAAAACGAAACTTGTGGCATTTTGCATTTGCAAGGCTCCTCTGTTAGTGGAAATTCTAAAAAATCATTTTAATTTGAGTTTCTTAAATGAAAATATAATTAGGAGTCTTGGTTAAACATTTGAAGTAATTTCATCGCCTTGTAAACATACTTAGTGCATTAAACCGTGAAAAGTAAAAATGCAATTTTGGAAAACTGACATCGAATCTAATAATTTGCACATCTCTGTAAAGACAGCTATCTCCTCCACCCCTACAGATAGAATAGTAAGTAAAGGCGATTGATGAGAAATGAACAGATAACTCACACAGAAGGAATTAATATTTATTAGGCTGTAAATTTGATTGAGTATATCTTTGTTATAGAACTGAGGGAATGAAATAACAGGATGTAGGATAGTAATCACCGATGTAGGACAATAGTAATATTTTTTTTACCATTACCACAGGACAGTTATCCTATTAGGGATGCGGACGTCCTTGTCTAATTGTTATTAAATCTGTGCCCCGTTTGCTGAGGTCTGTGCTCCTCCGCAACATTCGTTTCAAAATTCTAATAGTACTTCCTTCCATTCGACATTTGCTGTTCGCTTGCCTTTTGGGTCCATTTGAACTTTGACGTCATGAAAGGATTTTGCTCGTGATAGTGCGGCATACAGTAAAGTTGTCCGTGGCCAAACACCGGTTGAGGTAAATAAATGCCTACTTGATCTAGTGTTTGACCTTGAGCTTTATTGATAGTTATACAAACAGCCAAAGGAAAATGGCATAGAAGTATCTGATGGCGTAAGGTCAAGGCGAGGGAGTAGGACATTGTTTCCAACATTTACGTCATTAATAATTTCCAGGTGTAAGCAATTGTCATGCATCTTCCAAACCAACAGTTCAACAGACCTTGGGTAACATTAATATTTCTCATCAAAATCACAATTGAGCCTTCTTTTAGTCGAAGGATATGAGGTGGCAATCCACTTATGCCTATGCTGTCTAAAAATTCTATTGGGAATTGTAGAAGTTCACTCTCATCTTCAGTAATCAAATTATTCACACTGATGTAAGTTCTCGATGATCCTGGGATTAGGTCTAAAACTTTGTCATTGATTGCTTTACAATGTTCATTTTTAGGTGCTAAAATCGCTATTTTTAAAAAGCGTGAAATATTTTTCAGCGTGGGACTAATTCTGAATATTCTCCATCGACGTGAGGGTATTCACCGTTACCAATTTGTATGAAGAAGTTAGCAAAGTCACGTTGATCTGTATCCGCTCGCATATTTTTGTTGTATTTAAAAATTTTGAATAATGGCCACAAAGGAGAGAACCTTGCTGACATTTGGACTGATGCTGCTTTAGAGGCGTGAGGCACAACAGGCAATACCTGCCTAAAATCTCCACCTAATATGATAATTTTTCCTCCGAAAGGCACGTCGTTATTCATAAAGTCCTTGAGCAACCGATTTACACACATCAACGCGTGCTTATTAGCCATAGAGGTTTCATCCCAGATGATAAGTTTTGCTGAACGAATATAAAAAGCTTCCTTGCTGTTAACTTTTATTCCTGGTACAGAACTTTCATGTAAATGTAGAGGTAACTTGAACTGGCTGTGTACAGTAGTAACATTGCTGCAATACCAGTCCATGCAACAGAAACTACATTTAACCCCAAATTTGTGCAACTGTGAATCAAGCATTGGTAAAGAAATGTTTTCTCGGTGCCCCCTGGACCGTCAATGAAATATGCATTACTCATCCTTTCATTGGTGTTTTGTACTAAACCCTAAATTTCTGTAATTATAGCCGTTTGGTTTTCATTTGCTTGGTTTATCATCCGACTTAATTGATCCTCATTAAGTTTTGGATAATTCATTGGTATATTTGTCTGAGGGAAATTATCAATAATAGCTGGCAATTCGAGAGAAGTAATGGGAACACCATGGAGCTTTAATGTATTAGAAATATGTATAAGAGTGAACTGATATGCAATGTTAGGTTCGTGAAACTGCAGATAATCTTCTGATAATGAATTCTTGAAAATGTCCCATAACTATCTTACATTTGAAGGGGTCTGAAAGATACATATGTAAGAAAACAGTTGTCGTAACTGAGAAGGCATTTGGAATTTTGACGCTTCTGCCAAACAACGCTGCCATTCAGAATCGTCAATCAGCAAACCTCGCTGCCTAGCTGTTTCTTTAAAAGTAGAATTAGTGCTTGAAGTAAAATATCAGGAGCGTTATCATTTTTAAAATAGATATTTTGCACGTTTGGCAAGTGAACTGGTAATCGCACGATAGAATGTGACTGTTCATGCATGTCAAACGAAAATATCCTGAATGCGGCTTCTGTCTAGCATTTAGGAAAGAAGTAATTTCATCGTAGTTCACCGTTTCGCCTTCAGGACATATTTTAACAATGTAGTAGTCCTGACCTTTATACACATACTTGTGGACTTTAATGTATAAGATATTTGTGGATGTATTTAACACTCCGAACACTTGAGCATATTTCAACATTAATATGAGCTTGCACGTAAAGTAAAAGAAATGGATTGTAGGGAACAATGAATCGACTATCGACTTCAATGTCAATGTCTCGAATTGTTTTTATAATAATACGTCCATTATTTCTTCTCCTATAAGAAGGATAACCATTGGCATTATATTTGGTCTCTTCCTGAAACTGTTTAGGGAAATCTTTCTTACATACGCCATCTTTCATACAGACTGAAGCAGGATTCAAAGATCCGCGAGGACCATGTACCATATGACTCGTAGAGCGCTTCATCCTCGAGATCTGGTATTTCGGTTGACACCACACTGTCAATGTCAGAATTTTCTCGAAACTTACAATCTTCCGTTAATGTTAAGAGTAAATGGATGTGCGGGAGACCTCGTTTTTGAAATTCCACTGTATATAGATATGCTTTTACCGAAAAGTTCCTTAACATTAATCAATCGTAGCAATTCCTTTACTTTGCAATGGAAAACTCTCACTTCAATATCAGGTCTATTATTAGCCGTTTCCCAGAGATGAATGCTGTTAAGTATTTCTGGCCAGCCTGCATTATAGGTGAACGTAATGAATAAATCTGGCTTTCCAAACTTCCTCACTATCGCCATAGTATCCTGATAATTTTGCAATATTTTCCTTGGGCTACCTGTAAAAGAAGATGGCAAAACTACAATACGACCGACTCTGAGATTTTCATTTTCTGCTCGTACATGCAAGGCGTCTGCTAAACCGGCATATGTATCAACTCGTAACTTCGTTTGTTGATGACGTATATATTATAACCGGTCACCTTCCATACGACAGTAGTAATCCACGAATAAATATCCATTTTGCAAACTTGAGCAGCGACAACTAACTCAACATGACCTCCATGAACACCATTCATAGACATATACATTTTGTAATCATCGCTCGTATTGATAGTAGTTTCGTACATATCACTGTTGCCAATAATAAAGGAAGAATAATTATTCCACTTGTCTGTAACGTTTTACAATTCGCTTTCTAACATGTGTAAATAAACTCTGATTGTTGTACTCACAATATGCCAATGACCTGAACAGACAATTACCGTCACCTTTAATCTTTATAACATTTGTAATTGAGTGTCGCCTCTCATTCATCATAATATGATTCATTGTATTGATTGAGCACACAACCTATAAGGACGAATGATGAAACGAAAAGAAGACAGCTTGTAGCTGGTGAGACCAAAGACTATATAACAGAAAGATCGGATACACAATAAAAATGGCGGTTCCAAAATTCGACTGTAGCGGCATCTTCGTGAAATTAGTTGTCTTTCGTATACAGTATTTGTTGTCATTCAAACAGATGTTGACATGACAGTTTCATTAGCAAAATGACTGCTGATTGTGCATGGGCATTTCAGTCTCAAAGTAATCCATTGTTTGAGAAGTTTTAATAAAATTATGTGCACAGAATCCCCTTCTACTTATTGTATGGATACAAGCGACATTAGCGCCCGAGTGGAACAGGTAGAAGTTAACGATATCATGTATGGATACATGCGACATTAGCGCCCGAGTGGAGCAGGTAGAAGTTAACGATATCATGACGTAATTAGGGAACTCTGTGTTAATATCAAGTTAGATTATTATTTGGGCGGCGGTGAATACCATGATACGGTGTTAGTCGTTGTCGCCTAGCGACAATATGTCCGTCAAGTCATTCGAATATTCCATTTTCGTGAGACCTTGAAGGAAGTAATATTCGCTATTATTTTAATACTCGAATGATATAATCAAGTAAGGTAGGTATCAATCGACGGTGCATGATGGGCATTACAGTTTAAGACAACAAACTTCGTCGTAGCGCAAATACTTCCCGAGATATTTCAGTTTTAGTAAAGGGTGAAATGTTTTGAAAACTATTTTAATAAATAAGATACTGTTAGACGTACTCGGTGGGAGATCCAGCTGATCGCAGCGCACGGGTTGAGGAAGGCAAAGTGTGTGGGTTCCTACCTCTAGGGAGAAATCATTATATCAGAGTAGCTACGTGTACACGTCGTTTACGGCGTTTTGCTGCAAGGGCATGCACTTTTGCGCAACACGTAGAGTTATGCTCTTGTGGAACGATTCAGCCTAGAGAATGGTATTTTATGAATACATGGATACACGAATGCAAGTAAACTACTGGCTGCCATGTTATCTATGGATGTTCCAGCCTACATAAGCTATCCAAGGAACACTCCACATTTAAACTGGGTAGCTGGAGGTTCAAAACCTGGCGTTGACAGCGCCCATCCTAAGTGTAGTTTTCGCCTGGGATTTCTATAGTCTTACTCTATCTAGGAAAATACTGGGGTGGTGGGGTGGTGTATAATTTCAATTCCGAGGCACCTACCTCATTTCTAGACTATTTAAATTACACCAAGAACAAGTAACTTCTTTACACATCTTCCATGATAACATATTATTCAATAATACCATAATTTCAAAATAAGCCATTTCCCAGGAACGTGAATATACGAAGTGATATTTCACGTCATATTAAATACACAATTAAATATACGTTCTTCCAACCTTCAAATATTTAAGTAACACAGTACATCGGTGCCACAACAATTTTTCACATTAATTAATCAAAATTTGTAACAGATCAGATTTTATTATTCGATATTATTTAAGAATATATGATACAATATATTTTCATTAATTCAATGTCTGTTTTGCTTATGTAAGAGCGCAGTGAAAGAAGCAAAGTACATCGATTAATCGACAAACCAATTAATTATTCGACCAACAAATTAATCGATTAAACGAACAATCGATGAATCGCTTTTTGTAGCAATTAATCGATTCTTCTGCTTTGATTAATCGATTAATTGATTAAATGTACCAGCCCCACTATAAACCATGGATATTGCAGCAGGGAGTTTATTTATTTATCGTATGGCTTTTAGTGCCGGGAGTGTCCGAGGACATGTTCGGCTCGCCGGAGTCTGTAGCTGCTTCCAGCGGATACCCTTATTAGGACGAGTTACAAGTTCCGCTCAATTTCAAGTAGTTCCAACTTTCGTCACCAGATATCAATGATACCTAGTGGTGAACGTTGGAACTTTGGTAGAGCGTTCCGACGAAATCTAACCTAACAATTTAGCTTTACACAAGTTTAGTCTGTGAAAGGATCTTTTACATGCCAACATCTATGACATGGGACCACCGGCTTTACTTCCCCTCCGAAGGAAGGCACACTGAAGGACTTTTAACCTCTTAAAAAATCCGACGACTTCGGCCGGGTTTGAACCCGCGATCATGGGCACAGCAGGTCAGCACGCTACCTACTACGCCACCGAAGCCGGTAGTAGGGAGTGAATGTGGTATTCTAGACACGTCCAGTATAACCTCGCTGTGGGAGGAAATAAATGTGAATTTGTTTGAGGACGCTCTATTACTGTACTTTGTCAGCTTGACAACTTGATTTCTTCGACAAAATTAACCCATTAATTCTCTCACATTAATTCTAATAAAAAATGTCAAAATTGTGCAATATAAATGGTTTTATTTAACATAGACATCAATATGTTTCATTTATTTTCTTACGATATTTACTTAACTGATTGAGTTATTAGGCTAATTACCTTCAAGAGTTAATTGCGACTAGAAGTATTCTATAAATGACATGCAAATATTGTATGCATATTCATGAGTTTATTGCAGACTTTAAGCAGTTGGTATTTTAATGTCGTCAATTTAACATGAACGTACAAAAATGGCGTCGGGAATTGGTGCTATAAGTGGCGCCTGAGTGTCAAGGCTTAGAAATTTATAGACTGTCGGCCAACTGAGGGAAACTGACTTCACCTGCATTGAGTGGGATGTTGAGCGTATGGAATGTGTGGAGCGTTGAAATACATACAGTACATATTTTCATTACTGTATAGGCTCAGTAGGATTTTACAAAGAGAGCAATAAGTAACCATATGGAGTTAATTGCTCATTTTCAAGCATTTTTTTTCTCTCGTAAAAACTGTCGCCCTACTGAGGGAAACTGACTTCGCGTTTTGTGTTACCAGGTTTCAATGTAGAAAAAGCAGACGTTCTATGTTGTTGTGTTGTTTGAGTCTTCAGTCTTTTGACTGGTTTGATGCAGCTCTCCAAGCCTCCCTGTCCTGAGCTAATCGTTTCATCTCTACATAGCTACCACACCCTACATCCGAGGCAATCTGTTTAACATATTCTAACCTTGGTCTACCCCTACAGTTCTTGTCCTCGACCCTTCCTTCCATAACTAAGCTTGCTATTCCTGGGTGATAGTTTGAATTTTTAACTAAACTTTGGTGGAGAGATGTGCGAATTATTAGAGTCGACGCCAGTTCAACTATACTTTTTATGACTTAACTTAAAGAGAGTTGTAACAATTTTGATTTTTTTCTAATATTTTTAATCTTTCTAGATACGGTAATTACCGTTTTGGAAATATTTTTTGAACTCATACTTTTTATAAAATTATATGTATTCTTGGAACTTCATTCGTTTCATATACTGTCTGCTGAAGAAGGTTATAATATAACCGAATCCGGTACAGTGTATTCAAATATTACATTTTATTGACTTAAGGTATCTTTTCCTATTTCATTATATTTAAAGGTGCTGCTTTCCTTACTATTTAATGGAAAGGTGAACATTCTAGGGACAACTTTCCATCCAAAGTGCTCATTAAATGTCTTTCAACTTGTTCGTTATGTGACGTTCCAGATTTTAGTACCTTGCTAACCATTTTTTTAAGTAGTGCTCTTAAAGTCATTTTAATGCCTGTAATCACCGTATCAACTTCTTGTTGGCTAATTATGTGCCATTATAGCGTCACTGTTAATTCGGTAGACAGGTTCTTAATTAGGAAGTCCTTCACAGTTCAAACATCCGAGACAACATAGACCTTCTTGCACCGTGGAATTCACCTTCATATTTAGTACATCTGCAAAGATTTCTGTGAGGTTTATGACGTTATCATCATCATCTTTTTAAACTTCTCTTTCTTTTTTTCATTACTCAGTCTGTTGGGGGCATCTGTGAAGAGGACTTAGCCAGCCTAGAAGTGATATTCTAACTTCTACGCTAGGCCAACTCTTGTATAATTTGTAACTTAAGGCCTTAATGGGAAACATACAGCTTAAGGAGTCTGAAAACAATAACTGTTTTAATATTATAACAGTGTCTATAGATCTTGTACAACAAAAATAAACATTTTCAATAAAACGCACACATCTTGTTAAAAAAAACAAATTTTAAATTTTCAAAATTAAAAATGTAACTAATTGTTTCCACTTTTCAAAATATAGTCCTTAATTTGTGCTAATCTTCACCGTTTCCCTGATATCTCTCATGATTATTGGAATTTTTGGACATTTCATATTTATGTGGATGTTAAACCTTCAGATAAATAATTAATCTCCCTCATTTCTATATTATTAATTAATTAAGCGTTATATTTTCATTCGTATTTGGAGCAAACTCAAAAAATAGTTTTAACGTTTTACAGAAAGACTGATTACATCCACAGATGGTTGAGTGAGATATGTCTTGTTGCTGACTTTTAACAAGTAGTTCCGTGAAGAGCTAAAGCCTATTTTCATATATCCTACTTATGTTAATTGCCTCTATCAACATACCAAATTTCAGTTTGATTGTAATAGATTCGTGGATATTGAGAACCGTGTAAAATTTCGGATGGTCGCTATGTTCGATTTTTATATATGAAGGTCTTAGAGTTATGTACTATTACAAGAAGGATTATTGCGTAGGTGTAGTATTCAAATTTCAATCGCATGATTAGTACACAAGAAGTAAAAACGAGATTTTAAAATTTCGCACAGCTGCCATCTTCTGGTTATGGAAACAATGGAAATCAATTATATGCCAGTGGATTAACATTTGTATATCCTAAGCATTTAACGTACCGAGTTTCACTGCACTCGGATGGTTAATTCGCGAGAAACGTCCATTTAAATATTTATATTTCGTGTCGCCGCCATGTTGGATTAGTGCTCACCAGGTTATTGAAAGTCCTATACCTGAACTTATGTCCATAGTCTCTATGAACATAAAGAATTTCAGTTTGATTGCTGTAAAATATTCGTAGATATTGCGAACCGTCTAAATATTTCGGATGGTCGCCATGTTGGATTGTTATATGTATAAGCCATAGAGTTATGTACCAGTAAAGGAAAATTGTTGGGTGGTGCATTATTCACACTTTCACTTCCATCGCATGATTACGACACAAGAAATAAAAACATAATTTTAAAATTTCGCACAGCCACCATCTAGAGGTTATGTAAGCAATTGAACTAAATTAGATGCCAGTGCATTACAATATGTATAAACATTTAATGTACCATATTTCACTCCGCTCAGATGGTAAATCGCGAGAAAAGTCTATTAAAATGTTTCAACTTCGCTTGGCCGCCAAGTTCGTATTGTACTCGAAGATTTTTAAAACGTACAAATATAACCTTGTAGTAGTGACCCGTATCACCGTACAAAATTTCAGGGTAATATCAGAAATAGTTTCGGAGATATAGAATGCCGGTAAAATATTTTGCACAGCCGCCATCTTGTGTAAACAATTGAACTAAATTAGATGTCTGTGCATTATAATGTGTATAAAATTTTGCTGTGCCGAGTTTCATTGCGATTGGATGGTTAAATCACGAGAAAAGTCTATTTTAAAGTCTCAATTTCGCCTGGCCGCCATGTTGGTTTTGTAGTTACCAGGATTTTGAAAGTCTCATAGGTCAACTTGTAGTAGTATCCTTTATCACCGTACAAAATTTCAGGGTGATATCAGTAATAGTTTCGGAGATATTGAATGCTGGTGAAATATTTCGCACAGCCGCCATGTTGGATTGGTGAGACGTAATACAATTTGAAGGCCACGATCGGGGTCGGCCAAAATGATCTTACCGAGTTTCATTGAAATCGCCCCAGCCGTTTAAAAGTTATCAGGGGGGTGGGGGTGGACACACAGACAGACACACACACACACACACATACGCGCGCGAACACACACACACGTGGACAAAAGGTGATCTCATAAGTTTTTTTTTTTCATAAAATGAAAATGGCTAAAAAAGAAAAATCCATAAATTCCTATTAATATGGGAAATATCCGAGAAACAGTGAAGATCAGCATGTCCAAATTTTGAAAAATGAATAAAAATAGTTACGATTTGAATTTTACTTCTAAGATGTATGTGTTTCCTTGGAAATGTTTATAATTGTTGTTCAAGATCTATGACAGGCACAGTTATAATTTCAACATCGTTATTGTTTTGTCTCCTTAAGCTGTAGGTTCCCCTTTAAGGCAATAGCTGCCATCTCCCCACCTCCATTAAATCCACGAATACAAACACACACATATGTACAGACACAGAATATACACAGACTATCACACCTAAGTACATGGGGCTGATAGCTGGTGTCAAGACCCCCACAGTTAAAAAATAACATTATTTCTTTAAATTGCAACAATATATCTGCAAATGACACAAGGTAACTGCACTGCAAAGCCCAGAAAAAGCATTACAATGGAATATGTTAGAAATGCACACTTTTTATTTATTTATGCAGTTTATTGGAGTTATCGTTATTACTTATTATTGTTTGTTCAAATCACAAATATACAATAATATAATAATAATTTCCTGTCAATTATGAGGCTAACAAAGAGATAACTTTAAGTGTTATTCTTTGAATTCATTCAAATTTGACCTGCATGTATCTAAAGTAGAGTACACTCAGTCTTATGAATGACCGCCCTTCCTTCCTTCCCTCCTTCCTTCCTTCCATTCTTCCTCCCACCCTTCCTTCCTCCCATCCACGATTCCATTCTTCCTCCCAACATTCCTTCCATCCACCATTCCATTCTTTCTCCCACCCTTCCTTCCTCCCATCCACGATTCCATTCTTCCTCCCAACCTTCCTTCCATCCACCATTCCATTCTTTATCCCACTCTTCCTTCCTTCCACCATTCCATTCTTTCTTTCTCCCAACCTTCCTTTCTTCCATCCTTTCTCCCACCCTTCCATCCATCCATCCGCCATTCCATTCTTTCTCCCAGCTTTCCTTCCTTCGTTCTTTCCTCCCAGCCACCATTCCATTCTTCCTTCCTTCGTTCCTTCCTTCCACCATTCCATTCTTTCTCCCACCCTTCCTTTCTTCCATCCTTCCTCCCACCCTTCCATCCATCCATCCATCCATCCACCATTCCATTCTTTCTCCCAGCTTTCCTTCCTTCGTTCTTTCCTCCCAGCCACCATTCCATTCTTCCTTCCTATCTTCCTTCCATTCTTCCTCCCACCCTTCCTTCCTTCCATCCATAATTCCATTCTTTCTCCCACTCTTCCTTGCTTCGTTCGCTCCTTCCTTCCACCATTCTATTCTTCCTCCGATCCTTTCTTACTTCTTTCCATCCCCCATTACATTCTTTCTCCCCCTTTCCCGTGGCTCATGATAGCATGATTAACGGTCACGTAAAATTTAAAGCTTCCTTTATTTCTCCCACCTTTCCTTCCTTCGTTCCTTCCTCCCTCCCTTCCTTCCACCATTACATTCTTTCTCCCTCCCTTTCCTTCCTGTCATCCACTATTCCATTTCTTCTCCCACCCTGCTTGCCTCCTGGAGAAGTATAAATTCTGTCCTAAAACTTCCCCATACGGGAGAACGAAACGCATCAGGCGAAAGCCTGGCCAAAATAACTACTGTGGTCAAGAAAATTAAGACTGAAACGGTGCGGGGGTATTGAGCATGAAATACGTGACTAGAAAACCAATATAGGGAGCAATGCATTAACAATTTTTATTCCTAATAATAAATTTATAATGAACAAACAAATTGCACTTAAGTGCTTATTACAGAAATTAACAATTATAAATGTAGCAAAGTGTGAGGGCCTGATTACAGAACCCAGATTATAGAAAGGTCCATGAAAAGCTTGCTTGATTGGAGAAAAGTTGAGCTTAATATATAAAAATGCAGTTTATAAAAAGAGAGAACCATAAAAAATAATTAAGAGTGTAATACCTGGTATGATATAAGCTCTTTATAAAATTGAACTTATCTTTGAAGAGAGTTGAAGAGAGTTGAAGAGAGTTGAAGAGCCAGCTCCTTAAAAAGTTCCAGCTAGCACACGTTGATTTAAAAGTCTTCACGGTTTACTTGGAAGGAGGCGTACATGGCCTAGAGTTATGTGCACCATCGATAAAATGTCAACTTTCTTTTCTTGCGCAGGAATGACATTTATAGTTTCCAAGAGCTGATCCAGAGATATTTTGAAGGACGATTCCAAGTATCCCCTCTAAGGTGATGTTGAAGAGTACAGCGGCTGGCAATTATTCTTGCCATCTTGAGCAATACGTCATGGTGCAGATCTTGTGACGTAACTGCTCGCTAGCGTAGATATCAGCGATGGTGTCATGAGAGGTAGTGGTGACAAGCGGGTTGAAGTGATTCAGAAGTGGCGGTTGATCCGAAGTGATGAAGAAAGCCAGCAAGCGGCGTCTTAAATAGGGACCATAGAACTCTCTCGAAGTTTGGAGATCGCCCGACCAGACAAAGACCTGCCATTGGTCGAACAAAAGTCAGGGTGACGTCAGTCGACACTACTCAGCAGACAGTGGATCAACCAGTAGATATCTGGTATGTCATGAGTGAGGACGCCTGAGATAGCGAGACTGAAACACTCGAGGTGAGAACTATAATATCTATGAATAAGTGATTGATAACAAGATTATGCATATGGTTTAAGCAATTAACAATTGTAAATAAATAATTACCATTCGGGGATCTCAGTAACAATAAATAAAATTTGACCGACAAATGGGCCAAGCTAAACATTGAAAATATCACAAAAGTGATCATGCTCCGAGAACTCCGAATGAAAACAAACAAAAGAATCAGTCAAAGCAAAACATGGATAACAGACGAGGAGAAACTAAGACTCGAAAGGCAAAACAGAAATAGCAGAGATGGGTCTAGTATAACGACCTTTACTAGTTAAAACATCAACAACTCTGACACGTTTATCACGGCCAAAGTGGCAGTGAATAACTCTACCTAGGTTCCACACGAGAGGCGGAGATGGGTCTCGAAGAAGAACCATGTCCCCCACTCGTACATCTGGTTGAGGAAGCCGCCATTTCTCACGCCTATTTAGCAAGCTGAGATATTCTAACTTCCATCGGCGCCAAAAAGAACAGCGCAAAGATTCTACTTTTCTCCAAAAGATAGGTAAGTTAGGATCACAGCGTCGAACCAGCAAAGGCGGAGTAGCAGCAAGCGAACAGCCAATCAGGAAGTGACTGGGTGTTAAAGGTAAAATATCCTTAGGATCGTTTGAAAGAGGGGTCAGAGGTCTGGAATTTACAATACCTTCAATTTGAATAATCAAAGAGTTGAATTCCTCATAAGAAAGTATGGTAGGACCAAGAGTTTTCTTAAGCTGTCTTTTAGTAAGTTTGATGCAGGACTCCCATCGGCCCCCATGATGGGGAGCATAAGGCGGGGTGAAATGCCATTTGAAACCTTTAGAATAGGAAAAGTTGGAAATTTTTTCTTTAGCAGAAGGGGAGCTTAACACTTTTTTCCAGAGATCAGAAGCGCTTACAAAAATTTTTGCATTACCTGAAAAAACTTCAGATGGAACACCCCTTCTAGCAGCAAATCTAAAAAAGGCGGCCAGAAAGTAGGATACAGAAGCGTTCGTAACCAACTCAAGGTGGATAGCTCCCGTCACCATACATACAAATAACGAGATGTAGAGTTTACCTAAGATTTTGCGCTTAGATGAAGAGAGATTGGTCTGATATATGTAAGGACCTGCGTAATCGATCCCAGTAAGAGCAAAGGGCTTACTAGGTTCCGAACGAAATGGAGGTAAATTACCCATAATCTGCGTGGCGGGCCGTGGTTTAACCTTGAAGCAAGGTATACACTTTTTGACAACAGAAGAAACCTCATGAACGCCATTGATGATCCAGTAGAGTTCACGAATTAGACAGAGCAAGGTGCGAGTGCCAGCATGAAGGTGTTTATAATGAAACTTTTTTATTATAAGGGTAGTGATAGGATGCTTTGAAGGAAGGATGATGGGATGCTTTTTCCCATCCTCACAACTAGACATAGCTAATCTTCCACCCACACGTATTATGCCGTCCTGGTCTAGAAAAGGAGTGAGTGGTGAAAGCCTGCTAGACTTGGGTAAATCTTTACCACTTATAAGAGCTTGCTTTTCAGGAGCAAATACTTCCTGCTGAACAAGTAACAAAATCTTGCAAGTAGCAAATTCTAACTCTACTCTGGAAAGAAAGGGTTGAGTCTTCAATGGTTGATCAATTACTAAATATTTCCATCGGAAGATATAAGACACTACACGAATCAATTTATCAAATGAAGAGTATCTATGAAAAAGGCTAGTAGAAGTAGAAGTAAGATGCGACGTGACAGGGTCATTACGGGCATCAGGTATTTCTTCTACAGATTGATTAGCTAAGCGAGGCCAGCAAGATGATTCCTGACTTAGCCAAGGAGGACCATTCCAGTACAGGTCTGAAGAAATCAATTTTTTAGGTGTGCAACCACGTGATATTATATCCGCGGGGTTTTCACGGCTAGGAACATGTCTCCATTGTTCAGAATGAGAGACTTCATGAATCTTAGAAACGCGATTTGCCACAAAGGTATTCCAATGAGAAGAAGGCTTGGAAATCCAAGCTAATACAATAGAAGAATCGCTCCAAAAAAATGTGCGGGAAAATTTTAACTTTAAACTGACATTTAGTTTAGTAGCTAATTCTGTTGCCATTAAAGCAGAGCATAATTCTAATCTCGGCAATGATACTGTTTTAAGTGGAGCAACCTTAGATTTAGCGCACACTAAATTAGAAAATCCAGGGAAAGTGTCTGAGGAACGTCCTACTATGTATGCACAACAGTCATAAGCTCGTTCTGAACTATCAGAAAATACATGCAGGTCATACTGCTGGTATAAGGGATTAGAAATTAAAGGGCGGGGTATAGAAACCTTGGAGAGATCCAGCAAACTGCTGCGATACTCTAACCATTCTTCTACAAGAGGAAGGGGGAGATTTTCATCCCAGTCTGATTTTAATGACCAAAGCTTTTGCAAGAACATTTTTGCAACAATAACTATAGGAGCAATATATTGCAAAGGATCAAAGATCTTTGCGATTTCTGACAGAACTTGTCTCTTAGTTACAGGGGGAGATTCTGACAGATGTACCTGATAAGAGAAGGTATCAGAAGAAGGACGCCAAAAAACACCCAATGCTTTTACGGCTGCTTCATCAGTAGGAATGGCAACAAATTCATCAACTGGGACCTCTGATGAAAATTTTGATATAAATTCAGTGGAATTTGAAGTCCATTTATGGAGCGGAAAACCACCTCCTAGGAGTAGGGATTTCAAATCTTCGCACACAAGGAGCGCTTCAGAAATATTAGGGAAAGAGCACAAGAAATCGTCGACATAAAATGCCGTTTTTAATGACTCAGAGGCCAAAGGATGATACAGATGACCATCTTGCTCGGCTAACATGTGGAGAGACCGAATCGCAAGAAAGGCTGAAGGCTTCAGGCCATATGTCACAGTCTTCAATCTAAATATCTTTATGGGTTTGGAACTCTCATCGCGCCACAATATTCTTTGCAGATCTTGCTGCTCAGAATTTACGAGAATCTGTCGATACATCTGCTTAATATCTGAGATTACAGCAATAGGAAACCTTCGAAAATTAAGCAAAACAGAGGTGAGATCTGTTTGAATCGCGGGACCACATTGCAAGGTATCATTTAAAGAGATTCCATTGGAATCTGGTGATGGGCCATTGAAAACTACTCTTATATTGTCCTGTGTTAAGGAATTTTTCCATACCGGATGATGATTTAAATAAACTATTTCATTTAAAGGATGGTCAATTTCTTCTGATTTAGAAATTACCTCCATGTGATTGGATGATTCGTATTCCTCCATAAAGGAAGCATACTGAGTTTTGACAGAAGCATCTTGTTTGAACCGATTTTCAATAGCAAATAGTGCCCTAAGTGCTCTGGAATGCGAGCCCGTAATGGCGGGAGGATTGGGAATACGTGGAAGAGTTACTATAAATCTGCCTTCAGTATTACGGACAGTGGTTTCCTTATATAACTTTTCACAAATTTCGTTAGAAGAAGAAGAAGAAGAAGAAGAAGAAGAAGAAGAAGAAGAAGAAGAAGTAGCCTGAACATTCTCAAGATCCCAGAACTTGGTTAGCTCTTGGCTCAAATCGGTACCAACAAAATAACAATTCGATACAGTTTGAATAGGATTACGGTATATTTGGCCAGTAGCAATCCAACCAAAATCAGTTTCGCGGAAGAAAACATTAGGAGCAATTTTTACTTTATTGGAATGAAGACATTGCCAAAATACGCTTGAGCTGAAAAGAAGCTCTACGGGTGAAGCTCTGTTGAAATGAGGGTCAGCTAGCTGGACAAAATTCGGGATATTCCAACTTTGAATAGGATAAGAAGTGCCAGGAATATTGTTGCCTATAGACTTGATAATCAAACAATCTAATTGCAACTGCGTACCAAGATTATTAGAGTCCTTAAGATCCACTTTAGCAAAGCTTAAGGATTGTGATTAAGAGCAGTTTATTCCTGTAACCTCTATTGAGGTAGGATGTTTTGGAAGGCCTAACTTTTGTACCAACGATTCATTAATAAAATTGTTGGTAGCGGCATTATCCAATAATCCCCAAACAGATACCCATTTTCCGTGAGAATTTTTCAATAGAACCTGCACGGTAGATAATAAAACCTGGACTTTGCCAAGCGAGGTAGAACTTTGAGCATACGACTGCGCACTATTTTGAGAAGTCTCCGAGTTAGACTTGGTATTGGAACTGCTTGGTCCTGATAACCGTGGTCTTTCATGCCTGTGCAAAAGTGAATGGTGTCTTGCCCTACAATGAAAGCATAAACGTTGTGAACGGCAATTGTTTAACATATGCGTTCCTGACAAACAGTTGAAACAATGTTTTTTGTTCGTAATGAACTTTCGTCTTTCATCTACTGATAAAGATTTAAATTCATCACAATTGTATAAATTATGCGATTGCTGACACAGACCGCACGTTTGCATTTGGTTAGGTGACCGAGCGTCAACAGGAAGAGCCTGTGATCTTAAAATTCTTTGATTAGAACTGCTAACCTTATGTTTTGAGAAGGCTTTTGAATCTGAACTACTAGTTTTTTGATTAGCTATGGCGGAAAAGACTTGGCTTCTGGCCTTCAAAAAGTTAATAATCGCCTCATAAGTGCATTGCAAATTCTGGGAAAGTTCTGTTTCCCAGGCTTTTAATGTATTTGCATCCAATCCTGCAGAAATGAGGTGAACTAGAAATAAATCCCAGTGATTTACAGGTTGGTTTAAATTGGACAATGCTCTGACGTGTAACTCAGCGGTGTCAATCAACTTACGAAGTGATAAACTGTTATCTGCTTGCACGTTAGGTAACTCGAATAAGCTTTGTATATGGCGTTGAATAGATAAACGAATGTTCCCATATCTATCCTTAAGAAGATTCAGAGCAACTTCATAATTATCACTGGTCAAAGAAAGTGCTTGAATCAGGTTAAGTGCGTTGCCTTGAACTGCCAGACGCAAGTAGTGAAATTTTTGTATTACTGGTATAGAAGTATTCTCATGTACTAAAGAATTGAATAATTCAAAAAATGGTTCCCATTCTATGTCTTTACCAGTAAATTTGGGTATTTCTAATTTGGGTAATATAATGCGTGAAGAAGATGTAGAAGATGCTGCAGAAGTTTGATCTTCTTGTTTTTCTTTTAAAGTTAAAGCCCTAATAAGCTGTTTAGCTTCAGCAAATCCCTGATAGTATAATTTTTCAACTTCCAACCTATCACTTTGCTGGTCCGGATGCTGAGTTTCTATACTGCATTGTATCTCATCATATTTCTCAAAGGCTTGTTCATAATTCTTAAGCCTCTGCGAAATTATGTCAAGATTATGCTCTTGGGGTTCGAGTTCAGTTAAGAAAGTACGAAACCGTGTGAGCTTGCCCTTACAAGAGGCTCTGGAGTTGCTACGTTTTTCATCAAGGTTAGGCATATTACAAGTTGTTTGTTACTCACGTCAATATTGTGACTTCGAGTACTGGAAGTCAGAGGATGACAGCTTGCTAGGTAGTAAGGTTTAGTCTGATGCGGAAGAAACCGGCTTAGCTTACGTTTCTCTCTTCTGCTGCACATGCGCCTTAAGCTGAAACGTACAATATGAATTAGTGTTGAAACACAATGAACAAAAATTGTTAATGCAAAATTCACAATATTAAACTTATATAGGGATCCAGGGTGCAACAGATATGTTTCCCGGGGGTGAGGCACCAAAACTATGATGCAAGAAAATTAGACTGAAACGGTGCGGGGTTATTGAGCATGAAATACGTGACTAGAAAACCAATATAGGGAGCAATGCATTAACAATTTTTATTCCTAATAATAAATTTATAATGAACAAACAAATTGCACTTAAGTGCTTATTACAGAAATTAACAATTATAAATGTAGCAAAGTGTGAGGGCCTGATTACAGAACCCAGATTATAGAAAGGTCCATGAAAAGCTTGCTTGATTGGAGAAAAGTTGAGCTTAATATATAAAAATGCAGTTTATAAAAAGAGAGAACCATAAAAAATAATTAAGAGTGTAATAACTGGTATGATATAAGCTCTTTATAAAATTGAACTTATCTTTGAAGAGAGTTGAAGAGAGTTGAAGAGAGTTGAAGAGCCAGCTCCTTAAAAAGTTCCAGCTAGCACACGTTGATTTAAAAGTCTTCACGGTTTACTTGGAAGGAGGCGTACATGGCCTAGAGTTATGTGCACCATCGATAAAATGTCAACTTTCTTTTCTTGCGCAGGAATGACATTTATAGTTTCCAAGAGCTGATCCAGAGATATTTTGAAGGACGATTCCAAGTATCCCCTCTAAGGTGATGTTGAAGAGTACAGCGGCTGGCAATTATTCTTGCCATCTTGAGCAATACGTCATGGTGCAGATCTTGTGACGTAACTGCTCGCTAGCGTAGATATCAGCGATGGTGTCATGAGAGGTAGCGGTGACCAGCGGGTTGAAGTGATTCAGAAGTGGCGGTTGATCCGAAGTGATGAAGAACGCCAGCAAGCGGCGTCTTAAATAGGGACCATAGAACTCTCTCGAAGTTTGGAGATCGCCCGACCAGACAAAGACCTGCCATTGGTCGAACGAAAGTCAGGGTGACGTCAGTCGACACTACTCAGCAGACAGTGGATCAACCAGTAGATATCTGGTATGTCATGAGTGAGGACGCCTGAGATAGCGAGACTGAAACACTCGAGGTGAGAACTATAATATCTATGAATAAGTGATTGATAACAAGATTATGCATATGGTTTAAGCAATTAACAATTGTAAATAAATAATTACCATTCGGGGATCTCAGTAACAATAAATAAAATTTGACCGACAAATGGGCCAAGCTAAACATTGAAAATATCACAAAAGTGATCACCTCCCACCAAGAAGGACCGGATTCGATAACCCGTTCTATTCATGTGAGACTTTTGAAGTGAAATGTCACGTCCTGTGTTTCAGATTCCACGTAAAAAGGAGGTCCCATGATTCATAATCATGAGATTAACGGTCACGTAAAATTGCAAGCTTCCTTCCTTTGAAACATGCCTTACAACGGGACTTTTATTATTATGCTTAAAAGAATACAATAGCAGCTTCCGACTTGTCAAACGCCAATCGATTGCGTCGGAATTCTATCCTATGATCTTGGCCACTAGTGGCTAGTCCCTTATCTTCTGATCCGCACAGATTAAATTCAGGTTAAATCCTGAAGGAAAACATTTCTCTCTTTGAAATAAATTGGTTCACTTTGTTATATCACACGTCACACAGAGAGGAACGACGTGAAACTGTACACAAAAGTAATCAAGTTGAAAGAGTCCAAAACAATACAGAAAAAAGACGCCAAACTGACTATCATTTTATTGGATCTCAGATAAACAGTTCTTTCCAAGCTATCGCTGAAAGTGGTGATATTGAGATACTGTTTGGTAAGTTGAGATATGTGTACTAAACTACTGACCAAAACAATAAAAGAAGAAAGTTTGCGGTACACAAAACTGTCAAAGATTTCTGTCTACTTAGGGAGATCGTTCCAGAACTTCTTTACGTAAGTACCATGGTATCGTTGTATAACGCATTGTACTTTACGCGACGCAAATAGAAAGAAGCCACATAAGCTTATTTTAAGAAGGCTGGATGTCTCGAGAAAAGGGGGAATGTAGACATTTGCGTGTATTTATCTTCTCCAGCGATAGAAACTTTTGTTGTCGTCTCAAGGAGAATGTGCTGAGAATTTCCTTCTCTTCCGCTTCAACGTCGCTACGAGTGTTGTGTATGTATCTGGTTTCACGGCAGGCAGTGACACCAAATAGATGGAAATTCACTACCTCACCGCAATATATTGTGATTTAAAGGAAACGTTGTTTACTAGAATGGAAACAGAAAATACTTATAAGAAAATAAACAAACCACAGGTCTACACATTTCAATTCAAACGCAATGAATCTGAGAATCGGTTTGCACAGGAGATGTTTATTCAAGTCCGGAGTCCTCAGTTGCCATTCAGAAATGAAAGCAAAAGAATATACAAAATTATGGCATTACCTTGTCAGTGTTCAGATAGATAGCGTGCTAGACTTTAGACCATGGAGTCTCGACTTTGATTCCCGGCCGAGTCGTGAGATTTTAACCTCGTAGAGTTATTTCACATAGGAAGCAAAATAAGCAGTAATGGACGAAGCGAAGAGGATATGAAAAGTAGGTTGGCATAGGCAAGAAATCGTTTCTACAGGAAGGAAATCTGGTTACATCAGATATAGATTAAAGTATTAGAAAGTCATTTTTGAAAACCTCTGTCTGGAGCATGGCACTCTATGGAAGTGAAAGTTGGACGGTTGGAGCAGAAGAAAAGAGGAGAATAGAAGCATTTGAAATGTGGTGTTAAATGGAGAATGATGAAGATCAGATGGGTAGATATAGTAACAAATAAAGATGTATTAAGACAAGTGGGCGAGGAGAGATGGTTCTGGCGACTGCTAATGAAGAGAATAGATAGGTTAGTAATAATAAAAATATCGTATGGCCTCGGGCGCCGGGTGAAAGCTTTGTTATTTGACACCCAGCCCAGAGGGTAGCTTACATGTCGAATTTCGTTGTTCCTTTAAGCAGTATGAAAGCCAAGGAGGTTAGATATCTAAGCTCCTTGAACACTATAGCGCTTTCTAGTAGAGATATGAGGAACTTTCTGTTGGCGGAGACTCCCGAGATTAAATTTGCCATTATGAACACGGCCTACTGAATTCAAATGGGTTATTGGACATGCCAACATCGCATCGTAATTTTTGCCGCCTTTCAAAAATCACTTACCACGGCCAGGAACGAACCTGCAAGCTTGGGGTTCGTAGACCTACACGTTAACCTCACCCACCGTGGCAAGCGATAGGTTGGTAGGACACATACTAAGACACCCAGGAATAGCAAACTTAGGTATGGAAGGAAGGGTCGAGGATAAGAACTGTAGGGGTAGACCAAGGTTAGAATAGGTCTATGTTAAACAGATTGCCTCGAATGTAGGATGTGGGTGCCATTTTCATTTCATTTCATATTTATTCATCAGTGCCTTACACTATATTTTCAGTACAATGAAGGGAGTCTCTGAAAAGAGCAAAGCCCCACTTCGCATTCGGGATGAGTCAGAGCCCCCACTATATAAACTGGGTTATATTTACATATGTACACAAGATGGCAATTAGTGAGAATCGAGCAAAGATTACATTATTTACAGTATACATTACGGGGATGATAAATGCACATTTACATAGGATAAGGGAGGAACGACAAGAGATGAGATGAAATAAATATTGCAAATAGAGATATTAGAGATGAAACGTTTACCTCAGGACAGGGATGCATGCAGGGCTGCATTAAACCTGTCAAAGGGCTGAAGAAACAAACAACAACAACAACAAAGAACCTAGTTAATCCTTCTAGCTCAGGGACTGGATGTTTGTGAATGGTTCATCATACATAACATGTTCATCACAACGTGCAGGTCGCCTATGGGCGTCAACTTGAAGGACCTGCACTAGACCTCTCCACGCTATTATTCTCTTTAAGAGTCGGAGCCATTTGGGTGATATAATCTCCGATTTTGACTTTCTGTTTGAACCACATCCTAGCAGAGAAACCAGATCTCAGTTTCTAAAATCCCTGGCGTGGCCCGAAATCGAACCCTGGTCCTCCGGTTGAAAGGCAGGCACGCTACCCCAACACCACGGGGTTGTGATTTAATGAATGTTGTCTACTTACGAGAGACTTTTTACGAGCCGACACTGTACGAATTGAATACTGGGGATTCTTTATAGTAACGAGTAAATCTACTGACTGCCTAATGGTCTAATAACTATCGATATTATCTGGCACATCCGAGATCACTGGTTCGATTTCAAGTTCTGCCAAAAATATAACATTTGTCTCAGGGCAGGAACGAATTTCTTTCAGCCTTGTGAGGATTATAGAGAAAACGGTGTTTTCAATTTACTCCTCAGACTTTCTAGAAGTTTTAGTTAATTCAGTTGAGGGGCTTGGAACATCTTGGTTATCAGCCCCATGTAGTTGGGTGTGTGTTGAATTAGTGTGATAACCTGTATAGCCTAGAGTTTATGGCTGTAGTAGTGTGTGTAGGCATAGCTGTATTAGGGACAGGGATGTGGTAAATGCTTCTACCTTCCACTGCTTCAAGAGCCTCCATGGAGGGTTACATGGCCACGATGTCGCAAAGCCCCTAAAGATTCAACATCAAGTTTTCATGGCTTGTCAGGATTTTTTTTTGTAAAACCTTTTTCTAAAAATGGTATTGATTAATTACGAAATTTTTAACTAACTGGTCATTAATGTACAAAATATAACCTATATACTGTATACAGATTAAATAATGAGTTGTCATTGTTGTTTCGCTTAAGGGGATGACTTCGTGATCATTCATCCCCGTATACTTTGCTGTATGTTCAATTTGTTTGTTAACCTGTGTTATTGTGGTATTTGCAATAGTATGTGTAAGATATCTGTAATAGAGGTAAGGATTGGTAAGGAGGTGGCCGTGGCTTTAAGTTAGGAACCATCCAGCATTTCCCTGGAGTAAAAGTGAGAAACCACGGAAAACCACTTTCAAGATGACTTCCAAGTATGAATCGAATCCACTTCTTCTCAGTTTTGCCTCACGAGGCTGAGTGAACCCCGTTCCAGTTCACAGATCAGAATGAAATTTCTTGGCAGAACCGGGAATCAAATATAGACATTCGGGGCGACGCCAACAATACTAGCCGCCTCACCACTAGGCAGCCCAAATAGATATAAAATGCAAGATAAATCATTGTTATGGTGTTTGAAGCCATTTTTCATTGTGCCTTTGTAAACGAAGTTTGATGTGTTTCAGTCGGTCCCGAAGAAAAGAATACATGAGATTAATAAATACACTTGGATGACCAGTTTCGATCGTCAAGTGATCATCATCAGATCCATTACACTTAGGCTATAAAATCTACGTCTGAAAGTATTACTTACTTACACTGTGGCACTACAGCTCACGAAGAACCTTGGCCTGCTCCACCACAAGTCTCTAACCATCCCGATCTTTCGTTCATTTCCTCCAGTTTCTAACTCCAAGGGCACGGAGGTCTTCCTCCACGTCATCCAACCAGCATTTCCTAGGGTGTCCAACTACCCTTCTTCCCTTTGGCCTACATTGGAAGACCTGACGCGTGGCCCGACCTTCCGGCATACGCTGCATTGGAATTGGTGATTGCCTTCCAAAATTTACTTGTTTAGAGTGAATATATGATTGTTGTTAAATGGTATTGTATTATACAGGCTACTTATCTGGATGGGTCTTGCACGGTCCTGGAGAGAGCAGTTTTCTTTGTCAGTATCTGCTCCCAACTGAGGAGAGTTTCCTGTATATAAGGGTCCCTTACCTATCTGGGGTTTTCCCCTCTCGGATTCTTGTCTGTGTTTCGTACAAATGTGACTGTGTTTTGCCATGTCTAGTCTCCGTAAAGTGGTGTATGGTACTGAATACTGGACAATATTCAACTAATAAAGACCATTTTACATTCTCGCCACTCATAAGCTAAACAGACATACATAGAGTTTAGTTTGTATTTAACGGAGACCTTCGCTTGCCCGCTCGCCCGTGGCGCGAGCCTGTCTTCCGCCACGCGCTTTGCCGTTATGCGGCGCCCGCGCGGTACTGAGTCATTGAGTATCGGAATTTGTACTTACCTTGTTCACAGCTGGGGCTGAAAATGTTCGACATTCACTGCTACACATCGCTGGCACCTTTCTATGAAACTGGCATTTACTCTCTGAAGTTCCTCAGCACCGATTGACTGTATTTCAGCTGTAATATAGTCTTTAAGCTCATTTATAGTGTGAGGGTTTCTCGCATACACTCTATTTTTAAGCGTCCCCCACAAATAAAAGTCACATGGGGATAAGTCTGGGCTTCGCGGGGGCCACACGTTCCGACTTATAATCCTCGTACCGAAAATGCGACGCAATTCTGTCATGGATGCTTCGGCAGTGTGAGCAGTGGCAGAATCTTGTTGAAAGTAATTTGACAATCGCTCTCCGTAAGTCAGTACGGTACGTCAAAAAAATTGGTCAAGGATCACATTGAAGTTCAAATTTAAGTACAAATTCCTATACTCAATGACTCAGTGCCGCGCCAGCGCCGCATAACGGCAAAGTGCCTGGCGGGAGACAGGCACGCAATGCGGGTGAGCGGGCAAGCGAGGGTCTCCGTTACATACAAACTAAACTCTCTGTATTGAAGCGCAAACAGTCAAGTGAGAATGTCCCGAAACCTTTAATACTGCAGTATCTTAACAAAATATCACATTGACTATAATTAACAAATATTGACGAGTTACCGGGTGAGTTAGCCGTGGTCGTTACGGCATGACTAATGGCAGTCGCTCACATCCGGGAGGCGAGGAGGTTCGAATCCCCCCGCCGGCAACCTTGAAGATGGTCTTCTGTGGTTTCCCATCTTCCTTCCAGGCAAATGCCGGGGTTGGTCCCTAACTATAGGCCACAGCCGCTACCTTCCAACTCCTCACCCTTCCCTTCCAACTTTCCTCCCCAACGGTACTTGTAGCTCACCCATTGGGTGTCCGTCTCGAAGCAGCTACAAACTGGCGAGCCGAACATGTCCTCGGACACTCCTGGCACTAAAAACCATACGCTAAAAAAAAAAAAAAAATTGACGAGTTACATTATCTCAACTAATACTGAAACTAAATACTTGTAAATACTTTCACCCTTACAGTAATTTCAGACTTAGATTTTATAGCGTAAGTGTAATGGATCTGATGAAGATCGCTTGACAATTGAAACTGGTCATTCGAGTGCATTTATTAATCTCATGTAATTTTTGTTTCAGTAGTAGGGGGGGGGGGATAACCCATCACAATTGGGTACAATCATGTTTAACGACTGAAAAACAACAACTTCATAAATCATTGTGTTAATTATTCCCTTCACCATGGCGTAAAAGGTACATCTGTATTACTGGACAGTGTCCTGAAGAGAACAGAAAAGACATTGCATTCCATTAAAATCCAGCCCGTATGCTCAACAAGAGGCGTGAATTTACTGGTTGGTATGAGAAATGGTTGCAATGAATCACACGTATTCCAAATCCCCGGCCTGTAATCGCCTGGATCGGAGAGGTGAAGACTCCACAAACACTGGCCTGAGGGCATGAAACTCAACACCGGTCACGTAAAGCGAACAAATTGTGTGCTCTCTCCCTCAGTACAAGAGCCTATCGCATGCAAATATCTCATAAGTGCAAATTTAACATAACGTGGAACGAATTCGTTCCCTATACTTTATGCGGGATTGTAGTGATACTCGCTTGCTGTCTGCTTTGCCATAAATAATGTGACGAGCCGATATGCAAAGCTGGTTTTTATCAATTTGTCTGAATTGTACGAGTTCAGGGGAATTTTATTTTTGGACAGACTAATACTTAATACGAATATGACCAAATTACTCTAATAAGCCAAAATATTAATTCTCTCAATATTCATTAACAATTTGTGACGACAATCAACATTGAGTCGGAATTTTTGTATGTCGGTTGGTTGGTTCCTTAGTTTCGGGGCTGCGACAACGCGGTCATGTAGCCCCGTGTGCTTTGGGTGTGTGTAGAATCTGTCTGATAACCGGTGTTAATTGTGATTGCTGTATTTTTTTTATTCAAGTAAGGTCTGAAGACAATATTTTCAAGTAGTTCCTACTTTCGCTACCAAATGCTACCGTTCACGACACCTAGCTTGCGTTTTGTATGTCCTTGGTGGTGTAGCGGCTAGCATTCTTGGCTGTCGCTCCAGACGTTCGGGTTCGATTCCTGGCTCTCCAAGAAATTTTAATTTTGGTCTTAGGACTGGAACGGAGTATGCTCAGCCACATGGGGCAAAACTGAGAATAGCAAGGTTGAATTTCCATCGCAGCCATCTTGGAAGTGGTTTTCTGTGGTATTCCCACTTCTACTCCAGGCAAATGCCGTAATGGTTCCTACATTAAGCTCACGACCACCTCCTGCCCAATCCTCACCTGAATGTCAATACACACACTAATACAGCCATCATAATAAAACACACACACTCAAGTACACGGGGCTACATGACCACGATACCACAACGCCCTACTTCAATTAAACAACAGTAACAAAGGTATTTTATATGTTTTATCTGTAATCGCTAGCAGTCTTGCCAACTTACGAGAGGCGTTCTGAAAAGAGTTTCATCATTTTATTTGACAGGGAAACTGTATCACTAAGGCAGAAAAGACATCGCCATGATAAAGGACAATACTTCCAGAAATGTCTGCGGTCAGAGTGAGAGCTGAGAGAGCCGAGAGCTAAAGCAGACGGAGAAGCAGCAGATTGGCGTGCCTAAGTTCATTTGAGTGCTAACCAGTAAGGCAGGAAGACATGTGTTGGAAACGTGGTCACGAATGGAATCGCTGGACACCAAATTTTACAAGGAACGTTTCTTGAAACAGGTTTCATTCAAGTGCATTCATTAATCTCTTGTAGGCCTAAATTGTTTTCAGGATTAGGTCAACACCCATTACAATTGGGTGCAATCGTGTTGATCGACTGAAAATTATTACATTTTGGCCATTAGTTTATGTACAAGTAATTGGAAGTCTGTCCTGCTAAGTTAGATAACATTTCGACATTTGCATGGAATAGTGTAACTTTTTAATTAATGCAGCCAATGGCCATGTACTTTTATATTCAGGACGGGTCGGGGAAGGGATATTGGAATGAAGTCCACCGTGGACCTAATGAAAGGAACCGTATTGGCATTTGCCTGGTGGTGAAAATGGTAAACTAGAAAACCATTTTCAGGACGACCGAGGTAGGATTCGAACCCACGCTCTCCCGATGCCAGCGAGGCACGAGGTAGCACGTTAGCGCTCTCGGCCACCGCGGCCGGTTGGGAATAATGTTATGAGGTTATGACATCTCGTAAACCACCTCTGTGTTGTAATGCCTGAAGTGTGATTCTTGGTGATTTTTATTTTCACTTGTACTCACGAGGTTGGGTACAGTCTCCGCAAATCAAAAATAATCGTCATAGCAGAACCTGAAATCTAATCCTGTGCGGAAAGCTACTATACTACTAGAGCACGAGGACGGGTGGTCAGATATGGATATAGAATACGCACATGGAGTTTACCTTATTATCTAGGAGTAAAGAAAGCGTTCTCCTTCTTAGAAGTATTGTTTACTGGCGATTTTCACGTATGATGAATTCTCTTCCCCTCTGCCATAAGTGGTCTCTCGAAGCAGTCAGCCACTTTCTTGTGGACCGCGCTCGGCTCAACTTACCCCTAATCAATATCTGGAGGGTGAAACCGTACTCGCTGCACCAGCTGACGTGTGGGGGGTCGCTGCACTCAGCCCAGTTTCCACGCCGCGTCATGCTTTTGAAACCCTCAAATGCTAATCGAGGGTAACAGATTATTTTATTCTTATACAGGCTACATATCTGAAATAAGACATCGAGAGTTTGCTTACCGACACAAAATTGACTACAGTATACAGTATACAGTATACGGCAGCACGCTGGGCTCTCATCGCTGTGTCCGTGGTTCAAATCCCGATCACTCCATGTGAGATCTGTGCTGGACAAAACGGAGGCAGACAGGTTTTTCTCCGGGTACTCCGGTTTTCCCCTGCCATAATTTAATTCCAGCAACACTCTCCACTATCATTTCATTTCATCTGTCATTCATTTAATCATTTCCTCAGAGGAGTGTGACAGGCTTCGGCAGCCGGTACAGTTCATATCCTCGCCGCTAGATGGGAGCTTCATTCATCCCATTCCCTGACCCGGTCGGTCGACTGGAAGCAGGCAGTGGATTTTCATTTTTCATACGTCACTTGACCAGATTATTATGACCGATCTTTGATTTAATTTACTTATCAACTACTGGCCTTGTTTATGTGCAAAATATCTGCTGAAGAAATTTTATTGTCTCTGCTCTACGTTTGTTGGCATTTTGGTTTAGAGCGAGTCAGTTGGTTTCGGTCAGCAACGATAAAGGCGTCTAAGAGGTATCTTCTTCTTCTAGTCCCCATCCGTTCCGGATGTCGGCAACCATCTTGGCTGTGCTTTTTCTGTTTCGAGTCGTTTGGAATAACTCTTCCGATGTCTCTGAGGTTTTTTAGCCAGGAGATTCATCTCTTGCCAACACTTCTTTCTCAGGGTACTTTTCCTTGCAGAATTTCTTGCAGTAGATGCTTCTGTTTAGTGAGTTTTAAGTATGAGTTTATTTTTTGTGTTAATTTCGTAGATTTTTGTTAGAGCTGTAATGCTGATAATAGCGAATTTGTGGTTGTTCCGTGTTACATTTGTTTTAGATTTATAATATTTAAGTTGCATCTGCATTCGGTACTATCTCCATTGTGTTAGGGGGAAATTAGGAAAAGGGCGCCTGTTTTGTGAAATTAGTAAAAAGCAATCCTTTGCAGAAAGGAATACGCCACTGATTGGGCTAACACACTATATAGTGTAATAGTGATATCCTATAAAGAAAATAACAGAAAATGTGAATTTTTTAGTGTATCAGAAGGTAGAGAACAAGAAGTTCCTTGACGAACTAAAGGGCCTACTTTTCTTAAAATTTAAGATTCATGTCAATCTATACAGACCTATGTAGAAAAATAGCGAAATTAAGTTGGTAATATCGAAATTTTAAATTAGTTCGAAATATACCTGTAGCCTAATAGAGCACTACAGTTGGCAGCCCTGATGACTGAATATGTTGTTAGTTCCATCTCTCAAGGTAGAGAATTGGTTGAAGTCCAATGGATAGCATGGACGTTACATGCAGATAGACATTGGATCTATCAGCGCGCGTAAACTCATGTTGGCAACGATCTGATGCATGTGTTGGTCAGAAATAATCTGAAATATTATGATCTCTTGTTGTGCCAATTTTGGATGAAATCTATTTGTTAGTATAGAAGTTATATACATGTATTTTAAAATTGGACCTATCAGCAGGCTTAGAGTCATGTTGGCAGCACTGACGTATATTCGTTTCTCCTAATTAATCTAGAATGTCAGGTACTATACGTGTGCAAATTTTTGAAGCTGTTGGCTTACATACTTTCCGATATATTAATATTTGGGTAAAAAAAATAGAGACAGCATTTCTTAACAGTTGGCAGCCCTGGTTGCTCTTAAGAATAAGCATAGTCATATCTGTTATTGTACACATAGCACATACGAAATTTGGTTGAAATCCAATTGATACTATAGAAGTTACATGTATTTAAAAATTGGTCCTAACAGCAGGCTTAGAATCATGTTGGTAGCACTGACGTACATACGTTACTCCAAATTAATCTAGAATGTCAGGTACTATACGTGTGCATAGTTTAAAGCTGTCGGCTTGCATACTTTCCGATATATTGGTATTTGGATAAAAGAATAGAGTGAACATTTATTGACAGTTGGCAGCCCTGGTGGCTCTTAAGAATATGCTCAGTCATATCTGTTTATGTACACATATTACATACAAAATTTGGTTGAAATCCAATTGATAGAATAGAAGTTATATGCTTTTAAAAATTGGACCTATCAAAATACATGGCTCCCATCAAGATGATAACCGATTAAAAATCAGTATTTAGGCTACATAGATTATAATAAAGTAACACAGAAAAAAAACTTGGTAAGCTTTCTATATTCGTATGAACACGGGAGAAATAGACATCCAAGATCATTGACTCTTTAAACATCTTACTGGTATGCGACATCATGTAACGTTATACATATCCTCCACTTACACCAATCTTGAAACACTTCGTGAATATTTTTTACCGTGGGAATCACAATAAATGAACGGATTGCCAAGTTCTTCTGAACTTAACAAATATTAACAAAGTACTTTTCATATTTTAGGAATTTTTGTTCCAAGGATGAGGTTCTGCCAGGAAAATATTATCTGCTTTCAGCACTATACATAATTATAGTTATCAAGCAATATGCATCACATCACAAAATTCTGAGCCATGTTGATTTTGATAAGGTAATTAGGAATTTATCCTCGCTTGGAGGACTCATCATCATTATTACTTAAAATGCATCATTTCGAGACATGAATTAAAACTAGAACATTGAAAAACTGGGAATATCTTGCTTCATGAGGTAGTAATATTCGTCACATTTCATGTCTCAGTTCCTCATTCTTGCTCGGAACAGCGAGTCTAATTCGCACATTAGTCGCTGTTGTAATTCCTTCACGCTGCGGGAATCAGGTCCTTGCTATCCACCCAGAGCAGCACAGCCCCATAAATCGTGCGACGGCTGTACTAATATCTGCCCACTTCAAATATGATTTATCTAGCGTGCCCTCTCTGGAGATGTCTGCGTAATATACGGTCACAGTAGGCATAAGCAGCTCTGTTTTTATACTCTGTCTCAAAGCTTCTTCTTCAGGTCATGATGAGGTAGAACGGTTATTCAGGGGATAGCCTAATAAAGTAATAATAAGAAGAAGAAACACTACTTATAGAAGGTTACTTACAGGGTTGGTGCTATTGTTTTGACTCGGTGAGCAAAGCAATGACAAACTACCTTACTCCTCACCTTGCCTAGTAATGCTCGGGTCTAAGCTGCGTGAACCTGAGAGGAATGTGCATCGCGCACTATGAGTAGTGGTGGTGAGGAGTGATGAGGTTTCTCGGTCCTTGCGTAGTAACAGAAGCAAATACATTAGTCGATGACTCACTCACTCATTCGCAAAGCCACGCTGGTTTCAGAAAATACCCTATGTTAGCAGTATTGGAATAGATGAGAATGTCAGGTAATACGGCGGGCTGTCGACAGGCTTCTCAATTCTCGCCTGCTCCTTCCCTGCCTCTGCCCTTCATCCCGCAAGTTCACAGAGCTTAGACCCGAGCAGTACGCCTCAATGTAGTGCTGCCTTGGGTTTTTGTGGGTTCTACCCACAAAACCTACGGTGGTACTTTCTGAGGAAGGAACCAGCCTCCAGGCTGATTACCTACACACAGCTATCAGATAAGGGGGCACTATGTGTATGGTACTTGCCTTTCTCCAGTAGCCTTAAACAAATGAGCAAATGAATAAATAAATAAATAAATAAATAAATGAAGAAATAAATAAATAAATAAATAAACAACTGAATGAACTGTATCGTGTAGCGAAAGAACCATAATAGTGCACCGTGTGTTTGCAAAGCGTTAAGAAGGTTGCTTTCAGTCACTCAGTAACCTACGGTTTGGGTGACTATTTGGAGTCACCTATTTACCTGAGCACTAGTGATTGGTAGGCCTGCTGCCCACGGATCAACAGCCTGTGGGTTGGTATCTGCCTTGCCACATTGGGTTATGTCGAAGGCATTTATGTTAGATTTCCAGATATTATAATCTTTTTTACTGGGGCTGTCGTGAGTCTATATTTGGAACTTTCAGTGTTCAACTACTTGTCTGTTGGCATATGGTAGACATACATTTGTCTTCTTATCGATACCTCACCAGAGAACATCACGAAAGCGAATCTCCAAAGATCGCTGAAATTTTGCATTGCCTATAAGTTGGTTAGGTTGCTAAAAACACATCTGTGATGGCATTTCACCTCTCTAAATTAATTAGCGTAATCTCTAGAGAGGGAATATATGTTCGAAACTTGGTACATCCCAGGGCGATGGGCTTGCCAATGTAAAATACTATTCAGTCAGTCCATATGCAATAGGGAAGTCCAATTATTTTACACAGATACCTTATATAAAGTAAATGTTTTTTAAATTTTACACTTCACTTCTTAAATAATTTGGGCGATGTAATGTTTCGATCGTCTAGCGAACTTCAAGACAGTGGGGGTTAATTAAGTTAATATGTAGAATGCAAATAGCTAACTTAGTACTACTAAAGCATTACTAAATCGTTGATTCCAAACAACCGCAATGCACCTCCGCTGCCATTAGTCCTTCAAACGCAGCACATCTACCGTTCTTTCAGTAGTCTGCCTACGGTGAGAGTGCCTGCGGTACATGATAGGATAGGGGGTTTGGATGGAGAGGATATTGGTATTTAATGCATCCATATAGAGGGTCTTTCATATAAAATCAGAACGGCGAGCGGCGGCTTTGTTATCCGCTCCAGCAGTAACCTCGGCCGAGCTTGTGGCATGCCACGGCCCCCTGTTGTAGTATTGAAAGCGCGCGCATAGGCGCATATACTGTACTTGACCTTGTAATAAGCGTGCAGGTGTTCAGTCGCCAGTCTGAAACTTAGATGTTAACATGACGCAGTTATCATTACAACGTCGTATCTTTGTATGTAAAACTTATTTTAAATACGAGTCGGCTCGGCGGGCACGCGATGCATTTGTTCAGCAATTTCCTTCACTAGCAGATTCACGTAATTGTAAATAAGTTTGACACTACTGACTCAGTGCTCAATAAAAAGTATAAAATTAAAAATCAGAAACATTACAGTGGCAGAACTCACTCACGTCAGTCAGAATGTGGTTACCAGATACAATGCCTGTAAAACCCAGGAAGGACGACACTTCTGGCATCTTTTATAAGGTAATATTTCATACAGGATTGTACACACGCTTAAAGCAGGGGGCCGTGACCTGCCACAAGCTCGGCCAAGGCTACCGCGGCAGCGAATAACAAAACTGCCGCTTGCCGTTCTTACTTTATATGAAAGACCCTATACTTGAACTGCTGTGATTTTCACGTGCGCACTTGTTTGCAGAAGTTTGCTCTCTATAGGGAACCCCAAATGAACTTAAAATATAAAGCACAACTGAAGCAAACATTCCTTGCTGGTGAGTACAGAAGGAGGAACCGCGCTTAATAATTGAAGGAACATAAACTCCTCCATTTTTAGCCTATTTTCAATTTTGAAAAAATAGGCTTATGAGATCACCTTTTGTCCGTGTGTGTGCGCGCGTGTGTGTGTGTGTGTGTGTGTGTGTGATTCGTGTGTGTGTCCCCCCCTAATAAAATCGAAACGGCTGGAGCGATTTCAATGAAACTCGGGAAGTTCATAGCACTATTCCCGGCGACCTTGACCGTGCCCTTCAAATTTTGTTACGTCTCTCCAATCAAACATGGCGGCTGTGCGAAATATTTCAATGGCATTCAATATCTCCGAAACTATTACCGATATCGCCCTGAAATTGTGTACGGTGAAAAAGGGCACTACTAGAAGTTCGCCTATGAGACTTTCAAAAACCTGGAGACTACAAAACCAACATGGCGGCCAAGCGAAGTTGAGACATTTAAATAGACTTTTCTCGTGATTTAACTATCTAAATGTAATGAAACTTGGTACAGCAAATGTTTATACACATTGTAATGCACTGGAGTCTAATTTAGTTCAATTGTTTACATAACCTCAAAATGGCGGCTGTGCGAAATATTTCACTGACATTCTATATCTCCGAAACTATTACAGATATCACCCTGCAATTTTGTACGGTGATAAAGGGTACTGATACAGGTATACCTATGTATATTTCATAAACCTGTAAAGTACGAAACGAACATGGCGACCAAGCGAATTTAAAATATTTTAATAGACTTTTCTCGTGATTTAACTCTCTGAGCGCCGTGAAATGTGGTACAGTAATTGATTTTGCAGATTGTAATGCACTGCCATCTAATTTAATTCAATTGCTTACATAACCTCAAGATGGCGGCTGTGCGAAATTTTAAAATTAAGTTTTAATTTCTTGCGTCGTAATCATGCGATCGACGTGAAAGTTTGAATAATGAACCTAGGCAATAATTGTCCTTGAATGGTACATAACTCTATGGCCTATACACATAACACTCCTAAATGGTGAGCTCCCGAAATATTTAGACGGTTCTCAATATCTATGAATCTTTTACAGCAACCAAACTGAATTTTTTTATGTTCATAGAGACTATGAGCATATGTTCACCTATAGGACTTTCAGGAACCTGGTGAGCACAAATCCAACATGGCGGCGACGCGAAGTATAAATATTTAAATGGACGTTTCTCGCGAATTAACTATCCGAGTGCCGTGAAACGTTGCACGTTAAATGCTTATACAAATGTTGATCCACTGGCATCTAATTTATTTCAATGGTTTGCATTATCACAAGATGGCTGCTGTGCGTAATTTTAAAATCTCGTTTTTACTTCTTGTTGTCTAATCATGCGATTGAAGTTTGAATACCACACGTACACAATAATCTTAATGTAATAGTACAAAAATACAAATCCAACCTGGCGACCATCTGAAATATTTAGACGGTTCTCAATATCTACGAATCTGTTACAGCAATTAAACTGAAATTGTGTATGTTGTTAGAAGAAATTAACATGAGCAGGATATATGAAAATAGGCTGTATAGTTCTTTATGGAACTACTTGTTCCTTCTGGTTGACTAGGACGCGACAGAATGCTAATGTTCAGGATATCAATATTATAGCCATACAAGAAACACCAGTGTGCAAGTAAATGTTGATTGCGTTAGTGTAAACAACTGTCAAAGTGATCAGCTCCTCCATGGCTATATCATTCAACAAGTACCTACATTGTTCAACTCAATCGTATACAGATGACGTTTGCAAAATGTAGCTTTTGAAAGACATGTAATATAAGTCGTGATTCTCATTAAAACTTAATAGGAAGAGCGTTTTGGTTCGGCGTCTCACACGGATGCATTAAATGTTTGTGTATGTATCAAGTTCACACAGACGTGTTTGGAAAGCAAATCATTTGAAAGAGCGCAGCACGGTAGCAGCAAGTACCGTATGATTAATGGCGGGGAGGGTATGACGACATTGCACTTCCCGAGTATAAACAGTAGATAATTTCACCACCTGGATATTCTTACTTGTTGACTGCTCTTTGGTTAGTCAGCACGTTCAATTCATTAAAATGGCCAATAATTACTCATAATTTTTAATTTGTTATAAATTGCTTTTCAGTCGGTGAAAAACGATGTGCCCAATTATATTAGGTGGGGGATACAATATTTAGGCCTAAATACCCTAATCTGAAAGAAATATTACATGAGTTAATTTATTACTTAATTAGCGTGCTAATTCATGTAATATTCATTTCAGATTAGGGTATTTAAATATTGTACTTCCCATCTATTATAGTTGGGTACATTCGTGTTTACCGACTGAAAAGCATTCTATCACGGATTACTAAGCAACACTAAAATGGCTTTCAAGAATTCATTTTTAGTCTACTATCAATTCACACACGACGAAGCCGAATTGAACGAAATTTGGTACAGAGGTAGCACAATAAAGGGCACCTCAGGGTCGTGTTTTATATCGCCACCATATTTACCAAAACTTCTGGTGGCCACCCAAATTTTTAAAATTTAAAATCAGATTACGACTAAACTAATAATCGGATCTCTACCAAATTTGGTAAAACTATACCGTCGTATGGGACGCGTCTTACGCCCAAACGACAAGGTTGTCAACCGTACCCTTTCAGGATGGCGGCCGTGTGAATTATGCAAGCATTATAATCCATAACTGAGTACCCACCAGTTTCGATTTCCGAACCGATAATGGTTTAAACTGTCCTAAAGGACGTAGCCCGTTCGATATTTTAAGTTCATATTACAATATTACACGGTAGCAGCGTCTTTAGAAAGCTGAGCCGTCTCGGTTACAAGACAAGATGGCAGCTGATATCTTGTGCCTGACGTATATTACACTAGTTTGAGTATTGCATGCAATAGAGCCTACTGATAGAAATAATATAAACTTTGTATGAAATGCTTTATAATAAAAATATACTCCACTGAAGAAATCGTTTAGTCCAAATCATTATTTGCTAAGACGTTGTATGTAAGTTAAGTCAATTGATAAAAAATAAACTTCGGTGGACATGTTTGGTTCTGTGGTAATGCATTAGTCTTTTACCCAGTTGGCTGAGGTTCAAAACCTACCAGAATTGGTTTCATTTGCTTGAATTATTGTATACTATTGTTTTGTAATTACTCAGATTATAAAATAAAGCGTTATATTGTGCATATTACAATGGAAAATACATATTTAATTAAAACGACGTTCTTTACCGGTTCTGCAGGAGAAAAATCTACCAGCAATCAGTTGAACTTTGCGTTGCCAACTACGACCGACTAGATGCAAGCTGCGCTCTACACCGGTCTGTTGGAACCCACGCAAAAGGTGCAATCCAAAAGTTTTTTCTTGTGGCCGCTAGAATACACTCCCCGCCAAAGATAGGCGCGAGAAAAAGAAACAGCAGTGTAGTAGGTTTCAAGTAGAAAGGCTCATTGTCTAGACCGGTAGAGGAGAGCGCAGCTCGCATCTAGTCGGCCGTGGTGCCAACTTTGTGGTGGCCCGTGCGATACTATGTAAGGGCATGTAAATATCTCTGACATAATAGGGTGATCTTATGCGAAACTTTTCCGCCAGATGTCATGACCGTTCTATGTGCGACTCCAGTGGCTTGTTTTCCGTTGGCATTCTATACGCATCGAACTTGAATGACATAATGAAGTTCATAATACGATAAATTTTTATTTTAAATCGTTTGTAACGGCCTATTGTGTGTTATTTGCAAATGCTATTTGAACTAAAGAGCAAAACGACCCCACATAGGACCTGTACGCTATCTGTTGGTGCTAGTTCAGGATATTCCTATTCTGTGAAAGGGAGAGACTGTACTTCACTTATGCATATTGATAAGAACAAAGGGATATAACTATACCCATACATTTTGGAGAAAGTAGGCTATATGTTCTTTGCTGAACGTCTTGTTTTAATTTTAGCTTCGCGTCCACCTCGTTGCGTAGCGGCTAGCATTCTTGTTTGCCACCGCAAAGGCCTGGGTTCGATTCTCGCTCTGCCAAGAAATTTAATTTTGGTCTAAGGGCTGGAACGGGGTACACTCAGCTTTGAGAGGCAAAATTGAAAAGAGGCGAGTTCGATTCTAACCTCAGGCGTCCTGGAAATGGTTTTGGTGGTTTCCCACTTACCCTAATTCTAGCCCTAAACTCAAGGTCAGCCATCACAACGACACATGTTATCGGACGGATTTCACACCCCCAAGTACACCTGGCTATATTACCACGTTATCGTGAAACCTCTAAATGAATAAACAAAAATAACTAGATTGGGAGAGTCGGAAATCGAACCCGTGACCCCAGAGATAACAGCCATCAACGCCAGAAATATACCATTTGACGATTTTGGAGCACTCAGCTCGTGCTCTTAGTTAATGCCTTAAGGGACGAGAATTTTACAGGTAATCTTTATGTTACAGTAAGTGTACACACAAGAAACGAGGGAAGCTCAATAAATCCCACTCTCACGAAGTTTTAATAGGTGCTTAAATCTCATGGTCCCATACATCCCACAGCAAACTCAAGCCATATAATTGAATATTAGGAAGATACTTAGCACGCCAGAAGCATGACAAAATGAAGGAGGCCATGCATGCTGAGCCTATCCTACATATGGTGAGATATCCAACTCACGTTCTTACACCGGTAACGGCCAATTCTTGTCCTTAATGGGCACGATTAGCTACTTTGACTGGCAAAATGCAATATATATTTAATACTTGTGCTGATTACGATTTATGACATAAATGTGGATAAACTCTCTGACCAGAATTTATAACACTAATAGGAAAAGAGGCACGTTGGTCATTCTGATAAAATCGTACTGCAAGTTTCGATCAAATTAGAAGATGCTGCCATAATAGTAATAATAATAATAATAATAATAATAATAATAATAAAATTATTATTATAACCTACTATATATATGAAAATGAATGTTTGTTTGTTCGCCCCTTATGCCTTCATATACCATTCATCCGATTGCGATGAAAATTTGGTGAGTTCTTGTGTACACTACTGCAAAGATTTCTGACTTAGTAAATCCATTTTACAATAGTTTAGAGGCAGTTAGCGGAGAAAGAAAACATATTGTGTATCCAAAAGCACTTCAACAAACAAAGCTACAACGCCAACACTTTCTTTTATTGGCATTGCAACGCATGCTGGATACAGCTAGTAATAAATATTAAACTAATTACAATTAATTATAAAATAATTAAAATTAATTAAAAATAAAAATTTTAACAAAATAAATAAATTATATAAATAATAAATGAAAATGAAAATCCACAGCCTGCTTCCAGTCTCTGACCAGGTCAGGAATGGAATGAATGAAGCCCCCATATAAAGATAATAAATATATAAGTGAATTTACAAATAATCAAATATAGTGTAAGGAAATGAAAGATTTCTGGTCCAGTAGAAAGGCTCAAAATTTCAGCATAAAAGCAGCCGCGAAACAATGGCACTCTTAGTTGCACGCACTTGGCTCATGAAAGATATCGCATATCACATTCGTTGATAACAAGACTATATTAATTAAATCACAGTCAGCTACAGGGCACCCAATAGCGGTCCCGTTTTCCTGTTAGTAAGTGCGAAATCGAAACGTCGTAATTGAAGAGTAGATCACCCAGATGGCTCCAACCTATAAGATCTACACTGAATAGCAGAGGCCAGTGCATTATTATTATTATTATTATTATTATTATTATAATTATTATTATTATTATTATTATTCTTTTACTGTTGTTAATTTGCTTTTGGCGATTGGGACATCTTGTACATCAGCGCTTTATTCTCAGGTGCATGTTCAATTTGTATAGGGGATATGGTGGAACAGCGGCCAAGCTGTTTGGCTCTCGCCAAGGTGGACCGGGTTCAATTACTGGTCGATGCATGTGAGCTTTTTGAAGTACCTGTGGTTCTGATTCCGCGTATAAAAGAGATCCCATTGCTTATGATTGCAAGATTAACGGTCACGTAAAAACTACAGGCTTTCAATTTGTCTGATAACCTGCATTTAGGTGTTAGTTATTGTAGTTTTAAGGGGTGGAACTACGAGGAGGTATGTTTTATATCGCCGCCATCTTAACGGAAACGAAATGGCGGCCACCGAAATGTTCGATGCTTAAATCAAATTACAAGATAGATAAAGAGATAGCAGTATGCACAAGGAAATTCCGTCCAGTCCATTGTAGCCAGTGGAAGTGTTAACAGTAGCACGAGAATGGATCCCACATCGCTCAAACAAAAAACTAAGTTCATATTCAATTCCAAACTGTTCAGTAACTATCAATCGCAGATATCACACTAAACAAGCAAACTTCAAGGTCAATAACCACTAACAATATCTTAACAAAAAAATCACATATTTAACAAATCATGACAAGTTAAGCAAGTTTTCTTTTTAAATGATCTTGTCGACTTCGTCATCACGCTGGGGTCTGGCGTTACGTTACGGTGACGGACGAAATGTACTCAGATGCACTGAGGTGTGTGACGTCATAGTACCGCTCGGTGCATGTGTACCCCGACAATCTCTACTTAGTATAAGACAAAAATCCCCGATTCTTGGATGTCACGGGTAATCTCGATAACCACTGGATGGATTTTGATGCGGTTTTCACCATTCTGTAAAGGATATCTCGAGGAAAGATTCTGTAGAAAATAATTTATGTATGATCAAAGGAAGCCAAGCAGTAACGATTTCAGTGAAAAAGTCGAAAACAAACTTGGCGTCCGTGCGCTTTTTAAGCTTACGCTCGGCAAACCGTTAAAAAAATCAATATACTATGAGCGTAAGAATTGGTCAGCATGAAAAGTTCTACAAAAAAGTCCGCGAGAGCATATCTCTATCTTCAATACATCGCCCACTATAAGTGTTTTTAGACTGGATGGAAGGGGCAAGTCCCCGCGCGCAATGGTGAGCGTGCGGCATCCCCAGCGCTGGACCTTGCTTTGCCCTTGGTTTGCACTTGCCCTTTGCGAGTAATTTGAAACAAGATAAGCAAGTTAAGTATTATGCAGATAATTTTCTAACATGTCAAGAGTCTTTTAGCCTCCAGCCTTTCTAGCATTTTTCAGCATTTGTAGCATTTAAAATGATACAAAGTCTAGTCTTTCAGACTGACTGTCACATTTTATTAATTTATGTAACAAAATAAATGTACTAATTGTAAATACCATCACCCACATCGTACTTGTAGATATAGATCTAATGACCCAAGTGTAAATGATCTGACGATGGTCGCTTGACAATCGAAACTGGTCATTATTCATTAATCTCAAGTAAATACTTTTCAGGGTTCGGGAAACACCCATTACAATTGGGTACTACCATGTTGACCGACTGAAAAGCATTAGTTTTGACTACTAAGGCAAGGAGAACAAGACCACGAAATTTTAAAGAGTTAAATCATATTGTACCAGTGTTGAAACATACCAACATAGTGAATGCGGCAGGATATTATGGGAACTAACAATATTAATTAAATCAATAGAATTTATATATGTAGGCCTGTAAATCTATTAACATGGGTAACGGATTTAACACCATTAATTGTCAACCGGCTATGCTGAGATTATAAATTCACACAGCTGTCCATTTAACCAAATGTATTTCCCCATTCAGACTTAACATTACGTGGATCTACTGTACTTTGCAGAGGTTCTGGTATTTTCTAACGATCATATATATAATTTTAGCAGAATAGATCTCTCCTGCGGCGCTTACAAGCGACCGATCGTGACAAATAAGCATTCAAATGAAAGTGAATAGACATTAGCAGTGACGAATTGCACTCTAATTTCATTAATATCTATAATTTCTTAAAAAAAAAACTTTAAAAATGTACGAAGTGTGCGATTTGTAGCTACTGTTGCTGTAGGAAAAACGGCTCCATAATTGCTGTCCACTTCACATTTTGACCGCTGTGACGCCTGTTTCATGTCATTTTCCTTTATCATTTTGCATGGCTTTCATAAGCAGTAGGCCTAAATCAAAGGAATGAGTACTCAAATCGTATAATATCATCATTATCATCATCTTCCTAGTGTTTGTCCCGCTTTGGAGCAGGGTCCGCTAAAAATCGTATAATTTCATAAATGTTGAATAACCAGTGAGTGTTACGGTTAAGCTGTCAATGACTGGACTCAGCACACAAATATTGGGGAAAGTGTGGTTTACGAACATGCGAGATTTCTCGCACGAGTCCGCTAGTAGTGTAGAATTTGTTCAGCTAGCCACCAGGTGCCTGGGGAATCCTTGAGTTTCAGTTCACTTCAGTTGAAATACCATTCTTCAATTAGCCGAGAGCTATGATGCTATTTTGGTCCATCTCTCAGGTGGAGGAAGTGGATAAAGATCAGTGAGACCTCAACATCTTGGTCGTGATAAACCGTGAAGTTTAAATGAGTCGTGAAATGTAATGCACCGCACCTCATAAATATTCTACACGTCTGCTTGCTTGCAGCTATTCCTTTCTAAATCGAAGCCGATGAATGGACATGATTGCTCTACCTATTGTGAGGTGTATTCAACACACGCCTTAGGCCAGCGATGTCAGAGGAACGGCGTATGAATGACCTGAGTTCAGACGCGTGCAAGTTGTCTGCTCTGTAAACTATGTAAAGTATGTCGTCTGCAAACAGTGTGTACACTGTTATTGTTAGACAAAGTAACATTAAATGACAGCATACAAGTGAAAAACATTTTAATGTCTGAAACTTTTACAGTTCTTTCAATATTTTGAAAGAATGAAATTTGACTTTTAAGTAAAGCCCTGCGCGGATGCGGATATCCGCGGATAAAGACGCAATTTTTTTTTTCGCATGCGGATATAGTTTGCATGGCTATGTGGATAGCGGATAAACTGCGGATAATGTTTGGAGTAAATCTGCGGCAAGTTTTTGGATTACAATCCAAACTTGTCGAATATCATTAGTCTACTAGGACCCGGATGTTATAACACATGTTTTCCGGTTATGTTTATTTCATGAAAAATGTAATGTGGTGATTTACGCTTATATCATTCAAATTATGCCATTAAGCATATTTAACACTCCGAACTGAAAAGGGTTGCAATTCTGGCTCTGATAACATTCATTTTAAACATAGCACTTGACATACATAGCCTAAGGGAACGACTTTCTCCTCAAATGTCTAAATGTGTTGCTTTATGCTTTATCTAATTGAAAATATTATTGTAATGCGAGTAGATTCAGATAAAAAACGTGTGGATGCAGATAAAAGTCGTGTGGATGCCGGGCGGATGCGGATAACAGTAGCGCGGATGCGGGGCGGATGCAGATAACAGTCGTGTGGATGCCGGGCGGATGCGGATAACAGTAGCGCGGATGCGGGGCGGATGCAGATAACAGTCGTGTGGATGCCGGGCGGATGCGGATAACAGTAGCGTGGATGCGGGGCGGATGCGGATAACAGTCGTGTGGATGCGGGGCGGATGCAGATAATAGTCGTGTGGATGCCGGGCGGATGCGGATAACAGTAGCGCGGATGCGGGGCGGATGCAGATAACAGTCGTGTGGATGCCGGGCGGATGCGGATAACAGTAGCGTGGATGCCGGGCGGATGCAGATAACAGTCGTGTGGATACGGGGCGGATGCAGATAACAGTCGTGTGGATGCCGGGCGGATGCGGATAACAGTAGCGCTGATGCGGGGCGGATGCAGATAACAGTCGTGTGGATGCCGGGCGGATGCGGATAACAGTAGCGTGGATGCGGGGCGGATGCGGATAACGTTTTGTTTATCCGCGCAGGGCTCTACTTATAAGACAACTTTTCACCGGCGCGTGTGTTTGTATCAAATTCTAGTTGCCTGAGCCGATTTGACTAAAACTTGATGCAGAGGGTGAGATTGCTTCTTACCATGAACCTTATCCGAACATCTTACGATGCTTTATCTCAGCCTTTTCCTTAGTCACGTAGGGGCAGCGTTACTTTGTTGGATTCTTCTCTTCCATAAATCCATGCTTCCTCCCTCTTCCATCCTTTTCCTCTGAGGTCCCCTGCAATCTAGTCTTTCCTCCTCATTTTTGGTCCTCCTTCTTGACTCTTCAATTTCCAGATTTCCAACTCTTTACCCTACGTCCTCAGCACTTGCCCATACCTCTCCAATCTCCTTTCCTATGTTTCCCACTATCAGTGCTCCTCTGATGTATTCGTTCCTTATTCTATCATTTCTTGTCACCCCACTGATCCACCTTAGCATTCTCATTTCTGCCACTTCCATCTTTCTCTCTTGAGCTTTCGTTATCGACCACGTTCAGCACTATAGCTTATGATGCCACCATACTTACGAATATATGGATTTTATAATAAGAATTTATTGCAGCCAGTTACAACTTTGATTATAAAACAATACAATAAGCATGACAATTATTACACAATCACTACGATCTAAATATCAAACAGATTAGATTAGTCTTTGTTATATTCCACTATGCTCTTCTTCCTGTTACCACATAATGTATTATGGTATTATTTTGTCGCATGTCTTCACACATGAAGTACACTCACAGTCATTTTTTTTTGTCTATTATAATTTATGTTTTTACAAATTTTGTGGTGAAAGTCGTGTATGGCGAGTCTTGTTAACACATGTTTTACAGTAGCTCAACATTTGTCTGTGTCCATTGTCTGTCGCACATTGCTTCAGTAAAGTAACCTTCTCAATTTGTGGGATGGATGGCAGATGAATTTGGAATCAGAGATATGGATTTTCATTTCTTATATCAGCTACCACCTACCACCAGGGTCACATGAATAGCCCTCGCACACTTCTCCCTCTGCATTTGCAGTACACTTCACCTCAGCGAAGAAACAAGCAGTCAGGAGCGAGCACGTCGGTCGAGGTCACATGACAACTGGGTGGCGAGCTGGAACGGGCACACGTAGCAACTAGCGATTCATATCTACCGCGCATGTGAACAACACACTCCATCCGTGTGAACTGTTGCACAGAGTGGCTCTCTGTAACCTAATCCAATCATCGGATCACTACGAAATATGACAGTAAAAATGTACCATCATATGTAAAGGGTCTAGAAGCCCAAGTCAGAAATGACAACTCAATCTAATCTGTTATCACGGGCATCCACCATATTGAATATATAGGAGTAGTGATTTTTGCATTAACTTAAGGGGAGAAATTCTCCTTTTGAATATGTTTATTTATGAATGTATGTTTGAAGGTCTACCATTTAGGCTATTAATCCCATTTCAACGGAGTCGGGGATGAGATGTGATGGATTTCTATGTGACGAGTGTTTTTATATACAGCTTAATTCCCTTCCTGACACCTACTTCGTAAAATAAGTAGATGAGAAACGAAATGAATGAAGATTAATGCTACGAGGCAAGGAGTGAACGGAATTAACCGTAGCCTATTAGAAGGCAGCGTCTTGGCATTTGAGGAACCACGGAGAACTATCTGAAGGATGGCTGACGGTGGTGTTCGAACCGGGCCCCCAGATAGCTTAGCCCTGTGGCCTAGAGTGGCAACGTAGCGAGTGTAGAGAGCGCATCTCGAGTATATACAGTAACTAGCAGCCCACCCCGGCTTCACCCAGTGTATTTAACTGATTATCGAGCGTAGGCTTAAAAGGTGAACGGACGGCAGGTGCCAGACGCAATTCAGAAAAGCCGAGATGAACAGCGAAACTCCAAACACATAATATACTCTTCTCTGAAGTTTTAACTCGATACAACTCGACAGTTTGATTATGGCCGAAGCTGGGGTGATAGGCTCGCTCCCTCCGGAGCTAATAATTTAAATTTCCACTGAATGGATATTGTTGGAAGAAATGAAAACTTAATAACACTTACAGTGGGCGATGTATTAAAGATCGAGATATACTGTCGGGGACTCTTTTGTGAAACTTTTCATACTGAACAATTCTTACACTCATGGTACAGTATTAGGTAGATATTTTCACGGTTTACCCAGCGTAAGCTTAAAAGGCGCACGGACGGCAGATTTTTCTTCGACTCGATTTACTGAAATCGCTACTCTGAGACTTCGTATTATACTATGTAGAGATATACAGTAATATACTGCATTGAAATCGATAACTCACTATTTCATTAAAGGAAATTTTAAAATGCCTTTTAGTTGGATAACACGATTGTATCCAATTGTAATGGGTGTGACTGGCTGCGTGGCTCACTGGTAACGTTCTCGCTTGCTGGACCTAAGGTTGCAGGTTCGTATCCTGGAACAGTCAGTTGGCATTTGAGGGTGCTCAAATGCGGGGGAGCCGTGTTAGATTTACTGGCACGTTAAAGATCCCCTTCGGGGCAAAATTCCGGCACCCTGGCGTCTCTAAAAGCCGCAGTAGTTAAGAGGGACGTAAAACCAATAGTCTAACATTATTATGTAACGGGTGTTATTCCCTAACGTAAAAAAATACATAAAATTAATAAATTCATTAATTATTTTTTATTAATTCATTATTTCATTAATTTGGAATTTCAAAACTTGGAATATAGCTGCAAATATATTTCAGTGATTAATCTCCTGAAGGACACGTGCATCGACTTTTTATATTCAAGATGGCGATCATAGGAAACTGGCATCATTGGAGTGAAATGGGACGCTATAACATAACATGTTTATGAGCTTATAAATTAACACGTAAGCAATCGTACTTGATATAGGAGGCATGTCCCCGCCTAAGATATCGCACACAGCTACTGTACAATGTCCAAGCCTCGAGTCTGGAAGCCTGCTGACATGAGCTGAGTGAGCGCAATGCATGGTTCTGGCGGGGAGGTCACACATCCACCTTCCTTCGACAGTTCAGAGGTCACTCAGTTGCGAAGTCAATGTTCGTGGGTGGGAAGCCTGAGAGCAACCTGTATAATGTCATTTCGTTCGAGACAGATGCTCAGCGGTCCGCGGCGCAGTGAAAGTGTTGTTACATTATGACGCCTACCTAATATGCTTCTGTTGTTCTGATAGTTTAGTTATGATTATAAATAGGGCCCGGATTTTGATGACCTAAAAATTTAAAAAAAAATGGCCTATAAAATTACTGAAAAAATCCCAAAAAATAACCCGAAAAATTAAAAAAATGACCCAAAACTTGAATGACACTGACATAATTTCATCACACAAGGCAAACAGACAACATCATTGTATGCTGAAATTATTTTAACAGGTACGTAATATAATTTAATTATTATTTTAAAAATAAGAATTATTTGCACACAAATACTGGTTATTACTTTAGTCTAATTTGTCTCCTGGAATGTGGATATTCCAAGAAATAAGGGTTGAACAAAATTGTGAAAATTCTCATGTCTTCGTATTCATCCTCACTATAATATCCAGTACCATACGCAAATAAATAATCATATAGCATTAAACATGTGAGAAAATGTATCAAAACGTATACAATATTCTAATAAATTTCATAAAATGACATAATAATGACGCGAAAAGCGAGAAAATGACCTAAAAATAAAATACTTAGAAAAATGACGAAAAAATGACTTAATAAATATGCATTTCTCTATTGTGTGGGCCTTGATAAGGATTTGTATATAAAATAACAATGTCTATGGTGAACAATTTAAAAGATGACACGGCATCAGAGTCCGGGCCCTGATTATAAACATCACTTATACGAGCATCGTTCTCCTTATGCCATCTGTTCCCAGTAGCTTTCAACATTCCGAGCAAACTTATCTCATGTGCAGATTAAGGCTTTCACGGCCCACAATACTGTTAGAATTATTAATATTAGCGGACCCGTGCGAGAACTCTCGCATATGTATAAACCACCCGCCTGGCTTTACTGTTATGCGGGCTTCTATAAATATGTTTATTTGTTTAAACGAACTTTTTAAACAAATTGTTGATATTTATGAAATCAGAGTGCAATTCATCACTGCTGCTGGTTGCACAATGGGTTGTGTGCGCCCCATGTGTACAGACTACTCACCCGGTGCTAGTGCTATGCGGCTGTACGTGGCACAATTCTGCCAGGGGCTATCGTCTTGTTTATTTGTTTAAAAGTACTTTATAAACAAATAAATATACTTCCGTTGACTTTTCAAGAAATGCAAGATTTGTCCTGTACTATTGAGACGATTTCGAAGATTTTAGTACAAACCACACCTTCTAACTCCCTCTGTTTTAGGAGCTTGAGTTTTGTGAAACATACATCTTAGTGTATTGTTACGTGCCACCCCCCTAGTGACACTTTTGTTAACTGGATTACGGTGGGTTGAAGCACAACACAGATTGTTCTTTTAAAGAAATAATTAACTTTATTGCGGCCAGAAAGATACACTACTCATCAGCAAATACAAGTAATTAGAACCTTACTCCAGTTTCCTCAAGTCTCTTCCTTATGGAGCGCTCTTTCCCCCTTTCACTTGTCAACAGACCACAGAAGTTAATCCGTCCTAATGAGTCTGGTGGCCTTGACAGAACTACATGCAACACTTCCTCATGTACACAAACTACAGTTACTTACGATAACCTGCTACACGCTGCTTCGCTGTCCACAAACTGGGAAACAATGACACTGGAATTCGTAACTCGCACGGCACTTCGCCACAAAACACAAGCAGTCCCCTGTATGCTTCTCACTCCCTCGCTGTCAAGAGAATCGGCTTCACTGGGGGTTTCGCAAGTCACCACACTTCTGTCGCTCAGGATAAACGCTCGCACTAGCTCGAAAAACACAACAAACACTGCTTGACAGGTCACTCTTATATAGCAGGCCGGTGACTCAATAAATGCTTCTAGACCCATCCAGGGTTCACGGCTTCTCGAGGTTTCCTTCACTGGCTGAGTCACGAATATTTTGGACCATCCCTTTGTCCTAGTAGTCCGGTTGCATAAGGCGCACGCAATACACTGAGGCAGAGCACAGCCCAGCCCGGGGGCAGTTGTGACTCATGCGGCGAGCGTTGAAACAAACTCACAGCCGTAACAGTATTATATACACTATACATACATATATAGATAGATTTTTGGGATATTGCCGTGTGGAAATAAAAAAAAAATCTTTAGACGTTTCGAGAGGGACCTTGCCTTATTAGCCTACTTTCGATTTTTGCAAAAAATGAAAGTTGACTTATGAGATCAAGACAGGGCGAAAAAAGTGTGTCTGTCTGTGTGTGTGTATGTGTGTGTGTGAGTCTGTGTGTGTGTGTGTATGTGTTTGTGTGAGTCTGTGTGTGTGTGTGTGTCTGTGTGTGTGTGAGTGTGTGTACTCTGAATGTCTGTCCCCCCCTATCAATTCGAACACGGTGAATGCGAATTGAACGAAATTTGGTACAAAGGTAGCACTAGCAAAGGACACCTCAGTGTCATGTTTTATATCGCCGCCATCTTGACGGGAACGTAATGGCGGCCACACAAATGTTCAAAGCTTAAATCAAATTACGACTAACCTAATCATCCGATCTCTACCAAATTTTGCAACAACATACCTTTATGGGGGGAGCATCGTTTGACCAAACCAATAGGTCATCAGCGTAATAGTTTGCGGATGGCGGCCATCTTTGTGTGAAAATCGATTCCCCCTATCAATTCGAACACGGTGCAACCGAATGGAACGAAGTTTGGTACAGAGGTAGTACTAACAAAAGGCACCTCAGTGTCATGCTTTATATCGCCGCCATCTTGACGGAAACGTAATGGCGGCCACACAAATGTTCAAAGCTTAAATCAAATTACGACTAACCTAATCATCCGATCTCTACCAAATTTTGCAACAACATACCTTTATTGGGGGAGCATCCTTTGACCAAACTAATAGGTATTCAGCGTAATAGTTTGCGGATGGCGGCCATCTTTGTGTGAAAATCGATTCCCCTATTAATTCGAACACGGTGCAACCGAATGGAACGAAATTTGGTACAGAGGTAGTACTAACAAAAGGCACCTCAGTGTCATGCTTTATATCGCCGCCATCTTGACGGAAACGTAATGGCGGCCACACAAATGTTCAAAGCTTAAATCAAATTACAATTAACCTAATCATCCGATCTCTACCAAATTTTGCAACAACATACCTTTATGGGGGGAGCATCGTTTGACCAAACAAATAGGTCATCAGCGTAATAGTTTGCGGATGGCGGCCATCTTTGTGTGAAAATCGATTCCCCCTATTAATTCGAACACGGTGCAACCGAATGGAACGAAGTTTGGTACAGAGGTAGTACTAACAAAAGGCACCTCAGTGTCATGCTTTATATCGCCGCCATCTTGACGGAAACGTAATGGCGGCCACACAAATGTTCAAAGCTTAAATCAAATTACGACTAACCTAATCATCCGATCTCTACCAAATTTTGCAACAACATACCTTTATTGGGGAAGCATCCTTTGACCAAACTAATAGGTCATCAGCGTAATAGTTTGCGGATGGCGGCCATCTTTGTGTGAAAATCGATTCCCCCTATTAATTCGAACACGGTGCAACCGAATGGAACGAAATTTGGTACAGAGGTAGTACTAACAAAAGGCACCTCAGTGTCATGCTTTATATCACCGCCATCTTGACGGAAACGTAATGGCGGCCACACAAATGTTCAAAGATTAAATCAAATTACAATTAACCTAATCATCCGATCTCTACCAAATTTTGCAACAACATACCTTTATGGGGGGAGCATCGTTTGACCAAACCAATAGGTCATCAGCGTAATAGTTTGCGGATGGCGGCCATCTTTGTGTGAAAATCGATTCCCCCTATCAATTCGAACACGGTGCAACCGAATGGAACGAAGTTTGGTACAGAGGTAGTACTAACAAAAGGCACCTCAGTGTCATGCTTTATATCGCCGCCATCTTGACGGAAACGTAATGGCGGCCACACAAATGTTCAAAGCTTAAATCAAATTACGACTAACCTAATCATCCGATCTCTACCAAATTTTGCAACAACATACCTTTATTGGGGGAGCATCCTTTGACCAAACTAATAGGTATTCAGCGTAATAGTTTGCGGATGGCGGCCATCTTTGTGTGAAAATCGATTCCCCCTATTAATTCGAACACGGTGCAACCGAATGGAACGAAATTTGGTACAGAGGTAGTACTAACAAAAGGCACCTCAGTGTCATGCTTTATATCGCCGCCATCTTGACGGAAACGTAATGGCGGCCACACAAATGTTCAAAGCTTAAATCAAATTACAATTAACCTAATCATCCGATCTCTACCAAATTTTGCAACAACATACCTTTATGGGGGGAGCATCGTTTGACCAAACAAATAGGTCATCAGCGTAATAGTTTGCGGATGGCGGCCATCTTTGTGTGAAAATCGATTCCCCCTATTAATTCGAACACGGTGCAACCGAATGGAACGAAGTTTGGTACAGAGGTAGTACTAACAAAAGGCACCTCAGTGTCATGCTTTATATCGCCGCCATCTTGACGGAAACGTAATGGCGGCCACACAAATGTTCAAAGCTTAAATCAAATTACGACTAACCTAATCATCCGATCTCTACCAAATTTTGCAACAACATACCTTTATTGGGGAAGCATCCTTTGACCAAACTAATAGGTCATCAGCGTAATAGTTTGCGGATGGCGGCCATCTTTGTGTGAAAATCGATTCCCCCTATTAATTCGAACACGGTGCAACCGAATGGAACGAAATTTGGTACAGAGGTAGTACTAACAAAAGGCACCTCAGTGTCATGCTTTATATCACCGCCATCTTGACGGAAACGTAATGGCGGCCACACAAATGTTCAAAGATTAAATCAAATTACAATTAACCTAATCATCCGATCTCTACCAAATTTTGCAACAACATACCTTTATGGGGGGAGCATCGTTTGACCAAACAAATAGGTCATCAGCGTAATAGTTTGCGGATGGCGGCCATCTTTGTGTGAAAATCAATTCCCCCTATTAATTCAAACACGGGGATACCGAATGGAACGAAATTTGGTACATAGGTAGCACTAGCAAAGGGCATCTCAGTGTCATGTTTTATATCGCCGCCATATTGACAGAAACGTAATGGCGGCCACACAAATGTTCAAAGCTTAAGTTATATTACGACTAACATAACCATCCGATCTCTACCAAATTTTGCAACAACATACCTTTATGGAGGGAGCATCCTTTGACCAATCTAATAGGTTATTAGCCTAATAGTTTGCGGATGGCGACCATCTTTATGTCAAAATTGATTCCCCCTATTAATTCGAACACGGTGGAACCGAATGGAACGAAATTTGGTACGGAGGTAGCACTAGCAAAGGGCACCTCAGTGTCATGTTCTATATCGCCGCCATCTTGACTGAAACGTAATGGCGGCCACATGAATGTTCAAAGCTTAAATCAAATTATGATTAACCTAATCATCCGATCTCTACCAAATATTGCAACAACATACCCTTATAGAGGAAGCATCCTTTGACCAAATGAATAGGGCATTAGCCTAATAGTTTGCGGATGGCGGCCATCTTTGTGTGAAAATCAACGGTGAAACCGAATGGAACGAAATTTGGTACAGAGGTAGCACTAGCAAAGGGTACCTCATATTCATGTTTAATATCCCTATAGCACGTTGTATTTCAAAAAGCTACTACAACCAACATTCAATCATACTCCTTGAAAAGGACAAAGGGTTATAACAATACCCATGCATTTAGGAGAAAGTAGGCTATATGTTCTTTACTGAACATCTTGTTTTTGAATATAATTTTTAACAAGTAGTTCCGTGAGGAACTGTACAGCCTATTTTCATATATCCTACTTATGTTAACTATCAACATACAAAATTTCAGTTTGATTGCTATAATAGATTCGTAGATATTGAGAACCCACTAAATATTTCGGATGGCCACCATGTTGGATATTATATATGTAGGTCCTAGAGTTATGTACTGTTATATGAAGATTACTGTGTACGTGTAGCAATCAAACTTCAATCTTATGATTAGGACACAAGATGTAACAAGGAGATTTTAAAATTTCGCACAAGTGCCATCTTGTGGTTGTGGAAACAATTGAAGTAAATTAGGTGCCAGATGATTAACATTCGTATAAGGATTTACTGTACCAAGTTTCACTGCACTCGGATGGTTAGATTGCGAGAAACGTCCATGTGGATATTTATACTTCGCGTCACCGCCATGTTGGATTTGTGATCACCAGGTTATTTAAAGTCCTATAGGTGTACTTGGTCATAGCCCCTATGAACATTTAAAAATTCAGTTTGATTGCTATAATAGATTCGTAGATATTCAGAGCCGTCTAAATATTTCGGATGGTCGCCATGTTGGATTGTTAAAAGCATAGGCCATAGAGTCATGTACCATTAAAGGAAAATTATTGCGTAGGTTCATTATTCAAAATTTCACTTCGATCGCATGATTACGACAAAAGAAATAAAAAATTAATTTTTAAAATTCGCACAGTCGCCATCTTGAGGTTATGTAAACAATTGAACTAAATTAGATACCAGTGCATTACAATGTGTATAAACATTTCCTGTACCAGATTTCTTTGCGTATGGAACATTAAATCGTGAGAAAGGTCTATTTAAATTTTCTAATTCGCTTGGCCGCCATGTTCGTTTTGTAGTTAACCGGTTTTTGAAAGTATTATGGATGAACTTCCAGTAGTGCCCTTTATCACCGTACAAAATTTCAGGGTGATACAGCTAATAGTTTCAGAGATATTGAATGCCGGTGAAATATTTCGCACATCCGCCATCTTGTGGTTATGTACACAATTGAACGAAGTTAGATGTCGATGCATTACAATGTTTGTAAACATATACTGTACCAAGTTTTATTGCGTTTTTGGTTAAATCGCGAGAAATGTCTATTTAAAAATCACAAATTCGCGTGGCCGTCATGTTGGTTTTGTAGTTACCAGTTTTTCAAAATTCACATAGGCGAACTTCTAGTTGGTCCCTTTATCACCGTAAAAAATCCAGGGTGATATCGGGAATAGTTTCGGAGATATTGAATGCTGGTGAAATATTTTGCACAGCCGCCATGTTGGATTGGTGAGACGTAACAAAATTTGAAGTATACGGTCGGGGTCGGCTGGAATAGTGCTATGAACTTACCGAGTGTCATTGAAATCGCTCGAGCTATTTCGAATTTATTAGGGGAACACACACACACACACACACACACACACACGGACAAAAGGTGATCTCATAAGCCTTTTTTTTTTTTTTTCAAACTTGAATATAAGCTAGAAATGTTGCCAGAGAATGTGTGCAATGAGCTTACAAAAAAACTAGGGAAATTCCTCTGTTCATCACTAGATAGAAGCCAGGAGCTACTGTACCAAGTCCATACAGTAGGTTATGGCTGCTATTTGGTGACGAACAGAGGAATTTCTCTAGTTCATTTGTAAACTCAGTGACGCGTTCTTGGGCCACATTGTTTTAGGCCTAATTCTATTAAAAAAGCAGGCAAGGTCCTCTCGAAACGTCTAAATATTTTAATTTTGTATTTCCACACGGCAATATCCCAAGAAAAAAAACTGATAATTTTAAACGCATCTAGTTGAGTTGTTTCATTTAGGAGCTTTGCGACATACTGGCCATTGAACTCCGTGTACTTAGGTGTGTATTGAATCTATCTGATAACGTGTGTCAATGTGACAGTATTACTAGTGGATGTATTTGAAATTTAGGGTTGTATTTTGTATAGGAGTAGGCCATGGCCTGAAGTTAAGTACCATCACGGCATTTGCCTAGAGTAGACGTGGGAAACCACGGATAACCACTTCCAGGATGGCTGAGGTGGAAATCAAACCAACCTTTTCTTAATATTTTGCCTCGCGAGGGTGAGTGTACCCCGTTACAGCTCTCAGACAAGACAAGAGCCGAGAATCGAACCCAGACCACTGGGGTGACAGCCAAGAATGCGAACCACTACGCAACGACGTGGTTAGTAGAATATGAGTTTACTTTACGTCCAAGTAATTAAGCTTAAGGAAAACTTTAAAGTTTTTGTCATGTCTGTTGCGGGTTTCACACAAGTGTGCCAAATTGGGCGCATTATCTGATGCTTGGTTCTCTCTGTCTGGACCCCACAAGGATAATGAACGTCGTGTTAGGTCCCATATACCGGGCGTCCCTCCTAAGAGTCATCAATTGCCATGTTAGTCCAGTAAAATAAGGGATCGAGTGTACATCAATTTCCGGCAAGCTGGAAATGGTGTTAATACCTTGATTCCACGTAGAAAACATGTACTTTGAGTTTGCACCATCGCAGGAAGTGAGCATAACGTTTGGCGGCCAAAAAAAACATGAAATTTTCAGACTTTTTTCAGTTTTTCGCCCATAACATTAAAACTAAGGGCCTTACAGAAAATTTTATACTTACCTTTTTAAGAGCATAAAATTCTGTGTCGAATGACCCCCCCCAACTTTAAATTTTGATGAGAATTTGAGGGAGTAATCAAAGTTGGAGTTTTTTTTTTCATCTTGGCGAAAAAACCGAATTCCTCGACTTTCAGTCGTCTCTAGCACCCAAACGGCTGTTCCAATTCAAAAACTCATGAAATAAAAGTTGTGAATAATATGTAATTGAATTTTCTGAGAATTCAGAAGAAAAACTGAGAGCACTTCACTTAAATGGATACTCATTGACTTTTTTAAATTTTAATTCAAGTTTCGAGATGTGATGGCTGATGTTGCTGTTTTAGGAAATCAGGAGTGAAGAAGAAAAACAATAAACATGTAAAAAATATATTTTTCAAGTAACGTGTGAATTGTCTATTGAGTGAAATAGGTCATTTATGAAATTATGAAATTAGTAAAAAGTAAGTGGTGAAAGTCTATTTACCCTTTTTTTTAAGACGATGGCCCCGCTTCTGGTTCCATGAACGCAGGATCCCAGGCTGCTTCTTCCTCGTCGGTAGATCCGTCCTCTTCATCATCATGATGTACGTCTCTTGTCTCGAATTCCTCATCCAAATTCATGGGGCTAGTGATGACTTCTTCCTCTACTTCCAAAGGGGTGTTCGAGCAAGCCTGGCCCCGACAGTTAAGGCAGATTGTTGAGCATTTCAGTCCATCCTTTCTGCAGGAGCACTTGCCCCTGCATACCTGGACGCACTTGCATGCTATGGCATATAGCACCTCGCTGGGAGCAGGGTCCTTGGTGTTGGTGACTGGGAGGAGTCCTTGCGCGGATCTTCGCCAACCCCAAGTGATAGGGTCGAGCTCTCGCCCATACCAAGCCTGTACCTGGTGGTACACTCGGAACGAATGTTTTGCATCTGTGCTTGTAGGGGGCAGAGCAGCCAGGTCGAAGGCAGCCTTTGACAGTGTCTTCGTAAAGGTTGAAAATCGAAGACCATCGAGTGACTTGCCAACGTTTTTTGGTGAATATACTGCTGCCAGGAACTGTTCACCAGCTGCTGCGACTTCTTCGTGTGTGGAATGGTGCGTCTTGAAACACTTGGCAGCTTCCTGCAACTTCCAGATTTTTCAAGGGTATTTACAAATTTCATCTTCCCCTGCCGATAACATCCGAGGTAGTATCACAGCCACTCATGGCATGCAGAAAGAGTATGTGCTCTTTGACAACATTTGAGCATTTCAGATGATCTGGGGAAAAGAATATGTTGTCCGCGGTGCCCTTTCCTGGCTTCATAAGGAGGACATTTGAAGACGACGGCGCCAGTGCTGTGAGAAGTATGAGGAGGTCTGTGTCTTCTCCAACAATAACCACTTTGGGAAACTTCCTTGACTTTTCCATGGCTTGCCTGACAATGAGGGAGTCAGCATCTTCAACAGCCTGGATTACCATGAAGCCTTCAGACGTTAGCTTTGTAGTCAACATGTCAATGAGCCATGCTTTATTCTTGTCATTAGACAAAAATTTCTCCCTTGGCATCGTTGACGTCATTGCTTCTGTGAAGACCACAGTCGCTGCAGAAAGCTTGGTCTGGCGTCGAAGCCTCTCGGCGTACTTCGTGATTCTGGCCTCGGCATCTTCTGGATAGCCATCGAAAACTATTGTCGTTGTTTCGGGCTTGTAGTGATATTTCAAGTAGTTGGTGTACTTATTTATTATACTAAAGAACTTTTCTTTGGACTGCCAATGCACTTTGTGTATAAGAAAGCCACCGTCAATTACAAAGGCACTTTGAGAGAGATCAGGTGCTTCAGTCAGAGGTTCGAACAACTCATGGAACACAGACTTTTTGGTTTTCCGTAGCCCCGTGTCGTCGAACATTGAAAGTGGGAATGGAGTCAACTCGTATTCAAAGTAAGATTTCAGCTGCTCATTTGACTGTTTAAAGAATGTAATTCATCGAAAGAGGGTATCTGGATTCACTGGGATGTCTTCTTGATGGATTCTGACTTTGGATTTAACCGCTTTCAGAGGAATTACCCGATCTTTTCTGTGGAACTTAACATCACGGAAATTTTGTCCAACGATCCTCTGAATGCTCTCTTTTCCCTTTTCCAGTGCCTCATGGCAATTGATGGTTTCATCCCTTGTCACTCCTGTACTAATATTCATCAAAATATCTGAAAATGGAAACGGATCATTTGATCCAAACCATTCAAGCAGCAGTGCCGAATCGTTGTTGTCTCTCGTAACCCTCGTCAGCCTGGCATCAACGTGTTGTTCTGATGATACATATGTGAAGCCACAAAAATCTTCAAATTGCATTGAAATTTCCATAATGGGAGGCATGGATGCAACCCAGTTCATGATGGTGCTGTCAGTTATGCCTAGACCGTGAGTCAACCCTCCACCTCTCGTCTTCATGGTCCTCATAACCACCTGCTCAATGGTCATATCTGTCCAAATACCAGACCAAAACTTGTCGGTTCTTCTGATTGTGAAGAAGCCTTTATTCACAAACTGGTGATACTCATCAGCTGTCATCACTGACTGCAGGTTCAACATGTCCTGGATGTACAACTGGGCAGATTTGGCGTAAAGAAAGTGTCCACTAGCGTGGAAGTAGGGCAACATTTGCTGCACACAATCCAAATGCTGTTGAAAGTCGGCACTTCGTTCGGCCTGAATATATCTCTTCAAAAGTGTAACCATGCTGAAATGTTGCACCCATAATTTAGCGGTTGCTCCACGGTCTGCAATTTCTAACAACTTTTCATTGAACTGTTTCAAAATGTCTGGGAAGGGCGGTTGCTGCAATTTTTCTTGAAACAGTGGGGAACCAACATTGTTGAGTATTTCCAAAATCGCATCGCTGTCTTGATGACATATATCCATACTTGACAACACAATGTTTGCCAAAGCCAGGTGAACTAAAATGTGCCCCCTGACTGCCCTCGGATAAGCATGACCTGTCAACATTTTCTCTGTTGATGCTCGTGCATATATAGTGCTCAGAAGATCTTGAAGTCCACTCCCATCCATAATGTAACCTATGGCTCCCATGAAAGACATGAGAAGGTGGAAACCTCCAAGACGCACAATGACTGAGGATACTGGGGAACTGGGGTCACACGAGGCCACGATTTCACGCGCTTTCTGGATTAAATGTGACAAAACAGCAATTTTGGTTTTTGCCTTTTCTTCGAACAGATTCCAACAGGACAGAGTAAATTGTGTCAACGTGTCCTGGAGGAGAGTTCAGGAAGGGTAGGCACACTGCACGAGATACAGAATATGGCTGCCCTGCTGTCACCTTCTCCATAAAGCCATTCCATCCAGTCACGTCAAGGTGCTGTTTCCACTTGCCGTAAATCCACAGGAAGTCAAAGGAGGAAAGGTTTTCCTCATTGACTGGATTTTTCTGGTTGACATCGTCGATAAGTATTGACTTAAGGCCCTGCCTCATCGTGTCCCGGTGGAAAGGTACCAGTGGGATACTTGTGGATGAACTCATTTCTTGGACTGACGGTAACTTCTTCAACTTGGGTATCCTCGTCTCTGAGTGCACTGAAGTACGAGGAGTTATGCACTGAAGACCTCCCATGGCATGGAATGTTTTATTGCCATCGAGTGTGCCCATGTTGGCATCAGCGTTATCCCAAGCAAATTGGCTGAAAGATCCTTCCAGCAACACCTTGGGTGGTTCCTCAATGCACGAAGCTTCTAGAACTTTTGCATCATTGTATGAGCAACTTGACAGACTTGACAGACTTGACAGCAGCTCCACAAGGTCTTTGGAGCCATACTTCTTGTAGATGATTGCACCAAGTTCTGTGAGAATTGGAGAGATGAAAGAGCGAGGTCTTGTAGCGCTGATTATGGCATGAGCAATGGAAGCTACTTTGGTTTTCAAATGAGGTGGCTTGGCCTTCTTTTGATTTTTTGATTTGACGATTCCTTTGAGGAGCGCCTGTAACGTTTCTGGCATATCTTTCTCAACATCTCCCAAGAAATTATCCAAATTGGGGTAAGAATCTATTTCATAAGCTATTGATCTGATATCCTCTCGAATGATAGCCGCAGCTGCTTCCACAGTGCGAAGGCGTTCTTCTCTGACGTCCTTCTTCTTTGAATTATACCAGGTGTCCGTTAAGTTCTTATGCCCTGTGTTTCGAAAGCATATCACTGAGGGCTTGCCGGGCACATTCGTATATTTGATATCCTCACCATACTTCTTCCTTAGTCTTGTTCTCAGGGTTTATCTATTTGGAACACTTCCTTTGAAGTCTTTGAGAATCTCCGGAAATGTAAATTAGCATTCATCATCATTATCCTCAATGTATTTACAAATGTAATTGAAGGCCTCACTCACATGGTCATCTTCAGTACGTCCTACTTTGTGGCCCTTTCCAACACGACCCACGAACTTCTTACCACACGATCTGTGGTACCTGGCCTCCTCAGCAACCAAATCAGAAACACTCGTGAGTCTACCGAGGACCTGTTCATCTTCTCTACTTGTAGCAGCTGCAATGAGAGAATCCTTGAATTCCAGCGTCATAACATGCTGCACAGATTCTCGTCTGCTTGCTGGCTTCTTTTTTTCTTTTGCCACAAAATCGGCTGATGCATCTCCCTCACAGATTATACACTTATTAGCCTACTTTCGATTTTTGCAAAAAATGAAAGTAGACTTATGAGATCACTACAGGGCGAAAAAAAGTGTGTCTGTCTGTGTGTGTGTGAGTCTGTCTGTGTGTGTGAGTGTGTGTACTCTGAATGTCTGTCCCCCCTATCAATTCGAACACGGTGAGCGCAAATTGTACGAAATTTGGTACAAAGGTAGCACAAGCAAAGGACACCTCAGTGTCATGTTATATATCGCCGCCATCTTGACGGAAACGTAATGGCGGCCACACAAATGTTCAAAGCTAAAATCAAATTACGACTAACCTAATCATCCGATCTCTACCAAATTTTGCAACAACATACCTTTATGGGGGCAGCATCCTTTGACCGAACTAATAGGTCATCAGCCTAATAGTTTGCGGATGGCGGCCATCTTTGTGTAAAAATCGATTGCCCCTATTAATTCGAACACGGTGAAACCGAATGGAACGAAATTTGGCACAGAGGTAGTACTAGCAAAGAGCACCCCAGTGTCATGTTTTATATCGCCGCCATCTTGACGGAAACGTAATGGCGGCCACCCAAATGTTCCAAGCTTAAATCAAATTACGACTAAACTAATCATCCGATCTCTACCAAATTTTGCAACAACATACCTTTATGGAGGAAACATCCTTTGACAAATCTAATAGGTCATGAGCCTAATAGTTTGCGGATGGCGGCCATCTTTGTGTCAAAATCGATTACCCCTATTAATTCGAACACGGTGAAACCGAATGGATTGAAATTTGGTACAGAGGTAGCACTAGCAGAGGGCACCTCAGTGTCATGTTTTATATCGCCGCCATCTTGACGGAAACGTAATGGCGGCCACACAAATATTCAAAGCTTAAATCAAATTACGATTAACCTAATCATCCGATCTCTACCAAATTTTGCATCAACATACCATTATGGAGGGAGCATCCTTTGACCAAACTAATAGGTCACTAGCCTAATATTTTGCGGATGGCGGTCATCTTTGTGAGAAAATCGATTCCCCCTATTAATTCGAACACGGTGAAACCGAATGGAACGAAATTTGGTACAGAGGTAGCACTATAAAAGGCCACCTCAGTGTCATGTTTTATATCACCGCCATCTTGACGGAAACGTAATCGCGGCCACCCAAATGTTAAAGGCTAAAATGTAATTACGACCAACCTAATAATCTAGTCTCTACCAAATTTTGCAACAACAAATCTTTATGTGGGAAGCATGTTCTGACCAAACTGCTAGATCATCAGCCCAATAGTTTGCAGATGGTGGCCAAGTATGTGTGCAAATCGATTCCCCCTATCAATTCAAACACGGTGAAACCGAATTGAACGAAATTTGGTACAGAGGTAGCACTAGCAGAAGGCACCTCAGTATCATGTTTTATATCGCCGCCATCTTGACGGAAACGGAATGACGGCCACCCAAATGTTAAAAGCTTAAATCAAATTTCGACCATCCCAATAATTTTTATCTCTACCGGATTTTGCAACAACATGCCTTTTTGTGGAAAGCATCTTATGACTGACTACAAGGTCATCAGCCCAATAGTTTGCAAATAGCGGCCATGTATGTGTGCAAATCCATTCCCCAGATCAATTCAAACACGGTGAAACCGAATTGAATGAATTTTTTTACAGAGGTAGCACTAGCAAAGGGCACCTCATATTCATGTTTAATATCCCTATAGCACGTTGTATTTCAACAAGCTACTACAACCAACATTCAATTATACTCCTTGAAAAGGACAAAGAGTTATAACAATACCCATGCGTTTAGGAGAAAGTAGGCTATATGTTCTATACTGAACATCTTGTTTTTTAAATCAAATCCCTGCACATTGCGCTTGGAGCCGCGACTTGCTGTGGCTTCATCTTCCCCACTCCTGCGTTTCAAATACAGTTTCCTGCATCTTTCATGAACAGTGATTGAGGAACGACCCCTAAGTAGAAGGTGTTTATTGTCTTTCCTTGCTTTGCTGTGAGTGATTAACGACTGTATTCCTCGTTCAAGCACTGTTGTTGTTTCCTCAACAAACAGGCCTTTGTCACATATAAAACAATTGTTAATATCCATCTTGAGCACGAGTAGATTGAAGCATAACCACGAATCATATCACTCTCACGAAAAAAAAGTTCGGGAACATCTAAATTCCAGCACAGAACATTACGTGTACACAAGTTGAGAACAACATGGAAACTGAACTGAAATGTGAGAGAAACGGGCTATTCGAAGAATGTAGAAGGCAGTGAGGGGAGGGGAGCTAATGCTTTAGGTGCGTTCCCTTGGTTGAGGGGTTTAGGCCCAGGTATACGAGGGTTCGGCCTAGGGTACCACAAACACACACACACGCACACACACTAAACATAGGAACAGCCGTTTGGGTGCTAGAGACGATTGAATGTCGAGGAATTCGTTTTTTTTTTTGCCAAGATGGAAAAAAAAACTCCAACTTCGAACGGAGATTACTCCCTCAAATTCTCATCAACATTTAAAGTTGGGGGGGGGGGGGGTTCGTCATTCGACGCAAAATTTTATGCTTTTTAAAAAAAGGTAAGAATAAATTTTCCGTACGGCCCATAGTTTTTATGTTATACGTGAAAAACTGAATTAAGTCTGAAAATTTCGCGGTTTTTTGGCCGGCAAAAGTTATGCTCACTTCCTGCGATGGTGCAAACTCAGAGTACATGCTTTCTACACGGAATGAAGGTATTAACACCATTTCCAGCTGGCCGGAAATTGATGTACACTTACCCCCTCTTTTTCCCCAATTTTACTGGACTATGTAGCCAGTTTAAAGGACATATTTAATATTTGATTTCCTTAAATGTGTATGTTGACTCTGCGCAAACGAAGTTTTCTCATGGGGTTTTCATGTGACGTAAAACGAAGTTTTGGCTTTTACGACAAACAAAATATTTTGCGTGTAATGTTACAGCAAAACCCCTCAAATCCGAACCCCGGAAATCCGAAATCCCGGGTAATCCGAACGAGTTTCTTTTTTTGTTGCCAATTTAAAGTTTGAAATACACACGCAAAAAAAAAAAAAAAAAGAGAAACTTATTTATTTAGTCATAAGACAATTATATATTCTACATTATAACCTTATTTTATATCAATAGTTGAAAAATTAACAAAGAAGTACATTTAGCATACCTAACAATGTGGTTGGTTGGTTCCTCAGTTTAAGGACTGTGACAACGCGGTCATGTAGCCCCGTGTACTTTGGGTGTGTGTAGAATCTGTATGATAACTGATGTTAATTGTGATGCTGTACTAGTGTGTGTAATCTGTAATTCAGGTAAGAACTGCAGACATTGAATTTCAAGTAGTTCCTACTTTTGCCGCCAAACGCCACCGTCAACGACTACTAGTTGAGAACTTGGTTACTAGACGACACCGCAGTCGGCTCCTGGCGACGAACGTTGGAACCTTAGAGCGTTGTTCAAATGTTTAACCTATAATTTAGCTTCACACGTGTGTAATTAGTGGAAGGATCTTTAACATGCCATAAATCTATGACATAGGACCGCCGGCTTTACTTCCCCTCCAAAGGAAGGCATACTGAGGGATTTTTAACGCTCTTAACAACTCCGACGGCTTCGGCCGGGTTTGAACCCGCGATCTTGGGCATAGAAGCTCAGCATGCTACCAACTACGCCACCGAAGCCGCTTCCTAACAATGTGTCAATGTGCCTATATACTGTACTTATCTCATCCAGGATTGAAAAACGGAAAAGTTTGTTATTGTAATCCTAAGGTTCACTTTGCAAAAACAATGAAATAACATTAGAAACACACAAAATGCATCTTAATATTTCACTTGAAATCGGTTAACTTCAATTGTCTATGTGACGAAATCCTTCCCGCGGAGGCAATTGCGCGCCAGCGTCGCATGAAGATGACATCGTTTGCCGTGGCTGCTGCGTCTTGTCCTACGAAGCGCAATACATAAGAACATATGCAGCTTCAGTATAGCCTAAGTCATATTGTCAGTCCTATACCGTAACAAGGGCTGGTTATTACGTTATGGGTATTTTTCGGCTAATCCGAACAAATTGAAATCCGAACAGGCTACAGCCCCAATTAGTTCGGATTTGAGGGGTTTCACTGTATCTGAAATTCGTGTGTAGCTTTTCGGTCGGTCAACACATACGAGGGTAATCCCAAATATAAGGTCTCCTATTTTTCTTTCTTATAAATACAAAACACTGTTTGTGCGGCTGTTGGCCACACTGTAGTGGTGGGTGATTCCCGCACTATGTACGTGCCTCGCAGAAGCGCCCAGCCTTTCCTTGGCAGCCGTTGAGAATGGAGCTCCCGTTGGACGCTACCGCCAAGGGCGAAGTGCGAGCAGTTATTCGGTTTTTGAAACGCAAACGGTATTGAACCGATTGAAATCCATCGCCAATTGACGGAAGTGAATTGTAAGTCATGTATGGATGTCAAAATGTTCGCAAGTGGTGTAGAGTGTTTAAAGTCTGTCGGAATGAAATTCACGACGAACAAATGAGCGGGAGACCGACAATTTCCGACGTGACAGTTGCGAAGGTTGAGCAAACTAGTGACTACTGTAACATCGACGACGAGGTGAATGATGAGGTTCAACGCTTCCTGAACGGCATGGCGGCGAGCTAGTATGAGATAAGCACACAAAACCTGTGATTGCGTCTTTAAAAAATCATCCACTGATATGGTGATTATGCAGAAAAATAGCTAAATGTTCAACTTTTACAAAGATGTACTTATTATAGCAATAAATTGTTCTGTGTATTTATTTTAAAAAACTAGAGACGCTCCTTTTTTGAATTTTCTATCTATTTAAGACCAACAATATTAAGTAGTAACACAAAACTCTGCGTGAAAAAGAATTACATTTGATTAATTATTGTTTACACAAATTACAGAGGAGGGTGGGATTACAACGATGGCATATTTCTTTCGTCAAGCGAGCATCATCCGAATACACACAAGACAACACAATTTCCACTAACTTACCAAACATTACAGAACCCCAAAATGCCACCCACAAATATCTGCGACCCTATTGACGAAATAAATGTTGAACGCATCCTTGTAATGTGTGGAATTAATATTTAATGACATGTAGATTTTTCAGGTAAGTCTCTTTCATCCCCTCTTCCAAATAATAATAATAATAATAATAATAATAATAATAATAATAATAATAATAATAATAATAAAAGAAAGAAAGAAAGAAAGAAAGAAAAACCTGAGTGGCACCACAGCCCATGAATGGCATTGGCCTGCCAACTAACCGCTGCCAAGCCATTTGGACTGCAGATTGCGGGATGACACGTGACCGCCACGTCGGGTCCCCTCGGCGTTTACTGCTGGTTTTCCTGACCGGGGCACAGCCTCACTCTCAGAAAGCTACTCAATAATTGCCATCACGAGGCTCAGTGCGACCCGTTCCAACCCTCACGTCAGTTTCTAAAATCCCTGACAGAGACTCCATGAATCAAACCCGGAACCTCCAGGTGAGAAGCAATCACGTTACCACAACATCCGCCTAATGCAATTAAGGATAAAAACGAGTTCAGTGACTGAAATGTTATCAGTTGCGTAATTAGGAGACGCAGAAAGTGAAAGGAAGTAAGCTTGATAATCTTGCGATCACGGAACCTCCAATTTTACGTGAAATCCCAACCACAGGGCGTTCACGTCGAAAACCTCACATGCACTGACCGTGAATCGAACCCATTTCTCCTTGGAAAGGGGCAAGTAGCTTAACCACAGCACACCACGCCCCCTCACACTTTGCTATTACGTGCCCAGTGATGAAAGTGACCTGAAATTAGTCCGTGCTGTCAGAGGGACAGTTAGAAGGCAGTCTCGTAAAAAAACAAGTTGGGAGGTGGAGGAGGGCTGTCACTTGTGCAGGATATTGTCCAGCCTTTAGAGCAGGGAAGAAAAAAGTAAGAAGTGGCTTGTTGATCCAAACAGTATTAAGTACAGTCGAAGTAACTCCCTCAAAACCGTCCCTGGGCGTGGCGTAGCCGTGCTCGTTAAAACGTGCACCACGGCCGCGAGGACAGCTGTAGCAACTCCTGAGAGCTGAGGGTTTGAATCCCGGCGCTGAAAGAGGCTATTCTGAGTTTATACTTTTCCCTGGGGTTTTCCACTCCCCATCCAGGCAAATGTCAGGATAGTACTTTACTTCAAGTCCCGGGGCACCTACCCCCATCCCTGTCCCTAATACAGCTACACACACTACTACAGCCATCACATAAATCTCTCTCTCTCGATTCGTTTAGCCGATTACGACTCTCCGTGACCCCACGTACTAAACTACACCAATTTCTTCTGTCCAGCACTGCCTCTCGAAGATTTTCCAAGCTGGAATTTAGTGCTTCTGTGATGCCATCCATCCATCTCATTCTTTGCCTCCCTCTTCTTTTTGTGCCTTCTATCTTCCCCAGCATTAAGGTCTTCTCTAATGAATTATGTCTTCTCATGATGTGTCCAAAGTAGCCCAGTTTTTGTTTCAGGATTAAGCCTTCCAAGGAGCACACAGGTTTAATTTGCCGTAAAACTCACGTATTGGTTCTCTTCGCAGTCCATGGAACTCGAAGAACTTTTCTCCAACACCATAATTCGAAGGAATCCATTCTACGGCGTTCAGCTTTTCTTATGGTCCAGGTCTCACATCCGTACATCACAACTGGAAAAATCATAGCCCTTACTATACGGATCTTTGTTGTTAAGGTTAGGTCTCTACTCCTTAAGATATTGTCCAGATTTGAAAATGCCTGTCTACCAAGTAGCAATCGTCTTTTGATCTCATGACTGCAGTCACCATCGGCAGATATCTGTGAGCCAAGTTAGTTAAAAACAGAGACTATCTCCATTTTTTCTTCTCCTATTTGCCATGAATTGGCAGTTGTAGTTGTCGTAATTTTTGTTTTCTTGACATTCAACATTAGTCCAGCCTTTGAACTTTCCTCTTTCACTTTCAGTAAGAGATTTTTTAAATCTTCTTCAGTTTCAGCCATCAGGATTGTATCATCTGAATATCTCAGGTTGTTTATATTTAACCCAGCTATTTTGATTCCTGTTTCTTCTTCATCTAACCCCACATTCCTCATAATGTGTTCTGCATACAGATTGAAAAGGTTTTTATTTTTCGTATGGCCTCGGGTGCCTGGTGCAAGCTAATGAATTATGTCTTCTCATGATGTGTCCAAAGTAGCCCAGTTTTTGTTTCAGGATTAAGCCCTCCAAGGAACACACAGGTTTAATTTGCTGTAAAATTTGCCTGGTGCTTTGCTTGCACCAGGCACCCGAGGCCATACGAAAAAAAACCTTTTCAATCTGTAAGGTAAGGTGACATACATACAGGTTATCAAACACATTCAACACCCACCTAACTACGCGGGGCTGATGACCAAGATGTCCCAATCCCCTTAAATTAATTAACAAACAAGATAGCGTTTTAAGGCCATCCCTACATTCTTTTTTCAGCCTGTAATCCAATATTATGCCCGTACCTAGATTTGTCAATACGTCAACCAAAGATTACATTGGGCATAAAATATTAATTTTGAATAAGCAGAGAATTGCTTCAGCGCTCAATCGATGGAATCTTAAACTTTAATCTGCTCTCTTCAATGCGTATGTGTGAAATGAGTATAATGTAGGACAATGGCTCGACCGAGGATAAAATATTGATATACCGTCAACGCACGAGGGTTAGGGTTTTGTGTCAGTTCCTCTAGAAACTTGGACATAAAGCCAGGTGAATCAGCTGCCCCTAATAATATTGTTTTAAGCAGCCCAACAAACGTCTGTTGTCAAAAAGTCAATATTTCTCTGCCTGCATCCCGTATGGTACTAATTGTTCAGGGAGATTCTTTGCTGGAGCGCGACCGGCGGCCGACTGCCGCCAGCCAACCGAGCTAGGGACGCACGGTTGTGCGAGGCGGAGGCGAGCTAACCAGGGTCATTAAAGTCATTATGTCACTTAACTTTCATCAACTAGGATATGTAGTGTCACCGCACAGATATGAAGGTAACATAAACAACAGCTGCAAGATTTAATTAAAGAAGCACAGAGGTTTTTTAATTCTTGGGAATCTGGATGACCTTAAGTCACCAGTATCTTTTCACAGAATATACTAAAAATGTTCTCCTTCCGCTGACAGACAGTAACTTTGGAAGTTACATCGTTACATTATGTAACTACTCCTGCACCCCCGTCCCCCTTGCATGTCTACTGTAATTAATGAAGCACGGACCTAAGCCCGTTTGATGTTCAATTGTAGGTTAATTTAAAATACAAAGTGTACAGATCAATTACCCGTACCCTAGTGGAGATGGAGAACAATATACGGCAGCAGATATCCCTCACAGCAGAAGGGGATTACAACGTGTAAACGCTAATTTATTTACATGGTACAACCCCTGTCTGTCAGCTGAATGAGAACACTCTCTGCATCTCCTGTGGATAGGTAAGTTCTTTTATCATGATTTGCTGGTGAATTTACCATTAATTAATGTACTTTGTTACGATTTCCACCGGCGCACAATCCACGGTGCGAGCTCGGTTGGCAGGCGGAAGGCGCGCGCGCCTGGTAGCTGGTCGCCAGCCCCGCTCCAGCAAAATAATCTCCCTGTACAATGCAAGCATATCCCGCAAACGATACTGAAACCTCTCATTTTTTCCCCTCGCATTTGTCTGTAGTCGAAGCCTTCGTGGCTTAGGCGGCAGCACGCCGGCCTCTCACCCCTGGATCCGTGGTTCAAATCCCGGTCACTCCATGTGAGATCTGTGCTGGACTAAACGGAGGCAGACAGGTTTTTCTCCGTGTACTCCGGTTTTCCCTGTCAAAATGTCATTCCAGCAACACTCTCCACTATCATTTCATTTCATCTGTCATTCATTTAATCATTGCCCCGGAGGAGTGCGTCAGGCCTCGGCAGCCGGCACAGTCCACTTATCCTCGCCGCTAGATGGGGGCTTCATTCATTCCATTCCTGACCCGGTCGGAGACTGGAAGCAGGCTGTGGATTTTCATTTTCATTAGTCTGTAGTCACATCCAGGGAAAAATAATAGGGTTCTGTAATGTTTGCAGGATATGATTGCTGTGCATTAGTACCATACGGGATGCAGGCAGAGAAATATCAACCTTCCTCATAACAACGCTAGTTGGGCTGCATAAAATAATATTTTTAGGGGCAGCTGATTCACCTGGTATACTGAAGAGCGCAGGTTAGGATTTACGGCCCCCGTTCCTGATCATAAAGCAATGGGAAGCCCAGGTTCTGTCCATTCCTGGTTTGTACTAATTGGATGTCACATTTCAATAGCTAGTAATATTTATGATGAAATGAATCCTTACCAAGATACATGTGAAAATGTCCTCAGAAGAAAGACATTTGTACAATCTATATGATTTCTTTTTCTTTTTACCAGCTGGCATGGGTCAGTGGTAAAGTGTTGGTCTTGAAACTGAATTTGAGCTCGGATGCCGGTTCGAATTTGGTCACGGATATGGATGTGTCTATGTTGTCTTTAATGGCTAAAATGGCCAAAGGCCAGGGGAAAAAGAGCTTATTATTTATTTATTTATCGTTTGGCAATACAAGATTTCAGAGAAAGTTACAAAGAAAATCAATTTAAAATCTACTGTACATTATTTTTACTGTTTACACTATTATTACAGTCTCAGGTCTAATGAGTCTATCCATTGGACCACGTCAGGTGTCGCCAACAGGAAGTCGATCCAGTCCCCTCCATATGCCCTCAGAGGACAGTCAGTTGTAATGTGTTGGATGGTTTGATTAGGAGCACCACAATCACACTGAGGAGACAAAAATTTTCCCCATTTGAACAAAGTTCCATTGCATACTGCATAGTTTGTCCGAATCCTATTGAGAGTTGCCAAAGCCCTCCTAGGCAGATCCGAACCTGGAGTGGATGTTCTTGTAGGGTCCAGGAAGGAGCTCGACTCAGGACAAGCTTTTAGTGTCCATTCACTAATCCACTGCATGCTGGAATCAAAATGGTTTCTTACAAGTCTCTGGGCATGACAAATGGGTGGCTTCCTGGATTTGAGCCTGTTCATTTGAGGAGAGGGGATGTCTTCATGAATTGGTAGTGTAGGGTGATCCATGATCTTGTAGTACTCCCGTAGCAAGGCAACTTCTCTGCGAAGGTGGGGTGGAAGAATATTGCTGAGGGCTGGAAGCCAATATGCTGGTGCTAATTTTGTTCGAATTTGAGTTCTGGCTGATAGTTTATTTATCTTATCAACAGTTTAATGTCAATTTTTGTCATCATAAGTGGTCTTCCTTTCAGTATCTAATTCTAAGGAGAACAATGTACTGGGAGCAAATTGCGAAATTGCATGGTTGTTGGCCAAACAAGGCCCGACAGTCTAGTCATAATTAAGCTATCCTCCATCACTAGTCTCCCAAATGTTACTTTTTGTTACCTTCAGAACGCAAACCCGTCAATAACAGGTACAATGAACTAGTATCCAAGAAGAATACCGTACTGGGTTTTAAATTTAAAAAATCTTTGAATTAACCTCTCTTTCTAAACGAGGTTCCTCATTTCGCCTGCTTTTTATTCACGGTCACGTCTTCACGGCTTTCCTTGCTTGACTTGATTTTCATTATCAAAGAAATTCCAATGTGTGAAAGGATACTTCAAGATTCCGTAATTGCATGGGGCTTCCTTTCAGGTAAGGTGAGCTTAAGGCCGGCCACCCAAGAGCTGAAACTCAATAACGTGGCAAATAGATAGGCGTAATGGAGAGAAAAAGGAACGTCGAAACCTGTTTTGCTTTCAGTATGTGAAATGCTGTCTTAAAGGCAATAAATCCGGGTTCGGTTCTCGGAGCCCGTCAATCATCTGTCCACAGTAATGGAGCCGAGTTGGCGATGCTATCTAGTGAGGTGTTTGACCGAGTTTCTTTATCAATAGTGTTCATTGCACTAAAACGGATGTACAGTAGTTCATTTATCTGGCTGCTTACCAAAGCATCCGGCAAGATCGTCGCAATCGGAATACCGACGTGTGTAAATTGTTGAACTCAAAGAGAGAATGTAAGGAGTCACAGTGTTTAAGTAAAAATCATTTTATTGGGCCCCTGGTTATGTATTATGTTAGTCAACTCAGTAATGTTTATCTCTCCTATCACTGAAGAGGATCCCTAAGGGTTTCGTGTAGAGCTGGTAATAATCGATGTTCGATGTATGGCTTATTTCGATTAATAAGAGATTAATCGAATAATTTGAAATTACTCTAAAACGATTAGTCGATTAATCAGCTGTCCGTTAAATCGATTAATATACTTACCGTTAAATGATTAATCGAATAATTTGATTAATTGAGTAACCGAACAATAGATAAATCGGTTAACCAAAGAATCGATTAATTGATTAGTCGACATGCGATAAGAAAACACGTTTAAATGAGAGGTCAGCGCGTAGAGTTGCGCTTATGATGTATAGAATAATCTATAAAAGTTACTCTTTGCCAAAATATACAACGTGTCGTTCCTTATTTATATTAACAATAATTAAATATGAGTCAGTGACAGTGGAAGGACAAACATCAATACAATTGGGAAGGGTTTCGAAAAATGAAAACTATGCGTTTTCAGCGAAGGTTTTGAGTTCTTTTTCAATGTTTAATTGGACAGGAACATTTTAATTTTAATTTTATTTTTAGCCTAATTTTCACAAAGAAGGCAAGCCTACAATATTTTACAATACATCATACAATATACTTTAATTAATTAAATGCCTGTTTTGCTTCTGTGTGAGCGTAGTTTAAGAGAGATTAATCGACAAAACCATTCATCAATTATTCGATCAACCGATTAATCGATTAAATTATTTGAAGCAATTAATCGACTTTTCTACTTCAATTAGTCGATTATTCTATAACAAAACAAAAAACAAGTAGTTCCGTTACGAACTAAAGAGCCTACTTTTCTTAAATTTAAGATTCATGCCAATCTATATAGACCTATCTAGAATAATGACTAAATCAAGTTGGTAATACTAACATTTCTACGTACTGCAGTTTGAAATACACCTGAAATAGTGTAGCCTAATAGAGTAGCTTACTACAGTTAGCAGCCCGAATATATTCTTAGTTCCATCTCTTAAGGTAGACTATAGAATGCACATACAAAATTTGGTTGAAGTCTAATGGATAGTATGGACGTTACATGCTGTTTGATATTGGATTTATCAGTGTGCGTAAAATCATGTTGGGAACAACGTCATGTATATGATGCTCAGAATTAATCTGAAATATTATGATCTATTATAGTGCAAATTTTGGATAAAATACATTCGTTAGTATAGGAGTTAAGTTACATTTAATTAAAAACTGAAATTATCAGAAAGCTTAGAATCATATTGGCAGCACTGAGATATATTAGTTACTCCAAATTAATCTAGAATGTCAGGTACTAAACGTGTGCATAGTGTAGAGCTGATGGCTTGCATACTTTCTGATATATTGATATTAGGATTAAACAAATAGAGAGAGCATTTATTTACAGTAAACAGCCCTGCTGGTACTTACGAATACGCATAGGCCTAGTCGTAACTGTTCTGGTACACGAAACACATACGAAATTTGGTTGAATTCCATTTGTTAGTATAGAAGTTAAATACATATAAAAACTGGACCTATCAGCAGGCTTTGAATCATGTTGGCAGCAATGATGTATATAAGTTTCACCAAAACTAAGGTAGAATGTCCGATTCTATACGAGTGTAAAGTTTAGAGCTGTTGGATTGCATACTTTCTGATATATTTATATTATGGTAAAAACATGGAGAGAGCATTTATTGACAGGTGGCAGCCCTGGCGACTCTTTAGAATACGCACAGTCATATCTGTTGTACATTAGTACAGATAGTACATACGAAATTTGGTTGAAATCCAATCAATAGTATATAAGTTACATGCATTTCGAAATTGAACCTATCGGCAGGCTTAGAATCATGTTGGCAACACTGGCACACTTCTGAAAATTAATCTGAAATATTATTATCTATATGTGTGCCAATTTTGGAGTAGTTCGCATGCGTAACTTCGGAGATATCCAACATAGAGCTCAAATTTAATTGCGATTTTTCAGCAGTTGATAGCACTGACGTCAATTTCAAATATGGCCGTGAGATATTCAGGTATAGATCTTCACTCTTACCAAATTTGGTTTCGTTAACTGTTGCCGTTTAGGAGTTGACAGGGAGGGGACACACACTCAGACAGACATTTTCCCGGATCGATCTCATAAGTTAACTTTTGCCCCATTTTTGCAAAATGAGCAACGTAGGCTAATTAATGATTAAAAGTACCAGCCCTAGTTTCGTGTCCTGCTATTTCGGGAATTGAATATACCAAGGGACGTATGAGCTGGGTTATTTTTTATTTTTCTCAGCTCCACCTCGTTGCGTAGCGGGTAGCAATCTTGGCCGTCACCACGGAGACTTGGGTTGGATTTCCTGCTCTGCCAAGAAATGTAATTCTGGTCTGAGGGCTGGAACGGGGTGCACTCAGACTCGTGAAGCAAAACTGAGAAGATGAAGGTTCTATTCCTACCTCAGCCATCCTGGAAATGGTTTTCCACGGTTTTCCACTTTTACTCCAGGCAAACCGCTGGGTCCATGGTTCAAATCCTGGTCACTCCATGTGAGATTTTTGCTGGACAAAACGGAGGCAGAGAGGTTTTTCTCCGGTTACTCCGGTTTTTCCTGTCACAATTTCATTCCAGCAACACTCTCCACTATCATTTCATTTCATCAGTCATTCATTTAATCATTGCCCCAGGGGAATGCGACAGGCTTCGGCAGCCGGCAAAGTTCATAGCCTCGCCGCTAGATGGGGGGCTTCATTCATTCCATTCCTTGATCGAGTCGGTGAAATTCCTGTAGACTGGAAGTAGGCTGTGTTATTTTTTCACTCCAGGATGGTACGTAACTTAAGGCCACGGTCGCTTCCGATCCAAATCATAACTTACGAGATAGGTGGGAGAATGGACTCAAGCTTCGAAGTATGAGGATTGAAAGCCTTGGATATAGTAGGGCCATGAAAGGCAAAAAAAAGGGTTCAGCCTAAAGTCACTAGCTGGAGAGAATTCATGGGCCACTACTCAGGATGGTCATCTTCCAAACTCACAAACCGTGTGCCCTTGAGAGTGCACCATATGTGTTTGAGCAACACACAACCTGTCTCCTTTTAGGCTTTTTACAGCAGTTTGGGGTTGCCATGGAAAGAAAGAATATGTCTTACCCCTTGAAAAATTAGGGTAGCAGAAAGAACCCCTCAAGGGCAAAATATGAAATGAAATGAAAAACACCTTAGATTACAAATACACTAATAATACTGTCGGGGTAGGAAGAGATCAGGACTTGACGAAGGTAGTTCGACAGTTGAGATAAAATGTAAGGTGAATGGTACACGCAAGTGGAGAACATGATGGGTTCAGCTGACTCCCCGTTGTCTCAAAGCATTTTCAGTTATTAAAAGGGACGTAAAACCATTTATTTATTTATTCATTTATTTAATTGTAGTGCATATTTATTCACTTATTTAAACATTTATGTATTGAATTATTTTTAAAAAGTATTAATATATTTATTTAATATTTGATTTTTTTGGTATTCATTTATACAATCAATCATTCAATAATCCATCTATTTATTTATTTATTTATATATTTATTTATTTATCTGTGGACCCTCTGAAACATTGTCACCGCCGACCCTACTTTGAACACCACTGGATTAGAGCATGATCGATCCAAGCTCGAAGGTAGCTCATTCATCAACACTTGATGTATGAGCGCGTTTATGCATATAATATACATTCCACTCTACGTAAATTATCTACATAAATAAAATTAAGCCGCATCTCGTAGTCTAGAAGTATTGACAATCCTGTCGTAACTCTACCAATAAATTTAATTATGGTCTGAGGATAATAATAATAAATTCGTATGGCCTCGGGTGCCGGGTGCAAGCTTCGTTATTTGACACCCAGAGCGTAGCTTGCATGTCGAAATTCGTTGTTCCTTGACTATGAACGTCAAGGAGGTTAGATGTTAGATATCTAAGCTCCTTGAACACTATAGCGCTTTCTAGTAGAGAAATGAGGAACTTTGTGTTGGCGGAAACTCCCGAGATTAATTTTGCCATTATGAACTCGGCCTACTGAATTCAAATGGGTTCTTTGACATGCCAACATCGTATGACATGCGTATCGTATTTTTGCCGGCTTTCAAAAATCACTTACCACGGCCAGGGGCGAACCTGCAATCTTGGGGTTAGTAGACCGACACGCACCGTGGCAAGCTGGTCTGAGGATTAGAACATGCTAGTCAGCCATTTGCGGACAATTAAGTGAATGCGCGGTCTAATTTCACTTCCACCATCTTAGAAGTGATTTGTTGTAATTTCAATTTAAGGACTTAATAATACTATGCGTATCATTTGCGGAACAATTACATCTAGGCCTACTCCCACCTTCTGTCTGCCTATCCTGAGGCACATACCACCCCAAATCTGCGAAGGAAAGAAGCCTTGATAAGAGAATACACTTGCATTTGCAAACAGTCTCACTGGGGATAACATCAGCGATACCTGGAAGACAGAATGGCTCCATGGCAATCATTACCTTGAATCACTAAGATCTTCCCTGGCTTTGATCAACCCTGCAAGGTACGGTCGGCGGCTTCGGTGGCGTAGTTTGTAGCATGCTGAGCTTCTATGCCCAAAATAGCGGGTTCAAACCCGGCCGAAGCCGTCAGATTTTTTAAGAGCGCTAAAAATCCCTCAGTATGCCTTCCTTCGGAGGGGAAGTTAAGCCGGCGGTCCCATGTCATAGATTTATGGCATGTTAAAGAACCTTCCACTAATTACACCTGTGTGAAGCTAAATTGTATAGGTTAGGAATGTAAACAACGCTCTTAGGTTTTTACGTTCATTGCCAAGAGCGGTGGCGTCTAGTAGCTAAGTTCTGAACTAGGCCTAGTAGTCGTTGACGGTGGCGTTTGGTGGCAAAAGTAGGAACTATTTGAAAAATTCAAAGTTGCTGTCCTTACTTGAAATAAAAAACAGATACACCGGTTATCAGACAGATTCAACACACACCCAAAGTACACGGGGCTACATGACCACGTTGTCGCAGACCCTAAACTGAGGAACCAACCAACCACCCAACCAAGGTACGGTCAACTCTAAACCGACTGAGAACAGGTCATGGGAGATGTACAGATCCACTTTTTAAATGGGGAATGTTGGGCTCATCGGCATGCAACTGCGGCGCATCAAGGCAGACTATTCAACCAATCAGGGAAGATTGCAGTGTCGGAGCATATAGTGGAGATTATGAGGAATTCCTATTGGCAACCCCGAATTTAATCAAGTTTATACAAGAACTATATGTTTGTGATTAAGTGTTTTGAAATTATGTTATTTACTGTTTAAATGTACTTAAATGTCATACGCTAAACAAATAAAGAATTTGGGACATGTTTGGTCGTCAGCCTCGTGTACTTGGGTGTGTATTGAATTTTTCTGATAACCTGCATTTTTGTGATGACTGTAGTAGTGTATGTAGCTGCAATTATTAGGCTAAGGTCGGAGATGAGGTAGGTGCCCCGGGACTTGAAATAAGGTACTATCCCGGCATTTTCGTTGAAGGAATGTGGGAAAACTAGGGAAGAACCCACACTCAGGATAGCCACAGTCATAACTCATAACCGGGATTGGAACTCCCCATCTGCGTACTTGTTGCAGCGTCCCTGGTGAGCAATTTAAAGCATATAGCAACGTCACGGGGTGATGTCGCAAGGCATTTGCCAGGGAGGAAAGTTATTGACAACCACGGCCACCTCTTTCACAATTCTATCCCCAAGTACAAGTTCACACAGCAGAACAGTCAACATGATAACATTCGTTAGCATTTATTGTCATCCTGAATTGTACGTCGAAAATTAGGCTGTCCAAGTTCAGGAAACCCAATCTACTCTTGAATAGCTGGATCCATTTTATGACAGTGAAACATCGACAAGTTTATATCCGGTCACTTCGATGTTCTGTAGGATGGAGCTGCGTTTTATGACCAGCAGGGTTTCTAAAGAAATACTGGTCAAAGTTACGTTCCTCTCGACGCAGGAAGGCGAAGCAGGCGTAAGAAATAAACAAGAAGAAATAAGCAGAAGCGCGAGGAATTCCAATCAAAAGGACTGGTTCCACAATACGCTGGATTAACGAGATCCATGCTTTTAGAATAATGATGAGATACCAGTGTTCTTTATTTCTCTAATTAAAATATACGTAGACAGTTTTCACGTCCAGCCTTACATAGCGACTGCTTGTCTTCATGGGTTACTGGGGACGTTCATAAATCATCTGAGAGCTTCGAAGCCAATTTTTAGTTTTGCCTTATTGACGACTGATATTGCACTTTTCAGTTCTTTTGCAAATCTCAAATGATGAAAGCCGCCTTGTCAAACACTAGACATTGGTTTAATAATTAAATTACGCGCACATGTTTCGTTATACTTACTTGTAGTTAGCTGTGTATGGTTAATGTATTTCGTATCATAGCTCAGTTATCCAAGTTTATTATATACTCACAGGTTGTACGAAATAAATGTGTATCGATCGTTGTTGAAAGTCATGGGTTGCTGCTCCCAGCAAGGTACAAAGATATCGTACAATGCGTACAAATTCCTCAAAAGATAAAGTTATTTTACCTTGAATAGTCCTGCTGAAATTCATCTGTCGTTTATACATATGTATCAATTAGAAGGTTGAACAACGTAACAATTTTAGAATGGTAATACCCACTAACCTCGAATAAACCAGAGAAATCCTTCTTGTTGGTTATCTGCGTAGACTCAAAGTGGAAATTTGAAGAGATTCCTTTTTTCAGTGTTGCCTATACAAATTGTCTTTGCTGCTTTTCAGTCGGTCAACACGATTGTGCCCAATGAATTGGGTGGGGTACAACATTATAAATATGTAAACACACTCCTGGAAAAAATTACATGTGTTAGTTAATTAATATGAAATGAAAATCCACAGCCTGCTTCCAGTCTCCGACCGGGTCAGGAATGGAATGAATGAAGCCCCCATCTAGCGGCAAGGATATGAACTGTGCCGGCTGCCGAGGCCTGACGCACTCCTCTGGGGCAATGATTAAATGAATGACAGGTGAAATGAAATGATAGTGGAGAGTGTTGCTGGAATGAAATTTTGACAGGGAAAACCGGAGAACCCGGAGAAAAACCTGTCTGCCTCCGTTTTGTCCAGCACAGATCTCACATGGAGTGACCGGGATTTGAACCACGGACCCAGCGGTGAGAGGCCGGCGTGCTGCCGCCTGAGCCACGGAGGCTTCGTTAGTTAATTAATATATGCTATTTTCCAGGAGTGTGTTTACATATTTATAATTTTGTACCCCGATGCTTTGCACGGTGGGTGAGTGGTTATCGTATCGGACTACCTACCTCAAGCTTGCTGGTTCTTTCCTGGCCATGGTAAGTGATTTTATTGAAGGCGGCAAAAATCAGGCCTCGCATGTCATACGTTGTTGGCATGTTAAAGAACCCTTTTGAATTCAGAGGGTCGTGTTCATAACCGAAAAATTTATCTCGGGATTTTTCGCCAACACAAAGTTCCTAATTTCTCTACTAGAAAGCGCTATAGTGTCAAGGATCTTCGATATCTAACCTCCTTGACTTTCATAGTGCTTCAAGGAACGACAAAATTCGACATGCAAGCTACCCTCTGGGTGTCAAATAACAAAGCTTCCACCCGGCATCCGAGGCCATACGATATATTATTATTGTTGTACCCTGCCCAATTCATTGGGCACAATCGTGTTGACCGACTGAAAGATAATCCTTAGAATCAGCTTTTCAAAATAGTTAATGTATATCATACCATAATTCAATTAACTAAGTATATTATATAAATATAGGATATGTGAAATACTTTCTTTTGCAAAACACAATGACACGCACAAACTGTCTCTGCCCTACAAAAACAAAACGCACAGCTAAAACGTAGAAAGTGCGGCAACTATTGCTATTACTATTTACTTTTAACATCTACAATGTTGTGTTGACCGAGTGGTGAGTTGTAATATTAATTACGGTAAGTCAATTGATCAATTACAGTTATTAAAATGTCAGTTACTTTCCTCATTTGAAGGCTGCCACAAGGACGACGTGTGTCACAACACATTATTTATTTCCATCTAATGAGAGCAAACATGTTTAAACTGTCTCATGAAACAAGCATTCTAATAATAACTCAAATATTTTTAAAACTTTGGAAGTGATTAAGTTGATGTGTACTTGCATTCTAACAAAAGACCACCTTGTGTCGCAGTACCGACGCTCATGTCCGTTAACCTTGAGGTCTCGGCTCTGCCTAGAAATTTAATTGTGTTTTGGGAGTTAGCCTCGTGAGGTAGAATTGAGAAAAAAGTGGGTTAGATTCTTACTTCGTCACCTTAGAAGTGATTTTTGTGGTTTCCTAATTCTACTCTAGAGGGTCACGGCCACCTCGACTCGTATCCTCGCCTCAATTACAAATACATACACTAATACAGACACCACAATAATACAGATTATTAGACCAATTTTACACACACCCAAGTATATTGGGCTGAAATAACAACGATGTCCAAGACCCTAAATGAAACAATAACAATAACTGTTAACTTACCAAAACTTTCACTACTAAAACTCAGCAATTTTTCTAAGTTTATGCTGTGTCTTGTGTGGGGTTTCACCTACGAACACCAAGTTGACTCAACGCCTGGACCCCAAAAGGAGTAGCGAACTGTGCACTACCTCCCTTTATATGAAGCGCACCTACGCCTCTTTACTGCGAGACCAAAAGGTGCAAGCAGCCTTATCCTCCCTATGAAGGCCTCCAAAAAGGTGGACCATCTTTCACTGCTAGTTTCACTACCATGTGCTGGCTTAGTTTGGTGAACGATGCGCTGACTTTTTCTCGCATTGGATGTGACTCCACGGTTTCTCTCCTCCGCTCTGGCAGGTGGCCAAGGTTCGATTCCAGTTACATCCTCTGTCGATGTAGTAGGTTTGGTTGGTTGGTTCTTAAGTTTAGGGGCTGCAACAACGCCGTCATGTAGCCCAGAGTACTTTGGGTGTGTGTAGAATCTGTCTGATAACCGGTGTTAACTGTGATGACTGTATTAGTGTGTGTTATCTGTTTTTTTTAAATTCAAGTAAGGACTGCAGACTTTTGAATTTTTCAAATAGTTCCTACTTTTGCCACCAAACGCCACCGTCAACGACTACTAGTTCAGAAATTAGATACCAGACGCCACCGCAGTCGGATCTTGGCAACGAACGTAGGAACTTAAGATCGTTGTTTACATTCTTAACCTATACAATTTAGCTTCACACAGGTGTAATTAGTGGAAGGTTCTTTAACATGCCATAAATCTATTACATGGGACCGCTGGCTTTACTTCCCTCCGAAGGAAGGCATACTGAGGGATTTTTAACGCTCTTAAAAAATCCGACGACTTCGGCCGGATATGAACCCGCGATCTTGAGAATAGAAACTCAGCTGAGTGTCCGGTAAATAAGCAATATGACGCAGTGTACCAAATATACTGTATTAGTGTGCAGGATAACAAATATTGCAATACAATAATAACAATATGGATAGGTTTTTTTTTTGTCGTGTGGCCTCCTGAGAGGCCGAGTGCAGGTCTTTCTATTCGACGCCCGTGGGCGACCTGCGCGTAGGGATGAGAGATGGAATGGATGAAGATGAATGACACTGGGCAAGGATGTGGAAGGAAGCGGCCGTGGCCTGTCAGAAGGTACTGTCCCAGCATTTGCCTGGTGTTGAAAATGGGGAAACCACGGAAAACCATTTCAAGGACAGCCGACGGTGGGGCTCGAACCCACGCGTCTACCGAGTCAGCAGAGACCTTGGCCCCATGGCCTAACGCAGCGCTTTAGCCTGCGTAGCCACTGCTGTCGGTATATGGATAGTTATTATGTGTGTGTGCTAATAGTCACCTGTAACTCTTGCCTGATGTGGAACGTGTGGTTTTGTAAAATATTAATAGAACGCATCACAACGGCTATGACAATATCCCGTAAGTGATATTTTAGATGGCCTGCAGATCTGTAGAAAATTACTAAATAAAATACAAGTAATGTAAAACCTGTCTTTAACGGAACCCTTAAACGAAAGTTTGATGTTTTTCGGTCGGTCAACACGATTTTCCCCAAAATAGATTGGTTATTCCCTAATCCCGAAAAAATACATGTGATTAATTGGCTAAATTAGCGGAATCCCGTCCACTACGAAAAAATCACCGATCCCGTGAATCATGGCTTATTATTCCTGTTAATTTACCTGTATATAGGTGAACCTGTCTAACGAGGAAAGACAAACACATTTAAGTTTATTTAACGGAAAATTAGTGTTTAACAGTAATTCATTTACGGAACAGGAAAAGTTTTACCAAGTTTTCGATTACCCTTTATGATCATCACTTTGCTTGGTTAGGACAGACCTTGGCGAGATTTCTCAAGTCTTGTGCGACCTTCACTTTTCAAGGGAATGCCCTACGTTCTTATGAGGATTAACGTACAGGAGTAATGAGGAGGAATGCCAGGACCAATGAACAAACGTGAACTGTTTCTCACACACAGCACTGTAAATTTGTTATTTAATGGGATTCAGTGGGAAGTCTCCGTGGGGGAAGCCTCCGTGGCTTAGGCGGCAGCACGCCGGCCTCTCACCGCTGGGCCCGTGGTTCAAATCCCGGTCGATCCATGTGAGATCTGTGCTGGACAAAACGGAGGCAGACAGGTTTTTCTCCGGGTACTCCGGTTTTCCCTGTCAACATTTCATTCCAGCAACACTCTCCACTATCATTTCATTTCATCTGTCATTCATTTAATCATTGCCCCAGAGGAGTGCGTCAGGCCTCGGCAGCCGGCACAGTTCATATCCTCGCCGCTAGATGGGGGCTTCATTCATTCCATTCCTGACCCGGTCGGAGACTGGAAACAGGCTGTGGATTTTCATTTTCAATGGGATTCAGTAACCATTTGTAGAAATTCATACTGTTGTTAAGTAAATATTAGTGCTGTGCTGTTTGTGCTAGTGTTTAGAATTTAAATTTGAGCAATTTTTAGCAATTATTTCCCTGTAGCTGGATTATCAACAAGAGATATGTACTAAACCACATTATTGTATTTACTCTCGTAAATATTTTTACGATCACATGTTTTAGCCGGAATCCTGTCTAAAACGGAAATATTTATCGGTCCCTTGAAGTTCCTTTCAAGACAGGTTTTACTCTATTAGAGTCGTTACGGCGGTATGAGCCAAATAATATTTATCTTCGACCCTGACTATTATATGTCAGAAAACTGTATAACACCATTTTTCATTATGAAACAGTTTCTCCCACCAATCACAGCTCAAGAAACAGTTGTTTGACCAATCAGGTGAGGATAGCAACGCATCTTCGTTGAGATCCAAGGCCTTCCAATTTAAATATCACTGCCTGGCCTAGTGTCATAGTGGGGCAATCGAGGAGGCCATGGTCAAATACAATGCATTCTGTGCGTCCCATGCTCTCTGTTCATTACATAAAACTGGCGAAACCTCGACAGATTTTTATGAATATTTATGTTCGAACATAAAATAGTAATTATCGTCGAACATAAACTGTCGTATGCAACTCACCTATAATGGTAATTAAGACACTCGAATGGAAATTATAAAACTCGCATACGCTCGTTTTATAAACATACTCGTGTCTTAATTATTGCTATTATAGGCTCTTTGCATAATGTAATATTTTGATAGTATTATCCTTGATCACTGCTCTGATGTAGACTCAAACACCAGCTTCAGTATCATCCTCAATTCATAAGGACTACTGTAGTTGGCCGTGCTATATGAGCACTCTCTTGACTGCAGTATCCAGATCCGATCTTGAGCTCACTCAGTGGATTAGAGATGTCAGCAAAGAAACTGGTAGAGTGAAATAGCGTGTACGTGCGCGCTCTGCCGGCAGCACGGCTAGCTAATCTCACTGCTTTCAAACAACACTGGTGCAGTAAGTGGGTATCAATACTTCTATTCCAAAATGACCGGGCACATATTCATCATCATAGTATAGACAGTTCGACAACTAATTTCCTCCCATACAAAACGATTTATTACAAATGAGTACATTAAAATATTATTTCCTATCAAGAAGGTAGGGCAATATCTATATATATAAAGCACAAAGTTTGTCTGTCTGTTTGTCTGTTTGTCTGTTTGTCTGTTATGTATACAAATCTACACCGTTCCACCTATCTGAAACAAAATTTGTATACTTACCCTTTGGAACCCTGCGGGTAACCCTGTCAACTTTAAATTTCGGAGACACCACCCCATTCCCTGCATTTAGGCCCTTTTGCACAAATCTACACCGTTTCACCGATCTCAACCAAAATTTGTATACTTGCCCTTTGGAACCCTGCAAGTAACACTGTACACTTAAAATTTCGGACAGACCACCCCATTCCCTGCATTTATGCCCTTTGGTCCAAATCTACACCGTTTCACCGATCAGAACCAAAATTGGTATTCCTACCCTTTGGTACCCTGCGAGTAACACTGTCTGCTTGAAATTGCGGATAGACCACTCCATTCCCAGCATTTAGGCCCTTTGGCCCAAATCTACACCGTTTCACCCATCTCAACCAAAATTTGTATATATTGAACCCATGGGCCATAGGGTCCATGAAGGTCGAACCCATGTCCTTAAGGAAGAAATGAAAGAAACGTATAGTTTCCTAAAGGAACGGAGAGAGATTTTAAGCCAGGATTATAGCTTAACATTGTGCAAGCGACTAGGGACAGATGTTCCTTAGATGAGATCACCCCACTCGACATTCAAGAGAGGGCTGGTCACGAGTATTAATAACTGAATGGAAATTTCCACCGTGATAGACAAGGAAGCCTGAATCGGAATTCGAGCTTACGTTGCTGGAAATTGACAACGCCGCTTATGCACCAGAAGAGGAATAATTAAAATTAACACGTTTACGAGCATAATAATGAGTAAACAAGCACAGTACAGTGAATCATTTTGAATGAGAGATTTTTCAGTAAAGAGAAACCATTTAATATTTGCGCAGAAAAAAACTGCCGACGTAAGACGACGTCATTGGGGAATTACCTAAGCCTCTGTGGAGGGGAGAGAGCAAAAGGAATGCAACACCCACACAATTGAGGACGAGAAATTAATTAATATCTCCGAATTGCACGATCGATTCTTAGGTGCAATAAGATCATGTGACATTGAGAAGAAGAGCTTTCGGAAGGTATAATTTTTATATTTGTGGCACCATTATTTTAGAAGTTGACCACAGAAAAGGCTTGAGTCTTATTTTTTTTTAGTAAAATAGTATAAAGCTTCGGGGTTTACCAAGCCAACCATGCAGTTTTAAACGGCCTGAGGGCACGTCACTGTGCTACATCACAACGAATGCAGTCTCGAATAGCCCGTGAGGGGCGTAAGGCTACATCATAGCACATGCAGTTTTACAACGAGCACTCCGTGAGCGGAGGTGCTGCATCAAAGTCTTCAAACGTATGAACCTCAGGGGAGGTCATACTGTGCGACAAGTATAAGCACCGAATGCAGTTATTATCAGCCTGCGGGCATGACACTGTGCCACGATCATCATTGAATGCAGTCTTGAACAGCCCGAGGGGTGTGGCCACGCATCACGCAGTACGAATCCGTCCAGGAGGACGTGAAGTTATATCAGCACATGCAGTCATACGAGCATTCCGTGAGGGGAAGTGCTGCACCACGACGTAAAAGTAGTCATTCCGACAGTCCGAGAGGGGACGTAACTCTGCGTTACATCGAAAACAGCTACCAGTACTCCTTGAGGGGAGAAAGTTGTGTTACACCGCAGAAGTAAGATCCGATAGCCACAGGCGTCGCAGTATTAACGACTTGCTCGCCTCCATAGGAGTGGTCAAGACGAAATTTTAAAGTATCGCCGTAGTGAAATATTAGGAAAATCCTAATTATAGGATTTAGGCCCGACTGTATACAAGTTAAAGTGAAAATTCGTAAGATATAGTCAGAGCAGGCCGCGAACATCGGACTTAAAGGCGATAGGTCGTTAAATGTACGAACGAATAGATCATAACGTACGGAAGTATCGTACCAGACAGATAAACTGTTATTTAAATTAAAGAAACCTAAAAGGGAAGAACAGAATAATAAAACAGTTCAAATAAAGACGATAGGAGATTATAAACATTATCTCCAGAAAGCAGGCGAACTATTCTAAAAATACTAGAATTGAGAAGTGCTAGCTGCTATAAACTGAATCTATAGATCTTAGAGGAGACCTCGATCCGTATAGACTTTCGTTAGGATCGATAGACAGATCTACAGAGAAGCCGTTTAAGCTAGATAAATAGCCGGTTATCCAGGATAGGAGTAGCAGAATTGGACTCCAGGGAACAGTAGATGTTTCGGGACTTTCGCATTCTGCAGGATAGGAAGCCGACATCGAATAAATTTCACCCTTGGAAACGGGAATTTCAGAAGATCACGTGTGATAGGCTCAGAAATACGGCCTAGTGATCGAGAATTGTGAAGTGTAAAATAATCAAGATTGTGTGTTAAATTAATATTTTTAGTGTTTATTATGTGTTCCAAGGGAACACATCAGTATATAAAAATGTCGTCAATGTTAAGTGTTTTAAATGTATATCAAAAAGTGTTTTTAAGTAAGATGAATTCCTTTAATATGGAGTAAAAAGTTCAAAGTGGGCCCAAAAATGAAACACCGCACCAGATTAAAGATCATGGGATGATCTGGAAACATGTGAGTACTAAATTCATTCTATTTTGGTGTCAGAAATTGATTGTGTACAAAACCACCGGAGTTTTTGAGTGAAAGGGATGTGTTTAAATAAATAAATACTGAATAATCAAGAACACGGTCTGAACAATAATAAAATAAATTGAGAAATTATAAATAATTGTGTAAAGAATAAATCCCGTAGAGGAAATATGTGAATAAAGGGTTAATGTATTTAACAAATGTCATAAGAGCAAGCGAAATATCATTAATTATCATGAAAGATATTGAAATAAAGTAAAGTTGAGATATGAAAGAAATAGCTTTTGAGCTTGTATAAAGAATAAAGATAATAATAATAATTAAATATGGAAATGTTAAATAAAAATCAAATAAATTGATATGAATATAAGAACGTTAAGCCTTAACGTATGTGTAAGAGATGAGGTTCAATGGAATATTTTAAAACAGGGAGCGATTTATCGACAACGGAAAGATTAATATGTGAATTAAAATAATATGAATTGTTACTAAAGAGATTTTATCAGTTCTTGGGAAGACAATTTCGGCTTAAAAATAATGCATAGCGCATAATGAGCGCAAATATAATATTAAAGTGTCACGCTAGGAACGCGTAGTGGTTAAATACTTGGTACATTATTTATGGAGGGTAGTTGATTGCAGTGAATTGATAATTGTATAAGTCCTCTATTTGTGACATAGTATCACGAGGCATTGTGTATGTATTTAAAAAGGGAGCTAATATATGGTATTATTGAGCGTATGTCATATGGGCCACGGCCGACTCTAAATCGCATTTTGTATAAGTCCTCTGTAAGGGATTGGTTCCCGAGGCACATGAAGAGATTCGAATGCAGGATCTTCTTATGATAAAAGCCCCTTTAATTCTCCGTCGTCGTATGTGTATTAATCTTCCCAATCAATGAGGACCCTCTCATAATTAATAAATGCCAAGGATACGAAAATGGTCTTTGAACCAAAGAATAGTTGTTTGAATGTTACGGTACAGTAAAGCCCGGTCTCCCCAGAACTGGATATAATGGGAAGGTTTGTTTTGAAAGCCTTGGAAATAAGCTACTAACGTTGGGTCAGACAGGGAGTCGCCGTCACCCTAACGTGTCATAAATCGCACCCCAAGTAGTAGAGTCTAGCTCTCTTAAAGCGAGGGGGAACAGAGACCGTCTCGTAAGCTGTTATAACGAGAAATGAATACACCAGGAGTGTTTAAAGTTGTTAACGACCCGGGCGATGAACCGAGGTCCTAGTAGATGGATATTTCGTTTGCCGGTTCAGATCGTAGTTTCTTATATGATAATGGTCTATTAAGACATAAGAGATAAATAACAATCCCTATTGTAATAATGTATGGACGTGGGATTCCACGAGTTGATTGAAGGCAACTGAGTTCGGGAGTAACTATAGTTTTTTTGACTGTGTCAAGTACCTTCACGCTCTGGAGTACACAATTGATTTTCTGATTACCTTAATATATTTGTGAAATAAAGAGAGATGATAACAACTGAATGTGTGGACATGCCCAAAATATTGAGTTAGATAATTAACATAGATTTTAAATATAATTATATATTTTTTTTTTTTGAGAAATAAGAAAATATAAAGGATAGTGTTTGAGGTGTACAAGAATGACACCTTAATAATGTAAATGCATGGAGCCAAAGAGCTCGGAGTTATGTAAACTTAATGTTAGTGCTTTATGGAAGTGAGACTAAGTAAGAATTGTTGGTTTATGTGGAAACCACAGGTTTTGAATACAATATTTGTTTATATTAGTGATCCCTTGTTCATTTGGAACAAGCAGTTGATTATTTGGGTCAGTAATTAAATTGTTAAAATGTTTGTAGCGCCATTAATTTTATTAATTAAATGTGTTTAAATAGGAGTGACTTTGTTGTTATTTTTTGCAAGTGTATCCTCTAATTAATCCAAAATATGTGAGTCACAGAGTGGGGGAACTTACCGCTGCCCCGAAATCCCGAATTGAGCTACGCTGGTATACTGTGATTGGCATATTTCTTGCTAAATGGGCACATGGGGATATATAAATAATGTGCTGGATTAATAACTAGAGGAACACTTAAGTCGGTCATATCATGTAAAATTAAAGTAATGATAGGAAATGCTACAACGTAAAATATTAACTGACCGCATGGGTCTCTGGAAACTCATACCGAGCAGCCCTGAATTATTATATTATAAACCCCCTAGCAAATCACCTGATTTTGGCGCCCAGTACGCAGGGTTGAGTTTTCCTAGGGAAAACCCGAGTTTTCTCGAAAAATCAAAATTTTCATTTTTGAAAAAAAATGGTTTTTCGAAATTTTGAATTTTAAATACTTCCATAAAGGTTTATGAAATTGAATAAAAGTATCAAAAGGGTACGTTGTAAGTGAATACCCGTACCAAAGTAATATTTTAAAAGAAATTGGGACACACTAATTCAGAGTATCATCTCTCAAACATGTACTAGTGTGGTGGCATTAGAGGCCCACTGTATTTTAATATGATGTTGTTAAGTGAAGAGAGGCGGAGGCTCTCTGAGAATGTAAGGGCCGAGAGCCCAGAGAAAGGTAAAACTACAGGTGAGAAAGAGTACCCAACTAAAGAAATTATAAATGTTTCTGTAGAAAGCATGCGTGCACCTGGAGACATAGTTACACGAAGAGAAGGTAACATGTATGCAGACAAAGGGGTAAATGTTGAGCCTTTAGAGCTCGGAAAAGAAAAGGAAATTTGTAAAACAATTCCAAGGGAAAATGTAATTGATATTGATAAGAATAAGGATAATACAAAGTCTCACGTAGTAACGCCGGTTCAGGTAGGCTCAGAAAACGAAGGGGAAAAGAACGATAGTACTGACGTTCAGGATCAGGAAAAGGTAGAAATGGCGGAATGGGATGAAGTAAAAAAATTCTTGGATATAATAAGAGAAATGCGGAATGAGCATGAGAAGATGAAGGGTGAACTTTGGGTATTAAAAGATTACAATTCAAGAAAGAAGGAAGGCATTGAGGAACAGAGAGAAAGGATGTCCAAGGAAATTGAGAAGACATTCGAACTTCATGATAGGGTAAATAGAAATTGGGGTGAGATACCCAAACAGGAATTTGAGGAAGCATACAAGGAAATCCCTAAGCTTAAAGAGTCATTAAGAGAAACAAAGAAGAGATTTGCGAGACGCATGGAGAAAGAAGGGAAAATTGAAATAGCTCCGGAGGAACAGGTAAGACGTTTCAGGGATGACGTACGTGAAATAATGGAGCAACTAGAAAAACTAAGAGATGAATGGAATAATAGATGGTGGAAGACCGATTATGGGAAGAAGAATAAACAAAAGTATATTGAAGAACAGACAGAATGGATAACAAAAGAACGGGAAAAAATGCACTATTTCAGAATGAGCATGTATGACGAATCTGGAATAATAACCATTCAGGAGTTGGCTGAAGTAAGAGAAGTCAAGATTCGGGAATACGAAGGAATAGTAGAGGCCGCTCAGAAGAAATATGATAAATACATATTATCAGAGGACCTCAAAGCACAAGAAATGGCTATCCCAGTCAAAAATGAAACAGCTGTCCAGACGGAAGTTGAAAAACAAGCTGAAATTGAAGAAGAAAAAGAAATCATGGTGCCAGAACAGCCCAAAATTGAGATTAAAGAAGAGAAACAAGAAGTAGAAATTATAATGACTCCAGTGGAAAAGGAGGAAATTTTGGAGATCCTTCCTGAAGAAGACATGGAAATTCAGGAGGAAATAGTAAGTCCAGACCAGGAGGACAGCCAAAATGAAAATGAACTCCAAAGTGAAGAGACTCATTTTGAGGGAAAGGTTGAGCTGGAAGAGCAAGATATAATCTCGCAAAAGGAGATACTAAAGGAATTGATAGTTGAAGAAACGGAAATGATAATTCCAGAAGAAATAGAGAAATTAAATGAAATAAATATAGAAAATATCAACGAAGCACCGATGGAAACAGAGGTTCAAGAATTCACAGGAATTGAAAAAGAAAACTCCGAAGAAAAGAAGGAAATAGAAAAAGAAAACCTAGAAGACATTCAGGAGGATCAAGAAGATAAAACGGCATTAGAAGGACCAAAATTGAAAGCTCAGATCCTTGAATTGTTGATTAAATACCAGAACTGGCAACAAAAGAACAGAGAAAGGGAAACAAATGCCAATAAGAGCCAAGAGACCCTAAAAGAAAAAGATGAGATTGTTGGGAGCAATGAAAAAATGAGAGGAGACGTCTCTGAAGAAGAGCCAAAAGGAAGAAAACCGCCATTGATAATTGGTGTACCAGGAAATGAACACCCCATGGAAACAAGGAAAGGAGGTGAAATAACCAACGATGCCTTGGAGAAAGAGGATGCCCAGACATATTTCAGCTGGAAGCATCGTAAGAAGAAAGGGAAGGATAAAAGGAAGAGAAAGGAAAGAGATTTGGAAAATCTAAAGAATTGGAAGAGTAGGAAAAAGAAATACTCTTGGAAAATGCCATCTCGATACGAGGTGAAGGAAAAGGATTATCCCATAGGAACAAACGGGTAAAGATATTTGCAACCGTCAAAGAATACGAGAAATAAGTATAATATTTGCTGAAATACCATCTCAAAGAGAGATAAGGAAGAGGGAAGAGAACCAGAAAGAGTCAGGTGAGGTCAGACTGAGCTCTTAAAAATTTTAAATGAAGTGTAACAGACTTGAAGTCTGTGAACTGTAATGAATTAAGTTACGGGTAAAGCTAATTGCACCCGCAAGATAATTAACATAAAGTCATTTAAGAAGAAATATAATGAATAAAGAACAGACCGACTTGAAGTCTGTCTTGAGAAAAGAAGAAAGGAAACCAACTGTTGACTCGAGTTTGGAGAAGCATGCGCCAGACGAGGGTAGAGAGTTGTAAACATCGAACGTGACAAGAGATTTATGGCCTGAGTGGAGTCGACCACTAGGGAATAAATGAATGAATGGGAACTCTTGAAGACCCAACCTAAACACAGACCAGAAAGGAGAGGAACTTTAAAGAAGTAATTGATTTTATTGAAAAGGAAAATTTTAATGTAATAAAGGAGAAAGAAAGGGTAAAGATAGAGCATACCCAAATTACATAATTAGTGGAAGGAACTTTAAAAGAAGTAAAAACAACAGTAAATACGGATGACATTATGATGGATTCGACGAATAAAGAAATACAAATTAAATTGAAATAAATTTCCTCAAGAATTTTCGAAAATTTATTTACCTAAGGAGGGGAGAGATGAACCCATGGGCCATAGGGTCCATGAAGGTCGAACCCATGTCCTTAAGGAAGAAATGAAAGAAACGTATAGTTTCCTAAAGGAACGGAGAGAGATTTTAAGCCAGGATTATAGCTTAACATTGTGCAAGCGACTAGGGACAGATGTTCCTTAGATGAGATCACCCCACTCGACATTCAAGAGAGGGCTGGTCACGAGTATTAATAACTGAATGGAAATTTCCACCGTGATAGACAAGGAAGCCTGAATCGGAATTCGAGCTTACGTTGCTGGAAATTGACAACGCCGCTTATGCACCAGAAGAGGAATAATTAAAATTAACACGTTTACGAGCATAATAATGAGTAAACAAGCACAGTACAGTGAATCATTTTGAATGAGAGATTTTTCAGTAAAGAGAAACCATTTAATATTTGCGCAGAAAAAAAACTGCCGACGTAAGACGACGTCATTGGGGAATTACCTAAGCCTCTGTGGAGGGGAGAGAGCAAAAGGAATGCAACACCCACACAATTGAGGACGAGAAATTAATTAATATCTCCGAATTGCACGATCGATTCTTAGGTGCAATAAGATCATGTGACATTGAGAAGAAGAGCTTTCGGAAGGTATAATTTTTATATTTGTGGCACCATTATTTTAGAAGTTGACCACAGAAAAGGCTTGAGTCTTATTTTTTTTTAGTAAAATAGTATAAAGCTTCGGGGTTTACCAAGCCAACCATGCAGTTTTAAACGGCCTGAGGGCACGTCACTGTGCTACATCACAACGAATGCAGTCTCGAATAGCCCGTGAGGGGCGTAAGGCTACATCATAGCACATGCAGTTTTACAACGAGCACTCCGTGAGCGGAGGTGCTGCATCAAAGTCTTCAAACGTATGAACCTCAGGGGAGGTCATACTGTGCGACAAGTATAAGCACCGAATGCAGTTATTATCAGCCTGCGGGCATGACACTGTGCCACGATCATCATTGAATGCAGTCTTGAACAGCCCGAGGGGTGTGGCCACGCATCACGCAGTACGAATCCGTCCAGGAGGACGTGAAGTTATATCAGCACATGCAGTCATACGAGCATTCCGTGAGGGGAAGTGCTGCACCACGACGTAAAAGTAGTCATTCCGACAGTCTGAGAGGGGACGTAACTCTGCGTTACATCTAAAACAGCTACCAGTACTCCTTGAGGGGAGAAAAGTTGTGTTACACCGCAGAAGTAAGATCCGATAGCCACAGGCGTCGCAGTATTAACGACTTGCTCGCCTCCATAGGAGTGGTCAAGACGAAATTTTAAAGTATCGCCGTAGTGAAATATTAGGAAAATCCTAATTATAGGATTTAGGCCCGACTGTATACAAGTTAAAGTGAAAATTCGTAAGATATAGTCAGAGCAGGCCGCGAACATCGGACTTAAAGGCGATAGGTCGTTAAATGTACGAACGAATAGATCATAACGTACGGAAGTATCGTACCAGACAGATAAACTGTTATTTAAATTAAAGAAACCTAAAAGGGAAGAACAGAATAATAAAACAGTTCAAATAAAGACGATAGGAGATTATAAACATTATCTCCAGAAAGCAGGCGAACTATTCTAAAAATACTAGAATTGAGAAGTGCTAGCTGCTATAAACTGAATCTATAGATCTTAGAGGAGACCTCGATCCGTATAGACTTTCGTTAGGATCGATAGACAGATCTACAGAGAAGCCGTTTAAGCTAGATAAATAGCCGGTTATCCAGGATAGGAGTAGCAGAATTGGACTCCAGGGAACAGTAGATGTTTCGGGACTTTCGCATTCTGCAGGATAGGAAGCCGACATCGAATAAATTTCACCCTTGGAAACGGGAATTTCAGAAGATCACGTGTGATAGGCTCAGAAATACGGCCTAGTGATCGAGAATTGTGAAGTGTAAAATAATCAAGATTGTGTGTTAAATTAATATTTTTAGTGTTTATTATGTGTTCCAAGGGAACACATCAGTATATAAAAATGTCGTCAATGTTAAGTGTTTTAAATGTATATCAAAAAGTGTTTTTAAGTAAGATGAATTCCTTTAATATGGAGTAAAAAGTTCAAAGTGGGCCCAAAAATGAAACACCGCACCAGATTAAAGATCATGGGATGATCTGGAAACATGTGAGTACTAAATTCATTCTATTTTGGTGTCAGAAATTGATTGTGTACAAAACCACCGGAGTTTTTGAGTGAAAGGGATGTGTTTAAATAAATAAATACTGAATAATCAAGAACACGGTCTGAACAATAATAAAATAAATTGAGAAATTATAAATAATTGTGTAAAGAATAAATCCCGTAGAGGAAATATGTGAATAAAGGGTTAATGTATTTAACAAATGTCATAAGAGCAAGCGAAATATCATTAATTATCATGAAAGATATTGAAATAAAGTAAAGTTGAGATATGAAAGAAATAGCTTTTGAGCTTGTATAAAGAATAAAGATAATAATAATAATTAAATATGGAAATGTTAAATAAAAATCAAATAAATTGATATGAATATAAGAACGTTAAGCCTTAACGTATGTGTAAGAGATGAGGTTCAATGGAATATTTTAAAACAGGGAGCGATTTATCGACAACGGAAAGATTAATATGTGAATTAAAATAATATGAATTGTTACTAAAGAGATTTTATCAGTTCTTGGGAAGACAATTTCGGCTTAAAAATAATGCATAGCGCATAATGAGCGCAAATATAATATTAAAGTGTCACGCTAGGAACGCGTAGTGGTTAAATACTTGGTACATTATTTATGGAGGGTAGTTGATTGCAGTGAATTGATAATTGTATAAGTCCTCTATTTGTGACATAGTATCACGAGGCATTGTGTATGTATTTAAAAAGGGAGCTAATATATGGTATTATTGAGCGTATGTCATATGGGCCACGGCCGACTCTAAATCGCATTTTGTATAAGTCCTCTGTAAGGGATTGGTTCCCGAGGCACATGAAGAGATTCGAATGCAGGATCTTCTTATGATAAAAGCCCCTTTAATTCTCCGTCGTCGTATGTGTATTAATCTTCCCAATCAATGAGGACCCTCTCATAATTAATAAATGCCAAGGATACGAAAATGGTCTTTGAACCAAAGAATAGTTGTTTGAATGTTACGGTACAGTAAAGCCCGGTCTCCCCAGAACTGGATATAATGGGAAGGTTTGTTTTGAAAGCCTTGGAAATAAGCTACTAACGTTGGGTCAGACAGGGAGTCGCCGTCACCCTAACGTGTCATAAATCGCACCCCAAGTAGTAGAGTCTAGCTCTCTTAAAGCGAGGGGGAACAGAGACCGTCTCGTAAGCTGTTATAAAGAGAAATGAATACACCAGGAGTGTTTAAAGTTGTTAACGACCCGGGCGATGAACCGAGGTCCTAGTAGATGGATATTTCGTTTGCCGGTTCAGATCGTAGTTTCTTATATGATAATGGTCTATTAAGACATAAGAGATAAATAACAATCCCTATTGTAATAATGTATGGACGTGGGATTCCACGAGTTGATTGAAGGCAACTGAGTTCGGGAGTAACTATAGTTTTTTTGACTGTGTCAAGTACCTTCACGCTCTGGAGTACACAATTGATTTTCTGATTACCTTAATATATTTGTGAAATAAAGAGAGATGATAACAACTGAATGTGTGGACATGCCCAAAATATTGAGTTAGATAATTAACATAGATTTTAAATATAATTATATATTTGTTTTTTTTTTTGAGAAATAAGAAAATATAAAGGATAGTGTTTGAGGTGTACAAGAATGACACCTTAATAATGTAAATGCATGGAGCCAAAGAGCTCGGAGTTATGTAAACTTAATGTTAGTGCTTTATGGAAGTGAGACTAAGTAAGAATTGTTGGTTTATGTGGAAACCACAGGTTTTGAATACAATATTTGTTTATATTAGTGATCCCTTGTTCATTTGGAACAAGCAGTTGATTATTTGGGTCAGTAATTAAATTGTTAAAATGTTTGTAGCGCCATTAATTTTATTAATTAAATGTGTTTAAATAGGAGTGACTTTGTTGTTATTTTTTGCAAGTGTATCCTCTAATTAATCCAAAATATGTGAGTCACAGAGTGGGGGAACTTACCGCTGCCCCGAAATCCCGAATTGAGCTACGCTGGTATACTGTGATTGGCATATTTCTTGCTAAATGGGTACAATATACCCTTTGGAACACTGCGACTAACACTGTCTGCTTGAAATTGCGGAGAGGCTACTCCATCCCCTGCATTTAGGCCCTTTGGCACAAATCTACACCGTTTCACCGATCTCAACCGAAATTTGTATATTTACCCTTTGGAACACTGCGACTAATACTGTCTGCTTGAAATTGCGGAGAGGCCACTCAATCCCCTGCATTTAGGCCGTTTGGCACAAATCTACACCGTTTCACCGATCTGACCCAAATTTTATACACTTGCCCTTTGGAACCCGACAAGTAACACTGTTCACTTTAAATTTCGGACAGACCACACTATTCCCTGCTTTTTGGCCCTTTGGAACAAACCTACACCGATTCACTGATCTCAACCAGATTTTACATAAATACCCTTTGGAACTCGACGAGTAACACTGTCCACTCGAAATTTCGGACAGACCACTCCATTCCCCGCATGTAGGCCCTTTGGCACAAATCTACATCATTCACCGATCGAAAACAAAATGTGTATACTTACCCTTTGGAACCCGATGAGCAACACTGTCCACTTGAAATTTCAGACAGACCACTCCATTCCCTGCATTTAGGCCCTTTGGCACATATCTACATCGTTTCACCGATCTGAACCTAAATTTGTATACTTACCCTTTGGAACCCGACGAGTAACACTGTCCACTTAAAACTTTGGACAGACCACTCCATTCCCTGCATTTAGGCCCTTTGGAAAAAATCTAACGTGTTTCACCGATCTGAACCAAATTTTACATACTTACCCTTTGGAACCCGACGTGTAACACTGTCTAAATGAAATTTTGGATAGACCATTCCATTTACTGTATTTAGGCTCTTTGGCAAAAATCTACATCGTTTCACCCATCTCAACCAATCTTTATGTAAGTTACTTACCCTTTGGAACCCGACGAGTAACACTGTCTGCTTCAACTTTCGGACAGAGCACTCCATTCCCTGTATTTAGACCCTTTGTTACAAATCTACATAGTTTCACCAATCTGGACCAAAATTTGTACACTTACTCTTTGGAAACTAACGAGTATCACTGTCCACTTTAAATTTCGGACAGACCACCCCTTTAACTGCATTTAGGCCCTTTGGGAAAAATCTACACCGTTTCACTGATCTAAACCAAATTGTTTATACTTACCCTTTGGAACCCGACGAGTAGCACTGTCAACATGAAATTTCGGACAGACCAATCTATTCCCTACATTTAGGCCCTTTGGCACAAATCTATACTGTTTCACCGATCTGAACCAAATTTTACATACTTACCCTTTGGAACCCGATGAGTAACACTATCCACTTGACATTTCTGACATACCACTCCATTCCCTGCATTTAGCTCAGGAATTCCTCGGTGTTGCCAGCTTCCTAACTTACCAGCCATGAGCCCTTGAGGGTGTAACAGAAGTGGAGGGGCTACACACACCCTGCCTCTTTGAGGGCCTTGAGCAGAAGACAGGAGATATTATGAAAAGGAAAAGAAGGCAGACCCCTCGAAGAATGAGGGTATCAGGAAAGATGAGACAACGGCCAATTAAGGCGAGAAATTGAAAGACTCCCTAGCCCTCGGATACCCCAATACAGTCGGAGTCGGAATAGAACAAGTGTTGACCAAGGGAGGCCGACAGGAAAGAGAACTGAAAGGAGCACGGCACCAGGAAGTAGAAGTGATGCCAGACTCAGCTGGGGTCACGTGGTCGCCAACCCACGTCCCACATGTTGTGAGACCCTGGGGTGGGTCAGTTGTGAGAATAGCTTGCTGATTCATCGCGAGTTGACATGAGAGGACTTTCCAGAGCCCGCCGTGTGATCTGCTGTCTATGCTGATGCCAGCACAGGGCCGTTGCGAAACAGTGAGTGATTCCCGGCCAATCTAAATAGGACGGGGAACCCCGAACGTATGTCAGCATATTTCGTCATCATCTGTGATCATCTCAGGATCGTGCAGCTTGGACCCATATTCTTTGCCGAGCAGTACGCCATAAGCTCTTCCACTAGACGCATCGAGTACAAGCCTAAGCCAGAAAATAAGGTTGAGACTTTGGAAGACATCGAAGCTAGACACCTGAATTACCTATATCAGTTTTAAAATAACACCATGTTCGTTTAGTAGTCATTTTTTCATTACCTTATTATTATTATCATAAGTGCAAATGACCTAGATGTTACGCGCATCATACCACTAATCACCGCCGCATTAAATCTTTCTCGACTGTGATTTTTAAAATATTTATTTTTATTACAGTACATTGTGTAAGTTATAAGTTGAAGTGTCAATCCAATATCGGTAGTAGTTTCCCTTATAATCCTCATCATAAGAGCAAATGACCTACATGTAACGCCCATTACACCTTTAATCACCACGCACAATAAGTCTTCCTCGCCTGTGTATTACGAAATATGTATTTCTATTACGGTAGTTTGTAAGCTTGACGTTTCATTTCATCAGTAGCTTTTATTATCATTCTTATCAAAAGGGCAAATGACCTAGATATTACGCCCTCATTGTATTTGGGGGCAAATGACCTAGATTTTAAGTCCATTATATTTCTAAGGAGACTTTAAGACATTATCATCATTCCACCGGGCGAAGCCGGGTACTACTGTTAGTTTAACAATAAAAGGGACCATTTTAAGTGTGGCTTTTCTCCAATGTCTCAATGCCATTCATGGCTGTAATTACATGGAAGCTACTGAGGTACGGGTGGTGCTGAGTTTTGGCATTCAGGGCCTGTGGATGTTGTGAAAGGTTCTATTCAGCGACGAAAGCAATGGCAAACTACCCCACTCCTCACGTTATTTAGTACGCCTTGTTATAGTCCTGCCTTGAGTTTCTGTACGTATCTTCTGATATAACCTACGGCGATGTTTTGAGGATCCGACCATCCTCCGGGCTGATGCCTAATAGATAGACGGACAGAAAAAAAAATGTCGGTAACACTGCTATAAAAAATAAATACTATCATTCTCCCCTACGTTATTGTATTCTACAGTACTATTCGACTAGGTTCACAGTGAGTTAATATTGCACCTGAGTGAGTAACATCAGAGGCAAGAAGTATGTTCTAAACTCACCTAGAGGCGAAGTGAATATACTCTGAGAAATATATTGGCACATATAAGTCTATAACATAATATAAAGACATCTCCTGGGCAATGCCGGGTGTAATAGCTAGTATTAAAAAACAGAAGCTTCTTCTTGTACAGCAGTTAGCTGAAGAATGCAAAGTGGGGTTAAATTCCAATATTAAGAAGTTATGAATTTTAATATGGCACGACAATAAGTAAAGTCGGTCCCGTGATAGGATATAGGGATAGCACACTTTCTCCTTCCCTATGAAGTGTCAGGTTCAATTCCCGACTCCGTCAAGGGTTTAAAACTAGCGTAAGGCCTGGAAAGGCGATTACTCAGCCTTGTGAGGACGACTGAGTATCAGGGACCCTGGTCAAGAAATCCAAGGTTATCGCCTGAAGGGAAACGTCGCATACGTCGTCTTGACCGTCCGCAGGCAATGTGGCTGAGAAGAGGACGCTTGAAAATGCAAGGCCCTCTGTGTTGATTTCACTGCAATAACTAAGGATATTATATCCACCATAAATAGTAATAATTTATGGAGAAGCTATCTTCCCAAGAAGTACAGGTGAACATTTATGGGACGAATCCTTAATAATCTGGATAAGGTTCTTTCAACCTTCACATTCACCATATTTGTGTTATTCTGTTATGGACTAAAGATATAGTCTACAGGTTACAATTTACATGAATTTGGGTGAGTGAGAAATTTGTTTAATCACACCGTGAAGCATTATGTTTGTGTTAACTTTTATGAGTAGTGTATCTTTTGTTGTTGAAACATGACCAATTGCTATCAGATTTTGCAAAATGAAATGTTTTTAATACTAGGACTTGGTATTGATAAAAATGGCAATTACTTCTGAAACAATTAGCAAGAAATTTGGATTAAGGTGTGCTTTCAATTAGCATGTAAATGTATATATGTTGCTTTGGCTACTCTTAGCATATTCCGCATTAGATAAAAGGGACGTAATACCAATAACATTATTATATCTTAGCAAATTTTTTCCTTTTCCACCATAATATGACAAATGCAGCTCGCTTTAGCCTGGGACTCATCAAAGTTCTTTATTTCAGTGCCATGAACTAAGTTTAGTTAAAAAAGTCTTAGTTAGCTCTTCCATAAGCTTTTCAACTTTTGTTGTTATTGTTGTTGTTGATTCTATTAGGCGTCATGTAGCTCCGTGAACTTGGGTTTGTGTATTAGTTGTCTGATAACCTGTGTATCTGATATGTCTGTATTAGTGTGTGTACTTGCAATAGAGGTAGGATTTGGGAAGAAAGCGGCCGTGGCCTTACTTTAGGTACCATCCCAGTTTTTACCTGGAGCAGAAGTGGGAAACCACGGAAAACGACTTCCAGGATGGCTGAGGTGGGACTCGAATAAGTCTCTTCTCAGTTTTGCCTCACTAAGCTGAGTGCATCCCATTGCAGCCCTGAGACCAGAATTACATTTTTTGGCAAAGCCGTGAATTGAACCCGGGCCTCCGTGGTGACAGCCAAGAATGCTTGCCGCGCTACCCAACGAGGCGGATTCTACATATTGTTACGGCTGTGAGTTCGTTTCATCGCTCGCCGCATGAGTCACAACTGCCCCAGGGCTGGGCTGCTCTGCCTCAGTGTATTGCGTGCGACTTATGCAACAGGACTACTAGGACAAAGGGATGGTCCAGAATATTCGTGACTCAGCCAGTGAAGGAAGCCTCGAGAAGCCGTGAACCCTGGATGGGTCTAGAAGCATTTATTGAGTCACCGGCCTGCTATTTAAGAGCGACCTCTCAACCAGTGTGTGTGTTTTTTTTCGAGCTAGTGCGAGCGTTTATCCTGAGCGACAGAAGTGTGGTGACGTAACTTGCGAAACCCCTAGTGAAACTGATTCTCTTGCCAGTGAAGGAGTGTGAATCATACGGAGAGGCTGGGTATTGAAGAGCGTGTGCTTACCTAGTGCGACAGAGGTCATTGTGGTGAGTTGCAAAACAGTGAGTGACAGACTTAGTGCAGCTATCTCCAGCCAGCGTACGGGACCGGACTCATTAGGAGGGATTAACTTCTGTGGCCCATTGACAAGTGAAAGGATGAGTCAAGCCCCCATGCTGAGGGAGCTTCTGTAAGACAGCTAATTGTTTCTATCTGCTTATTGTACGGTGTATATTTCTGACCTGCAAGCAATAGAGCTAATTTCTCTTTAAAGCAGTAATTGGTGTTGTGCTTTCTACCCACCGTAATCCAGTTAACGGAATTGCCACTAGGGGGTGGCACGTAACAATATTTTAAGAAACATCACTATATCATAAATAGTTTCTCTTTGGTTGAACAGTTGTGGTTGTTTTATTTATCGAAATGTCAAGTATGTTGTTGATTCATTTAGGGGCTTTGCGACATCATGGATATGTAGCCCTGTGTACTTGGGTGTGTTTCGAATTTGTCTGTGATGGCTGTATTAGTGTGTGTAGTTGTAATTCAGACGAGGATTGAGACGGAGGCGGTCGTGATCTTAATTTAGGCGTAGAAGTGGAAAGCCATGGAAAATCACTTCCAGGATGGCTGAGGAGGGAATCGAACCCGCTTCTTCTCAGATTTGCCTCATGAGGCTAAGTGTACCCCGTTCCAACTCTCAGACCAGAATTAATTTCTTGACAGAGCTGGAAATGGAACCCGGGCCAAGATTGCTAGCCACTACCTAACGAGGCCGACGAATTGTTGAATATAATATGACAGGGACAAGACAAGTTAATATGACTTACTTCTAAGAATCCTATCTCTGCTGATCGCATTATGTTGTAAAAGCCTTCGTAATCCACTGTGCACGTTCCCCACACTCCAATACAATGAGAAAGACAGACCAATGGCGGTGCAGTAGAAGGAATCCAGCAAATGGATAAACTTTCAATCAGTCTTCTTTGAGTCAAGATTGCCATTTCAATTTGAAGACATCCACTTAATTAAACCTTCAATTTTATTGAAACATCCAACAGTATACCAACTGAATCAGGCAAACGTATGACGCCGCCATCGTGGTCTGGAGCTACGTAATGAGATTCGTATTTATTTCTACTTATTCGTGAAATTGTCGCTACAAATTGATTGCCCATACCGGTACGAATTTTAATTATTCTGAGGATTTGAACCTATAATTCTCAGTTTCGTAGGACTGCTGAGGAGCACCACCTCATGGTGTAGTGAATTGTTGAATATAATATGACAGGGACAAGACAAGTTAATATGACTTACTTCTAAGAATCACTTCCTGGAAGTGATTTTTAGTTGTCAACTCTGAGGTCAGGGATCGATTTCATTGTCTGCTAAGAAATTTCGTGATCGAGCCAGGAATCAAACCCAGGGCTTTTAGGACCTGAGTATGAGTATGTGCCCCGAGACCACTGAAGGCGGCAACTTATGAAGTAACAAACCGCACCAGCCATGGTTTGTTCGAACTCTGTTTAAAGTAACCCAGGTTCTTTCGTTCTGAGTTCATCATTTTACTTACACAAAAAAAAAAAAAAAAAAATGAAGAAATGTGTAAACATTCCAGTTTGTTCGTGAAATAGTCGCTACAAATTCAAGTAACTTACTACTTTTGAAATACTCTAGATAGGCCTACTATTTTGATGCTGTAACTTCAAAAGTACTCGTTGCATTTCCAATGGTAATATTTGCATTGTTACAGAGATTTATTTCACTCAGCGCCATTTTCCTTCTTATCTTTTATACATGTAGTAAAATCTGTTATGGTTTTAGTTTAATATGATAGTGGACTGCGTACTAACCCACTGTCAAAAGGATAACTGATATTATCAAAAGTGCTGATGGTTAATTCAGTCTAATTTCAACGAATTAATATTTCTAAAAAATAAATATTATTTCTGTCTCCCCTTGACCTAAGGTGCAGGATAATTTTAAATTAATAATAAAACTAGTAGTTCCGTGAAGAAATATACAGCCTATTTTCATATATCCTACTTATGTTAATTGCCACTATCAACATACAACATTTCAGTTTGATTGCTGTAATAGATTCGTAGATACTGAGAACCGACTAAATATTTCGGATGGTCGCCATGTTGGATTTTATATAAGTAGGTCCTAGAGTTATGTACTGTTATATGAAGATTATTGTGTACGTGTAGCATTCAAACTTCAATCGCATGATTAAGACAAAAGAAGTAACAAGGAGATTTTAAAATTTCGCACAGCTGCCATCTTGTGGTTATGGAAAAAACTGAAATAAATTAGATGCCAGTGGATTAACATTCGTATAAGAATTTACTGTACCAAGTTTCACTGCACTCGGATGGTTAAATTGCGAGAAACGTCCATGTGAATATTTATACTTCGCGTCGCCGCCATGTTGGATTTGTGATCACCAGGTTATTTAAAGTCCTATAGGTGAACTTGGTCATAGCCCCTATGAACATTAAAAAATTCAGTTTGATTGCTATAATAGATTCGTAGATATTCAGAGTCGTCTAAATATTTCGGATGGTCGCCATGTTGGATTGTTAAATGTTTAGGCCATAGAGTCATGTACCATTAAAGGAAAATTATTGCGTAGGTTCATTATTCATACTTTCACATCAATCGCATGATTACGACACAAGAAATAAAAACTTAATTTTAAAATTCGCACAGCCGCCATCTTGAGGTTATGTAAACAATTGAACTAAATTAGATACCAGTGCATTACAATGTGTATAAACATTTCCTGTACCAGATTTCATTGCGTTTGGAACATTAAATCGCGAGATAGGTCTATTTAAAATTTTCTAATTCGCTTGGCCGCCATGTTTGTTTTGTAGTTAACCGGTTTTGAAAGTCTTATAGATAAACTTCCAGTAGTGCCCTTTATCTCAGTACAAAATTTCAGGGTGATACCGCTAATAGTTTCAGATATAGAGGAAAGTCGCCAAATATGGAATACCATTTATATTATATAAATAATTCATGCTTTTGGGCTAATGCCGTGTGTATTTTTAATTTAAACCATACGTTTCGGAGAAACCTTGCCTCCTTTTTCAATGGAAATAAACAATGTGGCCAAAGAAAGTATATCAATGAGATTACAAAAAATATAGATAAATTCCTCTGTTCGTCACCAGAGAGCAGCTGCCAGAAATAACTGTATGGACCATGGTGGAACGGCGGACAGAGTAGTAAGTAACAAGAAGGTAAAGGGGGCGGTGTGAAAATATAGAAACTCCTCGAAGAATGAGGAGGGGGGGGGGGGGAGGGGGGAGTGTTAGATGGATATAAGGAAACATAGACAAAAGGAAATAGTAGCTGAACGATACCTAACGTCATACAGTCAACGGCGAAAAAAACAGATGGAAACTCCTCCAGTGACGAACAAAGGAGATCAAATCCAGGCTCTGAGCCCTAGAGGGAAAATGTACAATTTTAAATATGTGAAGAACAGAGAGACTGAGAGGAACTATCTCCCTAGATCCTTAATAACTGGTAGCCAAGTGTCACTTAGCTGATATCCAGTGTCTCTGTTAAAATTATTGGGATTTTTACGAATTTCAACTGCCTCCCTTATAATTCTAGACCAGTTGTGCTTAACAAGGGCAAGCGCATGAGCATCCTTGAAACATACATCGTGCCCTGAAGACAGGGCATGTTCAGCTATAGCTGATTTGTCAGGTTGGTTTAGACGGATGTTCCTTTGATGCTCTTTGATGCGAGTGGCAATGGACCGTTTTGTTTGTCCAATGTAGACTTTTCCGCAAGTACATGGGACTTCATACACCCCAGGTTGTAGTATTGGGGACAATTTATCTTTGTTTAATGCTAAACGTTGACCAATTTTCGTCATAGTGCCGAAAACTGTTTTTATCTTGTGCTTGCGGAGAATCTTAGCAACGCGGTCAGTGGTGTTGTGAATATAAGGGAGGTAAGCAGTTCCTCTCACGTCGGAGCTCTGAGAAGGTTGTCTATCCCTCCTTCTGGGATGTAGGGACCTATATATAGTGGATTCATTATAGCCATTACCCTTAAACATGGTTTGTAAGGCATGTAACTCTTCCTGAAGAGTTGATGCCTCACAAATACGTTCCGCTCTTTTGGCTAGAGTTGTTATAATTCCTTGTTTTTGTGCTGGGTGGTGGTGGGAGTCCGCATGTAAATAACGGTTAGTGTGAGTTGGCTTACGGTAGACGCTGTGCCCCATGGAGCCATCCGCTTTCCTCCTCACAAGAACATCCAAAAAAGGTAAGCATCCACCTGACTCTAGCTCCATTGTGAAGTGGATTGAAGGATACAGCTGATTTAGGTGGTTCAGAAAGTGGTTCAGTTTCTCAGAACCCTCCTCCCACACCACGAACGTATCATCCACATACCTCCACCAAATCACAGGTTTGAAAGACGCCGAAGATATAGCCTCCCCCTCAAAATGTTCCATGAAAAAATTTGCCACGACAGGCGAGAGTGGACTTCCCATGGCCACACCATCAGTCTGCTCGTAATATTTACCATCCCACAAGAAATAGCTGGAACACAAGCAGTGGTGGAATAATCGGGCAATGTCCTCAGGAAACAAATCCTTGATGAGTGACATGACCGAGTCCACCGGCACTCTGGTAAACAAGGACTCTACATCAAAACTCACCAAAATAGCATTTGGTTGAACGGCGATGGTTGACAATTTTTCGACGAAATGGGTTGAATCCCTAATGTAGGACTGTGTGCGCCCCAAGTGCGGCTGAAGCAACTTGCTGAGATATTGCGCAAGAGCATAAGTTGGAGAACCTATTGTGCTAACAATTGGTCGAAGAGGGACGTCTTGCTTATGGATTTTTGGAAGACCATACAATCTCGGAGGAACAGCATCTCTCGGAATAAGACATCTTCCCTCTTCTTTTGGAATAGATGACAGATTAACAAGCTTAGCAGTGGCATTGGATACACGAGTGGTTGGATCACGAGTGCACAGTCTGTAGACAGGATCAGATAACAGAATCGAGATTTTACTTTTATATTCAACGGTATCCATCACCACTGTCGCATTTCCCTTGTCAGCATGAAGAATAGAAATGGTGTCATTATTTCTTAGTTCCTTCAATGCCTTTCTTTCACCCCGAGTTAAATTGGGTGCGGGTACTTTAGAGGATCTTAATATCCTCACACTTTCTTGTCTAAATTCTTCAGCTTCATCTGGAGGTAAATTGTAGATGGCAGCCTCAACGGATGTGATCAACTCCTCTGTAGGAATTTTGGAGGGTGCGAGAGCAAAGTTGAGACCTCTGCTTAGTAAAGTTGTTTGATAGTCATCTAAAGGGGTATTAGAAAGATTGACTACAACTTTACTAGTATCAAGAACCGTACGAGGAGCTGTTTGTCTCGAGGACAATCGAAGGAACTTAGCTCTTTGTCTATCTACAGCCCGACAAAAATTATTCTCGGCCTGAATAGTGGAGATACGTTCAAAGAACAGCCAGAATTCCTCTGAGAGAACGCTACTAAGAAGCAGATGTATGTGTAATAACTCACTGGAAACTGCGTCCAATTCAGTACGAGAGTTCTGGATCCTCTCGATAACGAGTGCCTTGCTAGCGCGCTGATAAATTCTCATAGCTTTATGAGTGTGTATAGTTTGCTTCAATTTTACACAGTTGGGAATGATGTTATGATCCCTACATCTAAGAAAGAAGGACAACGATGAAAGGAGAGAGCTCCTTCTTCGCCTCAACTTACTAAATTTAGATGATTGTCGAACAACTTCCTCCCCATAGAGGTTTCTAATTTGCATATTAAGGCTTTCACGGCCCGGATTATTATATAAATAATTCATGCTTTTGGGCTAATGCCGTGTGTATTTTTAATTTAAACCATACGTTTCGGAGAAACCTTGCCTCCTTTTTCAATGGAAATAAACAATGTGGCCAAAGAAAGTATATCAATGAGATTACAAAAAATATAGATAAATTCCTCTGTTCGTCACCAGAGAGCAGCTGCCAGAAATAACTATATGGACCATGGTGGAACGGCGGACAGAGTAGTAAGTAACAAGAAGGTAAAGGGGGCGGTGTGAAAATATAGAAACACCTCGAAGAATGAGGAGGGGGGGGGGAGGGGGGAGTGTTAGATGGATATAAGGAAACATAGACAAAAGGGAATAGTAGCTGAACGATACCTAACGTCATACAGTCAACGGCGAAAAAACAGATGGAAACTCCTCCAGTGACGAACAAAGGAGATCAAATCCAGGCTCTGAGCCCTAGAGGGAAAATGTACAATTTTAAATATGTGAAGAACAGAGAGACTGAGAGGAACTATCTCCCTAGATCCTTAATAACTGGTAGCCAAGTGTCACTTAGCTGATATCCAGTGTCTCTGTTAAAATTATTGGGATTTTTACGAATTTCAACTGCCTCCCTTATAATTCTAGACCAGTTGTGCTTAACAAGGGCAAGCGCATGAGCATCCTTGAAACATACATCGTGCCCTGAAGACAGGGCATGTTCAGCTATAGCTGATTTGTCAGGTTGGTTTAGACGGATGTTCCTTTGATGCTCTTTGATGCGAGTGGCAATGGACCGTTTTGTTTGTCCAATGTAGACTTTTCCGCAAGTACATGGGACTTCATACACCCCAGGTTGTAGTATTGGGGACAATTTATCTTTGTTTAAAAATTTAAATTAAATTTAATTTTTTTCATGGAACATTTTGAGGGGGAGGCTATATCTTCGGCGTCTTTCAAACCTGTGATTTGGTGGAGGTATGTGGATGATACGTTCGTGGTGTGGGAGGAGGGTTCTGAGAAACTGAACCACTTTCTGAACCACCTAAATCAGCTGCATCCTTCAATCCACTTCACAATGGAGCTAGAGTCAGGTGGATGCTTACCTTTTTTGGATGTTCTTGTGAGGAGGAAAGCGGATGGCTCCATGGGGCACAGCGTCTACCGTAAGCCAACTCACACTAACCGTTATTTACATGCGGACTCCCACCACCACCCAGCACAAAAACAAGGAATTATAACAACTCTAGCCAAAAGAGCGGAACGTATTTGTGAGGCATCAACTCTTCAGGAAGAGTTACATGCCTTACAAACCATGTTTAAGGGTAATGGCTATAATGAATCCACTATATATAGGTCCCTACATCCCAGAAGGAGGGATAGACAACCTTCTCAGAGCTCCGACGTGAGAGGAACTGCTTACCTCCCTTATATTCACAACACCACTGACCGCGTTGCTAAGATTCTCCGCAAGCACAAGATAAAAACAGTTTTCGGCACTATGACGAAAATTGGTCAACGTTTAGCATTAAACAAAGATAAATTGTCCCCAATACTACAACCTGGGGTGTATGAAGTCCCATGTACTTGCGGAAAAGTCTACATTGGACAAACAAAACGGTCCATTGCCACTCGCATCAAAGAGCATCAAAGGAACATCCGTCTAAACCAACCTGACAAATCAACTATAGCTGAACATGCCCTGTCTTCAGGGCACGATGTATGTTTCAAGGATGCTCATGCGCTTGCCCTTGTTAAGCACAACTGGTCTAGAATTATAAGGGAGGCAGTTGAAATTCGTAAAAATCCCAATAATTTTAACAGAGACACTGGATATCAGCTAAGTGACACTTGGCTACCAGTTATTAAGGATCTAGGGAGATAGTTCCTCTCAGTCTCTCTGTTCTTCACATATTTAAAATTGTACATTTTCCCTCTAGGGCTCAGAGCCTGGATTTGATCTCCTTTGTTCGTCACTGGAGGAGTTTCCATCTGTTTTTTCGCCGTTGACTGTATGACGTTAGGTATCGTTCAGCTACTATTCCCTTTTGTCTATGTTTCCTTATATCCATCTAACACTCCCCCCTCCCCCCCCCCCTCCTCATTCTTCGAGGAGTTTCTATATTTTCACACCGCCCCCTTTACCTTCTTGTTACTTACTACTCTGTCCGCCGTTCCACCATGGTCCATACAGTTATTTCTGGCAGCTGCTCTCTGGTGACGAACAGAGGAATTTATCTATATTTTTTGTAATCTCATTGATATACTTTCTTTGGCCACATTGTTTATTTCCATTGAAAAAGGAGGCAAGGTTTCTCCGAAACGTATGGTTTAAATTAAAAATACACACGGCATTAGCCCAAAAGCATGAATTATTTATATAATAATCCGGGCCGTGAAAGCCTTAATATGCAAACCATTTATATTTTTGATGATATTGAAGTAATTGATTGAATTAAAAATGTTTTCAAATGTGTACCATTTCTGAGAATTACTTATACAAAGAATGTCATATAATGCTAAGCTGAATATATTATGTGGAAGTAATTAGAAACATTTTTGTAAGAAAGTTACATTTTACATAATAAACAAGATGGCTCCAAATATGGAATACTTAATGAAGTTCATGAGATTAGTAGTTTATTTACAGAAATCACACACAAATCGCAGCAATCACTTGAGGGACCTTCGACTGGACGATCGACAGACCAGTCTCATCTACACTGAACACCCTATCAGCAGCATAATGATGTTTATCGAACTCACGGTCCAGTAGGTCAAAGAAATAGAACACATCTTCCTTATCAAATCCTTTCATTCTGGCAAAAGATGTTCATGTTGGTGTTCGTAACGATATTTCGTTTCTATGGCGAGATAAAAAGAGTTTTGGCCATTTTTGGCCCGCTATTTCTCGTTCCTTGGAAAACGGATGCGGTATGTTGTTTGCCTGTGCTAGTTGAAATGCAAGTTGTTTCACGTCACTCCTAGAGAGACCAAAAAATCTTGCCTCCATAATTTTCAGGTACTCTACGAGTTGCTTTTCTATATTACTTGGAAGAATCGGACGTTCTCCAAGTGCGGTCTGTACTGCATCCTTGGGTTCAACATCCTTCACGGAATACAGCCTGAACAATGTAGGTCTAGGTACATTGAATTGTTCAGCTGCTTTTTTAAATCCCATTTTCTTTTCTCGTACCGCAAAAATAGCTTGTTTCATGTCATCCGGGTTCCACCGTTTCCTCTTACGTCTTTCACCTTACATGACCTAGAAAAATTGTACAAATACTTTTATAATTGATTATATTCATATAAAATTAAGTGACAGGAATGAGGAGCCAAATATGGAATACTATTCCATATTGCGGACCCCATGTATTCCATATTGGGAACTTTGCCATGTCGATTTCAAGAATGCGCAACGGAAAAGAAAATAAACTTAAGGATTAACAATCACATAATAGCTAATAGCGTAGTACATACACTATAATTTGCCTCCTAGGATAAGAATAATACCCGATAATAAAGGCATACAATAATGCAATGAGTACATCCCTCACAAAATCTCAAAGACGGAAGATTCAAACTTCAGCAGATAACTAACCAACCAAGCTCAGCAGAGTCGTCTCGCTCAGTGACCTCGGGAATACAATGACGTCACACGCAAGCACTGACAGGAAAGGGAGATCTACCAATCACACAATTCGAAATATTACGGTATTCCATATTAGGCGACTATTCCATATATGGCGACTTTCCTCTATAGAATGCCGGTGAAATATCTTGCACAGCCGCCATCTTGTGGTTATGTAAACAATTGAACGAAGTTAGATGTCGGTGCATGACAATGTGTATAAACATATACTGTACCAAGTTTTATTGCGTTTGGTTGGCTAAATCGCGTGAAACGTCTATTTAAAAGTCGCAAATTCGCGTGGCCGCCATGTTTGTTTGTAGTTACCAGTTTTTCAAAAGTCACATAGGTGAACTTTTAGTAGTTCCCTTTATCACCGTAATAAATTCCAGGGTGATATCGGGAATAGTTTCGGAGATATTGAAGGCTGGTGAAATATTTCGCACAGCCGCCATGTTGGATTGGTGAAACGTAACAAAATTTGAAGGGCTTGGTCGGAGTAGCTCGGAGTAGTGCTATGAAATTACCGAGTTTCATTGAAATTGCTCGAGCCATTTAGAATTTATTAGGGACACACACACACACACACCTCACACACACACACACACACGCGCGCGCGCGCACACAGTCACACGGACAAAATGTGATCTCATAAGCCTATTTCTTCAAAATTAAAAATAGGCTAAAAACATTTAAAATTAAAGTGTAGAAAATAAGATATGCTGTTATAGAAGTAGAGAAAGTAAAATAAATTAAATTTTGACATTAAAATGATGAAAATGAATAATAAATAATTTCGAAAAATAAAAATCCTATTCAGAAAAATTAATACACGAGTTGAAATTATAAAATTAATACAAACATTAAAATTAGTATATTAAATGTTAATAGTATAGAAGTAAATATTTTAAAAAATATATAAAATATACGAAAAAGTCAAAATGTTAACAATTATATTATTCAAGATTGTGTGGAGAGTGTAAATCAAAATTTTAGGAATATAAATATCCAAATTATAAAAAATGAATTGAATTATAAGAAATTATAAAATTAAAATAATTCTATAATCTCTACATAGTATAAAACAATGTACCTGATTCTTGGATGTAACGGGCAATCTCGAGAACTACTGGATGGATTTTGATGCAGTTTACGCCGTTCCGTAAAATATTCTCATGGAATATTTCTGTCGAATAACATTCATTTATGAACAAAGGAAGGCAAGCAGTGACGATTTCAGTGAATCGAGTCGAAGAAAAACCTGCTGTCCGTGTACCTTTTAAGCTAACGCTGGGTGAACCGTTAAAAATATCTAGACTCGTATACTATGAGTGTAGAATTGTTCACCATGAAAAGTTATACAAAATGTAATGTATTGTTTTTCGGAATTTCCTATTAATGAGGAGCGTTACCACTGCAAAGTCACACGTCTCGTTTTAATTACATTAGTCTAGTTTGTATGCGCATTTAAAGTAGTGAGTTTAAAACTTCTATTTATTGAGCCCACAGTTGAACTACTCAAATACTCATGGACCATAATTTGAAATTAGCTTATTTAGAAGGCCTACCCAAAGTCAATAAAAAAGGAGGAAACGGGTTCAGCACAGATGTCCCTCAGAATCACCAATTCCGCAAATTTCCAGACGTGATTCCTTATAGGAAAAGTTGTAAGTCCCTGGGGAAGAAAACATTACAAAGTTAATGGATATATAATGAATTGGTCAAAAAATGCTTTTAAACGAAAAATTGTAATAGATTTTTAAAATACATTTGATTCCAATGATGTAGGCCTACACACCTCCGCAATTGCGGGAATGAACCATATGTGGCTTACTGAGATGATAGACCAATAAACGCACAGCTCACCGTGTTATATACAGAGGTGCTGCAATTCTATCATGGAATTTACGATGATATAAATTTTAAAAGTCTGTTCCAGATTCGAGTTTTAATGCGATAATTGAAAATTTTCTGGACTGCTGTGCGAATTTACGAGCTTTATCGTGAATTCTGTTCCAAGCAATTAGATTACCCCCATGACGTCAAAGAGCGCCGTTACACATATGGATATGAGCATTTTCACAATAGGAGGTGTTTACGAGGCAAAACACAGCTGGTAAAGGGAGTACAACTACCATAAAGCTAGATGGACAGGACATATAAATAGTTTTAGATTTATTTGGAAATTGCACTGATATACACCGTTGCTCCTGAAATGTTCTTTTTTCAAACTGCATCAGCTATAACTCAAAATTATTTACTCTCGTATTGAACTGGTCATACTGCAGCCAAACGTGAACCAGTTACCAACCCGTGCTAATAATGGCGCAGAACAAGCTCTCAGAAGGCTACACTGGATTCCGTTGGTTTATTGGTTTGCCTAATGAGAGGACAGTTAATACAGTAGCATTAGAAAGTTAGAAATGATCGTTTATTCACGAACCATTGCATCACTCCAAGTCAAACTTCAACTTCAAGTAAATACCGAGACCATTGCTATTTCGTACGAACTCGTTTTGTATTTGAATTATTCCATCTCTATTCATATCATCTCATTCCATTCCCGACCCCGTGGAAAAGTGTTCGTTAGATTGTTTCCCGCCAATTACAACAAACCACTCCAATGTCGCCGCTAGCCTTACAGTATACACCGTCTGTGGTACGTTATGAACCACCGGGTCCTGGGTTCAGTTTCCAGCCCTGCATTTAAGTTTAATTGTGATCTGACGAGGGAGTTAGCACAAGTTGCGATCGCAATTGCAAAAAAGTTGTGGTTTGCATGTAAGAGTTTTACATGTACATTACAAATAAGCGCACAATATTTCCCATTTACAATTAGCCTACACTGCACCTTACAAGCATGCGCATGTTCAGTCATCGAGTTCAAAAAATGGGTTGGTGGTAGCTCTGGGCAAAAGATCACGAGGATGAACATGTCCAGAGAGTATAAAGTGCCTGAAGCAGTCGCTTATCATATTCACTTCGAGAATACCAGCATTAAGCAGTCTTCCAAATCACACTGCGTTTGAACATCAAAAATATGTTCTGGCGGTGTTTTAAATCTCTCTGGTCTCAAGTCATCATATCCAGCTACAGTCCAGTGACTGCCTTCAGTAACTCTTTCCTTGTGTTGGGAACAAGAATTTGGAATAATAAATTGTCCTCATGACGTTAGAAGTTGTACATACGGTGACTACGCCCCTGCAGTTTGGCATTGGTCACCATAATTATTGTAGTTGTGATTAGAACAGAATAGCATACCCTCTGTTCCGTAATTCATGTTCATACTCGTAATCTTTTGCCCAGAGCTGCCAACAACCCATTTTTTTTAACTCGTTGACTGAACATGCGCATGCTTGTAAGGTGCAGTGAAATTGTTCATGGCAAATATTGTGCGCTTATTTGCAATGTAAATGTAAAAGTCTTACATGCAAACTGCAACTTTTTTGCAATTGCGATCGCAACTTGTGCTAACTCCCTCATGAGGGTTGCAACTGGGGCACATAGAATATAAACTGAATAGAAACTGAAAAAAGATGGGTTAGCTTCCAGCTTCCCATCTCAGCTGTTCTAGAAGTGGTTTACCACTCCAGGCAAATGCTGGGATGATTCCTAACTTAAGGCTACAACCATCTCCTTCCGAATGCACCCACTACTGCAGACATCACAATAACATAGGTTATCAGACAGATTCCACACACACATACGTAAATCAGGCTGAGGATCACAAGACCTTAAAAGAATTATTTGTTTTTGGTGATTCATTAAAAATTTTTGCGACATCGTGGTCATATAGCTGCGTGTATTTTGGTGTGTGTGGAATCTGTCTGTTAGCCTGTGTCATTGTCATGGGTGTACCAATGTGTGTACACGTAAATGTAGCTAGGAATTTGATAGGTGGCCGTGGCTTGAATTTGCGTACAATCCTGACATTCGCCTGGAGTAGAACTGGGGGAAACCACGAAGAAACCACTTGTAGAATGGCAGAGGTGGGAATCGAACCCACCTCTTCTCAGTTGTGCCTCACAAGTCGTAGTGAATCCCGTTCCACCCCTCAGAATTTAACTTCTTAGCAGAGGTGGCAGTCGAATCCGCAGATCGACGGTGACACACCATAAACGATATAATTCTATTTTGGTTTACGATGAATACGAACATACAGTCGGACCTGCATAGAATACGTAGATATACAAACACCATCTACACTGGCTGCAAAGTGAAACGGTAACGTTCTCGTATGCTCTGCCCAAGGTTGTAGGATCGAATCCTGGTGCAGACAATTGGCATTTAATAATATTTAATATCGTATGGCTTAGGGATCCGGGTGCAAGCTTTGTTATTTGCCGTCAAGAGGGCAGCTTTCATGTCTAATTTTGTCGTTCCTTGGAGCGCTATGAAAGCCAAGGAGATTAGATATCTAAGCTCCTTGACATAACAGCGCTTTCTGTAGGGAAAGGAGGAAATTTGTTTTGGCGGATAACCCTGAGATGAATTTTGCCATTATGAACACGGCCTACTGAATTCATTAACATGCCAACAACGTATGACATACGTGCCGTGATTTTTGTCCCCTTTCCAAAAATCACCTACCACAGCTAGGAGCGAACCTGCAAGCTTGGGGTAGGTAGTCCGACACGATAACCACTCACCCACCGTGGCAAGGAAATTGGCATTTTAGAGTGCGCAAATGAGAGGTAGACGTATCAATAGATTTACTAGTAAGTTAAAGATCCTCTTCAGGGGAAAATTCCGGCACCCCGGTGTCTCTAAAAGCTACAGTAGTTAAACGGAACGTGAAACCAATAACAATATTGTTACGGCTGTGAGTTTGTGTCATCGCTCGCCGCATGATTCACAGGGCTGGGCTGTGCCCCGCCTCAGTGTATTGCGTGCGCCTTATGCAACAGGACTACTAGAACAAAGGGATGGTCCAGAATATTCGTGACTCAGCCAGTGAAGAAACCTCGAGAAGCCGTGAACCCTGGATGGGTCTAGAAGCATTTATTGAGTCACCGGCCTGCTATATAAGGGCGACCTGTCAAGCAGTGTGCGTTGTGTTTTACGAGCTAGTGCGAGCGTTCATCGTGAGCGACAGAAGTGTGGTGACTTGCGAAACCCCTAGTGAAGCCGTTTCTCTTGACAGCGAGGAAGTGAGAAGCATACAGGGGACTGCCTGTGTTTTCGTAAGTAACTGCAATTTGTGTACATAGGGGAGAGTTGCATGTAGTTCTGTCAAGGCCACCAGACTCATTAGCGAGAAGATTAACTGTTGACGAGTGAAAGAGGGCAAGGGATCTCCATAAGCAAGAGACTTGAGGAAACTGGAGTAAGGTTCCAATTGCATGTATTTGATGATGAGTAGTGTATCTTCCTGCAAGCAATAAAGCTAACTTCTCTTTAAAGCAGTAATTGGTGTTGTGCTTTCTACCCACCGTAATCCAGTTAACAAAAGTGCCACTAGGGGGTGGCACGTAACAACTGGTGTCAGAAGCCGGATTGCGAACTCAAGCACAAGCACAACACCTGACGGTCCTGGTTTCAAAACCCGAGCAGGTCATTTTCTCTAATTTTCCTGTGAGTGCATGCCCTTTACAAGACAAACAACTAAAATGGAGGCGCAATTGGCAGCATTGCTAGAAACGTTAAATGGCATGGAAACCAAGATGGAAGACGGCCAGAAGAAGATGGAAGACGGCCAGAAGAAATTAGTCAAGGACCTGAAGGATGACCTGAAGAAGATGGAGGACGGACAGAAGAAGATGGAGGACGGCCAGAAGAAGTTAGCCGAGGACCTAACTGCCAAACTAGAAGACGGCCAGAAGAAGTTAGCCGTGGACCTAACTGCTTAACTAGAAGACGGCCAGAAGAATTTAGCCGAGGACCTAACTTCTAAATTAGAAGACGGTCAGAATAAGTTAGCAGAGGACCTAACCGCCAAATTTCTGGACGGCCAGAAAAATCTGGAAGAGTGTCTGCTGACGAAATTAGAGGAAAGCCAAAGGAAATTAGAACAGGGTCTGCGTGAGGAAGTCACGGCAGTGGAAAAGAAGTTCGACGCCTTACAAGTGGAAGTTGCCGAGCTGCGCCAACGCCCGCTGATGGGGGTGGAGGAGAAACTCAACGCCTTACAAAAGGAAGTTGCCGAGCTGCGCCAACACCCACTGACGGGGGAGGAAGAGAAATTCAACGCTTTACAAAAGGAAATTGCTGAGCTGAGCCAACGCCCGCCGACGGGGATGGAAGCGAGATTCAACGCCCTACAAGAGGAAGTTGCCGATCTGCGCCAACGCCCGCCCACCGTTACACCGGGAATATCAGGAACGGGACATAGCAGAGTGACGCCCCCAACCTTCGACGGAAAGGTCCCGTGGAGCACCTACTTATGTCAGTTCGAGGCGGCCTGTTCCATAAATAACTGGAACAACACAGAAAAGGCTACAGCTCTCATTGTAGGGCTGAGAGGTGACGCCCTTAACGTCCTTCAGGCCATCCCGACTGGATCCCAGGACTACGCTTCACTGATCGCCCATATGGAGTCCCGATATGGAGATAGCCACCTTCAGCAGTCCTACCAGATGCAGCTCCGGACCCGGGTACAGAAGAACGTGGAAACCCTGCAGGAGTTCGAGATGGACATCGCACGCCTCGTAAGGCTCGCCTATCCAACAGCGCCGGCCGACTTTCTGGAACAGATTGCGACGCAGACCTTTACCGACGGGCTACGGGACTCGGACACTCAACAGGCACTGCGACTCGCGCGCAATAAGACCCTGGCAGATGCATTGAGCCATGCACTTGAGTTCGAGACGGCAAAACAGGCATCTAGAATGCACGCTCGGGTGCGTCAAGTGGACGTCGACGAAACAGCAAAATCCAACGAGACCAAGACCCTGGCCGACGAATTGATGGAGGCGCTAAGCCGTTTCTTCAATAGTCACGGCACCACCAGCAACGACACAGCCGGAAGACAACCGAAGAGACGGCCCGGAAGAGGACTACCGACCTGCTGGGCCTGCGGTAAGAAAGGCCACCTGAGCAAGGACTGCGGTGATCGCCGCCGCAGAAGGTATCCGACGGGAAATCAGTCGTCTGAAAACCGCGCGGCCTAGGGAAACGAGTATTAGCCAGCCTTGGGGGGCAAAGGTTGGCTTGTGACAGTCGTCAAGCCCCGGCAGTCCAAGTGCGTGTGACGAAGTTACGGAGGGACAATAGCAGCCTGATGGTCGACGGAGTCGTCAACGGAGTGAGCTGGCCCATGCTGATCGACACGGGAGCGTCGAGGACCATCGTCAATCTCACCGTGATCCCGAAGTGGAGAGTGCAACCCACACAAAGGAACCTCCAGCTAATAACCGCGACCGGAGAGACCGCACCGGTACATGGCGAAGCATCACTGGAGCTCGTCATTGGTCGACGGGTGGTGAAGCATCCAGTGCTTGTGGCTGACGTATCAAACGAAGTGATCATCGGACTGGACTTCCTGGACCAGAACAACATCATCTTGGACCTGAGTACCAACACTCTGCATTTCGGAGGTGAGGAACTTGCTTTGCATTCAGCAAACGAGGCCGTCACCGCACGACGAGTAAGGCTGAGAGAGAACGTCATCGTTCCTGCCAGGACGGAGGTCAGCGCCGCCGTAATTGTCGACGGAACTGCTGAGGGAGTGGCGGCTGTCATCGAGCCAAAATATGAGGACATCCAGACAAAAGGATTGATAGTTGCCAAGACCCTCATCAACACGACGCCTCGGCCGTACGTCCGCCTGTCCAACCTGAACGACTACGATATTACGGTTCACCGGGACACCAACCTAGGAGTCTGCGAGCCCGTTACCTGGATTGCCCACATCACAGACACGACGGACGGACACCTGCAGACGGACAACCGAAGCAGACGCGCCCTGCCAGAAGAACTACAGAAGCTGTACCAAGGATCCCAAGACCATTTAGACGAGGAGCAATCACGCCAACTTCAGGACCTGCTACGCGAATTCCAGGATGTCTTCTCCGTGGGGAGCAAAGACTTCGGTAGGACAAGCTTGGTCCAGCACAGAATCGACGTTGGGGACAGCGCACCGATTAGGGCCCCATTCCGACGTGTCCCGCTCGCCAAGCAAGCCGAAGTCGACCGGATGGTAGAAGAGATGAAGGAGCAAGGGGTGATCGAGCCATCACATAGTCCTTGGAGTTCTCCGGTCGTGCTAGTGAAGAAGAAGGACGGTTTCACCAGGTTCTGCGTGGACTACAGGCGGGTGAACGACGTCACGAAGGACAGCTACCCTCTACCCCGGATCGACGACACGCTGGACACCATATCAGGATCAAGATGGTTCTCCACCTTGGATTTGAAGAGTGGCTACTGGCAGGTGGTGGTCCACCCTAATGACCGCGAGAAAACGGCGTTCTCTGTGGGCAGCGGGCTCTGGCAGTTCACCGTCATGCCTTTCGGTCTGTGCAACGCCCCTGCGACCTTCGAAATGCTAATGGAGTCCATTCTGAGGGGACTACACTGGAAGACCTGCCTGGTCTACCTAGACGACGTCATCGTTCTGGGGAGAAGCTTCGAGGAGCACTACAGCAACCTGAAGGAGATCTTGATGAAGCTACGGGCTGCCCAGCTGAAGTTGTGCCCCAAGAAGTGCCAGCTCTTCCAGAAGCAGGTCCAGTACCTTGGGCATATTGTCTCCGAGGAAGGGGTGCGCACCGACCCAGAAAAGACCACAGCTGTGAGGGAGTGGCCAGTTCCGAAGGACAAGTCTCAACTACGAAGCTTCCTGGGACTCTGCACTTATTACCGTCGCTTCGTGAGAGGATTCGCCGACATCGCCAAACCACTGCATCGACTGACTGAGAAGGACCAACTCTTCACATGGACAGCAGAATGCCACAGTGCCTTCGAACAGCTCAAGCAGGCTCTGTGCACCGCGCCTATTCTGGCCTACCCCAGACCTGGAACAAGGTTCATCGTCGATACCGATGCCAGCGACTTTGGTATAGGGGGAATCCTGTCGCAAATAGTGGACGGCGAGGAGAGAGTAGTGGCCTACTTCAGCAAAGCCTTGTTAAAGCCAGAGAGGAACTACTGCGTCACCAGGAAGTAACTGATTGCCATCGTGAAGACCATCGAACACTTCCACAAGTACCTGTACGGGCAAGAATTTCTCATCAGGACCGACCATGCATCCCTGCGGTGGCTCCTGAACTTCAAACAGCCCGAGGGTCAACTCGCGCGGTGGTTAGAGAGGCTTCAACAGTACAACTTCGAGATCCAGCACAGGAAAGGCCAACTGCATTCTAATGCCGACGCCCTGTCACGAAGACCGTGCCCCAAAGACTGCACCTCCTGTACTAGGAGGGAGGAGAACACCGGGATACAGTGACGACGGACTACTGTGGAACTTCAAGGGAACTGGAGCCGCGAATCTTTCACGCGGGCACAAGCAGAAGTTGATGACCTGGGTCTGATAGCGGAATGGAAAAGGGCCTGTGTCCCCAGACCCGGGTGGAACATTGTGAGTGACTGCAGCCCAAAGTTTAAGTCCTACTGGGCGCAGTGGGACTCGCTGATTGTAAGGGATGGCCTCATCTGCCGCGCCTGGGAGAGCACTGACGGGAAGACATCTCGGGAACAAGTCGTCGTTCCAAAGGCTATGGCGGAGGAAGTCCTGGAGGAAGTCCATGGAGGATCATCTGGTGGACACCTAGGGATAAAGAAGACCCTGGAGAAGCTCAGAGAGCGGGTCTACTGGATCGGATGCCGAACCGACGTGGAGAACCACTGCGCGAGGTGCCACGATTGCGCAGCCAGCAAGGGCCCAGGACGAAGACGACGGGGTCCACTGAAGACCTACAACGTGGGCGGCCCCATGGAGAGAGTGGCCATCGATGTTGCTGGGCCATTCCCGTTAAGCGAGGCAGGGAACCGCTACATATTGGTCATCAGCGACTACTTTACCAAATGGCCGGCGGCGTATGCGCTCCCTAACCAGGAAGCCGCGACGATTGCAGAGACCCTGGTGAAGGAATTCGTCAGCCGGTATGGAGTACCCCTGGAGCTGCACTCCGACTAAGGGAGGAACTTCGAGTCGCAGGTGTTCCAGAACCTATGCCAGCTGCTGGGAATCCGGAAGACAAGGACAACGCCACTACACCCTCAGTCCGACGGGATGGTAGTGCGATTCAATCGCACCATCGAGAACCATCTCCGAATAGTCGTCAGCGAGCACCAGAGGGATTGGGAAACATCTTCCACTATTTCTCCTGGCCTACCGCACCGCCGTGCATGAAGCCACCGGGTGCACACCATCCCGGGCCATGATTGGGAGGGAGCTCCGTCTACCTGTCGATCTTGCCTTCGGCCGACCTGGGAATGATCCGGTCCCGGTTAGCCAGTATTGTCAAGAACTGGTCGACCAACTGGAGGACGTGCACGCGTTCGCGAGGAGGAAACTGCGGATCGAGACCGACCGAATGAAACCCGATACGACCAGGAGACGGATGCCGGCGGATTCCACGAGGACGACCTGGTCTGGCTCTTCAACCCATCACGGAAGAAAGGCCTGTCAGCCAAACTGCAGAAGTCCTGGGAGGGCCCGTACCGAGTCGCGAAACGGATCAACGATGTCGTCTACAGGATCCAGCGGAGCCCGAGGGCGAAGATGAAGATCGTGCATCGAGATCACCTGGCAGGCTACGGAGGGACACAGACGGACCAATGATTGATCGGGACGATCAGCCTTTTAGGAAGGGGGTGGTGTTACGGCTGTGAGTTTGTCATCGCTCGCCGCATGATTCACAACTGCCCCAGGGCTGGGCTGTGCCTTGCCTCGTGTATTGCGTGAGCCTTATGCAACAGGACTACTAGGACAAAGGGATGGTCCAGAATATTCGTGACTCAGCCAGTGAAGAAACCTCGAGAAGCCGTGAACCCTGGATGGGTCTAGAAGCATTTATTGAGTCACCGGCTTGCTATATAAGGGCGACCTGTCAAGCAGTGTTCGTCGTGTTTTACGAGCTTGTGCGAGCGTTTATAGTGAGCGACAGAAGTGTGGTGACTTGCGAAACCCCTAGTGAAGCCGTTTCTCTTGACAGCGAGGAAGTGAGAAGCATACAGGGGACTGCCTGTGTTTTCGTAAGTAACTGTAATTTCTGTACATAGGGGAGAGTTGCATGTTGTTCTGTCAAGGCCACCAGACTCATTAGCGAGAAGATTAACTGTTGACAAGTGAAAGAGGGCAATGGCTCTCCATAAGCAAGAGACTTGAGGAAACTGGAGTAAGGTCCCAATTGCTTGTATTTCCTGATGAGTAGTGTATCTTCCTGCAAGCAATAAAGCTAACTTCTCTTTAAAGCAGTAATTGGTGTTGTGCTTTCTACCCACCGTAATCCAGTTAACAAAAGTGCCACTAGGGGGTGGCACGTAACAATATAATTTAGGGATACTCTGTTATGTCCGCAATATTAAGGGGTTGATGGTAAACATGATAAATTAAGGGAAAGGTTTCAAAGAATTGACATAGAAATTAAATTAGGCTTACTACATAGCCTATTTGTGACATATTATAAATTCAGTTCTAAAAATTTCATCTGGTGTGGGTTGTCTAATTCAACTAATAACATTTTCCAAGAAATTTGAATTTGGTAACTTTTTAGTTTTGTTTATAGTAGTGGTATTAGTGCTAATACGGCGATACCTTGTCAAAATGTACAATATGATAAGTCTAATAATAAACGTCATTACCACCACTACCTAATAAATGAATCACCGAAACACATACGATTTTATAAATACTTCAAAAACAAAATACAACACAGGTTTTCACGATTATACCACTAGGTAGTAGCATTTGTCGTTTCAAAATTCACAGTAAGGAGAAGTTGATTCAACGCCACTGATGAGATGAACTCGCCTCTTGCGCTGGGGTATTTCAGCAGAAAAGACGTGATTCAAGTACTGCGTAATTAGCCGTACTGTGGAGTTAACAAAGTCTCTCCTATATTATAACTATTAATAGCTTGCCACGGTGGGTGAGTGGTTATCGTGTCGGATTACTAACCCCAAACTTGCATGTTCGCTCCTGGCCGTGTGATTTTTGAAAGGCGGCAAAAATTACGACACGCATGTCATACGATGTTGGCATGTTAAAGAACCCATTGGAATTCAGTAGGCGATGTTCATAATGGCGAAATTAATCCAGGGATTTTCCGCCAACACAAAGTTCTTCATTTCTCTACTAGAAAACGCTATAGTATCAAGATGCTTAGATATCTAACCTCCTTGACTGTTATAGTGCTTCATGGAACAACAAAATTCGACATGCAAGCTGCCCTCTGGGTGTCAATTAACAAAGCTTGCACCCTCCACTCGAGGCCATACGATATTTTTTTAAAAACTATTAATATTTATTTTATTTATTTATGTATTTATTTATTTATTCGAGTTAGAAGCAATTACATAATATACAATACACTAATAAGAAATGAAATGTCTCAGATTCGACGATCTTCGCCCAGAAATGGGCCCCTCTCATGGCGCTATCTCAACCTTCCATTAGCTCTTGTATTGTGCAAGAGTATAGGCACAGCTCACAGGAAAACAGGTGTAGCATTGACTCCCTCTCACCACAATTGCAGACTTTCGATCCCAGTAGATATCCCCATTCATGTAGATTAACTTTGCATCTCCCAACATCACTCCGAAGTCTATTGAGTGATAGCCAAGTTTCCCAGTTGGTGTAGTGGCCTGCAGGAAGGCTCTCTTTAGCCTTCATCCACTATGGTGATGTGGTAGATTACCATAGCTGGGCCCTAACTACTTCAGATTTAGCAGTGAGCATTGCTGTTGTTTGCAGGAAGCTTTTCCTTGATTTGAGCAGTCTTCTTGGAGGACGGTGACCAAAGAGAGGGTTGGTTTCATTTCATTTCATATGTATTTATCAGTGACTTACTAGGACATTATGCAACAAGTCTATAATGGCTATAATTAAGACACGAGTATTTTTATAAAACGAGCGTATGCGAGTTTTATAATCTCCATACGAGTGTCTTAATTACCATTATAGGCGAGTTGCATACGACGGTTTATGTTCGACGATAATTATTATAACTATTTTATGTTCGAAGATAAATATTCATAAATATCTGTCGAGATTTCGCCAGTTTTATGTACTGAACAGAGCGCATGAGACGCAGAGAATGCCTTGTATTTGGCCATGGCCTTCTCGATTACCCCACTATGACACTGGGCAACGCAGTTTAGAAGGCTTTGGAACTCCACGCAGGTGCGATGCTAACCTTATCTAATTGGTCAAACAACTGTTTCTTGAGCTGTGATTGGTGGGTGAAACTGTTTCATAATGAAAAAGTGTTATAATGACCATCATTATGATACAGTTTTCTAGCACATAATAGTCAGGGTCGAACATAAACTATATTTACAGTACACTGAAGGGAGTCTCTGAAAAGAGCAAAGCCCCACTTCGCATTCGGGATGCGTCAGAGCCCCAATATATACACACTGGGTTATTTGCATATGTACACAAGATGGAAATTAGTGAGAATCGAGCAATGATTACATTATTTACAGTATAAATTAGGGGGATGGTAAACGCACATTTATATAGGATATAAGTGAGGAACAACAAGATAAGAGATCAAATAAATATTGCAAATAGAGATACATGGAAAACACTAGCACAACAAAGAATCGGAGCATAATTTAAGGTTGGTTCCTTAGTTTAGGGGCTGCGACAACGCGGTCATGTAGTCCCGTGTACTTTGGGAGTGAGAAGAATCTGTCTGATAACAGGTGTTAATTGTGGAGGCTGTATTAATGTGAATTATCTGATTTTAATTCAAGTAAGGACTTCAACATTCAATTTTCAACTAGAGTAGTGTGTTTTGGACAGTTCTACACCCACCGCCACCGCTCCACCGCTGGAATACTAAAATGGCAATATCTCGCGAACCAATCAGGCTAGAGACTTGTACGAGGTGCCATTGAACTCGGGCTAACACCCCCTTTCCATTGGATAACATATTTCCTCCCGAAAATAAAACCTACCCCTACTAGGGGGTGAAATTGTAATTTTTTAGACAATCACTCTTTCCAAGTGCAACATGTGAGAGTTTGAATGACAATATGGAATTGAACGTTGTTCTACATAAAGTGCATGTGTTCGGTGAAAAGCCACTATGAATTAACATGCTTGTTTTTGTTTTTTACGCATGTCCACTCATGGCTTTTGAAGAGGGTGGGTTTTTCAAGATGGTGGCTGTAGTGTAATCTAACCTAACCCAACCCACGAGGGGTGATCAAAACTTTTTCCAAGTGGTGCTTGTCGATAGGCAAACTGATAAATAAAGAGGGGCATGTTAGGCCTTGAGGCGAGAGCCCCTGTTATTGTTGATGAGCCCCTGTGGTCGGGCCCCTGTTGATGGGTTATTGTTGACTGGTCATTGTTGACGGGTCATTGTTAACAGGTCCTTGTGGACAAGTCCTTGTGGACGAGTCCTTGTGGACAAGTCCTTGTGGACGAGTCCTTGTGGACAGGTCCTTGTGGACGAGACCTTGTTGACAGGTTTTTGATGACAGGTCCTTGTGGACGAGTCCTTGTGGACGAGTCCTTGTGGGCAGGTCCTTGTGGACGAGTCCTTGTGGATGAGCCCCTTTGGACTGATCCCTATGGACTAGCCCATGCATTTATTTAAATTATGTCAAAGGGCCTAATTACATTTGCGTGTAAAGCAATGTGTTGAATTGACGTTGTTCACAAATCCCCCACTACTATAATGGGATAACGATATGAAAGGAAAGTGACGAAATACATGTGAACATACAAGGGATCTAACTTGGTGGATGGATGTGTTCTAACGAGTCATTTGTAGTTGAAAGAGAACAATACATGTTCATAAGGTGTTAAAACTGTGGAGATGGCACGTGCAGTAAGACGTCTTGTTATATTTCCTGTGTCATATTACAGACATGGCAGAGAGCGCGCAGATCTGTTGCTATGACTAACGCTGCAGTAATTTGAAACCGCAAGTGTTCATGAAGACAATGGGTGATGATCATGCAAAGTCAGCAGTCATTGGATACCACACAGGTGTTCCTAGTGTACTTTGGACTCTCGGCTGTATTGGGAAAGTAATTGTAATGATCTGCAAAAAACTGCTGACACGAGCGATGAGAGTTTATACAAGAGAGGTGTCATATATTTCCCTACTGTCAGTCTTTATTACTCGCTTTGAGTGGACAGTGCTCTATTACTGCTCAAGAGTTGAAAAAAAGGCTTTTTGGTAGAAAATCATTAAATTATTTTGCATGGTAAGTACTTATTATTAATGGATTGTAGTCTTTTATTACTAATTGATGTTGAAGTTATTGATTGGAATGTATTTATTGATTGATTGATTGATTTGTTTACAGATAATTGGGTACCTATAGGTTACCAGATTCCTTCAATCTGTTAATTCAGTGACAGCAGTTGATAAATTATAAAAAGGTAAGTGCCCCCTCTAATAACTTTTAAACATTTAGAGCGATATTTTCCAATGTTCACCACTACATGTAAGTGAAAATGGTATATTTAGCAGTCAAAAGTTGGAACTACTTGACCATGGTGTGTAAAGCTAATTTTGTAGGTTAGATTTTGATAACCACTCTATTGCTAGGTGTCAGTGACAGAGGGAATATTTAAAGACTTAACTTCAGTTCACCTAACATAACTTAACTTTACCTAACTTAACCTTGTCACGTGACATGTTTTACAAGTTTAAACTTGTTTTAAGACTGGCTATGACGTCACACTTAGCTCACTTAACTGGCGATCGCTGGTTTTTATCACGTGACATGTTCTACAAGTTTAGACTTGCTTTAAGACTGGCTATGACACCACACTTAGCTCACTTAACTGGCGACCGCTGGTTTCTACCACTCTATCAAGTTCCAACGTTCACCACTAGGTGTCAGTGACAGTGGTATATAGTAACCCCCAGTTATAACTACATGAAGTTAGACTTGCTAGGAGTTCGCAGATCGATTTAAATACCCTGCTATAACCATTGACTGGAATATAATTAAACTATTTATATTGTACTTTGTTTTATCTTTTATTAACATTGATGATTTCTTTCTTTTATAGTTAACTTGGAAAGTAATCATCAAGTTCAAGTGTGGTGACTGTAAGAAACAGTTCTCAATACCTGACAGCCTTCAACGTCATGCAAGTACAAAACATAATCAGAAAATGTTTGTATGCAGTCATTGTGCTACAACATTTAACAGACAGGATAGTCTTACACGACATGTAAATTTAAAACATGTCAGTACTGCACCATTTTCGTGTTCAGTTTGTGAACTTGGTTTTTCTGCAGTAAAGCGATATCAATCCCACATGGTTGAATTACATGGGGAACAACATGAATTAAAAAACTGTAAAACCATCAACTAGCACGGAACCTTTAAATGAATGTGATGCTCAAAAGCGTAAACGTTCTCAAGATTGTGAAAATAGTTGTGCAACAAAATGAAAGAAGAATGGTGAACCTTCAATAACACATTGTGATGTATGTAATATTGATATACCTTTATCAATCATTCATGGACATTTACGCAGTATTCAACATAAAAATAACACTTGCCATGAAAGAAATTCTGGAAATATTCAACAAATTGGTAGTGCATTTAAAAGTCGAATTGCTAGTTATAGACTTTATAGTAAAGAAAAAACTCAAAGTATTGAATCATTTTAAAAAAATGTTCAACCTACTGTGTTTGGCTTGGTAGGTAATGTTTTATTAGAGCATAAAACAATAAAAATGAATTTTGAACTTTTTGGACTCTGTGTAAAAACTGGGAGCGAAGGTGAAATTACGGATATCAAATCCTTTAATACAAAAAACATAATTGTTAGCGAATCAACTAATATTAGTGATATACACCAAAATATTTCAAGTGCTATCATTGTGAAGAGTGAAGAGTTCCAGGAAAGGGAGTCAGGCTGGGCGTTGGTTGAAGTACTTTATTTAGAAACCAACCTGAATAAATAAAACCCCCTTCGAGCATCATCATACATTGATTTGCCAGGATGGATTAATCGAAAGAAAGCTGTTGTGAACGTTTTGAATAATGATGACGCATGTTTTGCGTGGGCTGTAACCTCAGCTCTCCATCCAGCAGTGATGCATGAGAATAGAACGTCATCTTATCCTCACTATTCTTCAGTGTTAGATTTAAAAGAAATAGAATTTCCTATGGCGATAAAAGTCATTCAACGTTTTGAAGAGCTGAACAATGTAAGTATTACTGTTTATGGAATTGAAAATAAGAGAATAGTAGGTCCTCTATATTATACTCAGGAAAAAAAGGATGCTCATGTAAATTTACTATACATAACTGAAGGTGAAAATGCTCACTATTGTTGGATAAAACATTTCAGTAGACTTGTTGGTAATCAGGTTTCAAAACACGATGGTAAAAAGTGGTTGTGTGATGGTTGTTTGCTATATTTCAGAAAAGAGAATCAACTAACTCAACATCAAAAATGGGGGTGTAATCATGTGTGTACGGTATTTCCGACTCCTAAAAATAACATTCTAAAATTTAAGGATTATGAGAAACAGCTTCGAGTACCATTTGTTATAAATGCTGACTTCGAGGCTTTGCTAAAACCACTTAATACATGTTCATCGAATCCAGCCCAACCTTTCACCAACACTACTCACATTCATGAACCTTTTAGCTTTGCATATTATATTAAATGTAGTTATGACGACTCTTTAAATAAGTCTGAGCTCTATTGAGGACCTGATGCACCTAAAGTTTTTATGGAAAGGCTTGAGAAAGATGCCTTCCGTATATCCTCTATTTTAAATACGATCATTCTAATGGAGCCACTAACTTCATTAGATCAAATGAATTTTGAAACTGAAACTAATTGTTTCATATGTGGTGAATGTTTATATACAGACAGGGTTCGCGATCATGACCATTTAACAGGAAAATATCGTGGTGCTGTTCACCAAGAATGTAATTTAAATTATAGATTAAGTAAATTAATTCCGGTCATTCTACACAACGGTAGCAAATAGGATAACCACTTTATCGTTAAGGAATTTGGAGCTTCAGTAGTGAAAATTGATGTGATTGCATATAATAAGGAACAATACATATCGTTCACAAAATACATTAAAACTAACAATTAAAAAACCATTAAACTGCGATTTTTAGATTCATTCCGCTTTATGTCGAGTAGTCTTGATAAGCTGACTAGTAATTTAAAATCAGATCAGTTTCATGAAATTCAACGTGTCTTTCCTAAAGAAGATGATTTTAATTTGATTCGTCAAAAGGGCATATTCCCTTATGAATATATTAACTGTGTGGAACGTCTTGAGGAGTGTTCTTTACCACCGAAAGATGCATTTTACAGTTCCTTAAACACAAGTCATATCAGTGATCAGGAATATTTACATGCACAACGTGTATGGGCACAGTTTGACATTCAAACTTTAGGAGAATTTTCAGACTTATATTTGAAGACAGATGTGTTGTTATTAGCAGATGTTTTTGAAAATTTTCGGAATGTTTGTATGTAAACTTATGACCTTGATCCTTGTCAGTATTTCACTGCTCCTGGGTTAAGTTTCAGTTCAATGTTGAAAAAAACGAAAGTAAATTTAGAATTAATGACTGATATAGACATGATCAATTTTATAAAATCATCAATTCGAGGTGGATTAAGCCAATGTAGTGGACGGTACTCTAAAGCGAATAATAAATACATGCCTAGCTACAACCCTTGTGAAGAGTCAAAGTATATTGTCTACCTCGATGCAAATAACCAATATGGTTGGGCTATGAGTCAATATCTACCACTGAAAGATTTTCGCTGGCTGACACAAGCTGAAATTGATGTCTTACATGTTGACACTCTTAATGATAACGATGATAAAGGATATATTTTAGAGATAAATCTTGAGTACCCTAAAGTGTTACATGATGATCATAATGATTTACCATTTTGTCCTGAGAATATGAAATCTCCATACATCACATCACGAACAAAAATGTTAATTGCTAATGTAAATGATAAATGTAAATATGTAATACATTATCAAAACTTGAAACAGTGTCTACAGCATGGATTGAAATTAACTAAAATTCATCGCGTATTGCAATTTCATCAGTCAGCATGGCTCAACCCGTATATTGATCTAAACAATAATTTAAGAACACAGTCAACAAACGCGTTTGAAAAAGATTTTTATAAACTCATGAATAATAGTGTTTTTGGAAAGACTATGGAGAATGTTGATAAACGAATTGATGTAAAGCTGATAACAAAGTGGGAGAATGATGGTAAAAGGTATGGTGCGAGCAACTTAATAAGCAAGCCTAACTTTCATAGCTGTTCAATTATTCATGAGGATTTAGTTGTAATACAAATGAATCGTCTTAAAGTAACTTACAGCAAACCCATATATGTGGGTTACACCATTCTGGAATTATCAAAAACACTTATGTATGAATTTCACTATGATTATGTAAAGAAAAACTATCTTGATAATGCTAAATTACTCTACTCAGACACAGATTCTTTTATTTATGAGTTTAAAACTGATGATTTTTACGAGGATATCAAAACTGAGCTAAATAGGTTTGATACAAGTGACTACCCCAAGGATAATATTTACCATTCACCTCTAGTAAACAAAAAGGTTCTTGGGAAATTTAAGGATGAATGTGCTGGTGTTATTATAGACACCTTTGTAGGCACAAAATCTAAATCATACAGCTATATGACAATTGATAATGTAGTAGTAAAAAAAATTAAAAGGAGTGAAAAAGAATGTTGTTAGTAAAGAGTTAGATATAAGTGATTATAAAAACTGTATAGTTAGTAACCCACCTGTATTATATAAGAAAATGAGTGTATTTAGAAGTTAAAATCATCAGCTACATACCAGTTTGCTGAACAAAGTTGCTTTAAGTAATGGAGACAACAAACGATTCATTATACCCAACACATTTGATACTTTTGCTTGGGGAAACAGTCGCATTGACGACTATTACTTTACTTAAGTCTAATGATCACTATATTGTAATATTTGTAGTGTGTTTTATATTGTAATATGTTTTTGTAAAAAACTGTAAGTAGAATGTATAATGTTAGGCTACTGTAGTTTAGTAAAAATAAGATAAGTAATACATTTTAGTGTAAAATGTTTGCTTTTGTATATTACGAAAAAGATTTTTAAAAAATGTACAGAATGTGTGAACTAAACAAGGGAAATGTAAAAATGTAAAGTGGAAATTGTAAATATCCATGTGTGAAAAAGTGAAATAGTTATCACCAATTTAAAATTCAAAAACATTGTGATCTGGTAAACCTTGTTTTTATTTCACAACAACAAAAATGTACAGAATGTGTAAACTAAACAAGGAGAATGTAAAAAAATGAAAAGTGGAAATTGTAAATATTCATGTGTGAAAAAATGAAAATAAAGAAATGGCTATCACCATTTTAAAATTAAAAGACATTGTGATCTTGTAAACCTTGTTTTTATTTCACAACATATATGGCTTTACAAAATAGAATACAAAGAAATACCATTTCCTCAATCCTTTTCAATGTTCATGTCCACTCATCATTAACTTTCCTTTTGGCGCGATTGATAGTAGGCGATATTAGTAAACGCGATTGATAGTAGACGCGATTGGTAGTGGACGTAATTGATAGTAGGCGCGATTGATAGTATGCGCGATTGGTAGCAGGCGCTATTAGTAGACGCGATTGATAGTAGGCGCGATTGGTAGTAGGCGCGATTGATAGTAGGCGCTATTGATAGTAGGTGCGATTGATAGTAGGCGCGATTGATAGTAGGCGCTATTGATAGCAGGCGCTATTATTAGACGCGATTGATAGTAGGCGCGATTGGTAGTAGGCGCGATTGATAGTAGGCGCTATTAGTAGACGCTATTGATAGTAGGCGCGATTGGTAGTGGACGTTATTGATAGTAGGTGCGATTGATAGTAGGCGCGATTGATAGTAGGCGCGATTGGTAGTAGGCGCGATTGATATTAGGCGCAATAAATAGTAGGCGCGATTAGTAAGCGCGATTGATAGTAGGCGCGATTGATAGTAGGCGTAATTGATAGTAGACGCGATTGATAGTAGGCGTGATTGGTAGACCTAGAGGTGATAACCCCTTTTGATTGATCCCTGTTGATTTGTCCCTTTAGACTGGTCCCTGTTGACTAGCCCCTGTTGACCAGCCCCTTTGGACGGGTCCTTTATGAAGGGAGTCATTTTATACTGGTCCCTGTGGACGGGCCCATGCATTTATCCAAATTATGTAAAAGTCACTTAACCTAACCTTGTCACATGACCTGTTCTACAAGTTTAGACTTGCTTTGAGACTGGCTATGACGTCACAGATGAATGGCGGTGGGAGGCTGGACATTACTTTTTATTACACAAAAACATTCTCCTTAAAGTGAGAGGAAAAGTGGGTGCAAAAGTGGGTGCAAGAGTGGATGCAAGAATGGGTGAAAATAGGCAAACCAATAATAAAAGAGGGGTATGACAGACTTTGAGGCGATAACCCCTTTTGATTGATCCCTGTTGATTTGCCCCTTGGGACTGGTCCCTGTTGACTAGCCCCTTTGGACGGGTACTTTTTGAAGGGAGTCATTTTTGACGGGCCCCTGCTGACGGGTCACTGTGGACGGATCCCTGTGGACGGGTCCCTGTTGACAGGTCCTTTTGACTAATCCCTTTGGACCGTTTCCTTTGACATAATTTGGATAAATGCATGGCCAACCCATAGGGATCAGTCCAAAGGGAATGGTCCAAAGGGATTAGTCAAAAGGACCTGTCAACAGGGACCCGTCCACAGGGATCCGTCCACAGTGAACCGTCAGCAGGGGCCCTTCAAAATGACTCCCTTCAAAAAGGACCCGTCCAAAGGGGCTAGTCAACAGGGACCAGTCCCAAGGAGCAAATCAACAGGGATCAATCAAAAGGGGTTATCGCCTCAAGGTCTGTCATACCCCTCTTTGATCATTGGTTTGCCTATTTTCACACATTCTTGCATCCACTCTTGCACCCACTTTTGCACCCACTCTTCCTCTCACTTTAAGGAGAATGTTTTTGTGTAATAAAAAGTAATGTCCAGCCACCCACCGCCATTCATCTGTGACGTCATAGCCAGTCTCAAAGCAAGTCTAAACTTGTAGAACAGGTCATGTGACAAGGTTAGGTTAAGTGACTGACATAATTTGGATAAATGCATGGGCCCGTCCACAGGGACCAGTCAAAAATGACTTCCTTCATAAAGGACCCGTCCAAAGGGGCCGGTCAACAGGGGCTAGTCAACAGGGACCAGTCTAAAGGGACAAATCAACAGGGATCAATCAAAAGGGGTTATCACCTCTAGGTCTACCAATCACGCCTACTATCAATCGCGTCTACTATCAATTACGCCTACTATCAATCGCGCCTACTATCAATCGCGCTTACTAATCGCGCCTACTATTTATTGCGCCTAATATCAATCACGCCTACTACCAATCGCGCCTAATATCAATCGCGCCTACTATCAATCGCACCTACTATCAATAACGTCCACTACCAATCGCGCCTACTATCAATCGCGCCTACTACCAATCGCGCCTACTATCAATCGCGCCTACTATCAATCGCGTCTAATAATAGCGCCTGCTATCAATAGCGCCTACTATCAATCGCGCCTACTATCAATCGCACCTACTATCAATCGCGACTACTACCAATCGCGCCTACTATCAATCGAGTCTACTAATAGCGCCTGCTACCAATCGCGCATACTATCAATCGCGCCTACTATCAATCGCATCTACTATCAAAAGCGCCTACTATCAATTACGTCCACTACCAATCGCGTCTACTATCAATCGCGTTTACTAATAGCGCCTACTATCAATCGCGCCAAAAGGAAAGTTAATGATGAGTGGACATGAACATTGAAAAGGATTGAGGAAATGGTATTTCTTTGTATTCTATTTTGTAAAGCCATATATGTTGTGAAATAAAAACAAGGTTTACAAGATCACTATGTCTTTTAATTTTAAAATGGTGATAGCCATTTCTTTATTTTCATTTTTTCACACATGAATATTTACAATTTCCACTTTTCATTTTTTTACATTCTCCTTGTTTAGTTTACACATTCTGTACATTTTTGTTGTTGTGAAATAAAAACAAGGTTTACCAGATCACAATGTCTATGAATTTTAAATTGGTGATAACTATTTCACTTTTTCACACATGGAAATTTACAATTTCCACTTTACATTTTTACATTTCCCTTGTTTAGTTCACACATTCTGTACATTTTTTAAAAATCTTTTTCGTAATATACAAAAGCAAACATTTTACACTAAAATGTATTACTTATCTTATTTTTACTAAACTACAGTAGCCTAACATTATACATTCTACTTACAGTTTTTTACAAAAACATATTACAATATAAAACACACTACAAATATTACAATATAGTGATCATTAGACTTAAGTAAAGTAATAGTCGTCAATGCGACTGTTTCCCCAAGCAAAAGTATCAAATGTGTTGGGTATAATGAATCGTTTGTTGTCTTCATTACTTAAAGCAACTTTGTTCAGCAAACTGGTATGTAGCTGATGATTTTAACTTCTAAATACACTCATTTTCTTATATAATACAGGTGGGTTACTAACTATACAGTTTTTATAATCACTTATATCTAACTCTTTACTAACAACATTCTTTTCCACTCCTTTTAATTTTTTTACTACTACATCATCAATTTCATATAGCTGTATGATTTAGATTTTGTGCCTACAAAGGTGTCTATAATAACACCAGCACATTCATCCTTAAATTTCCCAAGAACCTTTTTGTTTACTAAAGGTAAATGGTAAATATTATCCTTGGGGTAGTCACTTGTATCAAACCTATTTAGCTCAGTTTTGATATCCTCGTAAAAATCATCAGTTTTAAACTCATAAATAAAAGAATCTGTGTCTGTGTCGAGTAATTTAGCATTATCAAGATAGTTTTTCTTTACATAATCATAGAGAAATTCATACATAAGTGTTTTTGATAATTCCAGAATGGTGTAACCCACATATATGGGTTTGTTGTAAGTTACTTTAAGACGATTCATTTGTATTACAACTAAATCCTCATGAATAATTGAACAGCTATGAAAGTTAGGCTTGCTTATTAAGTTGCTCGCACCATACCTTTTACCATCATTCTCCCACTTTGTTATCAGTTTTACATCAACTCGTTTATCAACATTCTCCATAGTCTTTCCAAAAACACTATTATTCATGAGTTTATAAAAATCTTTTTCAAACGCGTTTGTTGACTGTGTTCTTAAATTATTGTTTAGATCAATATACGGGTTGAGCCATGCTGACTGATGAAATTGCAATACGCGATGAATTTTAGTTAATTTCAATCCATGCTGTAGACACTGTTTCAAGTTTTGATAATGTATTACATATTTACATTTATCATTTACATTAGCAATTAACATTTTTGTTCGTGATGTGATGTATGGAGATTTCATATTCTCAGGACAAAATGGTAAATCATTATGATCATCATGTAACACTTTAGGGTACTCAAGATTTACCTCTAAAATATATCCTTTATCATCGTTATCATTAAGAGTGTCAACATGTAAGACATCAATTTCAGCTTGTGTCAGCCAGCGAAAATCTTTCAGTGGTAGATATTGACTCATAGCCCAACCATATTGGTTATTTGCATCGAGGTAGACAATATACTTTGACTCTTCACAAGGGTTGTAGCTAGGCATGTATTTATTATTCGCTTTAGAGTACCGTCCACTACATTGGCTTAATCCACCTCGAATTGATGATTTTATAAAATTGATCATGTCTATATCAGTCATTAATTCTAAACCGGGTGAGTTAGCCGTGGTGGTTACGGAATGACTAATAGCAGTCGCTCACATCCGGGAGGCGAGGAGGTTCGAATCCCCTCGCCGGCAACCTTGAAGATGGTCTTCTGTGGTTTCCCATCGTCCTTCCAGGCAAATGCCGGGGTTGGTCCCTCACTATAGGCCACAGCCGCTACCTTCCAACTCCTCGCCCTTCCCTTCCAACTTTCCTCCCCAACGGTACTTGTAGCTCACCCATTGGGTGTCCGTCTCGAAGCAGCTACAAAACTGGTGAGCCGAACATGTCCTCGGACACTCCCGGCACTAAATGTCATACACTAAAAAAAATTAATTCTAAATTTACTTTGTTTTTTTTTTCAACATTGAACTGAAACTTAACCCAGGAGCAGTGAAATACTGACAAGGATCAAGGTCATAAGTTTCCATACAAACATTCCGAAAATTTTCAAAAACATCTGCTAATAACAACACATCTGTCTTCAAATATAGGTCTGAAAATTCTCCTAAAGTTTGAATGTCAAACTGTGCCCATACACGTTGTGCATGTAAATATTCCTGATCACTGATATGACTTGTGTTTAAGTAACTGTAAAATGCATCTTTCGGTGGTAAAGAACACTCCTCAAGACGTTCCACACAGTTAATATATTCATAAGGGAATATGCCCTTTTGACGACTCAAATTAAAATCATCTTCTTAAGAAAGACACGTTGAATTTCATGAAACTGATCGGATTTTAAATTACTAGCCAGCTTATCAAGACTACTCGACATAAAGCGGAATGAATCTAAAAATCGCAGTTTAATGTTTTTAATGTTAGTTTTAATGTATTTTGTGAACGATATGTATTGTTCCTTATTATTTGCAATCACATCAATTTTCACTACTGAAGCTCCAAATTCTTTAACGATAAAGTGGTTATCGTATTTGCTACCGTTGTGTAGAATGACCGGAATTAATTTACTTACTCTATAATTTAAATTACATTCTTGGTGAGCAGCACCACGATATTTTCCTGTTAAATGGTCATGGTCGCGAACCCTGTCTGTATATAAACATTCACCACATATAAAACAATTAGTTTCAGTTTCAAAATTCATTTGCTCTAGTGAAGTTAGTGGCTCCATTGGAATGATCGTATTTAAATTAGAGGCTATACGGATGGCACCTTTCTCAAGCCTTTCCATAAAAACTTTGTGTGCATCAGGTCCTCTTAGAGCTCAAACTTATTTAAAGAGTCATCATAACTACATTTAATATAATATGCAAAGCTAAAAGGTTCATGAATGTGAGTAGTGTTGGTGAAAGGTTGGGCTGGACTCGATGAACATGTATTGAATGGTTTTAGCAAAGCCTCGAAGTCAGCATTTATAACAAATGGTACTCGAAGCTGTTTCTCACAATCCTTAAATTTTAGAATATTACTTTTAGGAGTCGGTAATACCGTACACACATGATTACACCCCCACTTTTGATGTTGAGTTAGTTGATCCTCTTTTCTGAAATATAGCAAACAACCATCACACAACCACTTTTTACCATCGTGTTTTGAAACTTGATTACCAAAAAGTCTACTGAAATGTTTTATCCAACAATAGTGAGCATTTTCACCTTCAGTTATGTATAGTTAATTTACATGAGCATCCTTTTTTTCCTGAGTATAATATAGAGGACCTACTATTCTCTTATTTTCAATTCCATAAACATTAATACTTACATTGTTCAGCTCTTCAAAACGTTGAATGTCTTTTATCGCCATAGGAAATTCTATTTCTTTTAAATCTAACACTGAAGAATAGTGAGGATAAGATGACGTTCTATTCTCATGCATCACTGCTGGATGGAGAGCTGAGGTTACAGCCCACGCAAAACATGCGTCATCATTATTCAAAACGTTCACAACAGCTGTCTTTCGTTTAATCCATCCTGGCAAATCAATGTATGAAGATGCTCGAAGGGGGATTTATTTATTCAGGTTGGTTTCTAAATAAAGTACTTCAACCAACGCCCAGCCTGACTCCCTTTCCTGGAACTCTTCACTCTTCACAATGATAGCACTTGAAATATTTTGGTATATATCACTAATATTAGTTGATTCGCTAACAATTATGTTTTTTAGCCTACTTTCGATTTTTGCAAAAAATGAAAGTAGACTTATGAGATCAACACAGGGCGAAAAAAGTGTGTCTGTCTGTGTGTGTGTATGTGTGTGTGTGAGTCTGTGTGTGTGTGTGTCTGTGTGTCTGTGTGTGTGTGAGTGTGTGTACTCTGAATGTCTGTCCCCCCCTATCAATTCGAACACGGTGAATGCGAATTGAACGAAATTTGGTACAAAGGTAGCACTAGCAAAGGACACTTCAGTGTCATGTTTTATATCGCCGCCATCTTGACGGAAACGTAATGGCGGCCACACAAATGTTCAAAGCTTAAATCAAATTACGACTAACCTAATCATCCGATCTCTACCAAATTTTGCAACTACATACCTTTATGGGGGGAGCATCCTTTGACCAAACCAATAGGTCATCAGCGTAATAGTTTGCGGATGGCGGCCATCTTTGTGTGAAAATCGATTCCCCCTATTAATTCGAACACGGTGCAACCGAATGGAACGAAATTTGGTACAGAGGTAGTACTAACAAACGGCACCTTAGTGTCATGTTTTATATCGCCGCCATCTTGACGGAAACGTAATGGCGGCCACACAAATGTTCAAAGCTTAAATCAAATTACGATTAACCTAATCATCCGATCTCTACCAAATTTTGCAACTACATACCTTTATGGAGGGAGCATCCTTTGACCAATCTAATAGGTCATTCACCTGATAGTTTGCGGATGGCGGCCATCTTTATGTCAAAATTGATTCCCCCTATTAATTCGAACACGGTGGAACCGAATGGAACGAAATTTGGTACAGAGGTAGCACTAGCAAAGGGCACCTCAGTGTCATGTTTTATATCGTCGCCATCTTGACTGAAACGTAATGGCGGCCACACGAATGTTCAAAGCTTAAATCAAATTACGATTAACCTAATCATCCGATCTCTACCAAATTTTGCAACTGCATACCTTTATGGAGGGAGCATCCTTTGACCAATCTAATAGGTCATTCACCTAATAGTTTGCGGATGGAGGCCATCTTTATGTCAAAATTGATTCCCCCTATTAATTCGAACACGGTGGAACCGAATGGAACGAAATTTGGTACAGAGGTAGTACTAGCAAAGGGCACCTCAGTGTCATGTTTTATATCGCCGCCATCTTGACTGAAACGTAATGGCGGCCACACGAATGTTCAAAGCTTAAATCAAATTACGATTAACCTAATCATCCGATCTCTACCAAATTTTGCAACTACATACCTTTATGGAGGGAGCATCCTTTGACCAATCTAATAGGTCATTCGCCTAATAGTTTGCGGATGGCGGCCATCTTTGTGTCAGAATCGATTCCCCCTATTAATTCCAACACGCTGAAACCAAATGGAACGAAATTTGGTATAGAGGTAGCACTAGCAAAGGGCACCTCAGTGTCATGTTTTATATCACCGCTATCTTGATGGAAACGTAATCGCGGCCACCCAAATGTTAAAAGCTAAAATGTAATTACGACCAACCTAATAATCTAGTCTCTACCTAATTTTGCAACACCATATCTTTATGTGGGAAACATATTCTGACCAAACTGCAAGAACATCAGCCCAATAGTTTGCAGATGGTGGCCAAGTATGTGTGCAAATCGATTCCCCCTATCAATTCAAACACGGTGAAACCGAATTGAACGAAATTTGGTACAGAGGTAGTACTAGCAAAGGGCACCTCATATTCATGTTTAATATCCCTATAGCACGTTGTATTTCAACAAGCTCCTACAACCAACATTCAATCATACTCCTTGAAAAGGACAAAGAGTTATAACAATACCCATGCATTTAGGAGAAAGTAGGCTATATGTTCTTTACTGAACATCTTGTTGTATTAAAAGATTTGATATCCGTAATTTCACCTTCGCTCCCAGTTTTTACATAGAGTCCAAAAAGTTCAAAATTCATTTTCATTGTTTAATGCTCTAATAAAACATTACCTACCAAGCCAAACACAGTAGGTTGAACATTTTTTAAAAATGATTCAATACTTTAAGTTTTTTCTTAATATAGAGTCTATAACTAGCAATTCGACTTTTAAATGCATTACCAATTTGTTGAATATTTCCAGAATTTCTTTCATGGCAAGTGTTATTTTTATGTTGAATACTGCGTAAATGTCCATGAATGATTGATAAATGTATATCAATATTACATACATCACAATGTGTTATTGAAGGTTCACCATTCTTCTTTCTTTTTGTTGCACAACTATTTTCACAATCTTGAGAACGTTTACGCTTTTGAGCATCACATTCATTTAAAGGTTCCGTGCTAGTTGATGGTTTTACAGTTTTTAATTCCTGTTGTTCCCCATGTACTTCAACCATGTGGGATTGATATCGCTTTACAGCAGTAAAACCAAGTTCACAAACTAAACACGAAAATGGTGCAGTACCGACATGTTTTAAATTTACATGTCGTGTAAGTCTATCCTGTCTGTTAAATGTTGTAGCACAATGACTGCATACAAACATTTTCTGATTATGTTTTGTACTTGCATGACGTTGAAGGCTGTCAGGTCTTGAGAACTGTTTCTTACAGTCACCACACTTGAATATGATGATTACTTTCCAAGTTAACTATAAAAGAAAGAAATCATCAATGTTAATAAAATATAAAACAAAGTACAATATAAATAGTTTAATTATATTCCAGTCAATGGTTATAGCAGGGTATCTAAATCGATCTGTGAACTCCTAGCAAGTCTAACTTCATGTAGTTATAACTGGGGGTTACTATATACCACTGTCACTGACACCTAGTGGTGAACGTTGGAACTTGATAGAGTGGTAGAAACCAGCGGTCGCCAGTTAAGTGAGCTAAGTGTGGTGTCATAGCCAGTCTTAAAGCAAGTCTAAACTTGTAGAACATGTCACGTGATAGAAACCAGCAGCCACCAGTTAAGTGAGCTAAGTGTGACGTCATAGCCAGTCTTAAAACAAGTTTAAACTTGTAAAACCTGTCACGTGATAAGGTTAAGTTAGGTAAAGTTAGATTATGTTACGTGAACTGAAGTTAAGTCTTTAAATATTCCCTCTGTCACTGACACCTAGCAATAGAGTGGTAATCAAAATCTAACCTACAAAATTAGCTTTACACACCATGGTCAAGTAGTTCCAACTTTTCACTGCCAAATATACCATTTTCACTAACATGTAGTGGTGAACATTGGAAAATATCACTCTAACTGTTTAAGAGTTATTAGAGGGGGCACTTACCTTTTTATAATTTATCAACTGCTGTCACTGAATTAACAGATTGTAGGAATCTGGTAACCTACAGGTACCCAATTATCTGTAAACAAATCAATCAATCAATCAATAAATACATTCCAATCAATATCTTCAACATCAATTAGTAATAAAAGACTACAATCCATTAATAATAAGTACTTACCATGCAAAATAATTTAATGATTTTCTACCAAAAAGCCTTTTTTTCAACTCTTGAGCAGTAATAGAGCACTGTCCACTCAAAGCGAGTAATAAAGACTGACAGTAGGGAAATATATGACACCCCTCTTATATAAACTCTCATCGCTCGTGTCAGCAGATTTTTGCAGATCATTGCAATTCCTTTCCCAATACAGCTGAGAGTCCAAAGTACACTAGGAACACCTGTGTGGTATCCAATGACTGCTGACTTTTCATGATCATCACCCATTGTCTTTATCAACACCTGAGGTTTCAAATTACTGCAGCGTCAGTCATAGCAACCGCAGTGTGCGCTCTCTGGCATGTCAGCAACATGACACCGGAAGGAACACCTGTGTAATATCCAATAACTGCTAACTTTGCATGATCATCACCCATTGTCTTCATGAACACTTGCGGTTTCAAATTACTGCAGCGTTAGTCATAGCAACAGATCTGCGCACTCTCTGCCATGTCTGTAATATGACACAGGAAATATAACAAGACGTCTTACTGCACGTGCCATCTCCACAGTTTTAACACCTTATGAACATGTATTATTCTCTTTCAACTACAAATGACTCGTTAGAACACATCCATCTACCAAGTTAGATCCCTTGTATGTTCACATGTATTTCGTCACTTTCCTTTCATATCGTTATCCCATTATAGTAGTGGGGGATTAGTGAACAACGTTAATTCAACACATTGCTTTACACGCAAATGTAGTTAGGCCCTTTGACATAATTTAAATAAATGCATGGGCTAGTCCATAGGGATCAGTCCAAAGGGGCTCATCCACAAGGACTCGTCCACAAGGACCTGCCCACAAGGACTCGCCCACAAGGACTCGTCCACAAGGACCTGTCATCAATAACCTGTCAACAAGGTCTCGTCCACAAGGACCTGTCCACAAGGACTCGTCCACAAGGACTTGTCCACATGGACTCGTCCACAAGGACTCGTCCACAAGGACTTGTCCACAAGGACCTGTCAACAACGACCCGTCAACAATGACCTGTCAACAATAACCCATCAACAGGGGCCCGACCACAGGGGCTCATCAACAATAACAGGGGCTCTCGCCTCAAGGCCTAACATGCCCCTCTTTGTTTATCTGTTTGCCTATCGACAAGCACCACTTAGAAAACGTTTTGATGACCCTCGTGGGTTGGGTTAGGTTAGGTTACACTACAGCCACCTTCTTTAAAAAGCCCACCCTCTTCAAAAGCCATGAGTGGACATGCGTAAAAAACAAAAACAAGCATGTTAATTCATAGTGGCTTTCCACTGAACACATGCACTTTATGTAGAACAACGTTTAATTCCATATTGACATTCAAACTCTCACATGTTACACTTGGAAAGAGAGATTCTCTAAAAAATTACAATTTCACCCCCTAGTAGGGGTAGGTTTTATTTTGGGGTGGAAATATGTTATCCAATGGAAAGGGGGTGTTATCCCGAGTTCAATGACACCTCGTACAAGTCTCTAGCCTGATTGGTTCGCGAGATATTGCCATTTTAGTATTCCAGCGGTGGAGCGATGGCGGTGGGTGTAGAACTGTCCAAAACACACTACTAACTAGTTCCAACTTTTGCTATCAAACGCCACCGTCAACGACCAACTAGTCAAGAACTTGGTTACTAGATGCCACCGCAGTCAGCTCCTGGCGGCGAACGTTAGAACCTAAGAGCGTTAGTCAAATATAACCTATAATTTAGCTTTACACAAGTGTCATTGGAGGAAGATTTCCATGCCATAAATCTATGACATGGGACCGACGGCTTTACTTTCCCTCCGAAGGAAGGCATACTGAGGAATTTTTAACGCTCCTAAAAAATCCGTCGACTTCGGCCGGGTTTGAACCCGTGACCTTGGCAATAGAAGCCCAGCGTGCTACCAACTACGCCACCGAAGCCGCCAAAGAGAGGGTGAGCACGGTCCTCTACTGACTATTTTCGTTCAGTTTGTGCTATGACCTCACGGCGTACTTGAGGAGGGTCTATGCCTGCCAGTGAATGTAGTTTGACGACAGGATTATTATTATTATTATTATTATTATTATTATTACTATTATTTTATTTTATTGATGCAAAGCTTAGTTAGCATGCATTTCCAATTCCCCACCAATAGAACTTCCCTACCCTGACTTCAAAGACCACGATGAAGCTGTTACCTCATGGTTATACAGCATGCCAGCCAGATCTCGTTCCTGACGATTTCTCTTGTCTGACCGGGCTTTATTCTGTACCCAGCAACGAGGACAGCAAATAAACAAGTGTGGCTAGAAATAAACAGATCATCATAAACTGTAGTTATGACCTGAGCTACAAGAGGACTTGGTCAACCACCTCCAAGCACTTCCCTTCTCTTGTATCAGGTGGATCAGCGACAGTGTTCCACTCACGATTCAAAAGTTGTGGGTTCAATTCTTAGCTAAGACAGTCACATTTTTTTTGGAGAAATGGCTTCAAAGCTCTGTATACAGAATGGTGAAGACTAATAATATTTTTTTATTTATTTAGCGTATAGCTTTTAGTTCCGGTAGTGTCCGAGGACATGTTCGGCTCGCCAGAGGCTGTAGCTGCTTCAAGCGGACACCCATAGGGTGAGCTACAAGTTCCGTTCAATTTCAAGTAGTTCCAACTTTCGCTACCAGATATCACTGACACCCAGTGGTGAACGTTCTGGCTTTACGTCCCCTTTAACTACTGTGGTTTTTAGAGTCGCAAGGGTGCCGGATTTTTGCCCCGTAGGGGATCCTTATCGTGCCAGTAATTCTACTGAAACGGATCCCTCACATGTTCACACCCTCAAATGAAATCTGACTGCGCCAGGATTCGGTCGTGCCACAGCAGGTGAGAACATTACCGCTGAGCCACGCTGCCAGTCGAATGGTAAAGACCCAGGGCATTTCGAGTGGCACACTATCGGCTCGATAAAGAGCTCTCGTATAACAATTGGTGACTACAAGACCAGCCACTGGTCATCTAACACTGTTCTTTATTCTAGTTTCTCTGATATATAAATAAATAAACAAATAAATAGATAAATAATAATAAATAACAGTTATTTTTTGAGTTTCTGTATTAGAAACGTGTGATCGATTGAGCAATCATTGCCTGCTCCATCGACGTTATGAACGTATGGTTCACGATATGAGTTTCGGTCGACTTGGTTCAAATTCACTTTCGCATGATATCACTGTTTCCGCTTGCCACCAGGGCAAATAGATAGCTCTGCTGTAACGGTGGCCAACGCCAGTATTTATTAGCTTGTGAAGGAAGAGGAACATCTCGATAAAATCCTTCCTTACTGAGGATTGGCATTTAGCCACGACCTGCCTTACGACGCACCCACAATTATCCACAGTGGTGAGCACATACGTTTGGGTGGTAATCCTGAGTTATAAACCAGAGCGGTGAGCAAGACCACAAATAGTTTTTGACGTTGCTATTGTTATAGTTGGGGTATGGACCTAACGAAGTGCGAACTTCTACTCCATGAACTAAATAGAATAAAGATATGCGTGTAACACCTCGTTGACCAGCCGTGTAGTTACAACCGCCTCTGGGTTGGAAAAAAAGTTCGTGTTGTTTCGTTTGCGGCGCTTGAACATCGTGGTCATCTAGCCCCATGTATATACTTGGCTGTGTATGCATATATGTATGTATGTATGTATGTATGTATGCATGCATGTATGTATGTATGTATGTATGTATGTAGAATTTGTCTGATAACCTGAGTTATTGTGGTGTCTGTATTAGTTTGTACATTTAAAATTCACGGTATTGGGAAGGATGCGGCCGTGGCCTTAAGTTAGGAACCACCCCAGTAGAAGTGGGGGAAAACCACGAAAAACCACTTCCAGGATGACTAAGGTGGGATCAAACCCACCTCTTCTCAGTTAGGCCTATGCCTTGAGGGTACCCCGTTTAAGCCCTCAGACCAGAATAACATTTATTGGCAGACCTCAGGGTAGACAATGATAAGTGCTAGCCAATACACCAGGAAGTGGAGAAAATAGTATGCCTTCAAGGTAATTATTATTATTATTATTATTATTATTATTATTATTATTATTATTATCATCGGTTGTTGTTGTTGTTTTATTTATTTTAGGGTCATAGACTTCTTGATCACATCCATGTGCACTTGGGCTTGTGTAGATGAACAGTACTGTTTGTAGAAAGTGAAAGATCCACGACCACGGAGGACTCCACCTAAAATACCTGTGGTGGAGATTAAATTTGGTTTTCTAGTCACCTAATGTGATACAAGAATGTTTTCGAATTGTTAACGCCCTTCATAACTCTTCCTGTCCCGGGCGGAATCAAATCTACGTTCGTGGATTCATGAGAAAAATAATCTTATTATTAATACATAGCTTACTACAGCCAAAATCGGAGGGGTTGGATTCCCGACTCTTCCGAGGAATTTAAATTAATTATGAGGGTAAACTCAACCTCGTGAGGCAAAACAGAGAAGAGTTGTGTTCGATTCCAACCTCAGCTGTCCCAGAAGTAGAGTTCCGTTGTTACCCACTTCTCTCCAGACAAATATCAAAATGGTTTCTAACTTTAGTCCACAGCCACCTCCTTCCAAATCTTCGACTCAATTACGAATGCACCCCACTACTACAGCCATCACAATGGCAGAGGTTGTCAGACAGATTCCGCAAACACCCAAATACTTGGGACTACAGGACTACCATATCGCAAAGCTCCAAAATTAATCGATAACTACACTACTGTTTGTAGAAAGTGAAACACCAAGAACAAGAGAAGTGACCACATTGCACTTTATACCACAGATTAGGGACATGACAATACATTACTGATTCGGAGCACAGTGTTGACGGTCGATCTTCAGTACGGCGTCGCGCCACCACGTGCTGCTCTCAGAGCCGCTAGACGTCGTGGCATGGAATCATACAGCGCTTGAATACGCTGCTGGGGAATACCGTCTCACGCGGTTTGTAGGCGCGTCCACAAAGCATCAACAGTGGTGGCAGGTGGACCTAAACGAACAAGTTGCCAACCGACCATATCCCACACATGTTGGATGGGCGACATGTCAGCCAAGAGTTCTAGCCGCTACGTAACGAGGTGGACACACTACTTGTACTTTACACGTCCTAATAGCAATAAGTCTTTATTTCTCAACATAGTGGTCGTGAAAATCCAATTCGTGGAATCTATGTTAAACCTATGGGTTGCGTTTTCCTTTTATCTCCTTTAAGTACAAACTTTTTCCTTTTTTAAAAGTCGATTTTCCCCTCCAGGTTGGTTTTTCACGAACTCAGCGAGGGATCCCACCACTACCACCTCTACGGGCAGTGTCCTGGAGCTTGGAACATCTGGTCGGGGATACTACTAGGGAGGTGGGATCAGCACCTCGCCTAGGCGGCCTCGCCTGCAAAGCAAACAGGGGCCTCATGAGGGATGGGAAGGGAAGATTGTGAGGGATAGGCAAGGAAGAGGGAAGGAGGTGGCCGTGGCTTTACAGTAGGTACTGTCCCCGTTAACCTGGATAGTAGGCTGTCAGATATCCGCCCCCTCAATCGGATTGCCAATTATCAATTGCACCGGCACAGCTACATCAATGAAAATGGCACTGACAGATACTATCGAGATAAGAGCACAGAAGTTCACAGGAAATCATTGTGGAACACACCAAAATAGACGGGGGTTCATACTTACCGTTACTTACCTCTTAATTATCTCGGGGTTTGAGTTGACAACAGGATCACTAAAGTCTGTTCACACAATAACCTCCACCATGACATTTAAAAATGAACCAGAAACGAAGACGAGAACTTTGAACTGTACAAAAGCTTTATTTCTAATAAAGGGTATGATTTTGATAACACAACAAAATCAACGTGGCTATCAGAAGCCCAAGTCAATCTGACTACGTCCTCAGTAGGACTTGCAAAAATTATCATACAACATGATATGAAACATACTAGCTCCCAAGAGCTCCAAATAACGTAATATTCATAACACTATTGGATTGGAAAAGGACGTAAGGGTGTAACATATATAGAGCATTTGGTTTCCTTTTAATAAACAAGAGAATGGTATTTATAGTCGCAAGGCCGGAGTGTGGACGACCTCACACTGATAACCAGATGTTGGCCCAGCTGCGAGCTCCCCTTGAACCTGTTGCATACTGGTTGAATGGACTCCCTTCTCACATGCTGTGTTACGTAACATACAGCTTGCTCTCTCAAACTTTTAAATGTCTACAAGACAACTCACATTATATTTACGCAAATCTTTCAAGTACTTTGCTCACATCCTATTGAATCATTATATTAATTCCCTAAATTTGTTAACTTCAATCCAAATGTTTAATTAGCTCTTAAATGTTTATAACAAAATCACATAAATTATTTATAACAATTAGAAATTGTTTATAATATTTGTCAAAGACAATAAAAATATTATAAGCACGTCTTTGACATCACTCTCGTTCCATATTATTTTCAAAAAATATTTACAGCAATTATTTACAATATTAACATTTAAATTTGTTTAAATTATTAATTTCAGAAATACATTGACCACATGTTCATTCGGTTGGTAATTTTCATAATCGTGATTAATATAATCGACCAATGAAGGTTAGTTATACATTTTAATGTCACAATCTGGTTTAATAAAGGTTTTAATAATGATTTGTGACGGCAACCTTCATTCAAAATCTTATCTCAAATTCTTTCAAAACTCGTGTTAATTATAACAGTAATTCACTTGATTTATTTTCAACGAACTATGACAATCTTACTCCAGCGGAAAATCCTTCGCTAACAAGTTAATGCACAAACTGCATTAAAAATATGCCCAAAATCATCATATATTATTCTATATGGCATTCAACTTTCACATAACTTACAACACTTCCACAAATAATTCTTTAACATTAATTCCTGTGGGAACTTCCTTCATATTCAAGGGCATTATACCTCAGCGACTTTCAACACGCGCTGCACTAGCGATTATACATTCATAGTTCCACTTAAAATTTTTTATAATCATTAATTGTTTCAAAACTGTTTTTCTATTTAACCTTCGTGGATTTCATTCATGAACCGAAATGAAGTCAAAACTTGCCAATCACAAACAAATTTAATAGTGAATACGCTTATATACGCCTGTCTGGTCTATCAAAATTTTAAGATTACCATCTTAAAAGAAATTGTAGTATGAAAATACTATCTTCAAATAAAGTGCGACAAAAATGCAAAGTAGTCGAATAGAATCCAATTAGACTGGGGAATGCAAACATCGTTCTATAAATCTCTAATTGAGAAAAACTCCTAACAAAAGTACTTGACCTTAATGCATTCAATAATTCATTATTAAAGTTACTCTTTCACAAAAGTGTCTATAATGCAATGTTCATTCATAACTGACGATAAATATCTGTGTTGCAATCAATACAAATAACGACTAGTATTTCCAAGATCGTCGACAACGTAAGAGATTTTAACGCTCTAAAATCATTTAAATGTTCTTCCTTCTTGATGATGACAGAAAATTGGTCAAAGTAATTAAACTGGGGTTGAATTACTTTAATAAAATGACACGCTGTCTGAATTTAAATCTGCCATTAAAAATCATTAACTTACAGTCAAATCGTGACTACAAAAATATTAATTACTGAAAATTCTAAATATCAGTCTCAACTGATTCAAAATCATTAACTATGCCCATGACATAACAATGTCTTAATAAATCGTCGAAAAATGCAAAACTCATCAAGGTGTACTGAGAATATGAATCTCAACAAGAAAATAGGGCAAAAATAACATGAGGATAAAAATATGGGAAAAATGGTTGCTCAAACATCATTAATATACTCAAATACAATAAACGTTCACGACTACCTTATCTGCCGATTGACGTTCCAGAGGAAAATTCCCCAAAGAAGACTGCTGATGGATCCATTTCACCACGTTAAAGTTGAGCTCCATCCTCGAAATAGGAAATAGCACCCTCGGAGAATCGAACTGCTTCCTTCTCCGTGAATCGCTCTGCTCCTCGAAGACGAATAGACATCCTTCCGGCAATAATCTTCTTTGTGAGTCGGGTCCACCCTGACCTCTCTTGAAAAATTCCCTGAAGTTCCAGTAGACAATCGCCATGAAGTTTTGTAGAAATTTCCGAAGAAATTATTCATATTCAGAGTATGAAATTGTTTCTATGGCTGTTCGATGGTATTCAGCCTTTAATTACGAAACATGGGTGTAGATGGTATTCACCGCATGTTCGCTTGTGTGGAATAGCAATTAGCGAAGTTCCATGTCGCTATCTTACTCCGTTGAAGTATGTCCCAATTGCAATAAGCGCCTTAACCTTCCATCTGCTCTTCGGTTGTAGTGTTAGAAGAACAAACTGCCGTATTCAATTGCTCCATAATACCGTATCGTTGTGTAACCAAGCAATCTGAAGTCTTTCTATTCCACTCGCAGCGTCAGCCGTTGCGTTGATTCTGGCTTCACAAAAGTGCTTCTCTTGTGGCGAGATAATCACTTTTCTCAGTCGTATAAAACTGCTAATATCTTTCGAACTAATCGGTCGAAATTGTTCAGCTTTTCTCTATAACTGCATGTAGCACTGCACAATACAATTAGCTTATCGTAGACCGCTAACTGTTCAAAGCTAAACTTGTAGAAGCTTTCTAAGGTCCGTTTCAACTTCACCTAGTTTGACCTGGATCTCGTTAATATAGTGGCCTCGCCACACGCTATAAAGACGATTCTTTTCACTGCTGTTCACTTCGACGTCTCACTATAATGAATGTATAAGAAAAGAACTTTCACAAATATACTTCGATGCTCTGAGAATGAGATCTCAGAATGATCAGAGAACGAAAGGAGACTCCTCTCTTCTGCGCAAGCCCTTTTATTAACTTCACGAGGGGCGTTTCCATCCCTTCCAAAGCGTGATACTACGTCATCGCTAAAAGTTCTAACTTCGTTAATACATGACGGATTTTCAAAATTCAAAAACTGAAAATAAATTTCACCAAAATTCCAAATCGATGCTTTTACTGCAAAAGGATTTCCACAATTCTGCATTCCAAAAGTAATAAAAATACCATAGTTTCATCAATCTCCGTCTTCCTTTAAACTATCGTTGATTGGTTCATGCCTCTCCTCCAATAGCATAGTTTCTTCCTCAGCCGAATTCCTCGTTTCCTGCGACTGCGTCGTAAATCTTGGAACATTCTCGACTAAAAGCTGACGTCACTGAGAATCTCAGCTCAAGTAACCTGCTGGTATAACATTTACGTCATCCGTGCTTACGTCATGACTACCCACGTCATAACTATGACAGCCATAACTTTCCTTATAATTTCAAATATTGCCACCGTGGTCTCTACATAATTCAATTACGGGGGCAGTACTATCCCCGCATTTGCCCGAAGACGAAGTGGGAAACCACGGAAAACCACTTCGAGGATGGCTGAGGTGGGAATCGAACCCCCTCTACTCATTTGGACCACCCGAGGCTGAGAAGACCCCGTTCCAGTCCTCATACCACTTTTCAAATTTCGTGGCAGAGCCGGGAATCGAACCCAGGACCTCCGGGGTGGCAGCTAACGACGCTGACCACTACGCAACGGAGGCGACTATGTACAAATTTACTGTGCCAAAATATAATTCCAGTATGTTTGCAATATGAGATCTCAGACAATGTTGTTGTTTGAGTCTTCAGTCTTTTGACTGGTTTGATGCAGCTCTCCATGCCTCCCTGTCCTGAGCTAATCGTTTCATCTCTACATAGCTACCACACCCTACATCCGAGGCAATCTGTTTAACATATTCTAACCTTGGTCTACCCCTACAGTTCTTGTCCTCGACCCTTCCTTCCATAACTAAGCTTGCTATTCCTGGGTGTCTTAGTATGTGTCCTACCAACCTATCTCTTCTCTTCATTAGCAGTCGCCAGAAACATCTCTCCTCTCCCACTCGTCTTAATACCTCTTTGTTTGTAACCCTATCTACCCATCTGATCTTCATCATTCTCCTGTAGCACCACATTTCAAATGCTTCAATTCTCCTCTTTTCTGCTGCACCAATAGTCCAAGTTTCACTTCCATAGAGCGCCACGCTCCAGACAAAGGCTTTCAAAAATGACTTCCTAATACCTAAATCTATATTCGATGTCAGCAGATTCCTTTTTTGTAGGAATGCTTTTCTTGCCTGAGCCAACCTACTTTTTATATCCTCTTTGCTTCGTCCATCACTGGTTATTCTGCTTCCTAAGTAGCAGAAATCTCCTACTTCCTTCAGCTTTTCACCTGCCAATTTGATCTCCATAGAGGTTTCTGATTTATTTCGGCTGCATTCCAGTATTTTTGTTTTACATTTATTAATTTTCATCATGAATTCTTTCCGTAAGACGGAGTCCATACCATTCAAAAACTCATTCAAATCCTCAGGCTTGTTGGCCAAGATGACGATGTCATCAGCAAATCTCAGAGTTGAAATTATTTCTCCTTGAATCTTCACTCCCACTTTAAATTTTTCTCTAATTTCCTTCATTGCTTGTTCAATGTAAAGATTGAAAAGTATGGGTGATAAGTTGCAGCCTTGCCTTACACCTTTCTGAATACCAGCTTCTCTCTCATGTCCTTCAACTCGAATGACTGCTGTCTGGTTTCTGTATAGATTGTATATCACCCTCCTATCCCTGTACTTTATTCCAATCGATTTCAAAATGTCAAACAATTTAGTCCAATCAACGTTATCAAAAGCCTTTTCTAAGTCTACAAAAGCCATGAACGTTCTCTTATCTTTCCTTATTCTACCTTCCAAAATCAGCCTAAGACTTAGTACAGCTTCCCTTGTTCCTACATTTCTCCTGAAACCAAACTGGTCTTCACCCAACTCTGTTTCTATCTGGCTCTCAATCCTCTTGTAAATTATTCTAGACAGGATCTTTGAAGCATGAGTAATCAAGCTGATTGTACGGTAATCTTCACATCTGTCAGCTCCCACTTTCTTTGGTATAGGGATGATTACATTCTTCTTGAAATCAGGGGGTACCTCACCTGTCTCATAAATCCTACACACCAAGTGAAATAACCTGATCAGACCTTCCTCTCCTATGCAGCGTAGCAACTCAATAGGTATATCATCTATGCCTGGTGCTTTGTTCCTGCTTAAGTCTTCCAAAGCTCTATCAAATTCTGATCTCAATATTAAATCTCCTTTCGCATCCTCATCAATTTCCTCCTCCCTTTCCATTACATGATTCTCAATCTCCTTTCCCTTATACAAACTCTCTATGTAAGCTTTCCATCTCTCAACCTTTTCTTCCCTATCTGTTAGAGGCTTTCCATTTGTGTCCTTAATATTACAGCACTTAGTCTTCTTTTCCCCAAAAGTATTCTTAATCCTTCGATAAGCTGTGTCTACTTTTCCTAATTTCAGACAATTTTCTATACCAGCACATTTCTCTTTCAACCATTCTTCTTTCGCTTCCTTGCACTTCTTGTTAACCTCATTTCTCAGACGTCTGTATTCTGCTTTTCCCTTTTCATCTCTTACATTCTTGTGCTTCCGCCTTTCATCCATCAATTCGAGTATATCCTGAGTGATCCACGGTTTTCTACCTATTCTCTCTTTCCTACCAATGTTTTCTTCTGCGGATTTTGTTATTTCATTCCTCAAAAGTGCCCATTCGTCTGCAATTGAAGTTTGTTTAGGGTTTTTCATTAGTCCTTCCTTTATACTCTTCTTGAATCTTTCGTTTACATCCTTCTCTTTCAGTCTGTCTATTGCCCACCTTTTTGGCTTTTGACTTTTCTTCAGTTTCTTCAACTTTAATCTGCATTTCATTACAACCAGATTGTGGTCAGAGTTTATGTCAGCACCAGGATATGTTTTACAATCCAAAATCTGGTTTCGAAACCTCTGCTTGACCATAATGAAGTCGATTTGGTAACGCCCTGTACCTCCTGGTCTCATCCATGTGTATATTCTTCTATTGTGGTTATTGAATAAGGTGTTAGCTATGACCAACTCATGCTCAGTGCAGAATTCTACCAGCCTGCTTCCTCGATCATTCCTTTCACCTAATCCGAAATCTCCTACTATCTTCCCTTCTCTCCCTTTTCCTACCACAGCATTCCAATCTCCCATTACTATAACATTTTCATCACCCTTGATATACCTCAGAATTTCGTCTATTTCATCGTAGACCTTTTCAACATCCTCATCATCAGCTTGACTGGTAGGCATATAGACTTGTACCACTGTGGTGCAGGTAGGTTTAGTATTTATTTTTGCTACAATAATCCGTTCACTATATTGCTCATAATATTCCACCCGCTGTCCAAGTTTCCTACTCAATATGAGGCCAACCCCTGCTTGGCCATTGTTTGATTTAGTGCTAATGACCCTATAGTCTCCTGACCAAAAGTCCTGTTCTTCCTGCCAGCGCATTTCACTAATCCCAACCAAATCCAACCTCAACCTATCCATTTCCCTTTCTAAGTTTTCTAACCTTCCATTTCCGAGCAGACTTCTAACATTCCACGCTCCGATCCGTAGAATGTCAGAGTTCCTCTTTGTCACTTCTGTGATGTTAACCCCCTCTCGAGTAGTCCCCACCCGGAGATCCGAACGGGGGACTAGTTTACCTCCGGATTGAAATTTTACAAGGGAGGAGGCCATCATCACATGTATTTATGCATAGAGAGGTGCATATCCTCGGGAATAGCAAACGGCTGTAGTTTCCCCTTGCTTTCAGCCGTGCAGCAGGACGCAGTGTAGCCATTATTTGGCTTATATTATCAATATCTTAACCGTCTATAAGACTAGTAAAGAATTGATTTATTCTGAAAGGCTGCTACTCCCTTTCAGAATAAGTAAAGAGCAATTCTACTAACAAAAATACTAACCTTCTACTGTACTAACAATTAAATACCAAAATTCTACTAACGAAAAAATACTAAAGTTCCACCAACAACAAATACTACCACTAAAACAGTCTGTCACCAGACACACTCACATGCAATCACACATCACAGTCTACTGAAACAATGAACTATAACTAATAAACAATGCAACTGTTACCAGACACACTCACACACCACAGTCTAATAGAACAATGACATATATCTAATAGACAAACTAACTACCTACTTACAACTACAACTAACTACATACTTACTGTACTGTTATTTGAATTGACAATATTTACAAAATGCAATTTAGATAGAAAATACTTACAGGAAGAGAGCAAAGACTATACGTTTCTATTACCCCATATTGCCCATATTGAAACATTTCACTACACAGTTTTGTTTATAGAAAAAACCTTCTATACAAACTATTCCATATTTTAAGTCTTCTTAATCACTATCAGATGCCTCACACCTATCAGACATAAAATATACATTATAGGTACCAGACATTACAAAACTGATAATCAATCCAATCCAATCCAATAAGGTGTAAATTGTATAATGTAACATTTGAGATTTGTTTAGATTTAATGAACGGAGATGGAGAAACTGCTGTGTATGTGGGGCTTGCCCTTTCTCTATCTGCCGTCCATAAATTCAAGCAAATTGTAAGGTCGTGAAAAACGTTTCCCATCAGGTTTTCTCAGAAGAGTGGACCCCCAATAGCAGCTAGCAGCTCTAATTTGTTTTTCATTTTTAGATTATTGTTAAGTTGTAATTGTTATAGATATTCCTGGCGGCTGAGTACTCAAAGCCGTCTAGTTTTGCACTGAATACTAGGGGTCGACTGTGCACCGAATTTTCGGTTCCGGTACGGTACAAAGGAAATTATCAACCTCGGTTCGAGACGATAAAAAACTCTGTAAAAAGTTTGGTTCGGTACAAGAGACATCATCATCATCATCTTGCACAGTTTCCAGCCACTGGCCGGGTCTGTTTGGAATACAAGCCTCTCAAACGTCTTCTGTCTTCCCACCATCTCTCAGCCTCCACCTCTCTTCTTCACGCTTTCTTCCACCCCCTTCAGCCATATGTCTCTCGGTCTTCCTCTCTGTCTCTTTCCTTCCCACTTTGTCTCGTGTACTCTCCTGGGTATCCTCTTCTCCATTCATTTTACATGTCCATACCCATCTAAGTCTAGATTTCTCTATACCGTCCTGTAATGGTTCCTCCTTCATTAATTCTCTGGTCCTCTCATTTCTTATTCTGTCCATCTTTGTAGCTCCAATACTGCTTCTCAAGAACCTCATCTCACTGGCCTGTATTTTGCTCTTCTCCCTTCCTTTCATAACCCAGGTCTCCGAGGCATACGTCAGGATAGGGACATAGTACGTCCGATATATGATCTTTTTGCTGTTCTGAGGGACATCCTTGCTCCGTAGCATGCTTCTCACACTCCTCCGAAATGCTTCTGCCTGCCTCCCCCGCTCATTTATTCGCTATCGTTTCTTCCATTATCTTGTATCGGGCTTCCCAGATACTTGAAACTCTCCACTTTCTTCAGCTGTTCCCCACCAATTGTTATTCCCGTTGTGGTTCTTTCCTTCTTCCTTGTTGTGATCACCATCTCACTCTTATTTATGCTAAATTTCATCCCATATCCTTGTATTATTCCTTCCCTCACGTCCAACTGTTCCTGTACCTCCTCCTCCTCGTTTCCCTAAATCATTTGCAAACACCATTGCTTTCATCTTTCCTTCCCCAATTACTTGTGCCACTCGGGTCATTATGTCATCCATCACCACAATGAAAAGTAACGGTGCCAGTGCACTTCCTTGTTTCAGGCCGTTTCTCTATTCCAACCAGTCTGATCTCTCTCCTCCCACCTTCACACAGCTCATGCTTCCCTTGTACATCTCCTTTATCCTCTTTATAGTCCATTTTCTACTCTATCCTCCAGGGTCTTCCATACTTTGTTTCTGCATACACTGTCATATGCTTTCTAAATGTCCAGGAAGGCCATCAGTAGATCTGTTCCATACTCATAGTGATGTTCTTGTAACTGCCTTACAGCAAAAATCAAATCCACAGTGGACCTTCCTGCTCTGAAGCCATGCTGTTCTACCCTCATCCCTCCTTATATCCTTGTCCTAATTCTCCTTTCCAAAACTTTCTCAAACAACTTTGCACAATGACTTTTCAGTGTTATTCCCCGATAGTTTCTGCATTCTGTTCTACTACCTTTCTTGAAGATCGGGACAATTATTCCCTTTTTCCAGTCCTCTGGGGTCTTCCTTTCCTTCCATGCTGTCTTCATCACTCTGTACAACCACTGTATCCCCACCTCTCCTGCTGCTCTCACCATCTCCGAAGGTATCAAGCTTAAAAACCTTACACCTAAAAATAACATTAAAAAAAAAAGATTTTGCCCAAGCACGGAAACGAACACGGGACTACCGGCCTTTTGCACCGCGACGCTATCCATATGCCAGCGCCACATGGTGAAATGAATCTTGCCAAGAATTAAAGGATTGAGAAAGGTAATCGAGGCTTGGGTCGGTTGCCTAACTTACAGGGTGGAGGGCCTGAATCAACCCTTATTTTAGGGGTTAAGGAGGCCGCTCCGACCCCAAGTTCCCTGTCTCAAATTACTTCTATACCTGTCCCCTACACGACCTATCATTCTCCAAAGGTACATAAAAGACACCCTGTATATACCACTAGTTGTCACGTGCAGTGGGGTAGTTGCGCATCAATAACCTTCATCCAGACCAAATGTTTGGTAGCACTGAATGAAGATATTCTCTACAATACATGAAATAGCCAAAATACCTGATCAAACGAGGAGAAATAAATCAGGAAGCGATGTTTTAATGGATATTTACTCCTTCGCTGTCTGTGACCCACCCGGCCATCCCCAATAGGATCAATACTTATATAGCCAAAATTACAGCCGTTAGCCACCATTAGTCCAAATCAATTATCATCGGTTGCGGTCGTGAGTATTCGGGTCTCTTCGTTAGCCCCACTGATCTGTCATCAAAACAATACTGCCAACCTCGCCCTTACGGTACCCAGCCCCGCTAGCTGCGCCACCTGCACCCAACCTTCGTTTTGTCCAATCCAATAGTTTTCTACAATGTTTACAGCCTAACACGCCCAGATCAATGAGTTTTGACAATGGTTACAGCCTAACGCGTCCCGATGAATATTTTTTTCGATCAACAGTGATTTTGTATCTCAGTTCTTTTTATCAACAGTGATTTTGTATCTCGCATGTTGGCGACAATATGTGAGTCTCGGTGCTTGCCGCTTGAGTGTACCTTGTTGGCAGTTGAACGAGATACAAGCGTTGTCGAAACATGGTCGTCGTTTTTAAAACAGCAATAAATAAAAACACATATTTACGAACTTTAGCACATATGAGGTTCAGTAAAGTAGTGACCAGGGTTCCTAATTTCAATACGTAATATCGCCCAGAAGATGAAACAAGGACACAAGGTATGTAAAAGTCACATTCACGTCTGCTGCAAGTGTATAAACCGTGTTCCACTAACATTCATAATTAATAATACTTTTGCCAATTAATGCTTTTCACATAATTACAAGGTGTATTTTGTATCCCGTCTCCCACAAGTCCAACCCCTCCTCCACGTGGTGGGAGACGGGCAACGGCATGAAGTAGGGGATTGCCTGTAGGGGTGAAGTACAGTGGGGACTTTGTGTGCCCCGGGACCGCTGCGGTAGCTGTGAAGGCTCTATGGGAACCCTGAAAAGTGACTGCTGACGGGGCTCTGGTGAAGCTACGATAGGCCTAGCAAGCCAGTAGTGGACATCATATTTGCTTTCAAAACAGGAACAGGCCTCGGAAAGGACGGATGCAAACGACGACGACCCGGATATGCTAATGGACTAAGAGTTGGGACATTAAACATACAGACAGGAAAGGTGGAGGAGATTGTAGATGTGATGGAGAGAAGAAAACTGGATATACTGGGCTTGGCAGGAACAAGATGGAAAGGAGAAGGTCGCAGAGAACTGAGGAAAGGGTACCGGTTGTACTGGAGTGGGAACAGTGAAGGAAGGAGCAGCGGAGTAGAAGTAGTTGTGAGAGATGGAATGAAGGAAGAGGTAAAGGGAATAAGTGACAGGATCATGAAGATCAGAGTAACTGTAAAGGGAAGAAGCCTGGAGATAGCCCAGGTATATGCCCCTCAAGTTGGATGTACAGCTCAAGAGAAGGAAGACTTTGAGGAGGAGCTACAACAGCAGTTGAATGGTCAGAGCATCATTGTCATGGGAGATTTGAATGCACATGTAGGAAGTGAAAGGCAAAGATATGAAAATGTATTGGGAGCAGGAATGAAGAAGGGAGAAAGTTGCTGGATTTTTGCAAGAGAAACGGTTTAGTGGTAGGCAACTCCTGGTTCCGGAAGAAAGAAACCCACAAGGTAACGTGGTACAGCAATGATTTAACAAAGAAATCTTTGGTAGATTACATGCTGTACGACTGGGAAATGAAGAGAAGTGTCAGAGATATAAAGGTAATACCATCAGAGGCCTTAGATAGCGACCACAGAATACTTGTAATGAACCTGGGAGTTGTTAAGGATAGCAAGAGGACAGAGTACCAGGAAAGGAAAATCAAAGTATGGAAACTCAAGGAAAAGGAAGTCAAGGAAGAATTCCAGAAGATAATAAGGGAAAGGATGCCAACAGACAATCCTAAAACAGGGGAAGAGGAATGGAAGCAATTCAAAAACACAATGGTGGAAGCTGCAGTGGCAGTATGTGGAAGAACAAGCAACAGAAAGCAGTGTAAAGAGACACCATGGTGGAATGAGAGAGTAAAAGAAGCTGTGGGAAGGAAGAACAAGGCTTTCAGAGTGTGGTTCCAGGAAAGAACTGATCTGGCAAGGGAAGATTATAAGATAAAGAAGAAAGAAGCAAACAAGATTGTCGCAGAGGAGAGGAAGAAGTGGATGGTAAAGTGGACAGCGATGATGGAGGAAGACCGCAGACAATTCCTTGCGAAAAGGCTGGAGATACAGATAAGCGTGCAGTGATATCATCTGATAGAAAACTGTTGGGTAATTTGTGTTCGCTGATAGGCACATTAACAAGTCGAGTTGAAGGTCGATTAGCGCATCGTTATCCCCTATCCTATTCCATCCCACCCCAGTTCACATTTAAAGATAATCACTGTGCCATTAGCAATGAAAACTACCTTCATTACGCTGCCGTTCGCTAATTTGCCACACATCGCGTGCTGGCGACTTCATGCCATTATTAATTCCTCATTCATCCTCTGTTCCCCGGGCAGATTTTAATTTCATATTACATTCAACCTATCATAATAATTATAAAAGGAAGGGAATTTCACATTCAAATACTCGCTCTGGCCTCAAAACGTGGTAATGTGTATAAATATCGAGCAGTGACACTTCGGTTTATCACGCTCTTATAAATTTCCCAACCTACCACCACGTTAAATCACGCTTTACGACTGCAATGGAGAGCTGAAAGTACGGAGATGAGATGTTTAAATCCCAGCATTAAGAGCGGTCACATGAATGCAGATTGTTCTTGGTTTTCCCCATTCCCTCCAGGAAAATGCCAGGATAGTACTTTACCTCAAATTACTTATTTGGCTTATTTCCTGTTACTCCTGGTGGAGCATAGGGCAGCAGTGAAGACCTTCCATCTGGTTCAGTACTGTTGGCAGCCAATCATTTCTCCTCCAAGTTTACCAGCCTCCAGAGCATCTTCTTCCACCGTTCTTTTCCATGTTTTCCTCGGGCGACCATACGTTTGTGATCCTTGTAGATCAGGCTGTTCCAGCCGAGCTCCTCGCCCGTGAGTAGCTGAGTACTCGCCGCCTTGTGTGAGTAACCTGCAATATGCAATACAGCTCTGCTGTAGGGACGGCCGTTACTAAGCGGTGAATACATCAAGACTGGCAGGAAGCGCTTGTACTATGACCTTCGCCCAGTGACGTATTGGCTATCACCCCCTGTCCCTCTCCAACCGTGCTCCGAGCATTACTGCCAAGTACTCGCGTGTACGCATACTCAAACTCGTGGATTTGGAACAGCCTGTTGTAGATTCTCAACCGCTCCATGTTGTTTGCGTATTGTGTGGCCAATCCACCTCCACTTCCTCTGTTTTATTTGTTCTTCAATTTGTCGTTGATTTGTTGCCTTCCACAAGTCATTATTTGAGATTATATCCGGCCACCTCACATTTAAAATGTGCCACAGGGATACCAGTTAATAAAGATTTGCAGCTGGTTTACACTTGTTTTGACGTGGCTACGTCATATAAATTGTTGGAATATAGTGACGTTCCTGAAAAAGTGTTACAGTGAAAGGTAATGATATCTTCTGCGGTTACGCTCTCTCTCATACACCGAACCATGAAGTTCAATAAATCTTTTATTTGCACCGCCTCACACCTCTTCAACACCTTCGATTTATATAAGTTCGTCAACATTGCAAGCACTGCAGCTTTCAAAAGACATCTTTCATCCTGCTTCTTGGAGCAGTATACCTCTCACATTTGATTACTGTATTATGTTAAAATACTTTTTCAAAGTTCAATTATAACACAAGGACAATATTAGACAACCTGTCTACTTCAATAGCTCTTCTTGTACAGTATATGGTGTTTGTTTTTCGGGCTGATAGTCTGTATGCACTCTCACTCTTTTGTATATAATTCTTCCATTATCATTAGTAATATTATTATTATTGTATTGTTACTATATTTTTGTTACTATAATTGTTAGACTACGAATATTTATATTGTTACGTGCCACCCCCTAGTGGCACTTTTGTTAACTGGATTACGGTGGGGGTACAAAGCACAACCCCAATTACTGCTTAAAGAAATAATTAACTTTATTGTGGCCAGAAAATTACACTAGTCAGCAAATACAAGCAATTAGGAGCCTTATTCCAGTTTCCTCAAGTCTCTTCCTTGAGCGCTCTTGGCCCTTCCACTTGTCAACAGATCACAGAAGTTAATCCATCCTAATGAGTACGGTGGCCTTGAGAGAAACTACCTGCTCCTCTCCTTTATGTTCTCCGACCACAATTACTTACGATCACTTGCTGCAGGCTATTTCGCTGTCCACAAGCTGGAGAAACAATGTCACTGGATTTCGTAACTCGCACAGCACTTCGTCACCACACTTCTGTCGCACAAGATAATCGCTCGCACTAGCTCGTAAAACACAACAACTGCTAGACAAGTCGCACTTATATAGCAGGCCGGTGACTCAATAAATGCTTCTAGATCCATCCAGGGTTCACGGCTTCTCGAGGTTTCCATCGCTGGTCCAGTCACGAATATTCTGGACTATCCCTTTGTCTTAGTAGCCCTGTTGCATAAGGCGCGCGCAATACAGGAGGCAGGACACAGCCCAGCCCTGGGGCAGTTGTGACTCATGCGGCGAGTGATGACACAAACTCACAGCCGTAACAATATTGTGAATGTAGGTGAAATGTTTTATATTTATAAACCCTAACCTTATTTTATGTAGGGCGCTACTGTAAAGGAGCTCTTAAGCTCTAAGTGTAGCAGTGAAAATAAATCAAATAAAATAAAAAGCAATCTTCTGTTGCTGCGCTCGAGTGTCGCTACTGTCATTTTTGGATGTCACAGGCGAACCTCTGGATGGATGTTGATGTGGTTTTCACCATTCTGTAAAGGATATCTCGAGGAAGATTTCTGTAGACGATAATTTATTTATAATCAAAGGAAGCCGAGAAATAACATTTTCAGTGAAAAAGTCAGAAAAAAAACACATGGCGTCTGTGAGCTTCTTAAGCTTACACTGGACAAACCGTTAAAAATATCTATTTACTATGAGTGTAAGAATTCTTCAGCATGAAATGTTCTACAAATAAGTCCGCGAGAGCATAATTATCTCTATCTTCAATACATCGCCCACTATAAGTGTTGTTTTTTTACGTTTCCATTTCTTCCAACAATCTCCATTCAAATACTTAGGCGACATTTTACGAGTTGGCTGGGGGTGAGTCTATCATCCCAGTTACAGCCTAGCTAGCGGGCGAACATATTACCCCAGATACAGCCAGCAGCAAACTGTCGAGTTGTGTTGAGTTAAAACTTCAGAGAAGAGTGGTTGTGTTTGGAGTGCAACTCGGCTTTTCTTCATTTCGCCTGTGAACTTTCCGTTCTCGCAAAATACACAATTACAAAATATACGAAGCTGAAATTTCACAAGAGTAACAGTTTAAACAAATCAGTCCAAGAATACGTTGTCACGCTCAAATATCGTCGCGCATCGTAGTTGCACACACCCAATAATTTTTTGGTGTCTTTAATGTTTCGCAGCTATAGAGGAGGACTGACTTCACATTACTAATGAATAATCAAGGGTTGCTTTTCAATGAGATGTTTTGGTTGCGCCAGACAGGACACAATTGGACAAAGGCTCCATTTGACACCAGCTCTAACAGTCAATTACAGTCAGCACAGAAACATAGGTTATCTGAAGGTATATTATTCTCATTAAATAGCTAATATGTGTTAATAATAATAATAATAATAATATCGTATGGCCTCGGTGCCGGGTGCAAGCTTTGCTATTTGACACCCAGAGGGTAGCTTGCATGTTGAATTTCGTTGTTCCTTGACTATGAAAGTCAAGGAGGTTAGATGTTAGATATCTAAGCTCCTTGAACACTATGGCGCTTTCTAGTAGAGAAATGAGGAACTTTGTGCTGGCGGAAACTACCGAGATTAATTTTGCCATTATGAACACGGCCTACTGAATTCAAATGGGTTCTTTGACATGCCAACATCGTATGATATGCGTATCGTATTTTTGCCGTCTTTCAAAAATCACTTACCGCGGCCAGGGGCGAACCTGCAATCTTGGGCTTAGTAGACCGACACGATATCCACTCACCCACCGTGTAAAAAAAATGATATTGAATTTCAAATTAGCCACAACATTTGTGAGCAAGATTGCCAGACAGTCAGGCAAACGCGGGGTTTCTAGTTAAAATCATTGAAGAGAGAAAGATGCCACCAGATGCTGAATGGTTGTACAGCCCCATCGTCCCAATTTGGAAACAGAAAAGTAGTCCAGCAATTTGTTCTACTTATCGCCTGGTAAGCCTCCTTTCACATACTGGGAAGATGTTCGAGGTATCATCGAACGCCGATTAAGGGAAACTGTCTACATTAAAATCGACCATTGTTGGTTTGTAAAAGGCTGAGGTACTACGGACACACGTGTGCAACGCCCAACTCCACGCTGAGTACCAACTTCCGGTCATCAGCTCCCGTATCAAACAGCAGGCAGCCACACTCTACAGAACAAAAACACGTAACTCCAACAGATTGGGTGATTACCAAGCAACCGGGTGCCGCCACAAACGGCCCCGAATCCTTATTGAATAAATCTCAATAGCTACTACAGCTCTTAAATACTTTCACTCTTCAAAAAACGGCTCACCTGAGTCCCTTCCTTTTACTTTATTTTCTCCATAACCTCAAACTTAAGTAGTTCAAGGTGCCCCGAGCACCAGGTCATATCCTGACCAATTAAGACATAAGGTAATCACCCAACACCCCTTTTCCAGTTCTGTTAGGCCCATACCGAATAATAGATATAGCTCGAAAGGCCATCTGGCTGACAGATTCTGCACACACCCAAAGTACACGGGGCTACATGACCGCGTTGTCGCAGCCCCTAAACTGAGGAACCAATCAACCAACATTTAACGTAGCAAAAACCAAAAGAATATCATGTGTACTATTTCAGGCCGGCAAAGTCTTAATCAACCCATTTTCAAATATTTATCAGTCCTAGTAATTTCTATAAATGGTGGTAAAAGCAAGTTCCGTGCGTGGGGAACCACAGACAGAAGATGGTGTTAACAAGTAGTTCCGTGAAGAACTATACAGCCTATTTTCATAGGCTATATCCTACTTATGGTAATTGCCTCTATCTACATACAAAATTTCAGTTTGATTGCTGTAATAGATTCGTTGATATTGAACCGACTAAATATTTCGGATGGTCGCCACGTTGGATTTTATATAAGTAGGTCCTAGAGTTATGTACTGTTACATGGAGATTATTGTGTACGTGTAGCATTCAAAATTCAATCGCATGATTAGGACACAAGAAGTAACAAGGAGATTTTAAAATGTCGCACAGCTGCCATCTTGTGGTTATGGAAACAATTGAAATAAATTAGATGCCAGTGGATTAACATTAGTATCAGAATTAACTGTACCAAGTTTTACTGCACGCAGATGGTTAAATTGCGAGAAACGTCCATGTGAATATTATTAATTCGCGTCACCGCCATGTTGGATTAATGATCACCAGGTTATTTGAAGTCCTATAGGTGAACTTAAGTTCGTAGCCCCTATGAACATAAAAAAATTCAGTTTGATTGCTATAATAGATTCGTAGATATTCAGAGCCAACTAAATATTTCGGATGGTCGCCATGTTGGATTGTTAAATGTATAGGCCATAGCGTCATGTACCATTAAAGGAAAATTATTGCGTAGGTTCATTATTCAAACTTTCACATCGATCGCATGATTACGACACAAGAATTAAAAACTTAATTTTAAAATTCGCAAAGCCGCCATCTTGAGTTTATGTAAACAATTGAACTAAATTAGTTACCAGTATATTACAATGTGTATAAACATTTCCTGTACCAGATTTCATTGTGTTTGGAACATTAAATCGTGAGAAAGGTCTATTTAAAATTTTCAAATTCGCTTGGCCGCCATGTTCGTTTTGTAGTTAACCGGTTTTTAAAAGTCTTATAGATGAACTTCTAGTAGTGCCCTTTATCTCCGTACAAAATTTCAGGGTAATATTGCTAATAGTTTCAGAGATATAGAATGCCGGTGAAATATTTCGCACATCCGCCATCTTGTGGTTATGTAAACAATTGAACGAAGTTAGATGTCGGTGCATTGCAATGTGTATGTACATATACTGTACCAAGTTTTATTGCGTTTGGTTGGTTAAATCGCGAGAAACGTCTATTTAAATGTCGCAAATTCGCGTGGCGCCATGTTGGTTTTGTAGTTACCAGTTTTTCAAACGTCACATAGCTGAACTTCTAGTAGTTCCCTTTATCACCGTAATAAATTCCAGGGTAATATCGGGAATAGTTTCGGAGATATTGAATGCTGGTGAAATATTTCGCACAGCCGCCATGTTGGATTGGTGAGATGTAACAAAATATAAAGGGCACGGTCGGGGTCACCCGGAATAGTGCTATGAAATTACCGAGTTTTGTTGATATCGCTCCAGCCGTTTAAAAGTTATTAGGGACACACACACACACACCTCTCTCACACACACACGCACACACACACGGACAAAAGGTGATCTCATAAGCCTATTTTTTCAAAATTGAAAATAGGCTAAAAATTGCAAAATCAATGGTCTTAAGATATCTATGGAATGTCAGTATTGCAGGGTTAAATAGCCGAGTGGTGAGGTGACCTCCATAAAGCCAGAGAAATCTCTGCTCTCATCTCATCACATATTCCACTACACTGTGCCAGGACCACGACCGTAATAATATTGTACCGGCTCACATTGTCCCCACGTTTATGTCTTCCCGGGGCGAGACGGGAAAGGTTCACCGGGGAGACATCTGCCACTGCGGTATGGCGAGGACGAGCTATCCAATCTTTACACTGTCCATAAATATGTCTGCCACATAGCGCCATAAGTCCATTTCATGTCGGCAGTGTTCAAAATGGAATATTTTAATGGTTAGATAAATGGACTCCTGAGATCTAAAATATGAAACAGGAGAGTGGAGCTGAACATCTGAGCTGAGATGATTAACTACAGATAACTTACTTTCTAGCAACTTTGTTAGCGGCTTCGGGAGCGTAGTTAGTAGCATGCTGAACTGCTATTCCCAAGATCGCAAGTTCAAACCCGGCCGAAGTCGTCGGATTTTTTAAGAGATAAAATCCTTCAGTATGCCTTTCTTCGGTGGGGAAGTAAAGCCGGCGGTCCCATAACACATATTTATGGCATGTAAAAGATCCTCCCACTAACTAAAGTTGTGCGAAGCTAAATTTCTAGGTTAGATTTTGTTGTAACGCTGTATCAAAGTTCCAACGTTCACCTCTAGGTGTCAGTGACAACTGGTAGCGGAAATTGGAACTACTTGAAATTGAACGGAACTTGTAACTCACCCTATGGGTGTCCGCTTGTGGCAGTTATAGCCTCTGGCGAGCCGAACATGTCCTCGGACACTCCCGGCATAAAAGCCATGCACTAAATAAATAAATAAATAAATAAATAAATAATAATAAATTAATAAATAAGCAACTTTGTTATTATTTATAATAAACTTAAAAAATATATTATTATTTCGATTTTGGCCATCTATTAACCATAAGAAATAACTTTTTTATGATTTTATCTCCTTTGGGTATTTTAAAGCATGTATATACCCTTTCACCTGTCCAAAGAGTTGCGGTCTTCCTATCTGTTTCGTAAAAACCCCTGATTTTTTAATCTTACTTAAAAATGTAAAACTGTCTAGAATTTCTTCATTTGTAGTTTACATTTATCACCCATACTTTAGCTTGCCACGGTGGGTGAGTGGTTAACGTGTCGGACTAATAACCCCCAAGCTTACAGGTTCGCTTCTGGCCGTGGCAAAAATTACGACACGCATGTCATACGATGTTGGCGTGTCAATGAACCCATTTGAATTCAGTAGGCCGTGTTCATAATGGAGAAATTAATCTCGGGAGTTTCCGCCAACACAAAGTTTCTCATTTCTCTACTAGAAAGAGCTATAGTTTTCAAGGAGCTGAGCTATCTAACTAACCTCCTTGACTTTCATAGTGCTTCAAGGAACAATGAAATTCGACATGCAAGCTACCCAAATAACAAAGCTTACACCCGGCACCCGAGGCCATACGATATTATTATACCCATACTTTCAGACATAGAAATAATAGCCAAAGTGTGAAGGATCAGATAATGATCGCTTGACGATCGAAACTGGTCATCCAAGTGAATTTATTAATCTCATGTAAGGTTTGTCAGGGTTAGGAAAACACCCAATACAATTGGGAGAGTCGTGTTGGCCGACTGATAAAACATAGCTTTGAAGCAGTTTTTCAGTGTTGACATATTGAGAAATAATATTGCAACTTTCAGTCGGTTAGCACAAATAAATAATAATAATATCGTATGGCCTCTGCTTCCGGGTGCATGCTTTGTTTTTTGACGCCCAGAGGGCAGCTTGCATATTGAATTTTGTCGTTCCTTGGCGCGCTACGAAAGTCAAGGAGGTTAGTTTCTCATTTCTCTACTAGAAAGAGCTATAGTGTTCAAGGAGCTGAGCTATCTAACTAACCTCCTTGACTTTCATAGTGCTTCAAGGAACAATGAAATTCGACATGTAAGCTACCCTCTGGGTGTCAAATAACAAAGCTTGCACCCGGCACCCGAGGCCATACGATATTATTATACCCATACTTTTAGACATAGAAATAATAGCCAAAGTTTTCTGGGTATATCACAGACACTGTTAATTTAAGGGTCATGAAATGTGGTTTTCGGAGACCCATTATAGACTACCTAGGTTAGATATCTAAGCTCCTTGACATTATAGCGCTTTCTAGTAAAGGAGGAACTTTGTGTTGGCGGAAAATCCCGAGATTAATTTTGCCATTATGAACACGGCATGACATGCGTGCTGTGTTTTTTTTCGCCTTTCAAAAATCACTTCCCACGGCTAGGAGAGAACCTGCAAGCTTGGGGTTGGCAGTCCGACACGATAACCACTCACCCACCGTCGCAAACTAGCACAAATTAATTCCAATTACGTACTGGAATATCTGAAAAATAACCTAAAATAAATTACATGTGATCAAGATATACACTGTATAGGTATATAGGCTATGTATATACAGTATATACAGGGTCTTTCATATAAAGTAAGAACGGCGAGCGGCTGTTTTGTCATTCGCTGCCGAAGCCGGCTTGGCCAAGCTTGTGACGCGCCACGGCCCCCTGCTGTAGTATTGAAAGCGCGCGCATAGTACAAACTTGACCTTGCAATAAGCGTGCAGGTGTTGTCAGTCGCCAGTCTGAACCACAGCTGCTAACATGTTGAGACAGTTATCATTGCAACATCGTATTTTTGTATGTAAAATTTATTTTAATTACGATTCGGCTCGGCGGGTACGTGATGCATTTGTTCAGCAATTTCCTGATGAAGTGCCACCTTCACTAGCACAGATTCACGCAATTGCAAATAACTTTGACACTACTGGTTCAGTGCTCAATAAAAAACACAAAATAAAAAATCAGAAAAAATGCAGTGGCATGACTCACTCGCGTCAGCCAAAATGTGGTTACCAGATAAAATGCCTGTATAATCCAGGAAGGACGTCACTTCCAGCAACTTTTTTAAGGTAGTATTTCATAGAGGATTGTACACACGCTTAGAGCAGGAGGCCACGGCTCGCTACAAGCTCGGTCAAGGCCACCACACTAGCGGATAACAAACCCGCCGCTTGGCGTTCTTACTTTATATGAAAGACCCTGTATATACTAGCAGAAGTACCCGCTCTTCGAACGGTCTTCGGTATTAATAACCAGACGCAATCAATTGAGCTTCTGTTGCAATGGTTAGGGGCTTGTCATTCTTTCATTCGTTTATCAGAGCGAAGTTAGTTTTCTGGGTATATCACAGACACTGTTAATTTAAGGGCCTTGAAATGTGGTTTTCGGAGACCCATTATAGACTACCTAGTTTTGTGTCACTCATTGAGAAACGCAACATATGCTTTGGTCGTCTTTCTAGGATAATTTTTATTTTTCGCCTATTTTAGCATGTATTTTGAAAAGTTTTTCCCTCTACCAACCCCTCTATGAGCAGTACGGTGAAGAGTTTTATGAATGATTGTTGAATTGACTCATCGTTACAATACCTAAGTTTACGATGCTCCAAGCACCCGAACATGAGTTACAGGCGTACATAAACATAAATATATATCAACCACACAGTGTAAAACAAAATCATCTTTTCGATGAACCCGTTTGTCGACAAAAATATGATTTGTTTCAATGTGCTCTCAAACTAAATCCACCTAATGTGTACTTCCTGACGTGAAAATAATATTGAAAACCTTGTTGACGAAACGCAATATATGTTAAATAAAAACTGACCCTCACCGTTGTGGAAAGTACCCGTCCCCAGAAAGACTCGTTTAATAAATTACAAAGGCTTGTGGTGCATGAAAATTCAGAATTTTTAGCCTCCAATGGCCCTAATTCCCAAAAGCTGCAAAAAACACTATTTCAATTCAGGAATTTTTGAAAATAATGTTGCTGTTTGGAGATATAATAGACCTTCTGTACAACATATCGCACGTGTAAGTTGCGTTTAAAAATTCTAGGGTACCCCATGACCCCTTTAAGCGCATTGATAAATTTTACAGTCTATGTTTGTTTCCATGATAACCTTATAGCCATTTGCAAACTTTTACAGATATTTAATAAATTGAGTGGCATTGCTTCTTACAAAAATAGATGGAAAGTTGGATGTCACCTCTTGAGATACTGTTGTCATGGTTGCATTACTTTTCATTAGTTTCTTCTTGTTCTTCCACTTTCGGATGAGCCAGCTAAGGACCACGGCGTTCAACTTTTCAGCTTACCGAGGGACTTGATGTTTGCCCAATATTCGAGCATTCTCTGGCTATGTTTCTCCTTTCTCTCTTTTGTCCAGATGATGCCGGTTTTTTACAGAGTGGTCTGTCCTGAAAACTCTTCTGTGTAAGTATCTTTCTGAGATGTGATCGGCTTCTAATATTACTTTCCATTATCTTCAGTTCTTGGATGTTCTTGTTAACTTCTGTTAACCACGGTGTCACGCTCTTTCTATTCTCCCAGTAGTTGTGAAGCCGGTTGGTTAGTCTTGTTGGGTTCATCCTTGAGACATGTCCGTAGAAAGCCAGACGTCTCTTCCTGGCCACATCTGTGATTTTCTCAGTATATCTATATAGCTCCTGATTTGGTCTTCTTCTGTACTCGACAACTATTTTTATTAGTTTATTAACTGAAATTAGTTTTCTGGGAATATCTCATAAATGTGGTTTTAGAGTCTTAAAACGTAGTAGCCTCCGAGCCACCGAGGGGCTGAAAATGTTTCTCGGAGGGAAACATTTTCTCCACCAATCCGATTGCGGCATCGTCTTTTACATAACACGCAGAGCGTCCCTGATTTTTTTTGTAGGTATAATTAAGATACACCCTGTATATAGAGATAAGAAGAAAAGAAGAAGAAGAAGACTAAGGGATGACATGTTTCGTTCGTCAAGCAAGCATCATCAGATCAAAATATGCAAGACAAATAGCTCTACCAATCTACCGTGACACCCAAAGACAGTCTCTGCCCTCCAATGACAAAATACAAGAAACCCCGTCGGGAAACTGATATTTTTTTTGGTATAAAGTTACAATATTAATCTAATTAAAGACATTACATTTCGATGAGTATGAGTAAAATAAATATCAACATTTCATTCATTTGATTCTGAACATTCTATTCAGTGTTAGTATAGCATATTACCATGACTATTGCCTACATTCTGTATGATAAGAAGAGTGGTAAAAGAAAGACAAAGAAACATTGCCACTCTTTGAATTCCATCAGTTTTCTTGTTAGTCATGTAGTAAAACGATCTCTCAGTTCCGTTTTCGTATTATACAGTGATCATTCGTTTTGTTTGTTTGCTTTTGTCCGCGTTACCGCGCTCATAAGAGGAAGCAGCGAGTCCTCCCCAGGGGATTATTACCGGTTTAAATTTCACAGAATTGGGACAAGTTTCCCTATCAACTCGACGCCACCCTTCTTGGCGGCCGCAGACAGCCAAATGGATGCCCATGAATTCTTCGTGTAATTTCACTGCAAGGGAAAACAATAATACTTGACTGCTAAATTGGGGTCGAATATTAAAACTTTCTTACTTCGCAATAAGAGTCTGGAACTCCTGTTATCTTATATCAATAAAGCTCTACCGCTATTCTTGTGAGTCGCAGCCCCGGTTCATAGATTACGATCGCTCCAGGAGAGCTCTGACATCAAATAACGGGGTGGTAACGAACAGACTCTTCAAATATTTTCCTAGCAAACTCATTTTCCCTTTTCAATTTACAGCTCGTATTTGTATAGCTGACCAAAACTACACGAGGACCAGGATTGCAATAGAGGAAAAGGACCAGCCATTATTTGCAGCGAGTGATTGGATACCAGCTCCTTGTCTTCAGCCAGTGCGATGGCTAGGAATCGTCTCTTCTGGTGAAATAATCATAGGATAATCAATGTTTCGATTGTTAAAAAAATTGGTGAAAAGTCATTGATAAATATTAATATTAACAATATTTTTGGCATTATGCCATGTGAAATTATAAATTTCAAAAAAAGTATCTAAAAATTAATTTCTTTATTCCATTTTATTTTTTAATTTTTTATTTCTTTTATTTTTAAATTTATTTTTGATTTTTATTGATTCTTATTTTTGTTTTTGTATTTTTATTTTTTCACACGGCATAATCCCAGAAATACGGAAAATATTAATAATAATCTGGACCGTGAAAGCCTTAATCTACATATCATTGATAAGTATTAGTCTTTATCATCCAAGTAAGACTTTATTATCCCCGAACACTTCACTCTTAAGAATAGAACCAAGCTGCATGTAAAATAAATGAATCGCAGTTAAAACTCAGGAAATCTTCTGGGTTCTTCGGCGTATCTTTTGAGGGGTTTCACCTAGATGCACCAAGTCAGGCTCATCAGCGGGCTCTTGGTGACCATGCCCACACCGCCGCAGGGGTAGTGAACTTTACTGTGAGAGCTGAGATCACTGTTATTTCACGGTAAATTAATATAGAGTTACCATCCAATACTAGTCGTACTTTACTAATCACCTGTCAGGAGAAGATGAAGCTCACCGTCATGTAATTTAAAATACGATTTACTCGTTTACATACGTGTTTAGTTCCTCACATCCACACACAATCGGAGGTAAGGTATATTTAACCTCGGCAGTTCACATGCTGAACAAAAATAAAAGAATCTTAAATGGTTTTCCACATGAATAAAACTACATTACGTTAAAGAGGCAGCGATCAGTGAACACTGCACGCATGTTCACAAGACGTCAATGTTATTCAGTAAAATAGGTAATCATCGTATCAGTTACAAGTTGTTATAGCTGTCTTCCTCCATATTATAAACACGGCTTCCCCCTTGGACTTACTTTTAGGAGAAGAACAACTTGTAGTCGTGGTCGTTAATCTCGCGATTATGAGCCATGGGACTTCCTTTTTCACGTGGAATTCGAACCACAGAATATGGCATTTCTCTTCGAAAATCTCACATGCACTGGCCGAAATCGAACGCGGTCAGCTTTGGTGAGAGGCAAACAGCTTCATCGCTACGCCTACTTAGGAGAAGATCTCTCTATACTGCAGTGGTGGTTCTCCATTGAAGCGCTTGAATCGCCGCGTCACCTGCTTTATTACAAAATAAGTAGCTAAATGATTTAAGAATAAATATTTTGACATTTATTAGGATTTTTAGACATGATTTTTACTGCATTAGACGTTAAGGCATGCATATCGACCTTGAAACGACACAGCACGGTGGCTCAGTGGCGAATCTACTGCCGCGTTGCTCAACTAGCCTGATGCGACAGAAATGTGCTGGCAAGATCGTCCCTGCCTTGGTGATTGAGTAAGGCCGGCGGGGGAACGGAAGTCAGAGGTAACCATGGCAACAGAAGTTCCGTGATGCGAATTCAGCCAGCAAGCGAGTCGTCATTCACCAGTGACTGCTCATCCACATTGCTCTCATTTCAAGCAATCTTGTTCTATACCAGCTACTGTGCTCGTTGCACGTGCAGTTTGTATATTAGATAGCGACGTGTTGCGTGTGTATTATGTTTTACATTTTGATATTCCAAGATAAGAAATACAAGAATATGAGTATTGAAACATTAGTGATATACCCAAAAGAAAACAGTATGGACGATGAGTTCGTGGATGCATACAAATTATTTTCTTTAATTTCGTTTGCGTATATCAGCTCGTCACCATCCGATTCCCTCCTGAACCACCACTGCTAAACTGTAATTAATGCCTGATAGCGCAAACCTCAGCTGTGCACACAGTGAATCTCGTATGCGGGCTAGTGCACTTGCTTCAGCGTGTTTGATAGGGGAGGAACATTCACATCGCTCCTTGGTATGGAAGTGTTCGCGTCAGTTATTGGTATATTATATATATATTTCCGTATCCAGATACATTGTTAAATAATGTTCATCCAATGTTCAGCTACAAGAACAGCTTTATAATTGGCCTGCAAAACATCTTCTTTTGTGCACGGTGATGGTAAATTCTGGCAAACCAGAAGGTGCTCTTCATCCTGTATTAGTCCACAAACACAGACCATTTCTCCTTTTGCGTAGCCCCACTTCACAAGGTTAGATTTGCATTTCGCATCACTTGTGCGAAGTCGGTTGAGGGTTTTCCAGATGGGATAGAAAAGGTGAAAACCTGCATAAGGTTCTTCCTTTAGACTCAGGGATGGATTAGGAACTTGTTGTTCCCACAGTTCACGCCTTCGTTTTCCTGCCGTATCAACAAGGGGTGCAGTTGTTCTTTAAAAACTCTTCCTTGACCTGAGTCAACGGACTGTATTTGATGACCATAAAGGGGGTGACGTGGACCGGTTGTTTGCTTCCAACGTTCAACTTCTGCAGCTACTTGCCTTCTTACGAGTTAAAATCTCAGGTAACGAAATGTCACTCTCTAAAATTGTCTTGTGACAAGAGGTTTTGTTTCGCTCCCATAAGGTTTTGTTTCGCTCCCATAAGAACAACATCAGTGAACCCCTCCACTACCTTCCTTCTCTCAACTCCCCTTCCAAGCCCCCGAGTACGCGTAGGACTGCGCCATCAGGTATTAATTGCTCTCTATAGTGCGTCTCTACCTTAAAAGACAGTACGCATTAAATGGGGCGCGCTGATGCCATATCTACTGCATATACAAAGTTCTGCAAGGGCGGGCACATGATGTAATATAACTCGTATACAGGCGTGCTTTTACGCAAAACTCGGGAAATTTCCAAAATATTTGTTTGCTGTATATAACTGTAGCTCATACCTTACAGCGAACAACGCTACAATATTTAGATATGATACGCCGAACCTCAGAGCGCGAGTGTAATGCACATATTATAACAATTTATATTTTTCAGTTATTCATGAATATGATAATATTATAATATGTTATTCCCGGGATGAAAAAATGCAAACCACGGAAACCAGTTAGAGGATGGCTGGGATAGGAATCGAACCCGCCTCTTCTCAGTTTTGTCTCATGAAGACCAGACCAGAATTAAATTTCTTGGCGGAGCCGGGATTCAAACCTGGGCCTCCACGGTGACAGCACGGTGACAGCCAGGAATGCTAGCCACTACGGTACGCAACGAGGCGGACAATTTATAAAGAACTCAAGGACCACTTCATTTCACAGTTTAACTTCACACCATCACACCATCAGTCGGGGAGATACTGGCCTGAGTAAACAAACTTACGCAGCGTCAGCGGTGGGCGGGAGGAATAAGTGCGATAACTTATGAATGCTATCTGATATCGAGCTCAGACAAAATCAGTTTTAGAGTAAGTTATAGCAAAGATTTATATACTAAATAACCAACATGAATTGTATTTTGGCCATTCGGCTGCAATTAAATGTATTAATAGTCGCCGTCAAGGTTCAAACCTCCAATCTTTCGACATGCTGCAGCACGCCATCGTGGTCAATATGAGTGATTAAACATACAGAAATGTTTTCTGCCTTACATGTTGGTCTGAGCCTCCGAGGAGGAAGACAAAGGCGCGCGATTTACGTGCATCTCGCAAGCCAGTTTATTCACCTATATATTTCCTACAAATGGAATGAACATACCTCTGCAAAGGATAGTGCCCCTCAGTATATAACAGCTGTTCAGCACAACTTACCTGAAAAAGACAAAGAAAATACATTCATTAGATATCGTATTTTTTATTGTTGTTCTATTGAGGGGCATAGACATCGTGGTCATTTAGCCCCGTGTACTTCGGTGTGTGTAGAATTTGTAATTCAGCTAAGGATGGGAAGGAGGCAGCCGTGGCCTTAAGTTAGGAACCATCGCGGATTTAACTGAAGTAGAAGTAGGAAATCATGGTAAACCACTTCCAAGATGGACAAGATGGGATTCGAATCCTCCTCTTCTCAGTTTAGCTCACGCGACTAAGTGTACCCCGTTGCAGATTTCAGTCCAGAAATAAATTTTCTTGGCAGGGCTAGGAATTGAACCTGGACCTCCGGAGCGACAGCCAAGAATGCTAGCCGCTACACCAGATGGTGGTCTTGAACAAAGAAAATGATGCCGCAAACCAACCTAAGGGTTGGAGAACAGAAAAAGAGGAAGAAGAAAAACTGGCATAAGTGCCAAACACGACAGGGATTTTAGAGCTGACATGAAGGCTGGAACGGGGTTTATTTAGCTTTGTGAGGATAACTGAGTAGCTATCTGATTTGAGAGGCGCGAAAGTCAGGATTAACGGCTGAGGAGAACAGTCGCACTGACACACGTCACTTGGCAATCTGCAGGCCATAGGCTGTGAAGCGGTCGCATTGCTGGCCAAAGTACTTCATGGGGGTGCAAATCCAAAGATTATATGATGTTGTTGTTAATTCATTTAGGGGCTCTGAGGCATCGTGGTCATGTTGCCCCGAGTATTTACAGTAGGTGCGAGTTGAATATATCTGATAACTGTGTCACTGTGATGGCTGTACTAATGTGTGAACTTGTAATTAAGGGATTATTTGGGAAGGCAGTGGCCGCTGACTTAAGTTAGGTACTGCACCCGTATCCACGTGGTCTTACCTGGTGAAATTCGAAGAAAATGCAGGATTGTAGAATCTGGAAGCCCCGGCTGAAAATAACCCCCAAGACACCACCACCAAGGATAGACCATGGATAGGATTACCACAAAAATTAAAAAGAATGTGATAAGAAGATGCCAGTGGTCTATAAAAAAAAGAAAAATAGCCCAAAGTGAGCTACCAAGACTCTTAAAGATAATTAAATTAATCTAATCTCGGGAGCGTTAAAAAGCATCCTAGCTAATGACCCACTGGTTCTCGAAGCACATTCTAATTCGAATAGAAATCACTAAGTCATTCGTATGAATTTTGAACATTTAACAAAAGTTTATTAACTGAAACCGCAGTGTCGTGAAGTAGAAACTCCACTGAACAAAAGTTTATAATCTTATGCCTCTGCCGAAGCATGAAAAATGTTTAAGTAACAACCGCCTTAATTAGGCCACACAAACTGCCTATCATCTCATCATTATTAACGAAGTTCCCAAAAAATTAATTTTACACACAAAATATTCTGTTATGATCGTAAACCCTTTTTGACATATTTATAAAAATATTCTATTCAATCGTAGCAATTAATATATACATATTTTACATAATTACATTTTACTTCTGAGATTTCGTTGCGCCTAGAATTATTCATCTCTGTTAATTTCATGTATTCATATACATTTATTTGGTTTCAATTTTCAAGTCCGTGCCGTCCTAAATGACAAACAATTAAGCTAATCGGACGTCGTATGGTTAATTATAATGATTATATTTCAATTCACTTTCTCACAGATATTAGATTTTCTATCACTCAATATTTTAGTTATAAATAGCTCAAGTTTATACAAGTATTAATATTACAGTCTTTCCAATTAAACTCTACTCTAAAAGCAATTGTTACTAAATCTTAACAAATATTAACGATGTTGTTACAATACTTGGTTTCTTAAATGTTGGATTCAAAATTGTACATTAGCTTTCCACTGGCTAAAATCGTGACTCAATTTCACGTTCAAAATAATACACCGTAGTGCACTCAGCAATAGCTCTAAAGCTAATTCAGTGCTGGAAAAATTGATATTGACTATCCACATATGTCAAATATCTCCTAAATTGCAATTCAAACACGCAGACAAAATTCCATTATTACCATATCATCGCTTAACAGCTCTTAATAAATTCCAAACATTACGAATGTTACACAAGTTTTTATACAATCAAGGATAAATATGTTGCTTCAAATTAGCCAAGAGTTCAAGTGTCGAGAATAATCTTTATCACAACAATGATAAAATATTGTATTCACAAGTCTAAATAACTGTGTGAGAATTCGAAGTCTGTCACCTCGATTATGACTTACATATATTTAAAACATTTCTCTCCTTACATTACATATCATTACTAATTACATTTTCTTTAATAAAGTATTTCTTTCGTATTTCTCGACCGACCACTGTGAAAAGAACGATTCAGTTTTCGCATAGTTAAAAATAATTCCACTGGAGATTCTCCTCAAAGGAAAACACGTCAAAACTACAGCATGGAAAAGAGCCTATCTTGAGAAGGTACAAATTAATCATTAGATTTGAACGCTAAACCAAGTTGGAGTTTCCCATAAGAATCCACAAAAATTTAAAAACTGAACGAGCTCACAAAGGGAGTCGAAATCAAAAGAATTTCAAAAATCTGGATTACCAGAAATAAATTCGCACAATCCCAAAGAATCAGACTAGAAATCACTGTGGTCCACGTCTATGCTAAATCTGACAAAAATATAGACCTGAATGTCTATCCAAAAACTTGCATGAGCTTTCAAAAATATTCAAAGTCAAATTCAAAAAGTCCAGAGAATTTGTTCAAAGTCGAATTCACGTATACGACGGATTATGGGACATCTGCTTGAGCTAGAATTATTCTTATATAATTTTAACGTTGTCTTCTCCCTGCAAATTTCTCATGTTGTCCTCCCAACAAACTATATTCTTCTATTTTATTCCCAAATTATATCTTAATGAAAGCAAGGTAATGTTCAAAGTAACACTACAATAACTACTAAATTGAACTACAAAGTAAAATACATACTCGGACAGAAATGATTAAAGAATCACCCTAGCCCTCGTCTGTAATTCTTAACTACTCTAATCAAAATTGGTGAAAAGGAACATTCAAAAGCATGACAAATTCATACTGTCTACTAAAAGAAAACTTCCAGCTACCTTGTTGAAGTTCTAGTTGAATGAAGTGAGAATGCTATAACACATACTCCTGCCTGGGATCGAACCCTATCTGCTCAGCTGCACCAATCACGAAACGACTGGATATCAAGAAGACCCGATTACCGTTCGCGAACAAGACGAAGCTAACAGATGTCCGTTTGACAAAGTTCATAGTTCTTTCACTTGCTAAAGAGCACGACAACATTGATGTAGTTAGCTAAGCTAGTTTCATTATGTAGCAGTATAAATTGTCATTCCGAATTTCATAATCTCTCTTATAAAGCCTTATACTGTAGTTGCTCATATTGGAATCAAGTAATCATCCTGAGTATTCAACGCTGCTATGTGTTACATTTCTTGTCCGTGTTTAGCCCATATTCTGCATCTTCATAACGTAGCAATATCATTTATGACAATCATGGCTAAAGCTGTTTAATTCATAATGTCGATTATTTAGGTCCGTATTGACGTAACTTTGAAATAATAATAGATTTTCCACCTTCAATACTGTTTATTTCTATTACTTACAGGGACTAATTTCGGGGGTAAATACTCCCCCTTCCTCAGCCTGTCCAACAAAACTTCACAATGGAAAAACTTTCCATGTACAAGCTCATACAAAAAAAAAAGTTTTGTTGGACAGGCTGAGGAAGGGGGAGTATTTACCCCAGAAACTAGTCCCTGTAAGTAATAGAAATAAACAGTATTGAAGGTGGAAAATCTATTATTCTTTCAAAGTTAAAGCTGTTTATTCTGTACTGCAATGTAGAACACGTTGTGGTATCATTGGCTTAAGAAGAAGTTATCATACGTGAATGCAAGTTCACTGTGCTCAAATTGAAGGTTAACACTGTCTGAAACTATAATAAGATCAGACGAAAATCCTATCACGTTATACTGTAACACGTATATGTCGGATCAACTCCACGGTACCGAACAAACACGATTTCACGGCAACACACGTACATGTGCTCAGACCAGAGAGCTCTGTGACCCTCCTGGCTGAAATTGTATTCACTAATCAACTGTTCGTTTGCTCCCGAAAATCATACTGTATCCAGGTGATCCACAATGCACCTTGCTCTCTGATCGACAGTAACTATCGATACATGTATCATTGCCGAGTTCGATAATCACATGTTATAATACTGTATGCATTTATACTCATATAAAAGTTCTCAGTTATATTCCTTTATCCACAGGATGCATTTCCCATTCTTTGTTTCATACTGCATTGTGTATATTGCTCTATCACAGTGTTCAAAATAACGACAGTGGTGCTGTGTCCATCTTGTATTCAATACAGGTATTAAAATATCAAACATGTGGTCGTCGGTCTGTACGGCGAGTTGCTGACAGCTCCTAACCTCGCCACAGTCCTACCGCGCACCTGCATTTCAAAGGGATGTCGCAGTACTGCCATCAGTGTTATTGCCAACTTAACCTATATCCAACTAAATACAAACGAATGTAATGAGTAATGAGTTGGATCTATGTTGGACAGGTGTGTATTCAGGTGCATTCCTGCGGCGCTATTTGCACGGCACACAGCGCATGGATACTCTGTGGCGAGGTTAGGAGCAAATAGGCAGCCCGATCTACATCCCTGAGCACGTGCTTTGTTTTAGTACAAGAGAGGTCTACAAAATGGATACGGCAGTAACGTCAATCTGATGCAACATGATATGCTTTGATATAGTAGCCATGAAACAGAATAGTAATTGACAAATGCATTATGTTTAGAGAAGAGGAAACTTGAGTGTATTTCACACATAAATAAATGCAGATAACAAAATATCAGAATATTATCGAACATGATCCAGTGTCGATATCGATAGTCAATATCGTTCCTCAACGAACAGCACTATGGGTTTCGTAGAGCAGTAAGCAAAGATCTGTCCAGGTAGAGACACGAGATTGCAATATACTTCGCTGGAAGTACGACACTCATATCGTGCGCAAGCAACGCGGACGTGTATTGACTCAAAGTTAGACAGTTCGTACCGCAAATTTTTGTGTCTCAGCTTATTATAGCTGAAGACTGTGTTAAACTTCATCATCAGGAGCAGTGAACTTTGTATTCACCAGGACTTGTGTGATATTTTATATGCCAGTACAAGACTTTATCCTACAACAGTACAGTATACAAGCATATTATCATTATGACTTCAGAACAGAAGTTGTTTGAACGGATACTTCACCAAGACATGACTATGTCAGTTATGGGCTAAAATGGAAATCAGGAATGCAATGCAATAGTGGAATTGACTACTTAGGATGATCACCAGCACCAAAATGGATTATTATAATAGCAGAAAACTCTTTAAGAAGAGGTGGAAGACGTCTTGGAGATGTTTATTGTACATTCATACTGTAACTGCATGAAATATAATGGCATACTACGAATAAGCTCCAGTTATATCTTGGGAACGTGTGAGAGCGATGAACTTGTTTCGCGAAGAGCTGTTTTTCCTTTTCAAACGTTCGGACTCGGGTTCGGTTCTCTACAAGATCCAGTCGTATCGAGGACTACGCGACCTGATGAACGAGGGTTCAGTTCCAGAACGAGGACAGTGTGTTTCTCGCATACTCCTATTTCAACCAGATGGCAACGTACAAGGTAGCTGACCACCCATTTTCATAGTAGACAGTATGAATGAGACATACTCTAGAGTGTTCCTTTTCACCAATTTTTCTTAGTAGTTAGAAAATGCACTCCAGGGCTAGACCCGATTCTCTATCGCTTCTGTCTTGCAGTGTATTTTATTTTTGTAGTTAACATTAATGTATTATAATGCTAATTTTTATGCATTAATTCACTTCTTTTTCTTTCTAAATTTGAGCATTTAATGGAATTATATAACTTGTTGAGGAGATTAATATGAAGAGTAGGGAGAAGACTACGATAACTTTATATAAGAATAGTAGTTAGCAAGCAGATGACCAATACGCTACGTAGACTTGAAGATTATTTGAATAGACATTTCTACGAATTTCGAATTTTGAATTTGAACACTTATGCATTTCATGCGAGTTTCTTTAATAGACGTGCGGGTCTATTTTTCATCAAGTGCAGTATAAATATGGAAACATAATGATTTATAGAGCAGATATTTGCAATTCATGGATTCATTTTGGCAATCTACAGCTTTTGAGATTTTTCTTTTTGGAGTTGTCTTAGACATTATTAGATCGTTCAGTTTTTATTTTGTTCATGATTCGTTTGTTGAACTCCATCCTGGTTAAGCGTTGGATTCTAATAGTTTTCGTGTACCTTCTTAAGACAGGCTCATTACTATGGTGTAGGATCTTTCGTGTTTCTTTGTGTGAGGATCTCCAGTCGAGTTTTTGTCTAGTAGAGCTGAATCGTTCTTTTTACAGTGATCTATCCACAATTTCTTGAAAGATATAGTTATGAACATTAGATTATAATGAGAAATAAATTACATTGTAAAATGATTGTATAAAATATATTCGTTACAAAGCGAAATGATAATGCCGAAAATTCTCAAGCACTGTTATTTAAACAGCTGATTATATTATATTTACCTTAGTTCTGATAAAAATTGTCCATGATACTTTAACTTATGTTAATTTGATGCACGATATTTCATGACTTTTATGTAAAAGCTTAGTTGAACTTAATGATGTTTGGAAAAGTGTTTACAAGCTATGGAGAGCTTATCTATGAATGAAACAACGTGTGTTTGCGAATTTGATTGTTATAATGAGATATTAGACATCAATGGATGATCTATGTCATTTTTCTGTCTAGTATAAATTAGCTATTGAGCTATGTCTGAATACAATTATGTTTATATTTTGAACGTGCAGTTTAGTCACGAATATTAATACTAGAAGGCTAGTATGAGGTTAATACATCCAACATTTAAGTGAAACAGCATTGTGATAATTGTTCTAGAATGGATTGTTCAAATTAATAACATTTGTTTTTGGATAAAGGTTAATTGGAAAGACGAGTAATAATATTGATATAATCCTGTAATAATAACCACTAAAATCTTTAGAGATAATAATAATAACATGAATAACTATGTGATTTAAAATGTGAGTATTCGGGTCGCTTCGTTAGCCCCGCTGGGCTGTCTCTAAGCGCTAGTAATTTTAAGGTAGATAGGATCGCGTTCTAGTTGGCTAGAGTTTGTGTATACGCTTGCGAACAATGCAATAGCTTTAGCTGGCACCAGTTTCACTTTCAACTAGTGAGTTAGAATATTGGCGCCGCTGCCGCTGCCATGTGATTTCATTACGATATGGTGTCTGCTAGCGAGGGAAGGTTAATTAACTCATCTTCTAGTGCAATCAATAATCTTCTGCAACCAATAGACTACATCTAGTTCAACACCAGAGCCACTTTTGTGGTGTAGAGGTTCATAATAGACATGGTTAGTTTCCCGGCTATGCAAGCATAATATTCTGGTATAAGGGCAGAAATTGGATGAATTATGTATCGTGAGAATAACTGATGAGGAGGTGGATAGAAGTCGTTTCTCACTTCGATTCAAGGTGAATGCCTGAATGGTACCTCACGTAGGCTAAGTCCAGTCCAGTTTCCAGTTAAAAGTACGTACACTAGTGCAGATACCATAAAAGCACATCTTATCAGAAAATAATAGCGGTTTCTGTGGCGTAGTAGCTAGCATGCTGAAATGCTGTGCCCAAGATAGCGGGTTTAAACCCGGTCGAAGTCGACGGATTTTAACAGCGTTAAATTCTTTCAGTATGCCTTCCTTCGGAGGGGAAGTAAAACCGGCGGTCCCATGTCATAGATTTATGGCATGTAAACGATCCTTCCACTAACTAAACTTGTATGAAGCTAAATTTCTAGGTTAGATTTCGTTGAAACGCTCTATCATAGTGCCAACATTCACCACTAGATGGCAGTGATATCTGGTGGCGAAAGTTGGAACTACTTGAGATTGAACGAAACTTGTAGTTCACCCCATGGGTGTCCCCTTGAAGCAGCTACAGCCTCTGGCGAGCCGAACATGTCCTCAGATACTCCCGGCACTAAGGGTCATACGCTAAATAAATAAATAAATAAATAAATAAATAAATAAATAAATAAATAAATAAATAAATAAATAAATAAATAAATAAATAAATAAATAAATAAATAAATAAATAAATAGACAATAATAATAATTGTCACGTAATAGTACATTTTGCAACGAGCCTATAATGGCAATAATTAAGACACGAGATTATAATTTCCATATAGTGTCAATTACCATTATAGGCGAGTTGCATACGACTGTTTATGTTCGACGGTAATTCTATCTTTATTATATGTTTAACATAAATATTCATAAATATCTGTGGGATTCAGTAACTTCAGTTAGTGAACAGAGCGCGCTTGGTGGTTCGCTGACTGAACAGAGCACATGCGTGGGTCAAATAATTTCGAAAGCAGAGACCATTTACTTTGCTTGGCAATGCTATTGTTTACAGCCTGCATGATGTCTAGTGCCGATCAGAACTAGCGTTCACTAATATTGTCACCGAAGTCATTTGAAAGCAATGCGCTGTGTAGAAATTGGAGTTGGGGATATTAAGGTACAGTGCTATTTCTTGTTTCATATTCGCCAGTTTATTTTCGTGAACATATGGGACGGTGCACTTTCCATGTCGGTAATTTATATAGAAGGATGCTGTGTTGCTAACTTCTGGACGTAGATTCATAAATTTCTTGCATATGTCATAGTATTTTCTTGTTACCGTAAAGGTTCGTGCTGATTTTGTCTTTGTGTTTGGGATTGTAATTACAGTGATTGATCCGATATCCAATATGTACTTTCAAATCATGTAATTCATGCCCGACATGTTGGATTTTGAGCGCATGCACGAAGCTATCCTCACCGAATTGGTCAATGAATGAGCTCTGATTGGCTGGAGAAACTGTTTCGTAATGAAGAATAGTACTATAACGACCCTCATAAGATACAGTTTTCTGACATATAATATTTACATTTCGACATCGTCGAACATAAAACTACATACTTTCTTACTTGGGTACACTTCCAAAAAGATGGCCGTGAAAGCGTATATGCCTTCTTTTTGGAAGCCTTCATATGGAGGTTATGGCTGCTTGAGATTTTGGTTCTAGCAGTAAAGAGGCGCAGGTGCACTTCATAGAAATGGAGGTAGCGCCCAGTTCGCTATTCCTGTGGGGGTGCAGGTAGGGACGGGGACACCAAGAGCCCGCTGATGAGCCAGCTTGGTGTCCTAGGTGAAACCCCACACAAGACACGGCACAAACCTAGAAGAATTTCTGACTTTAATTCACTGGCCTTGAAAGCCAATATACCATCTAAATTGAAAATGGCCTTCAAGAAATTAAGGTAACAGACCAAATTTTATGGGACAGGGCTAGATTCAAGTCGTTGGTGAACAAACATCATTTTGCTACAAACTCCTAAATGAGGGCCGTCACAGCATGGACAGAAGAAAGGAAGAAAAATCATAGTGAGAGAATGAAGAGATTTTGAGAAGAAAGATAATTCAAATTCATCTATGAAATAGATTGAATCGCGCTCCATAGTTGGGAAATCGTCATAAAAGAATGGTATGGGTTTTAAGTCCATTGTAACTAATGTGGCTGCATAACTCCACAGTAAATTACTCAGCAAGGAAAACCACAGTAATCTCTGAGGAAATGATACCAGGACCGAGGCAAAACGTCATAAAAGAATGGTATGGGTTTTAAGTCCACTGTAACTAATGTGGCTGCATAACTCCACAGTAAATTACTCAGCAAGGAAAACCACAGTTTTCTCTGAGGAAATGATACCAGGACCGAGGCAAAACGTCATAAAAGAATGGTATGGGTTTTAAGTCCATTGTAACTAATGTGGCTTTCAAACCGCCAGTGAGACAAAATTTTGCCCTAAATAGGATCTTTAACGAGCCAATAAATCTACTGAAATGCCAGCCGACTCTGCCGAGAATCCATTCCACAACCTGGGCATGGCAGGTGAAAACGTCGATTTTTAGCTATTTTCATTTATGACAAAAATAGGCTTATGAGATCAATTTTGTCCGTGTGTGTGGGTGTGAGCATGTGTGTGTGTGTGTATGTCCCTAATAAAATCTAAATGGCTGGAACGATTTTAATGAAACTCGATAATGTCATAGTTCCGACCCCGACCGTGCCCTTCTAATTTTATTCCGTATCACCAATCCAACATGACGGCTGTGCGAAATATTTCACCAGCATTCTATATCTCCGAAACTACTACTGATATCATACTGAAATTTTGTACGGTGATAAAGCGTACTGCTAGAAGTTCATAAAATCTGTTAAGTACAAAAACGAACATGGCGGCCAAAAAACGTTGAAACATTTTAATAGCCTTATCTCACAATTTATCCATCCGAGCGCAGTGAAACATGGTATTGCAAATGTTTTTACACATTGTACTGCACTGACATCTAATTTAGTCCAATTGTTTACATAACTTCAAGATGGCGGCTGTGCCAAATTTTAAAATTAAGTTTTTATTTCTTGTGTCCTAATCATGTGATCGAAGTCAACGTTTAAATAATAAACCTATGCAATAACCATCATCGAATAGTACATAACTCTAAGGCCTACATATACAGTATAACAATTCAACATGGTGATCATCCAAAATATTTAGACGGTTCTCAATATCTACGAATCTATTACAGCAATAAAACTGAAATTTTGTATGTTGATAGAGGCAATTAACATACAGTAAGTAGGATATATGAAAAGTCTTGTTTAGTTCTTCACGGTACTACTCGTTTCTTATCGAACATATTCTACACGCACCCAAACTCACAGGGCTGATGGCCACGAAATTGCAAGTCCCCAAATGAACCTACAATAACATATTTTATGGTTCTGATTGTTGCTTTAACATCTAGCCTATCTGGTCCTAAAATAATAAGTGGGCTATTAAGAAAGTCATGGTAACTATTTACCCCAATCAAACGTGCCATGGCGGCGGGGAATGTGCTTCCATCTGCCATCACTAATTGGAAAAGGCTACACGTGCTTATTCGTCCAATCAAATATCGAGGGTGTTTGTGCCACCATTGAAGACTTCAGTCAATAAGAAGCGTACGATCGAGAAAATTGTCGTTCTCCATGGCAATAATACACGTGATTATCACACTGAGCTACTTGTAGCATTATGAATTCGAGCTTTGTCGTAACAGACAGTGTTTCCTGTTGCTGAATAATTTAGAGCTATGCAAACACAGTGGTCATCAGCGCCTTGTAATTCAGTGTATGATGAAATTGTTTCGTCTGTATCCTATGTATATAAAGCTGAATGTTGAGGTCCATTCTTCAATTCAAATTTTGTTACACGAACCGGAGTAATAAATAGTGTTATGATTACAAGGTTTGTTGGCAGAAATGTTAACTTTTTGTGAAATATAGTAGGCTATACTTTTTAATCTACAATTAAAATACATTGGATATCTCTGTTTTATGAAAAACATTAAAGATGCTGATTCTACTAGACTGACCACACGTAAATGTATCTAATCTCCAGAGTCATACAAGCAGTTTGAGCATGCCTGGTGAGCGGTGAATCCCAAGCTACTTTAGCACTTCTGGGGAAGAGAGAGATATAGGAAAAGGAAAGAGATTCGCATGCTTCTTGATGTGTAACATCTTTCCACTCGGTTGCTGGATATTTTTGTGGGAGTGATTTTGAAAAATGGGACGGAAGTGGATCGGAACGATCCAGCTGGCAGTGGTGGATGGAACGGAAGTGTAACACGCACTGCCAGCTGGAGAATGTAAATCACTTATGGATTACTTCAAGGTTTTGAGTTGCAATTACAAATATGTCTACAATAAATCATCTTCAAGTTGTCGTTCTTTGATGTGAAAATATTCATTACATCATATTTGCTGAAAACAATTATGATTTATTAAGAGACTGTTTTTCAATCTCTGGATAAAAATGATGGGCATCCACTCGCCGACTAACTTTTCTCAACCCTTTCGTACTGAACGGTAAACACTCATGCAAACTCTAGTTTCAACTCATTGAAACACAAACCACATGTTTTCGTATCAGTATTTAAATGATGAAATGATTTTATATGAATCATTCTAACTAGTCGGCAAAGCCGGTAATATATTTCTGCACAATGGCTATTGAGATATTAACTCACATTGCTGTAATGCAGTGGTCAATCTAATATATAAAAGTGAAAGTCTGTATGTATGTATGTATGTATGTATGTATGTATGTGGGTTGGTTCCGTATACAAATCTACACCGTTCCACCAATCTCAACCATATTTTGCATACACATAGTTTAGGACCCAGAAGGAACCGCTGGCTACATGCATTTCGATAGTCTTTCTCATTCTTCTGATTTCGGTCCCTTTGTACTCGAGCAAAGGCTAATATAAAGTCATAAAATATACTCATGAAGGAATGGCAAGGCAGATAGTTTCCATGGCAACATAGCTCAAGTCGAGACACGGCCGACTGGATGCGAATTGCGCTCTGCATTACCGGTATAGAAAATGAGGATCTTTACTTGAAATCCCGTTAGTTACTCAACTGCTCACACAGCACTGACAACCGAGTATAGCATAACAATCTATCTACTATATATTCGTCAAATACCACTCACTCACTCACTCATTCATTCATCACGAAATCTCAGAAACCACCTATCGGATTGGAATGAAATTTGGTATGCAGCTTCAAGGGCCGCAAACGCCCACTAAGAAAGGATTTTTGGATATTCAGGTTCTAAAGGAGTGTTAAGGGGGTAGACCTGCATTTCATTGAATAGCAATATCTCCCGATTGGTTTCATTGGGAATGTGATACTCGGCATATAAACAATCTATCTACTATATATTCGTCAAATACCACTCACTCGCTCACTCATTCATTCATCACGAAATCTCAGAAACCACCTATCGGATTGGAATGAAATTTGGTATGCAGCTTCCTCAAGGGCCGCAAACGCCCACTAAGAAAGGATTTTCGGATATTCAGGTTCTAAAGGAGTGTTAAGGGGGTAGACCTGCATTTCATTGAATAGCAATATCTCCCGATTGGTTTCATTGGGAATGTGATACTCGGCATATAAACTCATCATTAAAATAAGAAGAGACGAGTCTAAGGGTTTTTCGATGTGGTGTATATTATGAGGTGAAAGGGGTGAAAAGTGGGGGTTGAAAGATTCCTAACGGAGCGAGTATCTCTTCAACGACATAGGCGAGGAGTTTGAAACTCAGCGAAAAAAACAGCATAAAATAAATAAATAAATAAATAAATAAATAAATAAATAGGTGTTTGACTTTTTCATAAATGCAATTTAGGGGGCCCATGGGGAGGGGTGAAATTCTGGGGGGAAAACAGGAAAGAAAGTGTCCTAACTGATTGACTGATTGACTCACTATTCAAACTCAGGGGGGAAAACTGCTTTAAAGTAAGTAAATAGCTGTTTTTCAGTTTTTTTTTTCATAAATCAAGTTTAAGGGGTTCATGGGGAGGGGTGATATTATGAAAAAAGAAAATTGAAAGAAAATGTCTTGACTCACTCACTCATCATCACCCAGCCAAAATTATTGAAGTTAGAAACATGACAGTTTGGGGAAATGTTCATTGTATGTCAAAACCGTCCACTAAGGGAGGATTTTTGGATATTCAGGTTCTAAAGGGGTCTTAAGGGGGTTAAACGTGCATTTCATTGAATAAGAATATCTCCCGATAGGTTTCATTGGGGAATGTGATACACGGCATATACACTCATCATTAAAAAATAAGAAGACACGTGTCTTGAGGGTTTTTCGCTGTGGTGTATATTATGAGGTGAAAGGGGTGAAAGATGGGGGTTTAAGGATTCCTAACGGAGCGTGTAACTCTTTAACGACATAGGCGAGGAGTTTGAAACTCAGCGGAAAAAAATCAGCTTAAAATAAGTAAATAGGTGTTCGACCGTTTTTCCATAAATCCAATTTAAGGGGCCCATGGGGAGGGGTGAAATTCTGAAGAAAAAAAACAGGGAGGAAAGTGTCCTAACCGATTGACTCACTCACTCTTCAAACTCAGGGGGAAAAACTGCTTAAAAATAAGTAAATATGAGTTCGACAGTTTTTTTGATAAATCAAATTTAAGGGGTTCATCGGGAGGGGTGAAAACCAGAAGAAAAAAAATTAAAGAATATGTCCTGACTCTCTCACTCACTCATCATCGCCCAGCCAAAAATATTGAAGTTGGAAACCTGGCATTTTGGGTATATGTTCGTTGTAAGTCAAAACCGTACACAAAGGGAGGATTTTTGGATATTCAAGTTCTAAACAGTTAAACCTGCTTTTCATTGAATAACAATATCTCACGAGTGGTTTCATTTGTGGATGTGATACGCGGCACATAAACTAATCATTAGAAATAAGCAGACATGTGTCTAAGGGTTTTTCGATGAGGTGTATTATTATGAGGTGAAAGGGGTGAAAAGTGGGGGGTTGAAGGATTCAAAACGGAGCGTGTATACCTATCTCTTAAACGACATAGGCGAGCAATTTGAAACTCAGCGGAAAAAAATCAGCTTAAAAAATAAGTAAATCGGTGTTCAACCGTTTTTTTTTTCATAAATTAATTTAATGGGCCAATGGGGTGTGGTGAAATTCTGGGGGGAATAAAGGAGAGAAAGTGTCCTAACTGACTGACTAACTCACTCACTCATCAAACTTAGGGGAAAAAGACAGCTTAAAAATAAGTTAATAGGTGTTCAAGCGTTTTTTCATCAATCCAATTTAAGGGGCCCATGGGGAGGGGTGAAATTCTGGTAAAAATAATTGAAAGAAAAAGTCCTGTCTGACTCACTCAATCATCACGCCCAACGAAAACTATTAAAGTTGGAAACATGAAATTTTGGGAATATGTTCGTTGTATGTCGAAAACGTCAACTAAGGAATGATTTTTATTTATTCGTGTTTTAAAGAGGTGTTAAGGGGGAAAAAGTGCATTTCATTGAATAACGATATCTCTTGAGTTGTTTCTTTGGGGATGTGATATTAGGTATATAAACTAATCATTAAAAATTAATCAGACATGTCTAAGGGTTTATCGATATGGTGTATATTATGATTGAAAGGGGTGAAAATTGGGGGTTGAGGGATTCTTAACGGAGCGTGTATCTCTTAAACGACATAGGCGAGAAGTTTGAAATTCGGCGGGAAAAACAGCTTTAAATATAAGTAAATAGGTGTTCGACCGTTTTTTCATAAATCCAAATTAAGGGGCCCTTGGAGAGGGGTGAAATTCTGGGGGAAAACAGGAAAGAAAGTGTCCGAACTCACTCACTCATCAAACTCAGGGGGGGGGGGAAGAACAGTTCAAAAATAAGTAAATAGGTGTTCGACCGTTTTTTTTTTTCATAAAGCCAATTTAAGAGGTTCATGAGATGGGAGAAATTCTGAAAAATAAATGAAAGAAAATGTCCTGACTTACTCACTCACACATCATCGCCCAGCCAAAATTATTGAAGTTAGAAACACGACATTTTGGGGCTATGTTCATTGTATGTCGAAAACGTCCACTAAGGAAGGATTTTTGGATATTCAGATTCTTAAGGGGTATTATGGGGGTAGACTTGCATTTAATTGAATAACAATATCTCCCGATTGGTTTCCTTGGGGATAGGATACTCGGCATATAAACTCATCATTAAGAATAAGCAGACATATGTCTAAGGGTTTATCGATATGGTGTATATTATGAGTTGAAATGGGTGAAATGTGGGGGTTGAAAGCTTCCTAACGGAGCTTGTATCCCTTAAGCGACATAGGCGAGGAGTTTGAAACTCGGAGGAAATCAATCAGCTTAAAAATAAATAAATAAATAAATAAATAAATAATTAAAATAAATAGGTGTTCGACCGTTTTTTCAAAAATCCAATTTAAGGGGCCTATGAGGAGGGGTGAAATTCTGGAAGAAAAACGTCCACTAAGGAAGGATTTTTAGATGTTCACTCTCATCGACCAACCAAAAATATTAAAGTTAGAAGAATGATATTTTGGGGATATGTTTGTTGTATGTCGAAAACGTCTACTAAGGAGGGATTTTGGATATTCAGGTTCTAAAGGATTGTTAACGGGGTTAAACCTGAATTTCATTGAATAACAATATGACACGACTTTGGCGCGAGCGAAGCGAGACTAAAAATGAGATGGTGTGTGTCTGTGTATTACTCAATCACGCAAGTACCACTGGTCCGATTTACATGAATTCTACAGGGAAGTAGCTGATTTACCTGGTTAACATATAGGCTACTTTTGATTTCAATACTTTGCACTATTTAAAGATGGCGAACATTTTAGTAACGTCACTACACCCTTTGGTTTCAAACTTTCATATTTCCATCTCAAATAGAAAGAGAACGCAAAGAAATACCAAACTTTTGATGGCATATACGAGGTTTAGAATTACATTTTCTATCCGAAAGGTATCTCCAACGGTTAGCGAGTAAAACCTAAATTTGTGCTATAAAACACGGTCAACGCCGAGCGGTGTAGTTGGACAAAATATTCCATCCTTAATCTCCCTCTGCGCAGAACCTCGCCAATCCCCTGTTTTAACTGTCACCTTCACATTTTAATTTATTTATGACGCGTAGCGAAGCACGGGTACTTCAGCTAGTGTAATATATATCGATGATTTTATACGGGAACTGCGCTAGCCTCTCATAGACCACTAGAGGAATTCTCTTTACTGTCAAGTAGGCGCATTCATAACTAATTTACTACTCAATTCCACGCAGGAACATAATCGAAAAAAAGCAAAATATTAATGGGGCATAAATAAATACTTCTATATCATTACTGGCACGTGAAAATGAGTACCTATCTTGTACTCCAAATGTTTGTGGTTGTATTGGCTGCGCGGATAAGATATTGGACTGCGAATCATGAGGTATCAGGTTCGATCCCCAGTACCGGCAAATATTTTTGCTAAGGATTATCGATTTAAACGATATATATCATAACATAGGCTAATACGTCATTTTATCAGAATCTACATGAAATTACGATTTATCTAATTTTTATTACAAAACTTTGAACCGAGCAGGAGTTGGGAAATTTGATTGTATTGAACATTATTTAGATAGGCTAGAGACTATGGTTTCATTCCTCCTCTTAAGCTATATTAATATAATAAAGCTGAAGAGTATGTGTGTTTGTTTATGTGTTTAAACGCGCTAATCTCTGGAACTATCAGTCAAATTCGAAAAATTCTTTTTGTATATGATAGCCTGATTCAAGAGGAATAGTTTAGGCTATGTAGCATTAGGCTACACCTCTCAGGTAACCTTAAATTTTGCTTTTTGTTCAGTAATTCGGTAGAACAAGCGCTCAAGAACGGCTTCGATAATACCGGTCTATTGTTGCCATGTAATGCGGGCTGCATCACGTCGCCCCTACCAATGCTCTGGTGCAGAATTGGGAGCTGCTTATAAATTGCAGTCACGGGGAGTAATTAGTGCAAAAAGATTTCTTAGGCCCCTTAAAACAGGTGTCATCCTGACAAGTGTATGCCTCTGTATAAGGGCGATGGTGTTGGTGCAGTATACTCAGGTTATCAGCTGCAATAAGCGTTGGTGCTTTCAAATTTACTTTCAGATCCTTATCCTTGAGCATTCCAGTTCTGTAAAACAAATGAATCCACTGGGCGAAGCCGGGCACTACTGCTAGTTTACAATATAATAATTATGTGATGTTTGTTCAAACAAGTGTGTCAGTAGTATATCTCAAATTCAATCTATACAACTCCAGTATGAAAACAGAGCGTAAATTAACATTTTAAGAATGTCCAAGCTGTGTAGTATACGATTAGGATAACATGTCAGATGTTACACATCATGTGCGACTACTGTGAGGCTCGTATCTTTTATTATTATTATTATTATTTTTATTATTTGTATATGATTTATTTATTGATTTAGTGTACGGCAACAAGTTAGATACATATATAGCCTACAAGTACAAATATACACAGACAAGAAACATGTTTCCCGGGAGCAAGATTTAATTATATTGCAATGTCCAGTTGCGTGATCCACTGTATGGCTTCCTCCGTTGGTTCCAGAAAGTATGGGGGATTGTTTGTGAGAAACAAAATGTGTATGAAATTTACATTAAAAAACAAAAGCATCACTGTCGGTCTCCTTACGAGCCAAATACACTGAGGAAGTCACAGAGGAGACAATACCTTACTGTATGTATTGTACTTGCAGTACCACGGAGGACAGCCTTTTACATTATCTGCATATGGTTTCTCTTCAAGCTAAGTTTCTCCTTTGCATTTCCCCTGTCATTTGTAACTAAACCATTCACAGTGACAACTGGGACGGCGAGAACTTCTCTTAAGCCGTATATTAATTCTATTATTATATTATATTTATGGTGCTCGGGTACTTGGTATGGGATGAGGGTGTTGCTCGCAGTCTCAAAATGGTTGAGAACGCCAGATCTAGATGTTACGTCCAACTGAACCAAATTTTACGTACTTACCCTTTGGAACCCTGCGGGTAACACTTGAAATTTCGGACAGCTACCTCCATTCCCTCGATTTTGATGGCCTTTGGCGCAAATCTATACAGTTTCACTAAACTGAACCAAATCTTACGTACCGGTACTTACCTTTCGGAACCCTGCAGGAAACACTGTCTACTTGAAATTTGGACTGCCCTCTTCCTTCCCTTCATGACCTTTGGCACAAGTCTATACCTTTCCACCGAATTTTACGTACTTACCTTTTGGAATCCTTCAGGTAATACTGTCTACTTGAAATTTGGAAAGTCCTCTCCATTCCCTAGATTTAGGCCGTTTGGCACATAGACGAAATGTCAAATGTGTCGTAGAAGGACCAATCTAGGCTCATTTTAAGCCTCGCAAACAAGAAACAAACCCTGGACGTAAAAATGTGTTCAGTTCTGAAAAACTGTATAGATTTGCATAAGTTATATCAGACAAAGAGACCCGAAAACCACGTTTTATGACCCCAGAACCAACCGTGTCGGAAGCATTGTAGTCTGGGTCCAGATATGTCCGGAATTGAGGTGTAACTGTAAGAATATTTAAATGAGTCTATTGTTGGCTGGCGATGCGAGCTGCATCACGCCCCCCAAACCCGTGTTCTGGTGTGGAATGGCGAAAATACTTATATCTTGTGCTGCTTAAAACTTGCTGTCACTGGGAGTAATTTGCGAAAAAATAATTTCTTTGGCCCCTTAAAACAGTTCATCATCATCATGCATAACTGTAGGCCACATCTGTTAACTAAATATTAGTCCTCTGTATAGGTGCGATGGTATTTGGGCAGAACATTGAGGTGCAATAAGTGTTGCTGCTTTGAAATTTTCTTTCACGTACTATCATTTTCCTTCAGCGCTATGTGTCGAAATATGACACTATTGCTCCCTCAGGAGCTCGAGACAGCCGAAAGTTTCCTAAGTGATCCGATCATTTTTCTACAGTGGCATGCGGTAAAATACGGCACCATTGCTACCCACTTCGTAACAGCCAACGAGATATGTGTAACGTCTTTTATTTCACATATTCCGTTTTCTTATATTTATTTTTCTATTTGTTGGTAAATTACAAGTTCCAGTAGTTAGTAGTCGTATCCATTGTTTTCCTCAACTGTGATTTTTGAATATTTTATGTTCGACGATGTCGAAACGTAAACATTATGTGTCAGAAAACTGTATCATAATGAGGCTCATTATAACACTATTTTTCATTATGAAACAGTTTATCCCACCAATCAGAGCTCAAGAAACAGTTGTGTGACCAATTAGGTAAGGATAAGTTACCTTCGCGCATGCGCTCAAAATCCAATATGTCTATATAAATTACCGAAAGTGCACCGTCCATATGTTCGCGTAAATAAACTGCCAAGCACACAGAGCGCATGCGTCGGTCAGTCAGATTGGAAAACAGAGATATCCTACCCAGCGCTGGCTCTTCGATCACAAAATTCTAGTGACTGAATCGCAACAGATATTTATGAATATTTATGTTAACACATATAATAAAGTTATAATTATCGTCGAGCATAAACAGTCGCATGCAACTCGCCTATAATGGTAATTAAGACATTCGTATGGAAATTATAAAACTCGCTTACGCTCGTTTTATAAACATACTCGTGTATTAATTATTGCCATTAAAGGCTCGTTGCATAATGTACTATTTTCTAATAGATTGTAAGTATGATGTGTCAGTTTAGTAGTAGTTTTCATTATCATCCTTAATTATTTATTTATTTGTGAACAGGATTTGCATCCCAATTACAGTGGCATAAAGATTACACAGTAGGCTATGTTATCTTGTAACTTATACTAACTTAAACTTATCATTAGGTCAAGTGATCTAGATACTACACCCATTATTGTAGTAATAAACTCTACCAAATAAAGTCTTCTTCGAACTGTGATTCTTAAAAATATTATTTATTAGTTCGTGAGTTTCATGTGTCAATTCTGTAGTATCATCCTTTTCTTTAATGGCCAAAAGAACATGGATACTAATATTCACCACCGAATACAGTAAAGCCTTCCTCCACTTCTTTTTAAACTAATTTTCTCTGTTAGTTTGTAAGCTTGATGTACTAATTGAGTAGTAGCTGTTATTATCATAAATAAATAAATAATCACTTGTTTGTGTTATCTGACCATAGAGCTTAAGGAGACTTTGAGACTTCATGATCATTCCCTCGGGCGAAGCCGTGTACTACTGCTAGTAACCTACAAGGAACAGAATTACACTTCTTGGCAGAGCCGGGAATCAAACCCGGAGTGACAGTCAAAATGGCTAGCCGCTACACTATGTGGGGGTGGAATTGAGTGAAACCGAAGAGCCGAGTAAGATAAATACGCTATGCGCGTCGAGTTGCTCTTCGGACTTTAATGCGAATGGGTTCAAACCGCGCTATTGGCCAGTTTCAACTCCAGGTGAATATCAAGATATTACAGTACTTTCTAACAGGCCACGGGCACTTCCTCCCAACTCTTTGTTCAATTTCAAGTGCATTCATTTTCATCTTCATGTATTTCAATTCTCATTCATATGTTACACAAATATCCACTTTACAATACATTTTTATATCACTCGATGTCAATGTCGAATGATATAAAAAAATGTATTGTAAAGTGGATATTTGTGTAACATATCATAATCAATACGGGAAAACTTGGAATAATGACTAAAGTCATAGATATTCATTCTAATTCATTCTCAGGGAGGGATTAACGGCGGATGACCTCGTAGTTCTGCCCCTTAAAACAACAATAACTAGCCTAGCCCACTAACTCTCAGGAAGGGTAACCAGCCGTAAAACATAATTAGGGTAAAGTCGAGAGAGATGGTGCATCAGGGAAGATTGCGCACCCCATGGGGGTAGGTTGTTTGATGGTTGTTGAGTGGAAACGCCACTGAGGGGGGTTGTACCAGTAGTTTTGTTCCATATTTTGGTTCTGACACTTGACTTTCATAGAAGAAGATAGTTGGTGACTACATAAATTGTATCTGTTTTCGAATAGCTCACTGATCACCCTGGTATTTCGTATTCAAGTCCATGTAACCATCTCTAACATTACATTGGGTACGTTCTCCTTTCACCAGCACATTACCGAATGCCGTTAGCCTTATGGCGAGGGACTAGGTAGGTGCGCCATCTCTCCCACCGGTTGGGGATAGTTGACGCGTGGTCAGCGTGTCGGGTTCCCTCTGCAGCTTAACTTGGTTTCCGTGGCCGAGCCGCTGTCTCAATTGTCCTCACGAGGTTGAGTGCACCCCGTTCTAGCCTTCACGTCGGTTTTTAAGGCCCCTGATGAAGCCGGGAATCTAACTCCGACGTCCAGGGCAAAAACCAAGAATATTAGCCGCTACACTACGTAGTGTTCAAAATGTGCACATCATGTAGGCAAATTCAGTAGAAGACGGAAAAACACGCTTGAAGTTGAGAAAGTAGAGTGTCGGTGAGTGTTTCATATTAATCATCTCTCTATCACAATTGCGTCATCTAAACCACCCCAGTGGGAACGATGGAGAAGAAAACAAACTTTCCTAAAACATTTATTTTTCCTAGTTAATGTACATAAATATTCATAAATAGTGTGTCCAAAACTTTCCATGATTGTTAACTTCCATTTTTTTTTTCAAAGTCAATATGTAATCTCGAAGATAATTTTAAAATCTGTGCGCCATCTCTCCTGACTTGAACCTAATCTCACATCATCTCCGACCTCAAGTGTAGTTATATATGACGTACCTTGCTGCAAATCTGAAACACTGATAGTGGTGGTACTACGAAAATGAAATTTTATCTGTCACGTACAACGGAGACAATTTTGCGTTAAAGGAGCAAAGCCAAGACTCGGCAAGACCAAACAATTTGAGATTCAAGACTTTAACTTTTATGTTGCAACACCCGCCCGTCTGTCCAGCCGTTCCTTTTACCACTCTACATCCCAATGGCCGTTGTCCCGTGTACCTCGGCTGATCCCCTTTTATCCCAAGGGAACCTTTCCATTTCTCAGCGATTGCTTTGCGATCGTATCTCAGCTCACGGTTATCTGCGGGAAATTCGATTTCTCGGTTCATGTTTGTTTCAAGAGACAGCTTCTATTGGCAAAATATGTAGTGGTGATTGTTGTTTGATAGGGTAGAACATCAGAGTCATCTGCTCCCAGAGAATAATCATTACCACTACTCTTATTAATCCACCTCTTAATATTTCCGTTTCTATAGGGTCGGTGATGAGATGCAAAGAACTTTTATACGTTGGATGATTTCTATGACCAGATGTCCACCCTAACCCCAACAACATGTAGTTAATAGAGATGAAATGAGAGAGGTTTGTGTTTAACGATTTTAATCCTAAGAGTAGTGTAATTCGAATAATAGAGAAACTGGGTTGAGAATGTCTGGAATATAAAAGGCCGAAGTCCAGACTATACGCTATGCTTAAACATTAACCAGCCAGCATGAAGAGAGCTAAGCAAACGTCTGAGAAAACCCACCAACATGAGCAGGGCAGATCATCCGCACTAAGTTACGGGCCGACCGCATCGTGCTTTTGATAATTGGAACTCATTACCTGCCGAAGTCTTACAGCCTTTTCCCAAACATATTGATGTGTTTAAGAGAAGGCTGAAATACTCTGATGTAATTACTGTACTTTCCAATTTGAGACTTGCGTACATTGTGTTGGATATTGATGTAAGTAATTTCCTGTAAACTGGGCTAGGACTTGAAATAGGTGGCCCAAGGTAGCCTACCATTTGCCTGAGTTGAAAATGGGTAACCAGGCAAACCATATTAATGACGCCCCCTGGTCTTTCATCTTAGCGCGCAAAGCTACCACAGTCTAACACAACTATTCTTAATGCTGCTACTTCTTATTTTCAAACCGGAATAAGAGTTGCTGTTGCTGATTCTTTTAGAGGCTTTCTTCCTCTTAAAAATTGCGGTAAATTTAAGGGAATCAGTTTACCTGAACCTATCTAGGTATATTCATTTTCCCACGCCACAATTCCATTTTAAGTAGAATTAGCAAATGAAACATTTGTCAGTTATTCCATATCCTGGTGTAGCCCCGAAAATCCACGTTCGGATCCTGGCTCTGCCAAGAAATTAAATTCTGGTCTGAGGGCTGGAACTGGATACACTCAGCCTCGTGAGGCAAAACTGAGAAGAGGTGAGTTTGATTCCCACCTCAGGCATCCTGGAAGAGGTTTTCCGTGGTTTCCCCACTTCTACTCCAGGCAAATGCCAGGATTGTTCCTAACTTAAGACAACGGCCATCTCCTTTCCAATCCTCACTGCATTACAAATACACACGCTCATGACAATAACACAGGTTACCAGACAAATTCAACACCCACTCATGTACACGGGGCTGAAATGCCACGATGCCAAAACCCCTGAAATGAAGCAACAACAATAGTCAGTTATGCAAAAAAGAATGTACGGCCTATCTCAACATTTATACGTTGAGAAAGGTCATCGATATTGGGTGAGATATCTTTGCGGATATCGCTGACATGAGAAGTGAATGTTTTCCTCTATTTGTTTTTCCCTCTATTGCAAAGACATGTCCCATAAATCGCGAGTGTTTTCGCTTCCTATATTAAGGGAGGTAGTTTATTCTTACTGAATGCCCAAAGAAACCACTCAAAATAACAATATTGATTTCCATGTGATGACAAGGACAATGGATGAAACTGTTTATCTCATCCATTTCGAGTCGTGGCTAGCATCTTGTCCCGTTTGCCCCTCTGGCCCTTATTTTATATCCGAAGATGTGAAGGCCTGCCAGGTCCCGAGCAATTCCACTGAGATTGCAGCCTTCAATTTTACGGCTCTCGCCGGACGATATCTTGTCAACTTCACAACATGTTGGAGAGTGACGAGGTCAGAATCAACAGCTCAGCAGTAAGCGTGCCTTAGGGCATATCACCGTACGTCCGGGACATGGCAGTAAACGTGTGAGCTGACATTACACAGAGTTGGGGGTCCAGAGGCAAGAAGTCTGTTCCACAAACTGACAGGATGACAGACGGAGTGGGGTGCAATATCTAATCATAATAGGCCTGGGGTCAACGTATACAAAGAGAGAGCAAGAAACTTAGCAATAAGAAGAGTCCAGTTTACCGGTATGTCTTCTGAGAGTACAGGGAACATGCTGGCTGAAAGCTTGCTGTTGATTCATTTAGGGCACTGGTTCATTTACTTATCTATTTTATAATTAATTATGCATGTATTTATTTATTATTACTATTATCGATTTTTCCCCTTTGGGAGAGCGTGTGAACTTGAGCCAATCAAAGCTTCACTTCCTTTTCCTCTTCTCTCTCCCCCCCCCCCCCCCCCCCAATAAAAACCTCTTCATGAATTCACTATGTTGTTTCTTCCTTTCCTCTGTCCACTATTTCCCTATTGTTTCTTTTCTTGAGACTTGTTCAAATTTTTTGTTTCTTATTTTATTTCTAATTGATTTCTGTCCTTAATATCATCTTCAGAAATTTGGAATAGTATCAGGTCTTCCTGTGGTCCTCTCATCCAACTGGTCAATAATTTACTTGTATTAATGATGTTAAACATTTTTTTAGTGAGTTTGTTTTCATCGATCCTCCACAGGTGTCCATAGAACTGTACAGTAGGCGTAATTTCCTAAATTTCTCTGTAATAGTGTCTGTGTTTCCATAGAGTTCCTTTGTAGATCGTCTGATCCAAGTTCCGACTCTGACAACAGCGCCGTGTATCTTTTAAGAATTTTCCGTTCTTGTTTCTCGATGTCATGAATTCTTGCGTGCATTTATTAATTTATTTTATTTATGTATTTGTTTATTTACTAGATACAACCATGAAAGGGTCATTTTACACTAATAGTTTAACAAATTTGAAATAATATTAAATACTAAACCAACAATAACTTATGGCAATGATGGCAGCAAGGGACAAATCTCGGCAAAGCCACAGCGAAGGATTGAGGTAGTGAGTGATCAAGAGGCGGAGAGGGTAGGAATTGAGGATGGTTTCCAACAAGTGGTCCGTGAGAGCCTCGGGAGTGGTCCGCGTGATAAGTATGTCCAGCAGCACACATAAAAAAGTCATGTCAATTTTTAAGCCATTATTTCAGTTTTGCCTGTACAAACAGTCAGTTGTAACTCTTCAGTAGGTCTACACATGTATCATAGGGTATTGTACAGCCCGGGGGGGCAGTACCCCCTGAGAACCACCCCGCCATCTTCTACCAAAACCACCCCAACTGGAAACATTATAATTCCAGAACATATCTCTACACAGCAAGCGGCGACCACCTAAGCCTAGGAGGTTAGCCAACGGCTTGCAAAACTCACATAAACATTTACACTAACAACTATCTGGGGCAGCTACACTGATGCAATGCTGACCAAGCAGCGCCGAAACATATAAGAATGGAACCCGGACAGGAAGGATTATCTGTTCTGTTCTTCGCCAGCGGCCCTGCCCGACGAGGATCCGTTCCAGCTCTTCACCAGGTGAGATCTAGCGGTGCTCAGACTCCTTATTCTTGTAAACACCTACCCTAAACATTTGTACACTTCACAAATTGTTTTTCATATTTGTTTAAACTCCCCAAGAGGGACATCACATCAACTGGCCAATAAATACATGGTCAGTAAACTACACGCTTATTACTAATCACGCTCCACTTTACATCCTCATACCCAACCTGACCTTAGTCATAATTGCCCATGACCGTAGAAGCCAATAACTGCATCGTCAGATTCCATTGTACTCGAGCACACGACTCGACTGCAGAGCGCTGAATCACTGACTCTACACATTCATTGAGTTGCTCATCCTACTCAGCTGGCAAGCTAGTTTAGCAGCCGGCACTTAGACACTCATCCCCTGACAGATAATTGCATCCTGCAGGGACGCCCCCAATAGCTTAAGCAGTCACACCAACACACTACACTGGTAGTCTCTCCTAACCACGGGAAACTACCCTCATTTCGGAAGCAATCCTCAAAATTAGCACAGTTACACTACCGTGTTTTTCCCACCCCCAACCAAGGGATAAAACAGTATCGTAACAACTGAACGACCAACGACTCCGCTGAGATAAGTAATCATATACATATTAGAATTAAAGTACCTAATTGTATTTTTTTTTAAATTATATTGTGATGTGCACGTGCATCATACCCTTATGTGATTCGCAAACCCTTATAAAAAGAAACTAATCTTATATAACCAGATTCAAACTGCGAATCAGAATATAAACACCAATTAATCGCACTACAATTCTTGTAGTTAGATAATATTTGTAAATACATTTAAACCTCAACACAATGATGAAGATCTGATGATAGCCACTTGAAGGTTGAAACGCGTAATCCTAAAATACCCCATTATAATAGTGATCATAATTCATAACTAATACAAGTTGTTTTTTTGACGAGTGTTATTTACTTATTAAGTTATTCATACATTATATACATTGTACCCCAACCAGTCATTGGACAAATTCGTGTTGACCGACTGAAGAGTTACAACTGTTAGTATAAGAAAAATTGGCAATAAATGGGGATTTTGAAAGCGATGTGCGTTGAACGAGAATGGCCAAAATTTATCCGTGCCGATGACATCAGCTGTTGAATTAAAACATATGTAAAATTATAATTATTAGAATATCATACAATATAATTCTCGTAAATAATGTTTAAATGTACCAAATAAACTTTCAGGGCAGGCAGCAAGGATTCTCAACTTTATCTTATACTAGCTGAAGTACCCGTGCTTCGCTACGCGTCATAAATAAATTAAAATGTGAAGGTGACAGTTAAAACAGGGGATAGGCGAGGTGCTGCGCAGAGGGAGATTAAGGATGGAACATTTTGTCCAACTACACCGCTCGGCGTTGACCGTGTTTTATAGCACAAATTTAGGTTTTACTCGCTAACAGTTGCAGATACCTTTCGGATAGGAAATGTAGTTTTAAACCTCGCATATGCCATCAAAAGTTTGCTATTTCTTAGCGTTCTCTTTTTATTTGAAATGGAAATATGAAAGTTTGAAACCAAAGGGTGTAGTGACGTCACTAAAATGGTCGCCATTTTAAATAGTGCAAAGTATTGAAATCAAAAGTAACCTATATGTTAACCAGGAAAATCAGCTACTTCCATGTAAAATTCACGTAAATCGGACCAGTGGTACTTGCGAGATTGAGTAATACACAGACACACACCATCTCATTTTTAGCCTCGCTTCGCTCACGTCATAGTCGTATCATATTGTTTTTCAATGAAATGCAGGTTTAACCCCGTTAACACCCCTTTAGAACCTGAATACCCAAAAATCCCTCCTTAGTAGACGTTTTCGACACACGACAAACATATCCCCAAAATATCATTCTTCTAACTTTAATAGTTTTGGTTGGTCGATGAGAGCAAACATCCAAAAATCCTTCCTTAGTGGACGTTTGTCTTCCAGAAGTTCACCCCTCCCCATATGCCCCTTAAATTGGATTTATGAAAACACGGTCGAACACCTATTTATTTTATTTATTTATTCATTTATTTATTTATTTTTAAGCTGATAGATTTCCTCCGAGTTTTAGACTCCTCCCTATGTCGTTTAAGAGATACACGCTCAGTTAGGAATCTTTCAACCCCCACTTTTCATCCCTTTCACCTCATAACATACACTACATCGAAAAACCATTAGACATGTGTCAGTTTATTTTTAATGATTAGTATATGTGCCAAGTATCACATCCCCAAATGAAACCACTCGTGAGATATTGTTATTCAATGGAAAGCACGTTTACCCCCTTAACACCTCTTTAGAACCTGAATATCCAAAACTCTTTCCTTAGTGGACGTTTTCGACATACAACGAACATATCCCCAAAATTTCATGTTTCTAACTTCAATAATTTTGGCTGGGCGATGATGAGTGAGTGAGTCAGTCAGGACATTTTCTTTCATTTATTTTTGATAATTTCACCCGTCCCCATGAACCCCTTAAATTGGATTTATGAAACAAACGGTCAAACACCTATTTACTTATTTAAAGCTGTTTTCCCCCTGAGTTTGATGAGTGAGTAAGTGAGTCAATCAGTTAGGACACTTTCTTTCCTGTTTTTCCCCCATAATTTCACCCCTCTCCAAGGGCCCCTTAAATTGGATTTATGAAAAAACGTTCGAACACCTATTTACTTGTATTTTAAGCTGTTTTTTACCACCGAATTTCAAACTTCACGCCTATGTCGTTTCAGAGATACACGCTCCATCAAGAATCCCTCAACCCCCAATTTTCACCCCTTTCACCTCATAATATACACCACATCGATAAACCCTTAGACATATTGTACCCATGTGAGTAATCTCGTTGGATAATATGCATCCGCCTCCAACTAGCATCAGCTCTCAGGCGTGCACGGTAACCCCAATTTTGCAGTGCATATTTTGGATTTGAGGCTAAAAGGTATCAACTCTACAATGATAAAGCACAACTCTATTCTAAAACTTTAATTCATTGAAATAAATCATGGCTTCAAACACAAAACAATACCCAAAAAGCATAAAATAAAAGCAAACAAAATTTTTACTTCCACAATCCATAAGTAAACAAATATAAAATCACAACAAAGTCATACCTAGCCATAATGCTTTACCCTTCTGTGAACTTCACAAGGATATACTAGTGCGCTGATGCACCTACGACTTCAAAACACATGTACATTAACATAACAGTCATACAATGTGACTTCTTTAATATTACAACAAGGATTATTCCTTAATCCTCTTTATGTTAAACAATTATGTGTGCCGTGCGTGTTTTAATATTTTTCTTCTCACCAATGAAATGCTTTGCATGCATTTACCTATTTGGACGTTGCACCAAAATCAACGTGCAACTCCATAATTATGTAAGCTACCCCCGACACATCCTTCAATTATATGGTTTCACCGCATGCTGTCTGTGATTCCTAGATAAACGTTACGTTATAGCTTATGTCGGATTGTACGATAGACTACCTCGCGCTCATGGCGATTGGCATCTAGTAACCAACTACATGACTTGGTTCCAGTGACAGTACAAATATATCATGTAACTATTCGTCAGATAGCTAAATTAATGAACCATCAGGATGAACTATAGTTATCCATGTGTTCACAAACCACATGGCTATAATACTCAACATAACAATCTCGCATTATATGTCATTTTAACAAGGTCTAGAATTTCTTCTCTTTATAACTTGCCTGAGCGGTTCGGGTGGTTGGCACCGACCCTCGGCTAAGGAAAGCGCTACACAATAGAAAGTGGGATGGGTCGTTCCACCAATTATCTCGACCTTTCTCAAAGTTTGAAAGCTTCCCTCTCTAAGCAGTGGAGATTTACAAGACAAATACTGTGTCCTAACCGGCACACATGTTCCCAAAGGATCTTAATTGACTATTATGCCAACAGGTATTGAATGAGCTTTTGTAATTATTCCTACGTCGAGGATAACGATTAATTAATGGCCTCACATGGGTCCATTCAACATGAAGGTTCGGGGTTCGTAATGCATGAGCCTGGCGGTGACCGATGTCTCAAGTATAATATAGGCGCAGAAAACCACTGTCGCCCTGAGTTTTCGCTGCCCACGAGCGTAAATAACTCATCATAAGTTCTCGGGAAATCATAGAGCTGCGAGGTGTCCTTGTTTCCTCGACTCTTACAAGATTCCAGCCCGGAACACATTTCAATCCTTTTCTTCAGAGTTAGGGTCCATTCACTAAAACTCCGGAATAAATAATGTCTCCAACAATGTCCACGACATAGGAGAATTCATACGTAGAATAGACTATCTGGCCCCTAATGCTCCATGCTACGACACACCGACCTATAATATTAAGAGAAATCTAACATTTACTCTATAAGCTTCTCAATTAAGCTGCAAATTCAATCCACTAAAAGCTCTTTCATTACTGGTATCATTACTGAATATATGCAATATTCTGATATAAAGCTTCTTTCCATAATTACTGAAATGTAATCTCATTGTAACATCTTCCTGCTTAGATTGATAAGTCTTGCACTTAGCGTTAATAATTCTCGCTTACACCATTTATTTGTTTCCTGATGTGTTCATTCATACTCTTAATAACCATTATTATTATTATCATCATTTCTCACTGACATAAACGATCAAAATCATTATTTTATTATTATTATTATAAATCTCATTGACATAAATGACCAAAATCGTCATTTATTATTATTCTCATATAAATTACCAAAATTTCCGACATAGCTAGACGTTTTAAACTCGAACAATCGCGTTCGTTACATTTACATAACTGATTGCCATTCTTAATTCATAGTGGGAATAATTACTCCACTTAATGATGCAAATCATCATTTCAACTCTATAAAAATCAACTCAATACTGATTAAACATGGAGGATCAGCCTCCTAACTGACTTTTACTGGCATCTATAAGGAATTCACAATATCTTTACGGAATCACAGACATGCATCGGTCCATACTTCTACATAATTATAACCATAATTTGTGGGGTACTTACATCTCTATAGGCATCTAAGGTGGCTCCAACCAATCATATTCTTCCATGTCGCCCGCCATAATGGGTTTAACGCGACATATTTCTCTTGTTTACACACATTTGATTATACATTTCTATCACCAACACGACACGTTGCATACCTTTCAGGAAGTTATCACTCCCTAAACATGTGAAACACTTCATCAAACACTACTTTAAATGATATTTTTACATATACATTACACTGAACACTCGTCACTTTATACACACTTCAATGCTGAAATTCCCTAGCAGAGATCGAAATTGCAGGTGTCGACGGCATCTTACGTTATCAACTCCTGATTGAAAGTCTGGTTATCTGCTCTCGGAACTCTCCAACAGTTTTTGTGACGATCATTACTCCTACAGTAAGCGTCCTGCGTTACATCAATACGCTGGCTCCCAAACATGAGCGTTAACATCTGGTATTCTCATGGCAATACCAAACACTTAGTAAAGTTTCTTTAGCGCATTCTATCGTAGTTACACATATACGATTTGTTAATACAATACACACTGCGCTTAATAAAGTTCAACACTTTCACAAATAATTATATACAATAATGCTACCGTTAGTCTATACGGTGCTTCATAACTGAACACGTCATAGTTCGTGCGGCTGATTATGCCTGTATCACGACTATTATTCATATAAGCATGTTTACTGTTTCTTTTACACATACCAGTCTTTGTTCGGCGTCTCGATGAATAGATCCGTCATGCGTTATGCCTTGACGAACTGCTTCACCCTGGCTGTAGCTGACTGAAGTTTCACTCGAAGACTGCACGTAGCTTATTTGAAGACTTCTGTCTGCGGCTTACACGCTGTCTCGTACTGCTGCATATTTGCTGCATACTGATTGCAACTTATTTCCATTGTGCTACAATTGACAATTGAGTAAAACTGTAACTGGCTGTAACTGCGCTTGGCGGCATGTAGACTGAGCTTGACTGAGTTAGAACAGAGTAACACTGAGAACAGAGTAGGACTGAGATTCAACGACTGAGTAACAGCGTAACACTGAGAACAGAGTAGGACTGAGGTTCAACTGAGAGAACAGAGTAACACTGAGAACAGAGTAGGACTGAGAGCTCCTCCTGGGGTCTACTCCCTTATATCGGATTTCCACAGAAAGTAGAGCAACATCTTCCCGCGTAATCTTCGCTCTTCTCACAGCATGATTCCGGTCTTCAAACCATGATCATTGTGTTCCTCTCTCTTCACAGGTCCCAAAACTATATGTGTGCAAAGGAATCGCTCGTTCAATTAATTTATATTAATTCCTTTCTCCATGGCGTGGGACGCTACCTAACCGGGAACTCCCCGTCAACATCTTCACATCCCTCCGCGAACAATGGTCGCTTCACAGTCCTTACGCACATCACTAAATATGCACCAATTTCGCATGTAAAAGACTCTAAAATTATCTTCTTGCCAAGATATTCACCTGTGTGCAACTCTCATCTCGATTCGTTACTCCAATCACGAGTAATCAATGATTTTTCTGGGCATTTCTCCGCCCCTCCTCTACATCTATTCTCCGTCGGGGAATAACTGTGTCATTTTTCAGGCCTCTCCCCTGCTCCAGACGACATAATGGGGTGACAGAGATGGACGTGGCTCCACTGGGACCAACCCACAATTCTGGGCCGATTAGTAAATGTCAGCTCTGCCCTCCTCTGTGCTTCAAACTCCCAATAGCTTACACCAAATCGTCTTATAATGATATAATCCGCTCATTATTTCCTACATTATTTTAATAAATAATGCCATTTCATCAAAAATCACACCAGTGATTAAATATACATCTCTTTCGAGGGGTTTTTACCAAGAAACTCCCTGTACAGATCTCTGGTTCGCTCCCTGGCGGAACCTTTTTACTGAGATCACAGTCTCTGAGAACCATGTTCGATTCCAGTCAGCATAACCCCATCGGGTTCAATATGTCTGATTATTTTTAATGATTAGTTTAAATACCGAATATCACATCCCCAAACAAACAACTCATGAGATATCGTTATTCAATGAAATGCACGTTTACCCCCTTGACACGTCTCTAAAACCCGAATAAACAAAAATCATTCCTTAGTTAACGTTTTCGACATACAGCGAACATATTCCCAAAATTTCATGTTTCCAACTTTAATAGTTTTCGCTGGGCGTGATGAGTGAGTGAGTCAGACAGGACATTTTCTTTCATTTATTTTACCAGAATGTCACCCCTCCCCATGGACCCCTTAAATTGGATTCATTAAAAATCGCTTGAACACCTATTAACTTATTTCTTAAGCTGTCTTTTTCCCCTGAGTCAGTCGGTTAGGACACTTTCTCTCCTTTTTATCCCCAGAATTTCACCCCACCCCATTGGCCCCTTAAATTAATTTATGAAAAAACAGTCGAAAACCGATTTACTTACTTTTTAAGCTGATTTTTTTCCCGCTGAGTTTCAAACTCCTCGCCTATGTCGTTTAAGAGATACACGCTCCATTAGGAATCTTTCAATCCCCACTTTTCACCCCTTTAACCTCATAAACACATCGAAAAACCCTCAGACACGTGTCTGCTTACTTTTTAATGATAAGTTTATATGCCGTGTATCACATCCCCCAATGAAACCAATCGGGAGATATTGTTATTCAATGAAATGCAGGTTTAACCCCTTAAGACCCCTTTAGAACCTGAATATCCGAAAATCCTCCCTTAGTAGACGGTTTTGACATACAATGAACATATCCTCAAACTGTCATGTTTCTAACTTCAATAATTTTGGCTAGGCGATGATGAGTGAGTGAGTAAGTGAGTGAGTCTGGACATTTCCTTTCAATTTTCTTTTTTCAGAATTTCACCCCTCCCCATGAACTCCTTAAATTTGATTTATGAAAAAAAAACTGTCGAACAGCTATTTACTTAATTTAAAGCAGTTTTTCCCCCTGAGTTTGATGAGTGAGCCAGTCAGTCAATCAGTTAGGACACTTTCTTTCTTGTCCCCCCCCCCCCCAGAATTTCATCTCTCCCCATGGGCCCCTTAAATTGGATTTATGAAAAAACTGTCAAACACATATTTACTTCTTTTTTATGTTGATTTTTTTTCGCTGTGTTTCAAACTCCTCGCCTATGTCGTTAAAGAGACACACGCTCCGTTAAGAATCTTTTAATCCCCACTTTTCACCCCTTTCACCTCATAATATACACCACATCGAAAAACCCTCAGACACATGTCTTCTTATTTTTAATGATGAGTTTATATGCCGAGTATCACATCCCCCCATGAAACCAATCGGGAGATATTGCTATTCAATTAAATGCAGGTCTACCCCCTTAACACCCCTTTAGAACCTGAATAGCCAAAATTTCTCTCTTAGGAGGCATTTGCGGCCCTTGAGGAAGCTGCATACAGATTTCATTCCAATCCGTTCGGTGGTTTCTGAGATTTTGTGATGAATAAATGAATGAGTGAGTGAGTGAGTGAGTGGTATTTGACTAATATATAGTAGAAAGAAGATAGTGTCAAATCTTTGTTATGCTAAACTCGGTTGACAGTGCTGTGTGAGCAATTGAGTAACTAACGGGATTTCAAGTAAAGATCCTCATTTTCTATACCGGTAGTGCTGAGCGCAATTGGCATCAAGTCGGCCGTGTCTAGACTTGAGCTATGTTGCCATGGAAACTATCTGCCTTGCCATATATATTAGATATTAGATATATAAAAGTGAAAGTCTGTATGTATGTATGTATGTATGTATGTATGTATATATGTTGGTTCCGTATACAAATCTACACCGTTCCACCAATCTCAACCATATTTTGCATACACATAGTTTAGGACCCAGAAGGAACCGCTGGCTACATGAATTTTCGATAGTCTTTCTCATTCTTCTGATTTCGGCCCTTTTTCACTCAAAATAGGCTAATCAAATCATAAAATATACTCATGAAGGAATGGCAAGGCAGATAGTTTCCATGGCAACATAGCTCAAGTCCAGACACGGCCGACTTGATGCCAATTGCGCTCAGCACTACCGGTATAGAAAATGAGGATCTTTACTTGAAATCCCGTTAGTTACTCACTGTGGGGGGGGGGGGACAGGAATGAAAATGTCCTAACTGATTGACTGACTCACTCACTCATCAAACTCAGGGGGGAAAACTGCTTTAAAGTAAGTAAATAGCTGTTCGACAGTTTTTTTATCAATCAAATTGAAGGGGTTCGTCGGGAGGGGTGAAATTCTAAAGGAAAAAAAATGAAAAAAAATGTCCTGACTCATTCACTCACTCATCATCGCCCAGCCAAAAATATTGAAGTTGGAAACATGGCAGTTTGGGGATATGTTCGTTGTATGTCAAAACCGTACACTAAGGGAGGATTTTTGGATATTCAGGCTCTAAAGGGGTCTTAAGGAGGTTAAACCAGAATTTCATTGAATAACAATATCTCACGAGTGGTTTCATTTGTGGATGTGATACTCGGCATATGAACTAATCATTAAAAATAAGCAGACATGTGTCTAAGGGTTTTTCGATGTGGTGTATTATTATGAGGTGAAATGGGTGAAAAGTGGGGGTTGAAGGATTCCTAACGGAGCGTGTAGGCCTATCTCTTAAACGACATAGGCGAGAAATTTGAAACGCAGCGAAAAAACATCAGCTAAGAAGATAAGTAAATCGGTGTTCGACCGTTTTCTCATAAATTAATTTAAGGGGCCAATGGAGTGGGGTGAAATTCTGGGGGGAAAAAAGGAGAGAAAGTGTCCTAACTGACTAACTCACTCACTCACCAAACTCAGGGGAAAAAGACAGCTTTAAAAATAAGTTAATAGGTGTTCAAGCGATTTTTCATCAATCCAATTTAAGGGGCCCATGGGGAGGGGTGAAATTCTGGTAAAAATAATTGAAAGAAAATGTCCTGTCTGACTCACTCACTCATCACGCCCAGCGAAAACTATTAAAGTTGGAAAAATGAAATTTTGGGAATATGTTCGCTGTATGTCGAAAACGTCAACTATGGAATGATTTTTGTTTATTCGGGTTTTAAAGAGATGTTAAGGGGGTAAACGTGCATTTCATTGAATAACGATATGTCATGAGTGGTTTCATTTGGGGATGTGATACTTGGCATATATAATAATCATTAAAAATAAGCAGACACATGTCTAATGGTTTTTCGATGTAGTGTATATTATGAGGTGAAAGGGATGAAAAGTGGGGGTTGAAAGATTCCTAACGGACCGTGTATCTCTTAAACGACATAGGCGAGGAGTTTGAAACTCGGAGGAAATCAATCAGCTTAAAAATAAATAAATAAATAAAATAAATATGTGTTCGACCGTTTTTTCATAAATCCAATTTAAGGGGCCTATGGGGAGGGGTGAAATTCTGGAAGAAAAATGTCCCCTAAGGAAGGATTTTTGGATGTTCACTCTCATCGACCAACCCAAACGATTAAAGTCAGAAGAATGATATTTTGGGGATATGTTTGTTGTGTGTCGAAAACGTCTACCAAGGAGGGATTTTTGGATATTCAGGTTCTAAAGGGGTGTTAATGGGGTTAAACCTGCATTTCATTGAATAACAATATGACACGACTATGACGCGAGCGAAGCGAGGCTAAAAATGAGATGATGTGCGTCTATGTTTTACTCAATCACGCAAGTACCAATGGTCCGATTTACATGAATTTTACATGGAAGTAGCTGATTTACCTGGTTAACATATAGGTTACTTTTGATTTCAATACTTTGCACTATTTAAAGATGGCGACCATTTTAGTGACGTCACTACACCCTTTGGTTTCAAACTTTCATATTTCCATTTCAAATAAAAAGAGAACGCTAAGAAATAACAAACTTTTGATGGCATATACGAGGTTTAAAATTACATTTTCTGTCCGAAAGGTATCTCCAACCGTTAGCGAGTAAAACCCAAATTTGTGCTATAAAACACGGTCAACGCCGAGCGGTGTAGTTGGACAAAACGTTCCATCCTTAATCTCCCTCTGCGCAGCACCTCGCCTATCCCCTGTTTTAACTGTCACCTTCACATTTTAATTTATTTATGACGCGTAGCGAAGCACGGGTACTTCAGCTAGTTGTTGATAAAAAAAACAAAGCAATATATTGGCTAGGTGCAAGCAGTGGTTTGAGGTTAGCACTGAGCAAAAGCGAGCCTCCTAGAATTCCTCAGCTTGTCACAAAAATTCGAGCACAAAAGTCAAACTGAGAAGAACATCGAATTAAGAAACCAATTCCAACGTCCTCTTTAAACAAAATTGTTTCAAAATAAATTTATAATCGAATTTTTTTGATTTTCCGGTATATAGACTATTATAAGAAAAGTAATTTTGATTTATTAAATAAATTAGAATTAAGTTGTGCTGTTCCTTAATTAATAGTAGGCCCAATAATAAAGGATGTGTTCTAATAACTGTTTTACGTAATCACCTTTAAAATTTGTTATGGTAAAGGCACGGAGTAAAGGTTATAACTGACAAGTGTTCTTTTTGACGAGGCGTTGCCGCCTATACCTTCAATTCTCGAAAAAGGTGAAAATCATTCAGTGCTGGATTTTGATTAAACGGCTGATGGTCCAAAACTTCGCACTTGAATTATTTGAAAAAATCTATCGTAACGTTGGCACAGTGCGTTCGTGAATGATGTGTTGTTAGGCTGGGCTGGGGTGGTCCGTACATGATCCAATTTCAGGTCAAGTGGTCCGCCGACTTCTCCGGATTCAGAACCACTGATTTAGGGGCTTTGCAACATCGCGGACATGTAGCCTCGTGTATATAGGTTTGTTCGGAATGAAATAATAATAATAATAATAATAATAATAATAATGTTATTTGTCTTACGTTCCATTTAACTACTGCGGCTTTTAGAGACGCCGGGGTGCCGGAATTTTGCCCCGAAGGGAAACATTAACGTGCCAGTAAATCTACCCTCAAATACCAGATTACGGTGCCAGGATTTGATCCTGCAACCTAGGGCACAGCAAGCGAGAACGTTACCGCTCAGCCACGCAGCCAGCCTGTGTAGGAATCTGTCTCATAACATATGCCATTGTGATAATTTTATCATTTCAAATGGTCTTGTCGACTTCGTCGTTATGCTTGGATCTAACGTTATGCGTTACGGTTACGGCGTGTATGACGTCATCATGTTGTTCAGTGCATATGCACCGAGTCTGATTTTACTCCTGGGGTCTGGCGTTATGCGATACGGAGACGGCGAGTGCGTGACGTCATGCAGCAGAGTGCACCTCCCGCTCACCGTTGCCCACGCGGGAAGCCTAAGTTAAAGGGTAATGGAGTCTGTTGAGTCTGAGTTTACTCCTGGGGTCTGGCGTTATGCGATACGGAGACGGCGAGTGCGTGACGTCGTGCTGCAGAGTGTACCTCCCGCTCTCCGTTCCCCGCGCGGGAAGACTAAGTTAAAGGGTAATGGAGTCTGTTGAGTCTGAGTTTACTCCTGGGGTCTGGCGTTATGCGATACGGAGACGGCGAGTGCGTGACGTCATGCTGCAAAGTGCACCTCCCGCTCTCCGTTCCCCGCGCGGGAAGCCTAAGTTAATGGGTAATGGAGTATGTTGAAAGAGTCCTGGGGCTTCGAGCGAAGTGAGAAGCTCTCCTGAGCCTTTCTAACATGTGTAGCATTTGTAGCATGCGTCATTTGAAATGATATAAAGTCTAGTCTCTCAGACTGGCTGTATCTTTTTTATCAAGTGTATGTATTTGTAGATAGAATTGTGAGTAGAAGGCACCCGTGGCCTTAACTTAGGTACCATTTTGTCATTCATGTGGACTGTAAGTGAGAAAACACGACAAACAATATCTAAGATGGCTGAGTTCGGAATCGACCCCACCTCAGTTCTGACATATGATGCAGAGTGTACCCAGTTCCAGCCCTCAGACTAGAATTAAATTTCTTGGCAGAGCCAGAAATCGAACCCGGACCTCCGCAGAGACTGCCATAAATGCTATGCGACGAGGCTGCCTCGGATTAAAAAGTCTAAAAACTTGAGGGCTAGTAATTGTTTTGTTGTTATTGTCGATTGATATAGGGGCCTTGAGACATCGTGGTCATGTAGCACCGTTTACTTGGGTGTGTGTAGAATTTGTCTGATAATCTGTGTTATTGTGATGGCTGTATTAGTGCGTGTATTTGTAGATCAGATGAGGATTAGGAAGGAGGTGGCCGAGGCCTTACATTAGGCATCATCCCGGCATTTGCCTGGAGAAGAAGTGGGAAACCACGGAAAATCACTTCCAGGATGGCTCAGGTGGGAATCAAACGCTCTTGTTCTCAGTTTTGCCTCCTGAGGCAGAGTGTACCTCGTTGTCGCCCTCACACCAGAATTAAATTTCGTGGCAGAGCTGGGAATAAATCCCGGAGCTCCGGGGCGACAGCCTATAATGCTAGCCGCTACACCACGAAGTGGGCAATGTAATTGATTTATCGTTGTTCCTGAAGAAACGGCTAAATATAGTATACGCAGGGTGAGCTAAAAAAAGTGGACGATATAATTTTAAATCATTACAGAAATTTGCAGCGTTCTCGTTGATTGTTGGCGGTTTCGGTGGCGTAGTTGGTAGCATGCTGAGTTTCTATGCCCAAAGTCACGGGTTCAAAGCCGACCGAAGTCGTCAGTATGCCTTCCTTCGGAGGAGAAGTAAAGCCGGCGGTTCCATGTCATAAATTTATGACATGAAAAAGAGCCTTTCACTAACTACTCATGTGTGAAGCCAACATTTTTAGGTTAGATTGTATTAATGCACTTAAGTTCCAAAGTTCGTCATCGGGCGCTGGTTGCGATGGCATCCAGTAATAGCGAAGTTCACAGGTAGGTGTCGTGGACGGTATCATTTGGTAGCGAAACTAGGAACTATTTAAAATTATCGTCTGCAGTCCTTACTTGAATTAAAAACAGATAACACACACTAATACAGTCATCACAAATAACACCGGTTATCAGACAGATTCTACACACACCCAAAGTACACGGGGCTACATGATCGAGTTGTCAAAGCCCCTAAACTAAGGAACCAACCAACCATCATTGATCGTGAAGAGTGAATAATATCGTCAATTCACCGATGCCGTCTGTGGTCTCGGTGTACGTATTGAGACACCAGATTCTATGGTCCTGGGTTGGGTGTAACATTACCCATTGTCGGGTTTCCACCAGCGCCGCTGCTTTGTCATAGTTCCCTGACCCGCAAGTCCTAACAGTGTAATGTAACAATCCATGCACATTATCTACCGAGGTTATACGCTCCCAGGAGCTCTAGTAAGTTATTCACTTGACTGCACACTTTGTCGCTATTTTATTAAATTTGAGAAAGTTAGGGCAGCAACTTGTGGTAGCGAGGGCCAGAAGGGAGCACGGTCGATATTGATGGATGGTGGCAGCTCAATAGAAGTGTTACAGATAGTAGACGGTAATTACACCATATCCTGTCTTTTGAAGGTGAACTGGAGCGTTCTGTCCCTAGCGCTTCTAAAATTGATCATCCCGTCTTTGAGCATTTTGAAAAAAGAATGATCGTTGAAAACATCACATGTATGCAATCCCGATGTATGTCAATACAGAAGCCTATTTTCCAAAATAAAAAGAAGAGAAGAAAGTTGTATGAAGTTACTGTGTTTTTGTATAGAAAGCAATCAAATTAAAACAGGCCTTCCCCAAACAAGTCTTCTTCTTCTTCCTCTTCATTTCCCGTTTCCAGTTCCCTGGGTCGGGTTGCGAATCAAGGACCTCCACAGTTGTCTATCCCTCCACCATTCATTTCCTTCATTCAATACTTCTTTTTCTTTTACTCCTCTTTTCTCTATGCTTTCCTTCACCGTATCTATCCACCTCTTTCTGGGCCTTCCTCGTGGTTTTCTTCCTGGTATTTCTCCATAAATATTCTTTTTCTTACTCGGTATTCTTCCATTCTCATCACATGTCCGTACCACTTCAGCTTACTGGTCCTGTCTTGCAATTTTTGTGACCCAGTTCTCTCCCTAATGTCCACATTTCTGATTTTATCGCTCCGTGTCTTCCCAATTATTCTTCTAAGGAACTTCATCTCGGCTGCTTGGATTCGGCTTTCATCGCGTTTCATCCCCAACAAGTAGCATTGAAAATTTATCACTGCAATTACATAACAAATTAGAGGGTTCTTTCCAAAAATCAGTCAAGTCCAAAAATTGCCGTTTTGATATAAATACATCATCCTTTTCAAGGCCAGATCTACGTATAGATAGTATTACTGTCTCAAAAAAGCATATATGTCGGGATATATACTGTACGAGTGTGAAATATTGGGGATTCTACAAAAATAAGACAAGTCCAATGCTTTTCCAATGTTTTTTTTAAGGTAACTCATTATCTGGGATATTTGGCATTCAGTAATGATTTGTACTTTGTTACGTAACAAATAATCGTAATTGAGGATTAAAATACTTTTCATTTTTGTATTCAACTAAGTTTTCGGCAAAAACCAAACTAGTCCAATTTTTTTTTTTTTTTTTTTTTTTAGGTTTTCTCAACTATCCTCAAAAATAATTATTTATTTTATGTGCAATGTAAAGCAGTTAGTGAGACAATAGTAGGTCTAAAAGCATGTTTTACTGCATTCGGCACAAATGAAGCTATACTATTTTTCTTCATTTCTGAACAATTTAATTTTGACTTGTCTGGTTCTTGGAATGAAACCTTAAATTGTTCTAACACAAAAAGATGAAAGCTTTTACGCTTTGTGTTTATCGTATTTGTTTTCTTTCTGTAATCGTTAATTTCCTGTTATAATATTTGCCCTGCTATATGGAAAGGGTAGTGCCATGCATAATTGCAACACATTACTTCATCTTACTAACAATTAAGAAGAAATGTCTTAACTCCGTATTCCCCACCGATAGGCAGCGATTTAGTTAATTGAACCATTTCTGAGCCTTGTCTGATTTGAAAATGTATGAACCCTGTCTAACAATGTGATTCTAGTCTTCGACTCGAAGTCAATCGTCGATCATCATGTTGCTTTTGGTGAGAGGCCCGGCCCCAAGGCCTCACACCGAAGATGAGTTCCACTAGAATTTGAAAGCACAATGAAAACAACCATGCAGTAAACCTATTGCAGCAAAAGTCGCCAAAGAGCTAAGTGCAGCATGTTTGTTTGAAATTTCTCAGGTTTCTCAGAATTTGAATGCAAAATGAAAACAACCAAGCATTAAACCTTCAGCGGGATCTATTGCAGTGAAAGTCGCCAAAGAGCTCAGTGCAACATGTTTGTTTGAAATCTCTCAGGTTTCGTTTGCTAGCAAACTTAAAGTCGTCCATCACCGTGTGTCGTATGTTAACGTATTGTATGATGTGGTGATTAACCACGTTAACATTTTGCGGTCCTCAGGATCTTTTGGATAATGAACTTAAATTTGAGAATTGAAACACGAAATTGTTTACTCAGGATATAATTGCTTGCATTGTGTTGTAATTAAAAGTTTGTTCGCATCCGCTGAAATGAAAGTTGCTGCCTTCTGCACGTAAATTCCGGTTGTCGTCAAGTTAATAAATTCATGATGTAGTTTATATCAATTTATTTTCGTTTGAAATGAAAAAGATCCAAATTTAACTTGTGATATATTTAAATAATGATAATTATGGTAAACGTTAATTATTGTCGGTCATTTTGTTTGTATCCTTGGGGGTGTTCGTAAGATTGTTTTCATCCCGTGGTTAGCTTTCATTTTAATTTCCGTGTAGCTTATTTTACTTCATGGTTTGATATTCCGGAATCATCAGTTTGCTTTGCTCGACAGCCATTTCTATTCCCATTGCTGCTGTATTTTTAGTTTGGGGCGGGAATCCAGTCTTTATTACGCCAAGTAACATGTTCTTTGTGTACGGTGTTGTTCCCTTACGTTCTCGTGCATGGAATTCGTTGGGATTTTTTATGATTCCTTGTACCAGTTGGTTATGTTTCTTGTAGCGCATGGGTTGTGTGTTATTGGTTTGAGCGTTGTTGGAGGATTAGTATTTTTCTAGCAATGTGGGTTGCCTTGTTTACCCCCTTGCACGGGAGTGTCCATTAATAGGCTGGAAACTCTGTTCTTGTAGATTTTCACCGAGGATGGTCGTCCATTAAGAAAGAGACGTGTTGTTTTAGTTAGTCATTGTTGTTTAAAGGGACAAAACGAGGTCATCTTCCCCAGATTGACACTTCCTTTAAGTGTAAATTGGTCTTGGTGATTGCGGCCCCCTTTAATGTGACGGGTTTACTGCATACGCAGTCTTATCTGAAGAGTAGTTTTCATACAAACGTTGATTATCTAAAACTAAACATTCCGCACTGGCTCTCAGTGGCTACAGTGGCTTAAACAAAATTAACGTAGATTGCGGGCAATGACTGTAAAAATTCTCAAACAGAAGTCTCTATCATATCTTTACGTCGGGTTTTATCGAATGCAAACAGTTCATGGCCCAAGCAAAAGATTTACCGAGTTCACAGTGCACTATCGTACTAGTAAATACGACAAATTGTTCAATGCATTTATAATTTGTAGAAACTGCATGCGTATGAGAATTCACGTCGCTCGGTACACACGATACACCTTACTGGCGTATTACTGGATAGATATTAGTGATATTTTAGTTGGTTACAGGATCTTTACAAACACACCACGCGATTTAATACTTAGTTTATTTATTATGAGTAGGCTATTTATGTAATATATTGGAGATTGTACTGTTATTTAGTGTAGCCCTGAAAATAAGCAATTAGTCAATCTCCAGGAGTTATTATGGCGATCATGCCCATTGTGTCTGGGGGAAACATTTTTGTGGGTAGATAAGCATTGCACTACAACCTTGTAATATGGAGGTTTTGATTGTGGTTAACCTTTGTGTAATAATTGGTCTCTCATTTCTTTGTATTACTTCTGTGATGTTGATTAATTGTATCCTTTCTGACAGTAATTGTTTCTCCCCCGCCGGCTGGCTGCCTGGTTCAGCAGTAACGTTGTCACTTGCTGTGCCCAAGGTGCATGATCGAATCCTGGCGCAGCCAGTTTGCATTTGAGGGTGCGTAAATTCGAGGGAGTCGTGTCAGTAGATTTACTGGCACGTTAAAGATCCACTTCGGGGCAAAATTCCAGTACCCTGATGTCTCTAAAAGCCGTAGTTGTTAAAAGGGACGTAAAACCTATAGGCTAACATTATTATTATTTATTTTGCCATTGTCATGTAATTGGGTTTCCTTTCACTAACCTTACTTGTTGTCTAACTGATCTCCCATTATCATCTGCATTCCTTTCTTGTTCATACTTGTTAAATACATTTTGTTCGTGTCCAGGCGGCTGGCTTAATGTTGTTGTTGCTGTTGTCTTTATTGTTGATTCATTTAGAGGCTTTGTGATATCATGGTCGTGCAGTCCCTATAACTTAGGTGAGTGTCGAATCTGTCTGATAACTTGTGTCTCTGAAATTGCTATAGCAATGTGTGTATTCATACAAAGGTACAATTTGGAAGATGGTGGCGGTGGTCGTAAGTAGGGAACCCATTTCCTCTCAGTTTTGACACACGAGTATAACTTATTCCGTCACTCAGACCATAATTAAATTTCTTGGCAGACCCGAGAATCAAACCCGGACCTCAGGGATCATAGCCAAGATTGCTAGCCACTGTGCTATGAGGTAGTCAGCTTAATGTTAAATGGCGTCATTAATTTTTTTAAACTGGCAGTTTGTGTCATTAAATATACATAGATTGTGTTTGGTCATTTTGTATCTATTTTTAAAGTCACATTTGCTTGCTCATTGCTCACTTTTTCCTTACGTTCTAAAATCTTAAACCTAGTTATGATGCAAGTCTCTGATCTCCAGACGGTATACTGTAGGTATAATCTTCCCACAGTGCATGCCCTAGCACACTCGGCTACTAAGGAGAGTCACAGTGCGATAGTCAACAGATTTACGCCCAATAACCTGAATGACTAGTGCTCAAAACTCGTAAAAATTATTTCATCTCAATTCTACAAGGAGTAATTTTAGGCTTGCTACGTAATTTAGGGATAGGCTGTATTTTTGTGCCAGGTCATTTCTCTGCAATGTATCCTGATTACGTTTTTTTCCCTTACTTATTGTTCGCTTAATTAGAATTTTCTATTTGTACGTAATAATTAATTCTGGTAACGTTTCCGCTGGAGGCTGCCTAATGGCGCAGCAGGGCAGGAGTCAACTAGATCTGGACAGGGACAGTGTCCGGGTAATGGAGAATCAATATACGGTATGTAACAGTGTACACACACCGTGTACGCCTCGGGCCAGACATACACCTGTTCGACATTTTGTGCTCATTAGCTATTTGAAAGCGGAAGGATCTAGTGTTAGCTATTTTAAAAACCTAATTTCGCCTCTAAGGCAACTGGAGTAGGATACAACGAGCAGTTTACTTTTTTTTTAGTGCATGGCTTTTAGTGCCAGGAGTGTCCGAGGACATGTTCGGCTCGCCAGTTTTGTAGCTGCTCCGAGACGGAGCTACAAGTACCGTTGGGGAGGAAAGTTGGAATGGAAGATCGAGGAGTTGGAAGGTAGCGGCTGTGGCCTATAGTTAGGGACCAACCCCGGCATTTGCCTGGTAGGAAGATGGGAAACCACAGAAGACCATCTTCCAGGTTGCCGGCGGAGGGATTCGAACCTCCCCTCCTTCCGGATGTGAGCGACTGCCATAAGTCATGCCGTAATGACCACGGCTAACTCACCCGGAAGCAGTTTACTATTTAACCCTGACACACAGCCCCATTCCAGACCACGCTGTACCGAAAGAAGCACTGCTAACAAGTACACCTTTTGGTAGGGCAGACGTTCCGGAATGCAGTGTTAAGAAACGTTTTAGGCACCCTGTGAAAGTCTACCTTGTCTGCTGTAACAGTTGATTCTGTAGCTAACAAGGAATGTGCAATTAGGTCTTCCTCCTTTTGTTCTCCAAATTACAGGTCGAAGTATAGGATTATTTTACTGTTGCCTGTTGTCCAACCCTTTCCCAATGCTCGCTTTAATGAGCTGTCAATCAACTAATTCATGTCGCTACTCCTGTGAGGGTCCGTGCGGAGAAACCGAGAGCCCGCTGATGAGACACCTTGTGTCCTAGGCGAAACCCCACACAATACACGGCAAAAACCTAGAAAAATTGCTGAGTTTGAATCCACCGGCCGTGAAAGCCAATATACCATCTTTTTGGAGGCCTTCATAGGGAGGTTATGGCTGCTTGAGCTTAAAGTTCTCGCAGTAAAGAAGCGCAGGTGCTCTTCATAAAGAGAGAGGTAGCGGGCAGTTCGCTACTTCTGTGGGGTCCAGGTGGAGACACCAAGAGCCCGCTGATGAGATAGCCTACTGTCCTAGACGAAACCCCACACAAGACATGGCACACACCTAGAATCATTGCTGAGTTTTAATTCCTGTCTTTATGTTCATTGTGAGTTTTGCTTGTACAGTACTGTATTAACTCGTAGCGGACATATGTAAATAGAACACTGAATAAGGTATGAACACAATTCCATTTTTCTCAGTATGCCCATGGTTTCATTATTTTAGCAAAAGCCTACCTTCGCTAACCGGAAACCTATGTTTAACGAAAAAAAAAAAAATTGCGACTACCATTCGTTTCCGTTGAAGGCAGGTTTTACTTTTAATGTATTATTATTATTATTATTATTAACCGACAGTGGTGGCTACGCTCGCTAAAGCGCTGCGTTAGCTAATGGGGCCAAGCTCTATGCTGACTCTGTAGACGCGTAGGCTCGAGCCCCACCGTCAGCCGTCCTTGAAATGGTTTTCCGTGGTTTCCCCATTTTCAACTCCAGGCAAATGCTGAGACGGTACCTTCTGACAAGCCACGGCCACTTCCTTCCACATCCTTGCCCAGTTTCATTCACCATCATTCATTTCATCTCTCATTAACTCATCTTGAGAGGTTGGCGCCAGGAAGGGCATCCGGCCGTAAAAACTATCCGCCACAAAGACTTCCATCGCATCTCATCCCTGAACCCTTGGAAAACGGGAATAATAAGGGGTAGATATACATTATTATTATTATTATTATTATTATTATTATTATTATTATTACTATACCAGCCGCAGTGGCCGAGAGCGCTAACGCACTACCTCGTGCTTCGCTGGCATTCGGAGTGTGTTGGTTCAAATCCCACCTCGGCTGTCCTGAAAATGGTTTTCGTGGGTTCCCATTTTCACCGCGAGGCAAATACCGGGACGGTTCCCTTCAATAGGTCCACGGCCGATTTCCTTCCAAATATCTGCCCTGACCCGTTCTGAAAAAATAATGAAATAAATGGCCATTGGCTGTATTAATAAAATTATTATTATTGTTATTACTAAAATTATTACTATTATTAATAATATTATTATTATTATTACCATTATTATTATTTGCTGAAGCAAACACTTCGTTTTGCAACACTGCAATCTTATTACCAGCCACACCCGCCCTTCACAATCATAAGTGCTGACAATACGCAAGTTCTACTGAACAAAAGCCATTAATATAGACAACACGAGTCGTTTACAAATTTGCATTAGATCAGAATGAATTTGACGCGAGAAATCTCATTTGCTATTCTGTTCCAATCAATCCAACAGGGTCAGATGGTGGTTTGTTTATGAACGATGTGCACTGTGGACGGAGGTGTTACAATGACCAGCTGTAGCAAGGATACATGTCAATTACTAGGTGAATAATGGCAGCACAAAGGTGTGTGGACTGTAATTATGTTTACAAATTCCAGTAGGTGTAAGCGCTTCATACACATGCACGCCTAACTGACCCTGGTGCGTGTCAAGGAACCCGCTCTCCTAGCAGCGTGCTCTACCAGTCCAATAAGCACACGAGCTCACAAGTCATAAATCATTTGTTAATACACCATTTTAAAATCATTAATAAAATGCATTAATACTCATATTCACATCAATTCTTTATCAATATTCAGGTGTATCTAAGATGCAGGAGATTTAGAAAATCCGAAATCCGGATTTTCTTTTATCTTCTCAAAAGATTGCCCTAGTTCCAAAAGGTTCTTGGAATAAATTGGAAATAATATATTCTTTCCATGCTACAGTAAGTTTTCGAAATTATTCCGAACACACATCTCGCTGTAGCAATTAGGCACATTTTGAACGTGCTAAAAAATCAAAATCAAAACAAAATCAAACCCAACATACTAATATTGTTGTTTTTCATTGAGAACCTTGGGCATCGTGATCGTTTATCACCGTGTACTTGGGTGAGTGTGGAATTTTGTAACCTGTGTTTTTGCGGTGGCTGTATTAGTGTGTGTATTTGTAATTAAGGTGGTTGCAGGTTCGCATCCTGGCGCAGTCAGCTGTCATTTGAGGGTGCACATATGCGAGGGAGCCGTGTCAGTAGATTTACTGGCACGTTTTAAGATCCCCTTCGGCACCCAGTCGTCTCTAAACGCCAGAGTAGTTAAAAGGGACGTAAAACCAATAACATTATTATTATTATTATTATTATTATTATTATTATTATTATTACTGTAGTTAAGGTGAGGATTAGGAAGAAAGCGGGAAGTGGGAATCAACGGATAGCTGAGATGGGAATCGAACCCAGTTCTTCTCAGTTTTACCTCACAAGGCTGAGTGGAACCCATTCCTGCCCTCAGACCTGAATGATATTTCTTGACAGAGCCGGGAATCAAACTTGGACCTCCAGGCCGACAGCCAAGAATGCAAGTCGCTACACCAGGAAGTAGTCCATCATAATACTGTAAGTTAGAATAGGTTGGAACATATTCCAAATGCATACATAAGATATAATTCAGACGAATAAACACTTCTAATAATTTGTTGAGTTGCTGATCTGTCACGAAGGAATGAAAACCCAGTCAATTAACATATTAAATAAGGAAAATAATGCATATTGGCGTAGTGACAGTGGTTCCTTACATCGATTGTGTGGTCCATTGGTAAGGTTATTGCCTGCTGTGATCAAGGTTGCGATCTCGCATCCCAGTGCTGTCTGTTGGCATTTTAGGGTGTTTTAATGTGAGAAACCTATGTCTGTAAACATAGAGGTGCCTTTAACTTTTGAGTGCATAAGCGTTCTTTTTTTTCTTCAGATTTACATAAACCGGGCTTGCGAGGCCCGGGTATGGACTATAGAGGAAATACTGGTGTGAGGTCAATATTAATAATTCGAATGAACTGTGAATATTTCACTACGTTCATTTAGGTTCTACAATGGAAATTTAACATTGAAATGAGGAAATAATCGAATCAAACGTGAAAATATATATACAAAAGTGTGATTTTAAAACACTATCACACAGCATATAACCATAACGTCTTCACACGAAGTTATCACTAAATTAACGAACTATGGTTTTTGCCAAGTTTTCTGTCAACATCCTACATCATGTATCATAAAGTGAACTAGTTGAAACCCGTCAAAACATGACGGACAATGGTCAAAATATGAACTGAAGAAGTTTCCTATATACGTTACATTCTTTGTACGATTACTTTTTGGCACAATTGCAACATTTAGGGCGCTACAAGGTTTCACTCTTGGCATTGCAACATACTGCTGGCACAAATCTCAAATGGAGTGAACGGGATTTGAACCAATGACCCAGCGGTGAGAGGCCGGCGTGCTGCCACCTAAGCCTCGGAGGCTTCCTCAAGAGATAAAAAATAAGGTATGAAAATGATATATTGTCCACTGTTGCTCACGTCCGCAGGTATTACCTATAAATTGCCCTGCACGTGTCCCCTGGGTGGTGCTAAGCGAGCAACAACGTACTGACTGCCAGACTATCTCTTGTAGATCTCCTGGCAATGCAAGACATGCATAGTTCTTATAGCTTGAAAGGCTCTTTTCAGAGCCCCATGACAAGAACAATTGGGAACAACATCAAAATCCTGCAACTAAATATTGAAGGCATTAGTCGATCAAAGAGTGATTACCTATCAAGAACTCTCCGTGAGAACAGGATAGACCTAGTCTTGATACAGGAAACTCATACAGCCACCGAAGATGATCTCCAGAGAAGAGGGAAAATTCATGGTTACTCCGTGGTAGGTGCAACATATGATGGCGTGTATGGTGTCGTGACATATGCACGAAACAACTTGGATAAAGTTAGTCTCATTTCCGCTTCTACAGATGACAACATTCACCTTGTTGTTGTTAAAGTTCAAGATTTAACAGTAATCAACATCTACAAACCACCTACAATCTCCTGGAAACCTACAGTGATTCCTGCCACTGCAGACCATCCTGCCATTTACGCAGGGGACTTCAACAGCCACCATGAAAACTGGAATTATGCCCAAAACGATCCTTGTGGCATAGATCTCGTTAGCTGGGCTGAAGAACACCATTTACACCTAATATTTGATGCCAAGGATAAAGGAACATTTAAATCAGCCGCCTGGAAGCATGACTACAACCCAGACCTGTGCTTTGTGACCCAAAACAGTAATTATCAACCTCTGCCCACTAGGAGAATAATAATGGACAACTTTCCACGTAGTCAACACAGACCAATACTGTTAGATATTGGAATTTCTGTGCCTTTGATATATACACTGCCAAGACCCCGATGGAATTTTAGCAAGGCGGATTGGATTAAATTTACAAAAGAAGTAGATCAATGTATCAGATGGATTCCAGCAAAAAGTAGCTCCTACCATAGATTTGTTGGACTGATTACCTCAATAGCCAAGAAACATATTCCACGGGGGTTTAGGAAAGAATATGTCCCAGGATGGAACGAGCAGAGCGAATATCTTTTTAATGAGTATATTGAATCAGGTGACCAAGAAGTTGCTGAGGAACTTCTGCATAGCTTGGATGCTTCACGGAAGCAGAAATGGGTGGATACTGTTGAAGGGCTGAACTTCCAACACTCAAGCAGGAAAGCTTGGAATCTCCTGAGGAAACTTGGAGGGAGCTCATCTGGAGGACGAGACAAGCCTGACATTACACCTGATACAATTGCTAGTCACATTATTTCAACCTCACGAGCGACTCGAGACAAACTCCATACTAAGATGGTGAAGAAGGAACTCAGACACCTTAAAACATCATCTCCACAGACATCATCCTTTGCAGCTGCCTTCAACCGTGAAGAAATTGACGTAGCAATAAAAGACTTGAAAAGCGGAAAGGCTCCTGGCTTTGATGGCATCCATCCTGAGTTCCTAATTAACCTAGGCCACAATGCTAGGAACTGGCTCGCTAGCTTTTTCAGTGATATCTTGAAACTGGGGGCGATACCTAAAGAATTTAAGAAAAGCAAGATTATTGCCATTTTGAAACCTGGAAAACCAAAAGATCAACCCGGAAATTATAGACCAATAGCTTTACTGAGCTGCTGTTACAAACTCCTAGAACGACTGATTTACAACAGAATCTGCCCTATAATCACCCAACACATTCCTATTGAACAAGCGGGCTTCAGACCAAAACGCAGCTGCTGTGACCAAATTCTTACCCTTACCTCATATATATAGAGGCTGGTTTTCAACTGCAACTGAAAACTTCTGTTGCATTTTTAGACCTCTCAGCTGCTTACGATACAGTTTGGAAAGAAGGGTTAATATACAAACTACACCGAGTGATTTCTTGTAAAACAACTGTCAAGCTCATCACGAACATGCTCAGTGACAGGATCTTCCAAGTGATCATGGGAACACAAATAAGCAAGCAAAGGAAACTGAACAACGGTCTTCCACAAGGATCGGTACTAGCTCCACTCCTCTTTAACCTATACATATCAGATCTACCGGAAACTCAGTCAAAGAAGTTCTGCTATGCTGACGATATAGCTCTTGCCACAAGGCACAGCAGCATCAGTGAAACTGAAAAAACGCTTGGAGAGGACATGGCTATCCTTGAAAGGTATTTCATCAAGTGGAGACTTAAGCCAAGCTTAACTAAAACTGAGGTATCCTGTTTTCATCTCAACAACAAAATGGCAAACAATGTAATTCAAGTACCCTTTGGAGGAACTATCATTAGGAACAACAAATTTCCTAAGTATTTGGGCATTACCCAGGATCGCACCCTTTCTTTCAGAAAACACCTTGAGAATACAGCAGCTAAAATAAAAGTCGCAACAACATCCTCGACAAACTTTGTGGCACATCGTGGGGAGCCTCTGCAGAAACCCTGAGGAGTTCTGCTATAAGTCTTGTCTTCTCTGTGGCTGAATATTGTGCTCCAGTATGGATAAATAGTCCTCATGTGAAACTGATTGATACCCAGCTCAACAATACCATGCGGAAGATCAGCGGAGTCATCAGACCCACTCCCTCTTATTGGCTTCCTGTCCTCAGCCACATTATGCCACCTCACCTGCGGAGAAAAGTCGCTCTTCACAGAGAATATGACAAGATCATGGCAAATTTGGACCTTCCCATTCACGATGACATCCCAGATCTTCAGAGAGGCAGGCTGAAGTCCAGACATCCGCCAATTGTTTTTGCACAGGAACTGAGAACCAGTTTAATCCATTCAACGAATGGAAAGGAGAGTGGACTCTCAATACTGAACCCGAGGGGCTTATGCTGACTGATATCGAACGTGGTTCTCAGAGACTTTGATCTCAGTATAAAGGTTCCACCAGGGAACGAACCCGAGGTCTGTGGAGGGAGTTTCATTGTAAAAACCCCTAGAGAGAAGTGTATATTTAATCACTGGTATGATTTCAGTTGACAATGACATTATTTATTAAAATAATGCAGGGAAATTGAGCAGAATACAGCATTATTAGACTACTTGGTGTAGGCTATACGGGACTTGGAACACAGCTAGTGCAGAGTTTGACATTTTACAAATAGGCCCAGAATTGTGGGAGGTGTTCCTTGGAGCCACGTCAATCTTTCTGACCTCGTTATGTCGTCTGGAGGAGGTTGGGGGCGTGAATAATGACCCAGTTATTCCCCGACTGAGAATGGAAATGATTATGGGACGGGAAGATCCCAAGGAAAATCATTGATTACTCGTGATTGGAGTAACGAAATGACATGAGAGTTGCCCACAGGTGAATCTTTAGACAGGAGGCTAATTTTAGAGCCTTTAATCTGCGAAATTGACGCATATTTAATGGAGTGCGGAAGGACCGTAAGTCTATGGTTGTTCGCGGCTGGATATGAGGAGGTTGCCAGGGATTCCCAGGGAGATAGCGTCCCCACGCTATGGAGAAAGGAATTAATATTAATTAATTGGCCGAGCGATTCTTTAGCACGCAGACAGTTCTGGGATCAGAGAAGAAAAAGGGACCCAATGAACATGGTTTCGAGACCAGAATCATGCTGGGAGAGGAGCCGAGATAACGCGGGAAAATTTCGCTCTACTTTTCGTGTGAATCCGATATAAGGGAGTCGACCCTTGGCAGAGCAGCCAGTCTTACCCAGCCAGTCTTACCCAGTTGGAGCTAGTAGCCAGTTGCAGCCAGTCTTACGCAGTTTACACAGTTTGTCAGGGGAGTCGCAGACAGTCGTCAAGGCGGAACATATGGCGGTCCTGCTCATGAAAGGACGCCCGAACAAAGATTTGTACATTTGAGTGAAGCATTTAATAAGCTTTTATTAATAATAGTCGTGCTGCGTGTGTACTCAGCAGTACGAACAATGGCGTGTTCACTTAGGAAGCAACGTGTGAGATACGTTGCAGAACTATTGTAAATAATAATTTGTGTAAAGTTACGGACAGTGTAAAGCGCAATGTATAATACAGTGACTGATCATACAGGTCTAATTACGCTGGAATGCGCTGGGAGAAACTTTACGAAGCATTTGGTAATGTCTTAAGGATACCAAATAATAACGCTCAGGACGGAAGTTCGCATATTTATGCAAAGCAGGAAGCTTACCGTAGGAGTATGGATAAACTGTTGGTGAATTCCGAGGGCAGGTGAACCAGACTTTAAATCAGGAGTTGGTAGGAGCGCGGGAGATGCCGTCGACACCTGCAATTTTGATATCTTTGCTAGGGAATTTCAACCAATGAAAATTGTACAAAGTGGCGTGTGTTATGTATAAAGCATATGTGAATTATCCTTTAAATTAATGGTTTAATAAGTGTTATAAAGTGTCATGTGTTTTGGGAGCAATAGCTTCTTTATAGAAATGCAAAGTGTCGTGTGGTTAACGGAAAATATGTATCATAAAATGTGTGTATTCAAGATGCAAATGTCACGCTAAACCTGCATATGGCAGGCGACCCGGAGGAATATGAGTGGGTGGAGCCACCATGAAGAGCTTATATATGTGAGTACCCCACAAATTATGGTTAAGTAGAGAATATAGGCCACTGCATGTTATGTGATTTCAGAGTTATAAAGATGCCAGTAAGAATCAGATTAGGAGATAGACTCTTCAGGTTTAATCATTATTGTATTGATTTTTATAGAGTTGAGATGTTATTTGCATCAGTAAGTGGATTAATCGTTACCACTATTAATTAAAAATGGCAATCAGTTATATAAATGAAACGGACACGGTTGTTCGGATTTTTGAGATGTTTAGTTGTGTCGGATTTTGGTAATTTATGTCAGTGAGAATAATAATAATGATAATAATGAATATTAAAGGTATGAATGAACGCATCAGGTAAATGTTGTAAGCAAGAAATAGTTACGCTAATTGCAAGACTTCTCGATCTAAGCAGTAAGATTATACAGTAAGATTACATTAAGGGATTAAGAAAAGAGTTTATATCAGAATATATTGTATTCATGGGAATATAATTATGCCAGGAATGGAAGAGCTTTTAGTGAATTGAATTTGCAGCTTATGTGAGAAACTTATAGAGTAATTGATAGATTTCTCTTAATATTATAGGACGAAGGTCGTGGCATTAGGTCAGGAACTAGGTGGTCTATTCTTCGTATGAAATCTCGTATGCCATGGGCATAATTGGAGATATACTTTGTGCCAGAGTGTTTAGTGTTGGACCCTAACTCTGATGATGGATATGAAATGTTCCGGGTTGGAATCCCGTGATAGGTGAGAGGCAAACGATGGACATCTCTACACTCTATCTGAGTCCCCGAGAACTTATTGTTGAGTGATTCGGCTTGTTGGAGCGAACCTCATGTCGGCAGCGTGGGCTGACCGCATCATTTATTTAAGACACCGGTTGCCTACTAGACCAATGTTTTATGAACCTCGTACCTTCATGTTGAAATGGGCCTGATTGGTGCCAGTAAGTATTATCCTCGGGGTAGGAATAAATGTAAAGCTCATTCACTACCTGTTTGCATAATATTCAGTTAAAATCCATTGGGATATGTGTGTCATTGGGAGCACAGTATTTGTCTTGTAAAATCTTATACTGCTTAATTCAGAGAAAGCCTTCAGACGAAGCGAGGGTCGAGCTAATGTTGGAACCCCATTCCACTTCTATTGTATACAGGCCGCTCGGGTAGAGGGTCTGGACGGTCATGCGAACCGTGAAAGCAAGTTTGAAAAGAACAGATTTTAGAGCCTGTTAATGACATGAAATGAAATGTTTTTATGTTGAGTAATGGAGCTGTGTGGTTTAAGAACACATTGATAATTATAGATCACCCTGATGGTTCATGATTTTAGCTATCTAACGAATGGTTAGACATTGCATTTGTACTGTCACTGACAACTTTTTCAGAAGTTGGTTACTAGATTCCACAGGCTACGCGCGCAAGGTAGTTTAATTGTACCATCCGACACAGCAATAACTTAACGTTTTTAAGATGAAATCACAAACGGCATGCAGTGGAACTATATAATTAGAGGAAGTGTAGGGGTAGCTTACATAATTATGGAGTTGCACGTTGACTGCTGTGCAACACCAGAATAGGCTAATGCATGTAAAGCATTTGGTGGGAAGAGAAAGATCAAAACACACACGGTACACATAATTGTCAAATTAAGAAGGTTTAATGAATAAGTAATTTTGTGAAATTAAAGAAGTCACATTGTATGACAGAAGTATCAATGTACAGTTTGTTTCTGAAGTTGTACGTGCATCAGCGCACTAGAATATCTTTGTGAAGTGCACATAAGGGTAAAGGTTTGTGTTATGATATGATTTTATTATGATCATATTTTGTTCATATTAGTGGATTGTGGAAGTAATTTTTGTCTGCTTTTGTGTTATGGTTATGGGGATTGTTTTGTTTGTTTGAAGCCATGATTTTATTTACTGAATTAAAGTTTTAGAATAGAGTTGTGCCTTGTCATTGTAGAGTTGATACCTTTTAGCCTCAAATCCAAAATATGCAACTGCTCAATGGGGAGACGGTACACGCCCGAGTTCTGATGCTAGCTGGAGGCGGAAGCATATTTTCCATCGAGATTACTCACATGGGTACAATACTGACCACCTGCTTTGGCCTCTACTTTCCAAAAACAGTCCAGTTCCAGGATTTCACCTCCCAAGGAGGGCATTGACTGCTCTAAATAGGATCCGCACAAATACCGGAATTTGCGCAGAGTCCTTGTTCAGATGGGGCAAAGTTCCGTCCCCCCAGTATGACTGCGGTGCTCCTTCCCAGTCTATACAACACATTGCATTCGAGTGCAGACTGCGGGCCTATGAAGGTGATCCACTGGACTTTATTCAGACCACACCTTCTGTGATACTGTGGCTGGATAGTTTGGACTTAAAAATATAGATATGTTGCTGTTTCTTGTCATGTGTATTTATGTATATATTGTATATAGTACTTTCTGTCATCTTTCAATCTTGTTTCTGCATGCAAAAGTCATACGATAAATAAATAAATAATTGTCGAAAAGGAAGCGAAAAGGAAAAGAGTGATACGCCGTGCACAATTAATGAATCTTCCCCTCCTTTATATTCTTAAAAATAACTATCACAATAAAACGCGCTGGATATCCGCCATATCAGTCATGAACCAAGCTGATTCTGCGCATGCGCTAGGGCCAATAATTTTGCATTTTTCTTTAATAATTGAAAAATATACCCTAGCATATATTTTCCTTTTAAAGACACTTTGCAAATCTACATGACAAGAGCTCTCGTTAGAATGCATTACGAAGTCAATCAGTTAAGACGTTATCTCAATCTCGCGGTAACAAAAATCAGCTTAGTGGTTTAAATATATACAGTATATAGAATATAGATAAGTAGCTGAAGGATTTTAAAACATGAGACGGAACGGCCCGGCTCATGTAAATGTGTGTTAAATTACAACAGAGCTACATTGTTACTCAACTATAAGCAATAATGGTTCTATCACTGCTTTTCTCCTTAACTGTGAGAGGAATATTGGGAATTTCACATTAGAGGTCCGAACACTTTTACCATAAATGGTTAATAAATCACACCCCGGGTCTCGGAGGCTCGGCTAATGCACTCAAGGGTTAAGGGGAGCCGGAATGTCTTATGCTGTCCATCTTTAATTTTAAACTCTTTAATTACCATTTTCTCAGAAACTACTAACAGGAACTAGTTGCACGTTTTTAGGGATGTTCCTTGATTCTCTCACCCTATTATAACACAGGTGTTTTAAAAATTTATTTTTATTTTTATTTTTCGTACACTTTTAAAAAATAGTTTCATTTTAACAGCACTTTCATCAACATTTCCCTGAGGCAAAATTAAACTAAAGTTTGAAAATGGGCTGTGTTAAAATGTAACACATATAAGGAAGAATGTGAGAAGAAAAAAGGCGCAAATTTCTCAAGCACGCCCTTTATATGGATACCAACCAGCAAACCCACGACTAAAATCAAGGAAAAGCTTCCTCAGAATAACAGAGCCCCTTGTCGGGACACCACAGGAATCCCGAACTGATCTATGGCGTGCAAGGTTTAACAGCCCTGACGGTTGGCTCTCACCATGTGAAAAGTTACCCGCAGGCTACACAGAGAAATGGATCACATGGAAACCGCTCAACAGACTAGGGTCAGGAGTTACTAAATTCGAGAGTAATTTAATGAAATGGGGTTTTAATGTGTAGTCGCCGCTGTGTGAATGTGGTGTAATGCAGACTTCCTCCCACCTGCTCCAGTGTAGCCACTGCCCAACAACTTGCACATTGGAAGACTTAGAACGTGCAACACCAAATGCGATAGAGGTTGCTAACTTCTGGGCGGCAGCAGTGTAAATGAACTGTCAAGTAATGTAAATATGTTTATGTTCGACCCTGACTATTATATGTCAGAAAACTGTATCATAATGAAGGTCATTATAACACTATTTTTCATTATGAAACAGTTTCTCCCACCAATCAGAGCTCAAGAAACAGTTGTTTGACCAATTAGATAACGAGTTCCACGGCCTTCTAATTTACATTTCACTGCCTGGCCTAGTGTCATAGTAGGGTAATCGAGGAGGCCATGGTCAAATACAAGGCATTCTCTGCGTCTCATGCGCTCTGTTCAGTACATAAAACTGGCGAAATCTCGACAGATATTTATGAATATTTATGTTCGAACATAAAATAGTTATAATAATTATCGTCGAACATAAACAGTCGTATGCAACTCACCTATAATGGTTAAGACACTCGTATGGAAATTATAAAACTCGCATACGCTCGTTTTATAAACATACTCGTGTCTTAATTATTGCCATTATAAGCTCGTTGCATAATGTACTAAAATATGTTCCTGTAAATATTATGCATTATTGTCCATATTAACTTCATACATAGTAAGTGCTTTTGACACGAATAAAAAAGGAGGAATAATTTCTAAAACTTTCAGTTTTGCATGTTGAATAGTCGCAGAAAAAAGGAGTATTTATATTAAGAAATCTGGAATCAATTTTTTATTCCGCTAGCTGAGGAAACGACGACAGTTTTGGTTTCAAGACTAGATAAGCCCCGAGACCACAACAACCGTTAAGCTTTCTTAAAAATGTGTTCTTGAATACCTATTGTCTAATACAGTGGTTCCCAACCTGGGGTAAGGGTACCCCTTGGTGGTGCGCAATGAACCGGTTAGGGGTACGCCAAAAATAAACGGCAATGGCGGGCTCCATGTTCCCATCGTACGTGTCAGTCGTAATGTCTCCTTCACGCACGTCAAGGTCAATGCTCTCCCTTAACAACCCACCCTATCCCAACATCACTTACTTTCACCGCTGCACTGCTATTGTCTTGATTTGTCTATTTTTGCCAAGCGAATCGCTAGAATTAATTGGTTTTCAATAAAATCAAAATTAAATAATCTTATGTACTGTAATTGTATATTTTCCTCAGCTAAATGTTTATACATCTTCATTTGCGCAAGTAAATAAAAGTAAAATGAAAATTATATTTAGCATTTATTGAAATGAAATGCATACTAACAGCACACACATAATAAATTAAAAATATTAGTTATACTGTATTTAAAAACAGTTTTAAATAGTTGTGTTATTTTTATTATTAATATTTTGATAAAGTTAAGTACATATTTCCCGTTAAATATTAAACGTTTTAAAAGTTTACTTCTTAGGGGGCACTATTTTAGTTAAATATGTATAAAGGGGTACGGGAGAAAAAAGAAGGTTGGGAACCACTGGTCTAATAGACAGAAAACTAACAATTTGGGGTCAAATCTAGTGAAAATTAGAGAGAAAAATAAGCATTTAGGTTTACTAATAATACGCACGGTTGTGGAGAAAATAATCGTGAAAATGAGCCATGAAGAAAATAAATGTACCAATAGAAAGCTAAGCGTCCATTGCTTAATATGACGTAACCAATGCAATTTTGATTATTTTTGGCATTCCGGAGTCCCTTAAGTTCACCTTGGGGCAATAAGATTGCACCTAGTATTCGTAAATCCAGGGCATTTAAACGGGATATTTTTACTGATAGTGATGAAATATTGGCTCTCACAGGCAAGTATTTTAAACCAGAAGATCATGTAGGTTCTTGTCGTACTTTTGTGGGGGTTTAACCCAGGTATACCAACTTGGGCTCATCATCAGACTTCAGACTTCTGGTACACCCTTTTCGAACCCGCTGAGAAAGCTGCATGCCATGTCCTGCTCATAATGCACACTGCAGTGCCTCTTAGCTAAGGTCAGTTATTGATTATACCACCTGTTTGTTACCTCTGTAAGGAGAAATGATGCTCCTTTAGCCAAGACGCATAGCAATATGCTTTAAGAATAGGCCGTAGAACACAGATCGACATCCCAGAGGGATTCAATTAGGGTGTACCAAAGACCTGCTGATAAGCCAAATTTGTTACACCATGTCGAAACCCCATAACATACACAGTAAAATCCTTGTTGATTTTCCGGTGTTAATTAAAATTATTGGTTTCTGAAGTATCTGCTAACCAAATGGCTGGCCAGCGGCCTCGTGGTAGACCAATGACCATCATTGACTGTGGTGCCACGGGGTTTGGTTTCTGTAGTTGTTGATAGATAGGCTCCCTACCAACCTTCCGTCAGACGCAACCTAAACACTAATACCGTCGGGCGCAACTAATCTGTAAGAATGTTGGTTGAGCCTTCAGTCTTTTGAATGGTTTAATACAGTGCTTCATGTCTCCATGTCCTGAGCTAATCATTTCATCTCTACATAGCTACCACCCCTTACATCCGAGTCAACCTGTTCAACATATTCTAAACTTGGTCTACCCCTACAGTTCATGTCCTCGACCCTTCCTTCCATAATTAAGTTTGCTATTCCTGGGAGTCATAGTATTTGCCCTACCAACTTATCTCTTCTCTTTAAAGCAGGGAACATCTGTCCTATCCCACTCGTCTTAATACCTCTTCATTTGTTGCTCTATCTACCCATCAGTCTCCTGTTGGTGTATTCTTTGAATACACGGTACCTGAGATATAATTTTTATTGCTCCTTGCATGTTCATTTCTTCCTTTCTCTTTGTCAAACACCAACAGTGATCTTTTGTTTTCTCCTTGATAGGCAAATCTCTTATGTCTTCATAAGTCTGTTCTAGATATATAACTTCTGTGACCCACCTAGCGTCATCTCGCAGCGAATCTCTGAAGCTCCTCAATTCTTCCTGGTGCTAGAGGACTTACTTATCCATTTGGCCACCAGATCCTGTTATCATCGCCAGCTATTTTCTCCTTGAGCAAGAGGACTACGTCCACTTCTTTACTCACCATGCTGCGCTAGTATCAACTGTTATCAACTCTTTGAAGACCAGCTCAGCAAGAGATCATTTTTTTGTTACAATATTGGCAATACTTATATGTTCTCCTTTTGTCTCCTACCCCCCACTCTTTTCCCCTTCCTCGGTCCCTCCGTGCTCCGTTGAGCAGCTCTCACTTCTCAGTCGGCAGTTGACTCGATCAGTTAAAGCTCCCCTCGAGCTAGCTTCCTCAAACCAAGAGGCACACACTTTTCTACGCCATGTTGGCTAGGTAGTCATCAAAGGAAACTTCGACTTCAACATGAAATCAAGATAAGTACCATTTTAAAGGTTTTAACCTCATCTTCATCATTTTATCTACATGCTTTTATAGATTATTTTATAGACAGCGTGAGATTACTTGTGGGGCGGTAATCATTCTTCGTGGGATTTGCCATGTTGAGCTTTCGCTTATATAAGCCAACCTTACTAAAAAGAGCTTTTCTTAAGCTATTTAAATGAGAAATCCTCTCACTACGTGGGATATTACCTAATACCCGCTGTCTATAATTATAAAGCTAGTTCCTCCGTTGGATTTTCTCAACCCCATTTTTCTGCTAAGGTCGTTCTGGAACCTTCGAGATCTTGTACTCTATCTGCGAGTCTTGCCGTCAAGTATTTTTCACGCACTTGTGAAAATACTAGTTAAAATGAGGAATCTTCCTTAAATTACTGCAATAGCGAACTTTCTTCCCCCGTTGGAACATTCTATGGCGCATTTAATTGTAAATCACAACTTTTTCAAGAAATAGACTCTCACCTATATAGTGCAATCAGTTATTTCCATAATTGCAATAACTTACTTTCTCATAAACTTCAGTGTTTCTATAGTGAACTTTGCATCCATCTTTATAGACTACAGTGATAACCAGTGCTTGCTCCACGTTTCTACCGCGTCGCGCTCGTCCGTTTACATTAAATACGGCCATGAACATTGATCCTATATCCCAATGATCTTTCCTCAACCTTCTACTAACAACCATTATTAATAAAATTGTAACTTTCTATAAGGTGTCACTCACAAGGTGCCCTTCCAACTTTGCTAGTTTAACATTAATTAAATTCTGCATAATTGCTTGTGTGATACAAGTTTCAAATCACATTGTTCCTTTCCTATAATCAGGGAAAACAATTCTTTAAACTCTTGAGTGAGTTATTTTTAGGTCTCACGAAATGTAAACTGCCCCATTTGGCTCGTGATTTCTAATTAAACATAGGAAGTCTAGAACCTTCTTTTTGATTACCTCTTCAGGTTTCACAGTAAGTGACCTGCCCTCTTTTGTATAATTCTCATAAAGTAATTCTATTTAAATATAAGAAGTTGTAGTAACTTCTATTTTATGCTTTATGTTTTCCTTGTTGTTATTGTCGAATTTGTTATTCTCTCTAGAATGTTCTTTCAGAAATTTCTTATAGTACACTCCTTGTACTCAATTCAATGTTTAAACTTTAATCATTTCATTGCCTTTTTAAAATCTTATCAAGGTTTTAGTACTAGGTTTAAAACCTTAAGAATTGTTATTTGCCTGGAGCAATTTTTGAATGTTGTTGGAGGTCTGCGACCCCAAATTGTTAACAAGATTGCAAAATATTTAATTGTCAAAAATATTAATTTCTCCTGAATTGTTAAATAAATTAAATATTTGTTTTCGGATTCATCATTTCTCTGATACTACAGTTAGGCAGGATCCTGGCTTTCCTAGCTCTTCCTAGGTTTATGCCCTCGTTCATACTCAATAAAGCTTTTACTCTCTGTCTGGCCAGACCATCACCCTTCCCTATAGTACTTTTATTCGTGCTTGGGAGGAAATACACTGCAGCCTCTCTCTGGCAAACTGCCCAAGTCTTAGCTGTGGTTCCCGTCAGCTTCGACCAAGCTCGTATCCACTTTAGGTATCCGAGCACGGATTTGCGGTGTCAACCGCTTCTAAATGTATTGAAAATCAAATTCATAACTTTTGTGGGACTCTCCTCCTATTTTTCTATCCTTTTTCTCCAATCCAAAATCTACTTCCTTCTCTTAATCATCTTCCCTTTGTGGGTGGGTTATTCCTCAGCCTATAATCTACCCACCTGTAAAACCACATTTCTAATGCTTCTGTTCTCCTATTTTCTGCTGCCCCTACAGTCCAAGGTTTACTTCCATCAATTGCTACGCTCCAGACAAAGGCTTTCAAAAATGGCTCTCTAATAGGCCTACCTAAATCTAAGGGAACGCAACCCTTCAATAGGATGCTAATCAACATTATATCAACTAGTAATAAAACTAGAATTTGGCATCTCATTTAAATGTTGTTAATATAACTTGGACGGCCCTGTGATGTTGGTTTAGTGCGCCTGCCTATCACCCGGAAGCCCCAGGTTTGATTCCCGGCTCCGTCAGAGATTTTAGAAACTGACGTGAGGGCTGGAACGGGGTGCACTCAGCGTCGTGAGGATAATTGAGTAGCTGACAGTGAGGCAACGCCCCGGTCACGAACACCAAGATTAACGACCGAGGGAACCCGATGCGCTGACCACGCGTCACCACAATATCTGCAGTCGGTCGCATGGGAGGCCTAGGCTCTTCAGGGCTGCAGTGTCAGGGGTTATTATTAGTAGTAGTAGTACTGTAGTATAACTTGAAGAAAGGAAAATATCCAATTTAATTACAAAATGCTCAATTCTTACGACAAAGAGAAAATTAATTAAATGACCTCATTAAAATACTGCAATTTCATTTCACTTAATCTACTCTATTAGGTTATCTTCTTTTTCTTCAATTGCCGTGTCCTCTCAGAATGTTGGCGATCAGTAGCATGATCTGTTTACTGTCCATAGCTCTTATTAAGATATACAGAAGCCAAAACTGATAAAAAGAATCCCACAGTAATTGATAAATGAGCAATAATTCACATTCCAAATCAGTTTGGTTAAAGAAAATTGAAAAACATTGAAATGCGTAATACTTACGCAATCAGGTGCAATTAATCTCGTAAATGAATGAGTTCACTAAGGACTAGCGAAGGGCACTCAAACAAGGACCTCACGCTCACACAATTATGACGGGTAGAGCGGGAGCTATTGTGCCGCAAGCACCTAGTAACCGTTCATTTTGGTTCCAGAGCTCACTTTTGAGGTTAGGAAAATGGCTACATTTTGCTGGGCATAGCAGGGAGTGTTATGCCTTGTGCCAACTTGGATCTCTATGGATCCAGCAAGAGATTGCAGGTGGCTTTGTCAATGGCAGGTTTAATTATGTTCTTAGGATGATGGTGTATTGTTTTGATTGCTGGTTGTTGAAATGAAGGATGGTAATATGTTTTGAAATGAAGGATAGTGTTATGTCTGGGGGAGTGATTTGTTTTGTCTATGAAAAGTATGGAGAGGAATCTGAAATGTTGTGATCTATGATAGTAGGCATGTTGGGGATGATGATGTCATGTTTATTCAAGATCAGATGTTTTAAGGATAATGTTATGAAGAAGAAGAAGGAAGAAGATAGATCTGCTTGTTGGAATGAATGGATGTCATGTTTAAGATGCAGGTATTGGAAGTTGCCTTACGTTGTACACAAAAAAGTAATAAAAGGCATTGTATTTGTCATTTTCCTTGCGTGTCCAACGCTATCACGACCCCCAAAATAACCCCATTAACCCCGAAAAGGTTGCATCCTTTTACGCAAAAACTAAGCCTGGGAGGGTAAAAGTATTCCCATTATTTCGCAGATCATATGCTTCAGGTGGAAGGTTAATCTAAAATTGCTCGACGGCTTTGGGATTGAAGTCACATTGGTGCATTAGTGATTTTGTTAGTCTAGAATCCAGACAAACTTCGTTTCAAGTCCCGTAGAGAATTTACAGTTCAATTGCACATCTCCTGCAGTGAAAGAAGATATTTCACAAATCCATAATCAATAAGTAGGATGTTCATTACGCTGACAATATGGTATACAGGGCTCAAGTAAATGTGTAATAAACATGCACGCTTAGAGAGTACATCCCCACGTAGTTGTTCACTTTTCCATTTTCGTCAGCTGTACATGGTGTAATACAGTACCAGCTTATGGAGGGAGACCTCTACTTAGGTTGAAACATATGTTAGCTACATTCATGTCCTCGACATGCATGATCCAATTTTTGATTAATATTTTTGTTTTTAGGATATGCAACATTCATTTTGGTTCCGTATTGATATACTAATTACGTTTTAATAGGCTAGGGTTCCGCCTGAATCAATACTTTATTAAAGATGATAAGGAAAATCGTAGTTTTACGTGGCCGTTAATATCGGGATCATAAGCCACGATGATCACTATGTGGTCATTAGAAAATGGTAGGTACATGTTTCGAGGACTAATATACATTTTTGTCCCCTTCATCAGTCAATATTAATCATTTAAAAAGAATATTATTAGAGCAACGTAGCACTGAGTTTTTGAATGGTAGGCCTGTGGACTCCGTCTTACGGAAAGAATTCATGATGAAAATTAATAAATGTAAAACAAAAATACTGGAATGCAGCCGAAATAAATCAGAAACCTCTATGGAGATCAAATTGGCAGGTGAAAAGCTGAAGGAAATAGGAGACTTCTGTTACTTAGGAAGCAGAATAACCAGTGATGGACGAAGCAAAGAGGATATAAAAAGTAGGTTGGCTCAGGCAAAGAAAGAATTTCTACAAAAAAGGAATCTGTTGACATCGAATATAGATTTAGGTATTAGGAAGTCATTTTTGAAAGCCTTTGTCTGGAGCGTGGCGCTCTATGGAAGTGAAACTTGGAGTATTGGTGCAGCAGAAAAGAGGAGAATTGAAGCATTTGAAATGTGGTGTTACAGGAGAATGATGAAGATCAGATGGGTAGATAGGGTTACAAACAAAGAGGTATTAAGACGAGTGGGAGAGGAGAGATGTTTCTGGCGACTGCTAATGAAGAGAAGAGATAGGTTAGTAGGACACATACTAAGACACCCAGGAATAGCAAGCCTAGTTATGGAAGGAAGGGTCGAGGACAAGAACTGTAGGAGTAGACCAAGGTTAGAATATGTTAAACAGATTGCCTTTGGATGTAGGGTGTGGTAGCTATGTAGAGATGAAACGATTAGCTCAGGACAGGGAGGCATGGAGAGCTGCATCAAACCACTCAAAAGACTGAAGGCTCAAACAACAACAGCACTGAAAAGTCACAATTCATTGAACCTAATATGGTGCACCTAATCTTTCTATATCTATATGGTGCACCATATTAGGTTCAATGAATTTTGACTTTTCAGTGCTACGCTACTCAAATAATATTCTCTTTTAATGATTAATATTGGCTGAGAAGGGGACAAAAATGTATATTAAGTCCTCGAAACATGTACCTACCTCTTTCTGATGACCACATAGTGATCATCAGGGCTCGGATTTTTAGGTGCTAAAAATAGGGAAAATATGTATTTTTATGTATTAAAAATACCTGAAATATATGACAAAAAAGTAAAGATATTTAATTATAATTTAGTTTATTAATGTGAATATATACAATATGCATTACTCACGAATGCAATTTATGCCATGTCTCACTGACTACTGAAGCAATACAATACATAACGAGATACATCTTCAGGTTGTCCATCACAAATGACCGACGATTATCGCGAAACACTTATTCTGAAGGCGCAAAACTGCGGTAATATGTTTCTTGCCTTTGAGGTGTTGTGTAACTTGAGATCGCTATTCAGCCATGATTGCTTTCCCACATGCTTGGAAGAACAGAACGCTTCCATCAGAAGTAAAATTACTTTAAATTCCCCAACATACTGCTGCAGACGATAGTTGTTTTTACTTTAGGTATCGTAGAACTGCCTTACACTTCACAGTGCCAGAAATGAACTACATGTGAGTGTCACTGCTTCCAGGTAGCAGGGGGAGAGAGTGTTTAGCACATGGTGCAATAGGGCTATGGACAAGGGAATCCCTGGCTGCCACAGTGAGTGGCACGGGGTGAAAAGTTAAGAAAAACACAGTTGCAAGCTGACATACGCTCTGCATGAAGATTAGATAGCTCACAGGTTCTTCCTCGTTGAAGTAACACAGAACAAACATGCAATAAACTGAAAGATCTAGCATACTGATGTGAAAAAATGTAAATAGTATGTTCTTTTATGTGCTAATAAGTGAAAAGCAGGAATTTATGTATTCGTAGAAAAAATGCTTCAAATATGTATTTACATAAAAAAAATATTTACCTAAAACTCCGAGCCCTAGGCCTAGTGATCATTTTTAATAAAGTATTGATTCAGGCGGAACCCTAGCCCATTAAAACGTTAATATTTTTGTGATAAATATACGTTGTGGTCATGAATTCCATGTGTTAGTGTGTATGACAAGTGTTTAACAATCTGTGTTATGAGGTAAACTTATTTGCATTTTATTGTACATTAGTGTAGGATATAACAGTACTAGGCTATTTGGGTTTGCATAGGGATATTTGGTTCTGAACATGAATAAGTTCCAGATCTAGTATTTTTTCTTGAGCCGGTTTGTAAAAATGCCGAAGAAATTGTACATTTATTGGGACGACAGTAGTCACCCTTGGGACAGGATCGGAGCTTGTAACTTAGGATCTTGGGTCTTCTCACTTATTAGCACGAATGATTATGGAGGCATTGTGCATATCACTGAATAGCCCATCGTCTTTAACCAGAGTCCTGCAGCGGGTGCCTGCCGAGGTCAGTAGGGCGGGTTGGCGGCTGGTTGGGAATCCTCTCTCACCCCATGGGACACGGTGCAGTGGCTCGGAATGGTACCTCACAAATATGGAATTATCGAGCACCCTATTCTGTGCAGAAACAGGAATAACGTCTCCATGTGTACACCAGTGGGGATTAAAGGTTATTGTTTGCAAACCACTGTCACCAAACTGACCACTTGCCAAATTGAATTACAGTTGGCTGTAACGCTTCAAATATATTAACTTTCTTCTTTGAATGTAACATCTCCATGTCCGTATCTCGCTAAAGGAAAATACTGTAATTTGTCGATTTTCTGAAAAAGGAATTTAATACGAGCGTCAACTTTTAGCGAATGAAAAACACACGGTATGCCATACTAACTGAAAGTTATCTCCTTTGGGAAAGTACTGGATGTTACCGTTGTTAATGAAAGATTTTATGACCATGTTTTTTTGCTCAGCGTCCTTGAGAGAGCTGGTCAACCACTCCACAAATCCCGTAAATAAACAAACAAGTACACACACAGACACATACATACAAACATACATATTTTACATCCATCAATAAATAAACAGTCAAATAAAAATAAATATACAAATAAATGTATAAAAATATAAATACGTAAATAAATAGATAAATAAATAAGTTAATAAGTAAACATGTAAGTAAATAACTTAATAAATAATTAAATATATCAACAAAATATTTTAAATAAATGCATAGGGGTGGATAACCTTACTGACCCACCCCTTAGCAACAATTGCTTACTACTAAATAAATAACCAAACGAATTAACCAACTAAACAGATAAATAAATAAAAAGAACAGTGAATAATAATTACCCATACCTTGCACAAAATGCTCATAATAATAGGTTGGCTATTCATTTTTTACGCATCATACGTAAAGCTATAAAAGATCACTGGTATACAGAACCAGTCATGGGTGTGCTGTCCTTGACTGCAAGTTTGTGTGCTATTGAATATGATTTATCATGTATCAATAGAGTTGATGCGCAAATAATTGGCTAATGTAATAAAAATGTTATTTGTGGCCATTAATTTTAAAAAGGATATTTGGAGCTTGCTGTACGGTGAATATAATCGAAAAGAAATATATTTTCAATGTACACATATATACGCAGACGTTCGTCAAGCTTAAATAACCTTTGATCCGTTGAAGTTATTTATAGTAGGCTTTCATCACTAAGAAGATGATGATCAACAACATAGGAAATAAAGTACAATGTTTCCTAGTAATATTATTAACCACCGATTTAAGTTTGCTTATCGATACAAATACATTGATTTTAGCCACCATTCTAGTTCTTAAGTAAACAAATTTAGCTATGAGATTGTTATGAAATTCTGATTAGACCCTGTGGAGAAGTTAAAAGCAATACACAATTGTAAACTTTAGGCGTGGTTGTAGCAGTCAATTTACTTTCATGATCTTCTTGGTCGAAAACCAGTCAGACTCCTGAAATATAACTTCAGTGACAAATAACGTAGCGAGCCCACTACTATCATTCGTATACTGTAGGGCAACACCGAATATGTGGTTCCCATGGTTACGTATATGTTGGTCAAACAGGTAGGACAATCACAACGAGGGCCAAGGAACTAGCCATGCAGAATGACCATCTTGAACATCTGATATCAGTATGGAGAAGCATTTGGCACCCAGAATAATTCGAAAGGCGATATAAATAGCTAAATTCCCTAAGAACTTACATAGAATTGGTGATTAACCTTTGAGCAGACCCTGGCTGCTCTCAATAGATAAATATCATCCTCCTTGACACGGGAACTTACGGAGTAGTAATTTATGTTTATCTAAGATCATTTTATCTATGGAGGGGCTATGTGTTTCCAACCTTGATAACGAGACAAGCTGCTGCTCCGAAACTTGTTGGTTAATAAGCATTACATCTCAAACTTATAACTTCAAAGCTAGAATATATACACAGCAATTGGTTGACCATGTCATGGTGTACCAGCCAGTATTCTTGGCTATCGCCCGGGAGGTCAGGCTTCGATTTCCGGCTCAGCCAAGAACTTTTAACTGTGGTGTGAAAGATGGAAAGGGGTACACTCAGCCTCGTGAGGAAAAACTGAGAAGAGGAGGGTTCGATTCCCACCTCAACCATCTTGGAAGTTATTTCCCGTAGTTTCCCCAACTTTTACTCCAGGGAAATGCTAGGATGGTGACTAACTTAAGACCACGTCTGCATCCTTCATTATCCTATCCAGAATTTACAAATACACACATTAGTACAGCCATCACAATATCATAAGGCTATCACGAAAATTCCACACACACCAAAATACACGGGACTACATGACCATGATGTCACTTAGCCCCTAGAGTAAACAACAACAACACAATTGGACGAGAAAGTTTCCGTAAGAGCGTTCAACTTGTCTGATAACCTGTGTTTCTGTGGAAATGTGTGTAGCTCTATTTATAAGGGTCGGGAATGGGGTAGGTGCCTCGGGACTTGAAATATGGTACTATACTGGCATTTACCTGGAGGGAGTGTGGAAAAACTTGCGGAAAAACTACACTCAGGACAGTCGCTGTTCGCTCCTGGATTCAAACCTCTGATCTTCGGACTTGTTGCAGCTCTCCATGACGGTCTTGGTGGACACACGGATGAGCCGTCGGGTTACGTAATAATGTATCACCGTTACTCATTGTAACATACAGATATACAGATTATTATGATCGATTTTCGATTTCTTGTACTTATCTTCTAATGGCGTTGTTTACTCTATACTTCTGTATAAGTGATTGATTGTCTCGCCGAATGAATGAATGAATGAATGGAATGATTGAGGTTTTGACAGTGCGTGCGTGAGAGAGTGAGTGAACTATATTAATATTCTAAACATGTAAATAATGCAAATATCTTTGTAAAACGTAAATATTGCAAAAAAATAGATGTAAATTGTGCCAGTGAAATATGTAATATATAGGCCTTCCATATTTTTGTCTGATTTATGGTAAATAAATAATAATAATAATAATAATAATAATAATAATAATATGCAAACTTTCCGCTAAAACAAGCTTTTTCTCTCTGTTCTACGTTTGTTGGCATCTTGGCTTAGACTAACTCAGCTTGTTTCGGTCAGAGATTAAAAAGGCGTCTAAGAGATTTAGTGAGGGTTTATTGTGTGTTGATTTTGTAGACATTTGTAAGAGCTGTAATGCAGATAATAGTGAATTTGTAGTTGTAACTTTAAAATTGTTCTTCATTTATAATGTTCCAAGTTACTTCTGCATTTCGTATAATCGGCATTGTGATAGGGAAATGAAATGAAAAATCCACAGCCTGCTTCCAGTCTCCGACCGGGTCAGGAATGGAATGAATGAAGCCCCTATCTAGCGGCGAGGATATGAACGTGCCGGCTGCCGAGGCCTGACGCACTCCTCTGGGGCAATGATTAAATGAATGACAGATGAAATGAAATGATAGTGGAAAGTGTTGCTGGAATGAAATTGTGACAGGGAAAACCGGAGTACCCGGAGAAAAACCTGTCTGCCTCCGTTTTGTCCAGCACAGATCTCACATGGAGTGACCGGGATTTGAACCACGGACCCAGCGGTGAGAGGCCGGCGTGCTGCCACCTGAGCCACGGAGGCTTTTGTGATAGGGAAATAAATAAATAAATTATTAACCTTGGAAAATAACGTCTGTTATGTGCAATTTGAAAAAAGCGATCCTTTTCAAAGAGAAATAATCCGCTAAATGGGCTAGTGAAATATACGAAGACAATACTATCGAATGGGAAGCTTTTAGGATATCAGAAGGTAGAGAAACATGGCACATGTAGGAAGACATCATCACAAAGCGTTTATAATAATCTGACCAGGTACTGTAGAACCCCAGCCGGATTTGAACAAGCCACTGATGTCGGTGGCTTTTTTTACCGATCAGTTCCCCGATTTAGAGCAGTGATTTAACCAACAATATGACTTGGCAAGTGATGCATGACGAATTTATCAACCGTAAAAGATTTGCAAAGCATTTGAAACAATACATAGCTCGAAGCGGAAAGATAAAATGCATACAAGTTTTATTACTGCCTTGGCGTTTGCATTAAGTTGAACAATATTAAATAAAATGTCAGTTGCTGTACTACATCAAACAATGTGGTTGGTTTTCTCGTAGATTTCTAGTCTTCGTGAATATAAATAAATCAGGTAAATATGCGGTTGAAGTGCTTGGCTTCTATTTCTCGAACAGATACGACAGATGTTTATGATGGCGTTTGAAATCGTAAACGGTAAATCGCTCCCTTACCTTCTCCAATAATAACTTGGAAGGCTTGCACATCACTTCATGGAAGAGGAGGCCAGCTCATAATGCAATAACACGTTATGCACGGTACTCTTGTTGTTCTGTTACTTTGCTTGTATTCACCAGGCAGTAAGCTATTAGCCATTTTTCTCATGCAGGTGCCTTTACCCACTAGCCTCGAGTTACAACTAGCGATAAGGAAGCAATTCATGCAAATAAAAGCAAAATAGAAACCTGCTAAAGCAAAAGACCAACGCTATGACCTACCGCAGTTTATTGGCCAATGCAGGGTGTTAGTGAACAAGTAAACAATATGTCTGGAGGTGATAGTATGCATTAATAAAGGAAGACTTCGTTCTCGTCACCCGCCCCTGGAAACTGCAAGGATGTTGATCAGCAAAGATTTTAATACCAATGAATAGTGGAAGCATAGATGGCAGATTAACGCTACAACAGAAAAACTGAAGATGCCACGCATAACGACCAAGCCACCTGGCATTGAATTACCGCAGAAGATCTGAGCAGCTCTTAACCGTATAAGAACCAACACTGGTAGGTGTGCTGATTCGCGTAAGTGGAAGATGAAAGTTTCTCCAAGTTGTGATTGCGGTGCTGAAAAGCAGACTATTCGGCATGTGGTTGAGGAATGTTCCCTCAGAGCCTTCTCTGGCGATCCAACAGAGTTCCTGGTGACGACGGAGGGATCAATAGACTATATTCGTGGTCTGGACATTAATTTGTAATTTTGCAATCTTTTTATATTTTTATGTTCGACCCTGACAATTATATGTCTGAAAACTGTATCATAATGATGGTCATTATAACACTATTTTTCATTATGAAACAGTTTCTCCCACCAATCACAGCTCAAGAAACAGTTGTTTGACCAATTAGATAAGGATACCTTCGCGCATGCGCTCAAAATTCAACATGTCTATATAAATTACCGAAAGTGCACCGTCCATATGTTCGCGTAAATAAGCTGGTGAATATGAGACACTCTACCTTAATATCCCCAAATCCAATTTCTACACAGCGGGTTGTTTTCAAACGATTTCGGTGACATTTTTACTGAATACTGGCGCTCAATCTGCACATATGGCATTGAAGCACACAGAGCGCATGCGTCGGTCGGTCAGAGAGCTTGGAAATCAGAGATATCCTACCCAGCGCAGCACCCGATCACAAAATGCTAGTGACAATCTCAACAGATATTTATGAATAATATGTTAAAACATATAATAAAGTTATAATTATCGTTGAACATAAACAGTCGTATGCAACTCGCCTATAATGGTAATTAAGACACTCGTATGGAAATAATAAAACTCGCATACGCTCGTTTTATAAACATACTCGTGTCTTAATTATAGCCATTATATGCTCGTTGCATAATGTACTATAGTGATGTTTGTAGCCATATGCTAAATAAATAAATAAATAAATAAGTACGGTATGCATCAGAACAAGAAAACAAGTAGCTTCGTGACGAACTAAAGTAAGTTACCTACTTCTATTAAATTTTAGGAAATTGAAGTGATAGAACCTATTTTTCAGCCTAATTTCATTAAAGATAGCTTTCCAGTCGGTCAACACAAATTTTGCCTAAATACATCAGTCGGGAAACAAGTATTTATATACCCTAACATGAGAAATATTACAGAACATATTTATCAGAAAATAACACGCTTTCATGTACAAATATGGTGGGTACTTAATCGGATGGCATGTTTCAATCGTCAAGCGATGTTCCTCAGATCCGAGACTATATCAACAAAATAAAATTCTCCGAAATAACATAACACCGAAATTAAATTATTCGAAGCTAATTATTCCGAAAATCAAATTCTTCGACATTTTATCATTCCAAAATAAAAATTCTCCGAAATTGCATTATTCTTAAACCCAAATTATTAAAAGCTACATCATGCAAAAATTAAAATTCTCCAAAATATCATAATTTGGAAAATTCAATTGTTCGAAATTTTATAATTACGAACCCTACATTTTGAAGCTATACCATTCCAAGAAAAATTTCTCCAAAATGTTATCATTCTGAAACATAAATTCCCCGACGAATACCATTCCAAAACTAAAATTCTCCGAAATGTTTTCATTCTGAAATTAGGGCCTATACCATCCGATATTTTTTTAATTTACACTAATCTGAAGCTTAAATTCTCCGAAGTCCATTACAAAACGAAATTTCTCCATTTTTCTATTATTCTGGAATAAATTCTTTGAGAATATGAATTACCCCCAAAACAGAAATTCCTTGAAGTATACAACAATCATCCTAACTAACATTTTCTGAAGTCTCAGCATCTTTGAAATAAATTCTGTATATCTGTACCAGTATCGAGAGGTATCAGTGACTGTACCACTGAATGTGACCCAAGCGAGGTAAGTGAGGATTAAGGTACGGACTGCGCCTGCGTGTTCGCGACCAGCCGCGCCGTGCAGTGCCGGATATTGTGTCGCTGAGATATCATCTCGAGAGCTCCATAGCTATTTCCAGTTACAAGCCTGCTAGCTTGTGAAATATGGTTTCTATTACAGTGCATATCCTGCGCCACGGTTATATTTCCGCCCGCTTCACAGGTATTACTCCAACACTGCCGTGGGATTCTCAAACCAACCGCATAACATTACAGCACCATGAATAATTATAATTTCTCCCCTTGAATGGAGGTGTTAAATATTAAAGCCAGATACCCCATTCCAGCACTATTCAACGTATTGTTTTTCACAATTTTTCTGAATATCAGTTCAATTATATCAGCCCCATGATCTCGGGCTAGCACGCTTGCCTCTTTCCTCAGAGCCACGGGGTTCCCTCCACGGCCTAGTCAGAGATTTTATATTAGACGTGAGAGTTGTAATGAGGTGCACACAGCCTTGTGAGGACAATTAAGTAGTTTCTTGACATAATAGGTAGCGCCCCATGGCCTAAATCCAAAATGATGTGGCTGAGGGTGCCGTCAGTGTTCACCACGCCATACCCACAACTTGCATGCTATGAGCTGGATAACAGTAGTCCTTCGATTCACTCAGTAATTAGAACCCAATTGTGGGGTTAGAATATGTTAGGTTTCATTAACGAATAATCACATTAATATGTTCGTTTAAGTTAAATAGTGAATGGCTTATCTCAATTCTTCTCAAACATTTTATAGCTGTAAGTAACAAGATAATATCAATGACCTCTTAATCGAAACGCCATCCCTTATTTTAAATTTATCAATACAAATTATGAAAACATCTACTGGTTTCATTATTAGATCTCGTAATTGTCATAAATTATAAACAAATCATATGGACCCTATACTCTTATGTGAAAGCAATGGTATTGAATTAAGAGTATCTCAATAATTAAAGCACTCAATAATTTATCACTTACGTCTAAAACTTTGGACATGTCATCAGACAAAACACTTTCATCGTAAATATGCTTGAAGGGAAAATGCTGGGAAAGAAAGGAAGAGGACGGCCTAGGACGAAGTATTTGGAAGACATCAAGAATAGAATGGGATGTGACAATTATATGGAACTGAAACGAACCGCCAACGACAGGAGAGTGTGGTTGCATCGACAAGGCGTTAGCCTTTAGAATTCGAATGAATCTAAATGATACAAATAACATGTGCATTTGTAAGTACACATACCAGGACAAGTCTTTAGATATTGCATCACAACCACGTCATACATTGTAAGTTAATACCTCCAATAGCAGGTGATTCTCAAGATAAGTACAAATAACGTTTGAACAATATTCCTTTCATTTCAACACAGATGCAAATATAGCCTGCTTGACACAAGAAAGCATATCGATAATTCGAGTGAAACTTCTAAAACAAGAAATCATTCATGTAACAACACGGAATTATTAAGTCCTTATGAAATATATATAAGGTTCGTTCAAAAAGTAACGAGCCGGAGGCATAATTACAGAAACCAGTACCTGTATGTTAGAGTATTCGCCCTGGCTGTTGAGGCACTTGTCCCACTGTGACACGAGGCGGTGAATGGCTGTCTCATAAAATTCCTTGGGCTGCGATGTGAACCAGTTCCGCACGTACAGCTGGACGTCGGCGTCCGAGGTGAATCGTTGGCCCCACAGAGCCCTTTTCAGAGAACCAAACATGGCGTAATCACAGGGAGAGAGGTCTGAACTGTATGGAGGGTGGCCGAGAACCGCCCATTTGAATTTCTGCAGGAGTGCCGCGACTGTGTTGGCCGTAAGAGGTTGTGCATTGTCGTGGAGCGACCACGGCGGCTATGGCGTTCACTGTCACTCGGCGGTCCTGGGCAATGCGTGCATCAACCAGCTGGACGTTGTCATCGGTAATGCAGGGGGGTGCCCCAGACCGGGCATCATCGGCTAACGACACCCGTCCTTCCCTGAAGCGCTTGTGCCACGCCTTGCCCCTTGCAAGGGACATGCAGTGTTCGCCGTACGCTTGTGACATTCGGCGATGAATGTCCGTTCTCCCTACTCCTTCCGCTCTCAGAAACCGAACAACACCTCTTTGCTCTTTGGTTGACGCCTCCATGACACTGTTTGCAATGCGACTGGCAGCGTTGGACGATTGATGCATGCTGCTGCTCGCTTTGTGTCGTCACGTGACGTGCACGCGTGCCCTCTAGTGACAGGCTGTGACCTTCCACGCTCTGGTCGGAACCACACCTCGTTACACACACCACGATTAGCCGATGTCGTCACCGGTTTGCGCATACTAGCCTCCGGCTTTTTGCTTTTTGAACGCATCTTATACATACAGTATTTTGTGAAGCTATCCAAACAACTACAACGAGAATAATCCAGCAAATAAGGCTTTGTATTTGGCAGATGTCGAAGGTAAAATTCTCAATTCCCTCTATCAATGTTTACAATTTCACCACCATCCACCGCAACACCAATGACACAGTTTAGAAACAACATCATCTAAGTTTTTATTTTTTATGAAAAAATATATTTTAGGGGGAACATAAAGCTTAAGTAGCCAAAACAATAACGATTTTGAAATTATAACTGTACCTATCATAGACCTTATACAACAACTAGCAGTAGTGCCCGGCTTCGCCCGGTGGATTTGTTTTATGGATGATAATGAATACTAATACAGAACTGAAGCGCTCAAGGATAAGGATCGGAAAGCACCAACGCTTATTGCAGCTGATAACCCCAGTATACTGCACCAACACCATCGCCCTTATACAGAGGCATAATATTGTCATGATGGCCAGCCTCCGTGGCTTAGGCGGCAGCACGCCGGCCTCTCACTGCTGGGTCCGTGGTTCAAATCCCGGTCACTCCATGTGAGATCTGTGGTGGACAAAACGGAGGCAGACAGGTTTTTCTCCGGGTACTCCGGTTTTCCCTGTCAAAATTTCATTCCAGCAACACTCTCCACTATCATTTCATTTCATCTGTCATTCATTTAATCATTGCCCCAGAGGAGTGTGTCAGGCCTTGGCAGCCGGCACAGATCATATCCTCGCCGCTAGATGGGGCTTCATTCATTCCATTCCTGACCCGGTCGGAGACTGGAAGCAGGCTGTGGATTTTCATTTTCACTATTGTCATGATGATAACTGTTTTAAAGAAATCCCTTTGCACTAATTACTCCCCGTGACTGCAATTTAAAAGCAGCTCGCAATTCTGCACCAGAACACTGGTAGGGGCGACGTGATGAGCCCACATTGACAGGCAACAATAGACTAAGGTATTATTGAAGCTGTTCGGGAGCGCTTGTTCTTCCGGCTTACTGAACAAATATCAATCCTTAAGGTTACCTGACAGGTGTAGCCTAATGCTACCTAGCCTAAATTATTCCTCTGGAATCTGGCTATCATGCACAAAAAGAATTTTTCGAATCCAACTGGTACAGTAGTTCCAGAGATTAGCGCGTTTAAACACAAAAACAAACAAACTCTTCAGCTTTATTATATTAGTATAGATAATAAACATTTTCAAGGAATAAAGTTATACATTTTCAAATTCAAATCGTAACTATTTTATCATTTTTTTCAAAATTTGGGTTGGATTTGCGCTTATATTCACCGTTTCCCTGATATTTCCCATTTTTATAGGAATTTTTGGACTTTTCTTTTTTTAAAGTGGGTGTTAAAACTTCAGCTACAAAATGAATCTCACTCAAACATCTGAGGGTTTAATTAGTTTTTCCATAAAACATTAGAACTATTTTTTGAGTAAGAAGGAAAATATAACGCTTAATTAATAAGATGCAAATATGGGGGATTCAGTTTGCTGCTGAAGGTTTAACACCGACTTTAAAAGAAATAAAGTCCAAAATTTCCAATAAATTTGGGAGATATGAGGGGAAACTATGAATATCAGCACAAAGCAAGGGCCAAATTTGAAGAATTTGAATACAATTATAGCGATTTGAATTGTGAAAGTTTTAAACTTTGCTTCTAATAGGAAGATGTGTGTGTTTGCTTGGAAATATATAACTAGCAGAAGTACCCGTTCTTCGAACGGTGTTCGTTGTTGACACCAGACATTATCAATTGAGCTACTGTTGCAATGGTTAGCGGTTTGCCATTCCTTCAAGTTTATCAGAACGAAGTTAGTTTTCTGGGAATATCACACACACTGTTAATTTAAGGGCCTTAAAATGTAGTTTTCGGAGACCCTTTATAGATTCCCGAATTTTGTGTCTCACATTGAGAAGCGCAACATATGCTTTGGTCGTCCTTCTAGGATAATTTTTATATTTCGCCTATTTTAGCATGTATTGAGAAGTTTTTCTCTATATCCACCCTTCTACTGTATGAAAAGTACGGTGAAGAGTTTTATAAATGATTGGTGTATTGACTCTCATGGTTACCATACCTAATTTTACGATGCACCAAGCATCCGAACACGAGGTATAGGCGTACATAAAGATACACAGAAAGACAGACAGACAATTCTATTGTCTACAACATATTACCCAGATATCCAAATAAGGGTATATCTACCACACAGTATCAAACAAAATCATCCTTACGATGAATCCGTATGTCGACAAAAATAATAGTTAAAATGTACTCTCAAACTAAATTCACCTAATAGAAATAGAATTGAAAGCCTTGTAGACGAAACGCAATACACGTCACATACAAACTGACCCCGTACGTTGTGCTAGGTGCCCATACACAGGAAGACCCCTTTCATAAATTATAAAGGCTTGTGGTGCATGAAAATTCAGGTTCTTTAGCCTCAAATTGCCCAAATTCCTAAAAGCCGCAAAAAATGCTGGTTCAATTCAGGAATTTTTGAAAATAATGTTGCTGTTTGGAGATATAATAGACCTTCTGCACTATATGTCGAAAGTGAAAATTGCATGAAAAAATTTCTAGGTTAACCCTTGACCCCCTTAATTGCATTCATGAATGATACAGTCTACGTTAGTTCCGCGATAACCTTATAGCCATTTGCAAAATTTCACAGAAATATAATAAATGGAGTGACATTGCTTCTTACAGAAATAGGAGGAAAGTTGTATGCCACCCCTTGAGATAATGTTCTCATGGTTACCGATTTGCATTCCTTCATTAATTTGTTAAATTAAATTAAATTAGTTTTCTGGGAATATTTCAGAAACTGTTGGATTTAGAGCTTTATAATGTAGTTTTTGAGGACCCTTTAGGGCCCCCGAGTTTTGTTTCCGGCACCGAGGGGATTTGTCTCGTCGTTGTACGCCATAATATAATACTAATAATAATATAATATAGGGAGAAATTATAACACCTATTTTTTAAAATTATTAATGCAGCCAATGGCCATGTACTTTTCTTTTCAGGACGGGTCAGGGATGGGATATTATCAGAGAAAGAAGCATTCACATCACGCATGAGCAAAATGGAAATGGCCTACCACTTAACTAAGGACATCTATAAGAAAAGGTCAATATCTTTCAACGCAAAACTAAAACATTACTGCAGTGTCATCCGTCCGGAGGTCTTGCATGCTTCTGAATGCCTCACGATGAACAAAAAAGGATTGGTCGAGAATCTGGAGGCCAAAGAAAGGAAAATTTTGAGAATGATATTGGGTTCCATCAAAGACAATGGGGAATACAGAAGACGGCATAACCATGAACTATATACTCATGTGGAGAAGATAAGTAACGTCATCCGGAAGGGAAGGATACCATTTTTTGGGCATGTGAAACGAATGAGCCCAGCGAGACTGACCAACCGCAACATAACTTACTTTCAGGAGAGGAAAACAAAATGGGCCTGGTTCATTGGACTGGATAAAGATCTGAAAGAAGTGGGGATTACACCAACAGACATTGAGGAGCGCGCCCCACTCAAAAGGAAACTTCAAGCTTGCAAAGGTTTCCAAGAAAAACCGAAGCTGAAAACGGGAAAGATTTGGACCCAGGAACGGAAGGAAGTCCACCGAAAACGAATGCGGGCGTACTGGGCAAACATCAAAGTCAGTAGGAGACTGTTGGAATGACGCGGTCCATAGATGGCCTATACGAAATTAATGAATGAATAATATGGGGATAGGAATATAATAGACCATCCGTACCACACCCGCAGGTGTAAATCGCGTGAAAAAAATCTTGAGTACCCCTTGATCCCCTTAAGCGCATTATACGTATTGATGAATTTTACGGCTTAATTTGGTTCCGTGATAACCTTCTAGCCGTTTGCAAACTTTCACACTAATGTAATTAATGGAATTGCATTGCGTCTTACAGCAATAGATGGAATCTGTTGCCATGGTTATTGGCTTGCATTCGTTCATTAGTTTATTAAATGAAATTAGTTTTCTGGGAATATCTCTAAAACGGTTGGTCTTAGGGCCTTAAAATGTGGTTTTCGGGGACCCGAGTTTTGTCTCTCACATTGAGGGGCTGAAAATGAGATTTGTCTCGTCCTTCTACGCCTATTTCAGCATGTATTTTAAGGGGGTAGGCCCCCCTTTATGAGAGGAATGGAGAAGAGTTACATCAATGATAAGTGTCGTGCCTCTGATGGATATCTGTACCAAATTTTACGTTGATACACCCAGCCGTTCTCGAGTTATAAGGGAACTAAGTTGTCCACAGACAAACAAACAAACAGACAGACAGACAAAAAAATATTTTCGCGCGCATCCATCATAAAACAGTCTGAAACGCGTAAACAACTCAAATTTCCGTAGAAATTCAGAGAAAAACAGACACACTTTCATTTTTATATAGAGAGAGATATACTGCACCGCTCGGTGTTGACCGTGTTTTATTGCACAAATTTAGGTTTTACTCGCTAACCGTTGGAGATATACGAAAAGTGATAAGGACCTTTCGGATAAAACATTAAATGTTAAAGCTCATGTATGCCATCAAAAGTTTGCTATTTCTTAGCGTTCTCTTTTTATTTGAAATGGAAATATGAAATTTAGAAACCAAAGGGTGTAGTGACGTGTCAAATCGGTTTTACTCGCTAACCGTTGGAGATACACGAAAAGTAATAAGGACCTTTCGGATAGGAAATTAAATTTCTAAGCTCGTTTATGCCATCAAAAGTTTGCTATTTCCTACCGTTCTCTTTTTATTTGATATGGAAATATGAAATTTTGAAACCATAGGGTGTAGTGACGTCACTAAAATGGTCGCCATTTTTAATAGTGAAAAATTTCGAAATCAAAAGTATCCTATATGTAAACGTGGTAAATCAGCTACATCCAAGCAAAATTTCATTTAAATCGGACCAGTGGTTCTTGCGTTATTGAGTAACACACAGACAGACAGACAGACAGACAGACAGACAGACAGACAGAAAGACAGACACACACACACCATCTCATTTATATATATTAATATGATTGTTGTACGAGATCTATATGTACAGTCATAATATTAAAACCGTTAATGTTTTGACTCCTTAATCTGTATGTTCCCACCTTAAGTAATTGGATCTTTTATTTAATAAAATCATTGTAAGGATACCCATTTTATTTTATAAGGATACCCATAATATATATTATTTCAGTAGTATAGATCCCTCCTGCGGCGCTCACAAGAGTCCGATCGTGACAAATGAGCATTCTAATGAAAGAGAATAGACATTAGCAGTGACGAATTGCACTCTAATTTCATAAATATCTATAATTTCTTAAAAAAAATGACTTTAGGAAATGTACGAAGTGTACGATTTGCAGATACTGTTTCTGTAGGAAAATACGCTCCATAATTGCTGCCCACTTCACATTTTGGCCGCTGTGACGCCTGTTTCATGTCAGTTTAACATCCTGAGGTAATTCCACTATCATTTTGCATGGATTTCAGAGACAGTAAATCAAAGGAATGAGTACTCAAATCATATAATTTCATAAATATCGAATAATCGGTGAATGTTATGATCATCCAATTTTCAGTGATTGCCCTCTTAAGTTAGGGAAAATAGAACTTGGAATTCTAACTGAAATGTAAATAGTGTTCTATAATCATTTGGATGAAAAAAATACATTTAACCTAAAGTCTCTTATTATAAACCTATTGGGGAAAGTGTGGCTTATGAACATGCGAGATTTCTCGCACGGGTCCGCTAGTTGATAGTAATTTAAGTAATGTTGAACGCTGAAGAAGATATCAATGAATATCGAAACCAGTTGAATAGATGTTTCATTATTTGTATCGATTGGCGTAGTATTATTAAGGGTTAACTACTGATCATTACGAAAAATATCTTACATTTTTCTAGCATGGTAAATGTTATTGCTTATTATCCCTTATTTTCCCACGCAAAATAGTTTTCCAGTGGAAGCTTGTATTTTATCAAAGGATTTCCATTGGAAGTTCCTCAAAAATATAGTATTTGCTGTTTCTATGGTGCAAGTAGCTATCAACCCTCGGAATGATGTATCCGAGTTGACCTTTCGACTGGAATGTATAGCAACACATTCGGCGATCTGAGGCTTGAAAACCGGTTGGAACAGTTGCTATCCTGCGCTTGTCATTTCCACGATAATTCACACGCTTCCTGCAGTTAAATAGCGAAATCTGAAGGTCCTGTCTATGGACTTGCAGCTCCCCGTCTTAATTATGCTGCGTAATTAACGCACACGGCTATTCTTGTCGATGATACATCATTGGTGAGGAATACTATACCAACGGATAATTCCAATGATACGTGGGGGCAAAATGATGGCAACTAGATTGAGATGTCTGAAAATCAAGAATTCGTACGAATTAATATTCTCAATCGGCTTGTAAAATTTCTGGTTTCCAGAGGAAACATGGAATGTTTTACTAAAACTGCCAGACAGACAATTCTGTAAAGTGGATATGCTTATATACCATATCATATTTACCCTGCTTGTTGTTTACAAATGCCTTTCAGTGTCTTCTTCTAAGACAATATACCGTAGATTGTCAGCGTTCACACAGATTCCGATGTTGAAAAGCACAACAGTGCTATCAGATTGCAAAACCAAATTCACCGCTATTTTTTTCTCTTATACCTAGGCTCTGTACATTTTTAAAATAATCATGTTTGCTTGTTTGTTCTTTTTATATTTTTCTTCCTTTATGAATACCTCATTTACGTACTGAAGATATTACAAGAAACATCATTACATTTTTGTACCAGCAATCCAATTTTAATCAATCCTAATCATATTTTCTTATTTTTCATTTATACGTAGGCTACTAGCGTTACTAAATATAACGCAACAGTAGTTCTACATTTAATATACATTCAATGGTACCTTACAGTACAGTATTATGCAATATTGTATCTTAAAGGAAGGAAAAGTATCAACTTTCTGAAAACTCTGTACAGTTATTATGACAACTACAACAAGAAGTTCCGTTAAGAACTATACAGCCTACTTTTCATGCCAATGATTATTCTACAGAATATGAACCTATCTAGAATAATGACGAAATTAAGTTGCTAATATCGAAATTTCCAATTAGTTCGAAATACTGTATACCTGGCATAATGTATCCTAATAGAGCACTACAGTTGGCAGCCCTGATGACTGAATATATTCTTGGTTCCATCTCTTAAGGTACAAAATACAAAATTTGGTTGAAGTCCAATGAATCGCATGGACGTTACATGCAGTTAAACATTGGATCTAACAGCGCGCGTGAAATCATGTTGGCAACAATGTCATGCATGTATTGGTCAGAAATAATCTGAAATAATGTGATCTATTGTTGTGCCAATTTTGAATGAAATCCATTAGTTAGTATAGAAGTTACATGCATTTTAAAATTGGACCTATCAGCAGGCTTAGAATCATGTTGGCAGCACTGACGTATATTAGTTACTCCAAATTCGTCTAGAATGCCAGGTACTATACGTGTGCAAATTTTAGAGCTATTGGCTTGCATACTTTCTGATATATTGATATTAGGGTAACAAAAATAGGGACAGCACATATTAACAGTTGGCAGCCCTGGTTGCTCCTTAGAATACGCATAGTCATATCTGTTATGGTACACATAACACATACGAAATTTGGTTGAAATCCAAATGATAGTATGGAAGTTGCATGTATTTAAATTTGGACCTGTCAGCAGGCTTAGAATCATGTTGGTAGCACTGACGTATATAAGTTACTCCAAATTAATATAGAATGTCAGGTACTATACGTGTGCATAGTTTAAAGCTGTCGTCTTGCATACTTTCTGATATATTGGTATTTGGATAAAATAAATTAGGAGCATTTATTAACAGTTGGCAGCCCTGGTAGGTCTTAAGAATACGCTCAGTCATATCTGGTTATGTACACATACAACATACGAAATTTGGTTGAATTCCAATTGATAGTGTAGAAGTTATATGCATTTAAAAATTGGACCTATCAGGAGGCTTATAATCATTTAGGCAACACTGCCATGTTTGGCCTCCTGGAAATTAAACTAAAATAGTATGGTCTGTACGTGTGCCAATTTTGAAATAGATCCCATTCATACTTTCCAAGATATCCAACATGGAGCTCAAATTTCAATTGCGATTTTTTAGCAGTTGGTAGCACTGACATCATTTTCAAATATGGCCGTGAGATATTCAGGTGTAGATCTTTACTCCTACCAAATTTTGTTTCTATTGCTGCAGCCGTTTAGGAGTTGATAAGGGGGGACACACACACAGCCAGACAGACAGACAGACAGAAGGACAGACAGACAGACAGACACACACACATTTGCCCGATCTCATAAGTCTACTTTTTTCTCATTTTTGAAAATGTGAAAAGTAGGCTAAAAATAAATTTAATTTTCAGTGTGATTTATTTTATCACCGTGCCAGGTGCAGTTTCCACGGGGGATGAGCTCTAAACTGAGTAGAGGCTTTTCTGTACTCTGTGGAAGACGGATCTGGCCGGGGAAGTCCTCAACCCCGACACGGCGCGTCCCAATGGCTGATAGGGGCTCTTGATGAGAGTGGTGCTTGCACCCGCGGATCAACTGAGGACATGATATAGTGGCAGCAGCTATATCATTATTGTCACAGTCCGGTCTGAACCCCGGCAGCGACCGGTTCGCTGCGCTCTGCTTCGTTGTGAGTTACGTATTCGAGTGTCTAACTTTCAAGTCTTTTCAAGTACAGTCAAAATGGCAACCAACAGTATTAGGAAAAACACCATAAAATGTGCTTTCCCCGAAAAGGCCAATAAACCAGGCCCTGCAGAAATACATGAGTGGATTCAGTACACCCTAAAACTCAACGTGGACCAGTTAGAAGCCATTCAACTAGACAATCTGGAAGCTGCTGTTTTCATCAAGTTCACCAGCAAACTACTGATGGAGAAGGTCCTCAACAGTACCAACGGAAAATCCCAGGTACGGAAATTTAATGGCTCTATATCTGAGGTAATTATAACTTGTGCGGATGTTGACAGCAAACTCATCCGAGTCATGAACCTTCCCATTGAACTGCCGAATGACCGGATAATGTCGTACTTTAGTAAGTACGGGAAAGTTCGTGAAATTAGAAACGAACGATGGTCAGCTACCTACCTATTCAATATTTTGAGTGGTATTCGGGCTATGCGGATTGAACTAAAAACTGCAATTCCACCCATTATTTCTATCGATGGCTACAAAGCACAGGTGGTGTATGATGGACAACCTCGATCATGCTTTTATTGTAATGCCACTGATCACTTTAGACAGGAATGCCCAGTGAGGCGCGGTGAAACTGAAAATAAAACCGGGCCTAAGCTTCTCAGTGAAATTGTAGCCAACAAGGACAGTGACATTGTCTCGCCAGCCTTATCGGCACCTTGTTCATCTAACGTCAGTATTTCTGCCGAACAACTTGCCCCACTTGATACGTCAGCTGTAGCACAAGACACAATGGACGTGTCGCCTTCTCACTTCACCGTCTTATCGCCGCAACCAGCTGGGCCATTGACCTCCACTAGTAAACATCAGCATAATCTCACATCACAACAGGAACTCCACGGGCAGCCAGCGTTGCCAGGTTTGTCTGATACTAGCCAATACACCAATGGCAGTCTAGGTAGGGCGGCCAATTCTCTAGTTCCTAAAACTGACCAGACACCTGACACTAGCACTGCCAGCCCTGATGCGGTCACAGAAGGCGTGACCTCAGGAGACAATGCTACCAGTATGCCACCCTCAAACCAGTCCATAGTTAGTTGTGAACCACAGACCGCTGGTATACGTTGGTCGGATGAAATAGAAGACGACCCCTCCAGACACATGGATACAGAAGAGACGGGGTCACGGGACCAGGAGATCATGGACAACAAGGAACTAACTCCTCAAGAACAGGCACCTTTGAAAACCTCCTCCAAAGCTAAAACAATCCGGGCGTCAAAGGAGGGAACGCACAAGCCTTATGCGGGTGTCAGGGACCCCCGACTACAAGGCGGGAAGTCGAGTGACAAGCGTTAAAGACCACCCCATCTCCATCTTGTTTATTTCGATAAAAAAAACATGTCTATCTATCTGACGATGTTGTTGACATACACGCTAATGACACTCAATGTAAATTGCATTCAAACTGCTAGTAAACAGTCGCTCTTACGCAACCTTATACGAGACCAAGATGTGGATATTGTTCTGTTGCAAGAAGTGGCTACTGAAGACCTCCTTACCATCTCTGGCTATGATAAAATAGTTAATGTCAATGAGCACAAACGTGGTACAGCTATCTACATTAAGGACCATATACCATATGCGGATCCAGTCCAGTTAGTCAACTCACGCGGAATCAGTATCCGTATTCGAGATCTTTTGATCGTCAATGTATATGCTCCCTCTGGTTCGCAGGCCAGGATACAACGCCGGCTCTTCTATACCACAGATATTCTCCCACTTCTCCATAATCATACCGGCAATATAATCCTCGGTGGGGATTTTAACGCAGTGCTATCGCCCAAAGACCAAAGTGGCCAATTTCAGGGCTGCCCTGCACTATCTGCGTTAATACAAGGGTTACGCTTAAAAGACACATGGGAACTGAAGCCGTCGGGGTCAGCCGGTTACACGTACTACTACCACAATGGTGCTTCTCGACTGGATAGAATATATGTCAGCGGGGAATTGAAAGAACACGTGAGAAAAACAGATGTATGCCCGGTGGAGTTTTCAAACCATTGTGCGTATCTGTGCAAGATTCGCCAACCAGAACTGGGACCTCGCCGTGGGAGAGGAACATGGAGGTTAAATGATTCTATTCTGACACACTTGGACATGAAATATAGCTTTGCCACTGAATGGCATAACTGGAAACGCCACATTCAACGGTTTCAAGATACTCTTGAGTGGTGGCTGAAGTATGCGAAACCCAGAGCTGTTAGGTTATTGAAGGCCTACAGTGCCGAGAGAAGACGCCACATCCATCAGACGACAGATTTCTACTATAAATGTTTACGACAGTTATACAATGAAGACCCTACCAACCCTAATACATATCGCAGAATAAAGAAAATCCGAGTGCAGCTCCTCACGCTGCAGTGCAAAGCATTGGAAGGACTCAAACTTCAAGCACAAGATCATCAACATCTGGCATCAGAGGCACCCTCCGTTTATCATTTTATACGGGCGTGCCGCAAAGGCCATCAGAAGTACATCAACCGCATTATGACACCTGAGGGACAAATGGTGACTAGTCATACCTTAATCACAGAAACGGTAGAGAACTTCTTTCAGTCCTTGTATACAGACGACGCCCCAGTCCCACTTCACCACCAGCATCCGTTCTTCGATGGTGTACGAGGAAGACTTTTGCACAGAGAACAAGAGTGCTTGACCCAGGACATCACCGCCGAAGAAATATATACCTCCATATGCCACAGTGCGCCAAACAAGAGTCCTGGTCCTGATGGCCTGGGGAGAGCTTTCTACATGACGTTTTGGACCACCATTCGCGATGAACTTACAGCCATAGTGAATGATGCTTGTCGTCCTGGACGAAATATCGACACCCTGAAAGATGGCCTGGTGGTATTAGTCCCAAAAATTACACAACCAACACAGCTCAGGGACTTTCGCCCACTGACGCTTTTAAACTTTGACTACAAGATCTTCACGAAATGTATGAAAACGAGACTTCAGGCCTTTATGGAGGAAGCCACATCTCGCCACCAATCGGGTGGGGTACCAGGCAGGTGCATTGTCAACACTACATGTGCTATTCACGATGTCATTAGTGAGTCGCTGGTCGGCAATAAGAAGAAACTGTTATTATCACTGGATTTTGACCATGCCTTTGATAGGGTAAACCATAAATACATCCTTGCGACTCTTCAAGCTATTGGCTTCGATATGCGGTTTATTGCCCTCGTGAGCAAAATTCTTCATGGTGGATCTTCAAAAGTGAGTGTAAATGGGTATTTCACACGGCCGCTCCTCATCCATCGTGGAGTCAGGCAAGGGTGTCCGATGTCCATGCTTGTTTATGTTCTATCTCTGGAACCCCTTCTTTGTAATCTCCATACATCTTTCAATGGCACGGAGATCAGTATTTTTGCATATGCGGATGATGTCACCCTTGGGGTGGATCGAACCGTTGACATGCAGCAATTGTTCACGGAACTAGATGAGTACGGGAGATATTCTGGTGCGCGGCTGAACCGACGAAAAACAAAGGCGATGTGGATTGGGAAATTGGACCGCGTCCAAGGGGTTCTCCCGGCGTGGGTAACGATCGCCTCAGAACTCAAAATATTAGGCATATCTTTCTTGAATAGTGTACACCAAATGATTAAAAAGAACTGGGACGTTGCCCTACATTCTGTGCGTGGTGCCTTGCAACAAGTGCGGTACCGCTCCTTCCTCTTACACCAACGAACAATGTACGTGAATATGTTCAGCTTAAGCAAAATATGGTATCTCAGTCAAATTCTTCCTATGCCAAAAATGGTGGGTACACGTATTATTTCCGCCGTCGGATGGTTTATTTGGCAAGGAGCTCTATTACGTCTTTCCCGCAGCACATTAACATTGCATAAATCCCAGGGAGGTCTGGGACTCATCGACGTTGAAAAGAAAGCTAGAACCTTATTCCTCAAACGACACCTGCAACTGCTTACAGGCTTCGGGACCGATGAGTCACATAACTTCCTACGGAGATGGTGTAGTCCCTATGACTGCTCGAACCCACCTGCTTATTATGATATCAATCATCATGCACCTCATGTCCGGTATCTGAGAGTTGAACTCAGCTACGTGCCACAAGACGTCATCAGGTCTATCTCAACGAAAAAGCTGTATCGTTCTATCATGGCACAACAGTATGTTGCCCCCAGAATTATGCAATCCGCATTGATTGTCAACTGGAATCGAGTCTGGAGGAATGTCTCCAATCGCATTCTTCCCAGCGCAGCGAAGGAAAGTTGGTATAAAGTAATCCATGACCTTATACCAACAAACAGCAGACTCCATCGCATTCACATGGTGGAGAACGCCTTATGCACTTCATGTTCCCATCAGGATACAATCCTGCACCGATTTACGCAGTGTGATCCGATTCGATCGACCTGGAACCGCTTCACCCGGGTCCTGAATAGCTTCATGAACTGTCCTACTACCTCCATCACTCCTGAATGGGTGATCCGACCAACATTTAGCCTTCAACCGCCCCAACTGAACAGTGCGGTAGTGTTACTCCTCGGTTGCTATGTGCACTGTGTGCTGAAAACTACGGGGCCATATACAGAACTCGAAATGCTGTCCGAGGTAAGTGAGTGTGTCCTCACGAGCCTTCGCTGTACTACAAGAACTCACCGGCTGGGGGACTATGCCCAGCAGCTCACCCGCATCATGTGAGTGTTTTGTGCATTGTGATAGTGATTGAACATTGAACATTAAGTAGACTAGTATAACTGTGATAAACGCATCAATATCCATGATTGTTATTCATCTACCACCTCACAATCACCTATGTACCTTAAATATATGAAGACAATAAACAAGTTTCCTTAAAAAAAAAAAAAAAAATTGTTGATACAAGACCGATCTGTCGACCTTGTATCAGCAAACAGCTGCATCATATCATGGCATCCTTGGATGTTGGGATGTGATGTGGTTACTGCGCATTGAGGAAAGCAACGGGAAACCACCTCAATTATTTTCCCTAGTACGTAATCAACCATGATATTGTCAGAGCAAGAAGTACAGTCTACTGATCATGAGGCGCGGAGCCCAAGATCCGGCAGGGGAAGAAAGGAGGCTTCTCAGGTCGTCATCCATCGAAATCCTCAAAAGAATGAATTGATGAACATTGGAACGTGGAATGTAAGAACCTTCCTAGAGGCAGGAAAACTGGAAGGAGCCAAAAATGTAATGAATGAAAAAACATGGATGTTCTGGGACTGTGTGAAATCAGATGGCCAGGAAATGGTGATTTCTACAGTGATGATTTCAGAATGATCTACAGTGGCAGCACAAGAGGAGGAAGTAATGGAGTAGGACTTCTGCTTAGAAGCAAATGGGCAAGAAATGTGATGAACACCTTTCACGTAAATGAAAGGATTATAGTAGTAAAAATCAAAACAAGCCCCAGGAATATAGTTGTTATTCAAGTGTACTTTCCCACATCAAACAGCTCAGATGAAGAAACTGAAGAAATGTACGAACATATTGACCAAATATGGAATCTGTTAAAGGAATCAGATAATGTAATAATTATGGGAGATTTTAACGCTATTGTTGGAAGTCATCCAGATCGGGAAGGATTTGGGAAGTTTGGACTGGGTATCAGGAACAAACGAGGAGAGAGATTACTTGACTTCTGTGATCAGTTCAATATGATCGTGACAAACACATTATTTGAAGTACCATTATGGCGAAGATATACCTGGACAGCCCCGGGTGACACTGCTCGTTATCAGAATGATTATATACTTGTCAAGAGAAGATATCGCACTCAAGTTAAATCAAGCCATAGCTACCCTGGAGCAGAGATTGACAGTGATCATCGCCTAGTCATGGCCAAATGCAATATCCAACTGAAAAAGAACCGACATAGAAAAACAAAACCTCTGGATGTGACTAAACTAAAGGACAATAACAATAAAGTGATTTTCGCCCACAAAACGAATGAACTGGCTAGAAGACTTGAAGAATCGAAAAGGGAAGATTTAAAAGAAGATTTGATAAATATAGCTCGTGAAACACTGGGAACAAGAATTTTAGAACCAAGGAAACCGTGGATTACAAGACAAATATTGGATCTGATAGTAAAGAGAAACCAGCACAGGATGGAAAATACCATAAGAAGTCAGGAACAATATAGACTTGTTAAAAATCAAATTACAACCCTTTGTAGAAGAGCCAAAGAGGAATGGTTGGCTGAGATATCTAAGAACATTGGAAATGATATTGCTGAGGGAAAAACTGACAGGGCTTATAGACACATCAGAGCCTTAAACCAGAAACCGAAAGTGAAAATTTCTATAATAAAGGATAAAAATGGGGAAATCTTATTAGATGCGGATGAAGTCAGTATGCGGTGGAAATAATATCTTGAAGAACTATATGTATCTAATAAAACATGGTATATTGAACCGGAAGATGATATAGAAGAAAATGATAAGGGCCCTGCTATCACAAGAAGAGAATTAGAATCAGCGCTTGAAAGAATAAGTGACAATAAAGCTTGCGGTCCAGATAACATACCGGGAGAACTACTAAAGAACATGAGTGAGAAAATGAAAGACCTACTTCATGATGCAATCTGCAGATGCTATGATAGTGGCAAAATTCCTGAAGACTTCGCCAAAAGCAGAACAGTTATGATACCAAAGAAAGGAATTAGTACAGAATGCTCTGAACACAGAACCATAACACTGCTCTCTCATGCATCTAAAATTTTATTGTCAATACTAAAAGCCAGAATAAATAACAAACTTGATTTCCAAATTGACCCAGGTCAGTTTGGTTTCAGGAAAGGAATGGGAACAAGAGAAGCAATCTTGGCTCTACGAACAATATTAGAAAGAAGAATGGAGATGAATAGAAACACATATATAGCATTTGTAGATATTGAAAGGACCTTTGATAATGTAAGTTGGGACCATCTGTTCAAAATTATTAAATCTTCAGGATTAGACTGGAAGGATAGGAGGCTGATACTAAGATTTTATGAAAATCATACCACAATAGTAGACATCAAAGGAAGCAGTCAGGAAATAAAAATCAGGAAGGGAGTAAGACAGGGTTGCCCCCTTTCACCGTACCTCTTCTATGTATTCATCGAAAAAGCTATAAATAAGTTCAAAACGAACACAAAAGGAATTGGAATAAATGGACAACAAATCCATTGTATTCGCTTTGCAGATGATATAGCAGTGGTTACAGACTCAGAAAAGGAATTATCCAAGATGCTGAATATACTGTCATCATATGTAGTAGATTTATACCTAAACATTAACGTGAAGAAGACAAAGATATTAGTTGTAAGTAAACATCCTGAGCGAAATCACACCAACATCAGGCTTGCTAACAAAGTAGTGGAACAAGTCACCAGTTTCCCATACCTCGGAAGTTTAATCACAAATGATAACCGCTGCAGCAAAGAGATAAGAAGAAGAATAGCGCTTGCCAAACAAGCATTCAGCAACAAAAGAACTCTTCTGACCAATATACATCTAGATATTGAGATTAGGAAAAATTTTGTGATGTCATTTGTGTGGAGCGTACTCTTATATGGATGTGAATCTTGGACAATTTGAGAACAGGATAGGAAACGGCTTGAAGCGTTTGAGATGTGGGTCTGGAGGCGAATGCTAAAGGTCAGTTGGACTGAAAAAAGAACAAACGAAAGAATACTGCGAGAAATCCAGGGAAGGAAACAGCTGATAGTAACAGTTCATAGAAGAACAGCTAAATTCATTGGACACACCGTGCGTCATAATACCTTTCTAACCAATCTACTAGAAGGAAAGGTCTTAGGAAAGAAGGGACGAGGTCGACCTAGGAAGCAATTCCTTCAAGCATTGATACAAAACGTAAGATGTGGTTCCTATTGTGAGATGAAAAGACAAGCTGAAGACAGAAGACAATGGTTGAATCGACAAGACATTGCCTTTAGACATTGATTGGATTGATTGATTATTTTATCATCTATTTTGTTATAAAGGGTGTCTCAATAGAATGTACTAACATTTTGAATCACTATAAAATGATTATTTATGAACATAGAGACAAGTTTAAGGGCTTCAATTATTGAAGAGACATGTAATTAATGACTCATGTTCGCAAATGTTCAAATTGATCACCGTCAGTGTCGAGGAGTTCGACAAACCGCCATCAACGCACCGGACCATTGCTCGCATCAGAGATAAATTTGAAGCAGATGGATTCGTTCACAACGTCAACAAGAAACGTTCTGGTCGACCTCGGACATCCACCAGTCCTAGAAAAGAAGAACAGGTGCTGGAAGCCCTCAATCGATCCCCACCGAAATCACTGCGACAAACGGCACGAGAGACACACATCTCAAAAGATAGCGTCCATCGCATCATTAAGCGCCTGCGCTAAAAATCCTACATTCCAACACGAAATTGGAAATTGACAGACAATGTCACGAAATTCCAAATGCACTTTGTCGTAACGTTTGCGAATCATTGCTTCGCATTATCAGCTTTGTCTGGACACTGATGGTCATCAATTTGAACATTTGTGAACATGAATCTTTAATTACATGTCTCCTCTATTATTGAAGCCCTTAAACTTGTCTCTATGTCCATAAATAATCATTTTATAGTCATTCAAAGTGTTAATACATTTTTGAGACACCCTGTATACATCACGTGTTTCCACTGTTTTTATTTTACGGGATATTTCAAGATGTATCCCACTGTTCCTTTTCAGGTAAATAATATATAAAATAATGTACGGTACTTACCATTGTACCCAGAACTATGTACGGTACTGTACGTGTTTCAAAAGTTCAAATAAATTGTTGGAAGCTCTTCCATCCTTGACGAGACGGGACACGGGCTTCCCCTAGTGAGGGCGGGGGGGGGGGGGGGTCACAATCCCCCACATATGTCTTAACATTAATAAAGAGGACAGTAGCATACTGTATGCGTGCAATACATACTCCCACTTACACGTTATATTAAATTAATGCTACATTTTCTCTTGGCTACAAGACTTCCATACTGGGACTTAGAGCTGGTACTTTTAATCGATTAATTTCAGGTTTACAAATACTCGATTAATCGAAACAGAAAAATCGATTAATAGCTACAAAAGCGATTAATTGATTGTCCTTATAATCCATTAATATATAGGTCGTTTAATCGATTCATTGGTTGGTCGAATAATTATTGATTCATTGTATTGTCGATTAATCGATGTTTTACGCTCTCACAGATGCAAAACAGACATTTAAATAATTAAAATATAATGTATCGTACAGTATATTTTAATTAATGCACCTTCATCGTGAAAACTAGGATTTTACTACGTAAAACAAAAATGTTCCTCTCCTACGTTGTAAATATTGAACAAGAATTCAAAATTATTGCTGAAAACTATTCGTTTTTCGAAACCTTTCCTAATTTCATTGATGTTTGTCCTTCCACTATCACTGACTCTTATCTGGTTGTTGTTAACATCAACAAGGAAAGACACTTTGTATATTTAGGTGAATTTCTATAGAGCTACATCATTCCGAAAATAAGCGTAACTAAACTCAGCGATCTCTCATTTATAGTTCTTCTCTCATCTCATGTCTAGACTACTAATCAATTGTTCGATTCTTTGGTTAGCCGATTAATCTATTATTTGGTTAGTCGTTTAATCGAATGAACTGCCAGTCGATCGATCGATTAATCGTGTTCGATTAATTTCTAATTGTTCGATAAATCTGTTATTAATCGATTAACTGAACATCGCCTATTACCATCTTTTACCATTTTTTTAGCGTATGGCTTTTAGTGCCAGGAGTGCCCGAGGACATGTTCGGCTCGCCAGAGCATTGTACCTGCTTCTATGCGGACACCCATTGGGTGAGCTACAAGTACCGTCGCGTGTGGAGTGTTGTCTCGAAGCAAGCTCGAAGCTTGTGGTTTAACGTGACTGTTAATCTCGCGTTCATGAGCCACGGGACCTCCTTTTAACGTGGAATCAGAACCTCAGGACATGGCATTTCACTTCGAAAATCTCACATGCATTGACCAGGAACCGAACCCGGTCCGCCTTGGTGAGAGGCATACAGCTTGACCAAGGAGTGTTGTCTGGGGAGGAAAGTGTTACTCTAAGGACGAGGAATTGGAAGGTAGCGGCTGTGGCCTATAGTTAGGGACCAACCCCGGCATTTGCCTGGAAGATGGGAAACCAGAGAAAACCATCTTCAAGGTTCCCAGCGGGGGGATTCGAACCTCCTCGCCTTCCGGATGTGAGCGACTGCCAGTAGTCACGCCGTAACGACCACGGCTAATTCACCCGGTATACCAGCTGATGAGCCCAATGGTTCACAGGGTGACACATTGCCTACTCGATTGATATATCTAAAAGTATTAATTATTTTGATATGACGATTCATCAATCAAAGGAACCTTTCTTTAATAATTACATCGACCAATAGGAATCACGTAATTATCTTCCTGATGCTCGTACTCAATTATATGAATGTATTAAGTCGCCCGTAAATTATCCGTTTGCGATCCTAAGAACAATGCCAAGTTAATTAAATTAGTCCGAGTTGGCAAGCAATTAGTGCTATTGATTGCGCTTTCTTCCCTAAGTGATAGCTACTATAAGTTATATTGATGCACGTGCCGTGAGAACAGCTGTAGATCTAATTACAGAACATGCCTCATTGTTAGAAGGCAGGTCAGAACGTGAGGCATACAGCTCATTACTGTACCCATTACTTTACTTGAGCTCTAGCTGTGCTGATCGTCAGTGCAGCCACACACTTACAGTATTCTGACAAAACAAACCTACTTTAGTTAAATTGCATTATTTTATGTGTGAAATTTCTCATTTCTCAGGCAATCTAGAAAGTTGTTAGGGGGCTTCGATATCATGTCATCAATCGCACGTACATAATGTGTGTTAAGAATTAGTCTGATAACATGTGTTATTGTGAGGTCTGTAGTAGTGCGTTTATTTGTGATTCAGGCTTTGAACATATTATTAATGATATGCCACGATCTTTGGAGAGCTGTCGTAGCGATCTTTTCGGACCCAGTTCCATCCTCGTACAGAAATCTTTTATCCGCTCTTCGGGGAGAGCTCGTTCAGGACTTAGCCTAGCTTCTTTCTTTCTTTCTTTCTTTCTCTCTCCTCATTATGGAACTCGACGATGATCAAGGAGTCCTTCATCCTATCGGTAATATAGCCTTTCTCTCTCCACATTATTGTCCTTTTGATGATCAAGGAGCCTTCGGATATTGACAGTAAAATATTTTTCATACTTCTTCTTTAAGAGGTACGTCTCTAAGAAAAGTTATCCTCTGCTCTCTACTGTATCACGTTACTGCTATCACTCATATAGCATGTTCTTATAAAGTCACCTCTCTGCTAAACTGCGATGGACGGACAGATGGTGGGTTATACATTGCCCTTAAGACCGTATTATCGGTCAACTTCCAGAGAGCAGGCCGATTCTGGTCTTGTCCTGGCCGCCACGCGGTAGACGCAAGAGTCGTTGAAAGTTCCGTAGCGCTAGGTTCTGACCTCGCTGTATTTTATCCCCAAATTCATTTGTCCATTTTAAGGGCTATTCAGGCAGAGCCTTTGGATATACCACATTCTTGAGACAGCCACCAGGGCGAGTCCCAATTCATTTGGGCAAAATACTAGTAATACGTGGTGGGGACTTGCAGCAGTCCGACCAACCGCACCAATACCGAACATGTGTGTTGGTTGCATCACCATAGACAATGTGCTATTTTCCGGGGAGGCCATAAGAACTTGGCGGGGGCCCAAATCTCGCGCGCGTATCTAACATCGCAGCATTTCACTCTTTCTAGAGATCTGGAGATGAAATACTCTCACATAACTTATAGTTGATTTAATTCTCATACCACGTAAGTCACTTTGGTTGAGGGAGGACAGAAAGCCTTCTACGGCAGAGTCCCTGTCCCATCAATAAAATGATAGTGCGCCGAATTTTGCTAAATGGTTTTTGGATTTGGCAATGGATACAGCCTAACACGTCCAATCCAATGTTCTTTTGACAATAGTTACAGCCTAACTCGTCCAGATCAATGGTTTTGACAATGTTTACACCCTAACATGTCATCAACAGTGCTCAACCCGATTATTCTAACCTTCGTTTTGTCCAATCCAATGGTTTCAGTCTGCGAGCCACGTTAGATATTTATATACACCCTTGGATTTGTCACGCGCCAATAATCTTAAATTAGTGTGGTGTATTTTGTATCCAACACGTTGGCAACAATGTGTGCGCCTCTGTTTGTGCCGGTGTTTGCACTTTGTTGACAATTGAACGAGAATCATGGGCTGTCGGAACATGGCTGCCGTTGTTGAAAGAGCAATAAATAGTCACATATTTTTACCTAATTTAGCACATATTTCAGGTGCAGAAGTGACCAAGGTTACTAATTTGAATGGTAATGTCCCCCAGAAGATGAAACGTGGAGACAAGGAAACAGGGTATGTAAAAGCCACGATGACGTCTGATGCAAGTGTAAAAGCCACGTTCTTGTCTCATTCAGAATTAATAAAAAATTGCATGAGATTAATTAATACAAGTATTTTTTTCAGGGTTAGAGTATAACAACCATTACAATTTGGATGCAATCTTGTAGACAGACTGAAAAACATTTCAATTTCATTTACAAATGGGCAACAATGAAAAATGGCTTCGAACACGATAACATTCACTTTGTTTCTTTTAATCATTAATAGTTCATTGACTTTTCCTAATCAACTCTACGTATAACAAGATATTTTTTGCAATTTCCGACGAGCCGTGGTTAGGAGGAAATGAAGAAAGAAATGCATATTAAGGATAGTAAAGAAGGTGTTTTTGTACAATAAACTGACGAGCAAATGCATCCCATTTCCACTGTAATCTTTGCAGAGGTTGGGGATATTCAGTAGCTAATCTCTAAACATGGAGAATATTGCACTACCCCAATAAAACGTACAGCAGCTCATTACCCAAGAAGCGGCCACGTTACTGCTGTGGTTCTTGTACTAATTGCCACCTCACGCATGAAGAAGTCAAGTAGACCGCAGAATGCAGCTCTTAACTCGTATAACGTGCATGGGCGGGTATTGTAGATATATGTACAAGTGGCAAAAACAACATTCCTTTCCAGATTACCCACTCATAGTACAGGGTGCTGATGTGCGTTCAGCTAAAGCTGTGTCTCGATAAATACACCCTCACATTATGGAATAGGCAAACGATAATCAGATCAGCAGAGAGGTTTGAACCTCAGAAAATATGCACATCATTAGAATGTAAAGCAGTGACATGATTTCTGCAAAAATAATTTCATTGGCCCACTGTTTACAACGTTTATTAGTCTACCCAATAGAGCTGATAATAAGCAATGTTCGATTAATCGATTAATAATCGATTAATTATCGATTTATCGAATGATTTGAAATTAATCGAAAACAATTAATTGACTGACCATTCATTCGATAAATCGATTTATCGAATAATAGATTAATCGTCTAACAGAATAATCCATTGATTGATTAGTAGATACGGTATAAGAACAGAAGTTTGAATGAGATCCCACGCTTAAGTTGAGTTACGCCTATTTTTGGAATGATGTATAGAAACATACAAAAGTTACGTTTTACCTAAATATGCAAAGTGTCCTCCCATGTTTATGTTAATAAGAACCAAATAAGAATCAGTGGCAGTCGAAGGACAAACATCAAACAAATTGGGAAGGGTTTCGATAAAAGAAATCGAAGAGTTCATAACAAAGATTTTGAATTATTGTTTAATGTATACAATTTAGGACAGAAACATTTCTGTTTTACTTGGTTTTAGCCTAGTTCTTACAAAGAATGTACAACATTTCAAATTATATGATATGCTTTTTTTTAAATTAATTGAATGTCTGTTTTGCTTCTGTGAGAGCTTAGTGAAAGACGCGCAAGAAGAAATGACAAAACAATTAATCAATTATTCGACCAAACTATTAATCGATTAAAAGACCAATCGAATAATCAATTAAATGCATGATCGATTAATCGTTTTCTAGCAATTAATCGCTTTCTGCTTCGATTAGTTGATTATTCGAGAACTTAAATTAATCGATTTAAAGTACCAACCCTACTACCAAGACCAACTACAATCCTCAGACCTTAATGTAGAAAAAACATGGCGGCGATGGTTGCCCTACCAATAGTTAAAATCATGTCTTCGGGCTTGTCACAGTTCGTGTAAATTATTATTTTTACTCACCTAAGAGCATAAAAGATATCTCAAGACGAGACTAGGTTCCGAAGAAATATGCATCAATAATTTTGACTTACCTGAATTAATTTATCTATATTGTAAGGTTCCTGTGAGGGTGGCCTGTACAAATAATTAATCTAAGGGGTGAAATTAGTCTAAATAGGGGGCGAGCTTGGCAAATAATGTAAGAGGTAGGGAGTGTTTAGAGAACTGGGATCGACAGTGCGATCATCAAAGAGAACTCCCCAATGTGTTGTTTGTCGGGGTAGTTCTAGGTAAAGGGGTAGTTTAGAAGAGCTATTAAGTTATTACTCAGAGCGCAACAGCTACGCCACGCGGTCTACAGTGAGTCGTGTGCAAGCGAGTAAACGGGGAATTCGCTAGTGTCAGCGCGAAGCAATAGCGCTCAGCTGACTACAAGAAGCAATTAAACAAGTACACAGTAAGGCTAATTCCAAGTCCTACTTAAAGAGGAATCTAATAGGGTAGGATCTTACTAGCTAAATAAATAAAAGAATAAGACCAGTGGCTTCTAGTGTTTCTGAATTTAATGTGTACCTCGATCTGGAGGTACACTGACAGAGCTAGCAGTTCAAATGATAATTAATAAAAATAATAACAGTCCACGTACAGGGGTGGGGGGGTGAGTGTGTGGTGTGGTGGTGAGTGTAGTGATCGCTTGAAACACTTACCCGTCCAGCCAAACAGCAGAGGTTCGTCACGTCGGTGCACTAATACAGACTGAGTGATCGAGTGATCGAATGATGAATGATCCTGGGTGCCTGACCTCTGGGGTTCTTATAGTTTTTGTATGCTCGGTCGGCGGAATCCTTACATTCCTACCGAGTCGTACACCTTTCCCGGGTCATTGCCTGGGCTACGAGGCTACTTGGGTTCATGTATGTGCTAATTATCAGTCATGTAATTTATAGGTTTTTAGATTAAAAGTTTGTAATTTTGGTGTTTTGTAGATTTTGTTTAGGGGATGGGGGTAGCGTACCCTAGGGGTACAACAATATAGTGCTGGCCTCGAATTATAGGTTTCTTCGTCTTCACCCAAGGGGCAGCTACAATAGTCTCACTGTTTCTGTGGTTGAATAAGAAGCTTTTTGGCGAGTTATCACGATTTGTTTTTAAGTTCAGTAATTATATTATTAGCAAAAAATAAAACAGCTTCTGAAGTAGGAGAGAAGAAAGTACCCGGTTACTGAAGTGCTGTCCCAGCACATGCAGAGTATTTGTGTACACAATCGGAATGAGAATAGTTGCCTGAAATAATCGAACCAACGTCATAGAGATACAATTCAATTAAGACCTCGCGTGGAATTGTCTAAAATCTCGGGTAAAACATCACACCGAATTAGTTGATTGAAATATGCAAAGAAGTGTTCGTGTGGATATCAGAACATATTATGGAGAATACTACACACAAGGGACACTAATAATATGTTACCATCTAACCTATTAAACATTCGCTGTTACCGTTTGGAATAGTTGTACGCTGGAAATAGTTGATTTAGTAAAGTACTATAGGTTGGAAAACACCATCTCCCTCTTACGGAATTATCGCGGCACACAATCTCGCAATATAAGTACATAATTGGCATGGTACTCACAACACTTTATTACACACATCATAATGAAAAATAACTTGCAAGCTGTAAGAATCACAAAAGTATGACTGAAGGAACACAATGAGTTCACTGTTTACCACAGGGGGAACATCTTCCTTAACCAATAAAACAGAAGTTCACTGTATTATTTGGCGTGTATACAAGGCAGTGTAGAACATCTGCCAGACTGGTAATGATTTACGGAGGCACATATTGCTGAGCGTTCAAGATAACGTCAACGGTTTGTTCTAGTCGTAGATGCTCATTGCGTTTTTCCTTTACGTACTTAAGTTCGACACTACAGAAGTGAACTAAGCTATTAGTATATTGTCACTAACTAGCAAATCATTGCAGTGTATATTCTTGAGACACTTCTAATATGCTTTAGTCTTAGGCACTTCAACATCCGAAGTAAATGACACAATGCCATCGGTTAACTGGACAATCATCACACAAACAAACCAGTCCATATTAAGCGTATTACACATATTTACATACGATTGCAGTACATTAACACGAACTGGACTTTACAGACATACAGAAGACCCTAAAAATTACAGATGAGCGACAGTTTATCCCAACTTTCATCAAACGAAGCTAATCAAAGCTAAATAGTGTATCCCAGCAACGAATGTAAACAAACAATATGCCGGAGCTTCTGCATACGCCATTTTCACAATTTCGAGACCTGCATTAAGGTCTGAGTATTGTAGTTGGTCTTGCTACTACACAGTGATGGCCTAACAACACTTCCCTAGGTAATAGCGACTGATTACGTCGGGAATTATGAGCAGTATTCCGAGGAATATCTGACCTGAGTAGGGGAGTGGTGACAGTTCTAATGCACTCGGCGTTGCTCGGGCGGTGTCCATGTTAAATAATTAATATTTGGGGAACCCATAGTCCGATTTTGACAAATGAGGTGTCGTTGAACTCGGGCTGACGTCCTCTTTCCTATGGACCACACGTTAAATTTTTCAAAAAAAATTGAAAATTTTTGTTTTTGAAAATAGGCAATAAGTTAGTTTAAAAACCAAACATGATAGAACGTTGTGCCGTGCTTGAAACGAATGGTCTTTATGTCCTTTATATTTTATAATAAAACTTTTTATTTTAATTTTTTTTGAAACAAGTGTAATTTAGAAATTTTTATATATTTGAAACTAAAGAGTTTACAAAAAAATATGTTTGACATAAATGAATGGTCCTGACCCCCTCTACCCCCAAAATAAATTTCAAGTCTCTAGGACTAAAATTGGTAGTAGTGCTAGGTTGTAGGTTCTACTTCACACCCTACTTTCATATAAACTTTGCCGATATCTCCCGAACGCGTGGTCGGATTTTAACGAACGAAGTATTGTTGGCGTTGGGATGACGTTCTCTTGGCTAAGCATGTGTGTTAGTATTTAAAAAAATGAAAATTCTTGTTTATTGAATTGGCACTATTTTGTAAACAGTGAATTGGAAAAAAAGTTTGTTTGACGTTAATGAAAGGTGGGTATGCCCTCTAGGTGGACAGCAAGTTTCAAGGGTGTAGGAGGAAAAACAAAATGATAGCCTACTTTCTCACGAACATTGGTGATCATTGGCGAACGGACGGTCGGATTTTAACAAATTCCGAGGAATATCTGACCTAAGTAGGGGAGTGGTGACAGTTCTAACGCACTCGGTGTTGCTCGGGCGGTGTCCATGTTAAATAATTAATATTTGGTGAACCCATAGTCCGATTTTGACAAATGAGGAGTCGATGAACTCGGGCTGACGTCCTCTTACCTATAGACCACACTTTATATTTTTGAAAATATTTTTGAAAAATTTTGTTTTTGAAAGTAGGCGATAGTTTGAAAACCAAACATGATAGAATGTTATGACATAGTTGAAACGAATGGTCTCTATTTCCTTTATTTTCTTATAATAATACTTTATTATATTTTGAGATTTTTGAAAACCCTTAAATTTTGAATTTTTACTATTTTGGAAACTAACACGTTGAAAAATAAGTTTGCTTGACATAAATGAAAGGTCCCTATCCCCTCTACCAGGAAAATAAACATCAAGTCTCTAGGAGAAAAAGAACCTGGGCATTTAAAATATTTTGTTTTGTTGTTGTTGAAAATAAAAGCGTGTTTGTAGACAGAGAGCCGGTAGCGCTTGACGTATGTTACAAGGAGGCTATGATTGGCCATGGTGGATATGGGAAATGGCTATTTTGACGGGGGCGATGTATGGCGAAACAAGGGGTTGCTTTTTGATATTTTTTTCTATGACGAATGAATGAAGGCGAATATTTTGAAATGTGACAAGCATGCTAAGATTTTTACCCCTGAAGGGGATCGTTAACGTTTTAGTTAACGGTGATGAGTGAGATCACTCTCTGACACAACAGACGGTTGTAGGATATGACCAAGTGATTCTTAGACGTTGGCGATCTCGGTGACCGTGCCCGGAAGAAATGAAGTGCTATTTTGGTGGGATGGCGGGGGCAGCTTATGACGGTTGGTTTTGTGACATTTCCTATGACGGATAGAGGCGAATATTTGAAAATGTGTTAAGTGTGCTAGGATTTTTTTTACCCCTGAAGGGGATCTCTAACATGCTAGTAAAGGGTGATAAGCGAGACTGCTGTCTGGCACAGTCAATGGTTTTAGAATATGGAAACCTATAACATTTGCTCGACCGAGTCAGGTGCATGTACGCAAAGAGCCAAAACGGTAAGGTCATTGGACTGAAATGTTATAAACTAAATATTGAACTGGGTAAAGTCATGTGTTTTAGGAAGAAAGTATGAGGTTAACATGATCATTATTGAGGATGGCCGCTTGCTAGTAATTATTATTACAGTAAAATGTTTAATAATAATAATAATAATAAGACACACACATGTTTCGAATGCTAACACGCACACAGACCAGCTCACTGGTGACTGAATATTGTACCTAGCCAGAAGACTCGTGAGAGCTGTTGCTGGTGCTGACGAGGCAGGAATGTCTACGTCAGCGGGAAGTGTGATATCAGCTTACTTGCCTCGTGGTGGCTAGCAGGTGTACTGTTTAAGCAGAGACCGCCATTTTGGTTCAGAGACAGTAGGACTACCGATGTATAAGAGGTAGCCATTTTGGTTCCTTATTAAAAACATGAAACTAGAATAAGGTACACGAATCTTAGCCAGATTGAGGAATGTGAAGAGGCGTGGGAACACGTGCGAGAGAGAGACAGAGAACCATTCAAGGTCAAAACGCTGAGAAAATACAACTTTTTCTGTTGCTAGGCTAACTGATAACGATTGCGTTAGTCATGCACTTGCCATTTAAGCATACGGACTTATACAGTAGAGCTGTGGAAGAAAAATCCTTTTATTTCTCTGGTAAGTACCTATGAATGATTATTTTAATAATGTCATGCTAATGAACCTTAAATTTGTAGTTATTGATTAGGTAATTATTGATTTTTTAATTTATTTGTATGCAGATAACCGGTATACCTTACATGTCTGAGATACAAGAAACCAGTTTACTTTTGAGCCCACTAGAAGGAAACAGCAACAAGTCACTGCAAGTGAAGGTGGGATTATTTTTTTTAACTAACTTGTTTCATTTTTTGTTTCATATTTTATTTTATGAAATGCATGTACTAACCTGAATGTAGGTATTTATAACGGTTTATTTTATTTATTTTTAGAAACTTGGAAAGAAAAGCCTTACTGCCGTAGCAGTCGCTGAAAACCCGAGACGCAGTAAAGTGCAACCTTTGTTTCCAGGCAGTGAACTATTTAAAACTCAGGTAAGCCTAACATAAAATGCTATTCCATTTTACCACTACTGAAAACTCGTAGACAAAAAATTCATTACCTGTACATGACTAGGACGATGATTGCTTTCTTGATTAATGACTATGTATTGGCAACCGGTACAAGACCATATTGGTTGTTTACCGGGAAAGTACAAGGCCATATTGGATTTTGTAAAAAACGAAAATTTTCATTTAACTGACATGTCGTTCCCTATAATAATAATATAATATTAATAATAATATTAATATCGTATGGCCTCGGATGCCGGGTGAAAGCTTTGTTATTTGACACACAGAGGGTAGCTTGCATGTCGAATTTAGTTGTTCCTTGACTATGAAAGTCAAGGAGGTTAGATGTTATATATCTAATCTCCTTAAACTCTATAGCGCTTTCTAGTAGAAAAATGAGGAACTTTGTACCGTATGAACTCAACGAATATTCACAGGTTTGAACATGATAATCTGAACAAAATGACATTACATTATTATTTTTTGTTTATGTATTGGTTAAAGGGGAATGTAAATGACCGCAGCTTTATAAAAAGAAAATAAGTACATGGGTTACTGTTAGTGCCGACATATAGTTTATTATAATTTTTATGGTGTTTAATATATTAATGCCAATTAACGTTAAAGTTTTATTTACAAGTATTGATTGATTGATTGATTGATTGATTGATTTATTGATTGAGTGATTGGTTACTTTGCTTGCTTTTAGGTGTCGTCATGCGCCATTAACGTAACGAACAGACAGTGAACATGCATAATATTGTGCTTTAAAGTACTCTGTGCAACGTTAATAACCTACAATAAGAAAAGTTTTATTACAACACATGGCGTTAGTACCAAATACAAGTGAGCAGGTTGGATTACCACGTGGGTTAAATTTAAAATGAGAACATGATCGTTGGTTAACATTTGAATCCAGGCCTGTAGGTTTCTTGTCGACACATAAACTTGCAAAAGCCGTTTTTTTTTTAACTTGAACCGAGAAGATGTAGTGCGCTGTGTGTTTTGTCGTATTGAACTTTCACACTGGGAAGAAGGGGATGATCCCCTTAGAGACCATTTGCGATGGTCTCCTTGTTGTCCTTACATACTTGGAAAACAAGTGGGTAACATATCTGTGTATTCATTTTACCGAACCGCAAGGCCATTGGCCACTACTTACGTTGCTGAATCACAAATAAATAACAATAATAATGATGTATTACCAGCCAACAACGGTAGTGTTGATATATGTGGTCCACATGCCATAGACAGTGTTGAATTGGATGTGCTTTTGAAAAATTGGGAGTTTGCAAGACTAAAGCACTAGCACACCCAGAGTACAGCTAAGTTGAAAAACGTTTATAATCTTATAAACATGTTTGGCCATTAATATTAAAACACCTTACCAAACAGCTAAGTGAAGCTGGATTATTTTTATACTGGAGAAGGGGATAAAACAATATGTTTTTATTGTGGATTTGCTTTAAAGGATTGGTAAGAGACTGATGACCCTTTTGTGCAACACGCTCGTTGGTTACCTAACTGTAAATACATGGTGTTGCTTAAAGGTCAGGTATTTGTGAACACTATTCGTAAAGAAAACGTGATTACAGCACAAGACATAAAAGTGCCTTTAGAGTTAGAACACGCGGAGCAAATACATGAGGCTGAAAAAAAAAGACTTGTCTCACGAACAGATACAAAAGTGTGACCAACAATTATGTAAAATTTGTTATCAAGATGAACTAGGTGTTGTATTTTTGCCTTGTGGACACATGATAGCCTGTGTCAAGTGTGCATTAGAACTCAACACTTGTGCTGTATGCAGAAAAGCAGTATCTGCTACAGTTAGGGCATTTCTTGCATAAATAGTAAAATTTACCAGGCATGCATAGTGCAAAATCCCTAATTGCACAATATTATTAAAGCTGTTTTAGAGTGTAATAGATATGCTTTTCTTTTGTTTATAGACTACTACAATTAATGTTTTGAATGATGTGGGTCAAGCATGTGGCTTAGAGACAAAGAAGCTCAGCGAATTGCCAACTCATATTCCATTCCGCATTATCAAGATTCGGAAATTGAAAACAGCATATGGTGATCGTGTACTTTGTGTATGTGAAACCTTTGAGACATTTCTGCCTACACGGTTTAATGATATGTCGGAGAGTGTTTTTGATGAAGTCAATAATGATGTACAACCTGTACACTTAAGTTATGAAGGTTTTAAAAACAATAGGTGCATGGTTCGTTTTAATTAAATAAAAAAGCCAAATAATAATGGAAGATGTAAGTCATGACGATGGACTGAAAGAAAAACAAGATGTTCGGGAAAGAACATATAGCCTACTTTCTCCGAAATGTATGGGTATAGTTATAACTCTCTGTCCTTATCATCTCCTAATTTCTTCCTATTTGAAGTGCAAATTGACACACAGGATTTGAACAGTGGCGTTCAAACCATAGTTTATAATTTACCCCAGCATTTTGCAATTTCATCAGCAAACACTCCAAACACCGACTACTTACAATAATTGAAACTTCGTTGCTCTAATAAGGCCCATCTACAATGCGCAGTCGGCAGTCCGTAGTTGGTAGTCCTCGGTCGGCAGTCGCGATCGACTCCGTGTATACTATAGGCACCATACACAACATGAAGTTGCAGTTGGTAGCTGGCAGTTGGCAGTCGAGAATTTTATCCTTGACTGCCAACTACCCGACTGCAGCAATGTAATAGCCAATCAGAGCAGATCAGAAACTGACGTCACGTTGTTGTTCTGTGTCGTGTACGAATGATATAGAACTAAGTGAAGTAACTTCGCAACCCGTTAATTTATAGGCTAATCTTAAATACACGGTATAACAAAATAATCCATCTCCAAATCATCCATATTGCAAGTTTTGAGATTATCAACAACGCCTCTGTGCACAAGGAATAAACGAATGTTACTGTATTATTACTCCTAGCAGTCGTTAAGACTGGGTTCACTAACTGGCCGGTATAGAGCGCTGCTCGAATCTATAGTTTCTGCATAGTACAACTGAAGGCTGGAAGATGTCACTCCAGTGGAGAATGTTTTAATATATAATTTCCATTGCAAAAAGCACCATATAAAGCTTTATTTTATAACGTCTCAGTACTCAAGAAACAATAAATATAAAAACTAGTCGTGATATCTAGTTGTGAAATATCGAACAATATAATCCTAACAGAGCGAGTGCATTCTAGCGGCCAGAAGAAGAAACTTTTCAATAAAATCTGTTACCTTTTTGTCAGCTAGATGTCTCGATTAAATCTGCTGGCGAATTATGTTTTAATTAAGTATATGTTTTGCACCGTAATATGCACAATATAACGCTTAATTTTAAAACGTCTGAGTCATTACAAAGCAACAAATATGTAAAATGTCAAGCAAAAAACGTATCTCTGATGGGGTTTGAACCATAGGCATATGAATGACAGACTAACGCTCTACCACTGAGCTAATTGTGTCAACGAATATCGTCCTATATAAAATGACTTACATAGAACTTGTTAGCAAATAATGATTTATACTAAACGATTTCATCACTGGAGTATATTATTTATATATAAAGCATTTCATACAAAGTTTATTTATTTTGTTTCCGTACGCTATATTGCATGCAATACTCAAATTAGTGAAATATAAGTCAGGCACAAGATATCCGCTGCCATCTTGTCTTATTAATGAATCAGCTGAGCTTTTTAAAATCACGTCTGCACTATAGTATTACAAAATAAACTTTTAATTTCGTACGTGCCTCTTCCTTTAGAACAGTTAAAACGATTCTCGGCTCGATAATCGGAACTGGTGGGTCCCATGATATGGATTATAAAGTTTGCATAATTCGCACGGCCGCCATCCTGAAATGGTATGGCGGACGACCTTGTAGTTTGGTCACAAGACGCATCCTATACGAAGGTATGTTGTTACCAAATTTGGTAGAGATTGGATGATTTGGTTAGTCGTTATTTGATTTTACGTTTTGAACGTTTGAGTGGCCGCCATTCAGTTTTAGTAAAGATGGCGGCGATATAAAACATGACACTGAGGTGTCCTTTGCTAGTGCTACCTTTGTACCAAATTTCGTTCAATTCGCATTCACCGTGTTCGAATTGATAGGGGGGGACAGACATTCAGAGTACACACACTCACACACACACACACAGACTCACACACACACATACACACACACAGACTCACACACACACATACACACACACAGACAGACACACTTTTTTCGCCCTGTGTTGATCTCATAAGTCTACTTTCATTTTTTGCAAAAATCGAAAGTAGGCTAATAAGTGTATAGAATAATAATGTTTTAGTGTTTAGTATTGTCTTAAAAATATTATCATGAAACCCAAAAAAAATGTATATAAAGTTTGTAAATAAATGAAAATAATGGTACAATGTTGTTTTATTTTCTATAGAAGTCAGAATATTTATCATTTTAGCGTATACATGATTATGACAATAAAAAGCACACTTAATACAAGTCATTGCCTTTACGATAGTGTGTTATAGTTTTAAAAACAAAGCTTGTTGTAGATCGTTTTTCTTCCACGGTGAACAATAGGCCTGAAAACTTTATTGTCTTGTTTTGGATCATTATCACTATCATAATCATAAGCAGCATAATCTATATCACTATTATTACAATCACTATAATTATCCTCAACATTATCCTCAACATTACTAAAACCAGTTAAATATTCCTGTTCCTCTTCCTGTTCCTCTTCCTCTTCCTCTTCCTCTTCCTCTACAGTGTCCTCATGTAGAGTCTGCGTGGCTTTTGATAATGTTAAGGGTTTTTTGAACATTGAATTATTTTCAATAGTAGTATTGTTTTGTAGCACTTCCTTTTTAACATTTTCATGACTTTCTGTTGACAGCAACAGTGTTTCATGCAGTACACTACATTGATGATCACTGACACTTAGAACCTCACTATTTTTACTTTTTAGCTCACTGCGACATTGTTTTGAACGTTGTTTTGAACAACGCCAAATAACAGTTCCATTGTTATTGGTTCGTTTCACAATATATGGATATCCTTTATTGAATGCATGAGGCTTACCATACCTAGTCACAGATACTTCCATATCAACTGTCAAGCATAGACTAAGCTCTAGTAAAGACAACTTGGTAATAAAAACAATAGTTTAATGTGCGAGCATATATGGGTGCAAATGTGGGAGCAAAAAAGTGGGAGCAAAAAGCGGGAGCAAAAATTGGGAGCAAAAAGTGGGAGCAAAAATTGAGAGCAAAAAGTGGGAGCAAAAAAAAAGTAGGAGCAAGTATGGGAGCAAATGTGAAAGCAAAAGTGGGAGCAAGTATGGGAGCATATGTGAAAGCAAAAGTGGGAGCAAAAAGTGAGAGAAAAAGTGGGAGCAAAATGTGTAAGCAAAAGTGGGAGCAAATATGAGAGCAAAAAAAGTAGGAGCAAGTATGGGAGCAAATGTGAAAGCAAAAGTTGGAACAAAAAGTGAGAGAAAAAAAGTGGGAGCAAAAAGTGTAAGCAAAAGTGTAAGCAAATATGAGAGCAAAAAAAAGTGCGAGCAAATATGGGAGCAAAAAGTGGGAGCAAAAAGGGGGATCAAAAAAGTAGGAGCAAGTATGAGAGCAAATGTGAAAGCAAAAGTGGGAGCATGTATGGAAGCATGTGTGAAAGCAAAAGTGGGAGCAAAAAGTGAGAGAAAAAAAGTGAGAGCAAAAAGTGTAAGCAAAAGTGGGAGCAAATATGAGAGCAAAAAAGTAGGAGCAAGTATGGGAGCAAATGTGAAAGCAAAAGTGGGAGCAAAAAGTGAGAGAAAAAAAGTGGGAGCAAAAAGTGTAAACAAAAGTGCGAGCAAATATGAATGCAAAAAAAGTGAGAGGAAATATGGGAGCAAAAAGTGGGAGCAAAAAGTGTAAGCAAAAGTGGGAGCAAACAAGTGTGAGCAAATATGGGAGCAGAAAGTGGGAACAAATGAGAAAGCAAAAGTGGGAGCAAAAAGTGAGAGCAAAAAGAGCGAGCAAAAGTGAGTGCACAAAGTGGGAGCAAAATGTGTGAGTGCCCCCACTTTTCACTCACACATTTTGCTCCCACTTTGTGCACTCACTTTTGCTGGCTCTTTTTGCTCTCACTTTTTGCTCCTACTTTTACTTTCACATTTGCTCCCACTTTCTGCTCCCATATTTGCTCACACTTTGTTTGCTCCCACTTTTGCTTACACTTTTTGCTCCCACGTTTTGCTCCCATATTTCCTCTCACTTTTTTTTTGGTCTCATATTTGCTCGCACTTTTGCTTACACTTTTTGCTCCCACTTTTTTTCTCTCACTTTTTGCTCCCACTTTTTCTTTCACATTTGCTCCCATACTTGCTCCTACTTTTTTTGCTCACATATTTGCTCCCACTTTTGCTTACTCTTTTTGCTCTCACTTTTTTCTCTCACTTTTTGCTCCCACTATTGCTTTCACATATGCTCCCATACTTGCTCCCACTTTTGTTTTCACATTTGCTCTCATACTTGCTCCTACATTTTGATCCCACTTTTTGCTCCCACTTTTTGCTTCCATATATGCTCGCACATTTTTTTGCTCTCATATTTGCTCCCACTTTTGCTTACACTTTTGCTCCCACTTTTTTCTCTCACTTTTTGCTCCCACTTTTGCTTTCACATTAGCTCCCATACTTCCTCCTACTTTTTTGCTCTCATATTTGCTCCCACTTTTGCTTACAAATTTTGCTCCCACTTTTTTCTCTCACTTTTTGCTCCCACTTTTGCTTTCACATATGCTTCCATACTTGCTCCCACTTTTGCTTTCACATTTGCTCCCATACTTGCTCCTACTTTTTTTTGCTCCCACTTTTTGCTCTCAATTTTTGCTCCCACTTTTTGCTCCCAATTTTTGCTCCCGCTTTTTGCTCCCACTTTTTTGCTCCCACATTTGCACCCATATATGCTCGCACATTAAACTATTGTTATTATTACCAAGTTGTCTTTACTAGAGCTTAGTCTATGCTTGACAGTTGATATGGAAGTATCTGTGACTAGGTATGGTAAGCCTCATGCATTCTATAAAGGATATTCATATATTGTGAAACGAACCAATAACAATGGAACTGTTATTTGGCGTTGTTCAAAACAACGTTCAAAACAATGTCGCAGTGAGCTAAAAAAAAAGTAAAAATAGTGAGGTTTAAAGTGTCAGTGATCATCAATGTAGTGTACTGCATGAAACACTGTTGCTGTCAACAGAAAATCATGAAAATGTTAAAAGCAAGTGCTACAAAACAATACTACTATTGAAAATAATTCAATGTTCAATGACTCTACATGACGATACTGTAGAGGAAGAGGAAGAGGAACAGGAAGAGGAACAGGAATATTTAACTGGTTTTAGTAATGTTGAGGATAATGTTGAGCACAATGTATGCATGTTCACTGCCTGTTCATTACGTTACTGGCGCATGACGACTCCTGAAAGTAAGCAAAGTAACCAATCACTCAATCAATCAATCAATCAATACTTGTAAATAAAACTTTAACGTTAATTGGCATTAATATATCAAAACACCATAATAATTATAATAAATTGTATGTCGGCACTAACAGTAACTCATGTACTTATTTTCTTTTTATAAAGCTGCGGTCATTTACATTCCCCTTTAACCAATACATAAACAAAAAATAATATTGTCATGTCATTTTGTTCAGATTATCATGTTCAAACCTGTGAATATTCGTTGAGTTCATAGGGTACAAAGTTCCTTATTTTTCTACTAGAAAGCGCTATAGAGTTTAAGGAAATTAGATATCTAACATCTAACCTCCTTGAATTTCATAGTCAAGGAACAACTAAATTCGACATGCAAGCTACCCTCTGTGTGTCAAATAACAAAGCTTGCACCCGGCATCCGAGGCCATACGATATTAATATTATTATTAATATTATATTATTATTATAGGGAACGACATGTCAGTTAAATGAAAATTTTCGTTTTTTACAAAATCCAATATGGCCTTGTACTTTCCCGGTAAACAACCAATATGGTCTTGTACCGGTTGCCAATACATAGTCATTAATCAAGAAAGCAATCATCGTCTTAGTCATGTACAGGTAATGCATTTTTTGTCTACGAGTTTTCACTAGTGGTAAAATGGAATAGCATTTTATGTTAGGCTTACCTGAGTTTTAAATAGTTCACTGCCTGGAAACAAAGGTTGCACTTTACTGCGTCTCGGGTTTTCAGCGACTGCTACGGCGGTAAGGCTTTTCTTTCCAAGTTTCTAAAAATAAATAAAATAAACCGTTATAAATACCTAAATTCAGGTTAGTACATGCATTTCATAAAATAAAATATGAAACAAAAAAATGAAACAAATTAGTTTAAAAAAATAATCCCACCTTCACTTGCAGTGGCTTGTTGCTGTTTCTTTCTAGTGGGCTCAAAAGTAAACTGGTTTCTTGTATCTCAGACATGTAAGGTATACCGGTTATCTGCAAACAAATAAATTAAAAAATCAATAATTACCTAATCAATAACTTCAAATTTAAATTTCATTAGCATGACATTATTAAAATAATCAATCATAGGTACTTACCAAAAAAATAAAAGGATTTTTCTTCCACAGCTCTACTGTATAAGTCCGTGTGCTAAAATGGCAAGTGCATGACTAACGCAATCGTTATCAGTTAGCCTAGCAACAGAAAAAGTTGTATTTTCTCAGCGTTTTGACCTTGAATGGTTCTCTGTCTCTCTCTCGCACGTGTTCCCACGCCTATTCACATTCCTCAATCTAGATAAGATTCGTGTACCTTATACTAGTTTCATGTTTTTAATAAGGAACCAAAATGGCTACCTCCTATACATCGGTAGTCCTACTGTCTCAGAACCAAAATGGCGGTCTCTGCTTAAACAGCACACCTGCTAGCCACCATGAGGCAAGTAAACTGATATCACACTTCCTGCTGACGTAGACATTCCTGCCTCGTCAGCACCAGCAACAGCTCTCACGAGTCCTCTGGCTAGGTACAATATTCAGTCACCAGTGAGCTGGACTGTGTGCGTGTTAGCATTCGAAACATGTGTGTGTCTTATTATTATTATTATTATTATTATTATTAAACATTTTACTGTAATAATAATTACTAGCAAGCAGCCATCCTCAATACATGATCATGTTAACCACATACTTTCATCCTAAAACACATGACTTTACCCAGTTCAATATTTAGTTTATAACATTTCGGGCCAATGACCTTACCGTTTTGGCTCTTTGCGTACATGCACATGACTTGGTCGAGCAAATGTTATAGGTTTCCATATTCTAAAACCATTTACTGTGCCAGACAGCAGTCTCGCTTATCACCCTTTACTAGCATGTTAAAGATCCCCTTCAGGGGTAAAAAAAATTCCTAGCACACTTAACACATTTTCAAATATTCGCCTCTATCCGTCATAGGAAATGTCACAAAACCAACCGTCATAAGCTGCCCCCGCCATCCCACCAAAATAGCAATTCATTTCTTCCGGGCACGGTCACCGAGATCGCCAACGTCTAAGAATCACTTGGTCATATCCTACAACCGTCTGTTGTGTCAGAGAGCGATCTCGCTCATCACCGTTAACTAAAACGTTAACGATCCCCTTCAGGGGTAAAAATCTTAGCATGCTTGTCACATTTCAAAATATTCGCCTTCATTCATTCGTCATAGAAAAAAATATCAAAAAGCAACCCCTCGTTTCGCCATACATCGCCCCCGTCAAAATAGCCATTTCCCATATCCACCATGGCCAATCATAGCCTCCTTGTAACATACGTCAAGCGCTACTGGCTCTCTGTCTACAAACACGCTTTTATTTTCAACAACAACAAAACAAAATATTTTAAATGCCTAGGTTTTTTTTTCTCCTAGTGACTTGATGTTTATTTTTCTGGTAGAGGGGATAGGGACCTTTCATTTATGTCAAGCAAACTTATTTTTCAACGTGTTAGTTTCCAAAATAGTAAAAATTCAAAATTTAAGGGTTTTCAAAAATCTCAAAATATAATAAAGTATTATTATAAGAAAATAAAGGAAATAGAGACCATTCGTTTCAACTGTCGCATAACATTCTATCATGTTTGGTTTTCAAACTATCACCTACTTTCGAAAACAACATTTTTTTTTTTTTTTTTCAAAAACATTAAGAGTGGTCTATAGGAAAGAGAACGTCAGCTCGAGTCCAACGACACCTCATTTGTTAAAATCCAACCATCCGTTCGCCAATGATCACCAATGTTCGCGAGAAAGTTGGCTATCATTTTGTTTTTCGTCCTACACCCTTGAAACTTGCTGTCCGCGTAGAGGGCATACCCACCGTTCATTAACGTCAAACAAACTTTTTTTCCAATTCACCGTTTCCAAAATAGTGCCAATCCAAAAAACAAGAATTTTCAATTTAAAAAAAAATACCAACACACATGCTTTGCCAAGAGAACGTCATCCCAACTCCAACAATACCTCGTTCGTTAAAATCTGACCACGCGTTCGGGAGATATCGGCAAATTTTATATGAAAGTAGGGTGTGAAGTAGAACCTACAACCTAGCACTACTACCAGTTTTAGTCCTAGAGACTTGAAATTTATTTTGGGGGTAGAGGGGGTCAGGACCATTCATTTATGTCAAACAAAATTTTTTGTATACTCTTTAGTTTCCAAAATATAAAAATTTCAAAATTACACTCTTTTCAGAAAAAAAATAACAAAAAGTTTTATTCTAAAATATAAAGGACATAAAGACCATTCGTTTCAAGTACGGCACAACGTTCTATCATGTTTGGTTTTTAAACTATTGCCTATTTTCAAAAACAAAATTTTTCAAACATTTTTTGAAAAATTTAATTTGTGGTCCATAGGAAAGAGGACGTCAGCCCGAGTTCAACGACACCTCATTTGTCAAAATCGGACTATGGGTTCACCAATATTAATTATTTAACATGAACACCGCCCGAGCAACGCCGAGTGCGTTAGAACTGTCACCATTCCCCTACTGACCTGGGTTCATTCACTCTTTTAGTGACTTTAGAGGGAGGCCCTATAACAGCTATTTTTATCTCAAGACGTTCAAGAATGACCTTCAGGAAAGATAGTTGGAAGCTATCTGCTTTAAAATATATAATTAACTAGCAGAAGTACCCATTCTTCGAACGGTCTTCGGTATCAATAACCAGACGTAATCAATTGAGCTACTGTTGCAATGGTTAGAGGCTTGGAACCTATTTGTTGACAAAGAAAAATGATTAGTTAAAAGATGCTCTGAAACTAAATTTACCTAACGCGTACTTCCTGACGTGAAAATTAAATTGAAAACCTCGTGGACGAAACGCAATACACGTCAAATAAAACTGACCTTCACTGTTGTGTCAAGTCCCCATCCAGTGGAAGACACCTTTAATAAATTATAAAGGCTTGTGGTGCATGAAAATTCAGGTTTTTTTAACCTCCAATGGCCCAAATTCCTAAAAGCAAAGAAAAAAAACTATTTCAATCAGGAATTTTTGAAATTAATGTTTCTGTTTTGAGATATAATAGACCTTCTGCACGACATATCGCACATTTAAGTCATGTAAAAAAAACTAGGGTACCCCTTGACCCCCTTAAGCGCATTGATGAATTTTACAGTTTTAGTTGATTCAGTAATAACCATATAGCCATTTGCAAACATTCACAGAAATTTAATAAATGGAGTGGCTTTACTTCTTGCAGAAATAGATCGAAAGTTGGATGTCACCTTTTGAGATACTGTTGTCATGGTTACTGGCTTGCATTCCTTCATTAGTTTATTAAATGAAATTAGTTTTCTGGGTATATCTCAGAAACTGTTGGTTTTAGAGCCTTATAATGTACTTTTCGGGGATCCTTTACGGTTATTTAGGGGCACCGAGTTTTGTTTCTGACATTAAGGGGATGAAAATAAGCATTGTCTCGTCGTTGTAGGCCGTAGTATAATAATAATATAACAATATAGGGATAGGGATATAATAGACTTTCCGTACCACACCCGCACGTGTAAATCGCGTTTAAAAAATCTAGAGTAAACTTACCCCTTGACCCCCTTAAGCACATTATATGACATTGATGAATTGTACAGCTTAATTTTGTTCAGTTATAACCTCATAGCCGTTTGCAAACTATCTCAGTAATGTAATAAATGGAATTTATTGCGTCTTACAGCAATAGATGGACCTGTGAGATTCCGTTGCCATGGTTACCGTCTTGCATTCTTTCGTTATTGTATTAAATGAAATAAGTTTCCTGGAAATATCTCGAAAACTGTTGGTTTTAGGGCCTTAAAATGTGGTTTACGGGGGCCCTTTAGTTAGGGACCCCGAGTTTCGTTTCTCACAGTGAGGGGCTGAAAATGAGCTTTGTCTCGCCCTTCTACGCCTATTTCAGCAAATATTTTAAGGGGGTAGGCCCCCTTTTATGAGAGCTACAGAGAAGAGTTACATCAATGATTAGTGTCGTGCCTCTGAAAGATATCTGTACCACATTTTACGTTGATTCACCCAGCCGTTCTCGAGTTATAAGGGAACATCTTTGTCCACAGACAAACAGACAGACATACAGACAGACAGACAGACAAAAATTTTGTTTTCGCTCGCATCCGTCATAAAACAGTCTGAAACGCGTAAATAACGCACATTTCCGTAGAAATTCAGAAAAAAACAGACAAACTTTCATTTTTATATATATAGAGATTAATCGAAATGAACGCTGTAGCATTCTGAATAACTAAAGCTGCTTCTTTTTGCGGAAATTCTAAAATAAACTGAATTTCCTTACCAATTTATTGAAAGAAAAGTACCAAATCTATGAGTTAAACCATGGATTATACATTTGGAATATTTTAATTGCCTTGCAAAACTGCTCTACTGCCTTAGATGATAAACAGCAATAAATGCCAATTAAAAGAAATTAACGTTGAATCTATTAACCCGTAAATTCCCTGCGTGTCCATATGGAGACGCATGTAATTGCATCCTGATTGTTCATTGGTAATTTTTGTCCTTAATTATTTGGGTTGGTAACTATGAAAAATTGAAGGGGACCGTTTAAGCTCTCTAATGTTTAATTTCCTGTTGAGAGTTCATTGTTGTGTGAAAGTTATGAGCCTCTGAGTTGGGAGTTTAAACTTTGATGTGCAAATGATGGGCATTGACTCAAGGGTAAGTGGCTTCAATATGGCGCTCATCAGACGTGTAATATAAATACACTAAAGTTTACACCTGGAGAATTTATTGGCTGCCAGTGATGAGTCGGAGACTGTAAGCATTTGAAGACACAATGATTGAACAAATCGTATAAGCACAAAGTGTACGTACACGAACTGCTTTTAATGAGTTCCTTTGATTGCGAAGTTTTTAATTTTAGTTTTAGATCCATAAACTTCGTCTACTTGGATGAACTTGGATGTATGTTGAATTATCGGCTTCGGTGGCATAGTTGCTAGCATGCTGAACTGCTGTGCCCAAGATAACGGGTTCAAACCCAGCCGAAGTCGTCGGATTTTTAAGAGCGTTAAAAATCCTTCAGTATGCCTTCATACGGAGGGGAAGTAAAGCCGGCGGTCCCATGTCATAGATGTATGGCATGAAAAAGATCCTTCCACAGGCTAAACTTGTGCGCAGCTAAATTGTTAGGCTAGATTTCGTCGGAACGCTCTATCAAAGTTCCAACGTTCACCACTAGGTGACATTGATATCTGGTGGCGAAAGTTGGAACTACTTGAAATTGAACGGATCTTTTAGCTTACCCTAAGGGTGTCCGCTGGAAGCATCTACAGACTCAGGCGAGCCGAACATGTGCTCGGACACTCCCGGCACTAAAAGCCATACGATAAATAAATAAGTATGTTAAATTTATCTGATAACATACGTTTTTGTGTTGATTGAGTAACCTGTCGTTTTTGGGGTATAGAACTACAGTTTCCCACTAAAGTTAGGTATTAGCCTTTCAAGATACGATTGCCGGTGGCCGAGGTGGGTACTATTGTTTGTTTGCTTGTGTCAGGCTGTCAGCCTACTGGGTTGAAAAGTGCAGTTGTGCGGATAGAATACGACTCAGCACCTTGAGTCTCAGTCATCGTGGTGACATGAGCTCCTCTTAAGCTTAACTGTGCTGTTGCGAAACAATTAGAAACACAACATTTTTAATTATATATGAATTGCAGCCAATTGCCATAGCAGGGTATCTTTTTAAATTGAACGACCCTAGGCACCCAGCAAGTTCAATTTTAAGTAGTTCCAACTTTGGCTAACAGATGCCAATGTCTCTTGTTAGAGCAATTCTAACCAACCAAATATAACCTACAAATTTGGCTACACACTGCCAATTGTAGTGGTAGGTTCTTTTAAATGGGGGCCGATAACCTAGATGTTAGGCCCCATAAAACGAATCATCATCATCTTTTAAATGCCATAAATCTATGACATGGGCCCGCCAGCTTTACTACCCCTCCGAAGGAAGATATACTGAAGGAATGTAACGTTCTTAGAAATCCGACGATTTCGGCCGGGTTTGAACCCGCGATCTTGGATATAGCAGTTCAGCATGTACCGACTATGCCAACGAAGCCGTCTAACACAACATTTTTAATTCGACCATTATTTGATTTTCCGTTCACAACTCACAATGTAACTTCTGTCTAACACAAGTAGCGCGCGAAATGCTGTTTGACATGTGGAAACTGCACTCTGTCATCACTGTGTTCCCCCCCTCGTCCCGTAAGGCTCCAGCTGCTATGGTTAATAGACGCTGACGCAGCCAAGCTCAGCTGATTGAAATGCTAATACTATATACCTGGATGGAGTATGAGAAATTCCGGGGGCAATTATACTGGACCTGAGAGGAATATGCATCGCAGACTATGAGTAGTGGAGGTGACGAGTGATGCGGTTTCTCGGTCCTTGCGTAGTAACAGAAGCAAATACATTAGTCGGTGACTCAGTCACTCATTCCCAACGCCACACTGGTTTCAGAAAATACCCATGTTAGCAGTATTGGAATAGACGAGAATGTCAGGTAACACGACGGGCTGTCGACAGGCTTCTCAATTCCCACCTGCTCCTACCCTGCCTCTGCCCTTCATCCCGCAAGTTCACAGAGCTTGGAACCTAGCAGTACTCAGGATGGCAGCTATCAGCGTCTAGGTTCGAACATTTGACTTCCAGCGTCCCCTTGCAATGGATCTGCGCGATTTGACGTGTACAGCTAAGTTGTGGGGTTTTTATTGACTGTCAGTGATGAGACACTTGCGGGCACGACAGAGGAAGAGCACAAAGTGCTTGGCGCACATTACGACCAGCTGTTGAGTGTGGGGTCGAGTTTCAAACTCCCCGCACCACACAAGTTAACCGTGTAAGCTTGTTGACTTGAACCAATGTTCCTAACACCCACACCACCAGAATTTGCATAATACATTGTTGATCCTCAACTTCTATCGCAAGAGGAATAATGCACTACCGCCTTTGTCTGGAAGTATTGTAGCTCACAGTCTAGACCAGGGATTGTCAGGCGTACCAACAGTGTGGTATTCGCGGTTATACTTGCGAACTCCCCTGGAGTCTCTCTACTCTTCGCTCAATATTGTAACGCCTACTTCACTCAGAAAGCTAGTATCAGTTATAGAGGGCGTCATTTTATATGGTTCAGATCGTAGGTGGAAGCGCTCGAAACTACCCGAAGTTGCTGGCATAGGCTGGCTCAGTGATGAGTTGTTTGCCAGTCAGTTAAGCACGCGATAGAATTGAGTTGTCAAGTCTTCCCAGGGTTCAATTCCTATTCTGCTATGGGGGATTATAGACACGGTGGGAGAGTTTGAGTTTGAACGGTATACACTCATCTTCGCAAGGACAACGAAGTTGAAATGAGTTCAAATTCCACTCCAAACTTCATAGAAGTGTTCGTCCTGGTTTTCCATCTCAGCTTCACATTATTGACATGGTAACATTAGAATAGGGGTTCCTCTTTGTCCCCAATTACAGAAACGCACATTTCTACATGCACCACAATAAATAGCTCTTCAGACAACTCCACACACAGCTACTGTACTACTGTATACGGACCCACGATGTTTAAAGTCCCCCTCAATTGAAACAACAACAAAAATGATATTACATTAATAATGGAGGATTTGCAGCTATTAGGCCGAGTACTGCACAAATATAAAAATCTATTCTGGTTGAAGGTAGAGAATTAAAAAGTCTGCGACATGTAGGACTCAAACCCACGTCTCCAGATTTGGTCTGTACTGCTCTAGCAAGTAGCAACTGAAGTAAATCGAGAGATGTTTTTTCTTTTAATTGCAATGTGTACATACTGAAAACGTTTACTTGTCATCAATGTGGTCATGAAAGCACAATTAATGGAAAAAGACTTTTCTTAATTTTTATTAATTAATTTATTTATTTATACAAACATAGGCCTTCATAGGTTACATCTACCTACAATATACATTTATACGACTATGGATTAAATATATGCTATTTATTTCTCCAATTGGCTATAATACAGTAAATGTGTTTAATATTTCATGAATCACAAATGAAATATAGCGGAAATGATGCCAAGTTATCTAAAACTAGATTTTTACTGTCATGTGTAATCTTTGTAAATATATTTTCCTAGAGATTTAGTCATACGTGTAAAAGTGAATTTTTATTTTTGAAACAAAAATTGCTCACCATCGTCTGCAGTTCGTGAGTGTGAATCCATTTCTGGGTAAGAACATGGTGTATGGAAAACATTGTCAGCTGGTAGCACGCAAACAGTTTGTCTTGGGGATTGGTTTCCTAATCAAATTATTATCTACGATATACCAGGTAGACTGTTGTGTCCTGCATTCCTCTCGGCACACAATATCCTGCAGTGAATACACCGATACCAAAACTAATCTCAGCGAGTATGGAATAAAAACACGTCCTTTAAATCCCAGATTATCAAGTCAATTTATCATTATTTCCCTTTCTCGCTTCAAAATGGTTAACTTTAATCTACTCCGCGTGAGCAACATATTATTCATTGAAAATACACTGAATACGAGACTATGTATATTATAGAAATGGCTATACATTGCTGCCCATTTGCCTCTCACCACAGCGAACCAGGTTCGATTTCCGTTCAATGCATGTGAGAATTTCAAAGTGAAATGTCATGTCCTGTGGTTTGAATTCCACGTAAAAAGGAGGTCTCTTGGCTCATGATCACGCGTTCTATAATTAAATCCAAACGCCTTTGAGGTTTTGTTGATGTCTTACTAAACCTCGGAATATTTTGATGTACCTTTCGTATGTGTTCTCGTGTTAATGGATTATTTTATATTTCATAAATTACCCTAATATCCCAAAACATTTGACAAAATTGATATAAAGGAAATTAATTTCTTGTGACACACAGAAATTGCATTTTGCACTATTAGTGAGGTAGCATGCTGAAGTGCGATGCCCAAGATCGAGGATTCAAATCCGGCCGAAGTCGTAGGAATTTGAAGAGCGTTACAATCCTTCAGTATGCCTTCCTTCGGAGGAGTAGTAAAGCTGACGGGCCCAAGTCATAGATTTATGGCATTTAAAAGAACCTACCTCTACAATTGGTAGTGTGTAGCCAAATTTGTAGGTTATATTTGGTTGGTCAGAAATCCTCTATCAAGTGGCATTGGCATCTGGTAGCCAAAGTTGGAACTACTTAAAATAGAACTTGCTGGGTGCCTACGGGCGTTCAACATTTGAATAGTACACATGCCTGAGAAACAACCAACAAAGTCATCGTTTAAAGGAACATAATTATTCTTAAATGGCGAAAGCATGTAGACAGTTGCGTAATTTATGTTGACCTCATTTCATTTCACGAATCTCTACTTAGTATAAAACAAAGTCCCCGATTCTTGGATGTTACTAGTAATCTCGAGAACCACTGGATGGATTTTGATGTGGTTTTCACCATTCTGTAAAGGATATCTCGAGGATGATTTCTGTTGAAAATCATTTATATATGATCAAAGGAAGCCGAGCAGTAACGATTTCAGTGGAAAAGTCGAAAAAAAAACTGGCGTCCGAGCGCTTTGTAAGCTTACGCTGGGCAAACCGTTAAAAATATCTAAATACTATGAGTGTAAGAATTGTTCAGCAGGAAAAGTTCTACAAAAAGTCCGCGAGAGCATATGTCTATCTTCAATACATCACCCACTATAAGTGTTTTAAAGTTTTCATTTCTTCCAACAATCTCTATTCAACTACTGAGGCGACAGTTTACGAACTAGCTAAGGGAGAGTCTATAATCCCTGTTACAGCCTAGCTAGTGGGCGAACCTATTGCCCCAGATACAGCCAGCAGCAAACCGTTGAGTCGTGTTGAGTTAAGACTTCTGAGAAAGGTGGTTGTGTTTGCAGTTTCCCTGGAAGTGCAACTCGGGTTTTTTTCATTTCGTCTGTGAGACACAGTCAAGTTAAGATTGGACGGAAGGGGGTTTTGAGTTTCATTTACCTCGCCATTCCCTGGAAGTGCAACTCTCATTTGGCCTGTGAACATTTCGTTCCGCAAAATTCACAGTCAATTTAAGATTGGACGGAAGGGGGATTATATTATATTAAACAAGCTGCACCCGGCATGCGTTGCAATGCCAATCAAAGAAAGTGTTGGCGTTGAAATTCTGTTTCTTGAAGTGCTTTTGGATACACAACATGTTAACTGCCTCTAAGCTATCGTGAAATGGATTTTCTAATTTAGAACCATTCGTGGAAGCGTGCACAACAACTTTCAAAAGTTTCATCGCTGTCACCCATTTGTTGAATCTACTCGTACGCTACCTGTTGTGAAATGGATTTACTAAGTCGAAACCCTTCCCTGGCGTGTACACAATAACTCATCAATGATTCATCGCAATCGGATGAATTGTATATGCACGTATACGGGGTTTTGTTTAAACGATTCGTGCGCTGTCACTCATTTGTTGAATCTACTCGTGCGCTACCTATTGTACAGGCCCCCAGGGGGCTGCACCCCCTGGAAGCCACCCTCCATCATCTATTAAAACCACCCCTAACTGGCAAATCTCATAAGTCCAGAACAACATCTTTCACACAGCAAGGGCAGCTAACCAGCCTGGAAGGCTTGCCAAACACTTGCATCACACCATAAACAGCTACACTATAACTAACTGGGGCATCTATGCCAATGGAATGCTGACAGTACAACACCAAAGCCTATAAGAGGAAGGCCTTAAGGAGGACAGCTTCCTCTCGATTATCAGTCATACAGTGTGTCAGCCGGAGGCCCTAGCTGTTATCATCAGGTGAGTCAGCAGTGTTCAGAGATCCTATATTTTGTAACCTACTCCACAAACTTGTACACTTAAACTTATAACATTTATTACATTCCCCTAAAAGGGACATACGATTTCATACATCACTGACCAATTAATACTTGGTCAGTACACTACACTTGTCTTACTAATTACACGCCTCTTTACGTCCTAACGCCTTTCCTGATTCCCGCCACGAGTAAGCGTGACAACAGTAGCTTGTAATCGCCGGCTCAAGTTCTATTGTGTCACTCACACGCGACCGCTGGCTGCAAACCGCCAGCATAGCTGACACAAGCAGGATTGTTATATAACTCTCTCCAACCAGCTGGGAGGCTAGTACATTAACCTGGCTCAAAGGATCATCCCCTGGAATACACTTACGTCTTTATAGGAGCATCCCCTAGCATCCTAACACTAAACAACACTCTACACTGGTCAGCTTACCCAGCCACGGGAAGCTGCCCCCCCTCTAGGAATCACTCTCCAAATCAGCACAATAACACATCCGTTTTAGATCTAACTACCCCCAACTAAGGGATCTAAAACAGATTGGTGGAGGCGCCTCTACTACGCACAGTGAGGGTGGGTCTCACACAACGAGCCCTCGTAGTAGAAACGACCCCTACCGTACCGCACACAGCCAAGCGAGACTGGGAAGAATTTTTTAAAATCCCATATTACGTCCTACATTTTTTTCTATTACATAGGAGTTTGTATTATCACACCCACCCCCATCAGCCTCATAGTGCAAAGTCAGTGGAAATTAAATGTCCACATTTAGAACCACACTAAGAGACTTTGCGCACCATTTGTCGGCTAGTACAACTCCACTCCTGCCGAAGCTAAAAATTAAGAACAGTGACTTAATAACTGACCAGACTGCAGTACAACTTCTTAGGGAACTCGAATTCAAGACATCAGAGATCCGCGCTCAACACCCTGCAGCGGCAGCACAAGTTATACACTTTACACGATCCCAGGCCAGTGAACACAGACAAGAGTCACCAATATCCAGCGCTAGTGAAGTAGATTGCCTGCCAACACTCCACCCCCTATTGTTGCAGCAACTGCAAATCACAGAGCAGAAAACTGGTAATCTGCTCGAGCGCATTACACACTTACTAGAGACAGACACGGTTAAGTCAGATAATCACACGACAGAAGCAGTTCTAGACATCCACACTATTCTGGAAACTGTGAAACAGGATTTAGACAGGACTGTACACGTAGTCAAATCCACACAGTACGACAACACGCCATCAATCAGTACCGACATATCAGGTGACGAGCCACCTGGTAACATAACACAAGTGTCGTACACGGGAAGCGAGGCTAATTCCCCTCTAAATAGCCCAAACACCTCGGCACAAGATAGCGGTGCGAACAGCATAGACAGATCACAATCACTACACAGCCAACAAGAGACAGCTGAACACGAGATGAACAGACAAGCAGAGTACCCCATGATCCACCCCACAAAGTTCACGGGGGACGGCCAGGATCCCGAGGAATACCTCAAGGCCTTCAATAGAACGGCTCGGATCAATGGTTGGAGCGAGGAAGTCAGAAAACGGCTCCTTCCTGCATACCTCACAAAGGCGGCCATGACATGGTATGAGCTCCATGAGGACACACTAGAAGCTGCCACATGGGAGGAAATCACTGTATTGTTGAAAAGTGAATTCCAGCTCATACCAGATGATGACGACCTGTACGACCAAATTAGACAGAGGTCACAGGGACCTAAGGAAAGCGCCCAAGCATACATCAACGTAAAGTTGATAATGTGCGACAAATATAACGCAGCTATGACGAACAAACAGAAAGTCAAGCTGTTAATGCAGGGCCTCAGACCATCCATATTGGACAAGTTGTGTATTATGAACAACCCCACGGTCCAACACATGTTGAACAACATAAAGACCATTGAGGAAGGAAAAAAGATCACGGAAAAAGCTACGGAGAAAGCCGTGGATCAGCACTTCCAAACACAAAAAGACGACACTAATCATAAAATGGATGAATTAGTGGACAGAATGGAGAAACTGACCATAGCTGCCATCCAAGCAGGCGGGAGACCGCTAAGGGATGAACAAGTAGACACACAAGAGCGCTACTATCCTGAAAGGGATAGGGGGTACACTGAGAGGAGACACTACGGGAGGGAGGAAAATTACTACCCTCCACAGCGGCCAACAACACCTCACCCACAGTATAGGCCACACTACCCTCCTCGGTTCTCACCGGTATCGTACACGGACACAGAGCCGACATACCCCTCACGGCGACCACCATCCCCGTACACACAGGAGTACTACCCTGAGGAGTAGGGCACACCATCCCCCGACGAAACAGCCCGCCACCAAGTAGACGGTCCTACGATGCCCCACGATACAGGACAGACAGGGAGTACCGGGAAAACTCACCCCCAAGCAGGCAAGGCTATGCAGCCCCGCAGTACAGGGGAAATGGGGAATATTGGGAGAACCCGCCCCCACGCAGGCAGAGCTATGCACCCCCACAGTACAGGGGAAATGGGGACCGTCGAGGAAACCCACCCCCGACCAGATAGGGGTATGCAGCCTCCCGGTACAGGGAAAAGGGGAATCGACGGGAAAACCCGCCCCCGCAGCAGCAGACATACACCCCACTCTGGCGGAGACAGGAAAACGGACCACCGGGCAATAACCGGCAGGCTAGAAAACCTACATTAGGACGGGACAATACAGACACATACACAAAGGGCCCGGAACACTACCCCCTCCCCGACGAACACCCGAGGGAGTTCAGGGATGAGGCACCCCGCCGGACAGACAGGGGGGCAATACTCCCCACACCTAGCCACACACCGCAGGCGGGGAGCTGGCGCAGCCACCCCGAGGGGGGGCGCACATACAGTACAGGCAGGCGCACTCCTACGTTTCAAAAAAAACGCCTAGACGGGGAGGTTCGGCCAGCTGATGAAGCGGCTGAGGTTCCTCCCCCAACACAACACCAGAGAGGCCCTTCCCCCAAGCAAACTCATAAGAGTAAGGGGAAGAAGCACCCAGCCAAAGCTAAGGCTGACGATCCGCACCCGGGCCGTTTCCAAACACACCCCATACAAGGAGACGGCAACTGTCTGTTTAGGGCCATGAGCTTCCTAGTCCGGAACACCGAGGATTATCATGGGGACTACAGACAGAAAACGGTCCAACATATCCTGGCCAACTGGAAAAAGTACTGAGACTTTGTCTCGGACGAGCGGGAAAACCCATTCCAGACCGGGGCGGATTACAGAAAATACATGGGTAGCGACGGCACCTATGCCAGTGCTGTAGAGGTGACCGCTCTCGGCAAGGTGCTTAAAGCCAATATCCACGTATACACTAATGTGCACTCGCCCCCGCTATTTTCAACTGCGGGATTTGACAGGGACCTGCATATACTTTTTACAGGGAACCCTAAGGTGGGACATTATACACCCCTCATAATTACGCACAAACAGACTGAGAATAAGCCCACACCCTCCAAACAGAAAACCATACCCCCTACACCACAACGCAGGGTGGGAAGTGACCACACACAGGCGCAGGACGCGAGCTCACTCGGCACTGGGAAGCCAGCAACAGGAGTCGAACTCGCGACCGCCTGGAACAAAAAACGGGGTAACAAGGGCAAGCTCAGGGTCACATTTGCAGACTCACCTTCCCGAGAGGAAGAAAACAACAGCACACCTACACAAAAGCTGGGAACGGTCAGTGCATTAAACGTTCGCCAGCAGACTTCTATTTCCACAGCGCGAGCGATTAAGAGAGCTGGCAATGTACTTGGTGAGCGCACTTTGCTAACCGAGGCAAAGCACTCGGGACAGGAAGCAAGCCTAGAGGCCAAGCGTGCCAGGTACGATAAGCGGCCAGCTCCATGCCTTCCCAGTACAGATGTTACGCCGGTAGCAACAACAACAACATACATTCTACATAACACATCGGTGCAGGGCAATGGATTTCAGGTATCGGCCCTCACGATACACGCCACCATAAATGGCCACAGAGTGCAGGCCCTAATTGACACTGGGGCAGCGGTAAGTTGTGTAAATAGAAGACACGTTACCGAAGCCCAAATACACGATGTCACGGGTGACATCCGGCAGGTAGCGGCCAATGCTCAGACGGTAGAAAACGCGGGGGTGGCAAACATACATCTTAGGCTAGACCATTTTGCCACAACACAACCCATGTTCGTTATAGAACATCTTTCTGCGTCAGCCATAATTGGCATGGATTTCCTCGCTAAATATGAGGCTAGCATAAATTTCGCTAGCGGTCAGATGCTTTTAAAGCACGACCAGAGGCTCACCACACATCCCATGATATACACCAGGAACACAGATGGGATTCGAGCGGAGCGAGAAAATCACGAGCACCAGGCCTCTGCACTGCACACTATCAGCCAACACACAGACACACACACAGATAAGGCGGCCAACCAGAACCACAGACAGGATCTGACTCCGGAGCAAAATAAAAGGCTCACGGAGCTCCTGGAGGCCAACAGGGATATTTTTGCCCATTCGATGAAGGATCTCGCTGTGACAGACCTCATCGAACACCACGTCACACTCACCAGTGACCGGCCAGTACACCAGCCTCCCTTCAGGGTGAGCCAGAAGGAGAGACACGCCATCGACGCTCAGATCACGGAGATGCTCGAGGAAGGGGTCATTGTCCCCGTTATTTCAAGTTACAGCTCTCCAGTTCTGCTGACCAAAAAACGGGACGGATCCCACAGATTTTGTACTGATTACCGTAGGCTCAATAAGTTAGTCGAAAATGATAGTTATCCACTACCAAGGGCAGACACCTATTTGGACGCCCTTGGCGGAGCTAGCTGGTTCAGTTCGATGGATTGTTATAGTGGATTCTATTCAATCCCCGTCTATGAACCAGACAGGCACAAGCTGGCGTTCGTTACAGAAAACGGGCTATTTACCTACACAAGGTTACCAATGGGCCTCCGTAACGCCAGCCAAACCTTCCAAAAGCTAGTGGATAAGACATTTTCAGGCCTAAAATGGCGTTCCGTATTAGTCTACGTGGACGACATAACGGTCTTCTCCCATACCTTTGACGAACATATCGTACATTTGGAGGAGGCTTTCGCAAGGATCAGAGAGGCCAAGTTAAGGCTTAAACCTGCGAAATGTCAATTTGCCAGACAGCAGATTAACATATTGGGCCATATTGTAAACAGAGAGGGCATTATTCCCGACCCAGCGAAAACTGACGCAATAACGGGCATCCCAATGCCCACAAATTTGAAACAATTGCGCAGTTTTATTGGGCTGGCCTCGTATTATCGCAAGTATATCCACAGGTTTGCGCACATCGCCCACCCCTTAACCGAACTCACACGTGAAAAGACGCCCTTCAGCATTCAGCAGGAACACATAGATGCCTTCAACACACTGAAGCAACTATTGACCTCACCACCATTATTGCAACACTTCCATAGTGATAGGCCCACCTTTCTACATGTAGATGCCAGCCAGTACGGGCTGGGGGCGGCCCTATTGCAGGAAGACGCAGAAGGGCGCATACGGCCCGTCGCCTTTGCTAGCAGGAAACTAACGGCCGTTGAGACTAGATACGCTGCCACAGAGCGGGAAATGCTGGCATTTTCATGGGGAGTGAACTACTTTCGGGTATACCTCTATGGTATCCAGTTCACGGTAGTGACTGACCACGCGAGCTTGCTTTTTTGGGACAAATTTAAAAACCCAAATTCGCGGCTCAACAGGTTTATATTCCGCCTGTATGAATATAACTTCGTGGTCAAACACAAGAAAGGCGCTACACACCTAGACGCAGATGGGTTGTCTAGGCTGCCAGTAGCCAATCCCCCGGATGACAGTAAGGATCATGAATGGGACGACATGCCCACTTTTGCCCTGACGGTGATTAACATCAAGCAGGAGCAAGGACGTGATCCGTACTTGAAACAGATTCTAATGGCACTAGAAAACTTGGATAACGTGGACTCCAAGACAGCACGGCTGTCTAGGCGATTTTTTCTAGACAAAGACGGGGTACTGAAATTTAAGCCCACAGCCATGCACGATAACGCACCTATAGCGGTTCCGGAGTCATTGAAAGAGAATATCATGATCGGACACCACAATAGCCCACTGGCAGGGGCACATTTAGGTACGCATAAAACATACCTTAGAATCCGTGACAAGTACTATTGGGTAAACATGAAGGCCGACATAGACACCTTCGTTAAGACATGTCACACTTGCCAGCGATTCAAAACAAGGCCTGGCAAGCCTCATGGATTACTCAACCCAATTCCCGTAGGAGAGTTATTTCACAGAGTCGGAATAGATGTTAAAGGCCCTATTACGACATCTCAGAAAGGCAATAAATATATCCTGGTTGCCACCGAGTATCTCACCCGATACATGATTACGAAGGCTGTTCCCAAAGCAGACACGAACAGCATAGCCGAATTCTTATTTGACATAGTTACACGATATGGCCTATTCCAAACCTTACTATCCGACCTAGGTACTATTTTCACCTCGAGAGTGCTCCAACAGTTTTTGGAGATACTCAGGATTAAGGCATACACTACCACGAGTTTTTCCCCGCAAACCAACGGACTCACGGGGAGTATGAATAAAATACTTGGAATAGCCCTGGCTAAATTCACAGGGGACGCAGGGACAGACTGGGATGATTATCTGCAGCCCATAACTTTTAGTTATAACACCTCCATATCCACGGCTACAAAACACTCTCCAAACTTCCTACTGCACGGATACACGCCCAGAAGTCCCATTGACAATATATGCATCCCACAGGACACTCACACGGACAATGCCGCCCGGCTAGAGCACTTGCAGATAGCTCGCATGAAAGCTAGAAAGAACATAGCCGCGGCGCAGAAGAAACAAAAAGAACGGTACGATCGGCATAGGAAGACCGTGGAATACACACCCGGGCAATTGGTTATAGTTTCCAATTCCGCCCGTAAGAAAAATGTGTCTGAGTTCCTCCTGCCACGTTGGTCAGGTCCCTTCAAAGTCTGCAGGAAGGTATCTGACCTAAACTATATCGTTAACGTGCGCCATGGACGCAAGCTCATTAAAGACACTATTCACGCCCGCCGTATGAAGGCATATCATACACGCAAAGCTCCCGCACCCACACGTAAAGGCGGAAACACTGCCAAGAGGAAGGGAAGTGATCCCACTGGCAGACGTGGAAAGAAGGCCAAGAAATAGCCTTCGGACCTCGCTGACCGCACCGGGATACGACCCCAACACTTGGCAGAACTGTCTAGAAGACACAAGCCTGAATGGCACCAGAAATAATTATCCTGGTTAAAGACGATCTCAAACCCGCAACCTTCTGAATACCAGGAATGTAAGGTCGGGTAGCTATCCAGTTGCAGGATAGGAAAGTAAGGGACAGTTCCACTAACAGATATTCATAAGCGGAAAACAACAAAATCACCTCCGACACCTAGTCACCAAACACGCGACTAGCGGCCCGGAGACACTCGTGCATAACGACATTTAGTACCATTAATAGGGATATACTCGACCCACGCTTACAGTTAACACAAAACTTGGGTACACATGTGTACTTAGCGGAAGGTTCTTTTACATTACGGAAAGCCCTACTCGCAACTACAGAGATAGCACTCGGGCCCAGACACACACACGTGCCGGACACGGAGCATTGCCAAACAAGTAACAAATGAGTGCGCACGCCATTGTAATTCAATACTATCGCCGTCAGCGATAAGACACTCGTGACTGGGCGACCTTCACACATACAGACAGACTAAGACCACTCCAGGTTGAACTGGAACAAACGCCATCATTCACGTCAGATCCAAAACCTTATAACTCCCCAAATTACACTACGAGGAGAATTCATAAACACACAAACTCTTCACAGGAATGCGTATTCTCATCTGCGCATTTCAAATACACGATACATGTGCCATGGTATATACGGCATAGATTTCGTCATACCAGGTCCTTACAGCAAGCCGGGTCCGAACTCATAACCACACACCATACTCGTACCAAAAACTAACTAACCAATGGTATTTTTGGTACGAAAGACACAATCAAAAAACCACACTGGGGACACCTAAATCCCAAAAAAAACGCAGACATAGAACACGGAGAATTACATGATCACGGGTCCGAATCCAAGCAAAAATTGGACGCCATGGGAAACAAAAATCCAGACGCCCAATTACACTGAAGTTGGCCACAGATAAGTAAATAACTGGGTCAGACACATGCCTATAGACACAGGAAGGTTTTTTATCGGTAACCTCCAAGGGGATCACAATAGACTTCCCAGACATGGATTGCACATGGTTACACAAAACAAAGTCTTGCGAAAGCAGTGTACACATAACATCGATTAACAAAAGCGGGACAGATTAGCACACTGGCACTCCCGGAATCTCAAGCAATAACAACATGCCGACGTTCGCAAAAATTCACGTTCCGACAGCTGACCTACGCAATGTCAGAGACTTCATGCACACAAACAAATGTAAACATAACATGACGAAATACTGACTTGCAGAGACCACCGCATTGCAACACTGCTGCCGACAGACACTATTGTTATATCGGCAGTGACCATGAAATCACAAACACAGACCAATTATAATGCCATACATTTTTCAGCACTGTTACAACAGTGGTGACATTTAGCAACGTACAGACATAATAAGCCGGACTTACCTTAGGGCCACAGGGACATATCTACAAAGATGTTGACAAGGTGCACGCGCCATCTGACACTCAGACACGCGATACACGATAGGAATTAGCCGATAACAGGCCTCCCGCCCGCATGGGGTAGCGGAACATACTCCCATACATACGCACTCACTAATCAGGGGCAAATACAGACAGGGGCTCTGAGGAAACAAGACCTCCCCCCTAATAACTTCTTTTCTCGATTTTATTTCTAAAAAATCATTACAGGCTATCAGGACATGGCCAGTCACACCACGATCACTTGCTACATTAACACTACAAATGGGAGACCAGATTAGGCCGTGACGTCACAGCGTCACCACACTTTACTATCCCAAGAAGCGGATAGAAAGCAGACATGGACCAAGGGAGGACGACAGGGGCATAGGGGGACAATCCCAGCGGGATTACCAATATTCCACCCACAGGCTACCATCTTACTACACTACTCCCCTTCCATAACCTTCCCAATTACAACATTAACCAACACAGACATACAGACACGATAAAAACAGCTACACTACATGACAAAATATACATCGGGGTTGATAGACTTCATGCGTTTAAAGAGAGGGCTTACTACGCCTTGGATCTCAATGCTAACACCTGAATATTAGGGGTGTGTCGGAAAACGACAATTAAGCGTAATGCGCATCTCCAAGTAAGAGATGAGGCCAAAATCATATACTAACCATTTTTTTAAATTAAATAATCCCGCATGAAAGAGACATAATATTATTTTACACTGACCGATATCTATCCTTAGATGAGTGCGGATACGCCTCATATCCAGATACATGCATGGAATATCCCACCCACACACCTGGGGTATCATTAGTATTACTCCTGCATGGAATTTTTATATTTTTGCAATCCCGGGAAATACCTACCCCCGTCCACTCATTGTAGAAGCATCCCAGCAGCATCACCGGCTTTAGGCCACCATTTACATGAAGCCCAAAGATGCGCCACCCTCTCCTACCTTGCTTCAAGCCTATTCAACGGATAATACCCCCGGATCCTAGTAACAGGGAACCTAGCGCCATAAACCCTACTAACGCCTCCATGAAAATCAACAAGGCATTACAGCTGGAAATCCGACATAGCACAGTAGACCTGAAGTAGTCTATGCACCTAGAAGTTTCTACAACCCCAAAACACATGAAAAATTTTACATTTTATAGACAATAAATTATTTACACAGTACACTTATATTTTTTACAAAAAAAGGAATCTGATAACACGCTGATTGGTGATAACGACACAAGCAGAAGGCCAGAGGCACCACACTGGAGCAGAGCGGGTAAGGCGATGATGAGCCTTACCCTAGTTAACTTAACGACTAGACCAAAAAGACGAACCACGTAAGGTTGAGGCATTCATGGCCCGGCACGGGCAAATCTCGGAATCCTAGGTGTGCCTAGCCTGCCCCTAAGACGAAGAGATTTTACACCCACTATGTGCCACGGTCGTCGAAGCCAAGACCTGCAGGGGAGACTTTCTGAGGTTGGTGGGAGAAATAGCCAGCTCCACGCCGGACTCAGGTGTTGACCCTAGGGACGACCAAACTAGAACTAGACTTTTAGTTAAATATAAGTAAGTAGGGCTTCTACAGCGGGAAGCGAGACTCCTATGCGCGGGAGTGAAGCATTATTGTTGCCAATAAGGGCGAAGAGATTATTATTACTGCGAATAAGGGCGAAAAGGATACTACTACTGCCAATAAGGGTGAAGATGATATTATGCCATTGGACGATGTCTAATGCCCACATAAATGGTGACGCATCGGGCAGCCAAGGGCATTAAATGAGGGGCATCGCGAGCAACTCACAGGGGTTAAAGTGGGCAGACTCAACAACGACAACATATGCAAAGGCAACGGCAATGAGCAGGAAAATACAGCGGGCGAAGCGGTTTGCTTAGTGGCACCGTAAGCCGCCTGCGACTATATTAATACTAGTTAATAATCATTAGCATAAGCGTCGACAACTAGTATTAAGGGGGCGGAATCCGGCGGTTCTAGAGACAACCGGTGTTTCTAGAATACGTACGGGTGGTGATCTGAGGAAGTAAATTGCCTCAGGCGATCGCCCTGGTCAAAATTTTAGCTGTAAGACAGTTGCATTTGACACGCAACTTAGGATTAAGCAAATTTACTAACCGCTGTTGCTAAATAATAGCACAGCATATTTCGGCAATAGAGTAAGGCCACCCATTCGGATTAATAATAGCAACCATTTTTTTTACTTACCATAATTAAGGTAACGATCTCGGCACCTGATGGCGACGCAAATCCGTCATCAGGGTAAGCCCGATAACACACTAGAATAAGTTAGATTAAGATAAAATCTCGGCACCTGGCGACTCAAATTCATTGCCAGGGTCAGCCCGATAATACATTAAGTTAGATTAACTAGGTTAATTAAGACTAATATAAACACTTTGAGAGTAAGAAAAAACATTACGGCACCGTGTAGGGTAAGCCCGATCATACATCAAGTAGAACAATCATGTGTAAAGAGAACATGACATTAATAGTGGCCACAGGTTAACACTAATCATGCTATTTTTTTTTTCAGGGGAAAAAGAGCTTCAGCCAGTGAACACACTGACAGAGTAGCCGATATGCAATATTAATATGTTTTCTTAACCTCTCCATTTTTTCAGGCGTCGTCACCAGGAATATGGCACTGGTGACTATGATTTCACTACCATACAGCAGCAGCATGTTATTTGTGCCATGATATTATCGTGTACCACCTCTACGCACTAATTTGTATTTACAATTCGTATTCATCCTCACACACAACCCAACACATACACCTCCATTTTTTTTACAGCTACACTCCAGAAATCTGGACAGCAGGGTTGATACCTGTGGGGTATCAGGCTTTCTGACAGATCAACATAAACAAAGAACACAAAGCGTCAAAGATGCGACGCAAAATACGGCAATGAGGGCGCAACCGATCTGTGGTGGCGACTCTCACTGTCAAGTGTGAAAGCATCCGCCCACAGAGAATGGTTCACAAAGTAAGGGTATATATCAGCGGCACGACCACTAAGCTACACCGGGAAACGGCCGGACAGGATTAGCCGTGGGACGGCACTTAAATACAAAAGGTAGCGTGCACGCAAGTTACAATAGACACGGTCGTATTACTAAGTCGAAGCCCTTCCCTGGCGTGTACACAATAACTCATCAAGGTTTCATCGCAATCGAAGAATGTTATATGAACGCAATAGGGGATTTTGTTGAAACAATTAGCGCGTCGTCACCCATTTGTTGCATCTACTCTTGCGCTACTTATTGTGAAATGGATTTACTAAGTCCCCTTCCCTGGCGGGTACGCAATAACTGATCAATGTTTCATCGCAATCGGATGAATAGTATATGAACGCATACCTGATTTTGTTTAAACGATTCGCGCTCCGTCACTCATTTGTTGAATCTACTCGTGCGCTACCTACTGTAAAATGTATTTACTAAGTTAGAAACCGTCACGTAAGTGTCCACAACATCTCACCCAAGTTTCATCGCTATCGGACTAATGGGATATGAAGACATATGGGACTGTATTGAAACGCTCCGCATGTCGTCGTTCATTTGGCGAATCTACTCGTGTGCTACCTACTGTGAAATGTATTTACTAAGCCAGAAACCTTCCTTGGAGTGTCCACCATATTTCACCCAAGTTTCACCGCTAACGGCAGAATGGTAAATGGCCTTATACGGGACTTTGTTGAAACGCTTCGTGCGTCGTCCCTCATTTGTTGAATCAACTTGTGCGCTGCATATTGTATAGTGGATTTACTAAGCCAGAAATTTTCCATGACGTGTACACAACATCTCACCCAAGTTTTATAGCTACGGACGAATGGTACATGAATGCATACGGGACTTGGTTGAAACGCTTCGCGTGTCGTCGCTCATTTGTTGATTCTACTCTTGCGCTACATATTGTAATATGGATGTACTCAGCCAGGAACCTTCCCTGGAGTGTACACAACATCTCACCCAAGTTTCATCGCAATCGGATGAATGGTATGTGAACGTATACGGGACGTTGTCGAAACGCTTCGCGCGTAGTCACTCATTTGTTGAATATAAACGTGCGCTTCGTATTGTAAAATGGATTTACTTAGCCAGAAACCTTTCCTAGAGTGTACACAACAATTCACCAAACATTTATCACTATCAGACGACTGGTATATGACTTTATACGGGACTTTGTTGAAACGCTTCGCGTGTCATCGCTCATTTGTTGAATCTACTGGTGCGATACCTATTGTAAAATGTATGTACTAAGCCACAAAACCTTCCCTGGAGTGTACACAACATCTCACCCAAGTTTCATCGCTATCGGATGAATGGTATATGAAAGTATATGGGACTTTGTTGAAACGCTTCGCGCGCCGTTGCTCATTTGTTGATTCTACTCGTGCTCTACCTATTTCTAAAGGGATTTACTAAGCTAGAAACCTTCCCTGGAGTGCACACAAAATCTCAGCCTAGTTTCATCGCTATCGGACGAATGGTATATGAACGCAAACGTGACTTTGTTGAAATGCTTCGCGCGTCGTAGCTCATTTGTTGAATCTACTCGTGTGCTGCCAATTGAAAAGTGGATGTACTAAGCCAGAAAATTTCCCTGCAGTGTACACAACATTTTACGCAAGTTTCATAGCTATCGGACGAATGGTATATGAATGCATACGGGACTTTGTTGAAACGCATTGCGTGTCGTCGCTCATTTGTTGAATCTACTTGTGCGCTATCTACTGTGAAATGTATTCACTAATTTTGAAACCTTCACGAAAGTGTACACAACATCTCACCCAAGTTTCATCGCTATCGGACAAATGGTATATGAACACAAACGGGACTTTGTTGAAATGCTTCGCACATCGTCGCCCATTTGTTGAATCTACGCGTGCGCTACCTATTGTAAAATGGATTTACTAAGTCAGAAACCTTCCTTGGAGTGTACTCAACATCTCACCCAAGTTTCATCGCAATCGGACGAATGTTATATGAACGCATAGGAGACATACATACCCTCAGACAAACTATCACGTTACATTGATTTTTAGCCTATTTTCAATTTTGAAAAAATAGGCTTATGAGATCACCTTTTGTCCGGGTGTGTGTGCGTGTGTGTGTGTGTGTGTGTGTGTGTGATTCGTGTGTGTGTCCCCCCCTAATAAAATCTAAACGGCAGGAGCGATTTCAATGAAACGCGGAAAGCTCATAGCACTATTCCCGGCGACCTCGACCGTGCCCTTCAAATTTTGTTACGACTCACCAATCCAACATGGCGGCTGTGCGAAATATTTCACCAGCATTCAATATCTCCGAAACTATTGCCGATATCACCCTGACATTTTCTATGGTGATAGAGGGAACTAGTATAAGGTCACTTATGTGACTTTTGAAAACCTGGTAACTACAAAACCAACATGGAGGCCAAGCGAATTTGCGACTTTTAAATAGACGTTTCTCGTGATTTGACCAACCAAACGCAATGAAAGTTGGTACAGTATATGTTTATGTACATTGTAATGCACCGACATCTAACTTTGTTCAATTGTTTACATAATCACAAGATGGCGAATGTGCGAAATATTTCACCGGCATTCTATATCTCTGAAACTATTAGCGGTATCTCCCTAAAATTTTGTACGGAGATAAAAGGCACTACTGGAAGTCCATCTATAAGACTTTCAAAAACCGGTTAACTACAAAACGAACATGGCGGCCAAGCGAATTTGAAAATTTTAAATAGACCTTTCTCGCGATTTAATGTTCCAAGCGCACTGAAACCTGGTACAGAAAATATTTATACACATTGTAATCCACTGGTATCAAATTTAGTTCAATTGTTTACATAACCTCAAGATGGCGGCAGTGCGAATTTTAAAATTAAGTTTTTATTTCTTGTGATGTAGTCATGCGATCGAAGTGAAAGTTTGAATAATGAACCTACGCAATAATTTTCCTTTAATGGTACATGACTCTATCGCCTATACATTTAACAATCCAACATGGCGATCATCCGAAATATTTAGACGATACTGAATATCTACGAATCTATTTTAGCAATAAAACTGCATTTTTTAATGTTCATAGGGGCTATGAACTTAAGTTCACCTATAGGACTTTAAATAACCTGGTGATCACAAATCCAACATGGCGGTGACGCGAATTATAAATATTCACATGGACATTTCTCGCAATTTAACCATCCGAGTGCAGTGAAACTTGGTACAGTAAATCCTTATACGAATGTTAATCCACTAGCATCTAATTTATTTCAATTGTTTCCATAACCTCAAGATGGCAGCTGTGAAAAATTTTAAAATCTCCTTGTTTTTTCTTGTGTCCTAATTATGCGATTGAAGTTTGAATACTACACGTTCACAATAATCTGCAAGTAACAGTACATAACTCTAGGACCTACATATATAAAATCCAACATGGCGTCCATCCGAAATATTTAGTCGGTTCTTAATATCTACGAATCTATTACAGCAATCAAACAGAAATTGTGTATGTTGATAGTGGCAATTAACATAAGTAGGATATATGAAAATAGGCTGTATAGTTCTTCACGGAACTACTTGTTATATATATTGTTACAGCTGTGAGTTTGTGTCATCACTCGCCGCATGAGTCACAACTGCCGCAGGGCTGGGCTGTGTCCTGCCTCCTGTATTGCGCGCGCCTTATGCAACAGGGCTACTAAGACAAAGGGATAGTCCAGAATATTCGGGACTGGACCAGCGATGGAAACCTCGAGAAGCCGTGAACCATGGATGGATCTAGAAGCATTTATTGAGTCACCGGCCTGCTATATAAGTGCGACCTGTCTAGCAGTTATTGTTGTTGTGTTTTACGAGCTAGTGTGAGCGATTATTCTGAGCGACAGAAGTGTGGTGACTTGCGAAACCTCTAGTGGAGCGGGGAAGTGAGACCCCTACAGAGGAACTGTGTTTTGAGCGAGTGTGCTTACTTAGTGCGAAGAGAAGTGATTGTGCTGCATTGTGAAACAGTGAGTGACAGAGCTAGTGCAGCTATTTCCATCCAGCGTACGGGGCCACCTCATTACGAGGGATTAACTGTGGTCTGTTGACAAGTGAAAGGGGAAGTATTCTCGACTTGTGGAAACTGGAGTAAGGTAATAATTGCTATTTGCTGTTGAGTAGTGTATATTTCTGGCCACAATAAAGTTAATTATTTCTTTAAAGCAGTAATTGGTGTTGTGCTTCCTACCCACCGTAATCCAGTTAACAAAGGTGCCACTAGGGGGTGGCACGTAACAACTGGTGTCAGAAGCCGGATTACGAACTCAAGCACAACACCTGACGGTCCTGGTTTCAAAACCCGAGCAGGTCATTTTCTCTAATTTTCCTGTGAGTGCATGCCCTTTACAAGTCAAACAACTAAAATGGAGGAGAAATTGGCAGCATTGCTAGAAAAATTAAATGGCATGGAAACCAAGATAGAAGACGGCCAGAAGAAGCTAGAAGACGGCCAGAAGAAGATGGAAGACGGTCAAAATAAGTTAGCGGAGGACCTGAAGAAGATGGAGGACGGCCAGAAGAAGATGGAGGACGGCCAGAAGAAGATGGAGGACGGCCAGAAGAAGTTAGCCGAGGACCTAACTGCCAAACTAGAAGACGGCCAGAAGAAGATGGAAGACGGTCAAAATAAGCTAGCGGAGGACCTGAAGAGGATAGAGGACGGCCAGAAGAAGATGGAAGACGGTCAGAATAAGTTGACACAGGACCTGAAGAAATTAGAACTGGGTCTGCGTGAGGAAGTCACGGCAGTGGAAAAGAAGTTTGACGCCTTACAAGTGGAAGTTGCCGAGCTGCGCCAACGCCCCCTGATGGGGGTGGAGGAGAAATTCAACGTCTTACAAAAGGAAGTTGCCGAGCTGCGCCAACGCCCACTGACGGGGGTGGAGGAGAAATTCAACGCCTTGCAAGTGGAAGTTGCCGAGCTGTGCCAACGACCGCTGATGGGGGTGGAGGAGAAATTCAACGCCTTACAAGTGGAAGTTGCCGAGCTGTGCCAACGCCCGCTGATGGGGGTGGAAGAGAAATTCAACGCCTTACAAAAGGAAGTTGCCGAGCTGCGCCAACGCCCACCCACCGTTACACCGGGAATATCAGGAACGGGACATAGCAGAGTGACGCCCCCAACCTTCGACGGAAAGGTCCCGTGTAGCACCTACTTACGTCAGTTCGAGGCGGCCTGTTCCATAAATAACTGGAACAACACAGAAAAGGCTACAGCTCTCATTGTAGCGCTAAGAGGTGACGCCCTTAACGTCCTTCAGGCCATCCCGACTGGATCCCAGGACTACGCTTCCCTGATCGCCCATATGGAGTCCCGATATGGAGATAGCCATCTTCAGCAGGCCTATCAGATGCAGCTCCGGACCCGGGTACAGAAGAACGCGGAAACCCTACAGGAGTTCGAGATGGACATCGCACGCCTCGTAAGGCTCGCCTACCCAACAGCGCCGGCCGACTTTCTGGAGCAGATAGCGACGCAGACTTTCACCGACGGGCTACGGGACTCGGACACTCAACAGGCGCTGCGTCTCGCGCGCAATAAGATCCTGGCAGATGCGCTGAGCCACGCACTTGAGTTCCAGACGGCAAAACAGGCATCCAGAATGCACGCGCGGGTGCGTCAAGTGGACGTCGACGAACCAGTAAAAACCAACGAGACCAAGCCCCTGGCCGACGAATTGATGGAGGCGCTAAGCCGTTTCTTCAAGAATCGCAGTACCACCAACAAAAACGTAGCCGGAGGACATCCGGAGAGGCGGCCCGGAAGAGGACTACCGACCTGCTGGACCTGCCGTAAGAGAGGCCACCTGAGCAAGGACTGCGGTGATCACCGCCGCCAAGGGTTTCCGTCGGGACAGGCAGTCGTAGGGAAACCGCGCGGCCCAGGAAAGCAAGTTTCAGCCAGCCTAGGGGGGAAAAGCTTGGCTTGTGGCAGTCGTCAAGCCCCGGCAGCCCAAGTTCGTGTGACGCAGTTACGGAGGGATAATAGCAGCCTGATGGTCGACGGAGTCGTCAACGGAGAGAGCTGGCCCATGCTAATCGACACGGGAGCATCGAGGACCATCGTCAGCCCCACCGTGATCCCGAAGTGGAGAGTTCAACTCACACAAAGGAACCTCCAGCTAATAACTGCGACCGGAGAGACCACACCGGTACATGGCGAAGCATCACTGGAGTTCGTCATTGGTCGACGGGCGATAAAGCATCTAGTGCTTGTGGCCGACGTATCAAATGAAGTGATCATTGGACTGGACTTCCTGGACCAGAACAACATCATCTTGGATCTGAGTACCAACACTCTGCACTTCGGAGGTGAGGAACTTCTTTGCAACCTGCGCACGAGTCCATCACCGCACGACGAGTAAGGCTGAGAGAAGACGTCGTCGTTCCTGCCAGGACGGAGGTCAGCGCCGCCGTAATTGTCGACGGAACTGCTGAGGGAGTGGCGGCTGTCATCGAGCCAAAATATGAGGACATCCATACAAAAGGATTGCTAGTTGCCAAGACCCTCATCAACACGACGCCTCGGCCGTACGTCCGCCTGTCCAACCTGAACGACTACGATATTACGGTTCACCGGGACACCAACCTAGGAGTCTGCGAGCCCGTTACCTCGATTGCCCGCATCACAGAAACGACGGACGGACACCTGCAGACGGACAACCGATGAAGACGCGCCCTGCCAGAAGAACTACAGAAGCTGTACCAAGGATGCCAGGACCATTTAGACGAAGAGCAATCACGCCAACTTCAGGACCTGCTACGCGAATTCCAGGATGTCTTCTCCGTGGGGAGCAAAGACTTCGGCAGGACAAGCTTGGTCCAGCACAGAATCGACGTTGGGGACAGCGCACCGATTAGGGCCCCATTCCGACGTGTCCCGCTCGCCAAGCAAGCCGAAGTCGACCGGATGGTAGAAGAGATGAAGGAGCAAGGGGTGATCGAGCCATCACATAGTCCTTGGAGTTCTCCGGTCGTGCTTGTGAAGAAGAAGGACGGTTCCACCAGGTTCTGCGTGGACTACAGGCGGGTGAACGACGTCACGAAGAAGGACAGCTACCTTCTACCCCGGATCGACGACACGCTGGACACCATAACAGGGTCAAGATGGTTCTCCACCTTGGATTTGAAGAGTGGCTACTGGCAGGTGGAGGTCCACCCTAAGGACCGCGAGAAAACTGCGTTCTCTGTGGGCGGCGGGCTCTGGCAGTTCACCGTCATGCCATTCGGTCTGTGCAACGCCCCTGCGACCTTCGAAAGGCTAATGGAGTCCATTCTGAGGGGACTACACTGGAAGACCTGCCTGGTATACCTAGACGACGTCATCGTTCTGGGGAGGAGCTTCGAGGAGCACTACAGCAACCTGAAGGAGATCTTGTTGAAGCTACGGGCTGCCCAGCTGAAGTTGAGCCCCAAGAAGTGTCAGCTCTTCCAGAAGCGGGTCCAGTACCTTGGGCATATCGTCTCCGAGGAAGGGGTGCGCACCGACCCAGAGAAGACCGCAGCTGTGAGGGAGTGGCCAGTTCCGAAGGACAAGTCCCAACTACGAAGCTTCCTGGGTCTCTGCACTTATTACCGTCGCTTCGTGAGAGGATTCGCCGACATCGCCAAACCACTACATCGACTGACTGAGAAGGACCAACTCTTCACGTGGACAGCAGAATGCCACAGTGCCTTCGAACAACTCAAGCAGGCTCTGTGCACCGCGCCTATTCTGGCCTACCCCAGATCTGGAACAAGGTTCATCGTCGATACCGATGCCAGCGATTTTGGCATAGGGGGAATCCTGTCGCAAGTAGTGGATGGCGAGGAGAGAGTAGTGGCCTACTTCAGCAAGGCCTTGTCAAAGCCAGAAATGAACTACTGCGTCACCAGGAAGGAGCTGCTCGCCATCGTGAAGACCATTGAACACTTCCACAAGTACCTGTACGGGCAAGAATTTCTCATCAGGACCGACCATGCATCCCTGCGGTGGCTCCTGAACTTCAAGCAGCCCGAGGGTCAACTCGCACGGTGGTTAGAGAGGCTTCAACAGTACAACTTTGAGATTCAGCACAGGAAAGGCCAGCTGCATTCTAACGCCGACGCCCTGTCACGAAGGCCGTGCCCCGAAGACTGCACCTTCTGTGCCCGAAGGGAGGACAACACCGGGATACAGTGCCGAAGGACTACCGTGGAACTTCAAGGAAGCTGGAGCCGCGAATCTTTCACGCGGGCACAAGCAGAAGATGATGACCTGGGACTGATAGCCGAATGGAAGGGGGCCTGTGTCCCCAGACCCGGGTGGAACATTGTGAGTGACTGCAGCCCAAAGTTTAAGTCCTACTGGGCGCAGTGGGACTCGCTGATTGTCAGGGATGGCCTCATCTGCCGCGCCTGGGATAGCACCGACGGGAAGACATCTCGGGAACAAGTCGTCGTTCCAAAGGCTATGACGGAGGAAGTCCTGAAGGAAGTTCATGGAGGATCATCTGGTGGACACCTAGGGATAAAGAAGACTCTGGAGAAGCTGAGAGAGCGGTTCTACTGGATCGGATGCCGAACAGACGTGGAGAACCACTGCGCGAGGTACCACGATTGCGCAGCCAGCAAGGGCCCAGGACGAAGACGACGGGGTCCACTGAAGACCTACAACGTGGGCGGCCCCATGGAGAGAGTGGCCATCGATGTTGCTGGGCCATTCCCCTTAAGCGAGGCAGGGAACCGCTACATATTAGTCGTCAGCGACTACTTTACCAAATGGCCGGAGGCGTATGCGCTCCCTAACCAATAAGCCGCGACGATCGCAGAGACCCTGGTGAAGGAATTCGTCAGCCGGTACGGAGTACCTCTGGAGCTGCACTCCGACCAAGGGAGGAACTTCGAGTCGCAGGTGTTCCAGAACCTATGCCAGCTGCTGGGAATCCGGAAGACAAGGACAACGCCGCTACACCCTCAGTCCGACGGGATGGTAGAGCGATTCAATCGCACCATCGAGAACCATCTCCGAATAGTCGTCAGCGAGCACCAGAGGGATTGGGACAAACATCTTCCACTATTTCTCCTGGCCTACCGCGCCGCCGTGCATGAAGCCACCGGCTGCACACCAGCCCGGGCCATGTTTGGGAGGGAGCTCCGTCTACCTGTCGATCTTGCCTTCGGCCGACCTGGGAATGATCCGATCCCGGTAAGCCAGTATTGTCAAGAACTGGTCGACCAACTGGAGGACGTACACGCGTTCACGAGGAGGAAACTACGGATCGAGACCGACCGAATGAAGACCCGATACGACCAGCAGACGGATGCCGTCGGATTCCACGAGGACGACCTGGTCTGGCTCTTCAACCCATTACGGAAGAAAGGCCTGTCACCCAAACTGCAGAAGTCCTGGGAGGGCCCGTACCGAGTCGTGAAACGGATCAACGATGTCGTCTACAGGATCCAGCGGAGCCCGAGGGCGAAGATTAAGATCGTGCATCGAGATCGCCTGGCAGCCTACGGAGGGACACAGACGGGCCAATGATTGATCGGGACGATCAGCCTTTTTAGGAAGGGGGTGGTGTTACGGCTGTGAGTTTGTGTCATCACTCGCCGCATGAGTCACAACTGCCGCAGGGCTGGGCTGTGTCCTGCCTCCTGTATTGCGCGCGCCTTATGCAACAGGGCTACTAAGACAAAGGGATAGTCCAGAATATTCGTGACTGGACCAGCGAAGGAGACCTCGAGAAGCCGTGAACCCTGGATGGATCTAGAAGCATTTATTGAGTCACCGGCCTGCTATATAAGTGCGACCTGTCTAGCAGTTATTGTTGTTGTGTTTTACGAGCTAGTGTGAGCGATTATTCTGAGCGACAGAAGTGTGGTGACTTGCGAAACCTCTAGTGGAGCGGGGAAGTGAGACCCCTACAGAGGAACTGTGTTTTGAGCGAGTGTGCTTACTTAGTGCGAAGAGAAGTGATTGTGCTGCATTGTGAAACAGTGAGTGACAGAGCTAGTGCAGCTATTTCCATCCAGCGTACGGGGCCACCTCATTACGAGGGATTAACTGAGGTCTGTTGACAAGTGAAAGGGGAAGTATTCTGGACTTGAGGAAACTGGAGTAAGGTAATAATTGCTATTTGCTGTTGAGTAGTGTATATTTCTGGCCACAATAAAGTTAATTATTTCTTTAAAGCAGTAATTGGTGTTGTGCTTCCTACCCACCGTAATCCAGTTAACAAAGGTGCCACTAGGGGGTGGCACGTAACAATATAGATAGATTATACTGATTAGCGTATAATCTCTACTTAGTATAAAACAAAGTCCCCGATTCTTGGATGTCACACGGGTAATCTCGAGAACCACTGAATGGATTTTGATGTGGTTTTCACCATTCTGTAAAGGATATCTCGAGGAAGGTTTCTATAAAAAATCATTTATTTATGACCAAAGGAAGTCATGCACTAACGATTTCAGTGAAAAGGTCGATTAAAAAACTGGCGTCCGTGCGCTTTTTAAGCTTACGCTGGGCAAACCGTTAAAAATATCTAAATAAATTGAGTGTAAGAAGTGTTCAGCATGAAAAGTTCTACAAAAAGCCCGGGAGAGCATATATCTATCTTCAATATATCGCCTACTATAAGTGTTGTTACGTTTTCATTTATTCCAACAATCTCCATTCAGTTACTGAGGCGATAGTTTACGAGCTAGCTAGGGGCGAGTCTATCACCCCAGTTACAGCTTAGCTAGCGGACGAGCTTATTGCCCCAGATACAGCCAGCAGCAAACTGTCGAGTCGTGTTGAGTTAAAAACTTTAGAGAAGAGTGGTTGTGTTTGGAGTTTCCCTGGAAGTGCATCTCTGCTTTTCTTCATTTCGCCTGTGAACTTTTCGTTGCACAAAATTCACAGTCAAGTTAAGATTGGACGGAGGGGGGATTTGTGTTTCATGCACCTCACCATTCTTAAATTACGTCTGACAAGAATTTGTTGCAAATGCATCTCCATGATAATATATTAATAGTCCATTCAGTGATTTTAACCCATCATGCCGAGACGTAAACCGGATATAGGTCGTTGTTCATTGAAATTGGAATAAAAAAGAGCTTATCACGCAATGCATTCATAACTGTTCCCGGGCGGAGCCGGGTCGGGTTGTTAGTATATATATATATACGTATTAGTGTACTCCCTGATATTCATGGAATGGTAAGTCAGATATTACTAAATGGAAAATGCATCACATAGAGCTTTATACTGGTTTTCTGTTATACCATTGTGTTATGCAAAATTTTTTATGATGTGTGTAGAAAATCTTGATGACCGCATCGAGTGCAAGAATAAAATCACAAATGTTAATTTTGAGCAAAGAACATCACGACAACCTGGAAAAGAAGAGACAGCTGAACGGAAGAACGAGCATTCCGAGAGGATGAAGAGATTTTGGATAGAAAAGAGGGAAAACACCCGAATATGAAATCGTTAATTCAAGTTCAATCGCTCTCCTATAGGAGAACAATCAATATAATAATAATAATAATATTAATAAAAATAATAATTCGTTATGGATTATAGAAGAGGAATTGGGATTACGTTGCGTTGGACCGACTGAAAATTTGCCATATCAACTGTCAATAAGGCAACACTGAGGAATGTTTTCCAAGCTATCTATAAATTTCTGGAAGTAAAAATGTATCTCACAGTCGGGAAATTACTTATCTTATATTACTTGCGGTTGTAGAAGAGCGTGCGTATCTTCGTCACAGTAAGGAATCTCTCCTGCTCCCTTCTTACAAATGAATGTTGATGGTTGAACTTACCTGTAAAGGGAGACCTTTGAGTTAGAACCACACATAGCAAATGCAATAAACAAACAAGCACTGTAACTTAAACATCATTTTGAGTTGGAGCCCAGATTAATATTGGAATTCGTCTCTGCGTTAGCAGAACACACTATGTCATATTATTTCTCTTTTGCATTTCTTTCCTGAAGATGTATCGTTGTCTTACTCAAAGTGTGAGATATGTTGTAAATTTCTGATTGGGCGTAGGATATGAAAATAATGGCCACCTTCTGAGGTCTCGTATTGAAACTCCTTATTCAGAGGTCCTAATTTCAATTCACGGTTGGTAAATATATTTAATTCTGGTTTGAGAGTTGGAACTGTACATTGAACCTCCTGAGGTAGAACTGAGAAGTGGTAGGTTCGATTCCCACCTCAGCGGTCTTGGAAGTGGTTTTCCGTGGTCTCTTACTTCCAATCCAGGCATATTCCAGGATGCTTTCTAATAATAAGGCTACGGCCGTCTCCTTTAAAAGTCAAGCTTCAAAACAAAACCCACGCACAGCTACAGCTATCCCAATGGCACAGGTTATCAAAGAGATTCCACACATCTCAACTACACGGCGCTACAAGAACACGTCGTCGCAAAACCTCTAAATAAACCAACAACATGAACAACAGGAAATACATTATTGACAATAATTCTCCTTCTCCTTCTTCATTGATCGTACGGGCCTACTAAGGACCACGTCATTTCAATTGTCTTCCCTGTGCTTTGGTCTTTGCCCAGTGCTCCTTCATACGTTGCCGATGTTGCTCTTTTCTTTCTTCTGTCCACATCTTTCCCGCCTTCATCTTTGTTTTTTCTTTAAAACCGTGGTGGTCATTTAGTTTCTTCCTGAGGGAGTTTCGTTCTTAAATATCTTCACAGGTAATCTCCATCCCCTGAAGGTCACTTTCTATCTCTTTGAACCAGGCTGGCTTGGTCTTCTTATCTTTAAAATAGGTATAGATCCGGGTCGTTAATCGTGTGGGTTGTATTCTTAGCAAGTGGCCATAATTTACAATATTCTCCTTTTCCCCATAACTTCAGAGATATTATTTTATTATTTTTACTTCTTCTTGCTGTCGTTTCGGCCATTTATTCTGGAATTTATTCTTTTTCTATAGGTTATTCACGAGAATATTTATTACTAATATTACATTGATATACCCTGAATATTTTAATTTTAAAGGGTGATTTATGTATTTTATGGTTGTATTTAAGTAGTCTTGCCAGTTTTTTGTTTTGTCTTTTCTTGGAATCCATGATGTTCTTGGAGTTTCGATTTGAGTGGAACACGTTTCTGGATATCCTCCTGGGTTATTCACACTTCACGCAGGTCTTTTCCTACCTCGGTGAACCACGCCGCCTTGGTTTTCTTGTTAAGAAGAAAACTGAAGATCCTATTACTCAATCTTGTAGAACTCATACGAACAATATGGCCATTGAAAACTAGCCTTCTCTTGAATGGTGTCCGTGATCTTTTCTACAGGAGAGTAGAGTTCATGATTATTATTATTACTATTCTTTCTTCTTTCTTCGTTTTGCCCACTAGAGAGCGCGTTTGAACTTGTTGACTCGGGTTGATGGTGTTTTCCTCTTCCTCTTCTCCCAAAATCTCCTCATGAACTCACTATGCCCCTTCTTACGTACCTCCGTCCATTTTTTCCAGTAGTCTTTTTAGCTTTTTCGTCGAAAGAGTGATTTGTAAATAGAGTTCCAAAAGTCTTGTGATTTATGATGTTATCTCCTGTAATGTTCATTTATTTCAAATCCTGTTTGATTTCTTCTAACCAACTGATTATGACCTTCTTTGAATTAATTATATCAAGCAGTTTTTTTTGCATATCTGGTGTTGTCCATTCTGCAGATGTGTACATAAAATTTCAGTCGTTCTTATGCACGGTATCAGTGAACTTATTGATTAATGTGTACAAGTCTGTGGTTTTCCTTTTAATCCATATTATTATTATTAATATTATTATATTATTATTATTATTATTAATATTAAAAGTGAGCAATCTTTCTAGGTTTTCGCCGTGCCTTGTGTGGGGTTTCGCCTACGAACACCAAGCTGGCCAATTAGCGGGCTCTTGGTGCCCGTGCCCAGATTCCCATTATTATTATTATTATTATTATTATTATTATTATTATTATTATTATTATTATTATTATTATTATTTACCACATGCCTTACAGAAATATGGAAAGCCCAGTCAAAATGACAATCACCATAGACATTAATTGATGCCACATATACAACATCGTGTAGCCTGTGTTACTATGATAGCAGTACTAGTCCATAAAGCGCCTTTGTCTACAAAGCGACCGCAGCCCCGTTATTTGGCCAGCAGACTGCGGGGTGACGCGCGGTCAGCACGTCGGGTCCCTTCTTGTTGTTGGATTGATTGGAAAATAATGATCAATTAATATTCCTAATTGAGTCTGACCCATCCTGGTCACCTAGCCCCGTGTACTTGGCTGTGTGTAGAATTTGTCAGATAACGTATGCTGGTGCAATGGTTACTGGGCAAGATGGTCGCTACATACGACGACCTAACCTACAAGGTGTGATCAAAAGGTTTCAAAGAATTTACCCTTAGGCTACTCGTAGGGTGCCGGAGTGAGGTTTCTTTAGTCGGTTGGGCAGAGATGGTGGCGGCCACGTGTGTGGCTATGGAGGGGGTAGTTAGGGTAGAATTTTTATAAATCATTTTCCTCGGTTGCTTTATGCAAAATACAGGGATGGTGAATGCACGTCCTCCACCTCACATCACCTTGTCTAAACTGAAAGACATTCTCGATGCGCGACCATCATATTGAATGAGGAGCAGCAGGGGTAGAACAAACTAGCTGATGCAACAGGAAGCAAGGTGTAGAGTTACAGGAAGCAGAAGTGCGAAACATATAGCTTATGATTACGTTAATGACGTGTGGGTAGGAAGGGGTGGGAGTAAACACAATTATTACATAATCACTTAACAAACAACCAAAATCAACTCATAAAGGAGCTCAAAAATATTTGTGATAAAAAGTACAGTAGGACTTTTGTCAAATGTCCATACATTTCACCAGGAGTAGGAACAGAAAGCCACAAGAAACCACTTCTAAGATGGCTTAGATAGGAATGGAACCCACCTGTTTTCAATTCAGCCTCACGAGGATAAATGAAACCCACTCCACGCCTCAGTCCAGAATTAAATTTCTTGGCAGAGTTGGGAATCTTATCCAGACCACCGCAGTCCCAACCAAGAATGCTAGTCACTACGCCATGATGAGGACTCGGAAAATGAGGTTTTCAGTTCAAGATTTTCAGCCGTGCCATCTGTCTTTCAATGTTGCTTCACAATTCATCATTATCATGTGGAGATGTGAAGCAAGTCAAGAAAGTGCCCAGGTAGAATAATGATGATATTTTTCAGGATTCAGTAACGCTGTTAGAAATCGATCTATTCCACGCATGCCTGCGTCCGTGGTCATTGGTGCCCGGGGCCATGAAACTCCAATATTAATTACCGGTACTCTATATCATTTTTTGCTCGGAAAAGTTTAACCTTGATGACAAACAATGAAAACTGTGGAGTGCATGCTATTGAAATAATACTCAGTAGCGTGGCATGATGCCTCCGTGGCTTCGGCGGCAGCTCGCCAGCCTCTAACCACTGGGTCCGTGGTTCAAATCCCGGTCACTCCAAGTGAGATTTGTGCTGGACAAAGTGAAGGCAGAAAGGTTTTTCTCCGGATATTCTGGTTTCCCTGTCACAAATTTCATTTCAGCAACGCTCTCCACTTTCATTTCATCTGCCATTTATTTAATCATTGCCCCCAGGGGAGTGCGACAGGCTTCGGCAGCCGGCACAGTTCCTATCCTCGCTTCATTCATTCCATTCCCTGAACCGGTCGGTCGACTGGAAGCAGCCTGTGGATTTTCACTCAGTAGCGTGGCATAGCATGTTTAGTCACTCCCCACGTACGCAATAGGGAACTGCAGTTCAAAGGATCTGAGGTTCTAATCTCAGAGTACCCAAACCATGCATATTGAGGAGACTTCAAGGACTTTTTAGCAGCAACAACTGACGCTACATGGTACATAATAAACTTGAGTAATTGTATATAGGTTTATGTAGATAGTTGTACTTTAATAGCTGGAATTTTTATCGTATTTCATGTATGTGATAATTTAATGTTTTATTGTGCCATACGCTAAATAAATTAATACATTAATCCAAGAGTTAACAGCGACCATCCTGAATGAGGTTTCCTACGTGTTTTTCCAAACTCAATACTGTAAATGCAAATGTCGGGATTGTACCTTATATCAAGTCATGGAGCACGTATCCCATTCAAAACCCATAATAATCGTCTTAAAGGGTATTACAATCACCACAATATCACAGGTTATAAACAAGTTTCCCACACAAAATTAAACGTGGCTGAAGACCAAATTTCGTCGCTTAACTTGCAATACTTCGTATATGTTAATGCTCTCCCGTTGCATTATTTTCCCATGACTTATGGTGTCTCTAAAGACCGCAGTAGTTAAAATGGACGTAAAACAGTATTATTATTATTTTTACACCTTGTAACGCATCTCGAGCCGCATGTTCATAATGCAGTCTAGCCGACCAATTTTGGTTAGGCTCATTTTCGTGTGTGTAGGCCAAAGCGTAACAGCTGGCGAGGTGGTGTAACTGCGTCCAAGAGTCACTTTGACTGACAGCGCCAGGATAAGCGAGAATAAAATATTAAGCTAAAACAGAAATAAAGTTGTGGTGCTACAGAACCAAAACATAGCATCATGGCTATACTGGGTGTAACTAAATACGTGAGAAAGCTCCAGGGATTCGATAGAGGACCTGACAACAAGCAAAACATGTGCTGTAAACATATGGCGTATGTGTGTTCGTTGCCATGTTACAAGCATTGTTTGTGGTGTGGATAACACAGACCGTGGCACGATACTATTTGGTCATTTGTGGAGGGCACACAGGCACTTGTACGTTTCGTCGCTATGCAAGTCCAAACAAATGGATAGGCCGTCAGGGACCGACATCGTGGCCTGCCCGTTCTCCCGATCTCAACCCATTGGACTTCTACTTATGGGGTCATTTAAAGGCCATTGTATATGCCACACCAATGCATAACGTGGACATGCTGCGACAGCGGATAGAGCAAGGATGTCAGCAGATACGACAGACGCCGCGAATATGGGAGCGTGTGAGACAATCATTGATACGGCGCATTGACACCTACATTACAGTTCGTGGTAGGCACTTTGAGCACCTTCTGTAGAGAACTGAAGTAGTAACGTACACTTTATCAACACAAATGACCAACCTACATAGTGAAGCGGTCGGTGTTATGTACACCACAAACAATGTTTGAAAAACGGAATCTAAAGCAAACATAGCCTACCATATGTTTATGGGACATGTTTTGCTTGTTGTCAGGTCCTCTATCGAATTCCCGGAGCTTTCCCACATTTTTAGTTATACCCTGTATTATTGTGCAATCCTGTCAGCTCGGAGGTCCGAGACTAAATCCATCCCTGGGCGAAGTATTTTCCTTTAAGTCGCGCTCACAAGCTGGTCTTGAGCCACGTTCAGAGTTGGCAACATCGCCTCGCAAATCCAATTTGAATTCGCCCGCGAAGCGAACTGATTAGCTAACTTCAGCAGTTGATAAAATGACACTAGCGCGAGATATCGACTTATTCTTTTGACATTATTTATCAGTATGACTAATCCTCTAACGCTCACATACCAGGTTCATGTTGTTCCCATAGGGGCAGATGATCTCGTTGTTCCACCCCTTAAAACCACAACAAACAATCACGTTGTTTCCGTCCACCTGTATATAATAATTTTCAAATATTCATATACCATTTGTAGGGGGCCCTACACAGATTACGTAATAAAAGTGGAGTGGTTGAAGCTTAGGCTTACGTTAATGACGTGTGGGGAGGAGGGGGTGGGAAGTAAACAAAATGATTGCGTAATCACTTAACAAATAAAAATATCAACTCATAAAGAGGCTCAAAAATTATTTGTGATAAAACGTGCTGTAGGACTTTCGTCAATTGTCCATACATTTCTTGTGCTTTTAGGTAGATTTCATGAGAAAGCTACCTATTATTACAATGGGCAACTGATCATGTTGTGCTCCAGAAAGTTTCGACATATCTTTGCGTTTCACATCCCCCAGACACCTAAGCTACCTTCAGTTCTAAAGTTTATATACATGTATAATATGTATAATTTATATGTCACTTTCTTGTGGACATGATAACTGTTATTTTGCACCAAAACACTCAAATTTATACATAAAATATAACCATTCAAAATCTCGATCGAATTCGTTAATGGCAAAAATCAAACTGATGGAGTGGAAATGGGAGCCCTTTTTCGAAAAGGTGAAATATCGCTATCACTTCCTTAGCATGTGAAAAATCGAATTCACTCAAAGTTCTTACCATTCTTCGGATAAGGGTCAAAAATTATCTTAGTGAAGTTCATGATTGCAGCAACCATTGACCAAAGGGATAGGAAAATTTCAGTTCTGGGAGAAAGAACTCATATCTCCCTTAATAGGCACAACATCAGAATCGTTTTAAAAGGCCAATAATACTCTAACAATTACACAAAACATTTGTATGAAATTATTTTTGACATAACCCACCCTTACGCCAAGGGATGGGCAAAATGTTTTCGGATTTATTAGAATAAGGGGCTTCTGGTATGTTAAACATGTGGAACTTTTCTAAGTACAGTATACAACAATTGGCAAATTTAGCGAATTCGAAATATTTTTATTTGCCCGTCGAAATCTACGTCCGCCTTCCGGTGTGCCGAGAGGGTTTTATTTTTATACCACAAAGCACCTTAGGAAAATGTAATGTTATATCTTTTACAGTAGGCTAATTGATGTCCCGGATCTCTGATATTGTTTTTTCATGTATTTATACGGTTTAATTGTGACGAAATAAGAAACATTAGATGTTGTCTTGTGAATACGTCATACATGTGGGGCGGTTAAAATCGACCAAAAGGTGATTACGTAATATATAGACGACCCCAAAGTGCATTAGTATATTTCACTCCATATTCTGAAGTCATCTCATCACCTCTTACTTACCCGCAGAAAACTTATATCCATCTACATAATAAATCGTTGGAATATATCTGTAATTGACAGAAGATGACTTAGTGTGAAGATTGGGGGTGAGGGTTACAATAGTTTAAGAATATGATAGACGATCTCAGAGTTTCTTTATAAAACAAAAACAAATTCTCAGACTCTATACAAAAGCTGCGTTCCATTGTTCACGATATCCGTTAGAAAGGGAGTCAGCCGTCTTATCTGAAAGACATTTATATACGCCAGAGCAGTTAAACCTTACCCTCCAGTATTTCATTCTTCTCCATACATGCCTACCTACCAGACATCTCTATCACCGCGAGCCGGGAGATAGTTTCAGCCCCACTGAGTCTTTATAACCGGCTCAGTCTGTGTCCCCTTTCACGGAGAAGAAAAGAAGCAAACATCACTGTCTTTGTTGAACTCCTCGGTTCGATACCCTGACCTAAGGCGGGGATGGTTACGGTAGGGTGAGACTATTCATCATCTTTTACGTCTCGTCTTTCAGCACAAGTGTCGCAAGAAGATGCCGCGTCAAGCGTCACACTTGACGGAACATCTCGGCGACGCGACGGGATGCGATGCAACGTTTACATTTCATCAGAGTTCCATCAGCGCTAGAAGGGAATCCAATCAGAGGCGAGAGACGTGCTATTCTCTGCGTAATAGCGAGCGTATTGCTGTAATGAACCATGCAACTGTAATGCTATTTACTTGATGACAGGGAAGTGTTGGCCTATTGAGGGATGATACCACAAGATAGTACAGGATCGATAACAAAATCGGCTCTTGGCTATTGAAGTGGCACCAAAATGACGATACTGGAGTAAATTGCGAAGCGGAATTGTTGTTGAGTCTTCAAAACAAAATACCAGAAAATGTTTTTAGCCTATTTTCATTTATGAAAAAAATGGGCTTATGAGATCACCTTTAGTAGCCTCCGTGGCTTAGGTGGCAGCACGCCGGCCTCTCACCGCTGGGTCCGTGGTTCAAATCCCGGTCACTCCATGTGAGATTTGTGCTGGACAAAGCGGAGGCAGACAGGTGTTTCTCCGGGTACCCCGGGTTTCCCTGTCACAAATTTCATTCTAGCAACACTCTCCACTATCATTTCATTTCATCTGTCATTCATTTGATCATTGCCCCAGGGGAGTGCGACAGGCTTCGGCAGCCGGCACAGTTAATATCCTCGCCGCAAGATGGGGGCTTCATTCATTCCATTCCCTGACCCGGTCGGTCGACTGGAAGCAGGCTGTGGATTTTCATTGAATCACTACTAGTGAGAATGACTGTTGAAGTTTGGACGCTCTGTAAGTGTCGCAACCCCACCTCCAATGTGGGTTGAGTGCCAATGAGGTAACTAACTATTTAATTGGGCGAGCGCATCGTACGTATCATCTTGCTGATGTTGAAACTCAAATCTCTGCAGAGCCAAAATCTAAAACGATGATGCCTTTCTACTTTTACGCGGGGTGAACGACACCACGAGATCACACAAAGGAAAGAAGATAAATGAAGAGGAGAGAATTAATGTAGAAGTTAATTTAGTTTTTCTGTGCTATTCTTATGTCTTTTCACACCTCATTCAAAGTGCCTTTGTACCGTCCCAACCCAAGAGTTCCACAACACAAACGCTAGATCCTTTAATAAATGTCGCGGATGAAAGGAGGTCATCAGAGATTAAGAGTCCTCGCTAATTTAAAGGAACTGTACCTAGCCTGTCCATGCATTGCATTGTGCACAGCTGATCGCACGCATGTGTTTCCTGGGCAAGGGGTAATTAGTTCAGACTGTCTAATGTGTCCATTGTTTTATAACTTAATTGAGAGAGCAGTGCCAAGGTTCTCAGCACACTGGACCACCACAGTAGCCGACACCTGCCTACGGACAGACAAGCTGAGTTGTGTCCTTGTCTTCCACGAAGTTGTTTGTTTTGCTATTCATTAGTTTTAGGGGCTTGTGACATATTTGGTCATCAGCCCCATGTACTTAGGTGTTTATTCAATTCTTCCTGATAACCTGTGCTGTTGTGGTCACTGCCAGTCCCGATTAGAGGTTACTTAGTTATTGTTGTTCTAAGGGGCGGAAGTAGTAGGTCATCTGCCCCTCTTATTACAGATTAAAATATACAAATTTGGAATGGAATTTAGAATTTAGAGGTGGACACCTAAATTCGGAAAGACCGAAACTTAATAAAACAAAAATTAAATAAAACTAATAATTATTATGTTGTTGTTTGGGTCTTCAAGTGTTTTGACTGGTTTGATGCGGCTCTCCACGCCTTCCTGTCCTAAGCTAAACGTTTCATCTCTACATAGCTACCACACCCTACATCCGAGGCAATCTGTTTAATATATTCTAACCTTGGTCTACCCCTACAGTTCTTGTCCTGCATCCTTCCTTCCATTACTAAACTTGCTATTCCTGGGTGTCTTAATATGTGTCCTACCAACCTATCTCTTCTCTTCATTAGCAGTCGTCAGAAACATCTTTCCTCTGCCACTCGTCATAAAACCCCTTCGTTTGTAACCCGATCTACCCATCTGATCTTCGTCATTCTCCTGTAACACCACATTTCAGACGCTTCAATTCTCCTCTTTTCTGCTGCACCAATAGTCCATGTTTCACTTCCATCGAGTGCCACGCTCCAGACAAAGGCTTTCAATTATAACGATATTTACGGAATAAACTAAGAATTCAGAATTCAAAAAACAACAAGTTTTTGAGTCAAAGTATACTGGAAAGTTCAGATTGCTGGCCCTAACCCACTCTCACTTATAAAGCGGATGACGAGATCAGCGTCATCCCGGATATCTTGAAAGGCCCGGGCCCACTAAAGAACGTGCAGTCGTTTACTTAAGCGATGTTTATTGTCTTGTAATTGAATTAGCTGGGAGCCTACGGGCGTTCAATTAAAATACCCTACTATGGCCATTGACAATTCATATATCTATGGAAGGAGGTATATAGGGCTTAAGTCAAAAATCTCAACTTTTCAGGAGAAGCAAAACAAACTTCACAACAAGCTGCTAATTCCTGATAATTGACTTGTCCCATAATATGCCATTGATATTTCATGTTATTCTTCTACAATTTGATATCGTCAGGTTGAGGTGGAATTGCAGAATCGATGACAACGTAGGTTTTTTAATCATGTCGTACGTAAGACCTTTGTACCGTTTGATTAGTGACTTAAGCCTTTTACATTAGGTTCTAAAAGGCCGTCTTCTAATATGATTGACTTAGAACTCATTTCTCTGAGAAGAACAGTGTTAAAAACTAAAAATCGATCTTTTTGACTGAAGCCCTTTATAGAGCCTACCGCCCTCCAAAGATATAATAATTGTCTTGTGAGACAAAATATAAATGTAAAATATAAATCCCTGAAAAATATTGAAGTTCCACACATCTTAACTTGAAGACGATTGAATACTTTTTATATTCATTGATAAGCTAAAATTGTCTTTAAAAATATAAAATAATTGAAAAACGGTTCAAATTTTTATGAAGACATTTGAAACTTCTAAACATTATCTTCCATCAACAATTACCTATTCCAGAATGGTTTTCATCTTGTGTCCTTGAGATCAGTGGCCTGTAGGAGGGACAACTCTCCAAATTTGTAAGTGATGTTGTAATCAAAACATTATGAAATCTTACCGAAAATATAGAGCAAGAATTCAAAATATTTGAGGTGGACAATTTGGTCAATACAGCACCGTTAAGACGAAAATGATCGACTAGTTTCTAATGTAGAAAATTTCACACAAATTTAGGGTCTTAAAAAAGTACCTTGAATTAAGAGGGATACATCGAGATAAGCAATATCGGTGGAGGAAGGAGAGGGAAAGGGCTGGAAATATTAGCCCCAGGGCGCAATTTCACTATCCACGGCCTTGGTCACTGTAGTAGTGAGTGTGGCTGTAATTATATTGGGTGGGGGTGAGATAGGTGACCCATAACTTAAAATAAGGTTCAATCCTGGCATTTGCCTGGAAGAAGTGTGCTAATATCCAGGCAAAATGCATAATCAGGATAGCCAGTGTTACCGCTGGGATTCAAACCAGCGATCTCCGGATTTGGTGCAGTTCCCCAACTTAGTCGTGGTGAGGGATTTAATACGCATGGTTACGCCGCAGAGGTCAAAAAACAAACATTTATATGGTGATAGAAGGCTGTAATTATTAAGCTCACTGGTTTAACCATAGGATCAACTCGACCCACTTGTAGTGTAGCATCTAGCATTATTGGCTGTCACCCCAGGGGTTCAGATTCGATTCCCAGTTCTGGCAAGAAATTTGATTCTGCTTTGAGGCTAGATCGGGATAAAATCAGCCTCGTGAGGCAAACAGCCGCCACCGCCTCCTTCCCAATCCCCATCGGAATTACAAATACACACACTAACACATGCTATCAGACAAAATTACACCTACCCTAGTTGTTGTTGTTGGTGATGTTTCATTTAAGGGACTTGTGGACGTTTAGCCCCATGTACTTGGGTGTGTGTGGGTATATATGATAACCTGTCTCATTGCGATGGCTGTGGTAGTGCTTGTACTTGTCATTAAGACCAGGGTCTGGAAGGAGGCGGCCGTGACCTTACGAACCATTCTGAAATTTGTCTGGAGTTAAATTGAGAAAACCATTTCTAGGACAACTTAAATGGGAATCAAACCATCTCTTTTCAGTTTTGCCACACGAGCCTGAGTGCATCCTATTACAACACCCAGACCTGAAATAAATTCCATGCCAGAGCCGGCAATCGAACACAGGACTCTTTGTATCTGAAGTCTCAGTACATACCCCGAGACCACAGAAGGCAGCTGTAATTAATATGTATTTAACCATAATATAGAGACGTATAATTGATTTCAATTGTTATCAAAGATCAAGATGCCACCCATGCCGTTTCCTTTTTCACGAAGAGTCATGCTACCTCTTCAGGTAGCGTTCTATCAATAAATGTCAGTCTACGTTTCACCTCGAAAGGTTCGGCGCAGTCTCGCTGCGAAGACAATTTCAATAATGGGAACTACCGTTCAGATAACTGCATGGAACTAGCTTTTAGAAGTCTTGTAAGTACCAAGAATCCCCTTTGCACCACCCGAAACAGCCCTCTTTCCAGGAAATATAACTAACCTGAATTTCCCGATCTTCTTCAAAACTTTACATACACGTGTGTCAGATCGTAGGTCTGTGAGGGTATTTGATCGCTTGAGTTACTTGAGCCATACCCAAGGAGACTTAAGTTGTGCTTTCAGGTTCAGATGGATATGTTCCCAATAAATGGCAGTACCACAATTTTGAAACACCCAGTACGTTCGTAACAAAACTCAGCATAATGAACAGCTAATATTATTTAAATCTTCTGGTTTATAATTCGTTAGCGACGTTAGGCACAAACACCGGTCCCGTAAGAAGGAACGTCCTTACCTTACTACAAAATGATACGTAATCGCTGAAATCTGACATAATGAACCGTCGCTATATATAAAAATGAGCTTGAAAGTATTTTTAGACTTGACACGTGATATTACATTCTGCTCCCTATTTGTTCTCTCCGGTTCTCATGGCCACTTCTCTGATGATTGAATAATTCTCGTAGGCCTACTTACTATTTTTGTTTTGTTGAAAACTACAGACTATTTCTACTAATATGAAAGTCTTAAAGATTAACTTGGAGCAGAAATTGAACAGTTTCTTGTGAACATCGAAAATTAAACACTACAAGTTTATGTTAAAGTAACGGCGTCCAGCTTTTGCATGCTCGGCGTGCTAACTACGCTTCACCGCTGGGGGACTCGACCTCTCTGAGATAGCTCTTCGCCGTGTCTGACCGAGTGAAGTTGGGATCACTAGCGCATCGAGTGCAATGAAAACAAACTGTTCATCCAATACGTTGGGTGTCTGTCATATCTACACTGTCTTTCGCGCGTTTCTCTGCTTAATATGAAAACAGTCGAGGTATCATGGAACTTATTTCAGGTATTGCAATTTCGTTCATATTTTCTTTCCTAGTTATCGTTTTGTTTCAATTTGTTTTCAGATTTGCAATATACTAAATACAGTTTGACTCTCGACCGATCAACCACAACACAGCAAAGGCAGTACGAGAGGGAGTGAGACGTGAAAGCGAGCGAGAGAGACAGATATTCATCTTCCTCCACTATCACTGCAAGGCCGTACTCGCCAGAAGCACGCTGGCGCTGGCGTGCAGCCGGCGAGGCAGTGTGCTCGGCGTGCTGTATGGACACCTTTATGTCAAAGGGTTGAAATAAGATCGACAAGCTAGGATATCAGACCGAGTTCTCTCATTGTTGAATATAGCAGGGCAGTCCAATATAAATACTACGGTAGCAGTCATAACTACCGTTACTAAAGCCAGTCGTAGGGAGGTGTTGTACGAGAGAAAGAGAGAGCTGACGTAGCTGGCGAGCTGTACTCACTGTAACGGACGTCGGGCTGAACGCTGATTGATGATTCTTGTTCACTAGGGCAATGTTTTTAAAACAATATTTATTGATAACTTTAGAGGTAACCGTACTAATCGCACAGATTGCCTTAAACTGTAAGAAAGTAAACTGGAGGTAAAATAAGTTCGCCCGGGGGTTCATTTCTAATCTCTTGTATTAAGGTACATTGGTTCGAGTTTGCCAGTGTTTGGACACAATTAATATCTCTATGTTTTGGGGTGATTGTGTTTGATGAATGATTTCTCAAAAGATCTTCGGTGACTAGTCTGACAAACAGAATCTTGTCCTTCTTTTGTTGAAATTCATTAAAGAAAGTACTGTTGATTTTCCCAGACATAGTGATATGTCTCGATGTCGGTTAGAGGTGAAACCGTATCGGACATTCAACCCCATTTCAACAGGGTCAGCAACAACCTCGCTTCCTCACCATTAAAAGCTGCGGTATCAGGTCAAAAGAAGTCAGTCAGGCACTGCATCGGCGGAAGCCAGACAATCACAGAGGTCGATTGTCTGCCGATCGGGAGATCGGGCAAGTTGGGTCATCGGATGCTCGTTGACCAAGGGGCACAAAGCTGAGTCGGTACCTGAGAGCACCATTGCTGGCAAAATTGAGGGAACAGGTGAGAACCATTTTTAACCTATTTTCCTTTTATGAAAAAAAATAGGTTTAGGAGATCACCCCCCACCTCTGCCCTAATAAATTCTAAACTGCTAGAGCGATTTCAATGAAACTCGGTAAGGTCATAGCAACATTTAACCGTCCACGACCTTGCCCTTCCAATTTTATTACGTCTCACCAATCCAACATGGCGGCTGTGCGAAATATTTCACCACCATTCAATATCTCCAAAACTAATACCGATATCACCCTGAACGTTTGTGCGGTCATAAAGTGCACTACTAGAAGTTCACCTATAAGACTTTCAAAAACCTGGTAACTACAAAACCAACATTGCGGCCAAGCGAAGTTGAGACATTTAAATAGACTTTTCTCGCGATTTAACCATCCAAACTAATTGAAACTTAGTACAGAAAATGTTCATACACATTGTAATGCACTGGCGTCTAATTTAGTTCAATTGCTTACATAACCTCAAAATGGCAGCTGTGCGAAATATTTCACTGGCATTCTATATCATACGGTGATAAAGGGCACTGCTACAAGGTTATGTATGTAACTTTCAAAAACTTTCGCGGCCAAGCGAATTTGAAACATTTTAATAGACTCTTCTCGCGATTTAACCATCTGAGCGCAGTGAAATGTGGTGGAATAAATGATTATACATATTGTAATGCACTGGCATTTAATTTAGTTGAATTGGTTACATAACCTCAAGATGGCGTCAGTGCGAAATTTTAAAAGTAAGTTTGTATTTCTTTTGTCGTAATCATGCGATCGAAGTGAAAGTTTGAATAATGAACCTACGCAATAATTTTCCTTTAATAGTACATGATTATATAGCCTATACATATCTCAATCCAAAATGGAGACCATCCGAAATATTTAGACGGTTCTCAACATCTACGAATGTTTCACAGCAATCAAACTGAAGCTTTTTATGTTTCTTAGAGGCTATGAACTAAGTTCACCTACGGGACTTTCAGTAATCTGTGAGCACAAATCCAACATGGCGGTGACGCGAAGTATAAATAATTAAATGGACGTTTCTCGCCATTTAACCATTCGAGTGCAGTGAAACGTTGTACGTTAAATGCTTATACAAATATTAATCCACTGGCATCTATTTTATTTCAATTGTTTTCATAACCACAATATGGCAGCTGTGCGAAGTTTTTAAAATCAGGTTTTTACTTCTTGTTTGAAGCCTCCGTGGCTTAGGTGGCAGCACGCCGGCCTCTCACCGCTGGGTCCGTAGTTGAAATCCCAGTCACTCCATGTGAGATTTGTGCTGGACAAAACGGAGGCAGACAGGTTTTTCTCTGGGTACTCCGGTTTTCCCTGTCATAATGTCATTCCAGCAACACTCTCCACTATCATTTCATTTCATATGTAATTCATTTAATCATTGCCCCAGGTGAGTGCGACAGGTCTCGGCAGCCGGCACAGTTCATATCCTCGCCGCTAGATGGGGGCTTCATTCATTCCATTCCCTGACCCGGTCGGTCGACTGGAAGCAAGCTGTGGATTTTCATTCATTTCGTTTTTACTTCTTGTGTCCTAATCATGCGATTGAAGTTTGAATACCAGACGTACACAATAATCTTCAAATAGTACATAAATACAAATCCAACATGGCCACCATCTGAAATATTTAGACGGTTCTCAATATCTACGAATCTATTACAACAATCAAACTGAAATTTTGTATGTAGATAGAGGCAATTAACATTAGTAGGATATATGAAAATACAGTAGGCTGTATAGTTCTTCACGGAATTACTTGTTACGATTTACTTCAAGATAAAATTTTTAACCATTCAATCCTTGTATCCATGGTGGTAGGTCCTTTATTTTCATAGCGAATAAACTGGGTGTTAATCTTTCCAAATATCTCATTAGGGTGTACTCCCTGAATCCTGGATTCACGACCCACTCCCAGAACCCCTGATCGGCTTATGGCGTAAGTCCGTGCCATCAGGTGGGGATATAACAGTAGGAACTACCGAACGGTGCACTGGATCACAGGATTAGCCAATAAAAACGACTAAATGCTGTTGATTCAAGCTCATAAAAAATACAACAATGTCACCATTGTAATGGTAGGCTAATATCTGTATTTAAGTGTGTTGTCAAACTGAAGTTTAACCTGTTTCTGTTCCAATTTACTTGGTGCCTTGTCAAGAGATGTTGACAATATTTCCACCTCTTCTTTAAATCTATCGTTAAAAGTAATCGTGCAGCTTTACAATGACAACAAAATAATCGTTTATTAGCGGCTTCGGTGGCGTAGTCGGTAGCATGCTGAATTGGTATGCCCAAGATCACGGGGTCAAACCCGGCCGAAGTCGTTGGTTCTTTTAAGAGCGTTAAATCGTTCAGTATGCCTTTCTTCGGAGGGGAAGTAGTTTTATGGCATGAAACTGAACCTACCACTACAATTGGTAGCGTGTAGCTAATTTGTAGGTTATTTGGTTAGAAACGCTCTATCATGTTCGAACGTTCGCCGCTGGCTCTCAGTGACGTCTGGTAGCCAAAGTTGGAACTACTTGAAATTGAACTTGCCCAGTTTCATCTGCATTCATTTCATCTCACCAAATGCGACGGTACTTATAGCTCACCCCATGGGTGTCTACATAGAAGCAGCTACAAACTCTGGCGAGCCGAACATGTCCTCGGACACTCCCGGCAGTAAAAGCCATACGCTAAATATAGAAATAAATAGTCTATTTTACAATTTGACGAGAATTCAGAGAAAGTAAGTTAACAAGCGAGATTTACAGGCACTGATGTTTGAACTTCCGATTTGCATTTTCAAAGTTTCAACTCTATCCCACATGGTACTACTCAACATATCCTTACCCTGTAAATTTAAATTGAGTTATTTAAAAGAGACTTCATGTGAGTCAAAGGAAAAACAGGTCTGCTTACACTGATCGTTGGACAGAATTGGTTTCAGAGAACCTTTCATTTCCATATAAACAGTTATACTACGTATATCTCCTCGACGATAGCAAAGAATCTAAGTGAAACTCCTTCAGGATTTGACGACCTTATTTGGCAAAAAACAAATTTCAGAACACACCGTCTAAGTTAGTTAACTCCAGATGACATTTAATCTGAATACCTTCTAGGGATTCTTGAAGATTGTGAATGGCGGATTATTATTCATGAATTATTATTATTATTCATGAATTATTATTATTATTATTATTATTATTATTATTATTTAGGCGATTTTGGAGCACTCTACTTGGTCTGTCTCCTTCGCATATGTACTGTGGAGACGGGGTTGGGTTTGCCATTGACAGAGCCAAAGCCACTGAGTAGCGATTTGGAGTGAAACAGCTCGAAAAGTACATAAAAAAGAGGAGCACAGTGAAATGGATGTTAATAATTCCGTTTTAACCCTCCGGTGGTCGTGCTTGAATATGTAACGTCAGTAGTCGCGTCGATTTCAATCGTAGGCCAATTTTTATTGGGTATTTCATTAGTTATTTTTGTTTTTAAGGTTTGATGTTCGATTTTATAAGAAGGATGGAGTGTGATTGATAAATATACTAATCATAGACAAATACATGAATTACCAAATATTTTCACACATCATGAAAAGTTTCTTTAATTTTGAACTTTTAGAAGAAATTTGGTAATATTTCCCGTATCGAGTAAAACATGAAATCTTTGTGAACAGATGAGAATTTGTTTACAATTAAGTGTTCAAAATGTATTCAGTTTCACAATTCTATACAATACTATACCTATACAAGCAAACCAACGCCGTTCAAGTGTAGTTCCGTAAATAGTCGCGTGGAGTACAGTTGTAATCCAAGTTAACGCTTTGGTATGCCACTGATACGCTAGTGGTTAGTGATGCAATATTTCACGGTGATATTACTAGGAAGACCTTCTAGGACAGGTACTGAAGGGTATGTACCGAAATCTAGTGTATTATGATCGCACATGTAAAACAAATGAACCTGGATTACAGTAGTAATCCATGCGACCAACGGAGTGTTAAGACAAACTTTGAGTCTTGCAGTATCACCTCTCTTATGGCTACGTGGTTTTAGCCATTACGTCAAGTTGATATAGAACTTCAATTATAGTGGAATCTGTTCATGTAGGCTATATGCCGCAATGCAGAGCTTCGGGCATTTGTGTCCTAACGATGCTCTCATCTTCAATTCTTACACCTCGAAGTAATTGCTGCCTTGTCGTGTCAACTCTTGGACCTTATACTGAAGGTATGTCAAGTGACTACTATCCGAAATGCAGTGTATAGCAGTAATGCTGTGGTCAGGATTATGTCTCGGCACGGCGATTAATTACTGTGTAATGTACACGCATATATCATCACAGGTATACAGTTAGTGGGAGAGACTAATAATCTCTGGAGCGTACTAACCGGAGATCATTACTTCACTAACTAATGAATTCGATTCGGTTAGGTCAAAGAGACAGTTTTGACTTAGTACGTACCAATCCTTAACAACTATTATTGGGATAAAACCTGTATCGTTTCAAATGAGAACTGGATCATGTATTCAAACAAAACGTGGACATCCACGCAAAACCTGTACATCATTGTTCTTAAATAGTGATTACTGAGGGGCGGAACTTTGAAAACCTGACGTTACTTAACCTGAAATTTGAAAAATAAATGCGAATAAAGGGTCCTTGGTCACATTTACAGCTATTTAAATTTGCCTATAAATGCATATTTTGGCATATTTTATGGTTTTCATCATATTTCGCTCATTGTCATATTTGATAATTATATATTGAACACTTTTGTTTATAACTTGACAAGCTGCATGTCAACTGGGAGGAGTTTTATAAACGGGACTTGTAAATGGTACAATAGATTTATTATTCTCGGTATTCCCGGAACATGCAGATACTAGGTTTAGAAGAACTGATTCCGAGAAAAAGCATCTGCGCGGATGTCTCAATCTGTAAGATTCCCCGCAACAGATAAATGTACCTCACAGAAATTAGTAAACTAATAAGAACTGTACTTGTTTCACACCCCCTTCATCTTTCAAAACCAGCGTATTTGAACAGAATGGTCACACTTGTAGTACTGCAGTGAAGTTCATCATACCTAAAGTGAATTGCGACTACTGGTAGGCAGTGTCTTCTAACTTATGCAAAAAAAAATACCCAAAAAGCATGCTAATACTTCTTATTATCCAATTTTCATTTACGAAAAAATAGGCGTATGAGATTTTTAAAAAATCCGTTTGTGTGTGTGTGTGTGTGTGTGTGTGCGTGCGTGTGTGCGTATGTGTGTGTGTGATCACTAATAAAATCTAAACGGCTGGAGCGATTTGAATGAAACTCGGTAAGGACAAAGAACTATTTTATCCGACCTCGACCGTATCCTTCTAATTTTTATAAGTTTCACCAATCCAACATGGCGGCCGTGCGAAATATTTGACACGCATTTTATATCTCCGAAACTATTACTGATATCACCCTAAAATTTTGTACGGTGATAGACAATATCATCTAAGTTGGAACGACGCGGTCTATAGATGCAAAGTGAATGAATGATAACAGTAATAATGTTACTGGGTTTACGACTATTTAAACTAGTGTGGCTTTCTGAGACGCTGCGGTAAGGGAAATTTGCCCCGAAGGGGATCTTAAACGTGCCAATAAAACTGTACAGACACAGAAACCTCGCATTTGCGCACCCTCAAATGTCAACTGGCGTCAGGATTCGATCCTGCAACCTTGGATACAGCAGGTGTGAATGTTACCTCTGTGCCACGCAGCCAACGTCGGACGAACTCTACACACACACACACGCCCAAGTAAACGGGGATGAAATCACCACGATGTCGAAGCCTCTAAGTGAAAACGACAACAAAGATTTAAATTAAGTGTGGAAGAAACAGAAATAAACGACACTCAAGATGACCATTGACTGAGGTGGGATTCGAACCAAGGGCATTAAAACTTACAGCCAGTGGTTTAACTAAGGTTTGATTCTGGATGAGGATGATCTGAGTTAAACTTACATTGGGAGAGTGGTGAGGTTTCGGACATGCCGTATTGAAAACCAAAGAGAGCGAATATACGATGCCAATGTTTCCAAACCTCGTATGCTTTTTCCGTGCTCGATTTCATTAGCGTTTGATATGCTGAATTTTCACTTATTAATGTGCAAATGTTCGAAGATTAACAATTTTGTTGATATTAAATTATTATATTTGAATTGCAGCCAATGGACATGGCAGGGTATTTTAATTAAACGCCCGTAAGCTCCCCATCATGTTCAATACACGGCCGACTGAATACGAGCTGCGCTCTATACCGGCCTTGACATTCCCAGTCAGAACCCATGTGAAAATGAAAATCCACAGCCTGCTTCCAGTCTCCGACCGGGTCAGGAATGGAATGAATGAAGCCCCCATCTAGCGGCGAGGATATGGACTGTGCCGGCTGCCGAGGCCTGACGCACTCCTCTGGGGCAATGATTAAATGAATGACAGATGAAATGAAATGATAGTGGAGAGTGTTGCTGGAATGAAATTTTGACAGGGAAAACCGGAGTACCCGGAGAAAAACCTGTCTGCCTCCGTTTTGTCCAGCACAGATCTCACATGGAGTGACCGGGACTTGAACCACGGACCCAGCGGTGAGAGGCCGGCGTGCTGCCGCCTAAGCCACGGAGGCTTATCAGAACCCATGTATAACATGTAATTGGAAAGTTTCTACTCGTTGCCGGTAGAGCGCACTCCCCTCCCATTATAGGCGCGATAAGGAATCTGCTGTACAGTACGTATATTAAATGTGTAATCTCAAGAACCACTGGATAGATATTGATGCTGGTTTCACCATTCTGTAAAGGTGATCTCGAGGAAGATTTGTGTAGAAAATAATTTATTTATGACCAAAGGGAGCCAAGCAGTAACGATTTCAGTGAAAAGGTCGAAAAAATAGCCTGGCGTCCGTGCGCTTTTTAAGCTTACGCTGGGCGAACCGTTAAAAATATCACTATATTATGAGTGTAAGAAATTTTCAGCGTGAGAAATTCTACAAAAAAAGTCCACGAGAACATATCTCTATCTTCGATACATCGCCCACTATAAGTGTTTTTAGTTTAGACGGGAGGGGCATTTGGCTTGCACCTCGCCATTCTTAAATTACGTCTGACAGGAATTCCTTGCACATTCATAACTGTTCCCGGGCGAAGCCGGGGCGGGATGCTAGTGACACTATATAATTATTATCATTATAATTTCCGCATTATCAAAATTAAAATTATATCACAAAATAAAATAGCGTGCTAATAAATCTAAGAGAAATTAGGCATACCTTGCACCTTCTTCGGGTACAAGGCCACTACTCCAGCACCGTCTCATTAAAAGGAATGAGAGGATCAAAATTACAGCCGGGAACAAGTAGCAGCTAATCGTGTGTTGTGTTTTGTGCTAAGAGATCTTTCGACAAATTATCAGATACCGTGTGCCTTCTTTTTCACGAAGCAGCTGTCAGGTCGGGACTTACATAAACTCTTGCTGGACGTTATTCTCGAGGTTGAACAATGCGGTTTCATAATTATAATAACTGTCTCTGATAATCACAAAACTAACACTACAATGATGAGGCATTTAGGGGGAGGGAATTTGCAACCAATGGTCAATCACCCATACGACGAGTCTAGGAATGTATTCCCTAGTTTTGATCATTGTCACATTCTAAAAAAAAAACATTAGAACGCAGTTTCTGTAACGAGAGATGACTGATGGTACTGGAATAATTTCAGGGAAATACTTGTCATTACTATACACAATGCAAAAGGGTGAGATCGTCAAACCGGTCAGACACCTCACTAAAAAACACATCGAACCCACTAAATTTGAAAAAATGAATGTTCGGCGTGCCAAGGAAGTGTTCTCGTCAGAAGTTATTGGTGCCATTAGTACACTGAAAGAAAATATAGGCATGCACCCGGAAGCGTACACATTCATGGACGCAGAAGCAACCATTTTTTTTGAAAAACGTTAATAAATGGTTCGCTATGCATGACGTAAGCATCACATATCATCATATTCAGTCTAGAAATCCAGATAAAGGGCATTTTTTCTCATTAAATGTCAGTCGCCTAAACTGGCTAGAGGAATATTTTCTTTCTTACCTTGAAACTTTGAAAGCTGCTAGTAACGCTGCTAGAAAGGACTTCCTGAGTTCTGAGACTTACGAAGCTACCTATACAATTAATCACGGATTCAGCTGTCCAGTGCATAAGGTATCTTCTAAAAATGGGTAGAGGAAAGTCGCCAAATATGGGGAGTTTTTTTTATAGGGCTCACATTAGACATAAGAAGGAACGGAATAATTTTGGTTTTTTCACCAATGTAAACCTCAGACGATATACTATGTATATTACAAATATGGGCACGATTGATGTTGTAATACCCTCTGATATTATTGTTAACTTTAAAAGTGCACTTTCCCCGTATTAGGCAACCGGGTTTCGTAATATGGGGAGGTGAGAAACCTCACGGTTTTATTTATAATAGGTACACTGAATAGTATACCCTACTAATTAAAGCATTAATTCTGACATTTTCTTTTTTGGTGTGGCCTCCTAAGAGGCTGAGTGCAGGTCTTTCTAGTCGACGCCCGTGGGCGACCTGCGCGTCAGGATGAGAGATGGAATGGATGAAGATGAATGAAACTGGGCAAGGATGTGGAAGAAAGCGGCCGTGGCCTGTTAGAAGGTACCGTCCCAGCATTTGCCTGGTGTTGAAAAATGGGAAACCACGGAAAATCATTTCAAGGACGGCCGACGGTGGGGCTCGAACACACGCGTCTACCGAGTCAGCAGAGAGCTTGGCCCCATGGCCTAACGCTGCGCTTTAGCCAGCGTAGCCACTACTGTCGGTAATTCTGACAATGTAATGAAATCATGAACACAAATAGTACAAAAATACAAAAATGAATATTTTAAGTAAATAACAGTCCTAGTTTCCTGTTGCCGAACTTCCAAACCGTTCAGCAGAAAACTGCATAAACTTGAATGAAAACCGAGTGATTCTGATCGAATTCAACTGTAACGAGGTGCAAGGTATGTCTAATTTCTCTTAGATTTATTAGCACGCTATTTTATTTTGTGATATAATTTGCATTTTGATATTGTGGGAATTATAATGATAATATAATAGTGTCACTGGCAACCCGCCCCGGCTTCGCCCGGGAACAGTTATGAATGTGCAAGGAATTCCTGTCAGACGAAATTTAAGAATGGCGAGGTGCAAGCCAAATCCCCCTCCCGTCCAAACTAAAAACACTTATAGTGGGCGATGTATCGAAGATAGAGATATGCTCACGCGGACTTCTTTGTACAATTTTTCATGCTGAACAATTCTTACACTCATAGTATATTGATATTTTTAACGGTTTGTCCAGCGTAAGCTTAAAAAGCGCACGGACGTCAAGTTCTTTCTTCGACCTATTCACTGAAATCTAAAATCGTTACTGCTTGGCTCCCTTTGATCATAAATAAATTATTTTCTACAGAAATCTTCCTCGATATTACCTGTACAGAATGGTGAAAGCCGCATCAAAATCCATCCAGTGGTTCTCGAGATTACCCGTGATATCCAAGAATCGGGGACTTTGTTTTACACTAAGTAGGGATAAGGCTTAGTCGTGCAGTGCTTGGTGAACAGCGCTGTGTGAGCAGCTGAGTAACTAACAAGATTTCATGAAAGAGGTCTCATTGTCTAGGCCGGTATGAGCGCATTCAGTCGGCCGTGTTCAATATCAAGTAGTTCCAACTTTGGCTACCAGAGATGCCACTATCACTGACACCTAGCGGCGAACGTTGGAACTTGATGGAGCCTTTCTAACCAAATAACCGACAAATTTAGCTACACACTACCAATTAAAGTGGTAGGTTCTTTTATATGCCATAAATCAATGACATGGCCCGCCGGCTTTACTTCCCTTCCGAAGTAAGGCATACTGAAGGATTTTAACGCTCTTAAAAGATCCGACGACTTCGGCCGGGTGTAAACTCGTGATCTCGGGCATAGCAGTATATCATGCTACCGACTACACCACCGAAGCAGTTAAATTATTATTATAAAGTGCACTTTTCTTCGCGAATCATCTGGTTCTTTGTATTGTATTCCCCGTCATTATTCCCAACTAAAATTTAACTTAACACAGAAATACAACACAATATCATTTACTCTCCACAAGAACACTCACACTCGGATAATAACAGAATTGCAACTGACAAGTGGTGTATTTTTGGAAAGGGATTTGGAGATACATAATGCCAAACCCATCTCACTGCTACCACTGAACAGTTGACCATTTTGCTCATTCAGTAAGTGTTAAGTTAGGGCAACGTTAAATATGGGTGGAAAGAAATGTTTTCAAATTGGTAAGTATTCTTCTTCTTCTTCTTTTCCTTCGTCTTTTCCCACTCGAGAGGGGTCGACGTTCCTGGCAAGTCTTCTCCATTTCCCTCGGTCCCATACGTCTTCTTCCCTTATATGTGTCTCCCTCAAGTCATCTCGTATACAGTCCCTCCATCTTCTTCTTGGTGTTCCCATTCCTCTGTCACCTTCCACTACCATTCTCTTGCCAACATAAGTGTCGTCCTTTCTCATGACATGTCCATACCACTTTGATATCTCAGTCACTTGAACACTGCCTCTTAGTCTCTCATTTATAGTCCTATCGGCTCTGGTGACGCCACTAATTCTTACATTTTCATTTCAGCCACATTGCCTTACAATATGTCTTAGTTGGTGCCCATATCTCTGCTCCATAGATCATTGCAGATCTCACTACTGACTTATACACCATTCCTCTAGTCCTCAGGCTCATCCTTCTATCACACAATACACCTGACGTCCGTTTCAAGTTCATCCATCCTACCTGCACTCTGCGGGCTATTGCCATGTCTGACACTGTTGAACCTACAGTAAGTAGTTGAAACCATCTACTTTCTGCAAATCAGTAAGTATAAACTTACATAATTTAATCAATTGGCATCAATCCAACGATGTACTCGTATTTTATTAAATGTTAGAAATTTCAACAAAATACATATTTTTAGCCTACTTTTCACATTTTGCAAAAATGTGTGTCTGTCTGTCTGTCTGTCTGTCTGTCTGGCTGTGTGTGTGTCCCCCCGTATCAACTCCTAAACGGCTGCAGCAATCAAAACCAAATTTAGTATGAGTAAAGATGTGCACCGGAATAGCTCACGTCCATATTTGAAAATGATGTCAGTGCTACCAACTGCTGAAAAAACGCACTAGAAATTTGAGCTCCATGTTGGATATCTTGCAAGGTATGCATGGGAGCTATTCCAAAATTGGCACACATGTAGATAATACTATTTCAGTTTAATTTCCAGGAGGCCAACCATGACAGTGTTGCCAAAATAATTTTAAGCCCTCTGATAGGTGCAATGTTTAAATGCATATAACGTCTACACTATAAATTGGATTTCAACCAAATTTTGTATGTAATATCTGTACATAAACAGATATGACTGAGCGTATTCTTAAGAGCCACCAGGGCTGCCTACTGTTAATATTGGTCTCTCTATGTTTTTTATCCAAATACCAATATATCAGAAAGTATGCAAGCCAACAGCTTTAAACTATGCACACGTATATTCTGACATTTTAGCTTAATTTGGAGTAACTTATATACGTCAGTTCTACCAACATGATTATAAGCCTGCTGATAGTACCAATTTTTAAATACATGTAACTTCTATACTATCAGTTGGATTACAACCAAATTTCGTATGTGCTATGTGTACCATAACAGATATGACTATAAGTATTGTTAAGAGCAATCAGGGCTGCCAACTGTTAATAAATGCTGTCTATATTCTTTTTACCCTTCTTCTTTCATCGGCTTTTCCCAATTAATTGGGGTCGCCGGAGCCAACCAGGCTCATTTTGGTTTTGGCCGGGGATTTAAGGCCGGATGCCCTTCCTGACGCCACGTGATTTTTTCAGGTGAAAATTCCACCCCGCTGTCACCGGGATTCGAACCCCAGCCGTCCGGGTGAAAGACGAGCAGCTAAGCCACTGCGCCATCACGCTCCCCTTATATATTCTTTTTACCCTAATATCAATATATCAGAAAGTATGCAAGCCAACAGCTATATACTTTGCACACGTATAGCACCTGCCATTCTAGATAAATTTGGAGTAATTAATACAAGGCAGTGCTGCCAACATGATTCTATGCCTGCTGATATGTCCAATTTTAAAATACATGTAACTTCTATACTAACAAATGGATTTCATCCAAAATTGGCACAACAAGATATCATAATAATTCAGATTATTTCTGACCAGCACACGCATGGTATTGTTGGCAACATGCTTTTACGCGTGCTGATACACACATCAAAAAAAGTTTTGCATCACCTCGGTTCCAAGAGTTCCGGAACCTTTAAATACAAAGGGAATAGAGATCAACACAAACAACATTTCAGCTCGTTTTATTGCTCATGAGACCCACACATTGCATGTTGTACCATCATACAGCTAGACTTTCAGCATTTGTGGTCCAGATTGCAGTACACACCACTACCTCTAATACCCAGTAGCACGTCCTCTTGCATTGATGCATGCCTGTATTCGTCGTGGCATACAATCCACAAGTTCATCAAGACACTGTTGGTCCAAATTGTCCCACTCCTCAACGACAATTCGGCGTAAATCTCTCAGAGTGGTTGGTGGGTCAAGACGTCCATAAACAGCCCTTTTCAACATATCCCAGGCATGTTCGATAGGGTTCATGTCTGGCGAACATGCTGGCCACTGTAGTCGAGCGATGTCGTTATCTTGAAGGAACGCATTCACAAGATGTGCACGATGAGGTCGAGAATTGTCGTCCATGAAGACAAATGCCTCTCCAATATTCTGCCGATATGGTTGCACTATGGGTCGGAGGATGTCATTCAGGTATCGTAAAGCCGTTTCGGAGCCTTCCATGACCACCAGTGGCGTACGTCGGCCCCACATAATGCCACCCCAAAACATCAGGGAACCACCACCTTGCTGCACTCGCTGGACAGTGTGTCTAAGACGTTCAGCCTGACCAGGGTGCCTCCAAACACGTCTCCGACGATTGTCTGGTTGAAGGCATATGCGACACTCATCGGTGAAGAGAACGTGATGCCAATTCCGTGGGGTCCATTCAGCATGTTGTTGGGCCCATCTGTACCGCGCTGCATGGTGTCGGGGTTGCAAAGCTGGACCTCGCCATGGACGTCGGGAGTGAAGTTGCGCATCATGCAGCCTATTGCGCACAGTTTGAGTTGAAACACGACGTCCTGTGGCTGAACGAAACGCATTATTCAACATGGTTGCATTGCTGTCAGGGTTCCTCCGAGCGGCAATCCGTAAGTAGCGGTCATCCACTACAGTAGTAGCCCTTGGGCGGCCTGAGCGAGGCCTGTCATCGACAGTTCCTGTATCTCTGTACCTCCTCCATGTCCGAACAACATCGCTTTGGTTCACTCTGAGACGCCTGGAAACTTCCCTTGTTGAGAGCCCTTCTTGACACAAAGTAACAATGCGGACGCGATCGAACTGCGGTATTGACCTTCTAGGCATGGTAGAACTACAGACAACATGAGCAGCGTACCTTCGTCCTGGTGGAATGACTGGAACTGATCGGCTGTCGTACCCCCTCCGTCTAATAGGCCCTGCTCATGCATGGTTGTTTACATCTTTGAGCAGTTTTAGTGACATCTATGAACAGTCAAAGGGACTGTATCTTGGATACAATATACACAGTCAACGTCTATATGCCGGAGATCTGGGAACCGAGGTGATGCAAAACTTTTTTTGATTTGTGTAGATCCAGTGTCTAACTGCATGTAACGTCCATTGGACTTCAACCAAATTTTGTATTCTGTACATTAAGAGGTGGAACTAAGAATATATTCAGTCACCAGGGTTGCCAACTGTAGTGCTCTATTAGGCTACATTATACCAGGTATATTTTGAACTAATTAGATATTTCGATATTACCAACTTAATTTCGTCATTATTCTAGATAGGTTCATATACTGTAGAATAATCATTGGCATGAAAAGTAGGCTGTATAGTTCTTCACGGAATTTCTTGTTATTATTCAGCTCTGGTGGGGATTGTTCCCCCTGATCATGCCCCGTAGTTAGGTCACTGTTTGGAGAAGATACCCAATGCAGTCGTTTATCGCAGTCTTTGAGTGTAATGGAATCAATTTGTTTGAGTTTACAAATGTTAGTATTCAATTACATCTGGAAAGTGAAATAAGCTTATATCGTGAGGAGATTTGTACATTCCGTCAGCTGTTAGGTAATAAGGAATCACGCTCAAGTGCCGCGAACGAGTTCCCTGACTTCAAGAGAGGAGATATTTTGAGAGCATCGTTATATACACACTCAAGGAGGTGTTGAGAAGCCACTTCTCACCCAACTTTCACTTAACTTTTCCCAAGGTATTTCACGCGATACGGCAAGCAGAGGCAGGAAGGAAGCGAGGGGGACTCCCCCCCATGTTCAGCTTCCCAAGAACTTCCAACATGCATCTTAAATTCTTCACCACTGACTTCACTCCAGCTATTATTCACGGCTTACATTAGACTCCGTGACCCCAACGAATACAAGTATCTGCAGCCGAGAATAAGTACAGGATGTTTCAGAATAAACTTGCGAAAACGAATCCTTAACGGAAAAATGTAATAATTGTTACTGTTTTTGTTGTTGGTTCATTAAGGTATGTGTTATCATTGCAAAACAAAATCCATATTTGTTAACTAACTTAATTGAGTTTATTTTACCACAAAGCATACAACATTGAACTGAGTTAATCATATATTGCAATCGGTGTTTTCTGCTTTATCTTCACAAAAGAACAAATTTAAATAATAGAAAAAACACATCAATTTACGAAATGTGATAAAATTTCTAAAAATGTCTTAGCTCTGATTTTTTTAAAATAAAGTTGAAGTATACCATTCATAGAATGTTGTGAACTAAGATCTTCAAATTACCGTGAACTGAGGCGGAGCTGGACAATAATTTTGAAAAAAACGTTTAAAATAAATTAATCATCATCATTATTAATAATAGTTATCTTCTCAACATGGATAAAGTGTTAGTTTAAAACATTCTCACATTCATTAGCTTTATTTTTTTTTATTATTTTTTTTAAGTCAATTTACCCTCTAGGTTGGTGGTTCCCACGGACTCAGCGAGGGAACTCACCACTACCGCCTCTATGGGCAGTGTTCTGGAGCTTGGAACATCTGGTCGGGATGGATACAACTGGGGAGGTGTGATCAGCACTTCGCCCAGGCGGCCTCACCTGCAAAGCGAACAGGGGCCTCATGAAGGATGGGAAGGGATGGAAGATTGGGATGGATAGGCTACGAAGAGGGAAGGAGGCGGCCGTGGCCTTACAGTAGGTACCATCCCGGCATTTGCCCAAAGACGAAGTGGGAAACCACTGAAAACCACTTCGAGGATGGCTGAGGTGTGAATCGAACCCCCTCTACTCATTTGGACCACCCGAGACTGAGTAGACCCCGTTCCAGTCCTCATACCACTTTTCAAATTTCGTGGCAGAGCCGGGAATCGAACCCAGGACCTCCGGGGCGGCAGCTAACCATGCTGACCGCTACGCTACGGAGGCGACTTAGCTTTAATTTAATGTATCAATATATATAATATCGTATGGCCTCGGTTGCCGGGTGCAAGCTTTGTTATTTGACACCCAGAGGGTAGCTTGCATGTCGAATTTCGTTGTTCCTTGACTATGAAGGTCAAGGAGGTTAGATGTTAGATATCTAATCACCTTGAACACTAAAGCGCTTTGTAGTAGAGAAATGAGGAACTTTGTGTTGGCGGAGACTCCCGAGTTTAATTTTGCCATTATGAACTCGGCCTACTGAATTCAAATGGGTTCTTTGACATGCCAACATCGTATGACATGCGTATCGTATTTTTGCCGCTTTTCAAAAATCACCTACCACGGCCAGGGGCGATCCTGCAATCTTGGGGTTGGTAGACCGACACGCTATCCACTCACCCACCGTGGCAAACTAATGTATCAATGATGTCTCTACTTCAATTATGCTAAACTATGTCTATTTGAAATGCAGGAAGTGTACAAAACATTAGTTTCAAGAAAAACAACACTGAAGGTTTAGAACCAAGTTGTGAACATGAGGCTCTTCAAGTCTTATTTTCAGGCACTTAGAGTTGCATGAATTATATCTCATTTTAAAAGAAGACATATCACGCTTTCATTTCCAATGAAAATATTTAAATTGCATTATTCGGCGAAAAAAACAGTTTCTAACGTTAATACATATCTTAAGGGGCGTAACGATATCGTGATGATTTAGCTCCCTGTCCTTGAGTGTAAGTGGACTGTTTCTAAAAAACTATGTTATTAATGTGTCAGTAGTAGCAGTGCCAGTTGGCGGATAATTGTCCTGGGTGTTTCACTAATTACACTAAGGAGATATGGGGTAGGTTAGGGTAAGGTAAAATACTGATTGATACCAGAGAATACGGTATACACGTGCTTACTAAAACTGATGTAGCTTATTCATCACAAAAGGCACAGTCCTGAGAACGTTGCATTCACCTAGAGATTAAATTGATTATTTGAAAAACTTCGCGAGAACAAAACCGCATAAGCTATAGGCTACAGGAGGGTGAGAGAGAACCGCATGTGTCGCACTCACGCTCAAATAACATTGCGAGATATGGTATCAGCAGTATACGCCAAATCTCTGATGTCTTCGTCTGCCCCTCATCCCCCTTGTTGCAATCAGCGGGCAACGACCAGCCGAGTTAGCTGTTAGAATATGACTTATCATACCCTCCACAATTGAGATCTGGTCGGTGCTTGAGTCTGGCAACGACCAAACGGTGAGCGCTCCCGTACAGTAGTGTTGGAGCACTTTGCTTTCTCAAACAGTTCACAGTACTACACTTTTTTCTAAATTATTAAATGACAAAACTGTAAATTCCAGTGTACATAGGAGGCACATGGTGCTTTTATTCGTAAGAGATTATTTATTTATCAATTTATTTAAAAATTCTGGTTGTTTTGCAACACTTCAACCTTATAGCCTAACCAGCCGCAACTGAGTAGTAGTGTATGTGTTTGTAATTTAGTAGCTGGGTACATGAAGCAGCCTAATTTTGTGAAACGGCTGTGAACAAAGTCTGGCTACGTCACAGAGAAAAATACTTTGAGAATTACTCTATTTGACTGGATCGCAGATTATGAACACGGTAACCAAGCCCTGAGCTATTGGCCCCAAAAGCTACTCTGCCAACATGATCAGCCGTGCGGTCAGCCTCTCCTACCCCAGCATCATTTTAAAGCCATCTACGGAAGTTGTGGAGAGATTTATGGAAGACTTTAACTCGTAAAGATTAGACTTTGAATGGTTTTCCGAGCAGTGTGGGCTATGTGCTTTTGTTCCCGAGCCGGCCATAACTAATGGATCATCTCTCTTCCGCTATGAGCCAGTTTATAACCAGCAAGAGAAACTTCCCACACCTTCAACAATGGCTGCATCACACGAAAGGTCACAGTGAACTCTTAGAGTCTCGTTCCAGCATAATACATGGCAATTCATATTTCATCAAGAAGCTATCAAAACAATCCTCACAATGTAATATTTCATGAAAGGGTGACATACCGCTTACATAATCAAAGAAAATTAATATTGTGATTTTACTGTGTCATAATAAACCTTGTACAAAAGTTATACGCATATTTCAAGTGAAACATAAGTAAACCTCTCAATTTTCAAAATTTTCAAGGCTACTTTTATCCAAATTACAATTTTTCGTTACTTTGAACTGCTCATCGCTTTCTTTACATTTCTTTACGTTGATAGTACGAAGTACGTCCAGGAAGTAAGTTCCGTTTGGTAATAATATTAAATTGTGTACAGATACAGAAAAATTATTTATTGCACAAAATTCTACAACCCTTAAACTACTTTTCCACATAACTGCCGAAATGTTGCAAGCATTTGTCGTAGCGTGGCACGAGTTTTTGTATACCTTCTTCATAGACGAGTGCCGCCTGTGTCTTCAACTAGTTGTACGTTTCGCTGCAGCGCAGTTCCGCATATGCGCGGTAGACGCTCTGTATCAAGGAGAAGAAACGTGCGCCATTTGGAGAGCGCTGTCAGCCACGTACGCGTTGTTGTGCATGTTTACTCGTACAATGTCGGTGTTGATTGAAAATCCCGCCGCTTGTGAAATCAGATCTGTAATTCGTTTTCTGAATGCTAGGAAATTGAAACCAATTGAAATTTATCGGCAAACTGAACTTTTGTAAACTTTGCCGACGTTGGGTACCAAAGATTCTTACGGAGCAACACAAAACAAAACGCATGGGTAGTGCACTTCAGTTTTTGATCCGTTACAATGAAGGCGGCGAAGAATTTCTGACACAGATAGTCACAGGAGATGAAACTTGGGTTTCTTACGACACCCCTGAAAGTAAGCGGCAATCAATGGAATGGAGGCACACTTCATCCCCAGCAAAGGCTAAGCCGAAACAAATCTTGACACCTCGGAAAATGATGTGCACAGTGTTCTGGGACTGGAAAGGCATCTTACTCATTGATTTCTTACCGCGTGGTCAAACAATCAACGCAGATGCTTACTGCGAGACACTTAGGAAATTGCGCCGCGCAATACAGAATAAGCGCCGAGGGTTGCTGTCAAAAGGTGTTGTTTTTCTTCACGACAACGCACGACCACACACTGCAAATGTGACGAAAAACCTCCTACAGGGATTTGGCTGGGACGTACAGCCCTGACCTCGCTCCTAGCGACTTTCATCTGTTCACACATCTCAAGTCTTTCCTTGGCGGCCAACACTTCAACAATGACGACGAGCTGAAAGAAGATGTTTCCAACTGGTTGAAGGCAGAGGCGGCAAACTTCTATGAAGAAGGTATCCAAAAACTTGTGCCACGCTATGACAAATGCCTGCAAAAGTTCGGCAGTTATGTGGAAAAGTAGTTTAAGAGGTGTAGAATGTTGTGCAATAAATAATTTTTCTGTATCTGTACACAATTTAATTTTATTACCAAACGGAACTTACTTTCTGGACGTGCCTCGTAATTGTTTTTGCTTAAATTTGTTTAAGTGTGTGTTAAACCTCCAAATACAGATTGAATCTCATCTGTCAAAAAACAATTATGTTGCGCATTGATATGAAGTGTATCACACCTGATAGAAGTTATCCATATTGACATGTAAATTAAAATACCTATGAATAGGTAAAATAGTTCTATTCCACCAAAGTCAGTACTATCAGGACGCCTACAATCAAATTGGTAGCACTGCCGTAAATGGGATCCGGAAAATTACATTGTAACATTATGTTCTATATGTGTGCCATTTTATGGAACGGTTCCCTTCTGAGATATCCAATTTAGAGTTCAAATTTCAATTATTATTTTTCAACAGTTGGAAGCACTGACATATTTTTCAAATATGGCCTTAAGAAGTACTAGTATAGATATCCACTTATACGAAGTTTAGTTTTGATACTTGCAGCCGTTTAGAAATTGATAGGAGGGACAGACAGAAGGACAGACACACACACACATCTGCCCGGGTGATCTTGTAGGTCTACTTTTTCATCATTTTTAGCCCATTTTCATTCAAGAAAAAAAAAAGACCTTATGAGATCACCTTTTGTCCGTGTGTGTGTACTCTAATAAAATATAAACAAACGTTGTGATTTCAATGAAACTCTGTAAATGCATACTACTACCTCATCCGACCTCGACTGTGCCTTTTCAATTTTAATACCTTTCATCAATCCAACATGGCGACCACGCAAAATATTTCACTGGCATTCTATATCTCCGCAACGGTAACAGATATCACCCTGACATTTTGTACGGTCATAAAGGGCACTAGAAGTTCACCTATGTGACTTTCAGAAACCTGGAAAGTACAAAACGAACATGGCGGCCGAGTAAAGTTGAAACATTTAAATAAACTTTTCTCGCGATTTAACCATTCAAGTACTGTGAAACTTGGTGCAGCAAATGTTTATACACATTGTAATGCACCAACATCCAACTTAGTTAAATTGGTTTTATAACCTCAATATGGACGCTGTGCAAAATTTTCAAATTAAGCTTTTATTTCTTGTGTTCTGATCATGCGATTGAAGTGAACGTTTTAATAATGAACCTGCACAATAATCTTCATATAATGGTACATAACTGTATGGCCAACATACTGTATATAACAATCCAACATGGCGACCATCCGAAATATTTAGACGGTTCACAAATCTACGAATCTACTACTGCAAATTGAAATTTTTAATGTTGATAGAGATTATAACTTAGGTTCACATATGGATCATTCAACAACCTTGCGCACAAAACCAACATGGCGGCGACACGAAATTTAAATATTTAAATGGATTTTTCTCGCGAATTTTCATCCGACTGCTGTGAAACTTGGCACGGTATATCTTCATACAAACCTTAATACACTGACGTCTAATTTAATGGATTTTTTGAGAACTTCAAAATGGCGGCTGTGCAACTTTTTAAAACCTTGTTTTCATTTCTGGTGTCGTAAGTAAGACCAGTAGGATGTATGAAAATAGACTATTTAGTTCTTCACGGAAGTACGTGTTGCAAAATGTGACAAGTAGGCCAAGAATTAACGAAACTTATTTTCAGAATGCCCCTCTAACTTATTACAACACATGATTAGTATCAATACATTATTCTTTAGCAGAACTGCAGTCAATGGATTCTTGGAAAGTGATGATTTGCCTCCAAGATTCTTTGTGACGTTTTCACTCTATTCATATGAAAAGTTGTCCTCCTCTGAATTGCATTGATTTTATCCGTATTCTTAACATGTTGAAAGCACTTCCGGTTTAGTGCCTGGTTATTGGCTGCATTCCAAGCCAATCGCTGACTTCTAAGAGGGAGAAATAGTTTTGAAAACTTTCTCATTTCCTCGTTTCATGGTATGTTCTAAGGAATTCAATTCGTTAGATACAGATTGCTGTGCAAAATCGGATGTCATCACCTCCATTTGACATGGCTGACTACTTGGGTAGGGGAGGAAGATACCCCCCTCCCCCGCCATTCTATCTCGTGCGATGAATAGGAAAGTAATTTCGGAGATGAAGACGACTCGTTTATTCAAATGTCTGGGACTTATCCTTGACTGGCGAGCAAAATAAATTATGAATACAAGGTGTCTTAAATACCGACCGGGGTAGTTAAGCAAGTAAAGAGTATAAACAACAATACACAAGATGTCGCGGACAGACCTGGCAAGTGGGAGGCTAAACATTGCTGAAGGTTCTGTGACTTTTCGTTAGCTACCATCGAAGCATTGGCCTGGAGTAGAAGTATGGATACTACAGAAAACCATTTCTTGGATAGTGAGCATCAAATCCCCTTCTTGGCTGTCACTCCGGAGATCCGGGTTCTATATTCGGCTCTGCCAAGAAATTTAATTCTGGTTTGAGAGCTGGAACGGGGTACACTCAGCCTCGGGAGGCAAAACTGAGAAGAGGAGTTTCGACTCCCACCTCAGCCATCTTGGAAGTGGTTTTCCGTGGTTTCCCACTTCTACTCTAGGCAAATGCCGGGATAGTTCCTAACCCAAGGCTACGGCCGCCTCCTTCCTAATCCTCCACTGAATTACAAATACACCCATTAATACAGCCATTACAATAGCACAGGTTATCAGAGAAAATCCACATACCCAATTTCACGAGGCTGTATGACCACGATGCCCAAGCCCCTCAAATGAAACACAACAAACAAGAATCAAATGATCTCTTGTCGGTCGGTGTGTGGTCTGTTCCAGCTATCACATCACGATTAAATTTCTCGGTAGAGGAGGGAATAATAAAATCCAGGACCTTTGGGATCAGAGTGTTAGTACGTACCCCGAGACCACAGACATTGGCTCAAAGGGGTGGGATGTACTTTTCTACTTGGTGTTGCTTCATTTGTGGGGCTTGTACATCGTGATCTTTTAGCCCCCTGCACTTATGTGTGTGTAGAATTTATCTTATAACCTGGTGTCTGTAGTAATGTGTGAGGTAAGGATTGGGAAGGAGGTGGCCATGGTCATAAGTTAGGAACAATCCCAGAATTTGTCTGCAGTAGAAGTGGGCAAACCACAGAAAACAAATTCGTAGTCAGCTGAGGCGGGAATCCACCCATCTCTGCTCAGTTTTGCCTAGTTCCAACCCTCAGACTAGAATTAAATTTCTTGGCAGAGCCGGTAATCGCACAGCCAAGAATGCTAAACTATGTACGACAAGGTATTTCCTGCTTCTTAAATTTCATCGATAAATCGTTATTTTCTTCGGCTAACCTGATATCAATTACTAATTATTTACGTCGCGGCGTAGCCGTGCTCGTTAAATCGTGCACCACGGCCGCACGGGCAGCTGCAGCTAGCCCGGAGATCAATGGTTTGAATTGCTACGCTACACTATCAGCGGCTATCCTGAGTATAGTTATTCCTCGCGTTTTCCCCTCATTCCCTCCAGGCAAATGCCGGGAAAATACCATATTTTGAAGTTCTGGGGTACCTACCCCATACCTGTCCCCACAACAGCTACACACAATACTACAATCATCACTATAATACAGTTTTCCAGCACACACCCAACTACACGGGGCTGATCACCAATATGACTCAAGACCCTAAAATGAATTAACAACAATTAATTATTTAATTTGCGTAATTTGTGGAATGTTGCCATCTCCCACAGGGGTTCGTGTACCACAAATGTCAAACCATCGCCTTAGACCACGAAATATGTCTGTCAGTATCGGATCTCCTAAGAGAGTTATTGAGTCGAGTGTGTGTGTGACAGGAATCGAGAGAACTTCTGGTGGGGAACTTTGAAGTAGTCTTAAACAAGCGCATTCTTAGAGCGAGATAGCCTATAGATTCTCCAACTTGTGGTAAACAACACCGGCCATAATTCATCATCTGCGCATGACGGGATTAGAGTTAAGCGATATTCCAATTTGCTTTCTTCATCCTTCCTTCTTCGAGACTATTCATTCCTTTTCTTTTCTTTAGAACTCTCACTTCTTGGTGCAAGATTGATCCCATTCTCTTGCATTAAAATTCATAAAGCAGTGTGTTTTTCTATTAATCAAATCTCAGACAGTTTTTGAAAAAATCCACACACGTGCAGACACACTGGCATAGGCTTGAGGTGTTAGCACACCGAGTAGTGTGTTTTACTTCCCTATCTAATGTATCCAATTGTCATCATGTGGAACATGTGTTCGTATCCCAGCTAACTCACGGTCTTTCGAGGTATGGGATGTTCCTGCCTACCATACGACCACATGCTCAGGATTTGAGTCTATCAGGTAACTACTCTACATGAAAGAAACAACATTTTCCTAAATAAAACATTTACTGATATAAAGTCATGGCTATACAACAAAATACAAACAAAGGATAATTTACATTTAATTCCCACAATGAAATCAAGGTTATTTTGTGAGTCTCTTCTTAATTATTGCTACACTGCACTCAAATCTATTTCTAGCATCCTATCATTGATACTTTCAGACATCTACAAGTCTCCATAGTGTTCTTTATGTGACACAATTTTACATAACTGGAGTATCACAACACAAAGTCACATATCACTTTAAATGACATTAATTCTGTAATAATTAAACATTACTCCGTTTTCTCACGGGCATTTACTTTCATTAACATCAATTCATTATTTTATGCATTAATTAACAAATGTTGTTGTGTCGTGTGAATCATCTTCCCCTTTTCCATCAATATGAAACGCTAAAAGTGGTACGTTTTCCCTTCCAAAATACACATGGATAGAAATGTTTATAGTTTCACCATACAACGATTTTCTGGGTCTGGTCGAAATTATTATCGTTACAAAAGTGTCATGTTATTAGAAATCATATACCCGTCTGCATAAATTAGTGTGAACTGGGCAAAAATGCACTTTAAAAAGATGCCTACATTTATTTGGTTCAGCGTTCCTCCTCAGAGAATAACTGGGCCAAATATTATCCGATTTCAATGATCCGACAATGTATGTGTGTTGAAACACATCATTTAATTCAATTTGCATCATCATAACAATCATATCTTAATTACATTTCGAAATATCGAGATTCTTCAGTGTCCCACTCTGCATTAAAATAAAGGGATCAGGTCGCTAGACCTCCCTTTCACGCAGGCAATAAAATTAGTTCCAGCTGGCCGAGCAAGATGGCTGCCGTCCTAGTGGTCTACTACCACTCCCCTCTTGGCTGCAAGCAAGGTCATCTTTGTTTACAATTGCAGTACAATGGAGTTACGCTAAGTGTTGTCTCAAGTAATTGAGTCATTCTGATTATTTACCACCTATATTTATAGTGTATTGGGCTCAACTTGGCCCCTAATTAACATTCATGGCTGGGGATGGATTCTGTAATAGTCTTGCCGTTCTTTGGCGATTCTAGTGGCGCTTTGGGCGCGCATCATAATAAGAATACAAGATTGCTCATCAGCAGCTGCCTAAATATAATAAGGAAATCTGCGTTTCCTATACGACGAACATGAATCTCCTCTCAGGGCAGATCATTTTATATATGTGCTCACGGGGTCTCGAAGAGCATCCCTCGTGGCAATTATTCCTGCAAGCGATGGATACAGACAGGCTCTGTCCAATTCGCTGCGAATAATATAAGTACGCTCCACGGTGGTACTAACTCGTAGATTAGCCAACTTTTCACCTAACGTGCAAGCTATGTTAGCTTAGTCCCCGCGACTTTATTTACGTAAATCACTGGATTCTACGTTACTTTGCTCGCTAAATGCGGCTCAAACAATACTTCTCATAGATGACTCAATTATTAAGGCACCCGCGTCCTCTCCGCAATTACACTTAAGCCAAAGCTGTAAATATCTCCTAAAAACAAGTATAAATTTACTGGCTTACATAACTTTAATGGTTCTCAAATACAATCCTAAGAATTGACCCTATCAAATATTCATTCAACACTTCATTGACACTGAAAAATTCTCGTATCTCGCTATATTTCACGTTACTTTCTTACTGTTTACCAAAATACAGTATCTTTATATTAGACATGACACACTTCGAACGTTCTTTAGGTCTTGAAATGCCTATTACTTTACTTTACTTTACTGTTACCGACCCCATATGTTATTATTATTATCATTTAACGTTACCGTTACAAACATCACTATTTTAGGCCTGAATAGCCATAAAAAAAATCACCCTCCAAGCCATATTCTACCAAATACGAGTGGTGAAAGCTCGTACATAAGTGACTGTTACATCTTAGTCTTAAAGTGATGCATCGTTGTATGGTGAACTATCTAGTTAGAATAACATTGTAAATTTGTACTCACTTTTCATTTTCGCTGGATTATTCCAGCACACCAGCCACGGACCTACCATGACGCTTGATTTAAGCCATCTTGCTATATCTCACATACCACACGGTATCACATATTTCACACATGATAATCATACTTTTATCAGTGGCTTTTCTCACTTTAACACAATACATATTATTCACAATACACATAAACACTTTTGAAATCACTATAATAAAACTTATATACACTTTTTTCACTATTTCACAGGTTGATCCTTAATCGGACTCCTCCTAACGCCTGACCTCAGAGATGCGATGAAGCTACGACAACCGCTGGTCTCCGTGAAAGTCTATATAGCGTGTGCGTGCGTTCGACTCTCGTCGCCTTCATTACTGTTTATTTCACCGTCATGATTACTTATGATGCCTTCCCGGCTCCCATAATTGTAATGATCCTGATGATACTGCGTCATTTATAAGTATGACAATACCTCCTGGTATTCAGTGTCCAAAACCATCCTAAATTATTGCTACGCTGTAGCAAACTACACTTGCGTATAATAATGGATAAATATCTGCTGTAGATTAAATCTTATGCGATTCTTGATTACTATTAAGAAGCTATATGATGCGCTTCCATTGTTCTTTATATACACTCGAGCGTCGATACTCTAACATTTCGCGCACTACTGGCAGCGTTTAGTTTACGTGTAGACTGCAGATGAACTGACGAGCAACTCAAGACGAACTAAAGACGAACTGAAGAACAACTGGCTTGGTCTGCGCTTCTCCCTCTATATAAAGGTTTCTCGTAAAATGTAGTCCAAAGGACACACGAGAGCGACTCCCTTCTTGCAATAATGCATTTCCATTCAAAATGACGTATACACCACCTCGTTCATCTAGGTGTGGAAGTCCCATAATCACTCTCGTGCAAGCGATCGCTTCGGCCAATTAATTACAATTAATTGCCTTATTCCATAGCGTCATGACGCCACCATGGTGAATCCCCTCTTGCTGGTCACCAAATCACTCCTCTCGAGCGTAAGCTCGGTGTTAACAGGCTTATTTAGAGATATAAGCTTTAATTTAGGTGTGAAACCACTCCTAAATTATCTCTCCTAGAATATATTCACCTGGGTGTACATTTTATTCCATTTCGATGCTCCAATTGGCTGCAATCAATTAATTTCCGGGGACAATTACCCCCACTACGGTCTCAAGTGTTGTCCATCGGGGACTCCCAGGATCATTAATTTCGAGCTGTATCCTCGGTCCAGACGAAATAAGTTCCTTCGGCGCCTTGAATCTCCTCCCCTCTGCTGGCTGTAATTAGTAAAGTGTCAAGCTGGCCTGCTTTCACGTTTCTATACTTTGAAAACGTACATATGACTGCATTTTCTGACAATTATTCCCTTAAACAGCTATGATATTCACATACAAGCCGTGAAATCATGCTATATTATTATATGTCATTATACAACTCATTGCTCTTCGGGTTCCCTGTAGCTGTTCCCCCTCAGAGATCAATGGTTCAACTCTAGGCATAATCATGGGCCTGGTCTTCTCTGATAAGACCAGAGTTCGATGCCAGTCTGCCGTGTCCGATTGGGCACACTAACAACAACACATTAACCGAGGGAGGCTGCCTATCATCATAAAACAGGAAGGCTTTGCATCGTAGCCGAAGTCACTTTCCACGAGAGGAATAGGGAGCATACACGAATTTAAAATAGGCTAATTTTTGATGTGTAACATCTTTCCACTCGGTAGGCCAAGCTGGATATTTTTTGTGGGAGTGATTTTGGAAAAGTGACGGAAATGGGACTAAAGTTTGGTGCTTTGCAGTCAGTCAACACGAATGTACCCAAAAGAGTTGGGTTATACCCTAATCCTCAAAAAAATTACATGAGATGAATAAATACACTAGGATGACCAGTTTCGATCGTCAAGCGATCATCATCAGATCTGTTCCACTTAGGCTGAAAAATCTATGTTTGAAAATACAGGTGAAAATATTTACAATATGTACAATTATTTATTTGCACTATTGGTAATGCAACTTGTCAGTGTATGCTAGTTGTAGTATATTATGATGTTAGATGAAATGCTAAAATGGTGATAGAAAACCCGCAATGTGTCAGTTTGAAGTGACTATATGGTTGTACAAGTCAACTATGGTTGTACTGTATAGTGTAGGCTATTACTTATGTGGTTGCATGTCTTCCACGCTGGAGCTGCTAGCAGTGTCAACTTTACTCTTTCACCAGTGACTGTCGACTGAATTGGAATGTTATCACTGAACTGGTTTTTCCCTTCCCCGCCCCGTGTGTCTATGTGTTGTCTGTGTCAATGCATGTGTAATTGTGACGTGCTGCCAAATAGAAAAGATGTATTTTATTTATTGAATTCCTCGCCACGCATAGACTATTAGCCATTCATGCTAAGCGCACCCGGTCTTTTGAGGATGTCCCGGCACCTTTAATACTACGGCGAATGCCGGCCTTGTTTTATTGAAGAAAAAGTGCATCATACTCCTGATCCAGATAACATTTACCTAATAAAATCCCCCCTATCTCCCCTCCCCCCCCCCCCTTTTATCTAGCTTGGCTGTATCACTAAGTCGTGTCTTGTTTCCGACAGGGTGTGATTTTTAGTAGCCTAAGCCTAGTAACAGCCTAAGTGTAACGGATCTGAAAATGATCGCTTGACGATCGAAACTGGTCATCCTAGTGTATTTATTAATCTCATGTAATTTTTTTCAGAAAGGGGTATAACCCAACTCTTTTGGGTTCATCCGTGTTGACCGACTGAAAAGCACCAAACTTTAGTTTACTAAGGCAACACTGAACAAGTAGTTCCGTGAAGAACTATACAGCCCATTTTCATATATCCTGCTCATGTTAATTGCCTCTATCAACATACAAAATTTCAGTTTAATTGCTGTAACAGATTCGTAGATATTGAGAACCATCTAAATATTTCAGATGGTCGCCAGGTTGGATTTTTATTTTTGTACTATTACATTAAGATTATTGTGTACGTGTGGTATTCAAACTTCAATCGCATGATTAGAACACAAGAAGTAAAAACGAGATTTTAAAATTACGCACAGCAGCCATCTTGTGATTATGCAAACAATTGAAATAAATTAGATACCAGTGGATCAACATTTGTATAAGCATTTAATGTGCAACGTTTCACGGCACTCGGATAGTTAATTCTCGATAACGTCCATTTAAATATTTATACTTCACGTCGCCGCCATGTTGGATTTGTGCTCACCAGGTTACTGAAAGTCCTATAGGTGAACATATGTTCATAGCCTCTATGAACATTAAAAAAAACAGTTTGGTTGCTGTAAAAGATAAATAGATATTGAGAACCGTCTAAATATTTCGGAAGCTCGCCATTTAGGATTATTATAAGTATAGGCCATAGAGTTATGTACCATTCAAGGACAATTATTGCCTAGGTTCATTATTCAAACTTTCACTTCGATCGCATGATTACGACACAAGAAATAAAAACTTAATTTTAAAAATTCGCACAGCCGCCATCTTGAGGTTATGTAAACAATTGAATTAAATTAGTAGGCAGTGCATTACAATCTGCAAAATCATGTACTGTACCACATTTCACTGCGCTCAGAGAGTTAAATCACGAGAAAAGTATATTAAAATATTTCAAATTCGCTTGGTCGCCATGTTCGTTTTGTACTTGACTGGTTTATGAAATGTACATAGGTAAACTTGTATCAGTACCCTTTATCACCGTACAAAATTGCAGGGTGATATCTGTAATATTTTCGGAGATATAGAATGTCAGTGAAATATTTCGCACAGCCGCCATTTTAAGGTTATGTAAACAATTGAACTAAATTAGACTTCAGTGCATTACAATGTGTATAAACATTTGCTGTACCAAGTTTCATTACGTTTGGATAGTTAAATCGCGAGAAAAGTCTATTTAAAAGTCTCAAATTCGCTTGACCGCCATGTTGGTTTTGTAGTCACCAGGTTTTTGAAAGTCTCATAGGTGAACTTCTAGTAGTGCCCTTTATCACCGTACACAATTTCAGGGCGATATCGGCAATAGTTTAGGAGATATTGAAAGCTAGTGAAATATTTCGCACAGCCGCCATGTTGGATTGGTGAGAAGTAACAAAATTTGAAGGGCACGGTCGAGGTCGCCGGGAATAGTGCTATGAACGTACCGAGTTTCATTGAAATCGCTCCAGCCGTTTAGATTTTATTAGGGGGAGACACACACACACCTCACACACACACACACACACACACACACACACACGCACACACACACGGACAAAAGGTGATCTCATAAGCCTATTTTTTCAAAATTGAAAATAGGCTAAAAATGGCTTCAAACCTCACAATATTCTTATTTAATGTAAGCATTAGAGATACTGGCAGCCAACATACAGCCCTATGTGGAATGTATATCACATACGGTTTACTTCTAGGTTTAGAGGCCCTATTAAATATATTCCTACAATAAATCATTGGCACTGGAGTTTTACAAGTAGTTATTTTAATGACCAACAGAGTTCACTGTTAACAAGGGATTTGCGCTCCCGGCAAATAGTAGGTAGGATAACATGCCACATACTACACATCATATGCGACTACTGTAAGGCTCGTAATTTTTAGCCTACTTTTCACATTTTGCAAAAATGAGGAAAAAGTAGATTTATGAGATCGGGCAAATGTGTGTCTGTCTGTCCTTCAGTCTGTCTGGCTGTGTGTGTGTCCCCCCTATCAACTCCTAAACGGCTGCAGCAATCGAAAAAAAATTGGTAGGAGTAAAGATATATACCTCAATATCTCACGGCCATATTTGAAAATGTAGTCAGTGCTACCAACTGCTGAAAAATCGCAATTGAAATTTGAGCACCATATTGGATATCTTGGAAGGCATGAATGGGAGCTATTTCAAAATTGGCACACAAATAGATAATAATATTGCATTTTAATTTCCTGGAGGCCATTCATGGCAGTGTTGCCAAAATGATTATAAGCCTGCTGATATGTCCAAATTTTAAATGCATATAACTTCTACACTATCAATTGGATTTCAACCAAATTTCGTATTTGCTATGTGTATATAAACAGATATGACTGAGCATATTCTTAACAGCCACCAGGGCTGCCAACTGTTAATAAATGCTCTCAATGTTTTTATCCAAATACCCATATATCAGAAAGAATGCAAGCCGACAGCTTTAAACTATGCACACGTATAGTACCTGACATTCTATATTAATTTGGAGTAACTTATATACGTCAGTGCTACCAACATGATTCTAAGCCTGCTGAGAGGTCCAATTTTAATACATGTAACTTCTATACTATCATTTGGATGTTAACCAATTTTCGTGTGTGCTATGTGTACCATAACAGATATGACTATGCCAATTCTTAAGAGTAACCAGGGCTGCCAACTGTTAATAAATACTGTCTCTATTTTTGTTACCCTAATATCAATATATCAGAAAGTATGCAAGCCAATAGCTCTAAACTTTGCACACGTATAGTTCCTGCCATTCTAGATTAATTTGGAGTACCTAATATAGGCCTACGCCTGTGCTGCCAAAATGATTCTAAGCCT